>CP142597.1:0-2400000 GCA_035985395.1 Penicillium coffeae
CCCTAACCCCTAACCCCTAACCCCTAACCCCTAACCCCTAACCCCTAACCCCTAACCCCTAACCCCTAACCCCTAACCCCTAACCCCTAACCCCTAACCCTAACCCCTAACCCAAAATGAAGACATTCCCTTTTGGTGACATCGAAGTCCCGTCTCCAGGGTTTGGAGCAATGGGTTTGAGCTTTGGTCTGGGGAGTAATCTTAGTCTTGAGGAAGCGGAACCAGTTCTCTTGAAAGCAATTGAGTTGGGTTGCACATTTTGGGATACTGCTGTGAGATAAACCCTCCAAAGCTTGAACTGTACGGAAATTAAAGCGGAATACTGACTACAAACGTGCAGGTTGTCTACCAAGCTGGCGTTAATGAGAGGCTCTTGGGTGATTTTATTAGGAAGCACAATATCCGCGACAAGGTCTTCAGTAAGCCATTGATTTCCGCAGGTGGTATAACCTAATTAACTCCTTGCGCTCTAGTCGCATCCAAGTGCGGCTTTGATGTTTTCGGAGCTGGTGGGGTCACCAACTCCGCCGAGCACATCCACAGCTACATCGAAGGCAGTATCGAAAGACTCGGCTTTACTCCTGACTTGTATTACCTTCACCGAATTGATCCTAGTAAGTCAAGTCTTCATTCACTGTTGCAATATATGGTGCTCCAAATCTTAGATACTGAACTTCCACAGATACGCCTCTTGAGGAATCTATCACTGCTCTAGATGCTATTCGAAAGGCCGGCAAAACCAAGCACATAGGGCTTTCGGAATGCTCCGCGGCAACACTTCGTAAAGCTCATTCAAGTAAGCTCATTCCCAGGCATGTGAAGAAATGCAGAAACTAACAGCTGTTAGTTGCCAAAATTGATGCAATTCAAGCGGAGTACTCTGCGTTCGAAACATTACATGAGCTTGATGGATTGATCGATACCGCAAAAGAGCTAGGTGTAGCCTACGTCGCGTACAGTCCTCTTGGTCATGGTTGGCTTGTAGACAACTTTGATTACGAGTCTCCTGATGATTTTGCGCTTGATGATTTCCGCCGAAAAGGTAACAGTCAAATCTTGCATCTCCGGAATTAACTCAACTGGTTTTCTAACTACCATCCTAGTCCCCAAGTTTCAGGGTGAAAACTTCTACAAAAATCGCGAAATTGTTCTGGAGATTAAAAAGATCGCGTCTCGGAAGAACTGTACAATCAGTCAGATTGCGCTGGCTTGGGTCGCCTCTCAGGGTATGATCGCTATACCAGGTACAACCAAGGCCAAACGTCTAGAAGAGAATTGGGCGTCCCGGGATGTTGATCTCACAGATGATGAGAAGTTGGAAATGCGACGGATCATTGATGCTGCAAAGCCTCAAGGCAACAGATATGCCCCCGCGCAGCAGGCTTTGGTTGGGCATTAGATACTTACCCATTGGCTTGATATATCTGCGTAAACATCATAGGATAATTATCAGGGATTTCATTCTACGTGATCGAATAATTATGATTCTTTTTTGCTCGTGTAGATAGGCCTCCCCTGTTGAAAAATCAGACAGATGATATCTCCGAGAATGGCGAAATAAAATCTTGCGGAACACTTTGGATGACGCATACTAAATCCCATAATGGAAATATGTGACACGGTATGACACGGAGGATAAAATCTTAGTGCAAGCCGAAGAATTATAGCAATTCGATGGGTAGATCCTTATCTCTTAATTTAACGACAGTATGGGAAGACTTAGATAGGTTCGAGAAAGAAACTTCGAGCCATGTGCGAACATATGAGCATAGCTCTCAATTATCCTCAGAGTAATGCCCAATAAATTGATTTTCCATGTGTATACATACAAATAATTGGGAACTCTGAGCTTTCTAGTAATCAAAGTAGCAAATTGCAACAATAGTGTCGGTGAACGGACCCCAGCTATTCGTATGACCACACTTCGGCTGCGAGTTTTGGGAGTCGTAATCATATCCATTGTAACTAAACTCAACAGAGCAGCCAGCCTGGCCACCTGGAGGATTCCAGCAAGCAGTCACATTGGTAGGGGAGCTTAGGTGCGAATCGTCAAAGATGCAATTGTCACAAGTGCTATCCTTGGAGGTACAGCCAGCTGGGTAAATAGTATCACCGCCGTCAACGGTCATACCTAAGCTGGACGTGAAGTAGCCAGAACCACCTTCACCAGCACCCTCAGAGCCACCGGGGTTTGGAATAGTCTCGCCTTCGCACTTAAATGCGATTTGGGTGTTGCCTGACTTGTCACTTGGATCGCGTCGCTCAAATTGAGCATTGGGAGTGATGGCCGAGGCAAAGCTGAGCCCCGCTAGAACAGATACACCGAATGTGAAGTGCATCGTGAGATATGGAGATTGGATTATGGCAGGGAAATTCAGCGGTCGAGTCAACTGACGGCCTTTTATATTTTTGCCTTTACTCAGGAGCAGCTGCGCAGTTAGCTCGTTAAAATTCCGACCGGACAGCTCGGCATTCTGGGTTAATAGTTCGCTATTCCTCCTTGCTTAGAGTTCCGCTTATATGACAATTAAAGCCAATGGTATTAAGCTATTCGAAGCTTTCCATGGGTGGGGACGGCTTCCTTTAGATGAAATTAAAGTAACCAAATCCTTGGAAGAGGATCGTGTCTGGGGCAGTACCCCACAGATCAGTCCAAGTGGCCAATTTAGCCCCCAACATCAGATTAATTCGGAAGCAGTCACGAATCATGATGGTCCATTGACCCCGAGTATGAAGGAGAGCTAAATCCTTCCCAAGAGTCCCTTCCTTTTTTAGGCCTGCCGTCGGTTTTTTCACATGTTTCAGCTCTCCCAGGTCCTTGTTTTTGTCATGATTTTGATATTTATTGCCTGAAACTGACGTTTCAAGTATAGCAATCATGTAGAAATAGCTTTATGCTATTGATCTGCATGTGTTTCTTATTTCCTGTGGGTGGTTTCTCGCAATTCAGGAAGTTCATCCGTCGCCATTTCATGCGACTGGAAACGAACTGTCACTTTGTCTCCAAAGCGTGCAGCGATTTCTTCAAGTGGCAGGCCTTTGGTCTCTGGGAAAAACCACCCAATGATGAAAACGTTCACAAACGAAACGGTCGCCATAACAAGATAGAACTTCCAACCCACATTTGCAAATCCAGTCGGAGCAGAAACAAGAAGAATCAATGAGCCCAAGAACAATCCTGCGACTGATATTGCAAATCCCTTAGCTCGAAGATGAGTAGGCCATATCTCCGAAGCGAACACATAGGTCGATCCATCGATACATGACCCATAGAAGGCCAAGTGGAGGTAAAGGAAAAACACGGCGGCTGAATTTCCTGCCTTGTTTGCAGTGCCTTCGAACAGCGCAAGACAGATACATTCTCCGATCAAGGCTGCAACGCATCCTCCAACGCCAATCATCAGAAGAGATTTTCGTCCAACGCGATCTAGAAGAAACGCATTCAAAATGTTCCCAAAGAGGCCTTCCGTAATCCACCCAGCGGACAGAAGTAATGTATCTCCCGATCCATAACCTAAACTAGCGTACAAGGTCGGTCCATAATTGTTGATCACCAGTGTCCCCGTAAATTGGCCGGCAAACAGAGTCAACATTCCAATCCAAGCCCGCTTTCGGTAATGCGGTACCGTGATAATAGACAACCAGGAGGAAGGCAGCGTGTCTTCGAACGCAATTTGCGCCTGGATTTGCTGGTATTCTCGTAATGCAAAGGTATTGTGCGGATCATTGGGGTCTTTATGAATACGATGAAGCACATCACTGGCAGCCTTGTTATGGTTGTTCTCAACTAACCAGCGAGGAGATTCAGGGATAAACAGAATCCCACAACCAAGGATCAAGGCAGGAACAATCTGGATTGCGAGGGGCGTACGCCACTGGGCATCCGTGCCTTTGAGGAAGAAGAATCCATAGCCAATCCAACTTGCTAAGCAATACCCAATGAGGATACTCACTCCGTGCAAGCCCACTAGAAGGCCGCGATTATGGGGTGGAGCTACCTCGCTCTGCCATAAAGGGACCAGCATCACCAAGCCCCCGATACCAAATCCTGTGATGAAGCGAGCTACCAAGAACATAGCAATGTGCACAGAGCCAGTCTGGATTGCAGCCCCAATGATAGTAATGATCGTGAAGATAAATATCGCCTTGCAACGACCCAGCTTGTCTGCAACCCAGCCGGCCGTGATAACTCCAAACAGGCCACCCGCTTGGAAGAGACCATTCATTGCGCCCTCTAGAGCGCTCTTTTTTGGAGAATTATCGAGTCCAAAGTAAACCAAAAAGGTTGGTTGCCCTAGCGTCGTCCCAATGATGCTGGCAGCATAGCCATATGTGATACTGCCAAATGTGGCAAAGGCAATGATCTAGAATCATCAGTCAGATCGCTCAATCAATTTTGTCGCACTTGGTAGTCTCACTTTGGGAAATCATACCAAAGTGTTATACAGGCTGACCGACGCGTCTTGCGCAATGCCCTTGGTGCCGCCGGTTACTTCTGATGAATTAGTACCTCGCTCATCGGCCAGATCGCTGCTATTCCCATGATGCTGTCGCAATGGCTGTGGTATAGCGCCTTGGCTTTCGTTCTTGCTGTGTAAAGACATGATTCGGGGTGGTTCATCCACTGAACCTGTCAACAATTGCCCAATTGTTCCCTTCAAAGAACACCCTGCTGTCGATCGGCTGAGAAGGTCAAGCTTTAGCTCAATTCCTAAGCAAAACCATGTCCCTAATAGCGAAAAATGTGATTTCCTACCGTACTCACCTCGGCTATGAGGAGATATACGGCGTGGGGAGACAAAGGGGGATGTGGATCCAGGTAAGAATTTAGTGCGGGAGGAGGAGCGCTTGGACGGCATCAAGCCGAGAAATTGCTTATTGCGATCGCAGGCACTGCGAGGCGCCACAGAATACAAAGAGGCTGCAATGGATGCGATGCAGTCAGGGTAGAGTAACACAAAGTAATAGGGCCAAATTTGAAGATCAACCTTCAACCCAGAATTTCAAGCCCGCGGCTTCACAAAACATCCCAGTAAATGTCTCAAGGCCAGCGCGGCTCATTGTTCATTGGCCTCATTAGATTGCCGCCCACGATGCATTTAGTGAGGGAGGTTTGATCGCTAAATACAATGCGGCAAACATCAAATCGTATGTATACTGGCGACAACATCTGCTGCGTGAATCCTTGAACAGTTTCCATGGTCAGTGCTGGGCAGACCCCGGTGTTCTGCTGACTCTCCCCAGCGAAAAGTCAGGGGGTTGCCCCTTTTCTTTATAGCTTTCGGTGCATGCTTCATAGAATCTTCTTTGATAGTGAGAACAATAGCAGGACTGCTGCTCAATACTTTTACATGCCTCGATCGAGTAGGGCCTTGGCATTGTTGACGAGGTCCTTTCTGAGTATTTCCCATCCATAGCAATCATATTGGCTGAAAACCAATGGTAAACCTGCTCAGAAAATCCAAAAGAGGCTTTTGTTTAAACAGTCGATATCGCGACATTTCAATCAAGGATCAAGAATCCGCCTGCCACATTGTGCAGCCAGTCTTTTTCCTTCTGCGATATCTGCGGTCGTTTCTTGATGCATCTCCCGCCGAAGAATCGAATATATTTTTACCGCCGCGTCCTTTTGCCTTCTTATATAATACTTTGCAAACGATCGCATGGACCATAACTTCGACGATTAAAACTCCCTGCGACGACGAGACCGGGAGCCGCATTTGCCGGCGGCATCCGAGGGTTACATAATGCGATAAGGAACTCGACACAACAGCTGTGGCAGACATCGGCATAGCTTGACAACTTCCAAGCTAGACTTCTCGCTTCCAGAGCGCAGTGCTTGTGTTTGTGTGCTTGTCGGGATTCGGGACTGTCGCGCTTGGTTCAATGCCACTTTCGATGCCCTGCGCCGTACTGAAGATCGTGTCCCAGGATTTTCCACAATGCCCGGAGTGCCTTCCAACAAGGCTTGCGAGCGGTGCAAGAAGAAACACATGAAGGTCTGTAGTAACCGCTATCACGGTCCATATACTTGGTTCACCTGTCTCATTTAATATTAGTGCGATGAGACAAGACCGCAATGCCAGCGCTGCCAGGCAGCCAAAGTGGAGTGCCCAGGCTATGTGCAGACACGCAAGTTCATTGACCAAGGAGCCACTGTCAGACGCCGATTTGCGCCTTATCAAGATTCCTCTACTAAAGGTGTAGCGAGCCCGCTTCAAGTAAGTCGCTGCCAGACATAGACCCTGGCATGTTTTCTCATTTCTGTCAAAGGGCCCTGAAGATCCAACATTCTCAGTAAACCGAGCAGACTCTGGTAGCAATCACGAGCAAGAATCACAGAGACGTTGGGAATCGCCTTTCAATCGCGAAATAACCAATGCTTGGGAGGACCCAAACTCAGAGCTCCTACTTACAGACAAGCCTGGACAGACATTGCATTCTCCGTCCGGCATGCCTAGCAATATGTCTGTTTCAGATGCGCACGCTTCTTCTACGCCAAGTCATAGCCGTGATGCCGGGATGTTCAGGATTCCAGCCCAAAGCTCTGTGTCCCCCGATACTACGCGTACAGCATCTGGCTCATCTGCCCACAATGAGGCTCATGATCCACTTGGCGAAAATTCGCAATCGTCCTGGGAAATCGAACCTCAGCAGAATGAGGTACAGGAGCTACAAAGTCTAATCACAGATATAAGGACTGATACTGAGCACGAAATGGCATTTCTAATGCGCCACTTCGCGGAAAATGTTGGGTGCTGGTACGTAAATTCCCTTGTAATGCGGTAACTTGCAACGAGGGCTGCTGCGAACCTTTCCACTAGGCTTGACATATCAGACTCAGCAAACTTTTTCTCTGTGCTCCTTCCTATAAGAGCTTCAAAAACTCCCTTGCTGAAATATGCAGTGGCGGCAATAACCGCAAAACAGCTTGGACTAGTCAAAGGAGTCTTGCAAACATCTGGGAGCAATCACATGAGCTCTGCTAGCTCACAGAGTTATCCAAACTCACTTCAGGTGGACTGGTTTCTCAAGGCTGCAAATTACTTCTATTTAGCTTCATCAACGCTAAACGCATCTTTCTCCGAGCACTATACGGCGATGTCGAGCTCAGCCGTATTCGACTCCCCCATCCAGAGCCTGACTGAATGGATCAAGTTCAAGAAGTTTGCAGGCACTGGTCAGTTGTCTTATGACTCGATCTTTCGCGAAGTTGAGAATCATCTAGCTACTGTAAACCTCATGGTGTTCTACAGGCTTCTGGATTCCAGTGTTCATACGTGGCATTCGTGAGTCTTATTTCAAGTCCCAAATTCATCAATATCAGCTACTAACTCTCTTTTCATAGGCATTTGTCTGGTATTAATCATTTATTTGAACTGATAATGGCCTTAACTGGCTCACACACAGCTTTAATGACTCATGGTATCCGCGCCTCATTCTGGGCATTTGCACGTTTTGACATCTGCGGCTCCTATATTCGCCGGCAAGCCACTCAATTCAACCCTATGAATCTACACTTGTGGCGCGCCGCGGGCACATCCATTGATGATTCCAAAGGCTTCCATATAGTCACCGACAACGCTGCGCACTTCAAACAAGAAGAACAAGCGTTCAATGGCCTTATGTGGTTGATGAGCAGGGTAGTCAATTTCTTGGCGCAATTGGAAACATCCCACCTTGATCAATGGATGGGTTCACCCGTATCGACTCCACGGCGTGGCATGGAAGTCATATCTCATCCTGGGGCCATCGAAGCCCCCAGCTCTACAGCATGGCTAGACCTTTGTCTCGCTCTTCAGTCCTGGTTTGAGGAGATTCCAGAGATTTTTAGCCCCTGCATTCGCCTCGAATCCCCTAAATCTCAAGATGGGACCCATCTGCCTTTTCCTGAGATCTTCTTCAGTTCTCCCGTCTGCGCTACTGCAATGCAACATTATCATTTCGCACGAGTTGCCCTTCTTCTCAATAAACCAGAAGAAGATACTCTCGCTCTGAATAATGCTTTTGACAGGTTGAAAGGGTACCGCGAGGTTACCAAAGAGGTCGAATTTCGTTGTCGTGAAGTATGCGGTATTGCCGTTGGTAGGCCTCAAAGCGCAGTTCGTGTCCAGATGATCCCGTTACTGTTTGGTGTCGGTAAATGCTTGGAAGGTTCACAAGAGCATGAGATTATTCTACGCATCTTGACAGAGATTCAAAGTGACCTGGGACTCAAGACCGACACGGTAGTCAGTACCCTCGCGGAAGCATGGATGAACTAAATGAGACATATGAAACACTTAAATCGCTAGTTTCGCAGCGATGGGATTTCAATCCCTCCGCTGGGGGTAATTTTCTTAATATAATAATTATAATGTCAGCATCCAGATTGCGGCATGTAGAAGGCCTCCGTAATCTACTAAGCGCACAGGAAGCGTGGATGGATCAATGATATTGATAATTAAGGACATCTCTTGTCTCTATGAGGACGAAGAGAATTCAAATGCATATAAACAAGAAAAAAGCACTTTTCGCTTGAACTAAAATGAAAACCGAGAAAAAGTGGGTATTGTCACAAACACAGCAAAAGGACATGGCAGTCATCAACGCAATGCATGAAGCGCAAGATTTTTCAGAAATGAAAACAATTAGGGTATAATGAAGCACCGAGAATAGCGGAAACATGAAAGGCTCATGATCATGCTGGAAGTGGCTGAACAACTGTCTCTGAATAGCCCGGCGGGGGTGTCACGTCAACAACAGCCTCGGTCACCGAAGGAGCAATTGAGCGCGGTTGGAAGAACTCGTTTAGCTCGGCCTCTGTCACAACAACTTCTAACGGTTCTTTCGCAAGATCGAACTTGGGCTGCGTGATGATTTGAATCGGAAGGCGGAGCGAGATATTCGGGGTCAGCACATTAGCTGCCGGTGTGTGCCATGAAAGAGATAGATCCAGGGCGTAGACTCGAGAAATCAAACATGTATGAAAAGTTGGTACGAATGCCTTTGTAGTAGGAAGGGTGACCGGGATCACGAGTGATGCGGTATAGTAGGTTGCCGATGATTCGGTTGAGTCCTCCGATATCATCGAGTTCATCGAATCACGGCGGATGGTATCTGTGTCAGTGTGCTTCTCCCATTTTGCAGATGCCACACACATTGTGGAAAGTGGGACAGTCTCCACAAACACACCCTGTCCAGCTTGTCCTTGTCCAGCCTGGGTGAAGGGTTCGAAGCCATTTTGTGTTGGAAGATCCCTCCATGCAGATGCGCTGTAGAACGTGCTGGCCCGAAGCTTGCTCGCCATGGAGCCCAGACGGGGCGGCTGCTCATTTTTGATGGGGTCAAATCGAAGTTGCACATTAGCCACTGTGCTCACAGTGTCATTGGGCTCGCAATTTGGAGGGAGGAGCCGAATAGGAGCAGGTTGCGCCGAAGTTGCTGTCAAGCGACCAAGTTTACCGCGTAAGAAGCCGCGATGAACATTCTTCTCCTTCGACGACCAGTAGTATGGCTTTTTCAATCCCTGGAGGGGAGGTACTTCTTCCACATAGGGAATGATCCGGACCTTCTTCCCTACATTTGCCAAAGACTTAAGTCGGCTGCTGTCTGTCTGAGCCCGCGCCAACACTGATGCACGAACAACATATGCGATCTGGGCCATATCTGGGGCCATATCATTCAGAAGTGTCTTGCCATTGCCGGCTAACATTGGGTCTCCTAGTGTAGGCGGGAGCACTGTGTGGGATGGGTGGACCTGGGCATTGTCTGCGTCGTGGGTGCAGACCTGCGGCAGCAACCTATCTGGAACCACGAAAGTAAAAGGGAATGAGTATGTTCGATTGGGCTCCAGCACTCGAGGCATCGGGTATTCATCTCGCTGGATTGGTTGGCGCAACTTCAAGAACATCTGCTGCGAACCTGTTCGCCCAGGACATGCCGCGCGATCGACTGAGGCATGCGAAACACCTATTGTTTTAGTATCAGCAGGGTGTTCACACAGAATTCAAAGTAGCTGGAAGTCTTTTGGATTATATTACCTTGAAAGATAATTTCAATTTCATCAAAGCGTGTGTCACGTTCAACGAAGATGGTCACAGTGCCCTCGATCTTGTCTCCTGTCGTATATGAGTTCACCAGGCCAGGTCTCTGCCCCGCAAAATTTATTTCGACCTGAGGGGCTGCGCGCCGACCCCAGATATCGAGCGAATCCGATTTTCGGCTGATAGTTGAGGTCGCCATTGCATGAAAGGGCGCGCGGTGGGGGGAAGGAGGGCTATAGGAAGAAGGAATATGGCAAGAGGGCGCTCTTCGAGCAAGGATATCGTGGATACGACAGCAGAAAAAAGGGTGAAGAGAACAGAGAATAGCAGATATTCCAGTTTTGAGGAAAGCCCCGTTTTCTACAGGAGTATAGACGAAAAAAATAGTAAGAGAAACAGTGGAGCCGTGGACAACCGCTTCAGACTCCGCTCTTATAGAATGCGATCAGCAACGAGAGAGAGTCAACCGAGTCAACAGAGTCAACAGCTTTCTTTACAAATCAACGAAATAAACGTGAGTCATTCCTGGGAGAGCTGGGGGAGATACGAATTGCGGGGAGTGGCCATCCTGGGCTATTCTGGCTCACGCCCTTGGATTGACATTCCCGAGTCTACTCTTTCTCTCCTGCATGACTGCCAATCGCGAGGCCGGCCGGTGCTCAGGACGCCGTTGACCTCATCGGCATGTTCCACCGGTTGATCACACTGCCAGGTCCTGAGAATACAGGAAAGCGCCGATGCTTCCTCGCTTGTAGCACGAATTCCTCTGTACGATGGGCCATGGCCCTGCGATCTTCGATCTGCGTGGATCAAGGAGAGCTTGCGCCTTTCGACGACATCCACGCCCTTCGTGGCTCCACCGAGTGCCATCAGCGTCGAGTCAACGCCAAGCTGGCGCTGGTCGAGCCCCGCGGGCTTCAATATGGCCAATCACTGTAGCAATGACGCCGGGGGCTGCTCCAGATGTTGGCCCCATGATCGAGGATTTCAAAGCACCGGGACGCTCGTTCCCCTCTGCGTTGGGAGCTTAGTGTTTGGCTGGTCTCAGGTGTCCTCGAGGTATCCCAGGGATCTCGGTAAAGTCTAGAGGGCCTTCTGCCCTTCTGCCCTTCTGTTCTTCTGTTCTTCTGTTCTTCTGTTCTTCTGTTCTTCTGCCCTGGGAAAGGGCTTTCCCGAGGAGAAATGCCGGTTAGCCGCGACTTGGCCTCCATATATTTCCGCCCATAACCGAGTCTGGGGCATGCCGAAGTGGAGCTTGTTAACGTCCAAGTCTGGATTTTAGCCCGATCCTGTGCCAGGTCGGCGCTCTTCAGGGCTCTGGCCGGTCGCTCGGAGAACGCTAGAGGGCGCCGACTCTCATGCGAATTGCGTGCTCAGGATCCACTAGACACTTGATAGAGTTAAATTCAAACAATTAAATGTGATTTCAAATATCCTCTTCAATTGACTCGGCCGTAAAACAGCCCTACACAAGGCATTTACGGGATGTTCCGACTGATAAATTACGGTGTAGATCCGTGGTGCAAATGCGGACAAAACCGTACTCAAAGAACGTCGGAGCATGGAATCCACGCTTATTCTCGTCTCATGCAAACGGTTGCTCATCGAAATGAACAGCCAGAGGCATCCAGCTCAAGATTAGCCGAGGGGGGCGGCAGACCGAGCGAGGCAAGAGACTTCATCTACGAATGTGCTCAAGAGATTTACTTGGGAGTGGCTGTAAAAGAGATACGGACACGGCCGTATATGGGGATATCGATTTGAACCTAGATGAGACAATCCCACAGTGCACCAACGCCAGGAAAAGACACCGTCCATAGATCATAACACGACAATTAGTAAGCCACTCTCGTCCGCATGTCCTGTGTTAACGTGTTAGCGCAACAAGCCCTTTGGCGACGAACGCGAATGCTAAGACAAACTTACCGAAATCTTTCGCTCGATCTCGCGCACGGATCGATCAAGTTCACCGGCAATCATCATTTTCGCATCATTGGGTAGAAGAAAGTACGTCTCACAGAGATCACCATCAATGACACCCTTCACTGGGGCATAGTAGCCACGATACATGAGATGATCGCGACCTGCAAGGGGAGAGTGTTGGGATGCGAGTTGCATCTCGAGGCTTTGGAAGAAATCAACGTCTTCTCGACTGACGAAAGGAACAAACATGCCAATGGTGCCTTGAAGCCCTGACCAAACAATAATGTCACGGCCTCCTGCGACCAGTTGGGCCTTGTGAATACTGGTAGGTATATCTTGGGTGTAGTAATGAACCATCAACTCGAGTCGATGAGGAGTCCCCTGGAGATATGCACGTTCGTGGGTAAGGTGTGCGCCCGATCCGTCCTCATCAGCCTCTTCCGAAGCTTTGGGAGGACAGCGGAGCAACCATAGATTGCCGAATTTATCACCGCCGGCGACAGTTTCATAGTCAACCATGGCGGTCGAGGTCGTCCAGCGGGAGATAGAGTCGTCAACAAATGGGATGAGTACATTGTCCTGCTGCTTGTACACCACGAAAGTGACACTTTCGCGGACATCGCTCACAATAATCCGGCTACCTTGAGTTTGTAACCCAACAATAGTTCGAGGCACCACATTAGCCTGGCTTTTGCGCAAGAGCTGTCTCATTCCGAGGTCATAGAGACGGAGAATGGAGCCAATGCCAGCAAGAAGGCGGCCTTGGAAGGGGAGGAGTGCCATTGGGGGTTCTTCGACCTTGGTTTTGTGGATAAACTCAAGTTCACGACCATCCTCTTGGAACCTGTAGATGTGAATGAAGCTCCCTGAAGACGATGTTTCGGGAAGAGTCCTATCTTTGACGGTGCCGACCACCAAGAACACTTCTCCATCCTGGCTAGAGAACGGCACCGCAGCAACGCTTACGGCAGCCTCATTTTCTTCCATCTCAAGGGTGAATGCTACTTGAGAAGAAAGAGGATCCACAATTTGAATACAAGATGCCCAGTGGCCAGTTCCACGAGGGTAGCCAAACTTCGCCGGGGGTAAGCCCTCGGCTTCCCCGTTTTGCGCCTGGGAATCTTGGATCAGGGTTTGTCGAGTTGCCGGAGACAAAGTATTGTTATCGGATTCAATCACATAGAATAAAGGCTGCTCCGGGTGCTTCACGAAATGGCGAGGGGTATATGCCAATGGAATAGCCTCTTGGAGCATGTTATTATCCAGCCTGTCAACAGAAAAAATCCTGTAAAATGATCAGTACCTTGTCCAGCAAGGGTATGACAGCATTAGGGGGAAAGCAGCTTGATCTCAGTAGGAACAATTGGTATTAAAAAAAATTTGATCCACATGAAGGTTCAGGTCCCTTTTTTTCATCATTTGATCGCGTGCGAGGGGGGAAAGGGGGGTCGGATAGTAAATTGTAAAACGTACCGTAGGTTGCGGCCTTGGATTCCCACCATTCCTTCATAGCATTGTTCACTTGAAAAGTTCCATGCATACTCCAAGGCTGAGCAGTTGAGGGGAGTGAGCATAAAACTCTTTGTCTGGACATCAGAGTATCCAAGCCATGGACGGGAGCTGAGAGCCAAGACAGCGGTTTGGCCTTGAACAGAAACCTGAGATAGCTTGACGGGCTTGGCTCCGAGGAACCGTGTCCGAGTATCGGAAAGCTCTCCAGTCACCTCATCCAGAACAGTTCGCAGATAGACTCCTGAGTAGAGACCAATATGCAGGTACAAAGTTGTCCCTCCAATGGAGTCTGCCATGGACATGATGTTAAGTGCCGAAGGCGCAGATGTCAACGCTTGAACCGATTTATTCTCCAGCGTCGAATCAGGGTCCAGACTGAGGACACGAACGGTGGAGTCGTCACAGCCAACAGCTAGGAATGAGGTTCGGACTCGTCCATCTGGTACCTGGCCCAGACTTAAGCAGGTGACAGTGCCAGACATTTGTCGTCGCTCATCATATTCGGCCAGTGATCCATCAGAATCCATTTCAAAATACACAATTTCGCCAGACGACAAAGCCACGGCTACTTGGCGTTCATTTGTAGCAGCTGCAACAATAGAGCGGTGTTGCGGTGCTGGCCACTCATTCACGCGGCGATCTGCGAGAAGATGACGGATACCACGAGGGTGCACTTGAATAATCGAGTCCTCTCCTAATTGTTGAACAGCGATTGTTGATGCACTTGCAAGAAAGCCAGACTCTTCGGTGATCTCCACCACATCTGCTCCAATCCCAAGGACAACAGTACCATTGGCAAAAGAGAGGACGATATATCTATCATATTCGTCATGTTGCGTCAATTTCGTCGTCCATACAAGTGAGGGCACACCCCGAAGTTCAGATTCGACAAGCTCCGAAACCTCCAGGCCATGCTTCAATGTTCGGAATGAGCTGCGAGCTCCTGTGCCGCATATTGAGTAGATTTGAGGAGCATCCTCGGATGTGAGGTTCGCAACTGTGGTATCTATTAGAGGAGTCAAGGAGTCGAGGGATTGCATGAGGTTCAGATTGTCGGAATCCCTGGGGTGGAAGAATATGGGTTTGTATGGCGCAGACGGGGCCGCTGAGAATGAGTCACTTGTGAACTCGATCTCATCATCGTCATCACCAAGTGTTTCGAATTGGTAGAAGTGATGATTACCGGCTTCACTTGCGACGTACAGAAATCCGCTCTTGAGGATAATCAAGCTGGATGCGACAGGGACAGTATCAAAATATTTGATCTTCAGTCTTTGAACCTCGCCAGTCAGCTGACCGTTGTCATCCTCCACCATCTCCAGATTGACTTTGAAGATATCACCATCCTCAGTCTGGAGAAGAAAGAAGAAAGCGCCTCGCATCTTATGCATCACGCCAGACACAATGGTACGCTTCCGCTCTGGGTTTTCTGTAGGGCCACTGCGACGAGGAATAGGGACGCGGAACGCACTTTGGTTCGAGTGGTGGTAGGCTATACTGTCCTCGGCACATACCAGCACACCGCTAGGGCCATCCGCTCCTCCTGGAACCTGGAAAAGCATATTTGCTGTTCGATCGACAGGATCGGACCACCTTCGAACGACGTGATTGAGACCAAGATCTAATTCATAATAAACAAGAAGCTTTTCAATCTCCTCGTACGCCTGGCCAGTTGGGTCTTGGTCTGCCTCGGAGTAGTCCATCTCGAGGACGGCGAAGACCGGGTTTTCGTAACCGACATCAAGGGACGTCACTGCAAACACAATGGTCTGCGGCTTAAGTGCCTCCAAGGGGGATGATATGGTGAGCTCGGCTTGCGAATTGCGATTCAAAACATAGACCAGCTTATTCTTCTCCGCTGAAGCAATGAGACAAGCTCTTCCCCTGGGGTCCACGGCCAGATATTGACCAGGGACAACGCGGCGAACTCCCGACTTGCCAAATGTTTCCAAATGGATACGGTTGAAGCGATTCTGAGAGGGCACGTATTCTACGATGGTGATTCGACCGGAATCCGAGCCAATGATCAAGTTGTCTGGAAAGAAAAAAAACCATACTTAGCGCAGTTCAGGTACAGGCTTTGCAGCGTTCACAGTGCTGGCCGGGGCAGGCCAAAGAAAGACTCCCACTCCTCAGGAGCCTGCTACCCGGGAAGCTTCAAGAATCACTAAATTGATTTCATGCAGAGGCGACGGTAACGACATACCTTTGTTGCTCCCGGCCAGTCTGAAGACGGCGAGTGAGCGGATAATGCCAAACACATCCTGTGAATAGATTGCTTTGACCTTTCCTAAGGCGGGGTCCGGACGATGGATGGTGAGCTTCGAACCAGAGGCAGTGATGATCTGCTGCTCTTTGGTCCCCATAAATTGACCCAGTACCGCCTGTGTAATCGCAGTTGGAGGCTGGATTGTCAGGCTGTACATGAACATGTGAGAGGTTGTAGCCATGGTGGGCGACTAGCTCCTCAGCTCTTTGGGCCAAGCACGAGAAAAGCTACACCACGATGAATTTCACGCGATTGCAACGGGGATGGCGTACTACCACACCAATCCCATGTCTGCAGAATGGATCCGCTGAGAGAGAAAGTGGACTCCTCGCGGGGGGAGGCGTTGGGATTCAACGAGAGTCAGGGTGAAGCACTCTCGTGAAGAGCAATGCAAATTTGGTTGGAAAAGGCCCAAGCTTGTTGGTCATGTGATATTATTGCCTCAGGCGAACAACCGCGCGTGTGTCTTACGGCCGTCCATAAGCTTCGACCGCCTTCTATACCGCTTTACGTAAGGCAATGAGGGCGCTTGGAGAGCATGGCGAGAGCAGTTCAAAGAGCACCCATTTCCTTATCTACTCTTCTCCATCGTCTTTCTCTCGTCTAATCCCTTTTTGTGAATATTAACGTGCTGTGCTAGGTGCGTTTACAGACTTCGCCAGGCACACCGAGAAAAACAGCCTCATCCTTCGACTCAAATACCGCCCCTCCATCCCACTCGACAGCTCTTGCCATCTCGCCAACCATGGCCGATGACGCCGGTGTCACCGAGGATGCCCCCATCACCTTCACCGTGAAATCCTCCACCGACGCCAAGTTTACCCTGACACTTCCTATTACTACCCCCGTGTCGGAATTAAAAGAGAAACTCTCCATCTCCGAGTACGCCGATACACCAGCAGAGCGCCAACGGCTAATCTACTCTGGCCGAGTCCTCAAAGACAATGAGACTTTGTCAACCTACAAAATAAAGGATGGACACACTATTCATCTGGTGAAGAGTGCTGCCAGCAACCAACAACAACGCGGCACCCCAAGCACTCAGTCTACCTCGGCTGCTGCCTCTGGCGGGGCTGCTGCGAGCCAGCCTGCCGCCGGAGTCCCAACCAATCTTGCTGCTGGCACGGGCAACAATCCTCTTGCGGGACTGACTGGAGCCCGATACGCGGGATTCGCCCAGCTTCCTGGCGCCGGTCTTTTTGGGCCTGATGGTGGAGTAAGTTCTAAGCTATCCCAGGATTCAAAGGCAACTGGCTTTGGATGCAAATACTAACGTGATATCTATTGTTTAACCAGATGGGACCACCGGCAGACCCCGAATCTATGCTCAACATGCTTGAGAACCCACAATTCCAGTCTACCATCAATGAGGCTCTGCAGAACCCCGCGATGATCGACATGATGATTCAACAGAACCCAATGCTGCGCGACATGGGCCCCGGAGTGCGACAGATGATGCAGAGCCCTGAATTTCGCCGTATGTTGACGGACCCCAGCCATATTCGCCAAATGATGCAAATGCAGCGTGCAATGGGAATGGGCGGAGGTATGGGTGGTGAGAGTGCATTCCCCGCCCCTGGTGTGACCGATACCACCCCCCAAGAGAACCAGACCAACGAGCAACAAAACGCCGCTCCCAACCCATTTGGTCAATTTCCTCCAAATCCTCTCGGAAATCCTTTCGCTTCTCTTTTCGGGGCCAACCCGGGGGCCAACCCCTTTGCTCCTCCAGCACCAGCCACCAACACCGAGAACACTCAGACAGACGGGAATAATACTACACCAAATGCCGATCGTTCAGCGACAGGGGAAGCTCCTAATGCGCAGACCCCTCAGAATCCCTTTGCCGCTCTTCTTAACCCAGCCCTCTTCGGTGGTGCAGGCCAGGCTCAAGGCCAGGCTGGAGCCAACCCATTCAACCCTCAACATAATCCATTTCTCCGGGACCCCGCACTTATGGCACAAATGATGCAGGCGATGGGTGGACAAGGTGGTGAAGGCGGAGCTGGTGCCAATCCACTGTCAGCATTGTTTGGAGGTGGTGGTGGTGGTGGCTTCGGCTCTCCGGCGCCAGCAGACAACCGACCGCCGGAAGAGAGGTTCGCTGAGGAACTTCGTCAGTTAAATGACATGGGCTTTTATGAATTTGAACGAAACATTGAGGCACTGCGACGGAGTGGTGGGAATGTTCACGGTGCAGTGGAATATCTTCTGAGCCTGCCCTCATAGAGTCCGTCATAGTCCGTTTTCCCTCATCGCCGTGGCCTCTTTCTATTTGATGTCCATTGTTACCTTTCCCAATGTATTCCATGGCCCTTGGTATGGCCTTCAGGTAACGACTGAACCTCCGAGCTGATGAGCTCGTTTCATCTTTCTTGCATTCATTTTCTCGGCCTATGACCTTTACTTCTTTCCAACTCTACTCCAGGGCAGCAGACTCGTTACTAGCGTTTACTGATGACAAACCGCCATCTTCAATGTCATGTCTTACTTTTCTTCTCTTTGTCTGATGTAAGGCGCGAGGTATGCCACGTAGTTATTCAGTGGTACACGGCATGTATAGGTATCAACTCGTAGAAGAAGCACTTGAGAGGTGCACAGCAGCATTTGAAGGCTCCGGGCTTGGGTCCAACCTCTTGGAATGTATTTGCCGAGGACATCAAACAAAAAGACCAATTGGCCGTTCCAATCTTGGAAGGTTCATGGTCGTTTCAACATTGAAGCTGTTATACTTATGTAGAGAATGTTAACATCCATGGCTTGAACGATTAGACTAATCAATTGATGTAGCCAGCCCGGCCAACACATACATCTATGGATATACCTGGATAGAGGTAGCGTTGGATGCGCAGCAACCTTGTAATTTTAAATAAAAAAAAAATGCACATGTGCAGAAGCCAACGTTTGAACCCCATCACTGATAAGTTCCAAGGTTCATCAAGCAGACACCCTGTATCTACTTGAGAGCGCAGTCTCATCTTGATTCTGGCCCGAGTTCGTATACTTGGAACCGTTTCATTGGCAGTTGCAGGTCGGCCCTTTGATAATCCGTGTTAATGCTCGAACATCGCCTGCTCGAGTCGAAGCTGAGCCTTGTGGCATTCAGTGCCGATTACATTCATTATTGTCGACCTCGATCCACAGAAACCAGGAAGATACCAGGAGGCGCCCACCCTCACAGCCCGCCAAGCATCCGAGACGCGCACCCGCCGCCTCCTTGGCGACCCATCCATAGCTTCCTCCGCAAGAGAGCTGCGATCCAAGCTGCGATCCAAGCTCCGCTGGGACTCGATTGATGCCAATCCGGCCGACTGGTCTCGATCTCAATATTTATCCGTCGCGCAACACAGGATCGCTTGCCCTCAACGTGCATGGGCCATTTGGAGTTGCGTCCTCTCAAGGTAGAGTAAAAGACACAGGACATCTTCACAATGGCCGCGCCTAGCTCAAGACTCCGGGCCCCGGGCCTTTGGGCGCTTTGGATTCTGACACTGGCATCCAATGTATGGGCATTCTACATTCCCGGTATGTTCTACAGACCCCGAGTCGTACACTGCAGCGCAACTGACCAGCGTCCACCATCCGATCTTAGGATATTCGGTAACGCGATATAACGACGACGAACCTATCCCTCTTCTCGTGAACAAAATATTCTCGGACCATACACAGCTCCAATATGCCTATTTCGATCTGCCTTTCGTCTGTCCACCAAGCGGAAAGTCGCATGGCGGCTCGCCTTTCGGATCTGGCCAGAGCATCTCGCTCAATCTTGGCGAGGTACTGCGCGGTGACCGTATCATGACTTCGGATTTCGAGGTGGCCATGGGGAAGGACGTCGAGTGTGCAGCGCTCTGCACGCGCGAGGTTAGCCGCTCAGACGTCAAATGGGCTCGCCAGCTTATCAGGGAGAACTATGTGATTGAGTGGATACTGGACAATCTACCGGGCGCCACAAGCTTTGTCACCGTGGACAGAAGCCGCAAGTATTACGCGTCGGGCTTCAAGCTTGGTTCCCAGGATATCTCCCCGTCCACTGGTCGGCCGCGGTTCTTCATAAACAACCACTTCACGGTTGTTATCCGCTGGCGGAGCGCACCGGAAGGGGGCAAGCTTATTGTCGGATTCGAAGTCTATCCCAAGAGCATCACTGCAGAGAATCGCAAGGAAAATGGCTGCCCTGCAGAGGTGCACAAACCTCAAGAAGGGCTTGGGCTGTTCATTCCTCCTAACATGGCACAGCTGAAGGAAAAATACGCCGGGCTATCATACATCCCAGAGGATGACGATGAAGATGACGGCGCTACTTTGAAAGTTCCGTACACATACTCGGTCTACTTCCGCGAAGACCCCAACATCGAGTGGGCCAGTCGCTGGGACTTGTACTTCACCAACCAGGAGGAAGGCTCCATGACGCATTGGCTGGCTATCATCAACTCCTTGATCATTTCCACTGTGCTTGGAGTAACGGTGTTTGTGATCTGGGGCCGTACTGTGCAAGGTGATATCAAGGGCCGTGGTGATGGAGCCATGGAAGATCGGAAAATGAAGAGCCAGCCACGACGTAAGAGATCTGGCGAAAAGAAATCCGAAGGGCTTCTTGACAATGCCGATGTGGAGAACGACGCAGACATGTCTTCTGACGACGAGGGCTTCGAGGATACAAGCGGCTGGAAGCTGCTACATGGTGATGTGTTCCGGATTCCAGCTTACAGTGGGCTTCTCGCTCCGTTGGTAGGCTCTGGGATGCAGCTACTGTTCATGGCGACTGGCCTCCTTGTGCTGAGCTGTCTGGGAATCCTCAACCCAAGCTTCAGAGGCGGCTTTGTCAGTGTCGGAATGGGCTTGTTCGTCTTTGCTGGTATTTTCTCAGGCTACTTCTCCGGCCGGCTCTACAAGACATTCGGTGGTTCTTCATGGCGCAAAAATACGCTGATTGTAAGTACATTCGCGTTATTGCACGCTAGTATATGCCTAACTGAGACTAGACTGCATTATTATTCCCCGGCCTCTCCTTCTGCTTGGTTTTGATACTGAACCTCTTCGTTTGGGCCCAAGCCTCCAGCACCGCGATTCCGTTCGGCACACTTGTTGGCCTTCTCGCCCTCTGGCTTTTGATCCAGGTTCCTTTAGTTTACTTGGGCAGCTGGGCCGGCTTTGTGCGGGCAAGCCCATGGGAGCACCCATTGAAGACCAACTCGATTCCTCGTCAAATTCCAATCCAACCTTGGTACCTGCGCAACCCTGCCGGTCCATTGCTGACCGGCTTGATTCCGTTCGCTGTGCTCTTCATTGAGCTTCTCTTCGTGTTCAAGAACCTTTGGCAGGACAAGAGTGGTTATTACTATGTATTCGGATTCTTAAGTGCAGTCTCTACTGTGCTGATGATTACTGTGGTAGAAGTGACCGTTATCGCAACCTATAACCAGCTTTGCTCTGAGGTAAGTGTCGCCAAGGGCTCTAATGTTTGATCGAGTCCCAGCTAACCCTTTCTTAAGAACTACCACTGGTGGTGGGCTAGCTTCCTGACAGGTGGCAGCAGTGCCTTCTGGATCTTTGCCTACTGTATTTGGTATTACATGTTCAAACTTCATGTCACCGGATTTGTATCCACTCTCCTTTTCTTCAGTTACAGCTTCTTGGCGTGTGCAGTCTACTTCCTGTTGACTGGAACGGTTGGATTTTTGGCTGCGTATGCCTTCGTTCGGCGGGTCTACAGGTAATTTCCATCTCTCAAGAAAGTTCCGAGGACGATCACGCTGACCAAATACCAGTGCAATCAAGGTTGACTAGCCTCGCTGGGACCAAGACTTTCCGTTCTCCCTGTCCTGTGCTATTTACGAATTAATCTGTCTGATAAGCATTATGGTGCGGAGACCACCATGGCGTATAGTTGACTGTTCATTGCATGCTCTTTGACCTTTTGAGAAACACCTTGACTGAATAATACTGGATTGCTTGTGCTTCATCTGCCCCTTCATTCTATTGAGGCCTTCATCGCCTCTTGTAGTCAAATGCCGAGCTGAACGAGGATTCAAAGCTTCGAGTGCGCCTTCAAGCAGAGCAGAGGTAGACTGTAGTTGGGCGTCTGTTGATCTCGCTTCTCCGAAGAGGCGGCACATACTGTAGCCAGCCTGCTTCTGCGACGTAGTTGACTCAGACGAGGGGCGATTGCAAGTGAATGCAAATAATTTTGGTGAGGGGATTTTGCGCGCCATCAATTTCTTTTGGCTTCCGCGTCTTGATTTCGCTTTCTCACTTCCAGGCAACCTTCTTCTTCTTCCTCTTCCCTCCTCAACCTCTTTCCCTCTTCCCATTCTCAAGCTCTTGCATCTAGACATTTCATCCCGCATCTCAGCATTTGCTGTCTCTGGGCTGCGATCTCTTCTTGCATACATCTCATCCACCTACCCTCTCTTCACACTGCACATCTTTGACTTACTGAGTTTCACTTGGTGATTCAACTGCACCCTGTAACGCCTCTCTGGATCCATCTCCGGCTTCTCCAGGGGAGAACTTGATCCGTTGTCACTTCTTTCGTCATTCATCCTGAACATCCATTCGCCTGAGGTAATCCAGCTTCTTACCCTCATCGAGCTACAAGCTAACCGATCTGATCATATTAGCCATGCCGCCCATTATTGGTTTGCCAATAGCGCCCTGGCCCAAAGCCAATCCTTACTCACTCGACAATCCAGATCGTGTGCCAAGCGCGCTCGATGTTATCGAGGAGACGCCTCTCATGAAGCAGGACGTGTCCGATGCGATACAATTTTTACATGACTGGGGGACAGGGAAAATATACCGCTATTGTGATTCCCCATACGTGGATAGTAAATATCTGCGTGAGAGTCGTTGGATGTGCCCAGTCTGTCTGAGTTAGTTCCCGGTTTTTTCATCCGACTTTGTTATTCGACCCCTACAGCTAACACTGACCATAGGACCATACAAAGGCATACCAGTCTATGTCAAAGACTGTCGTTCAATAGATCGCCGAGCGACTAAAGAACATCAAGAAAAGAGCGCCAAGACAAATGCGCTGATATGGTATCGAAAATTCCCCGTTGAAGCAGACCCATGGAACCCAGCACTTGATATCGATCCCTACGCTGGGACCGATTATGCTCGGGATGGCCCCACTCCCTCACTTGCATTTACTGGGAAGCCCACTCTGTACGAGACTGAGGAATCACGAGCCATCCAAAATGGTAAGGACTCTGAGGGCCGCCTCGTGCGTAATGGACGCGTGCATGTCTTTCCCAAGCGATTTGATGTTGACCCGCCTGCTCGCCTACCGGCCGCGGAATATTTGAAAATGCTTCCTGATCCTCCTGCGGTGCTAGCCAAAGAAGGTATCAGATTGCAAAAATCAAACCCAATGAAGACAGCCAAGACCACTCGGGTGATGCTTGACAACAAGTCCGAGGCGATCATTGCCATGGTCTATGAGGACTATCCCATGGATGAGCAGTCAGAGTACGACTCAGAGGGAAACCGCCTGGATCCCAACGCGAAGTATTGGCAGGAGAGCAGCGAGGACGGTCCAAGATACAAGTGCCAATCCCACCCAGGCAAGGCCCAGAATGATGTAAGCGATTATTCCAGTAACTATTGAGGATCAAGGCTGATTTGTTAGGTCTGGTCTTGCTGTGGCAAATCTGTGTACTGGCGTGGCGGATGTGTTCTGGAAGCCAGACACCCACAAATGTGGTTTGGAGATTTTCTAGACAGTCTGGCAAAATCATGGAAATGCCATGTACTTGATTTCAACAAGGCAGGCCAATGCGACTTGGTCACACTGTCCGCCAGCTTTGGTGTTAACATCAAGGGAGAGCCGGAGGTCGTTCGGGTCGTTGTCCTGGAGTTTTACTCGGGACAAATCTTGATTGATTCCCTAGTGGCTCCGAGTACGGACATGATGCATTACAATACCCCGCGGACCGGCATCACCCATGCGATGATGGCCGCAGCGAAAGAATCAGGCCAGGCAATTGAGTCGTATCACAAAGTCCGTGAAATGCTCGGCAACGTCATGCGGCCTGGGGCAAAAATGATCATGTGGAATGGCGCAGAGACGTTGAAGTGCCTCCGAATTGTCAATAGGAGCTCGGCCCCGATAGCGATAGAGCTCTTGCATTCGGAATGGTCCACGGGAGAGCACAAGCGACCCCCTAATCGAAAGAAACTCAAGGCGTCATCGTGCCCTGAGCAAGCATGGCTGAAACCGTCCCTGAAGCAGACCACGAAGCTCCGCCTGCGCCGTGAGATTGGGCAATCACGCAAGTTCCGCGAAGACGCCCTTGAGAACGCGATGGCGTGCCGCGACTTATTCGCGTTTTACGTGAAGATGTTCGGACGTCAAGGATTCTTTAAGGCGAATAGACAAAATGATATGGATAAGGGCCTCGGTCGCGGCCAAGCCTGGAGGGAGTCGCCCTACGGGAAGTCTAGCATCATTCCTTCCACTCCAGAAGTGACTACGCCGGCGGCCACGCAGGCCACTGCCGACCCTGAAGCCAACGACTATGCTTGGGTTTGGTAGTCCCGAGAGGCTCTACTCGGAGCATATCGTGATCGGAGTGTTTCTCGCCGGGCACTTGCATTTCCATTGAGATCCTGGGATTCTTTTCTTTTTCTTCTTCGATTTCTGATTCTGGGTCTGGTTTTCTTTTCTTTGTTTGACTTCTTGCTTTTGAAAAACAAATATGCACCGTTTGCGACTGCCTTGGGGAATTTCTTGGGAGGAATGCGCTGGGATGCTTTTGAGATTGCCTGGGAGAATGATTTTGAAACCGCCGTTGGTATTGCTTTTTGTCTTGCCTGGGTTGCTTTGAGACTGGATTGCGATGTCTTTAGGATTAGTTTACGAGGGCGTTTGCGTAAGAGATACAGAATGAATAGCGTGGCAGTCGCGTCCTATAGGCCGGAGATAGTTCGCGGCAGAGTTTTGTATTGATTGACGATCGCAGGGGGCAGCAGCCCCGTTGATCCAGTGTAGCGTGTAACCCTACTCGGGGATCCGATCGAATCCTGTCGATAAGGATCGAAACCACGCGCTGCTGATTCTCATGAAGAGCAGCTTGGACCATGCTGGATTTGGCGAAATAGTCCCGGGCGAAATGTTAGCGTATGTGGGGAAGGGTCGGCACTGTAGACGAGGCGGGCAGGCAGGACGACAGCGATGCCCAGTCCCCCGCGCTCCACGAGGTCGCCAGGCGGGCGTCTCCGGGATGCCCTTGTGACCGCACTCCAGGGCAAGAACAAGAGAAGGGACTCGAGGGGGATGTTTGCTTTTGTCGTCCGGCACAAATGGCGCTGATTGGGGCTTTCAGATAAGCAAGTGGGGGATGTGCCTCTAAGCCGCTTCCAGCGCGTTAGTCTCTGTTCCCAGCATCTGTTCCTCGTGGCTTTCGCCCGTGCGATTGGCGGCGGACTCGATCCCGTGGAGTCGAGGCTTTGGCAGTGTCGATCCACATGGATGCGCCTGCGTTACAAGGCCTGTCACCGCCGCGGACCGGTGTCCGTCTGCTGCCCGGACATGCAGGGGTCGAGTGAAGTCGGGGAAAAGCAGCGTGTCTACCAACCCCCTTTGCAGAGCTGAGTGAAGGTGGCAGAAAGTGACAGAGCGAGAACACGACGGGGGGGACGAAACACGCTCGATGTTACGTGGACGGGCGGTAATACGGAGGTAACGGGTGGCAAGGGTAATCTGGAAAGGGCAAAGAGAGGGAGGAGTGCTGGTGTAATGTAAATCCATGACCATACAATCACACCATCGCACCCACCGATTGTGGCATCGCACGCCTTCGCCGCCTTACGTCAGTTCCCCTGATCTCCATTGCAGCCGAATGTATGGGGTAGACAGATTAGTATTTGAGTATGCAGATTAGTATTTGAGTATGTATGAGTATGAGTATGCTGATGTATGACTATTCGAGTATAATATTACATCCTTACCAGACTGCTTCGAATTTTTCTTATCGTTTCGGTCGACCCCGTTCCCCACATACGCTTCGGGGGCGCTCATGCCTATAAAGACCCCTCCCCCATCCGTGGTTCAGTCCCTCAGAAGACTGTGAGCCTGAACTTCCTCATCATGGCGACTAAGAGACCCAATATCCTGTATATCATGGCAGACCAGATGGCGGCGCCGCTGCTGTCGCTGCATGATAAGAACTCGCCCATCAAGACCCCCAACCTCGATCGTCTCGCCGAAGGAGGTGTCGTCTTTGACTCGGCCTACTGCAATGCGCCGCTGTGTGCGCCCTCGCGCTTTGTCATGGTCAGTGGCCAGCTGCCTTCCAAGATTGGGGCATACGACAATGCCTCCGACTTGCCCGCAGACACCCCAACCTATGCTCACTACTTGCGCCGCGAGGGCTATCACACGGCCCTGGCGGGCAAGATGCACTTCTGTGGCCCAGACCAGCTGCACGGCTATGAGCAGCGTCTGACAAGCGACATCTACCCCGGAGACTACGGCTGGTCCGTCAATTGGGATGAGCCCGAGATCCGTCTGGACTACTACCACAACATGTCCTCGGTCATGGAGGCCGGCCCTGTTGTGCGCACCAACCAGCTGGACTTCGATGAGGAGGTCATCTACAAGTCCGAGCAGTATCTCTATGACCATGTGCGCCACCGCAACGAGCAGCCGTTCTGTTTGACCGTCTCTATGACACACCCGCACGACCCGTATGCCATGACCAAGGAGTTCTGGGACCTGTACGAGGATGTCGAGATCCCTCTGCCTAAGAACGGCCCAATTCCTCATGACCAGCAGGACCCTCACTCCCAGCGCATCCTGAAGTGCATTGACTTGTTCAACCAGGAGATGCCCGACGAGCGGATCAAGGCCGCACGTCGCGCCTACTATGCTGCCTGCTCTTATGTCGACACCAACGTTGGTAAGCTGCTGCGCGTGCTGAAGAACACCGGTCTGGACGACAACACCATCATTTGCTTCACCGGTGACCACGGTGACATGCTGGGCGAGCGTGGTCTGTGGTACAAGATGAGCTGGTTCGAGGGCTCTGCTCGCGTGCCCATGCTTTTCTACGCCCCCAAGCACTTCGCTCCTAAGCGCATTCCCCAGAACGTCTCCACCATGGACCTGCTCCCCACCTTCGTTGATCTGGCTGGTGCCGAGCTTGTGAAAGACCTCCCACTGGATGGTGTCTCCCTGGCGCCTTACTTGACCGGCGGAGAAGGTCTCCGCACCGACACCGTGTACGGCGAATACATGGGTGAGGGTACCCAGGCTCCCTTGATTATGATCCGAACTGGCCCTTGGAAGTTCGTGTACTCTACCCTGGACCCGCCCCAGCTTTACAACCTGCTCGACGACCCTGATGAGATGGTCAACCTGGTGGCTGGCCTTCCAGTCCCGGCTGCGGGCCGTTCTTTGCCTGCAGCTCCAGTGAAGTCGGGCAACCCTCTTCTGGGTGCCACCAACCTGCCCACTCCCGGCGACACTCCTCGTGCTTCTCCCGCTCCCCTGCGAGCTGCGGAGGCGGCGGCTGCTCAGTTCCCATTCCCCTCGCCTACCCCTCCTCGTTCTCCCAGCCCTGGCCGGGCCCCGCCCTCGCTGCCAGACTCCAAGGAGCCCGTCAGACTGTTGGCCTACTTCATGGAGGAGATCTACACCCGCTGGGATCTCGAGGCTGTTCGCCAGGACGTGCTCCGTTCTCAGCGCCGTCGTCGCCTGGTCTACTCTGCTCTCATCAAGGGCACCCCAACCGTGTGGGACCACGAGCCACGCGTTGACCCCAGCACTCAATACGTGCGCAACCAGGGCCGTGGTGTTCTGGACGACATCGAGATCATGTCTCGCTGGCCCCGTGTCTTGACTCAGGCCGCCACCGCCAACGGAATCTCCGTCTAAGAGGTTTCTTACGACATATGAAAACCATTTAACCCATTTCTCTTCCCATTCATCGAGCATGTTGAGCATTACTTCATTTATTCGGCGGTGTATCTTCCAGCATCGCGTGGCATTGACATTCTTTTATATTCTCACATGAGCGAGGCGCTATACCCGGGACCCTGTTATTCTATTCTTCAATTGCATCTCCAGCGTGGTGTCTACTGCTCTGGCTTTCTGTATATACTTTTACGGGTCCTTGATATCAGCCCAGCGATAGATTGAAACTGATCACATAGTTTTTTTTTTCATTGACCGCTCCTTCGTATACTTTCTTATCTGCACTAAACTCTAAAGCCCGCTGATGTCACGAATCTGATAACCTCGGGCTCGAGTTGCCATACCAAGTATTTTACTCCTGAAATACTGTTCAGTACTCCGTACTCAAGTGCTGCAGGATCAGCCCCAAAATTAGACTCGTACGTAAGCTGTTGGCCTGCTTTACGCGGCAGCCGATCCCCCTGAATGGCAGCGCCACCACCTTTATCCTGAAACACTCGAATGTGATATGGCAGATTCCGCAGAAACAGGTGCCAAGTTCAGCCCCATGACTTGCTCATGTTTGATGTGCAGTGATCACATTGTGCAGTTCCGCCAAGGGTTGATCGGGAATCCTCGCCAAGAACGAGGACAGTCGGTGTGCATTCCTTGTGCAAAGATCTGCCCCGTAACTGTATATTACAAGTGGAGTCAAGGCTTTTGCGCACTCATCCGTACAGATAGACTGCATGTGAACAATCCATCTCGCATCTCCATACATACTTCCCAGGTTGCGGCACACAAATCCTCCGTCGCATGCATCGCCAAGATCCCCAAGCCGAGTACGCGTCTCATTGACATATACAACTCGGCCAGCCCATTCAGAAACCCAAAATGTAGATAGCACCAGTAAAAGCCATTGTGCGGCGCTCAGTCCCCTCTTCCGTCGAAGCAGATGCCACTCGGGTGCCCCGGAGCATCTTAGCGTGTCTCCTGCAAGATCCATCTCACTGCCTCCGTAGATGAGCATGCTCTCGTTCCTCGCCAAACGAGTCCCCCGCACAAAGACCGCAACCCGCACGTCGATCACCTTCGACGATGGCCGTTCTTCGATCCAGTTCTTAGCCCCCGGCGACAAGTACCTCGTTGTCAACCGCTGGCCTCCGGCTTCGAGCGCGCAGAACAGGAATGTAGCCCTCCGGCCTCCAATGCACTGGCATCGCCGGCAGAACGAGTACTTCCATGTCCTCGGCGGGAAAGCACTATTCACACTTGAAGGATCGGAGGTTATAAAAGCAGCCGGCGAGTCGATGGTGATCCCGATGAAAGCGTCCCATACATTCTGCAACGCGAGTAGGTCCGAGCCGTTAACGATCGAGCTAGTCTTAGATCCAGGCTCGCGGGAGAAAGACGAGGCGTTCTTCAGTATGTCCACTCCCCCGGAAAGCTTCTCTACTTAGCTGACAGGGCTAGGGAATGTCCAGTCGTACCGCGATGACTGTCGGAAAGCAGGTGCAGTTCGGAGCTTTCCACAGGTCTTGCTCTTCAACTGGGCAGGAGGTGTTGTGTTGGCGCTACCAGGACCACCAGCGCTAGCAAGAGCGGCAGGAGTCTTGATGAATTTCTGGGGAGGATTGGTATTAGGAAAATATGTGCTTGGGTACCGGGAATCATATCCTGAGTATTGTAGTCCGAAGAGTAGTGCATGATCACAGCCCTTCACCACGATTAGAGCTAGCAGCCATATTGTAAATGCTATGTGCTGATATTCTGCCTGGCATATAGAACAATCGAGATAGATGCGAAGTCAACTCGGATGTATAGTAGGCCCAAAAAACAAATAAAAAAGAAATTCGCTGTCATGAAGAGTGGTAATAGACAAACGTGCCAGCTTAAGAACATCATAAATTAACCGCAACCCCCATATATCCAACCGTCACCACTAAAAAAAAGACCAGAGCATTCAGGGATATCAATATCAAGGAGGATCAATCATGGTCGTCATCGTGACACTAGCAAAGTATTTACAGCCAACCCGCGGAACGTGAAGCCCTGCTTCCATACTTTCAAAATCGTCTCAGAACACTTTACTCTATCAACCATACGGGCGCCTTGATCAAAACCGTCGCAGGCCCCTTGCCGCGCACTTCAACCGTCAGGAAAGATGCATAGCGGATGCGGGATGGTTCCGACTGCTCGACCTTCTCGCCCGCCGAGGGACGACCAGTCGGCTCGTTGCTCCGGCGGCCGATCAGAGTGCTGAAGACAGACTTCTTGCGGGCCTCGCGTGGGGGTGGAGGGGCGGAGTCTCCACCGGCTGTGGAGTTGGATGCGGGTGATGAGGAGTCGACGTCTCCGCTGATGATATCTTCAATGTCTTGCTCGGTAGACGGAGGAGGCGGGTGGCTAAGCTGGGGCAGTTGGCCCTCGATTTTCATGTAGTTGTCGAGGAAGGTGATGTTGGGAGGGAAGTATTCGACGCAGACATCACGAGCTTCCAACGGAATCTTTTCGATGATGTTGACTGTGTTCTCGATGATCATGCGCACGCCGGCTTCCAGGCCAGGCAGCGCCTGCTCATGCAGCTGGGTGCTGAGGAATGTGGCGAGCTCTACCGTCAGGTGTTCGATCAGATCGGCGCGGTGTTCCTGTGCGGCGGGGGTGGATAGAATATCGCCCAGTCCATCGAAGGTAGCGCGTCGCCAGTTGGAGAGTTTAGCAATAACATTTTCGCGGTCCTCGTCGGTGGCCGGTCGTGCTTGCTGTCGGCGAAGGTTCATCTCGATATTCTTCAGCTGGATGCTGAGCCCAGGCTCCAGGCCGGGATGAAAGTGACGCTGGAAGACTTCTTCGACCAGCCAGCGGGTGATCACTGCACGGCCGAGGGCCATCATCTCTTTGGTGCCGACGGAGACTGCGTCGTCGGTGGCGAAGCCGTGCAACCACTGCGGGATGCCACGCCAGTCCTTACGCACCGAGAAGGACAGGTCTTTGATCGCGCCATCTAGTCGCTGGAATCTATTTGTGTATTCGTTATCGTCGAGCACGGTGCGGGAAACTGCCATACGCTGGTGGGCTACGGTGTTCTGGAGATGCTGAACCTGTGCCTCTTTTTCGAAGTAGTATCGCTTGACCTTGGAATATTTGCTCTCTGCGCGTTTGAATTAGTTGCTGTTTCTTTATCGATTGCCCATGGCTCTCCAATGCCAGTCGGTCTGACGAAACTCACGCAATTCATCGTGTTTTTGCATCAATGCCCGAAGGTCGACGGATTCGATTTCCTCGCGTGACCGATTTGGGGTAGGAGTCCCGCGGCTCTGTTCTTGTGCCGGCTGGCTGGGCTGGGCGGTGCTACCTCTTCGCGCGGGTTCTTGGCCACTTGACGAGCGATCAGCAGGTGTTTGCTGCGCCGCCTGCGGCTGGGGCTGGGGCTGCGAAGGAGTCTGCTGCATGTCGGTGTTGGACTGCGAGGGGGGCTCCAGGCGTTGGCGAGAAGATGGACGCGAGCTCAAGACCAGGTCGTCGTTTCGCGAACGAGGCCTGGGACGGGAGAAGTTATCGGGCCCGTAACGCGGGGATTCTGGAATCTGGTCGGTGGGCGACGTGCGGGAGAAGTGGTCGGTCAGATCGGTCCTGGATCGATTGAGGGCCAGCGGCTTGGGGACTTGTTGCGACGACCACTCGGAGTCGCTGTCCTGAGAGGGCCGCGACTGATGCAAGGAGCGACGATCTGAGGACAGGTGATGGTGATGGTGTTGATGGGCCAAGGCGGCGGGCTGTTGATCATAAGTAGGCGAGTCGGAGGCCGGCGAGTCGTCAGGATAGCCGGGCTCGCGATCCTCGTGAGGTGGAAGCACTCTGGGAGAGGTTGGCTGGGAGGATTTGCCCTTGACAGAAACGCTTCGATCGATGAAGCCGGAGGTTGGCCGCACAAACAAGCCCTTTTTCTGGCGGCGAGGCTGATCCTCAGGGGCAACGGCGCTGACGGTCGGTCGCGAGGGAGGCTGGCGACGATGACTCTGCGAGCGCTGGGGAGTTGAGGACGAGGCCTGATGAGAATGAGACAGGGGCGGGCCAGGCTCGTAGTTGTTTCGAGGATCGTAGGCAGATTCAATGGAACTGGTGCTGTGGTCCGGTGGAGCCAACGCGGGGCGGGGCAGCTGGTCGTTGGAACGCACAGGATAATGGGAAGTAGAAGAGACAGAGGCCTTGGACTTCTTGAACAAGTGCATGCTGAAACCAGCACTTGAGCCAACCTTGGAACCTGGGCGACCTCCAGATGTCAGGGCTTGGAAAGGGGAGGTCAAGGGAAGACCTGGAATTCTATATATAACTCGTGTAAGTACGCGGGAGGCCTCCGGCGGGGCAGGGCCTTAGGCACTGCCTCAGTGCTCGATGGGGGCGATTTATCTTGGTACAAGGCCAGGGTCCAGGCTGAGAGCTTGGGAAGGTTAGGTGTTAGAGTAGGTATTGACCCTTGGGAGCTACAAAGACTGTCAAAACTGTGTCAAAACTGTGTCATATATTAATATCCGGGCTCTTATGGCTGGTCCCATTGCCGAGGTATAAGCCTTCTTTATCTCTCAAACATTCTCGCAAAGCACAAAACATATCTACCCAAGTATACCCCGTCAACCTTGGAAACCTTGACATTGATAGCATACCTAAGGTATCAGTGTTCCTTTGTCTGCACTCCAGCCTTACCTACGCTTCCAAGGTTGGTACTTCACTATAAGTACTCGAGTCCCCTTCCTAGATCCAGATGTCTAACACATCATCAGTAATTCAAAGTGCCCCTCACAATGTCGTTCGGCGTGCCCCTCAGGTATACACCTATGCATCATACCCCGATTGGTGCAGTCATCAATCCACTCGGGCTCGAAAGGGATTCAGAAGAGCTCGAGCAGGTATTGACTGCATTAGAGGGCGTTTATACCGAGGTGGTCAACTCTCACTACGATGCTTTCACTGTCCTGCCCAGACTCATGAAGGTAGTCAATGTCCGCAACAGTGTGGTAAGAATGTTGTTGTCGCCCGGGAAATTCCCTCCGAGTCTTGTACAGCGACTCCCAGACCACCGACAGCGCCAGCTTTGCCTCCTGAGACTGTTTCAATGGAGACAGAATGTGTTTGACAGAGCACGCGCAGAGCGACTTGGAATCACATACCCACTGCAGACGAACCAGATTGGAAAGCTAAAACCAGGCGCCCAGCATCCACCAAGACCAATACAGTATCCAGAACCCCCCGGACTCGCTCCATTGCCTACTCCTGGTCCGAACCAGTCTGAGTGGGAGGCTGCTCTAGCCTGGCTTGCACGTTGGAATCCTTCAGATGCTCCAGAGACTGCTCCAGCGCCTTCAGCGCCTGAGGCTACGTCTGCTGTCAATACCGCAAATCCAGATAATATAGATCCCCTTCTACGCAATCCTTCAAATACAGATGCAGGTCCACATGTCCTCGATCCAGCTTTCTTCGAAAATTTCGATCCAAGCTCATTTGAGATTACCGATCTAGACCCAGATGATATGGCGCTAGGCCAACTTCTGGAGAACACTATGATGCAGGAAGAAACAGAAGCTTCTATGCAAATTCCGTCTTGGGTTGCGCAAGAAGTCAATCTTCCCACCCCGCAGGCCTCGCCGCAGACCCAGCATCAAGAGCCCTCCCAGAATCGAGAGTCCCCCCAGAGTCAAGAGATCCCGCAAAAGCAGACCGGGCGATCCCAAGGCAATCTCAATCGGGCCAAGAATGGTCGGATCGTTAAAGATAGAATGCAGCAGTCCCAAGACATGAAAGACCGAAACTCGAGACAAGCTGCCGCGAGAGCTGCGAGATTAGAACCTCTCATTGCTCCGTTAAGGGCCGACGTGGATGAATTCAATTATCTAAGAGGAACAGTCGTGCCAAATGCTGATATCCAAATCATCCGAGGAGATCGCCCTGGCCAACCGCTTGCAATTCGCCTTAGTGATATTCTAGCCCACCCAGATATACGAGGAAACATTAGCGAGAGTGGAGACTGGTTAGATTCCAATGACCTGGCTTTTCATGCCTTGCATTCGAGTCTTGTAGACGACAACTTGATCGACCCCTTGTCTGAGTGCCTCTGGTGGAATCCGCATCCTCTTTCAGATGTTGACCTCGAGGGTGTTCAGTTACCAACCCGAGATGAGAGCAAAATCTGTGCATTGAACCTCGCTTCGACCATTCAGCGTACTATCAGCAGATTCCATCCTACTTACCGATGTCCATCCCCCGAGGTAGATGATGGCTCAGGAAATGGTCTTCGCTCTCCGCTGCCAAGACTAAGCTTCACGATCGTAGTCCGGCCGGTATTCTTAGAAGGTTCATATGGCATGTTGAATAATAGACAGCCTCCCATCGCTCGCCCGGGGAGTACAATTCGAAATTGGCGTTACCGTCCTGGCTATGGTAAGACTGACGCAGTGAATGTCGGTGAAAAGCGCCAAGAACAAACTCCCATGGGAGTAGTCGACTCATTGGAGAATGGGACAACTAAAAGGCGCACTAGCGGTGGTGGTGGAAAAAAGTGACGAGCTATCGCGGCGCCGACATTCATCCTGAACTAGTATGCCTGCCTGCCTTGTTTGGGTCTAGAATGAGGCGAAGTATCGATATTTGACCTAGCTAATGCAGACTCTGGATTATTCGCTATCGTAGATAACTTGGAAAAGGTATTTGTTTGTATGTTTTCTCAGAGAGGGCTGCGCCGCTTCCAGCTGATGCTAGTTTGTTGAAAGTAGGCCGAATAAACAACGAGCTCTAGCTCTAGCTTTATTGATTATAGATGTATATTAATGAGGATCTTAACGTTAGCGCTAGAAGCCTTTATCTCCTGCACATGGCATCCTTGTCGTAGGCAATTATAACTACCGACTTGGGTCCTTCGGGCCCAATGCAATCTACACACACAGATAGTAGGGTACAATTACATCGTCGACAGCTGCCATGAGATAAGACCGAAGTTAAATGAAATTCATTGAGATCAAACAACGTCATTACGGACATTTACAGCAAAAGGCATTCTGGCCCGGAAGTATAGCATAGTGGCAGTTCAACCTTACCCCATTGTCCTCGCTTTGTGCAGTGTAAGAGTAATCCATGGGATCATTTCAATGCCAGAATCCATTAATGGAATTTAGCAGACGCCATGTGATTTTCCTGTCTTGCCCTGCAACGAGTGCTGCTCATCGTGGTAAGCATGGTGGGTGTGCTTGTGCCGGGGGTGCGCACGGTGGCTTTGAATGTGTCTAGAAGCAATCGCATCAGTAACTGCCAATATTTCTGCAGGACACAACAACTTACGCCTTATATTTAGCAATCATGGCCTGGTCCATTGATTCCAGGGTCTGCAGAGCTAGCTTAATATCGGTGAGCAGATGATCACAGCGGTTCATGCTGAAGTCCTCGCGAACGACGATACGCATGAGCTGTAGCTTCTCACTGTGAGGAGCCATAGTGTACGCGGGCACAATCCAGCCACGCTCACGCAGCTGGTGAGCTACGGTGAACTCGTCGAATACACGGTCATTGTTGGGGGGCAATCGGAAGGCCACCAGAGGAAGACCCTCACCCTTCCTCTTGCTCAACATGATCATTCCGAGCTTCTCCAGCTCCTGCGTCAGGTAATCCGAAATGCGAGTCAAGTTAACCATAATTGATCGGTATCCGTGCTTTCCCAAACGGATCAATTGATAGTACTGGCCAATGACATGAGCAGCGCCCTTGGAAAAGTTCAGGGTGAAACTAGCTTGATCGGCTCCCAAGTAATTGATGTTGAAAACAAGCTCCTGGGGCAGGTACTCGGGCGCGCGCCAAATCACCCAACCGACACCAGGGTACACAAGACCGTACTTGTGGCCGGAGACGTTGATTGAAATGACCTTCTCAAGTCGGAAGTCCCATTCAAGGTTAGGGACAGTGAAGGGAGCAACAAAACCTCCACTGGCAGCATCCACGTGAATGGGACAGTCGATGTTGCGTTCGACCAGAAGGTCGTTGATGCCCTTGACATCTTCATACTCGCCAGTGTATGTAGTTCCGATAATGGCACAGATACCAATGGTGTTCTCGTCCACCAGGTCGACGGCTTCCTTGGGGTCAATGACATAGCGGCTGTCTGTGCAGTAGACGTAGCGCTCTTCGACATCGAAGTAACGGGCAGCCTTCTCCCAGCAAACCTGCACAGCACTGTTCATGACAATGTTGGGGCGGGAGAAATCTTTACCCTCGGCCTTGCGCTTGTTCTGCCAGCGCTTCTTCATAGCCAACGTGCCAAGCATAATGGCCTCGGAAGAACCGATGGTGGATGTGCCCATAGCATTCTCAGTCTCCGAGTCAGTGGGGCAGTTGAACAGACGAGCAATCATGTTCACACAGCGGTTCTGGATCTCCGCAGAGTGCGGGTATTCCTCATAGTCAATGAAGTTCTTACTGAAAGAATCGGTCATGATCTGTTCGATCTCCTCTTCCTGTTCATTGAAGCTCATTGTCAGAACTAGATATCACTTAGGGTACTCAGGGCTCCATACCATGTAGGTAGTCACAAAACTAGCCAAGCTGGAGGAAAGGACATGACGTTAGCTTGGGCTCCTGCAAAATCCCGGCGATTCCGCCAGCATCACATACTTGAGCTTCGGGTTACCATCCAAGCTCAGCTCGTCCTTGATCAGACGCGCAGCAACCTGACGAGGCATCTCCCGCTCGGGCATTTCATTCTGGGGCATGTGGTCCGCAGCGAAATGGCTGCCATAGACATTGGTGTAGAAGTCATTCTCGTCTGGCGGGGTGCCAATGGACTCGACTTGACGAGCAAGACGGTCGACTTCTTGATCGTCTTTCTTAACGGTAGCAAGATGAACCATGATTGAGGAGCTGCGAGTAGTAGAGTATGGGCAGAGTGCAAGATCAGGAGGCGGCAGTGGGCGTTAAGTAGAAAACAAAAACACGTGCGGGGACCAAACTTCAGCCAAAAAAGTTGGTTCGCGATGACGCAGCTTGTCTCCGTTTCACCTCCCGCACATCTCTACACGGTCTCTACATTACATTGTGGCTCCCTCGAGATTGCTCTGGCTTCCTAGACATCATGGAACCCGATCATACGGCACCAGACACGACGGCAACAATGCATGATGGCCAGATCTACAGGCGTGATTGACAGATGGGACGGGAAAGCTTGGGAAAGCTTGGCGGGGCACTCGCTGGTCTAAACAGTTACAGATCTGCCCCTCGAAGGAGCCGAGGGTCCTCCCAGCAGTGACCGGAGGTACCGGAGTGGCTTGACTCGCTGCCAGGATTCGCGCTCGACTGGCGCCACGTCTCCGCTTGTGGTGGAGACGGACTGATCCCGATCCGACAAGCGAAGCACAAAGATGGTCTATGTGTTGGCGAGGCCCCCTGCTATTCACGATGGTCTTGCATTCGCCCTCGTCTATGCGCTATTCTTGCCTCGTTATCCACGAATGGTAGGTAATGAGTCCGCTAACCAAGTACCCCGCCGCTACTGCAGGAGTTTCGCCCCGCGCGCGCTCCACGACATGCTGCAACCGCAGCAAAGCAGGGAAGCTTGCGTGGCGCATGCGATGGATCGAATACCCACCCAGGATCTTTGCATATGCGCATGGATTGCTCTTGTTCCCTGCTTACAGCTTGCTCGGGCGTGTAAGCTTCTCGACCTCGGCGAATTGATAGTAGTATTCCAAGCTGCCTGGATTGAGGAGGGTGCCCGAGGGCTGGATCCTTTTTCCAGAAACAATCTGTTTCACCGGAAGCTCCACTTTCTTCAGGTTGACCGTGGTCTAGCTACTGTTAGCTGTCTATCCATGCAGGCAGTTGCTTCGCAGAACTTACCGGGATTTCAGGGGTTTCAAAAATGAACGTTGGGACATGGCGAGCACTCAGCTCTGCTCGGATTGCTTTTTTGATTCGCTGCTCCAGGTCACTTGTGAATGCAAAGCCGGGCTTCATCAGCAAAAATAACATGACCCGCTCATCAGGATCGGCAGGTCGCCGTTGCCCAACACATATCGAGTCTGCGATCTCTTGCAAAAAGTGGTCTTCGATCACTCGATAGATCTCTGCCGAGCCAAACCGCACCCCTGATGGATTCAAGACTCCATCTGCACGCCCGTGGAATACTAGCTGCCTTGTAGTTGGGTGGATTGAAACGAAATCTCCGTGGGTCCATACATCTGGCAATGGCGTCAGGGATTGCGGATCAAGGCAGGGGACTATACTCACTGTCGAACTTTCCAAAGTATGCGTCATGGTATTTTTTACCGCTGTCACCCCAGAACTGAGTCGGCATGTTAGGAAAGGCAGCAGTGGCAACCAGTTCGCCTGGGATACCGGCTTCAATGGGCGTTCCTTTGACACCCTCGCCTCCTTCAATTGTAGAGTCGTAAACTTCTACAGTGATGCCTAAGCTACACCCTGCGCAGCCTGCTACATATACCGGTACCAAAGGGTTCCCAATACCAAAGCAACCCGCAATGTCCGTGCCACCAGAGATATTGTTCAGGCGAACGTGCGATGGGAATCCTTCATCGTAAAACCATTCGAACAAATCATCACGGAGAACCATTCCTGTGCTGCTCACACCCCGCAGAGAACTCAAATCTGCAATTTCTCTGGGCTTGATGCCGGCCCTCTTCTGCTCGTCTAGCCATCTTGGCGATATCCCCAGATGCGTTACTCTGCCCGTCTGTCAGCTGTGGTAACGACAACCTTGGATAGAAAGGGCATAGATCTTACCTTTCTTGGGCCACAAGTTTCACCAACGTAGTCACATCGGGAACAAACGGGCTTCCATCGTAAATCACAGCTCGAGTTCCAAGCAACAGTGCTTGAACAGCAGACAAATACATAATCCAACCTGTTGTTGTGAATTGAAGTCCAGCACTATCAGGTCCCAGCTCCATGTGAAGCCCGCCTTCTTTGTGGGCATTCATCAATACGCCTCCGACAGAATGGACAATACATTTGGGCTGCCCAGTAGTCCCCGATGAATAAACCACGAGAAATGGGTCTCGGAACTCCACACGTTCAAACTCGAGGCGATCGTTCCCTGGACCTGCTTCCTTTATAAACTTTGCCAGTGTGATTGCTCGAGGTACCGAATCGATATCTGCCGGGCTCTGCGAGAACCTTGGCTGAGATACGACTCCCTGGAATTCCGATACTGACTCCATCCCCTTAACAATGTCTTTCATCTTCGTGCGCAGGTCAACCGTTTTGCCATTGTACACGGCAAAGTCGTCCATTAACAGCCAACGGGGTCTGATTTGAAGGAGTCTGTCTAGTACTCCCTTGACCCCCATGTCCGTGGAGCTGGAAGAAAATATTGCGCCCAGTGCCGTGGTAGCCAAGAATACCAATAGCGTGTCAATACTGTTCGCAGAGCAGACCGCAATGCGATCTCCTCGTGTAACTCCGTGGGTTTTCATTGCTTGGATCAAGACTCCAGTTCTTCTCCGTAGCTCGCCCCAAGTCAAATGAGTTGCATCGCCGATTACACCCTCGCGGACTTCTGTTACCGCAACTTTATAATCTTCTTTGTTTGTTGTGTCACCTAGCGTCCGACTGAAAAGAATGTTCTCAGCAAAATTGACTCTGATGCCGGCGAACCAGGTTGGTACGCTATCCATTCGGGCAGACTCGTCGACAACTTGTGTGTAGGAACCATCGTGGATGATCTGGAAATACTTCCAGCAAAATTCCCAGAAATCCGATCGATTCTCGGTCGAATAGCGGTAGAGATCATGGAATGACTGAACAGAAGAGATAGGTCAGCCTTGGAACTAGTGGATGCTCACATACTCTGGGCTGCTTCGATACTGACACCAAGCTGTTGTCCTGTAGAATGCGCAAGCTCACGGCGGAAATGAGCCAATCTCGTGGACTCAGGGTCTGGATGCTCCCAGAGCTTTCGTGGAACTAGAGTGGCCATGTCAGGTAAGAATGGATCGAAATAAGAAGAAGAGATGAATTGAAGATCTCCAGGGAACTGCTTGTTTGCCGAGGCCTCCAAGCGGCCCGCGCGGGCTTCCGAGCGGGGAAGCTATGAGCATCGAGTCCGAGCTCTACCTGTACTACTGCTTACAAAAAGATATGCAAGGGGCGCGGGGAAACAATTGTCAACATATTGGAATAATGACAAACACCGTATTAGACAAATATTAACATCAAATGTGCTCGTGGTTGCTGGTGGGTATAAAAAAGAACAGAGAATTGATCCGAGGACATTGCTCGGGTCGAGTAAGCAGAGCCCAGAGATAGGCTAGGCCATAGCTTCAGCAAGGTTGGTACTTCAAATTGCCTCGGCTGCTATTCGAAGACTTAGAAGCATCTTTCAAAATAACGACCGAACTGGCCATTCTCGGAATATCCACTAAAGCTCGTGGCAGTTGTTCACGTAGTTCTGGGCCTGCGCCGGGAAGCTCTTCTCCCATAATTCGGGACTTTCGAAATAGTCACCGACTTTCTTGCAGCGTTCAGCAGTAATATAAGGGAGCAACCATCTGAGGGAATGCATTTTCATCGTGCGGCTATTATCCTCGGCGCACTTGAGGGCATTCTTGGCTTCAATAGAATCCTGGCAGCTCGCCGCTTGCTCGAGATCCGGACCACATTTGTCCCGGAGATCTTTGAACACTGTATCGAGAAACTCGACCATAGCTTCTTTGCCTTCATTGATGCCTAGTTGTGACGACCCATCTGCCACAAGTTTGCGCATGGTGTCTCTTTCAAGCACATCCCAGAGGTTTGATTGTGGAGGGCATCCCGAGTGGCAGGATTCGTGTCGAACAGCTTCGATAAATCGACGAGGGCTGATGCTATTGAAAGCTTTGATGCAGTTTGGTGCCAGTGATGCAATCCCACTCTCGACAAATATGAGCGTTATAGTGAGGAATAGTTGAGTGGCACGCATTGTGAATTTATGGACTGAGTCCGGAGACTTTCACAACAAACAGTAGGTCTTCCGTTTTGTCAAACCACTCACCGCGCAGTCCACAGGATATTTTGATCTCAATCAGTAAATGACTTAGCTCAATATGATTTGCCGAAAAAACTCGTGTCAACTTTACTTGAACAATCCCTGGATTTGAGCTCGGATACACAATGTCCGAAAATGGAATTCAGGAATGCGACCAATAATGTGGGGAATTTGTTATTTTTGTACATGTACATTCTTAGTCTCCTGAAACTGAATCATGTACATACTACAAACTCCCTTTGGTTTCTCATAATTGTACATGGTTTGAACAAAAGGCCCATGCATGGGCGCCTTTGAGATGCAAGCATATATCTTAGAACTTGGTTAATCCAAATGTTATTCACTTCTTAGAACTAGCTCTCTACCTTTTTTTTATTAAAAAGGCCGTATAAATAAAACAAGGAAGTAAGTCTATTCTGCGCGAAGCCAAGCAGGGGGTAGCATGGCCACTTGGCCAGAACAGCTGGCCTCTACACACTGCTCAAGTCCGCCGAACCGAATCTGTCGTCCAGTCAATCCCTTTCCATAATGCGCGTACTTTGCCGAGTTTGTCATAATAACCTTCGCATCTTTTGGAATGACTGGCTCTTGGATCATACACCAGCAGGTGTCAGTGATGATTCGCACACCATGCCCCTCCAAAGCTGCGACAATTCCCTCTTTTGAGGCTTGTGAATAGGTATCGCGATTACATGCGACAATTACCTCAGTTGTCGTTTTCTTCATTCGACCTTCAAAAATTTCCACGAGTCTCCGAGCTTCATCAAGAGAGAAGTGTGGGTTTCCAAGGGATATCAAATCGACTTGGACATGATTACCATATTCTGCCAAATTGAATCGCTGCCACTGTCGCGCTAGATCTGCTCGTGATAGCGAATATTTTACCGTGTCTTTTAGGTGTGACGCGATTTGCTCTTGACTCAGTGCTTCGACTGTCACTCCAGCAATATGAAACATTGGGGCGCTTGAAGTCGTAGCAAAAGCAGCCCCGAAAGCTTTCAAGTCTGCCGTAGTGGCAGTTCTATCCTCTAATCCCGTTATTATCGGAACAAGTTCGGCGGAAAGATCCCCAGCAATATAACCCAGAAGTGGGAAGAGTGTATCATCAGCATCTTTTGCAGAGTCTAAATGTATTTCGATTCGGGCTTTGCGGTTTTCGTCAAGATGGCATCCGGTATTAAGTGCGCGCCCCGTCAAAGCAGCGCATACATCCAGGTAGTCCGGACATTTGATAGTTCTTGCTCCCAGAACACTATTCGCGAATACCACAGCATTCGACTCTGCCCACATGATGTGATCACCAGGTTTTGGGGCAGTGTCCAGCAGATAGGGGGCACAGGTAAAAGTAGGCTGTGCTCCCATTTCCAGATAGGCCTGCGCAAGTAGCTCAGAAGGCTCACCCAGATCAGGATTAATTCCTTGAGAGCGCCATAGCCTCCTATCGATAGATATAGAGTTCAAAGAGGTTGGGACTCGTACTTTGGCTCCCCATTCACAAAGCTGCTGGGCAAATCTCAATGTTCCGGGTCCGATATAGATGCAGCAGTCGATATGGGCCTGCTTGATATCAATGAGCTCGGTTATGCCTTTGATCTCTGCGGTGCGAAGAATAATACGCATCGCGACCTGAGCTGCTTTGCCATGAGATCCAGCCAAGAATTCATGGTCTAGTTGAGACAGCTGGACCGATGAGAAGCTATCATCTGCGGAAGATACATTCAAGGATGGGACTGGCATTACTTGATGCTTCAAGTCTTTGAACATGTGAATTTTTCCATCATCAATGCTGACATAGTCGGAGTTCAAAAGTTTGCTGAATGATGACATGGGAACTTCCAATACTGGAATGCTTTTTTGGAACAGCTCCTGCGCGACCAGTACCCCGAGAGTTAAGATCAACTCCTCGCGGCCGAATATAATGGCCGACGGGGCCTTGTCGTTAAGCAGCAACTCTAGCATAATCCCACTACCAGTGCATGAGCCTCGGCCGCTGGGAATCGCCAAAATCTTTCCGTGTACAGATTTTCCCACTAAAGGGTGGTGGTTATCAATGACACAGCCATTCTGGGGTTCAATTCCTCCCCAGAAACTAAGAGCCACCTTGCTAGCAATGAGACGACCTGCTGCTTGGCCGGGTACGATTTCTCTTGCCGCTATGGTTTCCTATGACCGGCATTAGACTTATTGCTTCTCAGACTTCAGCAGCACTTACCTGTGCCAAGTTACTGAGCGTCATGCTGAATTTATCTAGGCAATAGAAACATCATTAAGTCAAGCAGATTTTATATCATGCCTGGAGGAGGCGAGTTCAACAGTGATTGCTCGAGGGCAAAGCGGGGAAGCAGTGTGAATCGGCAGGCGGTTCCGACATGAATCCAATATGCCGCCCCCACGAGATAATGAACGGCAAAGTCGATTCGATTCTACTGTGGTTCGCTCCTATGGAAGTGATATCTCAAAAGATCACAGATATAGCTGTATGATAAGGCCCTGGGTGCGACAAGACGGCTCTTGGCAGCACTTGGGGTTACGCCCTGCGGATTTACGGAGGTTGCGCTGAAGAAGAATAGCGATCCAGTCTCATGCACGTAGTTTTCACTCTTTTTATCCATCATCTGAAAGCCAGAAGTCTACTTTTCTTCCGAAGTAGAACAGTTGAAAGGCAGAAGTACGGAGAAGAGGTCCGAGACGCAGGCCAGATAAGCCCCGCAGAATAGATCCCACATTTGCGGACCCAAAGCGTGTTACAGCCTGACCCGACAAGCTCAAGATTCAGAACAGACCAACAAGGGGTCCTTTTCGTGCAAATGCTTGAATCGCTTCCAGTATTTCCGCCCGCGCCCGTCGGCCTTCGGGGCTGCTGATCGCCGTGGAGGTGGAGACCAAGTTTGGGGCCATTGTCGTCATGTCGGCATAAGCCAGGCGGCTTATATCCTTTTGACCTTTCCTTAGCTGTAAGACTTGCTCTATTAGCAGAATCTTTGTGCTGGATTTTCGTTATGCCACCAATTGTCGAGTCCTCCCAGCCTGACAGCAGTGGAAAGGCTCGGCGACGCCGCAAAACCTCCAAAGAGGAACGGGTTTGTCCCGTGTGCTCGCAGGCTTTCAAGAAAGCGGAGCATTTAGCTCGCCATATGAGGTCCCACACGAGAGAAAAGCCTTTTGCCTGTCACGTATGTGGCAAGGCATTCGCTCGGCAGTATGTATCTCCTTATATTTGTCTTTTGAGTCAATCTTAACCTGCTGTTTCAAGAGACACCCTGCTACGGCATTCACGGTGTCATGTCCCGGAGAATGAGAGATATGTACCTCTAGGGGAGCAGTCAACATCTATCGATGGCAGTGGTCACAGCGAGCTAGATTCAGACCTACCTTCTATACCTTACGAGATAGGCCCTAGCGTCGAGGTAGCGGGTGGAATGTTGCCACATCCCCAATCAAGCAGCTTGGGGCTTGAAAGCCAGACTCCAAAGGCAGCCCACATTGAAAATAATTTGTATCCACCATATGGTACTCCAATTAGCTCCATGTGCCTGCCTGAATCCGCGGAATCCTGTCTATCTCATTCTAGCGCGTTCCCGCCTCTGTGGGACTTCGAGGTCGATAACTCTCTGGAGACATTACTAGCAGGAGAGAATTTTGATCTGAATGCTGTCAATTTCGCACTGCTTTCCGCAACATCTGACCATATACCCACAGAAGAGCTACAGCAGTCCGAAATTTTAGGAAGTGTGTCACAAGTTACAAGAAAAGAGACAGAGAAGCCAGGGCCACTGGTCCCTGGGTTAACTCAAAGGAAGTGGTTCACATTTGAGCAACCCATGTCCCAACAAGCGCCTTTAGATACGATGCCCGAAGAAGGTATCATCGATGAACACTGTCGCGAACAATTATCAGCGGACCTTCAGACACGGGTGCAGCATGGCATCTTGCCCTCCACACTTTTTCTTGTATGTTCATTGCCCCAAGACTGACGTTTCTGTGTGCTTAAATGTTGAAGGATATCTGCCTTCAAGCATACTTTTCCAAGTTTCACCCGCTGTTTCCAATAGTCCATGCGCCTACCTTCAGGCCTGGCCCGCAGAACTCCGTCCTTCTGCTTTCCATATGCACTGCAGGTAGTTTGCTTCTCGGCTCTTCGCGAGCTACTGCTCATGGCATCAGCATGCTTGAGCGATCGAACAAAGCTGTCTTAACCAGAGTATGTATAAGTGCCTATTTGAGATCTGTGTTCGAGACTGAACTTCGATAGTGGGAATCTTTGGTACCTCATAGCGAACCACCATCTGTCATGGGCATGCAGGCTTCTATGCTTGGACAGACTTCCTGTCTTTTAATGGGGGTATGCACACTTTGCTTCATCGCAAGAACATCCAAATTAATTTCTTATTCAACTAGAGACCCCAGGACCTTACCTGTGTGGAGCTATGGCACGGAAGCATGGTTGCAGTAAGCTTGAACCAGATACAACCTCAGTCTCCACAGTGAGTCTATACTTACGGAATCGACAGTGGGCCCGGAAAGGAAAGATATTCCAAGCGGAGCATGGCTTGCATGACCTATCAAATCTTGAGAACGATGATTTGGAAAAGGCATGGTTAGACTGGGTTCAGATTGAGGTGAAAAAGCGGTAAGCTGTGCTATCTTGCAAAAGACGCGTATTTGCTAACAACACCAAGAATTGTGCTTGCTCTATACATTCATGACGCCGAGCTCTCCAGGATACACCACCATGAGCCCATTCTTCGGCATTCAGTCAACCGCTTACCCAAACTATGCTCAAATGAGCTATTCAATGCAGCCAGTGCAAGCCAGTGGAAATATCTAATGAATGAAATCACACCTAGCACCCAACCCCAGCATGTCAGCCATGCGCCTCAGAATCCTGCTAGCCCAAAAGAGACCATTCCAAGTGACTTCGAACTATGCGCAATGCTCGAATCAATCAGCGCAATTGCATACGAAGAGACTGTTGAGAATCCTCGCCGAATCTTCTCAGATTTTCCATACTTTGCCTCCAAACCCCGCGAGCTCCTCGCCCAGTGGCACACCAAATATCAGCCCTCTATTAGGGGAAATACTACTTCTCACAACCTCATGATACTCTGGCACTTCGCTTTCATCATTATACACGCAGATCTCAATGCTCTCGAATGTGCACATGGTCGAGATGGTACCGAGGCAGCCCAAAAAAACATACCCTACGCTCGGGACTTTGTGCACTCTACAAACGGCAAGCGTTGTGTGCTGCACGCTATGCTGATACAAAGGCACTTCGAGTCGCTCCCTGCGGGAATAGAACCCGCCTTCCATGTCCACCTGTGTCTATATTACTGCGGCATTATCTGGGCGAGTTTCATAGAAAGCAACACGGAAGCGTGTTCTAAACCGACTGTGGTCCTTTCGGCAGAGGACCATACGTCATTTCCTGAGCTGCAATTTCCAGGGATTGACAATATTGGCAACTACTTGGGACAAGTAAACGGGCTGCAGCCTCGCAAGCTTGCATTGGGCTCTTTGTTCCGCGTTATAAGTCTGCTACAGCGCATTAGCTCCTGGAGGATCGCGCAAAACCTGGCTTCTACTCTTCTAGCACTGGTTGACGAGACGCCAGGTCTATTTGAATAACTACTGCTACCTGCTATTTATATGAGATGCGATATGATTTAGAATCTCGCCTTTTAACTCTAGCATCGCAATGCGTTGAGCGTTCTGAATGCTCTATCAACCTCCGTACCCCTAACGACCCCGCTGGGTGGACGCTATTGAAGACCAACTTCATGTACGGAGTACAAATGCGCACGAACACATCATAGTACCTCAGAGCTCCATCAAGCCCCATCAAGCTCCGAAGCCAGTATCCACCGCCCCTCACAGCTGCATTGACCAAGACCGGAACTAGCGGTGAACTATAGACCACGTTGTACAGGCCACGCTCCTTGACGCAAAGGGGCGAATTCTACTCAGCACTTTCATCAATCGAAAAAAAGATCACTATAATATGAATTTCTGTTGGAGTATCATCAAAGCCCTCAAAACGCAGTACAAAAACACCTCACGTCATCAATCCGCAGCTACCGCGCCCTACTGCGCTTATCGTACAGCCTAGCTACGGAGTACGTAAATCACATCACTCCTGACTGTTTTGTTTTGTTTTTCAAAAAGCAAGCAATGGGAGTCGCGTGATACGCTTATTTGAACTTGCGCTTCAACCACGCCATGAATCCGCCCTTCTCCTTCTTCGCCTCAGCAGGCTCCGCCTTGGTCTCGGAGGCCTTCGCCTCATCTGCCTTGGCTGGTGCAGCTGGCTGAGCGGTCTCCTTCTTAGGTTCCACGGGCTCGGGCTTAGGGGCCTCAGAAGGCTTGGGCGCTTGGTCGCGCTTCAGAGCAGCCTCAGGCTTCTTGGGCTCAGCCTCGACGGCGGGAGCCGCAGGAGCAGTTTCAGACTTGGAGGATTTGATGGCCGCAGTGGCGGCAGCAACAGCGTCGGGAGAAGCCTTGTTGGTGCTTTCGGGCGCCTTGGCCTCTGGGGCCTTGGTGGCCTCAGGAGCGACAGCAGCAGCAGGAGTGGCAGTGGTTGCTGGAACGGGCTCAGGTGCTGTGTATGCGGCGGTTGAAGCAGGGCCAGCTCCGGCGAGAGCCTTCTTATCAGCGGCTGCGGTGGCAGCAGCTTCCTCCTCCTCGGTCTTGGGGATCTTGGGCGGCTTCGAGTCGTCGGTTGAGAAAATCGGCTTCTCGTAAGGGCGCTTGTGGTCCACGACCTCGGAGGGTGCTGTCGCTGGCTCGCTGGCGCTGACCGCAGCGGGAGTGGTCGACTCGGAGGTCTTGGGTCGCTCGGGCAGAGTCGAGGTGGGCGCGGCAGCTCCAGTTGTGTTGGCTGCAGCTGAAGTAGCTGACTCCTCGGCGGTTGTCTCGGTGGTGGATGGGTAGGTCTCTGCGCCTAGGCTGGTTTCCTTCACGCTGCTCTCGGGCAGGACAGCTGCCATTGCTCGTCAGCATCACTGGAGCGCTTGGATGAAACAACTAAACTTACTCTTCTCCTTGTCTGAGGGGTCTTCCAATGTACCGACCTGGCCGTCCTTTGAAGCCTGAACCTTGTCCACAACTTCCTGAATTGTGTCCTTGTCTACCTTCTCGGAGACCACTGGCGCAGGCTCAGCCTTGGGGGCTTCCTGAACCGGCTCGGGCTTGCTCTCGGGCACTGGCGCAGTCTCCTCGGCCTTCTCTTCAGCCTTCTCCTCGGCCTTGGTCTCGGTCACAGGCTCAGCGGCGGGGGTCTCGGTGGGCTTCTGCTCCGTAGTCGACTCGGTCTGGTCGACAGACTCAGGCTTGCTGCCATTGGCGGCAGAGTCGTCGGTTTCGTTACCAGGTTGGCTGTGGAAGCGCAAAGCGCAAAGTTAGCGCACTGAACGGGATCGCAAAGTGGCACGCGACCAGCACCCCTCAAAAAAATCCGAGCTCTTTTGCGGGCGCTCTAGGACGGACTTACACGACGTTCTTGACAGTCTCCTCAACCTTGTTCACAGCGGCAGCGGCCGCGGGCTTGGGACCACCCTTCTTCTTGCCCTTGCCACCTTTCTTAGCCATGGTCGTGACGATGGGTGTGGTAAATTTATCTGCGCACGGTCAGGCACTATACAATGACGACAAGCTCGAAGGGACCAAACGACGGCCCGTGAGGATGAAACTTACAATATGGGGTAGTTGCAATGGTGGAAGGAAAAGTGAGAGAGTGATGACAGGTGGAAGCTGAGGTTCGGGAGTGGGCCAAGTAAGGGATGGGCAATTCGGTATGCTGGCGCTGCGAGGATCCGTGGTTAGAGGGCTTCGAGACGTCTGAAACGCCAGGTTCAGGAGCTAGTGAACAAGCAGCAACTGGAATTGCTTTCTCTTCTACAGTCTAGGTTTGTTGTTCTATTCTGGTCTGTTTTCGTGGAGCCTTTCTTGCAATGTGGCTTTCTGTTTGGGGCTTCCGCGACGCATTCTCCGTTTGCGGCGGAATGGTCTTTGTCTTGCCGGGATATGCTATTGTCATCTGATGCTGTCCGTAGGGATATGCATCGCTTCTATGCTCAGAATATACTTGTATGCAGGTATAGATGCCATACATGCTGCCGTGTCGTGTGCCTGCGCTCGGGCCTGAGCCCTAGTCCCCGATGGGGCAGTAGGGCACGTTAATGTGCATAAAGTGCACATAATTAGTGCACGCCAGCGGCCATTGTTGTTATTGTATACTCCGTAGTCTATAATGCTACAGAGTACTTGTATACGGAATCTGGACAAGCCAACTCTTCCATAAGACCCTCTTGGGACAACACTGTGGCAATCTCATGACATCACTGCGCACGAGAATAGCAGCCCACGTAATGTGCAATATAACGAGCCGTGTTTGCGCGCCCCACGATGCAGAAATGAGATCATGTCTTCAGTGAGGCAAAGACCATTGTACGGAGTACATAGAACCATAGGTGCTATACACGGCGTACAGAGTCAAACAGAGAGGGAACATGAACCAGAGAATAGGGAGATCAACTGCAACTTGTTACTGGCCTTGCCCTACCACATCACTACCAGAGCCCCGCCACAAAAAAAACCAAACCCACCTCCAAATGGGAAAAACTGATGACCGACGCAGGGGTCGAACCTGCAATCTCTTGATTGAGTTCTGGAACTCGGAAGCTCGCCAGTTGTCGTAGTCAAGCGCCTTGCCATTGGGCCAGCCGGCCAGTGAATTATGGGTCACAGCGCAGGCCGGTCTTCTTATTTGGGAGATGTCGTGAATACATGGATGTAGTGAAGACTTTCCAACCCCGTCGATTCTCCATGCCGAAGTACTCTCGAGTTTTTCTAAAGCCTGCCTGGAATTAAGGCCAGCTAACTAGGAAGGTGCCATACACCTATGTAAGAGTGAACTCGCCTCTCGAATCAAGAGCTTGCATAGATCCAACCTTGGAAAGTACACCGAATGGGTGTTTTACACCTTTCAGCCACCGCATCAGAACCATAGATATCTGGAGGTTTCTCACTAATAGAATAGAGGCTATGTGCACGAGAGGTTACTTGTGTTTTAGGATATTAGTAGTCTGAGCAGCCTACGGCCCTCGTTACAACCAGTCCTCTGCATACATACTACGGTATGCAGACAACTCACGTGACGATAGCGTTTCCAGCGCTTCCGGAGTTAGGACATAGCGCGCGCCCTCTCTGTTCCCCCAACGCTCAGCCATTGGGCTAATAGTAAGTTATGGATAAAGAGGTGGGTAACAGCTGTTCAATGACAGAAGTAGATTGTCTTTCAGGGCCACTTTGTCTCTGGAGAGGGGGGGAGAAAGGTCTGAGAGTGGCGTAGCGGCACCGGAGAAAGACCGGGTAAAAGCGCCCAAGTGGAGCGCACGATTCCGGTTTCTCTCTCGTCGGAGCAATGATGGGCGGGCAATGCTGTGGGCTGACGTGCCGCACAGCCCAATGATGCAAGTGGTGAGGCTCCTTGCCGTTCTCGAAGCCTTCGCTGCATACTCCAGGGCTTGCTGTGAAGATCGCAGAGGCACGAGAAGAGGTAGTCGGAGCCGATTCAGAGGACTCAAGAGGCAAATCCAAGTGCAGTCGAAATCGCCCCAACACCCGATCCGCCGTCGCCCGGATCGTGGCGCATTAGTGCCGATGGACAACAACACGGGTTGGAGCAATGCCGGGCAGCCCGTTTACCCACGTTTAGGAGGACGGTCATTCGCCTTGACTCGCCTGGAGGAGCGGTCCACTCTTGCAGGCGCTGTGGCCCCGAAAGGCCGAATCTGGAGAGAGGAATTAATGTCGTAGTGGGAGATTGAGAGTGGGAGTCTGGGTTCCCCAGGCCTTCACCGGATGTGACCCGAATCGGCTGGGGGAAATTGTGCTCTTGTTTTCACTTAAACCATCCACGGTTCCTTATCTCCTACTTCTTCTTCCTCTACTCTCCCCTCTTCCCTCTCCCCTCCTCCCCCCTCCTTTGTCTTTCTTCCCCAGAGAATGGTCCTGCTGTCCCTGGACCGTTTCTCATCCTCGTGCTTGCACATCCGCGTCCATTCCCAATCCGGGATAGGTCAGCATCTGTGAAGTTCCTGTCTCAGGCACCATGACTTTCCGCGAGAAGGTCCGCCGCGTCTTCCATCGCTCCAGCAGCAGTGAAGCCCACGCAGGAAAACCCAAAGTCGAGTACTATCGTCGCCATGAAGTACCGCCCTCCAAGTTTCGCGGGCCCTTTGATAAGGACCACCAGAAGCGACTAGCCGCTTGGTCCTTTGAGCGGGCCACTGTGGAACGCGCCCGTTCGCTCGACTTATCCTTGTCCCCATGCGCCACCAGTAGCGAGCCGTGGGCAAATGTTTCCGACATTGCCGACGATGTCAGCCTTGCCATTGATACCGGTATGTTTGTCACGGCCCGGAGAGTCCCTTTTTTGCTAACTTTTCCTCTCCCTAGCCGTCGACATCTCAGATTCCCCCATTTCTCCTCTGTCCCCCGAGTTGTCCGACTTGCCCGACTTGCTCTACCCTTCCGATGAAGGCTCGCAGTCAGACTCCGCGCCAGACTCCAACCCGGAAAGCTTCAGTGGCTCCACGATGACTCTGCAAGAAGCATCGGTCTACGAGTGTCCTGAAGACCCTGTCACTCTGTTCAAAGAGTCTGTTCGATACACTTCCCCCATTACACTCGCCAAGACCCCCGTGTCGCCCTGTCCCACGCCCGGAAAGCACCTGCCCTTCTCGCCCGAAGACCTCACTCGCGCCTTGCTGCGAGTGGCATAGACCTGTACACTTTACATCCCGGAGATTTCCATTCGTATTATCCTCGATTTTGCCCGGCGCCTACGTTCTCGATTTGACTCGATGTCTTGCCTATTTCCTTTTTCACTTTTTTCACATACTCCAGTGGAGATCCAATCATGACCCGACCGATCGCTCCGATCGGGATGACCATCGCTTCTGTTGGCTGGGCTCTGAGAGCCTTCTCTGAAGCACCACCCGCTGTCAACCTTGACAAACCCTGGGGCAGCTCAAAATCTGCCTCACTTGCATTTGCATTTGAGCGTATACCCGTTTGGCGTTCTTGCTTTCACCGCGACGTATCTGAAATGGCTTATAGAGGTGCAGATAGAAATACATGTCGCTTGACTTCTACGCATATACTCCCTCCGTAGTCCGGTACAACCTACTTGTATACTTGAAAGCCTAAATAAGCTCCCGATCATCGATTTTTCTAGAAGGCCGGAATCGAGCCAAGCCTCTCCCCGCACGGGATCGGTTCTCGGCATCACAAACGAGGCAATGATCCTTTCTGATCAGCCTGATCTTCTCTTTATCGCCTCTTGAGTGGCCGGTCTAGTCTCTTAGCCGCGCCGTGGCACTCGTCATCCTAGGTCTGGATAACTTCGTTGCAAGTCTATGCCAATATGCCAAGATCGGGATACTTAGGGAATGAGGTCACAAAAATGCCTTGGCGGCTTTGTCAAACGAATGCTGAGGGAAATACTTCTGGTATATAATAGAGAGGCGTTTGCGCTTGGCAAAGCCGTTCCTTTCGTAACTTCATGGAGCTGTGTCGCTGTCTCGCATGGTCCCCCTCCCTAATTTTCCCGTGCCATCTTATGTGCAACGAATCCCAGACAATAATTTAAAAGAAAGTGCATATAGCTCCGTACTCCGTTCCTGCCCAAGCCCAAATCCCATAACCGGTGCCCAAATGTGGTGACCAAAGCATTCAATCATTGCTCATCGCTACATGCTTTGGAGTGTCTGCGAAGAGAGCTGGAGACTAATGGAAACGATATGTCAGAACGTAATGCTTCCCCCACGGACTCTCCAATGACGAACTTACCAGTCAGGCAAGAGACTGAAGCAGCTGTAGTGTGCCTCGGACCAGCTTCCCCGTGATCTTAAATGAGAGCCAGAGGACAAACTTTACGTCGGCATGGAGAGTGGCAAGAATGGGTCTCAGCTGGACAGCAGAAAGTGTGTCATATTTTACTGAAGTACACATGCTGATGTCTTCTCACGTAAACGCTAGACGCGGGGTATATTTAAGAGCCGGCGAAGGAGTAAAGTATGAAGAAATAATATGAGAGGGCCGAGGATGATGTCTGTAGTCAAATACTGGCGAATACAGGTAGGGGAGAGCCATCATTTAAGTCTTAGCTGTCGTAGACGAAGCGCCCTCATTTCCCACGCAGATGCCCCCGGTCTTTCGTACGTGAAGATAACCCCAGTGGACTGGTGCAAATTCTCCGTTTCTTTGTGCTGGGCGCCTGCAGCAACCCCCTGTTACTGCGCTCCTGGGCGTTTCTCGCTAGCATACCGTTTGTCGGGAAGTATTTGTAAACCTCGCAAGTTAATTGTCTCATATGTCCACGTGAGAGCTTAAATTCTCTATTCCGGTCAAGACACCGAGTCATCCAGGGACTGGCTTTGACGGTACTGGGAGCCGCTCTAAGACCGCTGGGTAATCCCAGGTGGAAGTCATTCGCGTACTCAGCTTTATCTTGACCGATTATTGATGTAATCCTGGTCGAGAATTGAAGCGGGTTCCCGGCTATCGCGCATCTCATCCAGAAATATTCAAAAATACACACGGGACCGCCGATTCTCAACGGCTGCTTTTTTTTTGGGTCATGATATCATCCAACGCTCCGACTTGCAAGGCCAATTAGATCAAATGAGCGCTCAAGGTTTTATCATCGAATTTACAGGATCATAGGCTGTGGATTTGCCCTGGTAAACAATGGCTGTTGCCACGACTGTCACATGATCGGCCGCGCCCTACAAGATCGGGGTGACCCCAACCTTGGAATTCCAAAATGATCATGAAGGAGTGGAGTCCCAGTCGATTTGCCCAGTTACACGCAAATAATAGGCTCAAGTCTTTCCTGGCGATAGAAACCCACCAGTTCTCCCATACAACCTGAGCAAAAAAGCAAAACGCGAGGCGAGCCAGGCAACTGACGGATACCTACCTCTTCAATTGGATCAGATCAGAACGGCGTTGCAGAAGTGCACGGTTCCAATCTTGCCTCAAATCTGGTGAGGCCAACAAGCTTTTAGGGTCGTTCGACCTGGGGCAGGCCTATCATGGTAGCCTTCTGGGCCTTGTGGAACTGTGGCGAGGGGCTCCGTTTCAATATACAATTGATGGTGGGCCTCATAGGCCAAAGGTCTTTCAGCACGACACGGCATGGGCATATCATGAATGCAGTTGGGGTATAATAAAATACCTCGACGCATTGGTCAATCCATATCGAGATCGTGTAACATGTTCGCATAGAAGAGGCTAGCCCGAGACGTCCTTGCCCTGGCCATCCCAGAGACCCAGAGACGGGGTTTTTGTCATCGACGGAATTTTCCCCAGAGATATGGCATGATGCGCAATGAAGAAGTGAAGAAATCTTTTCAGTTTATTAACAAGTGGCAGTCCGTTTATTATGTGTTTGTTTGCCAGAAGGCAGCGGGGCAATCAAGATATCGACAATTGATAACCAGGCGTCAAACGTAGAGATGCCCATCTTCTCCACCTGAACAATGTAGCAACGCTCCGGGGGATCACGGAATGCAAGGCAAGCTAGAGGCATTTTCCTGGACTGGTCAATAATCTCACCGCACCTTACAATGCTCGAACCACGCAGACGCCTTGAAATACAATCCTGGTCAACCGATCACACCGTATCAACGTATTCGAAGCGAGCGTAAGCCTCGTCAGCCCTCGTCAGCCCTCATCAGCATGTGCTCGATATAGTTCCAATAAATCGAGCCCACGTGGAAAATAATTAGCTTATATTTCCCTCGTTTACCGCTATATCCTCCTCTTGGTCAATATTTCTAGATACAAAATAGATCCTTCATCCTCGACATGCAATATAGTCAATAAAGCATCAGTCCATCGTGCTCCTGGGGCTCTCAAGTCTCCAGGGAAACTTCAACATGCCTTCTCTGCGCCGGCTTTTTTGCTTTTGGCCTCACAAATCTCCAGAGCCCCTCGATCCCACTCCAAACAATACACACAATGTCATTCGGCTGAGATCTATCCGCAAGGCAGCTGTCGAGAGCCGTGTTGTTGTTGCCCGCATCACAGAACCAGCCAGCATCAGGCCTGTGCTGGAGGCGACTTGCCGGCCAACCTCCCGGCCCAATTCTCTATCAACAGACGACACGAGTGACGAAACATCCACATTTGCGTCTGATACTGATTCTCAAATCACCGCGAGCTCTGCAACCACTCACGAGGATTCCTCTTCGTCCGAAGGCCTTGCGAAATCGCCCGCTACCTTGTGGCAGGGAGACGCCGCTTCGTATGTCTCGATCCTGCAGACAGATGGGGCCCTCCAGCCGCCACATATCTCATTTGACGGGTACGGCGCTTTTGGCGGCCGGTTTGTCCCAGAATCCATTATTGGCTTCCTGAACGAGCTAGGCTCGGTTTTCGAAGCCACGGTCTCAGACCCAAGCTTCTGGTCTGAGTTTGCCAGTTACCAGCGTACCGAGCCTACCCAATTATATCGTGCAAGAAACCTCACAGCTCTGGCTGGCGGCGCCACAATCTGGCTGAAGCGAGAAGACCAAAACGAGTATGGCTCTCATAAGACACGGAATATCATCGGCCAGCTCCTCATTGCGCGGCGGATGGGCCGTTCTGAGATTGTCACCGACTGTGCTTCTGCAAAGCATGGCAACTTCACAGCAGCCCTGTGTGCACGTCTTGGCCTGCGCTGCGTCGTCGTCATGGGTGCAGACGACGCTCAGACCCAGCAGGAAGACGTGCTCGAAATGAAGATGCTTGGGGCGAAGGTCATCACCGCACGAGCCCCATCTGGAATGGGCTCTCTACGAGCTGCAATCACAGAGGCCCTCCGCTATTCAGTTTGCAACTATGAGTCCGCATACTATCTCATGGGGGGCCCAGTGGGTCCAAATCCTTTACCAACCCTGACTCGCACATTCCAAGCATTGTTAGGCGAGGAGGTCGCCGTCCAGATGAACAGGGCTGTAGGTCGTCAGCCCGATGCTGTAGTCACCGCCATTGGCAGTGGCAGTGGCGCGGTTGGGATGTTTCGACCTTTTCTACATCTCAACACCCGTTTAGTAGGTGTTGAAGCCGTCGAAGCTGCTACATTGATTCGCGGTGAAGTGGGAGTTCTTCAAGGAGCTCGTACTCTGATGCTCCAAGACGATGATGGTCAGATTCTCGACTCACATTCCATCTCACCAGATCTCAATCTATCCACCGTGGGACCTGAAGTGGCTCACTGGAAGGACTCTGGCCGAGTTCAAATTTTGACGGCCACCGACGCGGATGCCCTGGACGGGTTCAAAACCCTTCACCACCACGAGGGCATTCCAGCCGGTCTGGATTCGAGTCATGCGGTGGGCAAGACGATGCAGGTCGCCAAGGAGCTCGGACCTGGCAAGAACGTCGTATTGTTGGTGACAGGTTGTGATTCCATTGGAGGTCGAGTCTTGGATACTTGATCCAAGTACTGATGCCGATTAGCCGACATGTTAGTAAAGATGAAGAGTGAGTGACTTTGTGGGTGGGGAAGAAGTGGTTCGCATCAACTGCATTTGGCGCCCCGTCCTGCCTTCCCCCCTTGACCGTACATATGATCGCCCTTTTTGGCGCCAAGTTTGCTTTATTGTTTGTTCTTTGCTGTGTACATCTCATAATACCCTTTGTCTCTCGTTTGCGTTTGTCATGTTTATGCCTTGGATCACAATTCCTTTTACCTACGTTATGTTGTACAGAGAAGCTTTTGTGAATATGAATTGACTACATATGCTATTGCTATTGACATGGTTCCTCGCACGGCTTCCTATGCCCCGAATAGCGCAGGATCAGCACCGCCACGCTTTGCTTTTTCTCGCTCGAGTCTCCCTTTTGGGGTCTGCAGACCTGTCGCTACCCTTGTGTGCTTCGAGTGCGTTGCATGGCATCCGTGCAACATCCCAACGCTTTGGCAACCAATAATGGACCTTGCTATAGCCCCTACAACACGAGTTCGAGGGGAGTATTTAGTCCAGGACCAGCTTATGATTCTGACGTTCGTGTCAATGCTTTTCCTTGTACGGAGTGGATAATCATCAATCATTGGGCATGGACATCATATAAATAATGCTTGGCGTACTCTATGCAGGGCCCCGACACTTTCGTATCGAGACAACTTTCTATCCGTCTAGGGCTACCGGGCAAGCCCACATGCATACCGGGTCCCTTCTTCTTCTTTTATTTGGTTGTTCAATCTTCGTGCGTTACCGACATGTCGAGCACCTCTACTCGGCCCCGTCCTCGGGTCTCATTGCCCACGAACTCATTCAAGCCTTTAAAAGCTCCCGGCTCAGCGAAGCCAACAACTTCCCACTCGTCACTGACGACGTCTTGTGACTCGACAGACTCAATATAACCCAGAATCTTATCCTTGACTGTGCCAGTTGCCTTGGGCGCACCGGAGTTTTCGGCGTCAGACCCTCCAGCCTCAGCATCTGAGTCATCGCCCTTCGACTTCTTTGAGCCCTTTCCACCCTTCTTTTTTGACTTTGAAGCATTGGATGGAGCCTCTTTCTCTTTGCTCGCAGCGGCGCCGGGGGCAGCCTTAACAGCCTGTTTCAGAATGGATACAGGACAAGTCACACGTAAACGCATGCGCGCGCGCATCACAGGAATCGGTTGCCAGGCGATAAGAGCCTTCATCGCATCAAGAGCCTGACTCTTCGCCGAGCGATTAGAAGCCACACCTGTCCAGAGGGGCTTTTTGGGTTGATCGTCGCCAGCACCACCACCGTCTCCACTCTGTTGTTGACCGCTCGCAGAGCTCAGTTGATCCAGCGCCTTCGAGATCATTCCTGGTGTGTAGACGCGCTTAGTTGTTGGATCGACTAATCGCCCTGATACAATATCCAGCACTTCTTTCTCTACTCGCTCGAGGATGTCTTTACGCTCGCGCTCGCCTACTTGCACTTCACCCTTGCGAAGGATTTCCTGGAGGATTTCTTCGCGCGGAGTGTCAGCGCCAAATGATTTGGCGAGTTCGGCTGTGGGAGCGGTTTGCGCTTTCGAAACGGACAAAAAGACAGTGGGGACTTGTAAGACATTGTCGAGGTCTTTCTCAGCACCGGAGCGATACTCTAGTAGTTTGTTCTTGTAGCAGGCGAGCTCAAAACGCTTTTTTCCTGTTTCGTAGTAGTTAGGCACATGTGCGATCTTGTGAAAATGACGTTTCCCGGTCCTGATAAGTACCTTTTTTGAGTCGGACCACGGACACATTCGTGAACTTGATCTGGTTTGAGGGCTGGTTGATCGGCATTCTGAAATGCGTACCAGAAGTGGTCTTTCACGAAGAGGTTGGATTTACTCGCAGGCTTAATTTACAACTTTTGGAATGAGATCACAGCAGGGCAAACAAGGCAAACAAGGCAAACAAGGCAAACAAGGCAAAGATTCCCCGCTGAGTCACCCGACCCGTGACCCCCCGCACGGTCTCCACTTGATTGGCTGCCTCTTATCGAGCGGACCTTGGGGGTTGTATGACGCCGGACCCGTCTCTCCCCAACCTCTCCTCCTCCTCATCTCCTCCGCATCCTGATCGCAGTCCCCTGCCTTCGGTGCAACTCTTGACGCTTTATTCTTACGGTTATCTGTTGAGACTCATCTCACTGGGTATGTACCTTCCTTGTTCACCCGCCGCTAGTGTAGGGTCCCGTCATCGTGTGAGCTGTTGACTGATAAGCTGCCGCCTTGCATATCCAGGTCCTCCATCTCTGTAGCTATCGATATCATCATTACCGATTCCATTACCTCTTGAAATCCATCCAGGATGAGAGTTCTCCCCGCCACTCTGCTGGTGGGAGCTGCTGCGGCAGCCGCTCCCCCAGTGCAGCAGGTTATGAGCACTGGCCGGGAGCAGATGGAGTCTCTGACCCAACAGGGCTCCGATGTCTTCTCCAAGGCCAGCCACTTGATTGAGGACCAGCTCAAGACTCTTTCCGGTGAAGCTAAGCAGCTTTGGGATGAGATGTCAAACTACTTCCCCGACACAGAGACCGCACCCATGCTCTCCATGCCCAAGAAGCACACTCGCCGCCCAGCTTCCAGCTGGGACCACGTCGTTAGTGGTGCCGAGGTTCAGAGCCTCTGGGTCGATGGCCCAAGTGGTACTAAGGAGCGTGAGATCAGTGGTAAGCTCGAGGCATACGATCTGCGCGTCAAGAAGGTAGACCCCAGCTCCCTCGGCGTTGATCCCAAGGTCAAGCAATACAGCGGCTACCTTGATGACAACGAGAACGACAAGCATCTGTTCTACTGTGAGTTTAAATAATCCCTCATTAATGTGGCACATTCTAACCTTCATGCTAGGGTTCTTCGAATCTCGCAATGATCCCGAAAATGACCCCGTCGTTCTCTGGCTCAACGGTGGCCCTGGCTGCTCTTCCCTGACTGGTCTGTTCATGGAGCTTGGCCCCAGCTCTATCAACAGCAAGCTTGAGCTGAAGTACAACGACTTCTCTTGGAACCAGAATGCCTCCGTCATCTTCCTGGATCAGCCAGTCAACGTTGGCTACTCCTACAGTGGCTCTGCCGTCACCGACACCGTTGCTGCCGGAAAGGACATCTACGCTTTGCTCTCTCTTTTCTTCAAGCAGTTCCCTCAGTACGCTAAGCAGGACTTCCACATTGCTGGTGAGTCCTACGCTGGTCACTACATTCCCGTGTTCGCGTCCGAGATTCTCTCCCACAAGAACCGAAACATCAACCTCAAGTCTGTGCTGATCGGTAACGGTCTCACTGATGGCCTTACCCAGTACGAGTACTACCGCCCCATGGCTTGTGGTGACGGTGGCTACCCTGCCGTCCTCGACGAGAGCACTTGCCAGTCCATGGACAACTCCCTGCCTCGCTGCCAGTCTCTGATCGAGTCCTGCTACAGCAGTGAGAGCTCCTGGATGTGTGTGCCTGCTTCCATCTACTGTAACAACGCTATCCTCGGACCCTACCAGCAGACTGGTCAGAACGTCTACGATGTCCGTGGAAAGTGCGAGGACCCCTCCAACCTGTGCTACAAGGGCATGGGTTACATCACCGATTACCTCGCTCAGCAGCATGTTCGTGATGCTGTTGGTGCTGAGGTCGATGACTATGAGAGCTGCAACATGGACATCAACCGCAACTTCCTCTTCCACGGTGACTGGATGAAGCCATACCACCGTCTGGTCCCTGGTGTCCTTGAGCAGATCCCCGTCCTGGTTTACGCCGGTGACGCTGATTTCATCTGCAACTGGCTCGGCAACAAGGCCTGGACCGAGGCCCTTGAATGGCCCGGCCAGAAGGAGTACTCTGCCGCTGAGCTGCAAGATCTCATCATTGAGGAGAACGAGCACAAGGGCAAGAAGATTGGCCAGGTCAAGTCCCACGGCAACTTCACCTTCATGCGCATCTACGGCGGTGGTCACATGGTTCCCATGGACCAGCCCGAGTCCAGCTTGGAGTTCTTCAACCGCTGGCTCGGTGGTGAGTGGTTCTAAGAGCTTTCTACTTAAGCGTTCCACCTACGAGTTTATCTTGCTATCATTGAACATCTGCCATGATGACGCGAGTCACCTGTGCCCATTTCATCGCAATAAACTGTAACAGTATATCTCACAAGATTTCATTGGTCAGTCTGAGTGCTTTATAGCTTTTCTCGCTCGTCAGGTGAGAAGTTTGGTTTTTACGAGATTACATACGTGTCAAGACATCAATTCATCTGCATTTCGACTATATCCAACCTTAATGAGTAGAAGACCCAGGCTGTCTCAAACCCAGCCACGAAGTAGACTGCAATCCGTAGTGGGGAATACTCATGAATATACTCCACCAGCATCCAGCTGCGCAGAAACCCGAGTAGAGACAGGGCGGTTGCAATGCTACTATTAGTAAACGGGTGCCCCTAGCGCTCTTAGTATTGTGGAGACATTTACAATTTAGATTACGATTTAAAGAGTATACGAACTGCACTGCAGACCAGTGCTTGAAAAAAGGGAAATAGATAGGTCGTTCAGATTGGTATGATTCATTTTCATTTTTAGGACTGCATCTTGAAACAGCCCTGCGGGGAATAGATACCCACGGATGCCCATAAAAAACACACCGACAAGTAGAAAATCCCACCGATAACCCCCGGCAAAAATCCAACAAGAATAGTTTAGCCCTTCTTCTTGGACACACCGACGGTGCGTCCACGGCGGCCAGTGGTCTTGGTGTGTTGACCACGGACACGCAGACCCCAGTAGTGACGGAGACCACGGTGGGAGCGGATCTTCTTGAGACGCTCAAGGTCCTCACGGAGCTTGCTGTCCAAGCTGTTGGAAACGACCTGGGAGTCCTTGCCATCGGTGATGTCGCGCTGTCTGTTCAGGAACCAGGTGGGGATCTTGTACTGGGTAGGGGTCTGGAGGATGGTGACGATGCGCTCAAGCTCTTCGGTGGTAAGCTCACCAGCACTAAAGAAAGGTCTTGTCAGTACTCCTATTCATGCATGTTTTAAATGTTGCCATCAAAAGATGCGCAATGTCTTTCGGCTTGGTCGAGGCCACAGCGCCCCCTAGCTTCCCGAGGCTCTCATGAGGAATTTTCAATGCGAGTTTGCTGGTCCTCGGTACCTCCCATTCCATTCTCCAAACCAAGCCAAAGACATTACACATTTCTCTCGTGTGGGTTTGTTGGAATCCATCGTGAACGTACCGCTTGCTGAGGTCGACATCGGCCTTCTTGCAGACCAAGTTGGAGTAACGGCGACCGACACCCTTGATCTGGGTCAGAGCGTACATGATCTTCTGCTTGCCGTCCACGTTAGTGTTCAGCAGACGCAGAATGTACTGGAAGTTCGTCTTCTCGCCGGACACGAGCGCTGCAGGAAAAGCGAGATGTTAGCCGGACCAGTCCCTTCCATTTTTCGATTTCTCAATCGCCGTCGAAAGGCGCTCATTTCAGAGGATACGCAAGCCGAGAGAGATGCGTATCGCAAAGCAGCAGTCGACAAAGGGGGCTGGGAAACGTACACATGATGGGCGGATGGGCGCGGTGGTCGCGGATGTCTTGTCGAAGATCGAAGGATAGGAGGAGAACGCAGTCAAGTCGAACTTTGTGGGATCGGTTAATTCAGTGGGGGCACTAACCGCTTTGGGCGGCTTATGTGTTGGTTCTGTGTGGCCTCGCTTGTCTGGCGCTAGCCCTTCTGGGACGTCACGTGTGTAGACACGTGATGGGCATCGGTCTATACTCGCGCAAGCTACAGGAACACCCTGGCTGGTTTTACGTTAGGCTACGAATAGTGCTGTCTAGAAACATTCAATGCAGAAATAAGTATTTCCCCTTTGGCCGCCGCCTAAATTGTGTTCCAGCTTTGTATACTCCTTGGAGCCATATAATTGCATCTGCCAACTCCATTTGACGCCGCTGCGGTTGAGAACTGGTGGCAGTTTCGGTGATGATTTGTATAAATTGATCAAACTGCCTTGTAAGTGGCTTAGAATCTCGTGATTGCGTTGATTTACGGAATTATTTAATCTCGAGGATGCGGCCCCATCTACAGTGCTGCTACAATAGCATCTCCCACTTCGGTTGTGCTAGAGCTTCCTCGAAGATCCTTAGTTCGCAAGCCTGAATCCAGCACTTTGCGAACTGCATCTTCCACTCTCTTTGCCTCATTTTCCATATTCAAGGAATAGCGGAACATCTGTGCTACACAGAGGATCATTGCAACAGGGTTAGCGATATTCTGACCAGCAATTCTGTCATGATAGATTAGCTATTTGAACATGGCATTGGTTCATCTTTGATACGTACGTAGGAGCTGACCCATGCGTAGGCTCGTATAGACCATAAGGACGTGTTTTGAGATTCTTGTCACCCGGAAGACCATTCAAGCTGGCACTTGGTAAGACTCCTAATGTTCCCACAATGGAACCTGCCTGGTCTGACAGCATGTCTCCGAAAGTGTTATCGGCAAGAATGACACCATTCAGCGAACGCGGGTTTGTCGCCATAATTAACGAGGCGGAATCTGCCAGCTGATGCACTAGCTTAACCTCGGGGTATTCTTCAGTTATTGTCTTCTCCACCACGCGGCGCCAGAGTCGCGAGGACGCCAGAACATTAGCCTTATCCAACGAAATGACAGGCCAAGGAGGGTCATGTCGCAATGCGATCTCGGCAGAAAGACGGGCGACACGCTGGATCTCGGCTTCGCTGTAGCCCCATTCGTCCATAGCTAGCAGGATATATGTAAGTGCCATGCCAGAATCATTTGAGTATCATCACCTACCATAGGCTGGATCCTCCACTTTGCGTCCGAAGTATGCTCCTCCGCAGTTCTCACGAACAACGACAAAGTCAACACCCTCAATTATTTCTTGCCGGAATGGACTGAATTCTTTCGCGATAGAGGCGCTAGGTGTAGTGGCTGAGCATGGGCGGAGGTTTGCATAAATATCCATTGCTTTGCGCAATTGCAATAGTCCTCCTTCTGGTCCATCTAACCCTCTGCGAGCATTGTCCCATTTCGGTCCACCGACGGCAGCAAACAACACGGCGTCGGAGTCTAGAGCAGCTTGCTTCACTTCTTCAGTGACTGATTTTCCCGTTGCATCAATGCTGCATCCTCCAATAAGTTCCTGGCGAAGTTGAAACTTGCGTTCAGCGGTCTCGAAGGTCTTCAGCACCTTGACAGCTTCAGCCATTACCTCGGGGCCAATGCCGTCCCCGGGCAACACAAGAATGTTATGAGTTTTGTCCATGATGATAGTTGACTTGAAGACAGTGGAATAAATCGACCAGGTAAACAAGAGAAAGGATCACGGAGGACTCCTTATGTTGGGCAATAGCTCCTATATCGGCGCGTCGGCTGAAAGCCCGAAGTAGATGACTGCGGGGTTCGCTTGACCTCGGATTGCCCCCGACTCTGCTCCTTAGAGGGACAGGAAGTGGCACAATATCTTTCATTAGAGTCCATTGCTGATTGGCGAATTTCTCCAAAACCAACTCATCTGTATTTCAAGATCGACACCTGGGGCTGTGGCACGCTCCGGCTCTTAAATGCCAACGGATGCATAGGAAACGCGGTGGCGGATATCGAGTACCATCCTACACATTCCTCACTAAAAATCAGTAGTCGAAGCCAACCATTAGCTTCTTAAATGACAATTTAATCTGAGAAATCATGCATGATCGTAGAAAGAATAGTTGTACACAGCTTATAGAAATGGAACCCCCGCAAGTGTTTGCGCTGTTTGTCTTGATGTTCCCCCTCCGCGGGGAACAAAAAAAAAGTTGGAGCAACAGCCTTTGCTCTAGACATCACGCCCACCATGTCGCGCGTTGAGGAGCTGCCAGATGACTTCGACGAGTCACTTAACCTCAATGAAATTCCTCCTCAGGTCCCTCAGGTCCCGCCGGACTTGCCGCAACCCGGATTCGACGCTTTCGCAGCCTCCAATGAAGCGCCCTTCCCCATTAATGAAGAACGATTGAAAGAAGTGCAAAATGACCCATCTGCTCCTCGGATGCCGCCTACCATGGCTTCGGTCAGGTCGCACTCGAAAGAAGAGCTTGCCAGTATGATGAACAAGACTCCCTTGTTTATGACGGACATCGAAAACGCAGGAGACGAAAGTATGCTTGATACCCCCAATATCAGAACCCGTCCACTCACACACTGTGCTCTTTCTAGATGGTGAAAATTCCCTTCTCGATGCTCTTACCGCTCTGCAAAATGAAGGTACTCGCGGCGAGGTTGCCCAGACCTTCAAGGAGCAGGGTAACGAGGCAGTGCAGGAACTACGATGGATCGATGCGAAAGAGTTCTACACGAAGAGTATTGCGGTTATCTATGCCAAGGAGGACAAGTGGGAGAAGCCAGAAGACCTGGCCGCAGAAAAGAAGCTCCTCCGTCAAATGGAGGAATTATCACACATCAACCGGGCGCGATGTAATCTTGAACTAGGTAAGCGCTCCAGGGCAGTCCTCTTTGATCCTTGCTAATCTTACCCATTCTCACAGGAAACTATCGCTCCTGTACGCTGGACTGTGCTGCTACCCTCAAGCTAAATCCCAAAAATGTCAAGGCCTACTACCGTTCGAGCATGGCCCTCTTGAAATTGGACAAGATTGATGAAGCTGAAGACTCGGCCGCCAGAGGATTGGTTGTGGATCCGGATAATAAGTCCCTGCAGGCATCTGCCAAACAAATCGCTGAGCGAAAGGCTGCAAAGGAGCGCATCGCCGCTAAGAAAAAGGCAGACGAAGAGCTTGCTCGCAAAAAGAATCTAGTTCTGGGTACCGCCCTGCGCGCCCGTCAGATCAGGACCCGCAAGACCAATCAGCCCCCCGAAATGGAAGACGCGAATATCCGGCTGGTTCCAGATCCGCTTTCACCTGAAAGCACTGTTGAATTCCCTGCAGTTTTCCTCTATCCCATGGATGCTCAGTCCGACTTCATCAAAGCATTTTCAGAAATGAACTCTATAACGGATCATTTGGATTATATCTTCCCCTTGCCATGGGACACAAAGAAAGAGTACACAATCAACAATGTGGAGTGCTTCATGCAAACTGTATCGGGAGGCCTCATCAAAGCTGGGAAGAAGCTTCCTTTGTTGCAAATATTGTCGGGTGGAAAGGTTGAAGTTATCGATGAGCTTGTGCGAATCTTCATCGTCCCATTCGCAAAAACAGGAGCATTCATCGCGGAAATGAAAGCTCGGAAAGAGGGCTGAGGAGAACGCTTATCTTTGATGTCCAATATTGCATACTTTACTACCTCTTGGGTCTATATATTACACAGGGTTCAAACTGGTCATTCGTGCCTGCTCTGCGCTTGGCCTCATCACCCAACATCTATTTCCTCCACGGTGATCAAATCGCCTCCGGTTCAAAGATTGTTGGTGGGGACTTGAAATTGTCTCTGTGCTGCTCTTTTGGGTCATGTTCATGATACAAGCAGCTTTTACTTGAGCGGCAATTTCTAGAAGTCATCTATAGATAGATATGAATTTATGGGTCTAAATGGGATCTGGAGCTACGCCATCATCAAACTAGATAGTTGTTGTCTACTGGGTGTACCGCGGGAATAGGAAGAGTGGCTCTTAGCAGCTTGTCTTTAGGTCTATGGTAATGTTGACTATCTCGGCATCTTCGCTTCGTTTCCATGATACTATGAGACACATCATGACACCAATGCTAGCTATTAAAAAGGTATTCGAGAGCATATGGATCCATAGCCCCGCCAAATGATCCTCCATTCGGGGGCGCAGTGGCTTGAATCCCCATCGGGTGAAACTCCCTAGACTGGGAGAAAGAATCAGAAACGAAATTGGCAGGGCCTGCAAATGTGAGATCTGAGAATCCGATGGAAGTAGGGCTGATTGAGTCTGAGAATTCCACCTCTTCCATTTGGCACTTTCTTCTTAGATCTTTGGGGGGTGAAGCGGTGGCTGGGCCAAAGCCCGTTTGCAATGAAACGGCGCCATTGTTATGATACAAAGCACCAGAAGGTGGGAAAGATGCCATGTTTGGAGTTGTTGGAAGTTCGTGTGAGGCTGTGCGTTTTTGTCCATGCATCAGCCTTGGTGGTCTAGACTGGAAGGGCGCCATTTCTGCTGTCTCGAATTGGTGCATGGAGGCTCTTTCGGGGATATTATCTTTGGTTAGGTGTGATGTCTCTTCAGGATCCGGCAAATTCGCTCGTGATATTGGTATTAAAGCCCTCCCATCTAGAGTCATGATTAGCATGAGTCTTCTTTTCCAGAATTTCTCTACCCATGATGTTCGGTAAATTTACCTGTAATTCCGTTGATATAGTTCTCTTCTTCCTGTCGCACTTCATATATCTCATCCAACACTGAAAGTCGATCTTGGGGGTTGATTTGACGGCGAATTGGCTGATCCGATTCTTTCAATCGTTGTGCAGTGATCCCATGAGTTGTGTGGAGCTCACAGAGCAGATGAACCAGTAGTATAACCCGTTCTTCAAAACAGAAAAGTTAGCAACAAGAGACAGATAGAAACCACAGAGTCGAGTACCTTTCTTGGGGAGATGGTCAGGCTCTTTGTGGCTTACGCCATGTGGCCACCACGGTGGTTTGGTCTCGGACGAAGTAAACTGTTGTGCAAACCCGTTGACAACTCTTTTGCCGTTGTATGGATAGTTTACTTGTTTCCGCGGCTCCACTGCTTTGATATAGGCTTTCGCGACTATGCGACAGTTGAACTGTTGCAGCTTTTTAAATGCTGCGGCATAGTACATTCGTAAAAATTCCTGATTCCTGACTGAGATCCAAGCTTTGTCATCTGTGATGGCTTTAGAATCTTCTTTGGCAATGTCTTGAGCCTTTGGACTATGTGTTTGGGGATTGGGCCATCGATTTTCACGTTCATAGCGGGATCTTGACAAATCGGGCTCTATTAGAGGCCCTTGAATCGGGCTTGAGATAATTGAATTTCTTGCGGTAATTATGGGCTCAGACCGCGAACTGTGGTGATATTCTTGGTTTTGTTGTTGGGAGGCACGAGATGGCGCTCTCATATTCAACGTGGAGCGTCTCATAGGAGGCTCAATATGCCCTGTCTTTATAAGCACAATAATTTATCGGAAATTCCGAATATGGATTTGCATACGTACCGCGGCTTCCTGGGGGTCGAGGCTCTCTCGAGTTAGCCACTGCTCCGAGGAATGCATCTCTAACGCTAGGTGAGAGGATTCTTTCACGGTCTGGCGCAACAGAATCTGAGGCTTCCTGGCGCAGATTGCCATTTCTATCGACGTATATGAGTGCAAAGTGTCTGTATGGTCGGCTCGTTGCTTCGTCTCCCATATTGCAACGCGTGACCAGACGATCTTTTCTGTGATTTTGCTGTTGAAGGTTTCAGGCTTCACCAAACGCTCCCTATATGCACGTTGTTGGTGAAGATTAACAAGTTTATGTGCAATCTATCTTTATAGAAGAAAGATCACAGTGACGCTATGGGGAAGCCTCGTCAGAATCTTCAAGTTCCAAGGAAGTGAAAAAAGTGAGAGGCGGAATCGTTCCACACATACCATTGCCTTTTGATCGAGCACTCAGCACTAGCCCTAAAAGGCTGTATGCTCAGGCCACCCCCACTTAGTCTGAGAAAGTGAAGGCGTCTGGAGAGGCACTCAAACAGGATGTGGAGACCTTTATCGCCATGATGTCTAGATTAGAAGGGCGTGGATCGGGCCGACTTTAGACAACTTATGAGCCAAAATTGTCCACGTACATGGGGTCGACCCCTGTGGTGGGAATAGCGGATCTAGTGCATAAGTTTCAGGATTATTTCTCTTCTTTCTTTATTTTTCTATTTCTATTCCATTTTTACTTTACCGCTAAGATTGACTTGATTGGTTCAGGTTGAATGCAGATTCCGATATTTGATTACCTATAGTGCCACTTCTTTTTTCGGCAACATATGTGTTTCAAACATAAATTATTCATAATCTTGTAGTGATTTAAATAATATAATATCTCATTGAACATAATATACATAAGTTCTCATAGTCCCTGTATCACTTAGTAGCTGGAGGTACAAGCAGGAAATGGCAAGGCCGGAGATCCCAAACGTTCCAAATTTCAGTCGACTTAGCCAGATTCGGATGGGGCGGGAAGCATCCATGTAGTTCGTTCTTCAGGGACCAATCACGGACTTAATTGCCCAAAACTTGAATCAGATGATAGATCAGAAACTTCGTTACGATCCGCCTGTCTGAACGTCTGTATGACGCTGGCTCGTCCACTTTAGGAGTGACGCTGTGTACGAAGGCTGTCCGCTAAAAAAGCAAGATTTCCACTAGCCCATCACACCAATCCCCTTCTATTTTCAATCGCTTACTCCGTGGTCCTACTTACCATTTGCGGTGATCTTAGGGTATCCGAGAGCTCGGGCCGCTCCAAAATCTTGCATGCATTAGGGAGAATTTAGCCACTTTCTCGTGTGGAACTTTATTGTATTGTATTTGGACAATCTAATACATGTAAAGAAACTTTTTTTTACGGTTCAAAGCTACGCTCTAAAGCTTTAATTATGAACAATCTTGTGCGATAGGCCCATGCGGAGTAGTTCGCAGGATAAACTTTGTGAGTGTACGTATTTTCTTATGATCTGGGTCACGACATTTGGATTTTCTCTATGATTGATACAGTTTTCTGGAAGATCTTGGTATCTTTTGAATAAGTCTTCAGTACGAGTGCGGTCCCGAATTTCGCGTCAGTCAGAGACGTCTTTTGCTGCTTAGTACAGTCTACAACGCGATTGCGTCAGTCTATTGCTGTTTAATAATGTACTGCACTGCAAGAATGGCATAAAACACATTTTAAACCCTTTTTTCGATCTTCTTTGCTTTCTAAGGTTTGAGTTCGCCGCCGGCGCCAAGCTAAACGTAAAGGAACTTGCTAGACTGCTTCTCAAGGTTGATAAACACACTAGCGCCGAATAAGGTCACCTCAATCTCTGAAGTCCATAACTCCGTAACTCCGTATTCTGTACAAACACAATCACTAATTAGGTGCAAGGGCTCCACTTATGAATCGCAAGATTTGCCAAAACTCTAACTACGCTAAGAAATCCGCACGCATCATGTACATGCAATCGAACCAAATAAGACATTTGTCGGTGATCGTCACAGCTGCCCCGAAATATGTACTTCAGGATATTAGGATATGCCCCTGTAACGCCGTGGATACATTGGTTAGTTCACATAGCTCTGATTAGTTTGGCCCCTCGACATGTATCTGCACATATCCCCACTTGGTTCTCAGCAAAGCGACGATCTGACTTCCAAGCCCCTCTCTACTAACATTTTAGTGTGTATGCCACACTGTGGCTAATTAGGCTTCCTGTCGGTGAATTGCTGATCTGCCACCCGCTGCCCGGATTGAGGCGAAAATCTTTACCATAGGGGCGGCGCCCCTACATGAAATTGAATCTTCCCCGAAAGCCTATTATGCATCAGGTCACCTACGGAGTGCAAGGCTTACGTCTGGCTTTAGCTCCTGCCACATACTGATTACCGACAACGCCTCACCGCTGATGGAGGCCCAGGGCGAATACAAGAGTTTATAGCACGACATGTTCCCCAACCCAAAGCCCTCTTAATGGCCACAGGAAAGACACGCCCGAGCCACGCGATGAGCAAAGGCTAGACAATAATTTAAGTTCGTCTAGATTGACTCTGAAAGCTTCAAACCCCCAGAGACAGAGTTCGGAGTGTTTTGTCGCGTGGGAGACACTTTTAGTGTATTTGGGCCCACCGGCCCACTCCCTAAAGCAAAGTAAGGACTCAACCCTACTCCATGAACAGTGCGACGGCTGAGACGTATCAGCCGTACACCTTTTTGTTTCAAGCCACCTCACCCAGTCCCCACTTGCCGGTGGTTTTGCATTTTCATAGGGCCTTGTCCTGGGTCGAGGGATGGCCCTGCTTGCACGGACGTATACTCCGTAAACCGTGTGGCCAGGTGGGTCGTTATAGCGCTGCCGTCACAGCCGGCCCGCAAACCCGCAACGAACCATGGACAGAGTGGGATGGATGTGCGTCTCAAAGGGCGGCAAAGGATCCCGAGCACCTCGATGATCCATGTTGGCCCTAGTACCTCAAGCCCGTCAAGGCCGCTATCACAGTCTGCCCTGAGACTTGGCTGCTTGGGCGATTGCTGAATGTAAATCGTACCATGATCATTCGAGTCTCCCAAGAAGCAACCCTTCAGATATTGGTGCGTGAAGACATGGGCTCTACACTATCATGACTGGCAACATTGGATTGGCCTCCAGTGAGGATGTCCTTATTGCTGCTAGAGTCTTCTTCCAGATTCAACTATAATGTTGGCTAAAAGGCTCCGCTATGCAGCGCACTTAAGCGTCGGGAAGATCATTATGTCGCGTAAGCAGTGGCGGTAAATGGGACTACAACGCATCTCAACAGAACCTCCCATCGAACCATCGGCTTCGGCCGCAGGTGCTGTATGTGCGTCGCGACTGGTGCCCCTAATGCAGATCAGGTGGCTCGGCTTTGCCTCTGAGTACCCACTTTCCAGGGCGAGAAATCCTCGAGTATCAGTCAGGATTTCATCAGCTTCCATGTGCTTTCCGTACAGCTCAGCCACGCCAGAAGACAATTCCAGGGTGCGCTTTGTATGAAGTTCTAGGAAGAGATCACCGCCTCGCATTTCCTGGAAACCGGGACGAGGTGGGCCCTCTAGAATGGCGTCTTAGATTGTTGTAGGGGTCAATTATGCGCCTCTTTTCTTAGCGAGCTGTTGGTTGCTCCTTCGAGGTAGCGAATTGGTCCTCAGCTGTGGGCCAAGTGGTCCAGTCCGAGTCGGTATGTCCCACATCGTTGCTATTAAAATCAATTTGAATCCGGATTGATGCCATTGGCCGTGAGATCATGGATTCGGTTGGTCGCGAGGAGCTGTAGATCGTGGCGCAGATCTGACACCCACCGCAGCCGCCGCTCAGATCACACAGGAGACTCAGATGGGGACGCTTGCTCTATTGAGCGAAGTAAATGGTGACCAAGGGCCCTCTCAGCCCCGTAATTCGCCACTAGCGGGCAGGGCTTGTTTTTGGGAGCTTCAGACCTGTCAAGTCTTATCTACGGAATAGGGCAGGTTCACCTTGTAGTTCGCCTCGAACCAAAAACCTTGAGCCGAACTAACCGCCTCTTTTACAGTGATCATGTCTCGATGTAGTAGGTGCTATTGTGAAGCAAAGTCAAAAGATAAAGGCTCGAGCAGGTCGGTGGGGACTTTCTCATTGAAGGCTCAAACGATGTCACTGCTCTCCATCGGTGGTATTTGCGCTTTCCATCCACAAGGATTGTGAGAAGAAATTCCGGAATGGAGCTCTTTGGCGATTCATGGCGCAAAAGTTGCGAGGATTTGACCGATATCCGTGAAAGGCATCTGGGGTATAGACTCCGTATACTCCGTAACTGCTCCATATTAGACTGGCGATCGCCTGCCTGTCTTAGCGAAGGCGCTAACACGCGTGCTTCGAACCAGGCTGTCAGCACCGCATATCATCCGTTTGTCCGTTTCAATGCCAGTGATTGCCACGTGTAGTTGCGTCGAACATAGAAGAAGCTTTTCTATGGAGTAGTTGAGGCACATCACTGCCTCTTCTACCGAGCGTATCGCCATTACGCTGCTGCGTATCGGTCGTTCCGTGCCGATGGCATTACAGGGAATCGGCCTTGCGGTTGCCGTGACAGTACCAATACCGCCCCCGTGACCGCTCCGGGCTTCCCCGTGATCCCGTGATCTCGTGATCGCAGAAACTCGCGATTATCGTGATTTCTCCTCAAGAAAGCCGGTCCTCGCAAGCCTCCAGAATCTTGAGGCACTTGGACTACACACCAGAACCTGCTGAAATGAACCCGGGATCCGCCATCCACCCGGAGACAGATCCACCCCGAAGACAGGAGACAAATTACAATCCTTTTCCACGAGCGACTGGCTGGGCTCCACTGCTGCATTAGCCCGTCCACGGCTGATCCCACTGAATCCGGGTCATCCGCCAAAAATCTGTCCTGGAGTCCAGCTCTATCATAGCTTGCGGTCGATCGCGTTCCAGCACATCCCACCCCCTGGTCATTTGCTGTTGGGCCAATCGCCGCCCCGCTATATACTTGTCGTTGGATCGCGTTCTCGATCTGCGCCAGGAACCAGCGATCGGGAGCCCATCCCTGGATTCCGCCATTGCTGAGAACAAGGCTGCGCGGGCTTCCCCCGTCCGTGCGCCACGCGCCCTCGAGCAACGGCCTTCCCTGGCCTCAAACAACCACACAGGAGTGATCGCGCCCATCTTGAGACGCGTCCCGGTCCCTACAGTTTGGAGCTTGGGACCCTGACGGGCACACCCTCTCACATCATGGACCCCAACGGCGCCTATCCCGCTGGCTTCCCTGTCCAGTCGCAGGCCCAGAATCCAATGTCTTTCTACCCAAACAATTTCCCCCAACAGTTCCCCCAGTCTAAAGGCCTGGCTCAGCCTGCACAACAGCAACATTCCTTTGGTGCCATGCCCATGCAGCCAGGTGCTGGTGGAGCTATGATGCCACAAGGCTTTCCCCAATCATCTGGTACGCAACCCCCCTTTTACTATCTATCTTCCTTTCCTTTTGATTACAATCTGCGCCGACATCAAATCCCATGCACTGTGTGCCACTTTTCGAGTGATGCATCATAGCGTGAGCACAAACACCCTGGTTATCTGAGCCTCAAATGGGGCGTCTGCATAAGACTCCTTTGCTTTAATTCACTTTGCCCAAGCCTTGTGGACCAATATGAATTGGTCCATCGCGATCCTCATGCCTCTTTCGGTCGTTTGCAATCATAATCATTGCCCTGCACCTCTTGAAAGACGCTAGCTTTATCTAACAATATCACATTAGCACCTATGGATAATTTCTCAGCGCCGTTCACCCAACCCTCCGTTCCCGCAAGCATGAATCATTTCTCTCAGCCCAGCAACGCCATGAATACCCCCTCTACTGTAGCGCAAACTTTCTCTCAGAATATGGCATCGATATCCGCAAACAACCTGCTCGCCAATCATCCACGGTCTCAAATAAATTCCCCAAAGGTGGCCCAGTCAGGCACTCCCATACAAAATCAGCCTCAGCCCCAAGGGCAAGCCTCAACTCAAGGGCAAGCTCAGGTGCAGGGGTCATCCCAGGCACATTTACAGGCGCAGGCGCAGGCCCTTGCACGTGAAAAAGTTCGCGTCGCAATGCTGCTTGATATAAATTCAACGCTCTTACAAGAGATCGCGAATCTCCAGGCAGCAGGCAAAACAGGCTCTGGGTCACATACAGATGGAAGCAATGGTATCCAGGCCGGGCAAAAACCGGGCCAAGAGTACATAGACTGCATGCGACGGCTGCAGGCAAACCTGGCATATCTTGCCTCCATCACTGATAAACAAAGAAGACTCCCTGCCCCTGCCATAATGACCCCACCTCCGAAGACTCCCACACTGAATGACTCCTACAAAAAGCTTAACGACCTCTTCCCGCGATCGGGCCAAGCTCCAACCCCTCAACGCCTTAGCCCAGGAATGATGCAAGGCAACGGCGGGCCCAGCCCCTCCCCTAAGCCTGACTCGGTCGCCTGATGACCCTAAAATATTACATATCTAGAGGCTGAATTGCCGGGTCCAACCCCTCTCGCCAGCATCTCGGGCTGATCCCTGTGTTTGATCTGCTTGTCAGATGAGCATGATCAGACCCTACAGACCCTCCCCAGCATACCTCACCTGCAGTGAGGGACGGCACGATCCGTACAACTATCTGGTCTTGATAACGCCACTAAGCTCATATCCTCGATATCGAACCTTCATGTCTGCTCCCATACGATTTGGACGTCAAGGCTCTCTGGTTCCTTGTACACCGCTCAAGAGCCCTAGGGGCAGTCAAGACCCTAGAGCTTGCTATGTCAAAAAAAAGATTCTGTAACTCTGCATTCTGAAGAAAGGGGAAAAAATCCCCGTGTACTATCTTTTTCTATATGTCCCTCTTCGGCATAACTAAGTCTCCAAGAATAGACGCTTTGTTGCGCATCCCAACCCACTAAGTCCTACGTAGATGGCTGAAGCTGTAGACCCCCCTCCTCGCTATGGTCGCCTGAAGCTAGAGGAACTAAAAGCGCGCTGCTGCACGAAATGTTCCCCGATCATCATGTCGCGCGTGGTGCAGTCCCATGCGCGCGCCGCGTGAACGGGGTGCGGCCCAATCAGGGCTACGTTTTCTCTCCGCCTCACATCTCTTCCAGCGCGAATGTCTTGGAGCAGAAGAAGTCTCCAAGTAGCTGCTAGTCCCGTTACTGCTATAGCAAATTGGCCTCTCTTATCGCCTGCTGCGAAGAGTCGACCGGTTCATTTTGCCTCCGCGCCCCGTCCTTTTACCTCCTCCTCCTCCTCCGCCTCCGCCGCGTTTGTTCTTCTGCCTTTACAAGCTTCCTCAACCTCGACTCCACTTCGCCCATCGTTAGCTACCAAGGCCATGGATGGAAATGGCGATCTCGGTGCCAAACGCAAGCGAAGCACCGCCGCCAATCCGATTGAGAGACCTGCGAAACACTTAAAACCAGAAGGCTCGGCGTTGACCCCCGGCGAAGCAACTCCGCAAAATGGAACTATCTATGACATCGAGGAAGACGACGATGCGGGCCGTTTACTTGCCTTGGGGACCGCTCAGGCAGACTCACCCGAATGGCAGGCGACTATCGAGTCTGTTGTGAAGAGCGTCGTGTCGATCCACTTCTGCCAGACTTGTTCATTCGACACTGAGCTCTCGATGAGCAGCCAGGCCACCGGCTTCGTCGTCGATGCAAAGCGGGGATACATCTTGACAAATCGGCATGTAGTATGCGCTGGTCCTTTCTGGGGATATGTTATCTTTGATAACCATGAAGAGGTAAGCCCTACTATGAGAACACTGGCGAAGACGGCAGATCCAAGTCATTATCTAGCGAGAAAGTATCTAACGGCTGTGTGTTCTAGTGCGACGTGCGCCCTGTGTATCGAGACCCTGTTCACGACTTCGGTATCTTACAATTTGACCCCAAGGCTATTCGGTACATGAAGCTTACTGAGCTCAACCTCCAACCGGATGGAGCTCGAGTCGGCGTGGAGATACGCGTGGTTGGTAACGATGCCGGTGAAAAGCTGAGCATCCTATCGGGAGTTATCAGTCGATTGGATCGCAACGCGCCTGAATACGGTGAAGGCTACAGTGATTTCAACACAAACTACATCCAAGCCGCTGCTGCTGCCAGTGGAGGTAGTTCTGGAAGTCCAGTCGTCAACATAGATGGCCATGCTGTAGCTCTCCAAGCAGGAGGCCGGGCTGACGGCGCTGCTACCGATTATTTCCTTCCTCTAGATCGCCCTCGTCGGGCTCTAGAATGTATCCGCCAAAATTTGCCCGTTACGAGAGGCGCAATCCAAACCCAGTGGATCCTGAAACCGTTTGATGAATGTCGCCGCTTGGGTCTCACTCCTGAATGGGAAGCTGCCGTGCGGAAAGCCGCTCCTACAGAAACAAACATGCTTGCAGCTGAAATCATTCTCCCCGAAGGTCCAGCCGATGGAAAGGTACTAGAAGGAGACGTCTTGCTAAAGGTCAATGGCGAGCTCCTCACTCAGTTTGTTCGGCTCGATGACATCTTGGATTCGAGCGTAGGGAAAATTGTCCGTCTCCTAGTCCAAAGAGGGGGTGAAGACGTTGAAGTCGAGTGTGAAGTAGGGGATCTTCATGCTATCACACCGGATCGCTTCGTCACTGTTGCAGGCGGCTCCTTCCATGACTTATCATACCAGCAGTCTCGGCTTTACGCTATTGCTACTCGTGGGGTGTATGTATGCGAAGCTGCTGGATCATTCAAGCTGGAGAACACTATTTCGGGATGGATCATCGACTCTATCGACAAGCGAGCGACTCGCAATTTGGATGAATTCGTTGAGGTTATGAAAACTATCCCTGACCGCTCACGGGTGGTAATTTCCTATCGTCACATTCGAGATCTGCACACCAAGGGTACCAGTATCATCTATATCGATCGTCACTGGCATCCAAAAATGAGCTTGGCGGTTCGAAATGACGAGACTGGTATCTGGGACTTCTCCGACATCGGTGAACCTATTCCTGCTAAGGAGCAGGTTCCACGTACCGCCGACTTTATCCAGCTGGATGGCGTCAGCCAGCCGGCTGCGGCTGAGATCGTGCGAAGCTTCGTCAGGGTGTCATGTACCATGCCTCTGAAACTTGACGGGTATCCTCAAGCCAAAAAGACCGGTTTCGGTCTTGTCATTGATGCTGAGAAGGGTCTCGTTGTTGTTTCGAGAGCCATCGTCCCCTTCGATCTTTGCGACATCAACATCACTATCGCAGATTCCGTTATCATTACAGCAAAAGTTATCTTCCTTCACCCTCTTCAAAACTACACGATCCTCCAGTATGACCCTAGTCTGGTTCTCGCGCCTGTACAGAGTGCTCGCCTTAGCTCGGATTATATCAAGCAAGGCCAAGATACGATATTTGTGGGATTCAACCAAAATTATCGTATTGTCGTGGCCAAAACTGCCGTCACTGACATCACTACTGTGTCTATTCCTGCCAACGCGTCTGCTCCACGATACCGCGCAATCAACCTGGATGCCATCACTGTGGATACAGGCCTAAGTGGCCAATGCACCAATGGAGTTCTAATCGGAGAAGACGGAGTGGTGCAGGCCCTGTGGTTGAATTACCTTGGCGAACGCACACCCAGCTCTCACAAGGACGTGGAATATCATTTAGGCTTTGCGACGCCGTCCCTGTTGCCAATCACATCCAAGATTCAGCAGGGTGTCATTCCAAATCTACGCATATTGAACATGGAAAGTTACGTAGTCCAGATGGCACAGGCTCGGATTATGGGCGTTTCTGAGGAATGGATTCAAAAGGTGGCCCAGGCCAACCCCTCTCGTCACCAGCTCTTCATGGTCCGCAAGGTCGATTGCCCTCCAGCGACATTCACCACCGAAGGCGAAAACTTCCAAGAGGCTGACATTATTCTCACGTTGGATGGCCAACTGATCACTCGCGTTTCGGAGCTAGATGTGATGTATGAGAAGGAATTCCTCGATGCCTTGGTTGTTCGCAATGGCCAGGAAATGCATATTCGGGTCCCCACTGTTTCCACTGAAGACTTGGAGACCGATCGAGCTGTCGTATTCTGCGGCGCCGTGGTGCAGAAGCCCCATCACGCTGTGCGGCAGCAAATATCTAAGCTGCACAGTGAGGTCTACGTCAGTGCCAGGGTAAGTTATCAAGAGAAAGCTCCCCTGTATAGATTGGAGCTAACAATTCGCAGAGTCGCGGATCACCATCGTACCATTATGGACTTGCGCCCACCAATTTCATCACCGCCGTTAATGGCGTGCCCACCCCAAATATCGATCTCTTTGTCAAGGAAGTCCTCAAGATCCCAGATAATACCTACTTCCGCCTTCGCGCGGTTACTTTTGACAACGTTCCATGGGTAGTCACCATGAAGAAGAACGACCACTACGTACGTGAACCTTATCTTTTGTTGGTGCATTCAGCCTCGTCCTAACATAGTCCCTACGCAACAGTTCCCCATGTCCGAGTACATTAAAGATACTTCAGTGGCCGCCGGTTGGCGTACTGTCTCACACGACAAACCTAACACGAAGCCTGGCGTGGCTCCCGATACAGCAAATCTCAACCCGGACGCCATGGATGAAGGTTTTGAGGGTGGGGGTAGTGACTTGGAGCCAGACATGGAATAGAATCGCCCAATTGGTAGTTACATAGCTCGGTGTTGCAGAAGCCTTGTACGATAGTATCCAGTGTGGATGATGTCAAGTGGACAAAGTGGACCAAGTTGGGGACTGCTTCCCAATCCTGCTGGTTTGTCTTTAATGCGCGAGTTTGCGAGCGTCTCAGACAACTTTGTTGGGGTCTGTGGCTCATCGTGTATTTAGAGCTGTGTACAAATAAAACACATAACTGCCAAGAACAATGCGTCTTCAACCTTGAAAAAGTGGAATGCATATGGTTGACATTAACAACTAGCTTTTGGCAAACCTTGGAATACCCCGGCATTCCGTTAATTTTCAAGGTTCGGCTGCGGCGATTCTGTCAGACGAGCAACCTACATTTTCAATAAAAAACCGACTCAAGACTGGAAACTTTGGAAATAATATTCATAGGTGATGGCTGGCGACTAGGCTTCCAAGGTTCAACTGTTCCAAGGTTATGTAGTTGGTTTTTATCAAGCAGTTCACCGGTGCCGCTCGAGATATATACCCGTTGTGCGGGCCCCTGGCACAACCACCATAGATTATGGTGCTTCAATGTTGGGTGATTGAATCATGAAGATGTGTTACAAAAGAGTGAAGGAGTTCTGGATAGAGCCATTGGAAAGAAACACAGCAGAAAAATAATATACTGCCAGCTAGAGTGTGTTTTCGAAAGTGAAAAAAAAGAGAAAGAGAAAAAAGAAAAAGAAATGTGCATCATCCGTGAATCGAACACGGGCCTCGTCGATGGCAACGACGAATTCTACCACTAGACCAATGATGCTGGTTGATGTCTGACCGACAGATTTGAACAATATGATCTCTAACAAATTTTCATTTTCCTTTCTCGTTGATCTACCCATATGTTCAAAGCCCTAACCACGACCGAGTGTGAAGTAATGAACCAAAAGGAAGGTTAGACGTAAATCGGGAGATTTATAGTCTATAGACAGAAACATGACCGGATAGTAACTAAATTTAGTCGAGGCCCAACTTTCAGAAGCGCGCTTTCAATTTACTCATCGATGCCGACCAGCTTCAACGAGTCTGTCCAGATACGACCTGCGACGATAGAATCATATGTCTGACTGGAATAACCCGGCGTAAATATCGAGCCGTCATCTGGACCACGCAGTGCCTCCTCACAGTTCTCTAGATACCTTCCACCTTTACCCTCCCAATCAGCGGATATAGCAGCATATACAGCACATGCAGCCCCTTGCTCTGCAGAAAGAAACACCTTCTGAAGGGCCTTGTTGTTCAAAAGCCCTTTGACGAAATCAGGATCGGCATACCTCCCAATATTGGTAGCGGCAATCACGCCAGGGTGGAGGCTGAGGCCATGCAAGTTCTGCATACTGTAGCGACGCTCAATTTCGTTGGTCATGTAGACCATTGCGAGCTTTGAATTGTTATAGGCAGAAGAATGATCATATCCCTTCTGAGAATTGTAATTCTCCCTGTCCGAAAGATCTCCAGCTCGCTGGGCAGAGGAAGACACATTTACCACACGCGATTGGAACTCGGGAGTAGAACTGTTCATCAAGGCCTGCTTGAGCAACTGAAAGAGCAGGAAGTGGCCCAAATAGTTTGTTGCAAACAGCTTCTCATGTCCATCTGCTGTCAGTTCGAGTTGTGGGATTCCCATGATTCCGGCGTTGTTTATCAAGATGTTGACCTGGTTCTTTGAAGACGTAAGGATGGTCTTTGCAGCTGCGCGAACGCTGGAAAGTGACTCAACATCCAACTGAACCAGTAGATGTCTGCCATCCTTGAGTATATCCTGGAGAACAATCTGGCCTTGGTCCAAGTCGCGTACTGCGAGAACTAAAACAGCGCCGGTGGTGGAGAGCGCACGAGCTGTTTCAAAACCGAGCCCTGAAGTTGCACCGGTGATAGCAATCACCTTCCCCACAAGCTTATCGCCAATCTTTTCATCTTGGAGAATCTGGGTAGCAGTCGGACGTGAATCTCCCGCTCCATTCGGACTGGCATAAGCGTAAGTATAGCGGCCCATTGTGTATACCGATGATGCTTTGGAGAAATCTTGGGCTGCTTGGTTGCTGGTCTTTAAGATGCCAGGAGCCTGTCTTATATATCCAGAATTGTGGCTATATCCATGATGAGAAATCAAAGTCGTACTTGAGTGTTAGTTTTACTAATGGGTCTACGATAAAAAAAGAGCATTGATATTCTGTGATCGATCCTGACGGGCTCGACGGGCGGAAACAGCGGCGCTTTTTGCGGAAACCAGCGGCCGCCAAATTTTCCAAAACCCCCCGTCCTTCCACTCCTACGCCTACACTTTTCGAGATGCGCACGTCATCCGGTCAAGGGAAAACACATGCCTCAAAGGTCTGCGAATATTGTAGGCTTCGGAAGCGAAAATGCGACAAAGCTATCCCAAGTTGCTCACTCTGTCGGAAGTACGTCATATGTCTACCCAGTTGCGTCCAATGCTCATCGGCTCTGAAGGAAAGGCCGCACTTGTAATTACATAGTGCCTGACCTGGGCACGCTTCATAGCTCAGAATGTTCAATCGAAAACAGCTGGTCAGCACCAAGTACCGAAGATGACTCGAATGCACCGTCAATCGACTACCCTGCAATCCTATTCTTGGACCCTAGCCTCGCGAAGCGTGGCCAATTTGAGACTGATCGCACTATCACCGCAGTGAAACCCGAATTACTGAACTTTCTAGGGAGCATGCATGATATCCAAACAATAGGACATGAATACTTCAGCTGCATCCATAACTGGCTGCCTTTCATGTCAAAGAAACGTTTCTACGATGTCCACCTTCGGCCATCCTTCTATGCCCGACCTGAAGTGGCTCTATTGTTCCTTGCTATGAAGCTTATCACATCAATGCCCCTCGGAAATTGTCGGAATTTTCGCACGCCCTTATATCAGTCTATAAAACACTTCTATCTCGAAGTTGAAAGCTCCAGCTCCCTTTCCATCCTAGTTTTGCAGGCTGCGATTTTGATTTCTCTATACGAGTTGGGGCATGGCATTTACCCAGCTGCTTATCTCTCCATAGGTTCTTGCGCTAGATATGGATACGCGATTGGGATCAGTGTTCGGTCGCCAAATATCGCAAGAAAACCCTTTTCATTTCTCGAGGTTGAGGAGCAAAGGAGAGCTTGGTGGGCAGTAGTCATCCTAGATCGGTCAGTAATCCTTTTCTCATGAAAATTTTACACCAAACAGTCATCTATGACATGGATACTGAGTGTTCATTTAACAGATTCGCCAATATTGGGTGTCCCGGAAGGCCATTTGCAACGACTGATCCGCACATGGACGACATACTGCCGACAGATGACACGGCTTGGGATGAAGGGGTTCGTAAACAAGCTGATACACTGAAAAGTATTATTTACTGAAGAATATGGTAGATTGTTCGACCTGAGGAATTTTGCACGCTTGCGTCGCCGAAGCTAGGCCACATGAGCAAGTTTGGGCTAATTTGCCAGGCTGCAAGTTTATTAGGCCAAGCCCTACAATATGCTTCGATCGAAAGCGAGGCAAATGATGATGGTTGGGTTCAACTAGACCGCACAATGCAGTCAATGCTGAATGCTTCTCTCGAAATCGATGTGTTTGACTATGATTATATTGCATTTGTTTACAGGTGGGTTTGTCCTATCTAGTCTTCTAAGGAAAGGGAAAATAACATTGGCGATAAAATAGTGCTCTGCTGGCTCTGCATGCGCCTTGCCTATCCTCTGATAGAAATAACGATCGCTCCCGACGAGCAAAAGAGGTTGCCCTTCAGGTGCTTGACCTCATGAGAAAGAATCTCGCCGAAAAACGCTGCTTCATGGGTCGCAGCCCCAAGGAGATGTCTTTCTGGGGTATTTTCTTTGCGTACCAGATCTTGAATTTTTGCGCACGGCCGAATGGCCATGCATCGTTACCAACAGAACTATCAAGAGCGATAAGGGAGTCGTTCCATGTCATAAACACTCGATGGAGTATTGCTGGGATCTACCTTCAACTGCTTGAAGCACAAGAAGCGATGAGCTAGTTGCTAAAGATGGAAGTGAACGGCTGGACAAAATATATGCCATGAATTATCATATGCACCGATGCTTACTTCCTATGTCGCGTAGTTCAAAAGATCTTAACCATAGACCCGATTGGACAGTAATCATACAAAACGCCAGTAAATCAGAAAGCTCATTCTCTAAACGCCGAAATGCCCATGCCGCCCAGTAAATAGAAACATACCCCTCAACTGCCTCTGCTGTCACACTCACGAAACCACCCTTAAGGTGTGAAATGATAAATGCATATACTTATTGGTTAAAAGACCAACCGCCATTGAGACGGAGACGTTGCCGATCTGCAACATCCTTGCGAATCTCCTCCTGCGTGAGACCATCTGGCCCAGACCAGTTGGCACTGCTGGTTCGGTCACGGTACTTCTTGATCTTCTTGTCTGCCTTGAAAGTTTCCTCCAGGGAGAATGGAGCAATAGGCCCGAAAATCGAGTCGACTTCCATTCCATCTTGTTGTCGTAGAAGATTTTCTAATTCTTTGCTCTGGGCCCATTGGGGAACAGGGAACATCTCCGAGTCCGAATCGTCCTCGTCTTCACTGTCAGTAGCAATTTCAGGCAGATGAATATTGTCGCCGCTGGGATACTTGGGAGACGCCTTTGCCGGGGCTGGGGCACGCTGAGGAGCTAGAGCAGCGGCTTTGTGTGCAGCTGGTGGAGCAGCTGAGTTGGGCTCGGCAAAGGGAATCTTCCCAGTAGCAAACTTATTCATGGCATTAACAGGTCGCTGAGGTTGCCCGTTCTGAAGAATAGAGCTAGACTGATGTTGCGCTCCAGATTGTCCAAGAGTTGAGATCTGCTCCAAGTTTATTGTCAGTATTACATCCTGGCTGGGTGATATGGTAAGAAACGCAGAAACTTACCTTGCGCATATTTGAGTGACGAATTGGAGGAGCCATCGGTGGTCGCACTGGTTGCATAGGGTTGTGCTCGTCCTCTGTCTTGCGTCTCTTAGCTTCACCGTAAGCTTGGACGTTGCTTGGTTTGCGAACAGCTGGGCGTTGACCAGCGTCATCATCGGGCTGTCTCTTAGGTGGTCTCGCAGGGTTGGGCGCAGGAGGATTGATTCGACTGTAGGGTTGGATGGAGCCAAGACGAGATTGGGGGCGACTTGCTCCATGGTCATTTCTCTGGGAGCTTTGAGAATTCTGCGAGGCTGACTTGTCTTGATAGGACATTGGAGCCTGGTCTAGTAAGCACACATTTGACAAGAGAGGGAAGCAACCGCGACGGATTCTTACCTCATTGTTGGCTTGTTGGCTACCCTGTCTTTCATGCCTACGAGCATTCTCTAAGCGCCGTTGCTCAATTGCCTGTTTTTGCGCAACCTTTCTGGGATCCTCCTGAGCTGATCGTTCACGTCGTTCACGTTCGGCCTCAGCACGACGACGAGCGTCTTCTTGTTGCTGCTGAGCAACGCGTTTGCGTTCCTGTTCACGCTTCTGTTCCTCTCTTTGACGAGCCTTTTGGTCTTCCTGCTCACGCTTCTTTTCATTGGCAAGCTGAGCTTTCCGTTGGGCCTGGGTCTGGGTAGAGACTGAGCTCTTGAAGCTGCTTGTCGAGGAAGCTGTCTGAAGCGATGCATTGCTGCCTTTCTTCTTGAAACCTTGCTGCTTTGGTGCCGAGGAAGCCGGTGGAGCAGCCTGAGCCGAGGCGTTGGAATCAGGAACGGCGGAGGGAATGGAGGACGATACAGGCATTGGTCTCGAAAGAGTACTCCCTACACGAATCGAGACTGGCTGCGGTTTAGGTTTCTGCAATGGCTCCCGAGTAGGCTTGGGCCGTCGGTCATTCTGTTTGGACTGTGGAAGGGCGCTCTTTGGGCCATCGAGTGAAGGTTCTGGCTCGCGGGACTGTTGCCGAACAGATTGTGAGGACTTGGAGCTAGTGCCGGGGCGTTCTTCTGGTTCCACTGATGATTTGTCCTGCATTGTTCGTTGTTGCATAGCGCGCTGTTTCTCTTGCTCTCGGACAGTTTCCTGTCGAAGAGTTTCTTCACGCTGACGATCTTCCGTTTCTTTCTGGCGCTGTTTTTGTTCCTTTTCTGTGGAGCTTCGTGTCCGGCGCGTTTCTTGTTTTGCAGGACTTGATTTTGGCCTTGGAGGAGACTGAGGACGACTGATATCTTCATCGTCACTCTTGCTAGGTCCCATGAAATCCTTTGATTGTGCACGAATTTGCTCCGGTGATGATGCATCGAGTCTCACTGAGCTGCCACTGCTAGTAAAAAGACCCTTGGCGCTTTTCATGATGGACTGTAGGCGCATTTTCGAGGCGCTCAGAGGTCCATCAAAACGGCGAGGAGAGCCAGTAGGGGTAGTGGTGCCACCAGAAATAATTTGAGACGTAGAAGCGCTTTGCTGATGGCCGTTAGGGCGAGGCGAGGAGAAATGAGGCGTAGATGACTTAGGTCGTTCCGGCTCGACAGATTGTTGCTTTTTGGAGACTGACTGGTCTTTCTTGCTACTGGGTAGGTCCATGTCCACATCATCAAACTTCTCCATTACATCGGCGGTCTTGCTCTTAGATAGAGTAGGTCGCTGTGGTGAACTCAGTGGCTTGATCCAGTCATCCTCATCAGCCTTGGCACTGGAAGCAGAAGCTTCACGCGTCTTCTGGCTCGCCAAGTCAGCCTTGGTGGCTGGCAGCTCAGGATAGGCAACCTGACCAACAGATGTCAATCCACCAACCGCTGGTATTGATTTTGTTGGCCGTGGAGCTTGCTGCTTCCCAAGCATACTGATTCGATCGTGGAGGCTCTGAGTTGTCTTGGCATTGTGGGTGGCGCTGCGCTGAGCACTTTTCCCCAATGTGCTGTTTTCCTTTTCGATATCAACGTCCATGGAGTCGACACCATCATCCAAAGTCGACTGCATTGCTTTGTGGCCTCCAGTAAGACGTTCTAGATAGCTAGGACGCCCGGTAGTGTGGTTGAGCTTCGGAAGGTCAATATGACTTGTGCGAGACTTCCTCGAGCCACCCATAACCTTGGTCAGTGGCTCTCGTGCGGGGAGAGAAGCAAAGCTAAGACTGCTCTTGCGTACAGGGACCCTTTCAGCTCGGTCGGGAGTGGAATTGTCAGAGGGCGATCCAATGTCATCGAAGTTGTCCAGGATGGTGTCTTCTTTGACAGCATCATCCATATCCATATCGTGATCTTCAGACTCATGTGGCTTTGTGGCATGGTTCGTATCGGGTTTCGCTGTTGAAGATTCCACATCTGGTGCCGGTTTGGCTTTACGCGGGGTAACGTCTTTTTGCGTTTGCATGGTCGATTTGAGATCAGGCTTGTTTTGCGTTTTAGCCTTAGGGGTGTCGTTAACTTCGGTGTCAATTTCCTTGGATGGGGGCTCTGCAGGGCGAGCACTTCGTTCTTGCGTGGGCGTTGGATCCGCGTTGACAGGCTCTACTGTCTCGCCACGCGCACGCACATTCTCCTGGGCGGAGTGGAAAGAGTCATCAGTTGTGTGTTGACTCATTGAGACGTCAAGTTGTGAGTTGACTGCGACAGGCTCTTCTATTTCCATTGGCATTGTGGATGGTTGAGTCTGAGGCTGTGTGTCGGAGAAAACATCGTCATCTTCCATTCCATGATACCCAGAATCGGTGTTAAACTTTGAGAATGAGTTGAGATTCTGGCTGAGATCGGGATACTGAGGTTGTGATACACTCTCCGCCATCTTGGATCGAGGAGGAGCGACCGCGGCAGGAGCTGCGGTTTTCGAGACCACGCGATGAATAAATGGACTAGGGCTGACAGCTTTGTTTTCAACTTGCTTGTGGGCGGAGGAGAATATCTCACTCAGAGGCTTTTTTGTAGTTTGTCAGTCAGGGTTTCGGTCGCAAGCCGATATCAAACGAAACTCACCATTCGGCTTTCCTCCAGATTTACTTTCCGCGCAGTACGGGGAGTCTTTCCTCTCATCTTTCCTGGAGTCTTGAAAACCTCCGTGAAGTTGCTATTGATGGTCAGTGCGGAGTCCTCCGTGCGCGGCGGAGTGGGTTGTAACTCACGCTTGACCTTTGGAGAAGATCTCTGCCATGTGTTCATTCAGCCAGTCCATCTCATGTCGAACCGGATACTCGATCTCTTCCATTTCCTGGTCGACCAGCTCTGAGACATTTTCTTTCTCTGCGGCAATCCATGGAGCCGAGCCAACCGGCTTCTGGGCTCTTGCGCCTGCGGCCATGATGTAAACAACGCGTCCGATGGGGGGGTCGAGTGAAAGGGGATCGAAGACGAAAGGGGAGTAGGCAAGTGAAGAACAAATCACGCCGACCGTTGATAACTATGAGCGGAGCGACATTGGTGTTTGGCGGCGCCGGCGATCTGTTGGCGTTGTGCGGTTGAAGGTTCGGAATGAAGAGCAGGCGCGTTGTTCGGCTTCAAAACAGAAGTCCCGATCGGGGAAAGCGCGGGTCACGTGCATCTATAGCTCCCCGCTTGGTGGGGGAGCAGCATCCAGCATGTACCGAGTATTCGAGTATTCTAGGCCTACTCGTATGATATTGTAATTGTGGGATACCTCTGCTAAAACATCGAAATACAACCAGTGATCAAGGCGATCTAGCTGCATGGCGTGCTTTCTGCATGAGCAGTATAGGACTCGGCCAGTCAACACATTGCAAAAGCCCTCACCGTCTCAACGTCAACAAGGAAGCGCATCCAGCAGGAAAAGCCTGTGCAACCATGTCGGATCTACATGAGAGGTGCGATGATTGGGCCAACAAGGCGAGTCCAGAACCAAGACTGCGCTTGGGCCGAGCTGCAGACGGCGAGTGCGGGTGATTAGTGCAAAGTAGAGGGAGGAGGGTGGTGTAAGATGCAGTGGAGAGGACTGATATTACTGATGTTGCTTAAATTACCAACGGTTTATTTTCATTTTAACATTTATAGTAATATAGTATGTGGTCAGTGTTGACATCACAAAGCTTAAACGGCAACTACGTAAACACGCAAACTGCGCAAACTGGGCAGGAGCGATCGGGGCTTGGCGGCCGCACATGCTGCAAAACACCTGCTCTTATCTCCCTTTTTTCTTCCACCCCTTCCCCTCTCTTGCTCTTGCTCTTGACCTTGTTCTCTCTCCCATACTCGCTGAGCACAATGGCCGACTCTGGAAATGTCAGCTATCCCAACACCGGTTGTAAGGTATGTTGCTAAACCCCGGCGCTGCTTGCTCGGACTTTTCGGCTGTAGTGATCATGTACTGACCAGCTTCGGTTCCTGACAGTATCAAGAGCCCCTTTCTTCGCTCCTTTCCGATCTCGCGAAACGTCGCTCGGTGTTTTATCAGAGCTCCGTGAAGCTCCTGTGGATGTGGTGGCTCATCGCAAGGGCCATCCCCACGCAGACAGTTATTGTGGAAGGACTTGCGCTGATGATGTGATTGCGCCCTTTAGCTCCGGTCGTTGACAAGATCAACTCTGAGGCCTCGAAAACCACCGGCGAGCTTCAAGACCTGAAAAACTCTCGCGTCACCCCATCGACCACCACGGCAGATGGCCAACCCTTGACTCGTACGTCCCCGACCACATGGCATGACGCCGATCAACCAGCTAACAGTGCTTACTAGACTACCACTCTCTGCTTTACAGCCTACTGAGCGTAAGTTCATTGCCTTCCTGTCAAGATTGCAACTTGTCGGACCGGGGAACTTTTCTGACCCCTCCTTTCAAATCTCACAGTGGGAGCAACCCCGTGCGACCGCTGTTTCTTTCGCAACTGTGATTGGCTTCATCTTCGCCGCTCGCTACCTTCCCCTTCTTCGCTGGGCTTTCAAGTTCCTGTATATGTCGCTTGGTTGTAAGTGGTCGCGTGACCCCTCGCCCGCGTGGGCTGCTCACGAGCGTTACTAAACATTGCCGCAGTGACCGCCGCTGTCGAGGTTGCTGGCCATGTTGTTTTCAAGCAAGGAATTGCTAGCTCTTTCCGTCCTCGCCGATACTACACAATCCCCAAGGAAACTCACGAGGCTATCTTGGAGGATGTCTCCCAGTTGGTTGACTTCTTTTTGATCGAGTTCCAGCGTGTTTTATTCGCCGAGAATGTCGTCCACACTGTTGCCGTATGTGCTTTCCTGAAGTCTCAAAAGTAGACCGATCCTAACTTCGAGCAGGCTTTCTTCGCAGCATTCACTGGCTACTGGCTCATCCGCTTCGTTCCAATCTGGGGCTTGGCTCTGATTGCCGTCACGACTGCTTACATTGGTCCCCTTATCTACATCAGCAACCGGGAAATCATCGACGAGCAGATTCAAAACCTCCAGGATCTTATCACCGCCCAGACCAATCAACTCAAGGACTTGGCTGGCGAACACACCTCCCACGCCACCGGCCTTGTGAAGCAATATGTCGGTGACTACAGCAGCAAGGCCCAGGAATACATGGGTCGTCGCTCTGCTTCTCCCGAGGTTGCCAAGGCCCCAGCCCCGGCCCCAGCTCCTGCTACGGCCAAGACTGAGGTTGTCCCAGAGCCCCTGGTCAAGACTGAGGACTTCCCAGAGATCCCTCAGGCCGAGCCTGTGTCACAGCCCGTCGAGTCCGTCGAGACGGAGCCAGAGCACCTTGTCGCCGCTTAAAGCAAGCTCGGATGAGTGCCAAGAACCGAGAGCTGATTCACCTACCAGTGTAGAATGAGCTGGTGATTCTCTCAATGTTACGTTTTGACGGTGTGCAAAGTTGATGGAAGGGATCCTCGATCTTTTCTTCAGAGCGATTTGGAATGCATGATCTGAGCCCTGACACTTCTTTGCCCAGTAACGAAAACTCCGGAACGCTTGGACATGGAATTGACTTTCAGGTCCTGGTGGTTCCATCTCTACTTTCTCAATCCTCTTCACCCTTGACCCTTTTTGTTCATTTTTTAGCATCTTTCATTGACCCCTGTTCATTTCGTTTCGGGTTCATATTGTTCTAATGCAGCCGTTGTAAGAGGTTTACAAAAATTCTACATCTTACTTTCATAGATATTCTTCACAAATTAGCAACCACGTTAGCTCACCTGTGATGAGCACCTTCTAGAACACGGCGTAGGACGATACAAGACCAGCAATACAGTGCTCTCGTTGAGTCATACCGTACATCCGCGACGTATGAGCCGCGACCTCGACCGCGCTGATGCCATTGAGGAACTCTGAACTTTGCCCTGTGAGCAACGAGCCCAACGTCTACAGTGTGCAGCGCAAGGACCATTGAGTTTCACTCCCCATCGCGATTCGGGCCGGGCCGGAGGACTACCCCTTCATACACTCGCCCTGGTAAACTTCTTGTTTCGGAGTCCTGCCGTGCAGAGTGAGATCAAGCCGTTCGGCTCCTCGCGAGTACCCCGGATTCGACGTCAGTTGTACAAGGCTCTCGGGTCCATGGCGTTGTGAGCCATACGAATATGCAATGAGACGAAAAAGATGTCGCAGGCATCTCGATTTATAAAATCCCAGCCGACGCTCTCAGCCCTGCACGGTCCTCGGCGTATTGCCGGACGTCGAGCCCTGGATTTGGGCATAGACGCATCAATGGCGTGGCTCACCGATTCTTGCAGGGATAGGAGTACTTGAAATGGCGGGTGGCACTTTCATCGAGGGCATCGAGTCATGCAAGTCTGGGGCTGGTGATACCACCGAAGTGAGTGAGACTTCAATAATACAGTGGATGATCATGAAACGACTTGGGAGGCTAAAGCAAATAAAGCCCGAGTGGCCTATAGTTCTCAAAGCTTTTCTATACACTGTCTCACGATACCCGTCAGAATGGTTTTAGCCCTACCTTTCCCTCTCGGTATCTGGTTTTCTGCTCCCACGAACGAAGACATGGCTGCCCAGCCTTACCGCTCTTTGAGTCCATGAATGGCGGCCATACGTCTCGTCATATATCACTGGTGATGTTTAAGACACTCGAGGCCCACTTTTTTTTGCAGTCTCGACAAAGTCTCAGACCGATCCCTATTCGATAAGGGGTAGTCTTCATGTGTTGACGATCAGGTACAATGGTGAAAAAATTTAGGAGTAACCAGGGCATATTGTAGGACTAGAATTCAATCTAACCATGCAAAGGGACACCTTGGATACTAGCAAGCGAATTAAGACCTTGTCGACAAGTTTTTGTGCACTGGCAGTTTACGAGCCTTGTTCAACAGTTTGACAATGTAGAATCCCCATTGCGTTCTTCAGAACTCAACTGGTCTCTCTCAAAGAGCTTTACACAATGGGGTAGGCAACTTTGTAGTACAAACCAGTAGTATAAACCAATGTGTTGTGCGAACGAAATTCAAAGCCCAATGTAAAGCACGACAACGCGGGAAGGGCTCTCAGCACCCACCAACGTGTCTGTCTTCATGCACAGAAGGATGCATGGAAGTTTCTCTGTCTGGCTCCACTCAGATCCAGTCTCTACAAAGAGCGGTCTCCTTCTAGATGTTGTAACATCTGGTGTTTGATTCTTTGGTATACTGATTCTCGGAAGCCATGGATGCAATTGGAGCGGTGTTTTCCAAAACCATAATGAGGTCTTTTAGCCTGCAGCCGAATGTAAACCGTACTTGCAAGTAGATATAGAGACGGTGTGCTCGGTCCTCATGGTAAGACCGGTAAGCTTTCTCTGCTCAGAAAGTCGTCTTTGTACTCTTTGCACAATCGTCCTGATCACAGCTCCAAAAAGGACAGAAGGCCATGCAGCTCGCCGCCATAGGGGAAAGATGCCCCCCAGAGCCCAAAAGAGGAGTAGGGAGAAGGCAGGCTGCAGCTTCCCGTGCAAAGGTCTCAGGCCTCTTTCACTCTCGTCTCATCGAGCCACATCCAGGCAGATGTTTCGCATGATTGGTGTTTGGGTAGACATCCTAAATCTCCGGTTGCTGCAGCACCTTGTTGCCGTCGGTGCAAGGTGCGAAGTATGCTACTCGATCCAAGTCGAGCCAACGAGATTCGATACTGGAACTCGCATCCGATATGTCAAGATCGGAGCAACACGGGAGCTGCTGCATCTTGTGAAGGTCGATTATGCAGTCGTCGATGCGTTTGACGAGAGCTTTGTCTCGCGCAGACTGCCGCAACGGCCTGTTTGCATGCATGGTGTGATGACCAGGAGAGCGGTATTGCTCCATCACCGCCGCAGGAGGCTCACATGGAGGCAATGAGCTGCATCTAGTGGGCTGCTGGGCCTTGGGTACCCACATTTGGGACGGTGAAACGAAGCCTCGAAATCGCAGAGACACGATGTCTCATTCGATCATGACAGGCCGGTTCGCAGGAGTATAATGATCAGAAATGCGAGCTCGTTGCATTCCACGCTCGTCCTTCAATGCCTGGAGGAAAGACAAACAGGTGACTCGTCGTGTGATAGAGCGAGATCTGGAATCGTAGCATACAAAGTCGCCAGCGTCCTCCAAGAGTTTCAAGACCGCAAAACAGCAACGCCATATTCACAGATTGCCGCAACTTCACGTTCACAACTCCAATCTCTCACTTCTTCTTCACTCTTCTTCACTGGCACTGAGAAAAGTGCATCCAGGGCAAACACTGTGCTCACCCTCTCGTAAAGCGCGGACCAAAGCCATAACAAAGACGTAGAGGGCATCCCGATATCAAACCGGGGATCTTGTCTCGCGTCAGAAAGCCTCCGTCAAGTCTCGTTTTTCTGGAAAACGCCTTTTTGTTCCACGGCTTTTCCCATTTTCTCATCTACTTCTACCCCTCCGCCTTCTCTTCCCTTCCTCGACTCCTCCCACTCTCTGCAATTCGCGTCTCATTTTCTACTTCTGGTCTTTTTTAGCTGGAGGCATCTTTCATCCTTCTATTCTCTATTGTCCGAGGTGATCTTTGGCCTTGTCTTTACATCTCGACGCGGTCCCCCATGGCCGCTATCAGAGATCTATTGAATCCCACCGTCGAGGAACCTCAACGCACTCGCTCGCCCGCCTCGTCGAATTCAGAATTCCATCCTTCGCCTTCCATCATGAAGTGCACGTTCCCTCGAGCAGAGAAGAAGCCGAAAAATGTCAAGGATGCTGCCGTTTTCCGCCGCAACATGCCCACAGGCCAGATTCGCTTCCCTCCATGCGAGGTTCGAGACGAAGAACTCACTACGATGCACAAGAAGTTCAAAATCTTCCCCATGGGAAACATAGCAGACTTTCCTCGCCAGATTCCTTACCAGAGTGAGAAGAAAGACTTTCAGGAAAAGACTGGACGTGACAGCTTCCACGGTGAGTCTCTCTCGAAATTGCTCCACTGGCGATGAAACTAATGGCAACTAGTCTATCAATACACATTTCAGATTCCCGGTGGTGACGGCCGAGTGTGGACAATCATGTGGGACTACAACATTGGACTCGTTCGAACAACGCACTTGTTCAAGTGCATGGATTATGCCAAAGTAAGTCGCGTCCGAAAGGAATGCCCATGCTATCCAAGTGTCTGACCGGAAACTAAATTAAATGAGCAGACTGCCCCGAGTAAAGTCATGTCGTATAACCATGGACTGCGTGAGATATGCCACAGCATCACTGGAGGAGCTCTTGCGGCACAGGGTAAGAGAAAATGCAAATCCGATACCAAAAATCCACACAGTCTGCTAAATTCCGACACTGTCACAGGCTATTGGATGCCCTTTGAAGCTGCAAAGCATGTCGCCGCGAATTTCTGCTGGAAAATTCGATACGCCTTGACACCAATCTTTGGCACTGATTTCCCACAAATATGCCAGAGATCCGAGGAGCGCGCGCGCCATATTAGCATCCCCCAATCCGTCATCAGATATGAAACAGAGCGTGCTGGACGCTTTCGTGCTCTCGAGACTGGGCACATCAGCAAGTCAGAGACACCTACCTCGCCTGGATCGCCAGTCCCCTCATCGACCACAACCACGACCCCTGCTCCTCGCTCCTCCTCTGATTCTACTTATTCTCAGTCTGGAGGCAATTATGAGCCCCCATCAAAGTACTCTCGCCGAACATATGCGGACAGCATCGCCAGCGCTCGAGGGTCTCCACCCAGCATGTTCCATTCAGAGCCCCCCGTCAGTCCAGCTCCCAGTACTTTCACACCAGTGAATCCTCCACGCAGTCATGGTGACTGGCTCTCAGAAGCCGCACGGCGCCCGAGATCCCCGAGATCCTTAAGCTTCTGGGTTACTTCTCGCCGTCCATTCAGAAGAGCCGCGTTGGAGCGACGTGTTTCAGAAGAAGACCCTCCACGATTAATGGACTATCGGAAGCGCAAAGCCCCTCATTGCGAAAGCTATTTGGATGTAGCCATGAGTACAAGCCGCCGCTTCTCCCCGCCCCGCGGTGACGATGCTACCAGGACTCGGGGCTTTTGGGACTCTGAAGTCGAGCACTCAGCCGGTGATACCGACGAAGACCAGGGCCAGAACCATAGTCCGAAAAGATGTGCTAATGCAGTCGGAGCGGCTCATGCTTTAGTCCATATGCTGCACGTCAACGACTCCGTGGAGACTCGCCATTCAAGGGGAAATTTGCCTAGGGTTGACACCACGCCCGCTTGGACTCGCTCCCCTAACATTTCCAGGGAAGATCTTTCTAGGCGGCGTAAGTCGTTGTAAGCTTATGGCACAACATTGAGATCATGGCAGATCTTGAGTTTTCTTGATCTCAGTTTTCATTTCGGGATGCATGTTCGATTGTTCTTGCTCTTTAGGTGGTTCTTTGGCATTATCGTGTTGTTTCCTTGGCTTTTGATTCGAAAAAAAAATGATTGTGAATTTTGTTTTGCGTTATTTCAGCCTGAATTCCCATCCTGCCGGTCTGCTATTTAAGGTGCAATATCTAGATCGGATGGTGTTTCTGGGTTTAGGGGAATCAGGAGTATGTGTCAAGGGCATTTCCGATTTTCGAAATTATGGTGGCTGGCTGGTTTTGTTTGCGATTTTTTTTTTCGACAGATTCGTTTATGAAATGGAAGTGATTGTTGTCAATGAAATCAACTTTACACATCATTCTCAAGCACTCAATAGGCAGCTGAGCTGATGCCCGCTTAATAGTCTACTCTAGGGTTGCTTCGAATGGCATGCTACGAGAGAACCTTCACGTCAATTTGGAAGAAACCAATTTATTGGCCGGCTCTGCCTTGCGCCAGAAATCAATAGGGAAAGATAACAAGACAAGGAGAGAAAGAGATAGCGAAAAAAAAAAAAAAAACAAGCCACATGAAATGAAATCACTGCAATGTAAGGCTGGGCATGACCCCCACGATAATCATCCTACAAACGCCCCCGGATGTAAAACTGTCTAGTCACTCTCTGCATCATCGAAATCATCTTCTGATTCCCCTTCATCTTCGTCCTCCTCCTCTTCACTCTCATCTTCGATCACATAGGACTTTTTGGCCTGTGATGCACCACGGCGAGATGGACGGGCTGCAGGTGCTCTCTTGGGAGCAGCAACCGGTTCATCGTCTTCATCATCTGAGCCCTGATCGGCCTTGCCTGCTGGCGAGTCTAGGATATCATTGGCCATGGCATCGATATCATCCTCGGAGTCATCGGCGATCTTCTTCTTGGTGCTCTTCGCTTGCTTAGAGGCGTAAGCTTTGGCCGCTGGAGACAATACTGCAGGCGCAGACTTAGAGACCGGTTTGACTGGCTCCTTCTTGGGGCGACCCAGAGCCTTCGGGGCTGAGGCAGCCTTTGGCTTGGCAAGGGCAGGGGCCTTGGTCCTCTTGGCTGGAGCTTCCTCTTCCTCGTCCTCCTCGTCGTCATCCTCAATGCGAGATGTGTCCTTCGACTTCACTTGGAGAGAGCGACGACGAGGGGAATTTTGCGGGATGAGTTTACTGTAGTCGGTCTCATCAGGCTCCTTGTCGTTGGACCTAGGCCTAGATGGCGCCTTCAAGCTCGCACTGCTTCCAGCACGGGAACGCTCAGAGAAAAGTTGTCGCGATTCGGAGTCTCCGCCACCAATGCCCTTCACCATTTGGCTGACATCTCCCAGAAGGTCATCTCCGTCATCGCTGTCAGAGTCATTGCCCCCGCCGTAACTCACAGGCTTCCGGGCGCGACTAGTTTTTGTCGTCTTGGGAGCCTCGTTCGCAATTTCGAGGAAATCGTCATCATCTGAGTCTTCCACCTTTGCTTTTGGCTTCGCCGCGCGTTTGGCTGAGGGCTTAGGCTTTGGAGCAGGCTCCTCTTCCTCGTCATCCAACTCTATGACATCAGCAGACTGCTTTTCAGGCACATCATCTATGTCCATGAAGTCATCTTCGTCTTTCGGTGGTGGTTTTGCCGCTGGTTTTGCCGCTGGCTTCGATGTGGCTCGAGACTTTTTAGGCATCACTTCCATGTCGAAGTCAAAGTCGCTATCTGAACCCGCACCATCATCGCCAGGCGGAGGGGCTGGTTTCTCAGAAGATTTGAGAAAATTTGCGAGGCTGTTCGTAGGCTGTGCCTTCTTCTTCGCAGCTGCGGCCTTCTTGGCTTTGGGGGCTGCGAAATCTTCATCGTCAGGGTCGTCGCCGGCAGCAGCCTTTCGCTTACGAGCGGCAGCACCTTTAGCCCCATTACCGACCATCAGCTTAGACGAAGCGCGACGACCAGCGTTTGCGGCCTTGCGTGAACGACGGTCTTCATCCTCAAGCTGGAAGCGCCACTCAGTGATGAATTCATCCAGATCCTTGGTCCAGATGTCCTCCTTGGAAAGCTTGATCAAAGCATCGATCTCAGTCTCTCGGTCACCAATCTGGCGACGAAGTCGCTCCACTCGCTCCATGGTCAGCGACCACATGGGCATACCGAGCAGATAGTCGTAGGAGTTGGATAGAGTTTCAACTTCGCGATCATCATCTTGATCTTCACCCTCCTCGACAACTGGCTCATCTTCGCCCATCTTAACGGCATCAGCCACCTTGGGGAACGGCTTGAAGCCCTTCTCCTTCAACTCGCTAATGAGAACCGGCTTCTTCTTCTTGGAAATAACCAGCTTTCCTTCAATGATCATCTGAATGAAGCGGGCCTGGTTGGTCAGTTTCTCCAACTCCTTCTGGAGCTCAGACAACTGATGTTGCTTGCGGCGTTCGTAGTACTTGATACGAACAGTATAGAATTCCTTGAGAATATCTTCCACTGTGGCGTACTTGGTGATACGGCCTTCCGCATCGAACGCGACCAAGTTCGTGGTTGTGAGAGTCTTGGAAAGTTTGAACTTCTCTTCCAAACCCTCGGCAGTGACAGCTTTCATGTTCTTGTCATCAAGCTGAATGACGAAGTGAACCTTGCTGTGGGTGTTGTAGTCCTTGTAGTCCTTGATGAAGGAAGGAGTCTTCTCAGCCTTGATGATATCCTCGAGCTTGTCCTTGAAGTCCTGGGTCCACACGCGGATGGGAAGTTCGGTGATTTCGACTTCCTTATCTCCAGACTCTCGGATGATACCACTGAACTTGTACCTGTCACCGCCCACGGCGACAACTTCACCAGTAAAACCACGGAACCAAGGTTGCATTGGCACTAGTTCCTCGCCCTTCATTAAGGCCCTCAGGTTATTCACAATATCTTCTGGATTGTAGTTCGGAATGTTTGAGCTCCAACCCGTTCCGATACCATCAGCACCGTTGATCAAGACCATGGGTACTACGGGCATGTATACCTCAGGCTCGATCTTCTTGCCATCATCCTCGTTGTAGGTAAGGAGAGGCTCATCTGCGGGATGGAAGATTCTGCGTGCGAAAGGAGACAGGCGAGTGTAGATGTAACGCGCACTGGCACAATCACTGCCACCTTGAAGACGACTACCAAATTGACCACTGGGTTCCAGGCAGTTGATGTTGTTGGAACCAACAAAGGTTTGAGCCAGGCCAACAATTGTTTGTTGAAGCGAAGTTTCACCGTGATGGTAGGCGGTCATTCCAGACACAAGACCTGCCAACTCAACGACCTTCATATCCTTCTTCAAGTTTCGACGGAAACAAGTATACAAGACCTTACGTTGACCGGGCTTCAGACCGTCGACCACAGAGGGGATCGAACGCTGGTTGTCAGCCATACTGAAAAGAATCAGCTCCTTGTTGATGAAGTCAGTGTAGGAGATCTTGGAAGAAGAGTGGTCAAGATAAGTGCCTGGTTTAAACTGGCGCAGCCACTCCTTTCGCTCGTCTGCCTTCTTCTTTGCAAACGCTAACTCAATGAGATCAGCCTCACTGTCTTGCATAACATGGAACTCTTTCAAGTGGCGATCAAGGTCACGGAAGTATGATTGAGCGTCTTCGGTGGAACTTGTTCCCAGACCCTTGTAGTACTTGTGGTCCCAGCCTCGTTCATGTCTATGATCTTCCAACCATGCTTCATATTCGGGCATGGTAAAGAACGCTTTCTGCTTGCTCGGGTTCTTCGGATCGCCTTTCCATACCTTGATAATAGGTGTAATGAACTCGATCAGGAACTCAGGGATCTTGAGCAAGCTAGGGAATTGGGCTTGTAAGAAGTTGATGAGCAACCCCTTAATATGACTTCCATCATGATCCTGATCGGTCATAATCATGAGGTGGCCATAGCGAAGGCCTTTGGTTTCGATGTATTCCTTCTTATGTTGCAGACCGATGAAATTCTTGATATTCTGAATTTCAACATTCTTGGAGATTTGATCGAATGAAGCATCTCGAACGTTCAGAAGTTTACCACGTAGAGGGAAAACACCAAACAGATCAGGTCCTACGACAGCACGTCCGGCCATAGCCAGACCCTTGGCCGAGTCACCTTCGGTCAAAATGAGGGTGCAGTGGTGACCATCTCGAGTACCGGCCTTGTTAGCTTCGACCAGCTTCGGGTTGCTCATTCGAGATCGACGGCCGCCGTCACCCTTCTTGAGAATTTGATCGGCCTTTTGCTCAGCGAAATGCAAGATATTGGTCATGACCGGCGTCTTCAGAATTTTCTTGAAGAAATCTTCTTCGAGGACACATTTGCTGCCAAATTGGCTGACCTTGGTTGTCAATTGTTCCTTGGTCTGCGAAGTGAAGGCTGGGTTCACGATCGAGGCGTTGACAAAGATGAAGATATGGTTACGGATTTGCGCACTTTTGAGGGTAGCACCGCTCTTATTCTTCTTCTTGACTTGGTCTGCCAAGCGGTTGCAAATCTGATCGGCGATATAATTGACGTGTGTTCCACCAGATGTAGTGGCAATGGAATTGACGAAGGAAACCTGCTGGAAGGCTCCGTCTGAGACAGCAAAACCAACCTCCCAACGAGGGTCGGGCGAGCAAGTGAGAATTTCGTCCTTGGCTGGGGGGCCATCATCTCCGCGCTCCAGCCGAATGGCCTTTGTGTACATCTCCATATATTTACGGAAGTTCCTGATCGGAACCATGGTGCCATTCAGCTTCACCTTCACATTTGCGGTACCAGCCAAATCGTAAACACGGCGCTTGACAAGTGCCTCGAAGTCATCATCAATGCCCTCCATGCCGAACTTGGAAAAGTCCGGCTTGAAGGTGACCATGGTATAGTCATTGCCTGACTTCACAGTGGTGATCTTGGCCTTGCCCATCTTGCTCATGTTCTCTGTCCAAGTTTGTTTGTACTTCTTCTTTTGATTTGAATCCTGAGTTTCGAGAGTGAATTCAGTCGAGAAGACGTTACAAAGTTTAGCACCAAAACCATTTCGACCACCAGTGACCTTTTGCTGGGTATCATCGTAGTTGGAAGAGGTAAGAAGATGGCCGAAAATGAGCTCGGGGACATAAATCTTTTCCTTGGAATGGATCTCTACAGGAATACCCTTTCCATTGTTCCATACACTAATTTCACCCTTCTCACGGTCGATCGTAACACGAATCTCGTTCATGCTTGCATCGTTGTGTTTGTTATCCGCGGCGTTCACAACGATTTCGTCGAAGATCTTGTAGAGGCCAGGTACAAACGACACGTTCCGGAACTCCATGGCCTCGGACTCGGAGTTGTATACCCACATCTGTTGTACAGTCGCTTCGACTGATCCGATGTAGGTATCAGGACGTTTGATGATATGTTCAAGTTGCGTAAGCTGCAGATGTGAGATTAGGATATGGCAATGCAAAGCTCGCGATTTTTGATGAGACTCACCTTCTGGTACTTGTCCGCAGCATTTCCCCCAGAGGCTTCTGCAGACGCATCCCCTCCGAATGATTCATTTTCGACATCCGCGAGGGGCTTCGAGCCTGCACGCTTCGCGCCTGCGGGCTGCTTGGCCTTAGGTGGGGTTTGGGAGAGCAGTGAATCATCGTTATCGGTCATGTGAGCGTCAGACATATCGAAGTCTGCTTTTGTCGTTTTCGCAGGCGCTTTAGCTCGTGGCTTAGCTGCTGGTTTCTTGGGAGCCGCAGCTTTCTTGGCGGCAGGTTTTTTCGCCTTCGCAGTCTTTTTCCTCGCGCGCCCCGTTAGCAAAACAATTCAACGACTAGAGATCCTGCCGTGGTGGAATAGATAAACATACGGGAGCCTCGTCAGGGACGAAGTCAGAGCTTGCGGCGTCGCTTTCCACGTTAAAGATGGAGTCGTCCAAGTCGGAGTCCATGATGGCGGGGACTCAAAGGTCGCAGGTATTATGGGACCGATTGAACGAAGGACGAGTGAAAGCAAACTAGAAAGTCAAAGAAACAAAAGGCAGCATAGTCGACGGACAAGCAATTGAAACTCGATGGCCGTTGAGCTTTGTTGATCTGAAAGAGAAAACGCGACTGAAGATGCGGGCGCGGGCGGTCAGGGGCTCACCGCCCGGGCCACGTAGCTCCACTTTCCCTCAAAGCGGAAGTTCCAAAACAATCGACGGTCGATCCGTGCGGCATTATTCTCGCGTCTGGCTGCACAACAAAGCAGCCACATATCCATGGATATGTAGTGTTCTTTCAGCTGGAACCACGGTATTCATGTCGCTTTGATGTCGGCGAGGGTCCTATTTCCGGAGGACCCTAGTTGAGGTGGAGTGAGGCACCAATTGAGGAATAGTGTCACTTTTCGCTGGTGCCATCCACGGATATATACATATCCATGAATATGTGTATGTATGTCCCCGGGTTGTAGCAGAACACTCGCCTTACTGGAGCACTTCACTGCCTGCCATTTTCGACATACTCCCAGCCTTGGTTCGACCAATCCAATCCCATATTCATCGTTTATTCAGAGATAGGTGAAGATAAGAGACTGCTGTCCTCCCAGGGTTTTTTTGGCGCTGCGGACCGGACAGTAAAACGGGATTGATTGTAAAAAAGAGAGGCTCGCTGGCTTCAGGCCTAGACCTTTGTAAACCTTCCAAGGTTGGAACATACATCAAGCTCAAGTTCCAGATCAGTGTGAGTCGTGCTACACTCTAGCAGTAAATCGTTTGTTGATTACGTAGGAGTACTGGTGAATTGTAGTGACAAACAATTAACCCGAGTGGAAGGCCCCGGCCATGACGCCCTCCTTGCAGAAGATAATCTCCCCCGCCTGCAACGGAAAGTAAATTTTGGGAGGCTGACAAGCCACATCTCTACTCCGTAGTCTAGTATTCATTTTTAATGCTAAGGCTGGGGTTGAAGCCCAACCTTCTAAGAATTGAACGTATTCAACTACTGCGTACTGCGTATACGGAGTCCAGATCAGCTCTCGACCACGTCGAATTATTTAGGCTGTGGCGATCTCCCTAAGCCCTGAAATTAAGGAAAGGGTTCCGGCTTCCGGAGGGTCCATCGCGGCCCGCTCGACACAATACTTTGTACTCCGTAGGGAAAGGCGGGGATGCTCGTAACTGCGCAGGGTTTCTCTACAGAGTATCATCCAGCCTCTCTATCTTTTGCTATTCTCCGCCATCCTCGTCATTCTGGGAGGATGAAGCAGCGAACGAGTTAAGATGAAACACTACAACGCTGCGAGGGGCAGATACTGGCCTTTCCGCACCGGCCATCTGATGTGGCCAATCAAGAGGGGACAATCGCATATCGCACCAATAGCCTTAGTTTTAGAATACGATTGTGGGCCCTTCGTATCTGTATTACACGACTCGGGGCTGGACTCACTTGATTTGAGAAGGCTTGTAGTCTGCAGGAACCAACCATCTTCTGCACACGGAGGCTGGCTTGCGCAAACTAATCAGCAAGGCGCACGCAGTGAATTGCAAACTTGCTTTCCGATGCGCCTCATTCCAAATGTCAGTGCAAGTGGTTATTGGCGGGGGGAATAGCAACCATAGAACCATGGAACGGCGATCGGGGGAACGCGCCCCTGATCAGTTCGCGTAGATGGGCAAGTATATCCTCTGTAGCAGTTACAACCACAAGAACAGCGGTCTGTATTCTGGAGAAAGAACCAAATCAGGTTCTGGAACCCACTAAGGTGGCCCTAGGGGTAGCGATGCAACAGATGTCAGACGGGTGTGTGAGGGCCAGGTCGAGAGCGGGGGGAAAGGTCTCCAACACTAGAGACTAAAAAAGGGGCGCTAGCGAATCTTCGGAGTGCCACTTTCCAACCCCTAAACTCCTTTCCCTTCGCGCTACATTTGAACAGGGGCTCCCAATTATTTGTCTGTGCATTCATGTCTTCTCTGGTGCTGGTTCACCCCAAGGTATGTCTTTGGCCCGTCGCTCTGTGCCAGAGACCGCGTTTTGTGAGCAACTGCTAATCCTCACGGTCAGAGATGAAGCTGCTGCATATTCACTCACCTATCGAATGCCCATTCTTCGTCGTCCAATAAACCACGGCGCCTTTTCTGCATTTCAATTAAACCATCGCCATGTCTGACTTCCAACCCACGTCGCCGGGCGTGCAACATACCCCGAATCACGACTCGATGGTGACAGTATCCCTGTCCGACATCCAGTCGAGCTCAGAACATACCCAGCCGGACTGGAGATCCATTGATGTACCTTCTACTCCGGTAGAGTCGGCTCCCGAGTATGAATCCGAGCCCAAACGAAGCACAGTCGAATCTCTCGGTCCCATGCCCCTTCAGGATGCCGCAAAGACCACCTTCGTCCCCACCGATGGCCCTCCAACCCCGACATTAGCAGATCACCAGAAGACCACAGAGGACGAGGAGATCGATGATAATGATGTTGACTGGGAAAATCTGGAGAAAACAGAGGAGCAGGAACCACGTGGTGAGGGATCAGACGACGTAAGTTGGCTTCGCGAACATTCCTCCCCCACAGCTACGGAATGGAAGATTAACTGACTCCCTTTGGGCACGAATTAGTCAACTGCCCTGTTATTAGCGCGATTGGAGCAAGAGAACAATGCCTTGGCTACAGATCCCAAGGCTAGCATCAACAGCCCCCCTCCACCTCGAATCCAAATGCATCAGCGACAATCACGGTCGCAGTCGTTACACCAGATCAAACGGTTGATCAAGGAACCCGCCCGGGAAGAGCTGCGTTACTCTCAACTGCAGCCCCCGCCAATGACAGAGTTGGAATTCTGGGCAGCTCTCGTGGCCGATTACCCACAGACAGCGCAGCGGCTTCCAACTTTGACCTCGAACAAGATTCAGGGTGGTGTACCCCCGCCATTGCGTGGAGTGGTATGGCCAAGTTTAGCAGGCGCCCGCGACCCAACATTGGTTGATGAGTTCCAAAGACTTGTTGGAGAAAGTAGCCCCTATGATGGATTGATCGGCAAGGATATTGGTCGCAGCTTTCCAAACGTGGAAATGTTTCGTGATCCTAATGGCGAAGGCCAGCAAATGCTGGCCCGTGTGTTAAGATGTTTCAGTCTGTACGATGCGAAAATTGGATATTGTCAAGGACTGGGGTTTGTGGTTGGACCTTTGTTGATGCACATGTCGGACGCAGAAGCCTTCTGTGTCCTTGTTCGACTGATGGACCACTATAACTTGAGGACATGCTATTTGCCTGATCTTTCTGGACTTCACCTGCATGTTTACCAGTTTCAGAATCTTCTTGCGCGACACCGCCCAGCTCTATTTGAGCACTTAGAATCACTCAACGTGGAACCGGTCTACGCTTCGCAGTGGTTCCTGTCGTTCTTTGCCGTGGCTTGTCCATTGCCAATGCTGCTTCGCATTTATGACGTGATCTTCTTAGAAGGAGCCTGTGAGACGTTGATGCGGGTCGCCCTTTCGCTTATGCAGCGAAACGAGAAGAGAATCCTGGCTTGCACTGAATTCGAGGACGTGATGCAGCTCTTGCTTTCACGAAGCCTGTGGGATACGTAAGTACTCCCGCGTTCGCCTTTTGTTTGTTTACAAAAGCGGTACTAACAATTCCCCGCAGATACGCTTTCAACGCCGATGATCTCGTCAACGACTTCGTGTCATTAACCTCTCTCGTCACCAAAGAGAGCCTCCAAACTCTAGAGGCTAGTTATAACCAATCTCAGGGAGTACCGACTGGAATCTCATTCCCGCAGATGCAAGCAGCCGCATCGCGATTCCTCGGACGTCTTTGGGCTGGCTCAAACTCACACAACTCCGTCAAATCATTGAACCCCAACCAGAGCGTTTCTCGCCCTAATAGCACTATTCGTCGCTCGACATCTAAACAAAGTATGACGTCGACGCTTAACTCGGTCGAAAGCTCTTCAGATGCAAGCACCGCCCCAACCGAATTGTCTGGCGCCACCACGGTGGACGGTAAATCCAGAATCAAATCAAATATGTCCGCGTATCAGAAAGACCGCGACCTTCACACTCAGATCGAAGATCTTCTGATGGCGTTGAGTGATGTCCAAAGGCAGAACACAGATTTGTCGTTAGAACTACAACAGGAGCGTGAAGAACGAGAGGAAGACCATGCTGTAGCGAAGGAAATGTTCAGCTACATGCAAGAGCTTCCAGAGGAATCTCAACAGGAAGATCTTGTCACAAAGGCACAAGCTCGATTTGCTCCGAACGAGCCTAAGCATGCCTCAATTCCTCAGACTAAACACCAGTTACATGATGATATGACCCGGTGGAAGGAGATGCATGAGCTTGAGGCAAGTAGATGTGCGAACCTCTCGCGGCGCATGGACGACTTTGAAAAAGAGAACACGTCTCTGAAGGAAGAGCTGCGCGAGGCTCGCGGTCGCATTCAAGAGGGATACCGGGATAAGCAACGCCTTGAGCGGTTGAACACGGAACTTCGCTCTGTAAAAATCCAGACTGGACCGAAGACACCCCCGGACACTAAATCCGCAGACGCTGAACTGGCATCTCCCCAACGATCATCGCCAGGTCTTCGTGAATTAAAGCTTGTTCGCAGCAATTCCCAGAAAACACCAACATTCAACAAACGTTCCAGCAGCTTAGGGCTCCAGAGTGTCCTGGCTACTGAAAACAACAAGCCGGCCCCCGATGAAGCCTTACTGCTGGAATTAGTCGGGGCAAAGACAGCCGAAGCGGTAGCTAAGCAAGAACTCGAGGAAGTGAAGGCGAAACTGGACTCATTGCGAAAGATGATCAGTGCCCCTTCACAATCTGGCTCAAAGGCGGAGAACAGGAGTTCTTTCATCGGAACCTCACCGTCCCGAGCCAGCATCTCAAAGGCCCCAACAGAACCAGTGAAGACCCCCGCGGCTTCCAGTACAGGGGGCGGCGGCTTTTTCAGCGGCTGGGGTCGCCGAGCTGCCCCAAATACCGACTCATCTACTTGAATAGCTCTGAGTCCAACTTGATATGTAACAATTTTCCTGATCTAAGCCTCGGCGTGGGCAAATGGCCGTCTTCTCAGGACACTGTATTTTTGCGTGGTTGGGTCGTCTATTAGCCTTCTTTGATTTGTGTTTTCAGTACATAAATGATATCCCTTGCCACGGAGACTAGTAATAAGAATATTACTGGTTTTAGAAACAAATTCCAAGTGCATTCAATTCACACTAGCACCTTGCCCCCATCGTATATAGGGGCAAAATGAATTCCTGAACTCTGTCTGCACCTCAACGTATCTTTCGAACCTCCCATCCAGATAGCGGGTCTTTCTCTTGATCGACCAGGAGAAAACACATTTTCGCGTGGCTTTCCATACATAGAAACAGAAATGGGGCCATATGTAGATGGCCCCTTTGATTGGTCTTGGAGTGGACAAGCACCGATGCCGTGGCGATGATCAGGAACTGATTTGGGGGCGAGCGTCTGACCGTGAGTTTAAGTTGCTTGGCAAAGACTGCTAAACTTTAGTCACTTCCCTAGGTGCCGGTTGATCTTGGGCAGCAAGTCCACCGAAATGATACTTCGAGCACACGGTGATGCTTCTCCGGACTTTCTCCGCTATGGAGGATTCGCCCCATGAGTGCATAAACGAGTCGGTACGAGGTACTTTGCCCCTCCACTTGCTCTCCAGAGATACTCTCCAGAGAAGTGTAGGCTGAGAATTGAAAGCTTGGCGACAACGGAAGGAATAGTGATCGATCTTTCGTTTGCGTAGGAATGAGATTTTATTGGGCATATCGTTCGCCTTCTCTCGGGGTTCAGTCATAGGTATCAATCATGATCTTCTACCCTGCTAGGAAGTGAAAGTTCATTGCAGTAAAGTATGATGACTTTCGCATATTCTTCGGTGTCCTATTCTAGATTCCTGTTGGAATTTGCAAGAAATTCCAAGGTTGATTCGTCTGTGCTTATTTCGATAAAGGAGTTTTCATATTGGTTTATGTACTTGATGTGCGTGATGGCATGAAAAAGAAATCTATTGGTATGTATCGTAGAGGCCAAGCCAGCTGAACTCATGATCCATAATCAAACATATTCGAAAGTAATTAAATAAAAGAGAAACAAGAAAATCAGATAAAAAATCACAAGACATTAAAATGTCTCCTGAAGTCGAGTATCCATCAAAGTATTGACCACTGATTTAACCCGGCTGCAGATGCTCTGGCTGATGTCTTCTCTTACAGAGTAGCGAGGAGAGCGTTGATGTCAGACTCAAGGGCCTTGGCGGAGGACTCAATCTCACCACCGCAAACAGGAGAGCTCTTGACAACAGGCTCAAGGTAGTTCTGGAGAATGATTAGAATTTGAAGAAAGTAGCGATTGTTGGATATCCATGGACTTACCTTGGAGTCGCTCTCGAGCTGGCGAAGGATGGTAGCCAGAGGGCTCAGGTCAGAGCCGGACAGGAGGCCGCTCTTGGTCTTCATGGTGTTGACAAGGCTGTCCTCACTCTTGACGAGAGAGTCGGCAGCAGCGCAGATGTCCTTCTGGTCCTGCTGAGAGAGGCTAGCGGAGCAGGGAAGGCTGGTTCCCTCGGTCAGGGTGCTCATGCTGTCCTTAACACCGTCGACGATGGTCTGGAAGGAAATGTTAGCTTGAAATGTCTTCTATAGCTTCTGAATATGAGTACGCACGCTGATGAGGCTAGCAAGGTCGGTGTCCTTGGACAGGGTGTTGTCGAGGTCGGTGAACACCTTGGTAGCGCCGTTGAGAGCGGAGACAGCAGACTGAGCACAGCTGGTCTCGCTCTCAGTGGGGACAGGAGCAGCAACAGCGGTGATGGCGAAGAGAGCCGCAACGAAGGGAGCCTTGAACTGCATTTTGAAAGGTTGGAAGGAAGTAAAAGTATTGGAAAGGTTGAGAGTAGGGAAGTTGATTGATTGTGATGTTATGAGCTGATGAATGAAGAATGGTTGAAGGGATGTTGTACCTTCTTAAATACCTTGAGCCATCGCTGTAGTATTGCTATGATCAAAGGTCTGGCCCCATATCCGGATGAACCATGAGGTCCCCGTCAGGGAAGAGGATGAAAATAGTATCAAGTTGGGGCCAGAGACACCATGTGGCTATGTCGTTGGGGATCTGTGATGCCAAAACCTGCATAGCTTGAAGCTTGATCAGGGGTCAATCATCTTCAATGGCTGCAACTTCCATTAGGCTGCGAAGGATTGTCAAAATCGGCGAAGATCTTCGAGGGGTGCAGGATCAAAGTCGCCCCAGCGAAAATGGCCCGCCCGCGGATTATCGACCCCAAACCAATTGGTATACTACCTCTAGGCCACTAATAGTAACAACCTTGCCCCCACTGTGCTAGAAGGAACAGGCACAGACCGTAGTTCGACGGCTTTTGTGGAGTGATCTAGAAGTGGCGACCTGGCCCCCAGGGTTTGGAGACTGGTTTTTGTTCCGGCATCGGTGCTTGGAAAAAGCATCATAAGATTCCTTTCTTTGTGGCGATGAGAAAACGAGAAGTAATTACAGGAGAGAAAGGCAGGTATATCGTAAATTTACCTGTAATGAGCCCAAAGGGATATAAAGTGCCTGTCGCAAGATCTACAAACGTGATTGCGTCTGGGGGTTGCATCAAGCAAATCACAAAAGTGGTAACACGCTAACAGCTTTAAGCCCACGCTAATTTCAAATCAAATTCTTCAAGGGTCCTTGGGAGGTCTTCAGCCATAAGTGGCGCTCAATCTTGAAACAATAGCTCATATGCAGTTCTGAAGCTGCTATTTCTGTACTTTGGACATTGAGTCAGCTTCGTATCAGCGTACTAACACCAGGGTCCAAGGGGCGTAAAAACACCGATGATCTATCTCATCTATCCATAAGTCTTTCGGAGTGATTTCCACGTCACTCTTATTTGAATAATAATTCCTGCGATTTACTGCTATGGCAGAGATCCTCCTGGAATGCGTCTATCGCCAAGCGTTCTGTGATTGGTTGTGTCAGCTTTGTCCGCACGTCCGCAATCCTCTTAGTTCGCTCACTCATAACTTAAGATGGCGAGAACGGAGTCCGTGGGCTGGATTCCACCATCTTCTCGAGAGCCCACTCCACATCTATGCACGTTGTAGGCGGAGACCATGGAAAGGAAAAAGCGAAGAACCGGCCCCAAGGTCCGGTCGGGCTGCCTGACCTGCAAGTAAAAGCCCCCTCCCTCTTGGCTACTGCACCCCATTACCAAGAGGCCTACGGAATACGGGGTACGTGTAGAACGGGCACTAACAATAGCACAATAGGATGCGACACAAGAAGTGCGACGAGGGCCGTCCTGCTTGCCAGATGTGCATCAGCACCGGGCGCATATGCGAGTACCGCGTGACGTTGGATCGGCGCACGAAAGCGTGGCGGCTGGAAAAGACGCCGGTTCAATCGGGCCAAGTCGATCTGACTCTAGAGGAGCGGTATTATCTGGATTTCTTCCGCAAAGTTACATCCTTGCAATGCGCGGGCTATTTTTTCGATGAATTTTGGCAGCGATTGGTGCACCAAGTCAGCGAAACCCAGCCAGCAGTTCGCCATGCCGTAATAGGCATGGGGGCGTTGAATCATAGTTTCGTTCAGATTCGGATCGGCGAGAAACAGGGGCCACTGGACATATCCTTTTCATTGCGTCAAATCAACAAAGCAATTGCTGGCCTTCAGGAGAATTTGAAAGATGAGAATTTGGGGCGTCTTCGAGTAGAAATTGCTTTGACAGCTTGTGTTGTTCTTGCGTCGACAGTCATATACCAAGAAGATCCTCAATCAGCGGGTCGTCATCTTCAGTCAGGATTCAAGCTCCTGGAACACTACATGGTGGATCATGATGCTGGTGACAGTGCCTTTGCATCGGCGCTATCAAGTGCTCTTGGCGCAGCACAGATGATCTGGACAACTTTTCACAACCCCGAAGGTCTCACAAATAACAAGGATAGAACATTCGAGCTCATGGCTTTAGGCTCACCACCAAGTGCTGTAAGCGACAATGCGAAAACGACAGGATTTCTGGTCATATTGTCTCGACTGGTTATCCAGAAATCACCCGGAGGATTTAGTATGGGGCCCGCGAGCCCCGAACTCGAAAGTGAGATCATGACCGTCTTGATAAAATTGCGACTCTGGCAGGCTCAAATCAAACAGTCTTTGCACGTGTACAAAAATGACGCTGCTCAGCAAGACACATATGTTTTGACTTTGCTTGAGGTTTGGATTGAGGTCCTGCATATAAAACTCATTGTGGAGAAAGGCCCTCTTTCACGAGAGGAAAAGTACGATGACTTCACTAAACATTTTCAAAAGATACTCTCACTGACACAGTCTTTATCATTTGAGAGTATCCCACCATTCCCTATCGCCACAACAATTGTGCCTCCTTTGATCTTCTGCGCCTTCAAATGTCGTGACTTGCTCCTTCGACAAAAGGCTCTATGTTCAATGCAGCAATGGCGCTGGCAGGAGGGCATCCATCAAGATGACTTGATAAGCCTTGTTGCCAAGCGGGTTATTGATATCGAGAGCCGAGATCTCAAACCTTTAGGTGTGATACCACAAGTATCGCGCATAGAGTCCTTCTATACAGAAATACATCAGAGTAAGGCTGGAGCTGTTCTGTGGTACAGATGTGCATTAGGTCTACAGTCAAAAGATTATGGACCTCAAGATTGGCACAGTGAATGGATCCCCTATGGAGCTAATACCCTGGTACTCAGATACTAGAAAGGGTGAAAAAAGAGGAGACTGTGGACCAAAATATATCATAATGCTACCTGAGTCTAGTTATGAGACTCCATTGTCTTACTCTCCATGGCTACTCTTGGGCCGCGTCGTTGGTTCTGATAAGAATAATGTCCAGAGACGGAAGCACCAAGAAAAGAGAAACAAAAAGAGTTGGACTATTGAGATCCACCCTCTCGCTGTTTGATGCGGAAGTAAAAGGGTCAATAAAAAGACAGCCTATTAGGACTGGCTGCCAACGACGATTGTGAATCTGATGAGTAATGATGTACTATGTACCAGACGCCATATCATAACTGCTTGCATATCCAGACGCTCCCCGTCATGGAAAATGAAATTATTGAGGTTATGTTTGATATTTCTATCGAATATTTTAATGGCGAGATTTGATAGATTGGCTCATGTGCATCAATCGATCGGTACATCATACCGGGCCGATATTTCCTAATTAGGCATGCGCGCGCGAAAGTGGATAGACACGTGATACATGCACGTGACATTTTCTGGGGAAGATTACCCCAAACGGCAATTTCACTAACCTGCGGGGTAAGCGTCGCCGCATTGCAGGAAGCCTTCAATCTCGCATTCGACAGCTGCGTCCTGCCACGGAGAATTCTGCAGTGAATGCAGTAGAGATGTCAGCTACTACAGTGGCCAAAGCTCCTTGCTCAAATTGTCGTGGTAAGAGATACCCCGCCTTCAATCTGCTTTGTCACCTGAATTGACGTTGAAATAAAACAGAAAGCCATCAGAGATGTGGGATCGCAGGACAGTCCTGATAACAAACGTGTACTAAACTTCCAAAATAGGCGACAAACGGAAGCCTATCTGCCGAAGATGTGAAATCAAAGGGCTTGAGTGCCGACCTGCTCTAAGGAAAGCCATTTTCCGCCATGGCTCGAGCGCCAATTTCGATGCCAACTTTACCCAAAATCAGACATGGGTCAACAGCAAGCCTAAGAATTGGAGACCAGCTGTTCACCAGACTGGCTCCACCTCGGAATCTCGCCCAGAAGATTCTGATGGCCAGGATTGGTACCCCCGAGATGATTCAATGGCCGAGGCCCCCAATCATGAAGAATCATTACCGAACCACCAAGAAATTAATGGCCAGGGTATATTTCAAGCGGAAACAAATTTCAATAATAACATCAGTCACCCGGAAACTAGCCCCGCTACATCAACTCCCTTTTTCCGAGATCGAGGCCGCGAAGAGCTTACCCAGACTTCGCCCTTCGCCAACGTCCCATCGCCGCATTCTTCTTTGAGAAGCAATAATAATGCGCAACAAATATCAAGTCCATACGACCGACAAGAAGAAACTGTCAGGAGCCGTTCTGATTTTGGAATATCTCCATCGGCTGCAAATAGTCTTGCTGTTACCACCTTTGGAAGTGTAGAGGAATCTTGCCTTCTGAGATATTTCATTGACGAGCTTTCACCTTGGGTGCGAATCAAAATAGTCCTATTTTTTGATGAGGAAGTTTTAGCTGACACTATAAAGTTTGATCATTGTGATGACCAACGGCACTTCCAGCTGGAAGTACCTCGCCGTGCGCACCATTGTGACACTCTTCGAAACGCGGTCTTTGCTGTATCATCACGGCATTTATGCCGCATTCCAAAATATAAGACACCACGCGGAATTGCATATTGTGGACAGCTGCTACCAAATCTCACGAAGTCCAGCGCTTTGGAATACATGCTTAGGTGTATTCCTGACCTGATCCATTTCCCTCAAATCCAAGACCCGATTCTCCAGGAGAATATAATGGCCGCGACCGTGATTCTCCGGCAATACGAGGAAATGGATGAAGATTCAGAAGAGGGCGAAATTAACGCAGATTATCACACAGATGCTCGTGTTAACTTCCTGGCAATCACGCACACGATCATTGATTCTATGATCGCATCCCCGCGCGACCAGTCTCTGGCAACTGCAGCATACTGGATCACCGTTCGCCAAGAGATCTACTATGCGTTAACCAGAGAAACGGTTCCCCATTTGAGATTTGACTCCGATCTTTGGGATATAACATCAGTTGCAAATAATATGATCCTTTTTGCGGGACAAGTCGCTAAATGGCGATGGGGCCAACAGCTACCCGAAGAATGGGGTTGGTAACATCGTTAATTTCTACCAGAGTTATTGATAGCTGACTATTCATAATTATAGCGCAGTTGAAATTGAAAGAGCAACAGCTAACAGATAGTTCAGTCGGTGAATTGGAGCCTATTTTAGAGCTCAAGGCTGATAGGTCTAAGGGAAAAGTGGTCCCTACTATTTGGTACAGTTTCGATAAACAGGTGACTGCAATACAGCATTTCCGATTGGCCCAAATGATATTGATAGCGGAAAACCCGCATCTTGAGTAAGTATACCTCATATGTCATTTTTTAACGTCAATAAAATGAGCTAACCTCGAAAAGGAATGCCAATCGTGCAGCCCATCGTAAAGCTGAAGCTCAAGTTCGCTCAATCGTACTGGAGCTTTGTGGAATCGCTCTTGAACACCCAAGAGTCCAACCGGGGCTAGTAAATGCAGTTATCGCAACTACCCTATACGGGGAGTATTTCACAAATCCAGAGGAACGCGAGACATTGATTGGTATTATTGGTCGTACAAAGGATGTCCATGCGTGGTCAATGAAAAAGCCATATCAAACTCTCCAGCGTAGGTGGGAAATGATGGATAGTGCTGATATATAGAAAAGGGGATTGAGACGACTAGATGGTTTCAAAAAATGTGGATAATGTATCACTTTATGACTATATGTTCAATGAAAATGCGGTCAACCAAATACCATAATCATTCCCTGGGCAGTGTTTGGCGGAATCCCCGAGGAGATAGGCTGGTCGCACGGCCACTTCGATCAATACTGAAGAGGAAGTCATCAAAACTGATTCCACCATAAGTTAAAGAGCCCACATCGAACCAAGTAATGCAAGATCCAGATGTTAATCCAGAGCCCAGGGGTTCCAAAGCTTGTATGATAGCACGGTACCCTATCTGACCTGGGGATGAGGTACCAGTCGGATAAAGTCGGATGCTCATTTTGGAAACATCAATACCCTCAGTCTCTGCAATGAAGGAAAACAGATCCAATGAGCTGTATGTCCAGCTGGACACTTTCAAGCCAGGACCATCATCAGTTGTTAGAGTAATAGACGAGTTTTTGTCGGCTAGCTCATATATCCCAGCGAGTTTCTCGGATGCTTGTGCCTTGGCGGCATTTTCAAGAGCTGGGATAAGCGTCTCGATGATCTGATCCGCGATTTGGGCAACAGTCGCAGTGGTTCCATCTCCCGCAGCTAGGATTGTAAAACCGACGTTATGATCAGGAGAAAGAATAGTCTGTGATGAATAAGAACCAATGTCACCCGATTTGGTATAGAGGTCAATAACGCGAGGCTCGGAAAGAGTGTAAATTTCCCAAGCATGCCCAACCGAGGCCTGAACCGATCCTGTGTGCGTAACCGGCTTCATCCATTTTCTCGTCACTGCGGCTGGAACGAGAGTGTTGTTTAATATAGCTCGACCAACTGCTGCCATGTCTTTCGCAGAGGAATAGAGACCACCAGCACTATTTTCGCGAGTAAGTAAAGAAAAATGGTGGTTTAGAGGAGTTGGATCGTCTTTACGGTGTCTCATGACCAGCGCTGATGTTCCAGTAAGTTTTCATCCAGCTTTCGCTAGGAATGGCCATCTTATCAGCAGCAGGGTGGCTATAGCTTGAACTTTCCAAACCCAAAGGGCCGATCAGTTCATCCTTCAAGATGGTCTCGTAAGACTTTCCAGTGATTGCCTCTAAGACAAGTCCCAAAATTTCATAACCTGCGTTTGAGTAAATCGGCGTTGAAGAAGTGAGAGCAGTGGGGTGCATGCGCAGCAGACCATCAAAAAACTCTTTATGCTAGTTAGAAGAATGTATTTTATTAAGGAAGTATTGACTCACGCTCTTGGCTGCATGGGTTCAGACCCCCACATGGAATTGAACTCTTCAATTTTGGCAAACCTTCCGCTTCAAGCTCTTGAAGCTGACCAGGAATAGATGTCAAATCACCAAAACCGTCTGTTTATTAATGTGTTAGTGTGTCTGAGACTATAGCATCCAACATTAAGGCGGGCAGGGGGACTCATACAGTCTCTCGGGAGACCAGCAAGATGACTGGCAATCTCCCCAACAGTGATTTGATCCCACTGAATGTAATTTGCCTGGTAGGACTTCTTAGTCGAATTTTGCTGAAGATCACTTGATGCAGCTCGGAGTTGAGGAATGTATTTAGCAACGGGGTCATTCAAGATCTTTCCATGTGTCTTTATTGTGAGAAGGAGCATTGTCCAGAGCTTTGATCCACTGCCAATGCGAAAGACAGTGTCCTCCGTTATCTCCTTAACTCCCAAAGTCGCATTCTTTATAGACGGCGCGGTGTAAGAATACGTGAAAGACGACTGCGGCTCACTGCCGGAGAATATCTGCAGCGAAATAGAATCTTCCAGTTTACCGGATTTGGCCAGACCATCAAGGGTTTGCGAGATATTCTTCGTAGCCGATGCGAAATCCGGGCTATTCGTAAGAGATGGGCAAGGCCATACAGGCCCAAGTAGGGGGCAATAGGAGGGACTGGCGGCATGTGCGACCAATGGAAGCAGAGCTAAAATAGCAAAGGAACGCATCGTTGGAAGTCAAAACAATATAGAATGGAAAGTAGAATCGAGACTTCTCTTTGTCAATGTGTTGAGTAATTGAGTATCATTGAAGACTCTAGCTGAGAGGGAAAGGGCGTATTTCTATGATTTCCGTCTGGCGATTGCTTCAAGGATGCACAGCAGCTGCACCTCCTCTATGCAGGAACGTGGTTGACTAAAAATGCGGAGTCCGAACCTTGACAATATTTTTAAATATCATGTCCTTTTACTTATTCTCATTTGGTAGTACAAACACTAGTCTGTCGGAGATTGATGTTATGATGCCGGAAATTGAGAATTGTCTACTTGGGGGCTGGCGTCAGGCGTTCTTTGGGGCCAAGCGAAGAATAGACTACAGATGACTGCCCTCTATTGGCTGAGTCGTATCTTTAAGAAGGCTTAGCATTTCTAAATGGCCGCCACATATCTACCTGTACGGTTGACTCGTGCCTGTGCCGTCGATGGTATCTAATTATAGACTTGATCCTGCTTGGCCGGCCCGTATTGCTCGCGGCATAAGCGTCTCCGTGCGGCTGCAATAGGCAACATCGTAGCGTTCAACACCAACTCAATCGATTCCGGTTGGAATCACGCATGGAGGAAGCCTTCGGTAAAAGTGGCTATGGGAGGCCTGATCATATTGTAGAATTGTTAGAGATCTTATCGCCTTTCTTGGAATCCGACCATGATATTTGACGATGTATGAGTCTACTTACTTCTAAAATCCACAATTTATCTGATGTTTCATCTACGGTCAGAAGCTGCCTAAGAGCGCCATGTATATTGTAGCTGGAAAGGTCGCTGGCGGAGGATCGGAAATGGCGCCTGGAATTTCAGGCCTCACACTGGCAACCACAACCGTCCTTCCCCACCTTCCAGTTCATGATTCTCGAGGCACAGCCACCAAATGGACATGTTAAGTCGATGGCAGCATGTCGTCATCGGAATCTTCCACTCAGAGTCCCCGGGGAGATAGGCAGAATGGCGCACAGAGCCTCATCGCTGAGCGGGCGTGCAGGGAATGTTATCGGAGGAAGGCTAAGGTACCTTGGCAGAACACCTTGTGCGCCGCTTGAATATGAAGAGTACTAATCCCTGAAACCCCAGTGTGACCGCTCAATTCCAATATGTAATCTGTGCAGTCGCTTCGGCCGCTCATGCGCCTATGAGAAACAGCGACGAACGCCTCTTACGAGGCGGCACTTGACGGAGGTAGAGAGTGAGCTAGCGCGGACTAAAACTTTGCTTTCACGCTTCATGCCAGAAGCGAGTAATAGAGATCATGTCGACTTCTCAGATCCTGTTCCTGAAGCTAGCGATTTACCGGCCCTCCAGCTGCAAGGAGACACGGACAACAGTGTGCCGGACATAGCGCCCGCATATGCTCCGGCGGCAGCCATCGGCCCTGAGAACAGTGCACCATCTCATGCTATACAGCATGCGTCGGAGAACCAACAATTTGCCTCACAGTCTCCCGCTCACTCACCAAAAAGGTCCCATGTCCAGACTGCTCTGCCTCTTGAAACCCCGCCCCATTCTAACAGCTTCGAATGGGATGAGCGGGCAGGCAGGGGCCCTGATAAGTTTGTAGACGGAATGGCTAGCTTAACTAGTGCTGCAAATGAAGGTGGATATTTAGGTAGGATCTGACTATTTTTGAACTTCCGGCTCAATCTGACGATCCATAGGCGTGGCATCCGGAGCCGCCTTGCTAAGGATAACTGACACTTCATCAAACGACACACCAAGCAACTATAGCCCTGATCAGTATATGGGTGCGGCCGATCATCCATCAACCAGCATACCTTTTGCCCTGAGTTCTTTGGGTCAACTCGAGCCGTTTGTTGAGGCATACTTCTCTTTATACCACCGCTCATATCCCATAGTCCACGAAGCAACCTTCCGAGCTCAGTTCATGGAGGTTATACCTCGACCGGGCGGTAATGTGTGGCAAGTCCTACTTTTTGTCCTTGCAGCTGTTGGCGCATATACTACATCGACACAACCATCAGATGTTGATTTGGCTCTATTTGAAGCCGCCAAATCACGACTATCAATCGATATGCTGGAAACCGGCAACTTAATACTTGTTCAGACATTGACCCTGATATCAAACTACATGCAAAAGAGAAACAAACCAAATTCAGGGTATAACTACACTGGCTTGGCACGGCGCATTGCGATGGGGATTGGTCTCCATAAAGAGTTTCCGTCATGGGAAACGACCTTATTTACAACCGAGATGAGGCGCCGAATTTGGTATTGCCTTTACATTTTTGATGTCGGCGCTATCATTACTTTTTCCCGCCCATTGGACTTCCCAATTGAGTCAGTTGATGTAGAGCTGCCTATGAATGTTCATGATAGCGTACGTCATGGATATGACTTTGCAGTTTCATTTGCTCACCTTTATTATAGGATATCACCGCAGGCACAAAACGAGTACCCGAGCCAGCTAACGAAACCACGGTATATACTCATCTTCGCGCCCAGGCCACCTTTCATATGGCTACCAGTTACATCTACTCTAAAATCATATCTTCTCCGTTTCCATCGGCAGCGGAACTCATCGAGTTAGACGATCGACTAATTGGATACTGGCTAGCCAATCTACCGCCATTTTTCCAAGAAAATGTTCCACAGCCGCCTAAATTCCGGCTGTGCCACTCTATTCTCCGCTGGAGATATCGAAATTTCCGGATCCTCATGTACCGACCCTTTTTAGTCGCACGATTAATGGCTCGCACAGAAAGGGATAAAGACATCGATTCTCAGTCAGAGTTAGCCATTCAACGTTGCTTGGCCGCGGCACGCGAGTCTGTTGAACTTATCTCAGAATTCTGGCTACAGGAGCAGCAAGTTATGCTGGCCTGCTGGTATGGACTGTATTTCTTGTTCCAGGCGATTCTTATACCGGTTATTTGCCTCCGCAATAACCCACAGTACGACCAAGCAAGTGAGTGGCGCGATCAGATAATGCAGGGTATGCGGGTCCTCGAATCGATGGCTCACCTCAATCCAACATCTTCCCGCTGCCTGGGAGTGATCCGTAATCTGTGTGGATCATACTTGGATCCCGCTGGTCTTGGCTGGGGTCAACCCACGGAGGAGTCGCCGCAGACTCAACTGGCAAACTTATATCCTTTGATGTGGCCGACTCTTGACACAGTACAGCCTGATGGAATGGATTCTATACTGTGAGTATCCTTTCTCCTTGATGCAATCGACAGCGATGCTAATACCTCATCAGGCAAGAATCTACAATCTTAGACTTTATGAACCAGCTTCCCTGACAATTTTAATAAAAAACCAATTGACGTCTTCGATGAATGCCTAACCTCGAAAGAATTAAGCGAAATGAATTGACTATAATTATATTTTCACAGCCTAATCAAAGACATGATGTGTACTTCAGATGCAAATTCTTAGAAAAGCTACGCGACTTTTGAGGAGTTGAGGATAAGACCATTCTTTTATTAATATTCTGCTCATTTGACAGATCTAAATTGTGTGTATCATGCCCGTCATAATCCCACCCGTTGCTCTATTTTTGGCATTCCCTGTTGTCTAAGGCAAAAGATATCCACCGTCGATGATAATATCAGATCCGGTCATGTAGCTGGAGGCATCGGATGCGGCAAAGACATAAGCCTAAAAGCAAAAAACACTGTTAGATAACATCTATCAAGAAGGATCAATTATGAGCCACTTACCCCCTTCAGTTCATAGGTCTGGGCCATTCTCTTGGCAGGGATCATGTCAAACCACTTCTCACGCCACTCCTTAGGGTGGTGGTCCAAGATTTCAGTCGCAATGAAACCAGGGGAGATGCAGTTGACGCGAGCAAAGTCCACCCACTCGACAGCCAGACACTTGGCCAGTTGAACGACACCAGCCTTGGAGGCGTTATAGGCGGCCTGCTTCTGGGGAACATTGACCAAGCTTGCACTGACAGAAGCTGTGAAGATGACATTGCCATGGCCCTGCTCCTTGAAAACACGAGCAGCAGCCTGAGCCGTGTAAAAGGCGCCATCCAGGTTGACCTTCATGATTTCGCTCCACTGGCCGGGGGTATAGTCCTCCGCCGCGACGCTGGTTGCAATGCCAGAGTTAGCAACCATGATGTCTAACTTGCCGAAATCCTTCACAACCTGCTTAACAGCAGCCTCGATATCGGTTTGGCTGGTCACATCGGCCTTGTATGCAGCTGCACGCACGTTATGAGCCGATGCGATCTCTGCAGCCGTGGCATCGGCGGTCTTAGAAGAGTTGTAGATTAGAGCAACATTGGCACCAGCTTCTGCGAGACCCCGTGAAACTTCCAGGCCAATACCCCGCGCACCGCCAGTGATGATCGCGACCTTGCCGGTCAGGTCGAATGCCTTTGTGACATGCTGGTTCTGGGGCTGAGCGAGGACCATCTTGTTGAATAAGCTTTATTTTCAAAGGAGAAGCTAGAATGAATCGGAATGTGTGAAGAAGGATGGTTCTCAAGTCAAATACATTTTTTTTTGCTGAAATGCAGCAATGCATCTGCCCCTCACGCGTCACGTAGCTCAGTCTCCACGTTGGACGGAGCAGTGCGGAGGCATTGGTCCGCAGCGCCAGCCAGCAACACATGCAGCAGCACCAGCAGTGTTACCCCTCGGTGATAGATGGCAACGGACAGTGTCGTCCGTTGCAAGTGGAGACGGACATCTGGTCTCCGTGCCCAGTGCCATGTCGGGTTTCACGCTAAACCTGGGGCGGTTAAATGGCTTCGAAAGGCACCGCAAAACTGGGGTGCGCCAACCCCGTGGGGAGAAGAGCCACTCAGCTAAGCGAATCAGCAAGAAAAGTGGAGCGTTTCTTATGCCTTGATTCCGAATTGCCCGGCATCTCACCATATCGCTGGCCTTCGTTGATGGCAGTGCTTGGGCGTATATATTAGCCTTTCTTTCCCCGGCCCTAAATGCATTCCCGCAAGTGCTTTGGTCGTGCATCATGAAGGACCAGGATATCGTCGGCGAGGCTCTTGCCTCTGTTCTTCCTCAATATGATCGCCTTTGGTTCAATGTGCCCCATCTTCTTCAACTCAATCTTATCCTGCTGGTGCCTTTACTGTCGTCGGCGGTCGCTGGTTATGATGGTATGGTCTCTCACACCCGTCATCGCGGTAAAGATACTTACATTGTTCGTCTGTCGTAGGCTCTCTTATGAACGGACTACAGTCCTTGACCGAGTGGAAGAAATATTTCGGCAATCCATCTGGCGCTACCCTGGGTGTCGTCAACGCTAGTCAAAGTATAGGATCGGTCATTGCACTTCCCTTCGTGGGCATGTGCTCTGATAGGATCGGTAGAAAGTTGACTCTGTTGTCGGGCACGATTGTCATTGTCATCGCTTCCATCATCCAGGCTGCCTCAGTCAATTATGGCATGTTTGTATTTTCTCGTGTGCTCGTGGGAATCGGATCCATGTTGGTTGTGCAGCCCTCACCAATGCTGATCACCGAGTTGGCATATCCAACTCATCGCGGCAAGTACACGAGTGCTTACTGGACCATGTACTACCTTGGAGCTATCCTGGCATCCTGGTCATCATATGGTACCCAAAAGCATCTCTCCAATTCAGAATGGAGTTGGAGAGTGCCTTCAATTGTGCAAGCTGGGTTCCCTATTATTCAGATCCTCTTCCTCTACTTTGTGCCCGAGTCTCCTCGGTAAGTGCTATTATCCATAAAGCAAATCACTACCGACACTAACAACTTGGAAATAGATGGTTGATCGCGAATGGAAGGAGAGAAGAGGCCGAAGAGCTCCTCGCTCGGTATCACACTGGTGGTGATGCTTCACACCCCCTGATTCAATTTGAGATGACGGAGATCGCCCGTACGATCGAGCTAGAGAATCTTGCATCTGAGACTAAGTGGTCAACACTTGTCAAGACCCCGGGAAACCGCAAGCGCACATTTATCGCGGTTTGTATTGGTGCTTTCGCCCAGTGGAACGTAAGTTAGCACAGTCAGATTTTCTCTAGACTTCACTAACAGTATCAACACAGGGTGTTGCCGTTGTATCGTATTACCTCACACTGGTGCTAGACACCGTCGGAATCAAGGACGCAGACACTCAAACTCTTATAAATGGTCTCCTCCAAGTCTTCAATTTCATCGCGGCTGGAGGTGCTGCTTTGCTTGTCGACCGTCTTGGAAGAAGGACCCTATTCCTTTGGTCAGCTGTGGGAATGCTTATCTCGTTCGTCATCTGGACCGCCTGCTCGGCTGTCTTTGACAGCACACAGAACAACGCCTTGGGAAATACGGTGATTGCTTTCGTCTTCATCTTCTACTTCCACTACGACATCGCATATACACCATTACTGCTGGGATACCCCACAGAAATCTTTCCTTACTCAACTCGTAGCAAGGGCTTGACCGTGGAGTTGCTCAGCGTTTACTCCTCATTGATCATCCTATCATTTGTGACTTCGATCGCTTTGGACAATATCGGCTGGCATTACTACATTGTATTCTGCTGCTTCAACGTTTTCGTGCTTGTGATTACATGGTTCTTTTTCCCAGAGACAAAGGGATATTCCCTGGAGGAAATCGCGGAAGTTTTTGATGGTCCATCCCCAGCCACAAGCGGAGTCGTGTTTGACAAGGGGGATGACTCAATTGGCAAAGAGGAACATGCCGAACATGTATAGTATAATTTAACAAGCGGAAGCACGAAATGAATTCTCGCATCTATTAGAGCCTTTGATCAATTTCCTATTCATATAGGCTTCTTAGAATCCCGCTCAAACGCTGGTTCCCGTTCCTTCATAATGTCGCTTTCTCTCCGAAAGCGCCCTCGGCTCATAATACCCCAAGTGCACGCCGAAGGATGCCGTCAGCAGGCCCGGAACAGCCGATTTTCTTACGGCCGACTTGAGTGCGGAGTAATCGGCTCGGCATCGTTCAGTCGAGACTCGGCACGAGAGGGTGGGATTCAATCCGGCTTGAGCTAGATTTACCTGTTTTGACCTCCATTTCTGGCCTCTCATAGAGAATTTGGAAGCTAATGCATAACGCCGTCAATGCACCCTCCCGGGAAACGTGGTCTGATCATGAGTTCCCGGTTTCGATTAACCTTTTGCGTCATGATGGTACGTTCCGGGGTAAACGGACGACAGATGCCCGTTGTGGATCCACCTATTCAAGCAACCTCTAGCATTGGATATTCCTCACTCCCTCGTAATGAGCAAGTCTATGAAATGGTGATCGCGTGGTTATGACCAAAGAAAGCTAAAAAGATCCCTGATCATATTCAGAGAGTTGCTTTTCCACTGTCACTCATTCTTGTAGACTAGAACATTGGGGATGATTATGCTTTACGGAGTACTTAGTTCCTAAATGTAGACGTCCTGTCCACGTGAACAATTTGAAACGGACTAAGGCAACCGCTTAATCTACCCAATATTGTTGCAACAAGGTTATCATCACCTGTCACGGACCCGCATTTATGGGCCCGACTTCTCTTACCCCGTATTCATGACTCAGATGTGTGGAGGATCGCCAGTATGAAAGGACTAACGTTGACAGCATTTTTGGACCATCATTCAAGATACCGGAGACCTAAGTTTCGGTTAGTGCAACTCTGACTTTACGACTGTTTCCACACTTCGTGTGAAGACTGCCTCTCCCCGGCTCTATTTTACTCAATTGGCCTGGGACCGTCTGATTTCACATTCTTCTCTTCCTTAACCAACTTATCCATTAGTATTGTGACATTTATGTCTCCGTTATTCTAACTGGTCTCTGGAGAAATCAAATTAAGTTGCGAGAGCAAAAATATTGCTTGTTGGCGCTATCACTAGATGTTTTGCCCTGCTCATCGGCTTGGTCATTTCTCTATGGGCGTCACGAAATACAACACACCGGGGAATTCTTCTCATTGAGCTATAGTTGTGATCAAACAATTCCAAGCCATACTGAAATCCCCTGTTCTATCAATAATCTCCGCCACAGACCACCCAATTGCCCTTACAAAGCCCCTCACGACTTCATCACGTGTGAGAAACAGTGCTAGGATCTGGTGTTGCCTGAGATGTGGTATACTTCGCAAGACCAGTTTTCATTAATAGACGCGGCCATGGTTTGAAATTTTCTGGAAGATTCGTGTATTCCTTCAGTCCTTGTTCTTGATCTTGTTCCCTCTTTTGCATTCGTTTCTACATGGTCAGCAACTTCATAGATGATATCACCCATCTAACCCTCCCTCGACTTTGAAGAAACAGCCTCTTATTAGATTCCAATGTAATTAATCGGATCACTCACACGGCTATTCAAATTTTATATATTGACACATGGTTTCGACGTCTGTGCTATGACCTCGAAGTTGAAGGCGCTAGCGGGGCACGGCGGTCTCCGCCTCTGAACACCCCTTTTCAGTCGCATCGTGATCATGGATGAGGCAACCTTAGAAATGAAGTAGAAATAAGAAACAGGTTTATTTTTTCTTTTTTCTTTTTCCGATAACGTTCCCACGAAATATAGCCGTGCATGATCGGCTGTCAACGTAACCAGACCGAAATGCGGAAGTAGCGAAGGTCCAAAATAGAAATGTGCATGCCCCATTGAATATGTCCTTGACATTCTAGCCCAATCTATCTAGGAAAATGGTTGTTGCAGTAAATCAGATGACATGGAGAAGCTTTTTGTGTTCAAGGTTTAATCATGCAAAGTAGCATTCTCGGAGGTACTCCACTCCATCGGAGAGCCGGCGTATGGTGTCGTCTCCCACTCTACAGTTAAGCATTACGACTTGATCTGTGCGACTGAGCCCATTTTTCTGCCAAAAATTTCGAAAAAGAGCATATTATATATCATCTGTTAAGCTCCCAACTATGAGAATCAGATCTCGGCGTTTCGGCGTTTCGGATATTCCCTCCCACGCGACGCTGAATAACTGGTTGGATCTCGCCGAGACTGGCCTTAATTGAGCTTGAATACTTCTTGGAAAATAATGGAAATAGTTTCCCCGGACTCCCCCGATGCATGAGCATGGGCATTATCCTGCTTCTGAAATTCCCTCGGGAAGCTTCGTCTGGACTCTTGTGAAGGACATTTTGGGATTGCGCATCCCTCTACCCGCGGGTTTCGCCGGCTTTGTTATTACGTACAAGAATTAACCCATACCAATGGCTGATGGCATTGAAAAATATCTACATGTTTCGATCCTCCGCTGCGAATCTGTGACAAAATTGCCATAAAAAAGACAACGACGAATTTCGATCTTTCTTGTCTTCTGCTTGCACTTCTAACGGGTTTTCTTCGATCAACAAACAAGCTCGCATCTAGCACCGCCTTTGCTATTGACCAGCATAGCCCATTTTATGGATCAATTAATGAGCCCCAGTGTTAATCAGCTCTCCGAGCAGAAAACAGAGATATGTAGCCACATATACGAAGGGTATCACACTTCGCCTTTGGAAAGTCCCAAGGCGGAACCACAATACACAGTTCTTCCTAGTAACGACAGAAGGGGACTTCAGACGCCTGATACGCGAGAGCGAATTGCCGGGCCAAATTATGTTCCAAGGATTGCCAACCCGGCACCGCTCGGTCTTTGCGCTTTCGCTTTGACCTCTTTTGTGTCGAACTTTGTCAATATCTATGCAAAAGATAGCGTGTCTAATGGCCTCGATATTGGATTGCCATTGGCGTATGGAGGTCTCACTCAAGTACTCGCTGGGATGTGGTAAGCTCATAATGTTTTCATCGGGGTGATCATAAATGTTCTAGATAATAGTCTCTTTGAAGCTAAGATAAAGACAGGGAGATGGCAGTAGGGAATACATTTGGTGCGACATCATTCTGCTCTTACGGGGCGTATTGGATCGCAGCTGGCATTATTTCCGCTGTCGACAAATCAGGTACCAATAACCCGAGCACACAGTGCATGACGGAAACTCTGATGGGTGTTTTCTCTCTGGTATGTCACTTCTTCTGAGATGGTGGTATTTCGATTGATTGACAAATGGTAATAACTGTGGGTCTCGTATATAGGCATGGGTCATATTCACAACCCTTATGCTATTTTGTACGCTGCGATCAAGCGTTGCCATGTTCCTGCTTTTCTTTTTTCTGGACATGAACTATCTCCTTTTAGGAGTTGCACAGTTGAATTGTGACCCATATAGTGGGAGCTCTGTTTCTCTGCACCAGGCCGGTGGGGTTTGCGGTATTTTAGCCTCTCTCGCTGCCTGGTATAACGCTTTCGCTGGGCTTTTTGATGAAAGCAATGGCTTCTTCACTGTTCCTGTGGGGCATTTCCCATGGTCTCCCGCTGCTCGAGCTCATCGATCCAAAGTGAAGAATATCTAATCGAGCTCAAGTCAGTCATTCATTTACTATTTGCAGACTTGACAAGAACCCAGAGTGTCATGTATTAATAACTTGTGGTTTCAGATTCATGTATCCTTGAATTTGATCATGATTACAACTGCCACATGTTTAGAGATTTCTCTGACAAGATGACCAGCCAGAGACGGTTATAACGGCTGCGTCATGAAGCGCCTCAGCTGCCGATTTGGAATATTCAGTATGCGTCCGCAAAGTATCACTCCGGAGAAGTGATTTCATCTCCTTCATGTGAGTTTACACATCCACCCATTGCCTTGATTCGGCTGACTTGTAAAAAGCTTCGATCACTCGTAGTATGTCTACGTTCTTCGATAGGCCGCAAGATTCCTCAGGTGTTTCATCCTTTCCACGTACTCGATCGAACAATGACTCAAATTGCTTGTGAAAGCAGCCGGGAATATTTGTCTGCCCATGTGGATGCTCCGTGGGCAATTTTGTTTCACCAGCTGCGAAGCTCCCAATGGCTCGTCTCAGCATGAGTGTAGCCACGGGGTAGTCTGGATTCATATGCAAGGAGCCATTTGTTCCATAAATGTTCATTGCCCATTCATTGCACCATTCCGTTGGCTCCCAGGCTGTCATGTCGAGCACAACATTCTTGTCGTCGTACTCCATGATGCCGCAACATATATCTTCATACATTAATGTCCCAATTCCAAAGCTTTCTTGATCTGTTGTTCCACTAAAGAGCTCTGGTATCCAGCCCACAATAGGCTGGGGTGGCCTCTTTGGTAGTTTCCGGATGGACGACACTAGTCTTCTAGGAGACCCAAATAGATCCAATATGTTTTCCAGTGTATGACATCCTGAGGTTTGCATGATACCACCAAGGTCTTCGGGTAGCGACTGCCATAACTCTTTTCCAGCCCCAGAAGGACAGCCTCCATGGAAACGAGCAGTTGTAATATCTCCAAGAGCACCTTCTCGTATGACCCGCCGTGCGAATTCAAGAGGCTCAGAGTAATGTAACTCGTAACCCAGCTCGACAACCAGAGATGGTCTCATATTTTTAATCTCCTCCGCTAAGAGATAGAAATCCTCCGGAAGTGCTGCTCCGGGTTTTTCCAGAAAAAGGCCTTTGAATGGGGCCGAGTGATTGATTGCAAACCGAGCCCAGCGTGGAACGTCCGGGTCTAAGGAGTGAATCATCACAATATCCGGATTCGTGTCAAGAAGGCCATCTGGTGATGAGAACCGAGGCAGTCGTGGAAGCCTTACCGAAAGACGCTCAGCAATATCAGATTCCTCTTCGTAGAACCCGGAGAACTCGAAGCCACCCATTTTCTCTAGGATGGCAAAACGATACATCACATGAGGGTGACGACATCCTAAAAAGGCAATCTTAATTGGCTTCTGTGTCTCACTGCTCACGGACTGTGTGTTTTGAAACGAGAAAGATAATTTCCGTACGTCCATGCTGGCGATGTAAGGCTAACCAAACGATTTGATAGTCCTCGCGGTACTTGCCGTATGCGTATTTCCAAAACAAAACAGATGGCGGAGGGCTTTGACGCTGGCGTCATTCAGGCGTATGAGAAGTCAGGGGAGCACAATGATTTCGACAGGGACGGGGAATATCCCGCGCAATCAGCCACCCATCCCACGCATTGTGTAGAAGTAAGATGACTATAATGCCTGGAGAATCAGGCAGTAATTATTGCCACCGAAGTTTAGGCGATAAGGCAGCAAGGCATTAAAGATTCGTATTACTAATGCCAAGACTTCCACCGCGCCCTTGGCAGAACCCAGGCGGTCAGGGGCTAGTTTCTTGTCTATCTGCAGGTCTCTGATAGACATTCCACGCCAGTCCCCTGAGCCCCTGGTCCTTTGGCCCAGACTCAATGACCTGGAGATGTAGAGATGTGGTTCTCTGGTCTACTGCCCTTTCTCCTCTTCGGGGCTGTTGCCGGAGAATGGTCCCAGTTCGATGACCAGGATCTTATCTACTACCGTACTGTGAGACTTGCCCAGCCTTACGGCCATCTTCAGCCTTACTGATCGGCATCCCAGCTCCCCAACCATCGGATCGTTAAGTGGAACATAACTTACCACGATCGCTCACAAGTCGCCCCCGGATATTGGTTTACCGCGCCATTCTGGAGTCTTTTCGATAACATCGAGACTAAACAATTCATTCCATACCAAGTCGGACCGTACATATTCGATCAAGATGGGGTGGGTGTTTCTATATCGCAATATGACTTCATATGCTAATTTCCCTCGTATAGATCCTTGTATGGGCCGGATCCGTCGAATCAAAAAACCGTCAAGGTCATGACTTTCGTGTAAGCGAATTCAGCACTCGAGAGGACTCGGAACCTCAACCGCATCTCTCTTTCATGCTATGGCCAGACCACTCGGAGCCTGATGCGAAGGGTCGAGGAGTTGTCTACAATAACCAATACACCCTCAGCCGCGAACTTTCGATCGACCCACAAATGGTCAACATCCATGAGCTCCACGTGAAGCATTCACCGAAAGCATTGATCATCTTTTCGACAAAGGCTCGGATAAAGTTGACCGAGCTAGGCTTGGAAAGTGCCAGCACCATCACCTCAGATGGCTTTGCCGAAGTGGATATCAATAGCGGCGAAGAAACATTCCGCTGGGTGAGTGATGGTAAAATCACCCTGGACGAAAGTCTCCTCGTAACACCTGAATCCTGGGAAGACGAGGACGATTATCTGCACATGAACTCCGTGGATAAGAGCGAAAATGGCGACTTTCTGATCTCTGGTCGTCATACCAGCGCCATCTATCTGATCTCCGGCCGCGACGGGCACGTCATCTGGCGACTCGGAGGAAGGAAGAGCGACTTTGAAATGGATTTTTCTTTTTGCGGCCAACATAACGCAAGATTCGTGATAGACGATCCGGCCAACCCAGATATCGTGGTCATCTCCTTTCTCAATAACGGTGCAATCCTCAAGCCCGACCACTCAGATTCAATCATAGACGACCCCACATCAGCTGGGCTGCATGTTCAGCTAGACCTGCGAGCCATGAAGGCCACAGTCTTAAGACGTTTCGTACGACCCGATGGGGGCAGTACGGATCGCCGCGGCAGCATGCAAACCCTTCCTAATGGAAATGTGTACATGGGATGGAGTTACGCGGGATACGTGTCGGAACATGCTCCCGACGGCAGACTTCTCATGGAAGCGAAGTATGTCTCAGACAGATTCGATACTTACCGGGCATACAAATTCCCCTGGGTCGGCCGTCCTTCTTATCCACCTACCCTTGCAGCAGAAGTCTACGGTACAAACGCATCTGACCAAACTACGTTTATCTACGTGAGCTGGAATGGCGCTACTGACATTGCACACTGGCGGATCTTCGCCCGTGACAGCCCCGACAGTGACAAGAGAGAAATTGCAACTATCCCGAAGAGTGGATTTGAGACATCCCATGTGGCCCAGGGTCACTTGGACTGGGTATCAGTTGAAGCACTAGATTCCAACTTAGAGGTACTAGGCTCCTCCCCAGACTACCGCTCCGAATCACCAGAAGAGGGCCCGCAAGATGCTGGTCCACCAGAGCAAAAAGGCAATCAAACTTCAGGCAACGAAGGATATGTGCTAATGCCAGCATCGGGTGAACTTGATGGCCCTAAGGACTTCTACGAAAGCACTGATGTTCATACAATCGAGCGTGGTGGATTTATTCCTCCTTTCATTCTTGGGGTTGTTTTCAGCGGTGTCATATTTGCAATTATGCGGTGGAGCAAGCTTATTGTGGCGTACTCTACGCTTGCATATAACTGGATGACATGGACAGGATATACTCTAATCTGGCAAGATGACAACAATGAGCTTGATGATGAAGAGATATCTATTCTGAGCCAAGATGAGCTACATGCATTAGATTTTGACGACAGGCCATTAGGGGCTTAGCAAAGGCAATACAAAGCATTCAACTTTATTCATACATCGTCTATTGAAAATTGTCTATTGAGAGTTCTTGCTCTAATTTTGTCATTAAAGTAGCAGGTTTCACATAGCAATATTCGCCAGCCTTCCCAAGGTCACATGTGCTTCCTGGAGTAGCTCCCAACGACACCCATCTAAGCAGTCTCGAACAGCTAGTAACAGCTCGCCCGTCTGTTGCGAGACATCGTTGATATCTTCGTCATTGTGAATGAGCATGAGCATTTGGACCAGATATTCTTCCGCGGTAAATGATACCTCGTGTGTCCTTGGCTTCGCTCTTCGCTCTGCCATGAATCCATATGCCCAGAGAATGAGAACCGCATGGTACAAAGACCACGGACGAAGTGAAATGTTATCTTGCGAAGCGTGGTATTGCTTCCCTGTGAACAGGATTTCTTGTATGAGCAGAAGACAGTGATACAGCGCTCGCTTAGTCTCGGGCTTCTCACTCCACGTCTGTACCCGAGATGTAGCACTGATCAAATCAGGCTCGGAGGGTAGATTCCCAAGCAGAGACGGGGCGCCTGCTAGAATGTGCAAGTCTGTCACGTCCGTATAGATTGCCACGTAGGCCATGTGATATAAAGGTTTTGAGGCCTCCAACGCGAGCGAAGAACTCCGCGAGACAAGGCAAAAAGACCATGTATCCAAAGCCTTCTCCAAAGTATCTTTCCAACTTTCAATTGTCGATTGTCTCGATCGATCTGGCACCGCTCCCCCAACGCCTAGGGTCGCTAATTCACGTGCTTTCAGATGGGCCGTGACACTGAAAAGTCCATGCAAAAGAATAAGGCGACCATATGGAGTGCTCTGAGGAGGAATAGGGTTTCCTGCGATGATTCTTTTGAGGACAGGCAGGAACCCAGGCGGCTCGGGCGCTTTTTTAATTAGCCGGTCCCATTCAACGGGGTCTTTGCATTCCCAGATATGCTCTGAACAGGGAAGAGGGAGGCGGACATCTTGGACCGATAGGACGCAAGTATGCCCGAACATGAAGCTATGCTGTGCATCCATTATGAATCCGAAGAATGCAGTTCGATGGGAGGATTGGATCTCGATCCATTGCCTCCATGAGTATTCTAGATCACTCATCTCCCCGACGGGAGATACGTATGATACTCCTCGCTTCATAAGCTAGTTTGTGTCTTAGCACAGACACCAATACACACAGATTGATTTCGAGGAAATCAATAGATGTAGACATCGACTTACAGTGATTATTGCACCATGGAAGATATGTGATAATTGATGGTGTTTTCTCGTTGAGAACATCTTCTCTTGTGCCTGGATAAGCAGTAGTGTCTGCACGCACCATAAAGAAGCAGGCGGCTCGAACGCAGGAGACTAGAATTGGTCAGCTTCCAGCATCCTCAATGAAGGACTTCCCAGTAATTACCGTAAATATTATATACCGCAAAGAGTCATGGATCTGAGTTGAAACCTGAAAGTGATCCTCATCCTTGGAAAGGGTTGATCCCAGAGTAACAATAGCCGCAATGAGTAAAGGAGGAGCAGTAGCTGGATCTAATGTTGGTCTATGCAAAATCGGAAAATGCGGATGGTAGTTCTCGAAGTATAAGTCGAAGAAATGCGATAATTTAGAGGGTTGAAAAAACGACGAGCTGAGCAAAGCCGGGGGTATAGTGGCGAGGGCTTCAAGAAGGCGAGTCTGTGCGATCATCCATGGCGCAAAGGAGTCGGGATTGAGAGTTGATTGTTTGAACTGCGAAGATGATGGCGGAGAGACATCTGATGAGGCAGTCTGCATTGGCGAGATAGCTTCGCCCATCCCCTCATCCCCATCACTAAAACGAGATGGGATATTCTCAAAGAGCCAGTCGAAGTCGAGCAACGGATCGGGATCATTAAACGAGGGATCTAAGAAGAGAGATGTGACATTTGTTGGATTTGCCGGGTTTGTCGGTTCTGCTGTATGCAAAGAGCCTGTTGCATGACTCTGTGTTGACGGGCTTTCTGATTCATCTATCGGGTGGACCGTCACAGAACCCTTCTGATCTTCGCATACCGGCGACATAGTACTAAGATCCCAGCTCTCTGTGCGTGCGACGGTCTTCTCATCTGGATCTTGAGTGATAATAGGCGGACAGAATTCATCGTATTGCGCTGGGGGAGTGGCTACAATGCCTCCGGAATTCCGATACCACATTCCTCTCTCATGGCGTTTCTGGTGTCTTCGCAACAGATCATTGCGAACGAATCTCTTAGGACATGACGGACATTGGTATATTTGCTTGGGTTGATCTATTCCAAGGTTGAATTTAGTCTCAATTGCAAACCTTGCGGGAAACTCTGCTTACGGTTCAAGCGATGTCGCGATAAATGTTCCGGTCGAAGGAAGCACTTGCCACAGCCCGGCGCTGTACACTTATACTCCCGATCTGCCATGCCCCAATGAGACCGACAGCGAGCAGGGCATCTACTTGTCTTTCGAGGGGAGTGGCGAAAGTGGGAGAAAGCGGAGGGGGGAGAGGTGGGAGTTTTGGAGTAGTGGCTGCTTATCGCGAGTCCAAGCCACGTCCAGGTGGTTCTCGGTGCTGCGGAGAGTCAAGCCTTGGCAGCAATTGAAACCAGGCACTGCTGCAGTAGAACCAAGAACTAAAGGTCTAATCGGGTATGGGCTTCTTCTGGCTTCTGTCTATCCCCACCAATTTTTCTTTGGAACCCCCAGAGTGGCATCTCATGACGGGACCCCAGACCGCGTGTCGGAGATGTCCCGACCCAGCGATACCCAGCCGAGTCTAGGCGGAGGTCCGAGCAAAGAAGCATAGCCTGACGAATGGAATTAAAAGCGGGGATCATGGGGTAAGAGACGATAGAATGTATTATGTGGAATGCTGGTTTAAAATGCTATATGTACAAAGCCACGAACTAATCCAGGATTCGATGTCGAATCATGCAATGTAGGCCAGTCCCATGCGCCCTGCGCCCATTCTGTAGCCTTATAATAACCCATGTAAATGATAAAAACGAGATAATTTAGCTAACATGCCCCCGGGGCATATTGCTAGTCTATGATGACGGAGCAGCACATGTGAACACACCACGGACGGTACCCTCGTTGTATTGTTGAATCTGGCGTCACTGTTAGCAGAAGTCAAGAGAAAAGGATATTTTGTACATGAACTTACAATATCCCAAACACTGGCGTAAGTACCAGCACCAAGAATGAGGAGACCCATCAGCAGAATAGAACCGTTAACAATGGTCAACAGCAGGTTCTTAGACTCGAAAATGCTACCCTTGCGGATGAGGATGAACCACATCAGGGCAGGGAAGTAGAAGGTGAACCCAGAAATGAACAGGGCGGAGGAAATGGACAGCAAGTCGTCGAAGAACGGGATGACTTCAGCAATGATGAAGGCAAGGATAGTGATGGCAGTGATAATGGCGAGCCAAGTGATCCAGCCCATCTTAGTGTTGATGAAGCGAAGAGGAGAGTTCGCGAAGATGCGGCCGTGGATCATACGACCACAGACAACAGTGTTGATGGAACCACTGATGAAGATGACAGGCAAAGCAACACCGTAGGCGATACGACCAAGAGTGTGGCCAGCGGAGGTCAGGGCTGGGGAGGAGACATCAGGACCAACGAAGGCGTAGACAGTAGCACCGGTCACAGTATAGATGATAATCTCGATGATTCCAAGAACCCAGATGGACTTCACGTAGTCGCGGGGAGTGTGCATTTCATCCATGAAGGAGAACTGGCACATGGCGAAACTGTAGGCGAAGACAATGTTGGTGATGGAAATGAAACCCTCAGCGAAAGTGAGACCCTCCTTGGGCCAAGCGGACCACCCCACCGCAGACAGGCCACCGGGCGAGTCAGTCGCGGTAACACCAGTTCCAATGATGGTGATTCCAATAGCGATGATGATGGAGGCAAAATCGACGTAACCGAGAATGGCCATCTCCGAGAAACTGGGAGGAACGGCCAACAGAAGCAGGATGATAGCGGACACAACGGCAAAGACGACAGAGCAGATGTTACTTTCGGTGATGTTCATCCAGGCAATTGTGCCGGTCAGAGTGTGCGAACCAGTGAGGAAGGTCAGTTGGAGTGCCAGCATCACATAGATGAGTTCATAACCAAAACGACCCCACATCAATCGACCAGCATCTGCGTAATGTGTGACTTCCGGGAATAAGAGCTTGACCTGACCAACGATGTAACTGGTGTAGATGGCAACCAGACCGACACCCACACAGCAGATGACACCGGCGACCATACCCAGCTGAGCGAAGGTCTTGGGAATCGATAGACTTCCAAGGGCGATGGCCTCGACAATCAGGACGATGGTCAATCGCTTCCATCCCAGGCGACTGAACTTCTGCACACCGTGATCGTAGACATTGCGCTCAGCCTCGCTCATCTCCCCGACCATGTCCTTGTCGAAGGCGGGTGGCGCGGCGTAGGTCTTCTCGCCATTCTCAGAGGTCTTGCTGGCGTCGGAGCCAGAGATGGGGTCCTGGTAGCCCATTGTTGCCGGAACAGACGGGGACGGTGGAAAAAAGGAAAGAAGAGAGAGGATGGACGGGAGCGGTAGAGAGAGAGAGATCACCGGCGACCACGGAGTATAAGAGGTGCCTTTGGGGATGCTCCCACTTTAAATTAGGGCGAAGCGTTATCTGGGTGGAGGCGAAGGAAGAAAGTTCGTAGCGTCAGAGCAGTTAGTAACAGGAAACCGGGCGACGCTGTGGGATTTCGCCAATTTTGCCCTCGAATTTTCGCAGGCTCCATTTTCGTTTCCCGATGAGATCTTTTTTGCGTGTCTTTCCACACGTGGAGTACGACGCTGGTCCACCTTTTTCGCGATCGGCTGCCCAACGACGAGGCCGCATGCGGTGCTTTGAGGCCCACAATCTCGAGGGCTTCCACGGATGGCCTCCACTTGCTCGCTTTCACTCGCAGGCATTGGCAGCATCTGGCACCGCCAGTGCTCTTCGAGGAAGGTCGCCGTGTGCCTCGGACGCCCGACCCACCACGACCCCAAACGTCCCCAAAAGGTGCATACCAAGTGGCACTTTCGATAAGAAGGTTTCGGCTGTTATGTAAAAGAATCGTCTCTCCGGGGTTGGTTCGGGGGGTTAAAGGCATTAGGTACAAACCCCACGATTGCGGGGATATTGGAAGTACGTAAAAGATACGAGACAATAGACGATGATGCTATAGCCCTCCGCATTCTACGGGAGTGAGACGGGCAGGGGAAGTAAGCTTTGCCAACTCGGCGGGCGCATGCGCCATGCTGATCAGGCTGAACCAAGCTGGACCAGGCTTAACCAGGCTAGAACAGCGCCACATTTATCAGTCCCTGGACCAGCAGACAAAGAGAGATAAAGGCCATCCCGTAGAAACTTCTTCCAGAATGCCGCCTCTTTCGCGCATATCCCGCATCACGTGAGCCTACCGCAAACGGACTCGATCGCCTCTTTTGTCGTCCCCAGCAGTTTCCAGTCTCCAAAAATACCCACGCGCCCCAGTCGGTACTAATGTCCAGTCCTATCATTGCTATCAGAACCCCGAGATATCTTCCCGCACAATGATAACATAATCTCCACGCCGTTTCGCAATTCGGACATGTCCCGTGTTTGGCATAACACGGGAGCCTCAATATACGGAAGTGCCCCAAATGCTCCTCCCTTTCCCTAGTGCCCTCTCACTCTTCCACGTCAACCGAAGAAGAATTTCAAAGGCAACTGCGCCCGCAGAACCTGGAACCTGGGGTGCCAAGCCACCCACGCCATCCGGCATAATGCGCCCGAATCCTGCTCCCGCGCCAGGCGTTTGCAGTCGTGCGCACGCGCACGCGCACGTCCTATCGAGAACCCTGCCATGTCTCGCCAATTAATATCCCCAGCCGTCATTCTACACATCACTCATGATTCAAGACATCCCTGTCCGGGCGGCACAAAAGCAACTGACCATGCACAATTAGATCACTGGCGCTCAGGGCTCGCCGGGCTAGGCGTCTCTGGTGATCTTCGGCGACAATCATTCGCCTGTCCATACAGTCGACTCGTCTTATCTCGAGGATCAGATCCAGGACTCGTCGATCCGCTGCTATTTTTTAATGAACACGCAGGATGATCGCCCTATTGCGAACCCCTTTTAGTGGGGGCCGCAGGATGCCCGGTGGCTACGGAGTAGATCTGACAGGCATACTAATATGCTGCTTACGGAGATCTTATTGGATTCGCTTTGATCTCTTCCATAGGGCGCAATCCTGATTGGAGTAGGCGATGAAGTGGCTCTTATACCCCTATCTCATCCTGGCTGAGTGCGAAGTATACTCTGTACTCCCTGAGTAAGATCGCCGTGGTCTAGACAGCGCCACGCCTACTCCGTACAGAGGAACATAATCTGTCCATAGAACATACTCTATTTTGAAAATATAGCATTAAAATCATCCCTAGGTTATTTCGCCCTCTTTCCAAGGTTGTTTGCCGACTAGCATCAAGAACGACCGAATATCGACGTCGTATAGGCAAGGGCAAGCCCTGCTTTCTCTGCATTGCGCGCACTCCCCGAGCCTGCTCGCGTGATTGTCGTAGCAATCGAAACGCCTCTCTGATAGGCATCCTGAAGCCTAGCTTGAATAAGCGCCTGCTGCACTCCGCGCCCACGATATATAGGAATCGTGCTATCCAGGTACAGATGAGCGACTTTTACGCCCTCAGCATCAATAACTGCCATAGCAGCCGTTCCGGCAATCTGACCCCCGAGTTCAGCCACATACATCACAGTGTCTTCTCTTCGAGCTGCCAGTTCAGCCAGCACTCGTAGCAACTCGAGGGGCCGGCCTCCATCTTCAAAGCCAGCCACTGACTTCTCGATAGACTGGTGGGTCTCAGCGAAGCTCATAACTCGCGTCACTATGCGTAGATCCGGACTAGAGGTTCCTTGGACCGTGATCTGCTTCTTTGTTGCCTCTTCTACTTTGCACCAATAAGTATTGAGACGCCCGAGATAAGCGTATCCACGGGAGAGCAAGAATTCCATAGTCTCCGGCGAGGCAAATGGGCTGACATGGATCTCTGGCCCCAGCCCAATAGTTCGGAATGTCGACTCTAGGTTTTCAACGTCTTTGTCGTCGAGCTCGCCATCTTTGCCCGATCCCACAGCCCGATTTAGTTTCCCTTTAAAGGGTGATGCTGTTCGGATGAGGACCCCTCCTTTAGGGGCGGGCTGAACAAGGACCCCTTGTGTTGGATTTACGCTGGCGAATTGCTCAGCCTGTCGCTGGATGTGGATCGCTTCGGCGTGCTCACAGAGAGCAGCGATTTGTGGTTCAATGAACACATGCGTTGCCGGAGCAGAGAACTCATGAATTTCTCGTGCCTGTGACATTTTATTCTCGAGTCATTCATATGTTTCCAGTCTTTATGAAGTTATGCAGACTCCAGAGTCTATGTTTACCCGTTTCTGTGCTTGTTTCTTTAGATGAACTTAACTATGACTCATTGGTCCAAAGTATGGAGCTCAATAGGGCTAGATTCGATTTTTCCAGAACACTGTCTTTCTGTCAAGCTAAGTCTATCTAATTCCCAGTGGAGCATTCGAAATTCTGTCAAACCCACATGCCAAAAGAAATTTCTGATCATCCCATTTGAACTGGTCTAACGCATGACTGCAGGAATGTGGGGGCGAGGGAATAGGATTGACATGGGAATTGTTCGCTTGATTCCATCTCTAATAGGTCTACGGGTTACAAAATAAAAAACAGCCACGGCTTAAATTAGCTTCTTTAGCCTCTTCTGGCGTTATCTAACGCCCCCAATCCAGGCCCACCCACCCTGGAAGCACTCAATTCTCGGAATCCTTCAGGCACTGAGCGATTGATTGAGCGACGTACTCCACATTCCCAGGATTCAATCCAGCAATCGAAATCCGAGAGTTGGCAGCCATGTACACATGATATTGCTCTAGTAGAAGGTCAGTCTCATCGGCTAAAAGCTAGGAGAGAGTTCCTACCTCGTAACCTTGTCACCACTTCGGGCGAGAGGCCCAAAAACCCAAACATCCCTGACTGGTTGATCAGATGCTCCCAGGATCCAGGTGCCCCTGACTAGTGATTAGCTTGGGACTGGTCGCGTGAGGTACAGAGTACATACCGAGTGCAACTAGTCTGTTGTATAGATCGCTTCGCATTTCACGAATACGGCCGCTCATATTCTTCATATCGGCGAACCACTGCGCGCGTAGAGTTTCGTCGCCAATAATCTTGCTGGCGATCTTTGCTCCGAAAGCCGGTGGATTTGAGACTTCGGAGCGCTGGAGCATTTCTAACATTGATTGACTGTTTACAGCCGTCTTTTCCGAGTTCGTTGCTGCGATGAAGCAGCCAACCCGTTCGCCTAGGAGCTGTTAGGTCTAATCTATGCCAGAGTCTATCCCTGATTTCTTCAGACTCGTAATTACTCACCGTATAGACCCATATTCTTTGCGAAAGATATGCAGACACCGCCCTCTAATTGCATCTCACCCAGGAACAAGCGGATGGCGAAAGCATCTTCGTCGAAATCCCCGGAGTTGAACCCCAGATAAGCTGCATCGAATAATGGGAACAGTTGCTTTGCTTTCATGACCTTCGCAATCTCTCGCCATTGCTCTTTGCTCGGATCACATCCAGTTGGATTGTGAGCACATGCATGAAGAATCACAACAGAGCCAGGGTCGGCTTGCTCTAGCGTTGATATGTATGACTTGAAGTCCAGGCTTCTGGTCGCGGGGTCATAATACTTAAAGCTTTCACAGGGGAAGCCCAGCGATTGGAACACCTGTTGATGGTTGGACCATGTTGGGCTTGGGATATAGACCTTGGGCAGCTTTGGGTGACAAGCTCTCAGAAGAAGACCGGCCAAATGCAGCGAGCCAGTGCCGGATAGAGCCTGGCATGTTGCGATCTACAATATTGCGGTATCATATTAGCGACTGCACGTGAAGGAATTCCATAAAGGTTATTATCTTACCTTACTCGGCTGCTGCTTGAAGATATCCGCACCAAGGACCAATCTAGCAGTGGCTTCTCGGAAACTTCCAAGGCCCAGGATGGGAAGGTATTCATGGTTAAGCTCCTGAGAAAGGGCTTCCCGAGCTTTGCTTACTGAAGGTAGCACCCATGGCTGGCCTTCTCCGTTCCGGTATGTTCCCTGCCCCAGATTTGCCTTCTGAGGGAAAGGGTCTGCTACATACTGCGCAGTCAGGGCAAAGATAGCATCCGCGAGGATGAACTGAGCCTCGCTGAACCACGACTTCTCAGCTGATCCATTTGTAAGCGTCTCCGTTGTAGTAGCCATCTTGAATGTACTGACGAGCTGGCAACGTTCCAAAATCTAGCAAAGTGTCCTTTGGAACCTCCGAGGGCCTTTAACGGAAATGACCAAGTTGGAGAAGCATCGGCGCTGTCTGTCCGGTCATCGGCAGGCCTTCCGTCTCTCATCCCACCACCCGGACGCCGCGCGAGTCAAATAAGTTAGTTTGAATTGGCGCATAGTGGAGTTGCTGTGCCCCGCATGTCCTGCTTGGCATGCTTTAAACTCGAGAAGAGGGACAAGTCGGCCGGACCAGCACCCCGAGGCTCGGGGGACTGGCCCGAGTTACTCCACCCTCATTATATACGTGCAATCATGGCTTGACGATGGCCTCTTTTCTTATCAAAGGTCCCCGCAATGGAGAATACCCCTCCAAACCCTTCGATACTTCACTCCGCGATAAGAGATAGAATCTGGGGTGCCTCAATGATACCTGACTACAGAAGAGCGTGGTTCGTCTGCTTTATGGCGCTTAATCTTCTCTAATCTAGATTGATATCAAGATAAACGATGAAATGGGCTCTCACGCTGCCTCTGCTCTACCACATGTCTCATCTACCGGCGTCTGGTGCCCAGCTGTCACATTTCTTGACCATGAGAAGGAATTTGTAGATCGTGAAGCGCAGTCAAAGTGCTTCGCCTAACACTCCGGCATTGGCACTGGCCCGTTCATCCTGGGCACAAACTCTGAAGCTCTTGATCAAAAGAGATGGCTCTCGAATGCGCTGAACCGTCAACAGAGGGCAGCTTTCGCTGAGACTCCAATCAAGAGCGGTATTGGATCAAGGAAGCAGGCTGTTGCCCTTTTCTCAGATCTGGCAGCAGGTATCTCAAACACAGAGGACAAACTCTGACCTCCCCCATATGAGTCTGTTGGGGAGCCTGTTAAGAAACCCATGCGGAAGAAAGTGGCTGAAGTTAATGAAATTTAGAAGAGCCTTTAAGCTTATGAGGAATATTCTATCACATGCAGGCATTCCTAAGATCTGGTTGAACACTCTATTGTACATTAGTCGAGAATTCCAACGGGCCGTCTGCTGCTTCAAAAACGATTCCTAGAGATTCATCCCACGCCTTTTAGGTATCAGCCTTGATGCTTCTAGACAAATTAAAAGATGCCCATGATTAGAAATCCTCATTCATCGACGAGATCGATAACGCCACGATGCAGATCTCTTGCAGGCCTTGAGAGTAGTCGCGCACTTGCATTGACGATCTTTTAGAGAAGTACCAGTACTCTACAGTAAAGATAGATTTAAAATAATACGTTTCTCATTAGGCTCAATATACGAATACAAATATAAAATGAGATAGATCTCAGAAATCTCAATCATTCGACAAGCCCGTCTGTTGAGTCTGGCGTTCCCAGGGAACGACTATGAATAGATAGACCTCCACACAGCCAAAGAAGTGGGTATCAAATCAAAATCTCGCAGGCTGCTCAAGTTCAAAAGAGATTAGTGAACTCCATTCGCGACGGCATTAAAGTCACCATTGCTAAAGCTCTTCTTCGGGGCATGGTGGATGCCATTTTGCTTTTCCCGGGGAACGCCCGGAGGAATCCCGCTCACAGAGATACTGCTTCGCTTGCGAGGCTTCGCAGTCCAGATAGCGCCATCGTCTAAAAGCTCTTGTCCGGCGGCCAGCGCCTTGGACGGCTCCACGCCGAGCCATTCAGACTCGAGACGATCGACGTTTTGTTCGATTTCCCATGCACGGCCGCCTTCAACGAACATCGATCTTCCATTCAAGGCTGTGTCGGCCAGTAGGCCGGTGGCGATGTGGGCTACCTCGCTTGCAGTGTTTGTGGGCAAATCGGCCTCCTTCCACTGGGACTCAATCTTCTTGATGCTATCGGTTTGGGTCATCCAGGGGGCGACGGTGTTTATACGGATAGCATGCTTATAAGGTGATGAGATGTAGGTGCGTAGGGACCTCATGAGTCCGAGGACTCCGTGCTTGGAGGCCTGGTAGACAAATAAGGATGGGCTCTCCTTGAATCCTGACACACAGGAGAAGAGAAGGATAGAGCGGTCGGCGCCAGGGCCACGGTTGTGACGGAGGTAAACCGAGGCGATGCGGGAAACGTACATGGAGCCAAGAAGGTTGACATCCAGTACTTTAGAGGTAGGAACCTAAGGAAGACTGTTATTCTTCTGATATCGTGGACTATATGGGTTATTCAGATGCTTGAGAGCTTACCTCGCGGACAGAGTCCAAAGTCAGGCCGAAATCGAACCAGTTTCCGATTTCTGTAATACCCGCGGCAGAGACAACATGGTCAATTCGCTTGAAGGTCTCAAAAGCCAAATCGAACAAAGCCAAGACGGAGTGGTAACTTGTCACATCGGTGTTTTGGAAAACCACGCGGGTAGCGGCACCCTCCTCTGGCGGGAATTGTTCACTAGTTCTCTTCAACAAACGGTCTCCTTCTATGTTATCGAGATCACCAAAGCAGACTTTGGCGCCCTTTTCCAGGCATTCCTGTACCAGGCTTGCGCCGATGCCATTGGCACCACCTTCGGAGAGCGTCAGTACTTCGAACGAGCGGGAAGGGCCAATGCGGGGGTCAGACCGCAGGCAAGGCGAATATTAGCGTACCAGTAATAAGAACGACCTTGTCCGCTAGGGACTCCGAGGTAAGATGAGGGATGTACTGCGACATTGGGGGGTGGAGTAAGAAACGTCGGATGCTCGGCAGTAGTGGATACGGGCGAAGTGGGGGGTAGTTCAGGTAACACAACCCTCAAGGCAACAAAAGGACGTGAATGTGATTCTGCGGCCTCAGGGACGAAAGGGGACGTTTATATAGTTTGGCATGGCATGTACCATGCGCGAGAGCGCGTTGAGGGAGGTGGAGAAATCACCCGTAAGGGAAACTGAAACCTCGAAACCGGGCAGAGTGACGCCATGACCTTGACCAGGCAATCCCAATGGCTTCGCGGCAGTGCGACGCCTGTGGGGTGAGAAAGACTCAGCCGACGCTAGTTGAAGATAGTCTCCATCCCCAAGACATGGGACAAATCACCAGAGTGGTTTCAATGCCGCCTGCTGGAATGGCTCCGTTATCCACAAGCGATCATCACTGGTTGATGCGGGGGAGGAAAGCACTCATGGGCTGCGCAGCCATGCAGGCGAGAAGGGATCTGGACTCTAGGCCGATGCACACTCCTCCTTGGCAATAATACGAGCAGCGATAGAAATCCCGTCTAACCTGCCTGGTAGGGAGAGTTTGCCAGGAAGAGGACACCCGTGTTTCCGGCCCATCCCAGACCTCGGAACCCCGTCCTCCGAGGCTTTTTTCTCGTCTTATCGAGTCTTGAAAGACCAGGATTTGAATGCATTCGAAGCAACCGGTTTGGAAGAGACCCACTTGCAGTGGATCAGTGCTGCGGGCTCTAAACGTCTGTAGAACGATGGTGTGTTGATGTGCATGTGGGCGGAGCGTTAAAGATCCCCCCAAACCAGTTTTGCTCATACTTCGGGGGCCGCACACCACTCCACTATGAGATAAACTCGAACGCCTAGCACAAGATCTGCAAGATAACCCCGATAAACCGGTTCTGATATCATCGTCATACATTCTACTGCAAGGCTGGTCTTAAGAATGAGAAAAGATAGTGGATTTTAATAATAAAACAAAAGTAGTTCGAAAGCGCGGAGAAATTAGCCCGCGAGAAATCGCAACATGATGCTGATGGAACCTGTGTCCACAGGCCGGAAAACACAGATAAATAGAATCAAATCATACATGGATCGCCCATGATCCAGTCGCAACGATGACTCCCTGAAGAATCGAGACATGAGAGGAAGACGGTTCGAGGACATAAGAACCGTCTCTCCAACTCTCTATAACACAAAATCTCCCCCAGAAACACGTCATTACCAAGAATTTTCAAGTTCCACGAAGTGGAACATGGTATATACAGAAACAGATCGGAAAAGGGAGTATCTCCCTCGGGTTCCCGAGACCTCTAGCGCCGAGAAACACAGCACAAGATACCGGACTTTCCAAGGAACCAGAGAGATCCGATGAAACGGAAGAGGGACAACCCGGCCGTGGTCCACAGGATGGCCGAGAAGTAATTGGACGTGCGAGTGGTGGAGGTGTTCTGTGGGGAGGGGAAACATTAGTAAGATCGATCTAGTGCATAGCCTAAACAAAGTACGTACCGTCAGACAGAATCGATCGACACCGGTCGCGGTGATACACAGGGTGAGAATGAGATTGCTGAAAATCCACAGCAGAATAAGGTTGGTTCGGAAAGCCTTGTACGAGTCGTCCATGCTTCGCTCATCCTGCTCTTCGGGTTCTACAAACGGCGCCAGCGCACGCTTGACAGTGGACTCGAACTGGCTGTCAATATCCGCCTGCGGCTTATCCACTTCTTCGATGAAATTGGATTTCCCATCGTCTTTTTTCGTTTGCGCCTCCGGAAGAGCCTCACTCTTGTCGGATCCCTTGGTGCCCCAGGAAACATCGTGCCAGTTGCAGAAAGCATAGACCATCAGAATATTGATGGAACTTGTCATACCAGCGAAGTAGGCCCAGGACGATGTGAACATGTGCCAAGGATCCATGTACAAGAAGCTGGCAACAAAGTACACACCGTAGGTTGAAACCAAAGCGATCACAACAATACCGGCTCCGCTAGAACTGAAGAATGATGACAGGAACGCGCCGATACCCTTCTCCATATTGAAATCCAAAGTTCCTCCCATGAACGCGTTGGCAACGAGGTAGAAGGACAAGACCATGACGTAGGACTGCACGATGGCGAAGTAAACGAATGAGAGCGTGTAGAACAGACGGGATCTGCGAAATCAATTGTTAGATGTTTCCTCGGGTACTCACGAGAGCGATATAACTTACCCCTTGGGACGGTTTCCGAGAGCCAAGATGAATTGAAGCATGAGGAAGAAAACGTATCCATATTTCAGGAAGTTGTTCAAGATAGGCGACACGTCATTACCGAAGGGCCATCCCTTGTACTTGTTCGATGAACCTGGAGTTCCCACAAGATCCATAATGACAGAAGTAGTCAACCAGTAAGAGGCTATTCAATATTAGTCGAGATCCCAGACATGGAAGAAGCAAAACAATACATACCCAGTGAAAACCATGTCATGACAAGACCGACAACGTTGTAAAGCATCTGGATGTGAAGAAATATCAAACGAATGAAGTTGTGCCCACTGCGATAGATTCGACCAAAGTGCATGATGGCATACAAACTGGCAGCGAAAGATCCGTTCAACCAACGACGACGCTGGGAGATAAACTCGGGTGCACCTTCGGGGACATCGGTCTCACCCTTGGATGCCTTGACGTAGGTCAGATGCCACTTGAAACCAGCCTTAGCAACCAACTCGAAACACAAGATACGATCTTCAGCAAGGAACATGTTCTTCTTGAAGATATTCATTCCCTCAATACCCTTCTTGCCAAGCTGTTTTGAGAGCGTATGGTCACCGTGGAAATATTGCTCCAGAGGTCGACCCATGATCGCACGGTAACGATACGCCGAGAACGCACCAGGCAACACACTCACATACCCAAAGGCACTTTCCAAGGGCTTATCGAGAATATTGGAAATTTTATACTCGAAGTTTTGGGCAGCAACCAAGGGGTTCATCAAGTTCTTCCAGCCCTTACCCAGCATCGCGTGAATCTCACCGCAAGATCCACCCAGGTTTTTGTCGTTGTAGAACGACTCCCAGAGTGCAAGGAGAGACTTCTTTCCGGGCTTGGTACCCGCATCGATCAGGATAACGACTTCGGGGTTGAGAATTCGGCAGAATCCGTTGAAAAGCCAACGGTGGGAGTTAATCTTCTTGCTGTTCTTTTGCTTAAGACAAAAGATCATTTGGACAGGAGGCAAATTGGTGGATTCGTTTCCTTGCGGCCGAATGAGTTGCTGACTTGACGTGACGGACAGTTGTGTGGTGTATTCGAACTAGGTTTAAATGTAAGTAAGGGCGCGTTTCTTGTACAAGGCGAGACGCTGCTTACGATGTGAGAGACTGTTTCGCGGCCGTCGACGGACCGCTTCATGATTCCGTCCTGGTAGATACCGATCGTAGCAAGCATGTCAAGTGTATTCTTGTCGCAGGGATCAATACCATCGAAGACCAAACAACAGACGATCTTCTGCCAGGCTGGGCCACCCTTGTTCCAGAACTCTGATTTCTTCAGGTTGACAATATCGCGGATATTCTGCATGACACCGTGGAGTGTTCGAGCTGTGAGCACTTTGTCTTCGTTGTAGTACGTAATAGCAATCAAGAGCTCGGTGTGTCGGTTGTACATCGCGGGTCGAAGGTTGTATCCATTTCGAAGGGTGAACTCATCGGGGTCACAGGTGGCAGCGGTGTCTGTCTCCGTGTTAACGACATGTCTTTCTTGGTTTTGTACTTTTACTCACATCGCAGGTGGGAGAATTCCTCGGGGAATCCCTCCTCAGACTCCCGGTACTCGCGCTGGATAGCGTTCTGAATGGCACTGGGGACAGGATAGTCGACACTCAGGACGGAGCCCTGAACCAGTTTAATCTTTCGGGTGGCATAACGGCGAAGTCCAGAGCCAGGGGCTTGACGCTGTCCCCATGCTTCTGATGGCGAGTTGGACTCCGAGCTTGTCATTGGCGACCGGACGCCCGACCGACGATTGTAGACTCCAGGGGTCACCGACCGCGGCTCCTGGTAGGGGCCATCGCCAGGGAAGATGGTTACTCCAGGGTCCTGCAGGGTGTAACGACGGAGTGAATCTGTCGACGCGTAGGGGTCTTCGATCGGGGCATTAAAGGGACTTGGCTGGTTGCGATACAGCAGCGATTGCTGAGACTCTGCATTGTCGTTCTTGTCCTCGAAGGCAAAGCTGTGCTGCTACACGGGGGGGTTAGCGACCGGGGACCTCGGGGCTTGCGGCCCATGGCTCGGATTGGGTTTCCAGGGATGCGAGCGGATAGTACTTGGAACTCACATCGCGTTGCGCATTGTGCAGGTAGAGACTGCTCTCGCTTGCCTGGGGAGAGTGCGAGGAGGGGTCCGAATGGGGGGAATGGGGAGATGTCGGAAGGGGGGTTCCCATTGTGTCCAGCTCCCCGCGGGTGGTTAGATCAAACGAGAAAGATAAGACTTGTTTTTTGGGCTGAAGGCAAGATAGAGCGAGGGCGTTCGATGGTTAGTCCACGACGGGACTAGGGTGAATCGCGCGGATGGAGACGAGGCTGAAATAAAGCGAAAGGCAGCCAGCAATTCCAAAGCAGGAATACGGGCACGACAGAGACGGGGCCCTGGGATGATAAACGAGTTGACAGGTGAAACTAACGAACGCCGGCGAGGATGTCAAGAGAAAAAGGTCCCAAGAAGGGCTTAGGCACCGGAGATCTGGGGGGGGGGGAAGAGAGTGGCAGCTAAAGATAGAATGCACAAGCAAGCATAGCCCGAATAAAAAGATATTTTTGGGGGGGAAGAGAGCGGCAGAATGATTGGCGAAGAAGAGTGGAGAGATGGCGAAAGGGAGTGGAGGATGTTCGAGACAAAGTGCACTTTACACCATCCTCATGACAAAAAGTATTACCTGGGTACGCTACGTCCTCGCGAAGTCGCGACCACATGCGCTGTCTGGTATTATGTACTAGAGCTGTCTACTAATTCCCGAGACAGGTCATGAGCTTCCGGATTCCAGGCCCAATGCGCGCAATGCTATGCTAGACGCGAAGTGAGCGAGAAGACCCACGCGCCACGGCCTCCCCTTGGTGCTGATGTGCTCCGCCCGTGCCGGCATGGCAAAGACTTCAAGGCTGGGGACCAGCAGGAATCTGAAACAATCTCATGAGCATCTTCTTGCCCACCACTTGAGCCAGGGACCGGTGCAACGTTGGGAAGACAGCCACACGGGGCCATGCCAAGGGGCAATGACGACGAGGCTGCCTCGATCGGCCGCCCCAGGGGCCCTCCTTTCACTATGGGAAGTGGAGAATCGACCCCCCGATGGGAGTGATGGGCCCACGCGAAGAATGTGATTGGAAACTCGGGAGTCTTCGAAAGGTACCTATGCGAGGCTGCGCGGCTGGTGGCGCTTTACTGACTATCGTGGCCTTTTGCTTTTTTTTGTTTAGTGAAGGCCTAACCGCGGCTTTCATCTCACGACGTCGGTTGCCGCTCGAGGGCATGTCACGTGTAGGTACTGCAGAAGCTTGTAAAGCCAGGGTGATCCATGGCTCGCGCTTACTTAGTCTGAGAACCAGGTGTTGTCCTCGAACACCCCTGAAGGTTGTCGTGATGCAGATCACGGAACACGTTATTCCACCACATGCAGCCACGACGTTTGTCAACCAGACACAATGGGTATTGTTCTCGATGCGCTAAACTCCATGGGCCGCGTTTGGACATACGCACCCTCTGCAATTACTCTAATGACGAATGCCATTAGCTTTACACAGCCCTGCCCAGAGTGCAAAATGGAATATATCCTATGGATCAATTGATCTTGGTCGCCCATGAAGCTCCACGATATCCAGATCGGGTACGCACTGCATCGGTAGAATATTGGGATCGCCGGACCTTGAGAGTATTGCTTGACCATTCCTCCTCGGCCGAGGCGCAAGGGATCGTGAAATGCTTCAGGTTCCGCCTGCTCGCTTCAAGCGCTGGAGCCAGCATCTAGATAGAAACCACCACAAGACTTAGTAGCATATTGGGTGAGAGTACAATCACGATTAGTAGTTATCTGCCACATACCACCAGCACCCGAGCCTACGCTCTGCCCGTGATGAAGTTCAATATTCAAGAGAATCGCCCTGACAAGGCTGGCAGCCGGGATTTGCTGCCGTTGCAGGGGACATACCTACAGTTAAGGTGTGGCCGTGTCAGAACCCGGAGTTCTTATTGCATGAGTGGCTGCGGGCCGTCTGGCATGCGATCGACGAACTATTCAATGAGAACGCCTGAGCCAGGAATGTCGCGAACCCGACCGGGGGGCTCTTATTTTCAAGCCTCCCATCGAATTGAGGGCTTTGACCAAATTGACCGCCAGCTTCACTGATTTTGTAGACGCTACGTAGTAGCTATTGCACTCGCGTCGCAGGGTTCTGTCAATCGCTCCTAAGAGCTAATCTGCAATTGGGACTCGTTACTCGGCCATTCATCTACTCAGTAAGCCTAACGTCCAAGCCGTAGATAAATTGTCCGCATGGGGCAAAGCATGAAGCCCAATCCAGGCAGTACAAAGACAAGTGGAGCCGTCGGGCCGGAGATCCCGATGAAACTTCCCCTCTTGCTCTCACTCATCCAAACCCTCAAGCATATCTAAAATGGTTTATGGCAAGGAATTATCTCGACGGTCATTAGATCGGTCTGCTAGACGGTCAATGGTGGCGTATGTATTGGTCATGCGATACCTCTATAGTGGATGCTAAATGCATGTACAGGTGCAATAGATGCAGAAGCCGCAAAACACGCTGCGCTGGCAATCCGCCTCTGCCCTGCGCTGCATGTGTAGACGCTGGCCAAGTATGCGTATACTCAGAGGCTGATAAAAGAGTGTCTATCCCGGAAAGGTATAGTCATATCCGACAACCTTGAGCCGCAGACTCAGGCTAAAAAATATAGTTACTACCGACATCTGCAAGCACAGGCCCGAGCCCCACCAGGTGAGCAACCCAAGAATTCGAGAGATCACAAATCGACTCGTCTGGTTCTCTAAAGCTCTAGGCTGAACACCGATTACAGAAAATACCCGTATTTCAACCGTTCCTACTACATCAACGTCTACCCACTACTCTGAGCCTGAGTTGCATGCGGAACGAGATGACTGGTGGTATAAGGATACGGAGAACCTCTTTCTCAACCGATCAGGCGAACATCGTACGTTAAAGTCCATGTGCATCTTCTCAAACTTTCCAACTGAGACTTAACCTGCAGACTTCGTGGGCGCCTCCTCGGCCACTCACTTAGCAAAACGTCTTAACCCGACGTCCCAAAACCTTGCATGGGAAGTGCGCCCTCTTTACGACGACCCCTCCTCCTTGCGGCGACCATTTGGGGGCTCTCTTCCTCAACTGCCCCCTTTTGAGTTTGCGAAAAGACTTTTCTGGACGCAATACTCCTATATTGGAACAATTTTCTCTTTGATCCGACCTGCTCAATTTGAAGAGAGGCTAGAATTCGTTTATCATCATCCTCCAGACTTCTCGCACCCGGAATCATGTCTTATCTACTGCCAAGTCTTACTTGTCATTGCGTTTGGATTGATGTATTCTGTGAACCAGTGGTCGGGCGATGATGGACCTCCGGGTTTCAAGTACTTCAAACATGCCTTGCGATTTCTCCCGGATATCCACGAGGAAGGCTCTATATTCTTTGTAGAGGTTTTATGCTACGTTGCCTACTACATGCAGAACCTTAATCGCCGAGATGCGGCATTCCTATATGTGAGTCTTCCTATATTCCCTTGTTCTTTGGCGAGCCATCTGACGTTTGAAGATCGGTCTTGCACTTCGCATGGCTATATATCTTGGTCTTCATCAAGAAGTCATGGGAGCGGATATCAGCGAGGTCGATAGGATGCGTAGACGACAGGCATGGTGGTCAGTCTACAGTCTAGACCGGTAAATATACCAACAAACGAGAATTGGTGAAAATTTACTAATGTCAGGTCTTATTTCCAGGCTTTTGTCTGTGAAATCAGGAAATCCCATCACAATTCATGATGAAGACATTGGAACTAAGTGGCCCACAGCGAGGGTATGTGACTTTAGCATAATAGCACTTTTGCTTTGCTAACGCATGTAGAATAACGAATCTTCGACCGAGCCATGGCCGTTAATCGTACTCGGTCACTACACGAGATTATCTCAACTACTGGGAAGAGTAGGCGAAGGTGAGGCTTTCCGACTACACCCCACTCGTTTTAGACCGCAGACTGAACAATAATCAGAAATCTACCGCAAAAAGCCTCGCTCTGGATCGAATCTCATAATGTCAGTGCAGAGCATAACTAATGATCTGTCAAGTTGGCTTCGACAGATACCCGATCGTCTCCGTATCGACTTTACTACTCTGGATCGAGGGATTAGCCGCGACACGATATCGGTCAATCTGCATTTCTATTCATGTCTTAACATGACAACCCGCCCACTTGTTTTTCATGTTATTCAGCAACGCCTCCAATCAAGCCCAACAGGCTCTTCTGCTGGAGACTGGAAGGACGGACTAGCCTCCAATACGGTCGCTGTGATTGATAGCTGTATTACAGCTGCTCGTGCGACAACTATGATAATGGACGCAGCATACAAGCAAAACTTAGTTGGTCAGTTATGTATTACCCCGTGATCATTTAGTTCATTTTCTAACGCATGCCCCAACAGCTACGTATGGATATCTTGATGGTGAATATATCTTCTCGGCTGCATTGCTTCTTGTCATGGTGAATGCTGCATTCCCTCCCAATCATACAAATTCCCGAGCGATGGAAACATCTCTTCAAATCCTGCGGGGCATGGCTGATCAAGGCAATGCGTACTTGAGTTCTCGTCATTCTCTTCTTCTCGAGCTACGGGCCTCGATTGGGCCAAAAGATGCTCACGACATCCCTGAAGAAGCAGAAACAGAAAGGCCTAATGAGGCCCAAATATCACCATCTAGGCAAGTGACTCACATTGGGAACGAGAAAGCTGGCTCGTCTCTTCCGATTCCTGGAGAAGACTGGCAACAAGTAGATGGGTTGCCTTCACTTCAAGACATATCCTTTAATTTTGATCCCAATGATGACTCGGCATTGTGGGAAGGGGCTTTGAACCAGATAGATATTGATATGGACACGGACTGGATTGAAAGTAACTTATATCGGTAGCGATAATTTAAAACCAGTGCTGTATATCGTTGTCATTCTTTGGTTCCCGCAAACTTGCAATGTTATAATAGCTTGGTCGGTTTTCTGCGGTCAGATCTTCAAGCCACTATGCGAATTTCTCAAGTCTATTCGTAGTACGTACTTGATCTTGATACCATCGGGGTTGGTCATCCGGGCACCGTATCAGTTTGCTTTTGATTTATCAATGCATGATAAGACGACCGGCCCGTCAACAGTCACGTGTCGGCCCGGGAGCGGGCTACACCTTCGGGCCGACACGTGATTCCATACAAATGACGAAGGACCTTATCGCGAGGAGCCATTTCTCCGAAGCCAGCAGTCTTACTGGGTACATATATCAGAGCGAACATACCCTTGGATTGCTCTTGCACATATTTTACTAATTTACGCATTCGTTCTCCCCAACGATATATTATACTGCGACACATATCTTCAAACTTGATTGATAGCGCTCCCGCTACGACCATTCGGTGAATTCTGAAGCGCGAGTCATTAAGACTAAAAACACTTTTTACAATGTCAGACTCTGGAAAGATCACTATCTCGATTGACCGAGGTGGCACATTTACAGACGTCCACGCTATTGTGCCTGGCAGCTCAGATATCATTTTAAAGCTTTTATCAGTGGACCCCTCACATTATCAAGATGCTCCGACAGAGGGCGTTCGTCAAATTCTCGAGATGGTGACAGGACAATCCTATCCACGAGGACAGCCACTAAAGCTCGACCGCATTGGCTGCCTACGAATGGGAACCACTGTTGCCACAAATGCATTACTTGAGCGCAAAGGCGCCCGCTCTGTTCTGTTCACGACCAAAGGCTTTCGAGACCTTTTGAAGATTGGAGATCAGTCACGACCCGCCATCTTCGACTTATCAATGGCCCGACCAGATGTCTTACCGGAGAGTGTGGTGGAGGTAAACGAACGAGTTGTTCCATGCCACCCATCTGCTGATCCTGAATGCTTCAAAGATGCCCGGATTGTTGAAGGCATTACGGGGGAAAAGTTCCGCGTGATCCTTGATCTAGATATAAATCATGTGAAAACCGAGCTTCGGCGCTTGAAAGAACAAGGATACCAGTCCCTCTCTGTGGCTTTAGTTCATTCATTCGCTTATCCAGACCACGAGCAGAAGATTGGCGAGATTGCGGAGCAGATGGGATTCTCCGTCACATTATCATCAAAATTACAGCCAATGATTAAAATTGTGCCTCGGGGTATGTCGGCTGCAGCTGATGCATACCTGACACCAGTTATCAAGACTTATATCGATTCGATTTCCTCGAGCTTTGAAGGTGGATTAGAGAGCCAGGACAAGTGCCGCTTTGAATTCATGCAATCTGATGGGGGTCTCGTTGACTTCCGGAAATTCAGTGGACTCAAGGCAATTTTGTCTGGTCCTGCTGCTGGAGTCGTGGGATTTGCCGCAACGAGCTGGGATCCCGTTGAGAAAATCCCAGTCATTGGATTTGACATGGGCGGCACATCGACTGATGTCTCTCGCTTTGATGGTCACTTAGAACATGTGTTTGGCTCAAAGGTGGCTGGAGTATCAATACAATCACCACAGCTTGATATCAACACTGTGGCCGCTGGCGGTGGATCCATTCTTTCTTGGAGAAATGGTCTTTTCTATGTCGGGCCTGAATCTGCCAGTGCACACCCCGGCCCAGCATGCTATAGAAAAGGCGGCCCTCTAACTGTCACGGATGCCAATCTTTTCCTTGGTCGCCTGCTTCCTGAATATTTCCCTCACATATTCGGACCGGATGAAAACCAGCCACTTAATACCGAGGTCACGACACAAAAGTTCCGTGACTTGACTAGCAAGATCAACTCGGAGCGTCGCCAGCTCTCCCAGTCTGAATACACCGCAGAAGAGGTGGCTCTCGGATTTCTCAAAGTCGCAGACGAGTCCATGGCTCGCCCAATCCGTAACCTTACGGAGGCCCGTGGATTCGAGACGGCTTCTCATCACCTAGCCAGCTTTGGCGGTGCCGGAGGACAACATGCTTGCTCCGTGGCTGAATCTCTTGGAATTTCGCGAATCATCATTCACAAGTACTCCTCAGTCCTTTCGGCTTATGGCCTTGCTTTAGCAGAAGTTGTCAAGGAGTCACAAGAGCCTGTTTCTTCGGACTATACTTCGTCTCTTTCGACTCTTCTTCAACGATTCGATGGTATGGCGAACTCGGCAGCTGAAGATATGCAGAGCCAGGGATTTTCACTCAACCAAGTACGACACGAGCAATATCTCAATATGCGGTATGAGGGATCCGATACCAGTCTGATGATATTGCGACCGGAGAACTCATCAGACTTTTTGACTGAATTTCGCGAACGACATCGTCGCGAGTTCAACTTCAATTCAGAGCGAGCTGTTCTGGTTGATGATATTCGAGTGCGTACAATTGCTTCCTCCAAGGCTCGTACAGAACGCAGTCCATTAGTGCAGATCAAGGAGACTCCTAAACAAGAGGCGGAATTTTCTCCTGCTGGTACGGCCTTGGCTTACTTTGATGGCCACACCGAGCGAGTTCAGACTCCTGTGTTCCTTCTGAATCAGCTCAAGACTGGCAGTCAGATTTCCGGGCCAGCAATAATTATTGACAAGACACAAACCATTGTCGTTGCTCCGAATGCTGCTGCTCGTATCCTGGAAACATGTATTGTTATTGATCTTCTTGAAAAGCACAACAAGGCCTCGGCATCATCTGACGCTCTGGCTGATGTCGATCCGATTCGATTGAGTATCTTTGGACATCGATTCATGTCGATCGCTGAACAGATGGGTCGAACACTACAGAAAACCTCTGTCTCAACTAACATCAAGGAACGACTGGACTTCTCATGCGCTCTTTTCTCTCCAGACGGAGGATTAGTCGCCAATGCCCCTCATGTGCCTGTGCATCTGGGATCAATGCAATTCGCAGTCCGTTATCAGCACGAGAAGTGGCTGGGCAAATTGAAAGATGGTGATGTCCTGGTAGCAAACCACCCTAGTTGTGGTGGTACTCACCTGCCCGATATCACAGTATGTCACGGAGCTTATATCTCACCGAAGATGTAATTGAACTAACATATCAATCACAGGTCATTACCCCCGTGTTCGACCGCCCTGGGGGCACCAGGATCATGTTCTATGTCGCCTCCCGTGGCCACCATGCAGACATTGGCGGTATTTTGCCCGGATCGATGCCCCCCAAGTCCACAGAACTATGGCAAGAAGGTGCCGCAATTGAGGGAGAAAAGATTGTCAGCGACGGCATTCTCGACGAAGCACGTCTCATTGAATTACTCGTCACAAAGCCATCTCAATACCCAGGCTGTGCCGGCGCACGCTGTATCAGCGACAACCTGTCAGATCTGAAAGCGCAAATCGCGGCCAACACCCGTGGAATAACTCTGATCCAGAGCCTCTTCGCGGAGTATGGGACCGAAACCGTGCAGAAATACATGTATGCCATCCAATCCACAGCCGAGACAGCCGTTCGAAACCTCCTCAAGGGTCTCTATCAGAAATTCGACGGGAAACCACTCGAGTCGGTGGATTACATGGACGATGGCACTCCGATTCGTCTGAAAGTGACCATTGACGGAACCAGCGGGTCTGCTATTTTCGACTTTGAAGGAACTGGCTCTGAGGTCTACGGAAGCTGGAATGCACCGATCGCCATCACCCACTCGGCTATCATCTACTGCCTGCGATGCATGATCAACGCAGATGTCCCTCTCAACCAGGGATGCCTCGCGCCAATTGATATCCAAGTGCCCTCCCCTAGTATTCTGTCTCCTTCAAAGACAGCTGCAGTCGTCGGAGGCAATGTCGTGACTTCTCAGCGAATCACCGATGTAGTCTTCAAGGCATTCCAGGCTTGCGCTGCTTCTCAGGGATGCTGCAACAACCTGACTTTTGGCATTGACCCCATTATCGACGCATCAACGGGCGCCGTACTCAAGCCTGGATTTGGATATTACGAGACAATCGCCGGAGGCAGTGGAGCTGGACCAACCTGGAAAGGCGAGTCCGGGGTGCAGGTTCATATGACAAACACTCGGATCACAGATTCTGAGATCTTAGAAAAGCGCTATCCAACCTTGCTTCGCCAATTCACTCTCCGTGACGGTTCTGGCGGCAAAGGAAAGAACCCCGGTGGTGAGGGTGTTGTGCGAGAAATTGAGTTCCTTGCACCAGTCAAATGCTCTATCTTGTCGGAGAGACGAGTCCACCGGCCTTACGGATTGGAAGGCGGCGAGGATGCTCAGCCAGGACTGAACCAGTGGATCACTAGAGATGCTGAGACTGGCGAGCAGCGATATATCAATATCGGTGGTAAGAATACAGTGTCTGTCAACACACATGATCGCGTGGTCATCATGAGTGCCGGAGGTGGTGGATGGGGAAAAGTTGAGGCTTAGATATGACAACAATCAAAGAATGACTTGTGGATAGAAAGCACTGAAATCAGAGATATGATTTCCTAATGATATTTTTAAATTGATGAAACCATCTATGGATCGTAAGTCATCTACTCATAGGGCTACAATGTTTCTAGAGTCCTTCCAGATTAAAAAGGGAAAAGCCCGAATAACAGTTCCTCGCGCCCAAAAAGTGAATAATAATGTATAGCCATCAAGGAATCAACAATCACAGTGACCAAATATCTTACTCTACCACAATCCGGCCTTCCAGACGAGGCGAGATAGCAGACGTCCAAGGCGGCGTCAGCTCTCCTTCGCCATCTGTCTGGCTCAAGGATGCCGAATGGAGGCCTGCATGCCGCATCCACTTTCGAACAACTCGACGCGCTAGCTGGAGACGATGCTGTTCATCCGCGGAAGATCGAGCTGGCAGAGTCACATAATTGGTTATGCCTTTGGGTGATGTGAGGATTTCCGGATCATCATCTGAATCAGAGTCCATGGCGTCGCTGCTGTGGGCTTCGTTTCCTGGAAGAGTAGAAGGCGGTTGCATTTCCTCTGGGAAACGACCGTAGTAATAGGACGAGCGACCGGTGCGAGCGAGGGGAGGTCGAGAGTCAGTGAATTGTTTCGGGGACTTTTCCAGTTTCGGAGACGAATTCGCGGAAGGTGGCTTGATATATCCTTTCCCATGAAGGTTGCGATGCACAGTTCCCCAGTGCCGATGTAAACTTGGGCTCCAGTATCGCCATTTGCCCAAAACCTTGAGGCTCTGAAAGTATTGACGCAGAATCGTGCTTATCAAAACTCCGTTCTCTTCATCGACGATCTCTTCGACTTCACCTCCTTCGGATTGTACCAGTAGAGACGAAAATCCGTCCTTTCCACGGGCCATGTATCCGCGCGTAGCAACGGTATATTTCCGCTGGATATCAATCGGTTCACCACCGACACGTGCAAATGTAAGTCTTGATCCTGGCTCACCTGCTAATTTGAACCCAAAGGATATGTTCGATACTTGTGTGAACCGACCTTCCAGAGCTGGAAGTGTACTAACTCCATTCTCCAGAGCACCAAGCAAAGCTTTACCACTGAGTCGAATGAGCACGACGGGGTCCTCGAAAGGAAAGCAATTAAGAAGATCTTTCAGACGCAGTATCCCTGGCGGATAGATTTGGTCACCTCTGATAGTCCCTCCTGCCATCATCGCACAATCGGCGTTATAATAGAATCGCATAAGGTCGCACACGAAGTTACCAAGGTTTGATTCGCGTTGACGGACCGTAGAAAACCGACCATCCAAAGCAACTGCAGTATATCCGACAGGCTTCTCAAGCTTAGACTTCAGGCTGGACGTGAGACGATCAACGAGGCCCACTGCAGTGGAATCTTCAGGGATTGACCGGACCACATCACGTCTGACGATATTGAAATCCCAGCCTTTGCTGTCACCCGTCTTTCGAAAGGCCTCGAGATAGCTTAATTGCTTAAAATCAGTCCCTGAACGAAGCACATGCGTGCCATTGATAACACTATGCGCATAATAGTGATCGTGGCCACCCAGAATAATATCAACTAGACCGGGCGGAAGATTTCTAGCAAGTTTATCATCATTTGGCTCTCTTTGGTGGGAGACCACGACAATAAGCTCTGCGCCTTGTTCCCGAAGCTGCGGGGCAAGTTCTTTTGCCGTCTGCGTGGCCGATTTGTAAATAAGGTCGGGCGGGAGTGAATTGATTGTTCCAAGCCTGAGCAAACGTAAGCATCGCGCGGAAATCAATATTTACTGAGATACGAATAATTACCACTCTCGCTCCCCAAGACCAATAACGCCGATCTTAATGCCATTTGAGGATGTGAGCATGCAAGTCTTCCCACAATCAGCAATAGGAACTCCATCACCTAAAGCGGGATCTAAGACATTGGCAAGAAGCCATGGGAAATGACATTGGCTCTTCAAGTGTCGGAACTGGGCGACTCCAAAGTCAAGATCGTGATTCTGACTATGTTAGTGGGGTCTGACTCCTGAACACGAGAAACAGGGGCACTCACTCCCACACAGGCTACGTCAGTCCCAATCGTGTTAAGGAAAGGGACCATGTGCCTTCCCTTCGTTACTGTGCTCTCTATACTCGGATTGAATGCATCGCCCGAGAAGAAGGTGAGTATTTCTGGCTGCCCAGCAAATCGCTGATCCGATCGATAATAGTTCACCAGCGACTGGAATCGAGGTACCCCGCCAATGGGTTCCGCGGATCCAGATCTGAAGAGTAGCGGTCAGCGGGGGGAGTTGACTTTTGCTGCTCGGGGGAAAGGGGTTGATACTCGACATGATACACATCATTGTAGTGAATTAGGCGTAAATCTGGAGGGCCGGTACGATCCGACAAATGTACGCCCGAAAGCCCAGTAGACTCGAGTGTTGACATGGAATGCTCTAGCAAGGCTATGGCAGCGGGGAGGCAAATGGAAAGAACAGTAGTCGTGCGGGTGATAGGTTTTAAGGATAAATTGCCAAGCGAGCGATACGTCTTTGAGATAAGAAAGGAAACAAACAACACGATGAATAAAGCCTGAGGAATTGAGTGGAACAATCGATCGGTCGATCCGGGGCAATCATTCATGCCAGCCAAGCCAGGCTGTCAGGCTGCAAGGCATACATTCCATCCCACTTTCCTCGGTTGGCGTTCTACACATCAGGTACTTGGCCTAGAGTTTATTCCCACAAGATAATTCATCGTTGCTTATGATTGAGTATAGTATGAGTAGAGACATACAAAGTGTCAAATGGAAACAAGTTCGAACACACCGCGCCATGCAAAGAGGTATCCTGGGCAACCGAAAAAAAGAAAGGAAGAAAGAAAATGAAAAGTGGAAACACGGGAAAAAAAAAAGGGGGGGGATATAGAAGTCAATCGTAAAAGAGATCGTTTGTCTCATAGTTTCTGCTCGGCGAGCGTCCATCGACGCCGCGAACCAGTATCCCGATCTTCCAAAGATGGTGCGCTTCCCCAAAGACCCCGTTGAGAATTAGTTCTCTGAGGTAGTTGCTTTTGCCAGCCACCGGAATCGACAATGGGCTCCGGTGGAGTGGATTCTTGGGCTGTTGGGCGTCTATCTCTAAAGTTAGGCACGAAGTCATCTGCTTCGTCATCCTTTTCAGTAGGTGAAGAAATAGACCCCCAAAGACCAGAGGCACTTGAAGGAGACCCCGAAGTGGCCGGGCGCTGCATGAAAGACCATCCCATTCCCGGAGCGGGGCCAGCCGAAATGGCGCCATTTATAGCCGCAGGGCGAGATCCCAGCCGATTGCGGTATATCGGGATTGTAGGTGGTAGCGAAGGCTTAGGGGCTGAAGGGGATTTCAGTGATGAGAGCTGGGATGGGTTGAACCCAGCCCTTAGATGATCCGCGGATGCAATTAGAGGCATGATATATTTTCGAGGTATCGAGCGGTCATTCTGTTGGGATAGAGCCTCACCAACAGACTCCGAATTCCTTTCTATTTGAGGCAAGCGCTCTTGAGGCACAGCTAGTGTAAGAGAAGCGGTTCCAATATCCAACAACTGTGGACGGCCGGCGAGGTCATTGATTAAGGCATTGCAGTCTGCTCCGTGTGTGATAATGATAACAACGTTCTGCGCAGGTCTATTGTCTGCTGCTGTATCGTTGACTATTGACGCAGGGCGAGGGCATTGTGAGTCAATTGGAGTTTGATACCACTTCAGCATCTTTTCGAATCCAACATTGACACGCTCTTGCATTGTGCTCCACTCTTCGCCAAAGTCACCACCAGTGCCCCATGCTGGAGTCCGCATGGTGTCCCACTGGTAGTCAATCTTGACACAAGCGTCTCGCGCGTGTGCTACATAGCCAGCAGGAATTGGGTCCGATGTAGAAACAGCATAGCTTGGCGTAGGCGGCACATATGGGGCATGGGTTATAGGCATGATGTTTGTGTCCAGAAGGCTCAAAGCCTGTGGTGCATCACTCTCTAGTGATGGAGTTTGAGGCATGTCCACAGTGCTTGCACGTTGACGCTGAAAGTATTGTGGAGCAGGACGGGATTGTTCTCTTTCGTCGTTCTGTGGAGAGGTGGGGTGAGACAAACTTCCCCAGCCGCCAGGGAAATGGCCCGACAAAGACCTTGCGCCTTCTCGCACAGTAGGACTTAGAATGATTTCACCCCGGCGTAAGAGCTCTGCTTTAGCAGACGCCACCATTCGATCCGATGCAGGCGGGGGTATGATTTGATCGAAGTAGTCGGGTGACAGCCACTCGCCCAGAAACGCGTCGACCCGTAGTAACGGTCTCCTGTCTAAACTTGCCGGCGAATCGATGGCAGATGAGCCCGCCGATGCTGTACTATCTGCATTTTCACTCTCGGGGCGCGCTTGTCGCAGCCCTGCGCTCACTGCAATGGCAGTCTGGAGACATCGCAGGTATGGGGAGGAATGTACGATGATGTTATATCGTGGGGACGAATCCAAAGATGCATTTGAAGATGCTGAACTTGTCGAGTCTTCTCCGATAGGGGACTGGTTGGTCTGGGGGTTGATTCCTGTGAATTCTGCGGCTTCCAGGAGGCTCGCGATGCGTGTTCCAAGGGCGCGAGACTGCAGCCAGCCTCCATACGACAGCGGGGGGTCATAGGGTGTCGGAGACGTCAAATGCCAGTCCTTGTCGGCTGCATCCAGGCGGGCGCCATGTCTAGAAAAGTCAGATTTGAGCTTGTCGATCCATGCAGGACTTCATACCTGGCTATGAAAATAATGGGTGGAGACTCGGCCATGGAGGCTGGTTCCCAGAGGAGGTTGAGAGAACAAAAGCCAGACTCCTAAAGCCCGTAAGGGAAAGGCTTAGAAAGACATAACAGCTGATGAAGCATCGGGGCTTCCCCGAGATCCGAAATAAAGAGAAAGCAACTGCACGTCACTCAAAAAAAAAAAAGCGGCATGTGACGCTTAGGTAAGGATTGTACCCCTCCTTCTGTTCTTAGTTCGTCTGGCAGTTTTCACGCCTCTTGGGGACTTGATTGAACAGAAAATTGGAGACTGGGAGGGGGGAGCAGAGATGCCCCAGGTATAATTTCCAGGATGCAGGAGCTGGAAGGGCGCATCTCTCCAGGGGCGATCCCGATGATCCAAGTTGACAGCGTTATCGCGATAAGGAAACTTTGTGGTTATCTGATCGAGCCGGTCCGTTCGTGGGGAGTTTGGGAGCTTCAGGAGAACAATTGTCAGTTGGTCAGAAGCGCTGTCTGTGCTCTGCTTTGGAGTATGAGATGCGCATTGGAGTTCGTCGCGATCGTCGCCCCCACTGCAAGGCGCAGGTGTTTTGCACTCCTGCAACTCCTGTCACCCTTGGCCCCTCCTATGCAAGCAAGCGCTTAAACTAGGGCAAACATAAGGGCGAACTAGTGAATTAACTTGTGATCTGGCTACTGCTCCTTTTTTATTTTATGACCAGACTCTTTGGTTTATGAATGCTATCCTATTGTCTTGAAGGCAATGACCCCACGTCACTATGCGGGATAAGGTATCTCCTGCCCAGGTTGGAATTTAGTTGATTACCAGGTGCAGAGTTGGAACTGATTGATGCTACTCGAATGAGTCATTTATTCACGCATTTAGAATTCATTAGGAGTGCAAGGTGGTCGACAATCCTTCGACATGCGCTTTGGTACGTACCAGAGACTGGATTTATAATCAGCGAGGCTGTGAACCACTGTACTAGACGCGAGCCACCTCGCGATACATTTATTCAACTATTCCAGGTTACCATCCTTGGACCGTGTGCTCATTCTCAAAAACAGCATGGCTACACAATCCCCAATCAAAGCAGTATTTTTCGACTTCATGGGCACCTGCCTAGACTGGCATTCCAGCGCAGTGCAGTCCGCCCCCGCCTCTATTCCCAAAGCCGAGGCGTCCGAACTCGCCTTGCAATGGCGCCAGCAGTATTTCGATGAGAATGCAGAGCGTATTCGCCAGAATCTCGCTCCAGAGGATATCGACCTGACCCTATCACGCGCCATGGACACGGTCCTCGCGCAGAAATTCCCCCACCTCCAAACTCACGTGGGCCAGGCTGAGAAAGAGCACATGATTGTTAAATGGCATTCTCAGCCGGCGTGGCCTGAAGTACCCAAGGCAATTGAAAGTATTCAAGAGGACCTCGGGCTAGAGACATTTGTCCACGCCAACGGCACAACTCGTCTCCAGCTGGATCTTACACGCTCCTCGGGGCTGAAGTTCAATATGCTATTTTCTAGTCAATTGCTAGGGTTGTACAAACCCAGTCTGGATGCATACCGGAAAGGATTGGAATTTATCCAGCGGAAGCCAGAAGAGGTAGTAATGGTGGCTGCGCATGCGTATGACCTACGGGGCGCGAAGCAGGTCGGAATGAAAACTATTTACATCCGCCGCTGGACAGACGATATTAATGAAGACATGGATAAGGTACGAGAAGAGTTTGATATCTTTTTGGAGAATATGGAGGATCTGCCTCGCGCAATTGCGTCTTTAGGAATCTAGAACTCGTAGCCGAATGGCATACATTTATGAAATTGTGGACAAAGATTCGACTGTCTATGACTATTTGAATTACTGCAATCTCAATTCATCAATTATCAAAGAGAAAAATCAGCGCATTACTGGAGCTTGGATGTTTATCGCCACCATCAAGGGCTCAGGTTGTCCCAAATTCGCTCCTTGTATTGACCCCTCTCCCCCTCTGCAGGGGGATCCTGTGCTTGAAGCTTTCCCTTGGGATACCCATGATGGAGCCTGACGACGACCTTAACTAAAATTCTATTGGATATTGCTCATAAGCTAACGAAAGCTCCTGATAACATGTCTTTTTCACTAGCTATGATGAGGTGTTTACGCGCGAATGGAACGGATGCCCATCCTCCAAATTCCAGGGCCGGCTGGATTTCTCTTTGGGTCCTCCATTAGAGCATCGCTATTGTTCCTTCTAAAATAAAAGAACAACTATTATCTTATTACATTAACTAACACCCCACAATCAACCCCGCGCCCACGTTTGATCATCTTCGAGGGTCAAGGGATGGGCAAGAATGTCGATGCCGTCAGGCACCGGATCACTATATCTCCTACATACCTTTGACATCATATGAGATCATGTCAGTTCATGGTAAAAGTGAAAAGGGCATGTCAAACGATTTCAGAGAACTACTTAAGACCTCAAGTAGCTAACCTCTTCGCGTTCAAACCATCATCGCCCTATCAAGCATCATTCGATACTCTTTACATTTTACTCCAACAAACCAGCTTCAAACTTCAAGATGCGTTTTGAATACATCTGGACTTTTGTTCTTGCAGCCTCTGGCGCTCTTGCCATGCCCCGCGGGACAATTCAGCACGTAGGAAAAATTACTACTGAAATGTGACTTCTATCGCTAACATAGCTCATAGCACCAGCAGCCCGAGGTAACAGTCCCGTCTGTGGCAACCGATATTAGATATTAACTCCATTTCTCAGGTCACTCCTGCTGCATCCTCCTCGATGTCTACTTTCATGAAAAGAACCATGCCAACTACCGAAGCAATGCCTGCCTCTTCCACATCGATGGCAGCTGCACCTACGATGAGAGCTGAGAAATTCATGATGCCGTGAGTTTGCCATCAATTTGAAAGAAGTTGGATAGAGAGACTTACGGTTTATAAAAAGTTTTTGATTTACGCCGAAGATGTTCGAAGCTGTGCATTATCACATGAGTTCCAGGAGGCAGAGATAACGAAGGAATGATATTTGTATTTACTTGGAATTGGTTTTATTATTTGACATTCTGGGAACTCTCGGTTGTATGCCAGTAGTCTATATAAGTCGTTGCAGACTTGAGTTGTAAATCCTCCTTTTCCAAGGTTGTTGGTGACATGGAAGCCGACCAGAATCCCAGAAGACCCTTCCAAGCAGAATATTTTGTGATATCAACAGGTAAGAATGGTATCAAATGTTTGTTCATTATGGTCATATATTGGTATCTTAGAATGAAATAGCTCCTTATGCCGACAATCCATTCATGCCATTCCAACAGGTTTTGCCCCTGCAAGATTTACAACTCGGCCGCCTCCGGAAAGAACAGGTGCACCAACAGCAGCAGGCGCAGCAGGCTTCACCCATCCGGGGACACTATCATCATCACCCTCGCGAGCCAAGATTGTCTGCCAAACATTCGGGAATCCAGTCGGTAAAGCTCCCCGTGCTCGGGCGCCTGGGATTGCAAAGCGGGGTCTGCGGTGCGTCAAATAGCCACGCATCAACCCCTGTGTCAGAAGAGAAGCCAGGATAGATTCCAATTCTTGCATGATCAAGGTTGGCTCGCCGTCTTCAAGTCCCTCCTCTGTATATGTATTCATTTCACATCCTTCGTAATCAAGCTCTGGGACTCCATCAATTAAGTCACCAGGGACGTTGTTCTGCCAGTGGCCTGTTTCGTCGAAGAAACCGTCTGGTGCTAAGAAGTCGCCATAAGTTTCCAGGACCTTATCGTTTGGAACCGACATAACGCTCTCAAGGGTTTCCAGTCCAATGAAATCAGGATCCGTTGGTAACGAGATAGTTTGTGATCCAAAATAGATCGACTTGGAGTTTGGATTTCCGATGGCAGTATGGGTCGGCTTTTCATGTTGCGACTGAAGCCATTTTGTAGCGGCCTCTAGCTTGTCAAGATACAGATACGGGGGCGGGCCGCGCTGTGCCTGCGCCTGCATATCGCCATGAAAACCACCCTGAATGAATATTTTGCGACAGAAAGATCTCCAGACTAGAATTTCGCATCGATTTCGAAGAGTGAGCAGGATTCCCTTCTTTGCAAACCATTGCGCCGTGGGAGCGTCAAATGCGAGATGCTCTCGGAATGCTATGTAGTCTCCGCGCACAATTAACCGGCACAGCGGCTCAAAATGTTCCCCAAGCCCTTGGGTTTCAGGTCCTTGGAGAAGCGCTCGGGAGGGAAAGCGGCCCATAACAATGTTGCAGGGAATGAGATATGTTAGAATAAGCTTTCGTTGGCTTAGAGCTTGTCGATGGCATTGGTTGTATGCGGCTTGTAGCGCAATTTGCGCGGGGTAAAAAAGATTATTCGAAAATAAGTACCGACCCAGGTAGTAGAGATATGTTACTCGTTGAGAGGCCGGAAAGTGCATTAAAGGAGGTGATTGGGCGCTGATACTGGCAAACATTTGTTCTGCGTTGCGCAGCTTGCCACACTGGGATAAAGTTAGAGCGAATGATTTTATGGACGGCGTGGGTGATACAAACCTGGAACAAAAGCTTAAGACACAGGTTGGCCATGAGGTATATTCCCTTCCGCTTGCCTTCCGGTTTGCCATTTGGACCTGGAGTCCCGCTGCGGTCGGTCAGACATTTGATGAAAGCCTCGCGAACAACGTTTGCAGACTGCTCCACCAGAGTGACCTTTTCGATACTATCCTCACGGTCCATACCTCCTTCCATCCGCAGAATATGAGCTATCAATTCGGGGCGACGGTCCAGTCCCATAGCTAATTTAGCTAGCACTTTGGAGAGATATAAGACGGTGGGCAAAACGACGACTCCCATTTGACTATCGCCGAGGGCTAGAACGCATTGGCTAGAAATCAAAAAGGCGAGTCAGAATCTCGATTCAAGCATGCAGCTTATAGGGCCAAAGATGGCGCTGTAAAGAAAGACTTACTTCACTAAGGCTCTGAGCAGGTTATATGTCTCAAGCAGATTCTCGACATTCACGTCGCGCAAGAACGCCAGGTATAGCTTCATAAAAGTTGGGAAGGCTGACCATGACGAGCCGCCTTTATTCTGCGGAACCAATGGCTCGCATCGTTGCTGCAGCGCTGTGTCGCTCTGCGGACCGGGCGGGTATCGTTGACGCAGCTCCTGAATCATGCGCTGGTAGATATCCGCAAGCGGGGGTTCTATCTGTAGAAAGTCTTGTAGGTTCGCTCCATCGCGTTTCTGGACCAGATCGGCCACGCTGCCTAGGAATTGGTCCAAGACGGGTGTTTGCCCAGCCATGTTGACGACGCGCGTGAGCGAGGGGATTGTGGTTCGAGGGTGACAGGTGACGACGAGACACGCAATCAGGTGATAACTTGGGGATATGCGACCATGATCAGAGCTGCCTTGTATCCTTCCTCTTGGTTAAGTGTGCGCCTGGCCACCGTGAAGATCTGGAGGTGATGGTGAACCTTTCATGACGCTGAAGGCCATTTGGGACGGCAGAATTCTTTCACCGGCAAGGCTGACCACCAATTAACATCGAGCTACGATGATCGATCTACTTGTATACACTGACCATTTTGAAATTTTCTAATTAATTGCTCATATTATTCTGAGTGGAGAGCACTGGCATGTAGGGGGTTACCACTATACCTTCGGTATCTTTTACAATTCTGTATCGGCATAGGCGCATATTGGGGCGAGTCTCTGTTCTCGGAGCGGCCTCGTGCCCACTAGGCGAACTACATAAAGCCCAAGCTCAACCTTGGAAATCATTAGACTCCCCGTGGAAGATGAGCGCGGCCCGTTGGATTGCAGAATCTAGCTAGTAGCAGTAGCTTCCCCTGTAATTACGTCGCTCTGCTGGACGCAATCCGGGCGCAAGCCATCACCGTTGCATGATGTCATGGAAGCTGTGAACAGGAAGTGGACGATCACATGAAGCTCCTCAAGTCTCGAGTGTTTTGCTCCACTCGTCACGTCACTCTCGAGCTTCCATGATAAAGTCAATTGACATGCCACTTTTTCTTTCTTTTTATTGTCCCTCAACGTTCTAACGCCATGGCAGCGACCAAGTCCTCTATCCCTGCCATTATCAGGCACCCCATTGTTGAAACCTTTACCTTACTCTACGTCCTGGTCCAGAGAGTGCTCCGGTACATCTTCTCTCCAGTCCCTCCACCACCATCGGCAGGAAAGTCGGATGCACCTCGTAGGCGAGTTGCTGTGATCGGCGCTGGATTGACTGGAATCTCTTCAGCCGCACACTGTGTGGGCCACGGGTTTGACGTGCAGATCTTCGAATCTAGACCGCAAGATGAAGGCCTCGGAGGAATATGGAGTGTATGCAACCAATGAAACATCCGCGAAGATTCGACGTGCAGATGCTAACTCAACCTGCAGAGAGTCAACTCGACATCTGCCCTCCAAGTACACAGTTTGATGTACCGTTTTCACCCTTCAGTGAATTTCGATAGTGCCTACCCAAGCCAAAAACAGATCCGGGAGCAGATCGTCGCTCTTTGGAAGCGATACGATCTCGAAAGACGCACCGTCTTTGACACCAAAGTGACCTCCGTCAAGAAGAGGAAAGACGGACAATGGATCATCAACAATGACGAATCCTTTGGTCATTTCGATGGAGTTGTCGCAGCAGTGGGAGTTTGTGGAGATCCTCAAATGCCCACACTGCCTGATCAAGGAAAGTTCAAAGGTCAAATCTGCCATTCCTCCAACTTAGATGGCAAAGATGCCAAGGGCAAAAAGATCCTCATTGTTGGTGGCGGCGCCAGCGCCATTGAAGCTTTGGAATTCGCTGTCAAGTCTGGTGCAGCTGAGATTGACGTACTCGCACGCTCTGAAAAATGGGTAATCCCAAGAAATATCCTGGTTCAATCATTGCTCGCGTTCAATATTTTCGGTCAAGAAACCTCACTATCGTGGATCCCAGAGTGGCTTCTGCGCAAATTCTTTTATCGGGATCTAGAGGATATCGCACCGGTTGACGACGGCATCTTCACTGAGACACCAATGGCCAATTCCGATCTCTTTAACCAGATCCGAGAGGGCAAGGCTCATTGGCTTCGTGGTGACATCCTATCTGTTGAAGAAAACGGAGTACTATTCAACCATCGTGCACAAGGAGTTCCCAAAGGAGGCCCTGGCAAAGAGGGATTAGTTGAGGGCGATATGATTGTTATGGCGACTGGATTTAAGCGCCCTTCCTTGACTTTCCTTCCCAATGAGGTATTCGAAGAGCCTTACGGTCCTCCAAACTGGTACTTGCAAGTGTTCCCGCCCAAGTACACAGACATCTGTGCCAACAACAGTACCTACCTCAATGCCATTGGCACGGTGGGGAACATGCATATTGGCATTTACACGCGCTTCTTGATCATGTTCATTTCAGACCCTTTGACTCGTCCAACTGAGGAGCGCATGAAAACATGGATCGACTTTACTCGCTTCATGAAGCGTCTGGCTCCTACGAAAGCCTTTGACTTCTTTACCTACGCTGAGCTCATTTATTGGTACGTCTTCTGCTTGGCTATTAACCCTTTCAGATGGAAGTGGGCTCTTTTCGTATTCTTTGGTATCGGAGGAGGGTTGCCATTGGCCGTTGTCGAGCAAGAGCGCAAGTTCCGGCAAGAACTGCGCAAGTCGCGGAAACAAAATTAAAAGCCATAGCTTGAAGGAGGTTGAAAGAGGATCGTGATGGTCTGGTGTGAGGGAATATAGGCATTATGGTGATAGTTCAGTTTTAATTTAGACCATAACGTCTTGATGACTCGATAGAAATGTTGTGACAGTTTTAAGCAGTATTATGTTAATTATATCAGTGCAATAAAGTATTATCGACAAGAGGTAGCACACGCTTGGCTCGCCAAGATCAGTGCTGTTTAATCTCAGAAACCTTGGCGTCCATGTCCTGGGCCAAATTCCCTTTCGCGATCCACCTGGGGAGATAGCCATTTTCCTCCAGCCACAACATGGGCCAGAGGGCAAAAGTGCCCAGCACACAGAATATGGTAGCAAGCAAATGCCAGGCCACGATAAGCCAATGACCTACATGTGGGAGAATGAATTTCACAAACTCAGACGTTTGGTAGAGATCCTCCTGCCGGGTAATGTAGTACAATGTCTTCTCTCCGTTGGTGCGGGCGTCGCTCTTTGTAGGCTCCGTAGTCAGGTCCAGGACGGTTGTCAAGGTCACAGGCGCGACATGGAAAGGCACGACCCAAATTGAGAATATCTGGGACATGTTGACATAAAGCTTCAGGTTCTTTTCATCGAAGGCTGTTTGGATATTAGAGATGACTTGAGCATTGGGGCCTTGGGCGATCTTACCAAGCGAGTGAACCTCGATCTCGATTCTGGGTGACATGCATTTATACCATTGAAAGATCTTCGTGATATACCACCGACTACCGGCGAAACGGGGCACACGGCAAAAAGGATGAACGAAAGCAGCATCGGAGGTGAAGAATCGCTCGATGACCTTCTCCTGCAACGAGGGGACGCTCTGGGTCAAGAGACGAATGACCGTCGGGATTTCAACAACTGGTATATATGAGCGGCGACCTTAAATTTTTGGATGAATAGCAATTTACCTGGATTGTCCATCTTGAGAGAGCTATGAGGGATGGAGAAAGAAATGAGACGAGAGGCAGAGAGTATATCAAGAGATCAAGATGTTTGCTTTTCCTCGATGACATCATCCGCATGTGAACCCGGCAGGGCAAACTACGCAAACTACATACAACTCAATCAAGATGGCTACAAGTACTTCTGTAGTCTTATCAGATTATCAGGTCCATAGCGAAACCGGCAATTGAATTTTTGACGCCATCAAATGCTATATGTATATTCTTGGTACACGGCACCCTATTTCTTCCAGCTCTCAACCTTCCGTCGGCGCTTGTCGAATATCTCGCCCATGCCAACACCATCGTCGCGCTGCCCATCTTCATTCTTCCTCTTCCTGCTCTTTTCCAAAGCCACACCACCGTTCTTGCTTCGTCGCGTAAGGCGTTCAATGCGGTCGGCACCTTCTCCCAATGACTGCCACTCATCACCGCCGTAAGTGCTTTGAGGTCCGCGACCGCGTCGCTTAGCCATCTCCTTCTTGGTTTCCTTGGGAAGTCGAACAAAGTTGGTTTCTTCGTATCGGGCCCGATCGGCCTCGTATTCTCGGTCCTTCTTAGACTTGGTCTCGCGGCCACCTGCCACAATGGTGCTTCCGATAGAAGGCTCTGCCATAGGCGCAGAAGACATCTCAGCACTGACGAACTCGTCAATGACATTTGACCGACGAGGTCGGCGATCCGCCCGCTCCCTGCTTTCTGATGTAGGCAAGGCTGTAGGCATGATTCTTGGTGGACGATAGATGCCATCGTTGGATTCCCGGCCGACGGCCTGGGATTTAGCTTGCTTGGGCTCAATCTTGGCCTTGGAGAATGCAGAGACATTGGGGCGATAGGCCATCTCATCCATGTCTTCTTCGTCTTCGTCCTCTTCCTCATCGCTGTCACTCTCCTCCCCAGAGGACGACGCATCTTCGCTGTCTGAGTTCTTGGCCTTGCGGGCCTTAGACTTCTTCGATTGCGCCGGACGCTCGGCCTGCTCACTGTCTTCCGCTGCCTTAATGACTTTGTCGATCTGGTATTTCAAGCGCGCCTCCAAAGGTCGCACACCACGGTCGAGAAACACGCGAAGCTCTGTCAGCTTTTTCACGGTTCCGTCTTTGAGAGTGTCATCAAGCTTTTCGTCCGAACCGTCGCTGCCAGAATTTGATGCCGATTGTCGTAGTTGGAATATTATTAAGAAAACAAGATTCTGGAGGTAAGAGAGCAGAATTTCGTTCTTGGTATCGAGGAGGGAGATGCCGTCCTGCGGCGGGTCAATCGAGACATCGGTGGGCGCGGTTTTCGACCCAGCCGGCAGAGATGATGCTGCGCTCGTGAGACATGCTGTCAAGCTCTCAAGAAGAGTCGCAAGTTTCTTCGGGCGCGGGGCCTCTGTTGTGGCCATGGTGGAGTTTGGACAAGAAACTTCTATGCTTCCTCAGGAGCAAATGCGATTTTTTTTTTCTTTATCGGGCGGATTTCTTATCGGAGCCAGAACAAGTCACGTGCAAGGCAACTCTCGGAGCGTCATTACAAGTTCAGCCGCGTGTTCTTTCTTTGCTAGTTTCAAACCCGTTGACTTCCAGGCACATTGGACGCCCAGACTTCTCTGTGCTGCCAATTGGGTCCCCCTTAGATGCCACCTGGCTGGTCATCTGCCATTCATTCTTCTCATCTCTAGCTTCCTTTTACCAACCTCGAAAGCCATAAACCCTATCCCATTACGCATGCGGCTCTGAGAAACTCGGCCCCTCGAACTCCTTCACGCCATGCGGTTTACCGATCGAGCTCCCCTGGTTGCTTCCGCCATTTTGTCGTTATCCTCGGTCTCTACGGCCTTTTATCTCCCCGGAGTCGCCCCTTCATCTTACGACAAAGACCAGAATGTTCCGCTTTTCGTCAACCATTTGACCCCCAGTTTCTCACGCGACGATCAACTTCACTCTGTCTTCGCGTACGACTACTACCACCCTGCATTCCATTTCTGTCAGCCAGCGGATGGTCCGAAAGATGCGAGAGAATCACTGGGCAGCATTTTGTTTGGCGACCGGATACAAAGTTCCCCGATAGAGCTTCACATGGCCCAAAACGAGTCATGCAAGGCAATCTGCAAAGAGGAAATTTTCGATGCTCGCAGCGCCAAATTCACCAATCGTCGGATCTCCCAGGGATATAACATTAACTGGCTAGTGGACGGTCTGCCTGCGGCGCAACTGAATCTAGATTCAAACACCCAGACCGAGTTCTACAGCCCCGGATTCTCGCTTGGATATTTAGACGACAACGGACAGGCCTCTCTGAATAACCATTTCGACATCTTGATCGATTACCACCGAGTGGGATTTAGTGGCAAGGACAAGCTTCGCGTTGTCGGAGTGCTCGTTCAGCCCGAATCTCGCAGCGATTCACGACTCCTGGATGACGGGACCGCCGAGTGTGGCACCCGGGGCAACCCTGTTACCTTGAGTGAAGGAGGTGAAACGTCGGTCACCTGGACATACAGTGTCTACTGGAGGGAGTCCCCTACCGTGTGGGCAACTCGTTGGGATAAATACCTTCATGTGTACGACCCTAAGATTCACTGGTTCTCCTTGATCAATTCCGCTGTCTTCGTTGTTTTCTTGGTTGGAATGGTGAGCATGATCCTTGTGCGTGCCCTGAGAAAGGACATTGCTCGCTACAACCGCTTGGATACTTTCAATCTTGAGGACTTGGACGGCACATCTGCAGCTGTTGAAGATGGAATTCAAGAAGATTCGGGCTGGAAATTAGTTCATGGAGATGTCTTCCGCTCGCCAAAGGCCCCGCTCTTGTTAAGTGTTCTGCTCGGCAACGGAGCTCAGCTTTTCATGATGACCGGCGTGACAGTCAGTAAGTTATAGCCTTTTCGCTCTGAATGTGATCTGTGCCCAGCTAACGTATCGTGCTTAGTTTTTGCCCTCTTCGGTCTTCTTTCGCCTGCTAACCGTGGATTTTTGGCCACTGCAATCCTGTTGATCTCCGCCGTTTTTGGCGCGATTGGAGGATACGTTTCGGCCCGCGTATATAAGACCTTCGGCGGCGAGGCCTGGAGGCGTAACATTATTATGACCCCGCTGTTGATTCCCGGTGTCATCTTCGCCACCTTCTTCCTACTCAACCTGTTTGTATGGGCCAAGGGCTCAAGCGGCGCCGTTCCGTTCGGCACCATGCTCGCCCTTGTCCTTATCTGGTTCGTCATCAGTGTTCCTCTCAGCGTGGCAGGAAGTTGGCTCGGCTTCAAGCAATCGGTAAGACTCTTATCCTCATTTTGTAAACAAAAGATCCAACTTGCTAATTTGCCCCCGAATAGCCCATTGAAGGTCCCACCAAAACCAACCAAATTCCTCGTCAAGTGCCCCCAATGTCGGGTAGCCTTCGCACCATTCCTTCCATCTTACTGACTGGTATCCTACCTTTCGGCGCTATCTTCGTCGAGTTGTACTTTATTATGACCTCTCTTTGGACCAGCAAGATCTACTATATGTTTGGTTTCTTGTTCCTATGCTATGGATTGATGATTCTTACGTCTGCGGCCACAACCGTCTTACTTGTCTACTTCCTACTTTGTGCGGAGAACTACCGATGGCACTGGAGAGCGTTCGCCGGTGCAGGTATGACTGGTGGATATGTCTTCGTTAACGCCTTGCTGTTCTGGGCCACCCGGGTTAGCTTCGGCGGGTTAACTGGTGCCGTGCTCTACGTGGGATACTCGGCTCTGATTGGATTCATTGTTTTCATCCTTACCGGTATGTGTCTAATATACGTGGATATAATTCTCCGGCACTAACTCTTCTTTCACTAGGTTCGATTGGCTTCTTTGCGAGCTGGGCGTTTGTTCAGCGCATTTACGGATCCATCAAAGTGGACTGATCTGTTTTCCCTCTTACGTCTGCATCCCAATCACTCACCAACCGGGGCTTTTCTCCGGTCTTGCGAGTGATCTTCGCGCTCCCACCCATAATCCTCTTTTTTTCTCCGCGTGTGTTGATAACCTCCGGATGCATTGTTTGCGGCGAAATAGATTGATTTCATCTGGCAGTGCTTCTCATGTGTTTAACATTTTGCCTTTATCGCATCACGAAAATATCTCTAATTGAGGGACCCAGATGGGTAACGCTCTTGTATATAATGAAATGTGAAATTTATCCACCTTCCAAGGTTCCAGTAAGCCCGTCAGATAACAAGCTTAATCAGAGGACCCATTTGGGAACATCCGGTCGAGCCATGCCAAGCCCGGCAGCAGAGTCTCGACCTTCTCCCACATTCCGCCGATGTCCCCAATAATTCCGTAGAGTACCTTTGCTTAATTATTCGATCGTCTGCCGATTCAACTTGAAACCTGCCCTTTCGCCCGTTATCAGTCTCGTCGATCTTGTTCCGGAGAGGCACGTCATCTCTTGAAACTGACCGCCACCGGCCACAGCCACACTTACATTCCCCCCCTCGCCTGTACCCCGCGTCCGACCTTTCTTTCTTTCTTTTCGAAGCCACCGTCCCTGACGATCCTCTTCTTAACGTGCATGAACTAGGGTCTTCATCAGCTACGGACCTAGGTGCTTGATCATGGGAAAGTCGTGAGTACTGCCCCCCTTCAGGCCCGGAGGATCGGGCGCAAACTGGAGTTTCCGGATCTCCACGGCCGATGCGAACGGACTTCAGCAGGAGTGCTGCTACGGGAACCCCTCTGTTCAATTCATGAGCTGATTGAGCTATATCTAGACAGTCGAAGCTGTCGCCATCTCAGCTCGATGAGCTGCAGAGAGCGACCCATTTCGACAGGAAGGAGCTACAGCAATGGTACAAAGGTATTGTCCATGGCAACAAACTCCGTTGCAACCCTAGCATAGGGATCATGGGATGAACGACATGGCTAACTCAGTGCGCGCTCACCAGGCTTCTTGAAGGACTGCCCGTCCGGTACCTTGACTAAGGAGGAGTTTCAAAAGATCTACCGGCAATTCTTCCCATTCGGCGATCCGTCATCATTTGCAAATTATGTCTTCCGGGTATTTGATTCAGATAACAGCGGCATGATCGATTTCAAAGAGTTCATCTGTGCATTGTCGGTGACGTCGCGGGGCAAAATGGAAGATAAACTGGATTGGGCGTTCCAATTGTACGATATCGACGGCGATGGCAAGATCACATACGACGAGATGCTGAACATTGTTGAGGCGATTTACAAGATGGTAAGTTGTGTGAATTTTCCCTCCTATACATCTACGTTTCAACCTGGCTCATGTTGCGGATTCTACAGGTGGGATCGATGGTCAAGCTGCCCGAGGACGAAGACACCCCGGAAAAGCGGGTACGCAAGATCTTCCGCATGATGGACAAGGATGAAAACGGGAGTCTAGACTTGGAAGAGTTCAAGGAAGGCAGCAAGCGCGACGAGACCATTGTCAGCGCCTTGTCACTCTATGACGGCTTGGTATAGTGGACGCTTCGGGGCGAGTCTGGCGCAATTTGTGATTTTGTCCTTCGGAAATCTGGGTTCCCACGGGTGGGTTCTATTGTAGGCTTCTCAGGTTATCTTTTTTTTTCTTTTTCTGTCTCTTGCATTTGGTACAGGTCTGATGCTGGTTCTTGCGCCTCCCTTTTGTACATGAGCGCCTCTCTATCACTAGGATACCATGGAACTATCAAATGAAGTACAAACAAAGAGTACAAATGTAGCATAGTGCAGTAACTGCTCTGTACTATGTACGATATGTGCAGAGTCCAGTACTCGTACAAATACTCGAAGTATTTCGGCCCCACCGCCAATCGCGCCTTAAAGTATCGGAACGTTTGGGCTGAACTCTGCTCTGCACTTCCCCCTTTTTATGCCGAGTCATCCGATCCCCTTATAGATGCCTTGACCATTATGGTCTCAGCGCCCCGCCGCTGTCAGCGATGCGCTCCGTCCCTTCAGGTGGGTGTTCCTGTTGCTCCACCTCAACCTCGGGGTACATGTACCCCCGCCACTCTGGCTTGCTCGGGCGGAGGTTGCCCTCATGCAGAGGCTTGGCCACATGCAAGATAGCCGGGGCTTGAGGCTAAGTATTTCAACGGGTCTGACGTTTCACTCAGTGCGATGGTAAGCTTCCTTGTGGAAGCTGTCGAAAGGCCCGACTCCCCTGTCGATGGTCCACGAGATCTGATGCTCAGGAGGCATCAACGATAGCCTATCGCTTTGGATCCAATAGAAAATCTTCATCAAGAGATCGATCGTCAAGTCGAAACGCTCGAACTCTAACACGAACGGGTCGTAGTGATGCTCAATCATACAGCCTTCTCTCAATCGATGAGCACATGGCCCCTTCACTATTAGCCAAAGCAGCTTGTTTGCCACAAACGCAACTATATACCAACTTCGTGTTGTCGGCTTTCCCATGTTACTTCAAGGCCACAGAGAACCGTGTCCCCATAAACTGGGTCGAATATGTAGAGAACAGGCGCAGCACAGCCGATGCGCCCTTTGACTGGGCCATCCGCAGCCTCACAGCCATTTACACGGGCAGCATTCACGATGACCAGAAGTGCATGGATGCTGGCAGAGAATTGTATGCCCGATCTTTGCGAGGCCTTTCTGGCTTACTGGGCAATGTATCTACGGCTAAATCCGATGAGGCGCTGTCAACTGCCATTGCTTTAGCGGTCTTCGAAATGCTAGCCAGCACGTCAGAAGACGGCTGGATCAGACACGCCCATGGGATTCGGGCGTTGATGCAGTTACGAGGGCCCCAGGCACATCGAACAGGATTCGGATGTGCCCTGTATATTGCCTATCGAAACGTCCTAATCACCGCTGCTTTTGTGGCAGGCGAAGCATGCTTCTTTGAAGAACCAGAATGGCAGGACCTCAACAGACAGATTGCAGCAGACAATGCTAAACAGCCCGACTCGTCAGTCTATACGGATATAACAGAGCGTGCTTTCCGGGAGGTGGTCAAGCTTCCTGGATTCGTCAAAAGGGCACGCTTGTTAACCAATGCGGGCCCGGGTGCGTTGAAGCGCGATAGGCCAAAACTCCTACATGATACCCTTGCAACTAGGGCTGCGCTAAGAGGTATACACACCGAGTTCAGCATGTCTGTGTCAACACTGTGCGCTGGTAGTACGCCGCGCACGGGATTTATTGGACCTATTCCTCATTATTTCTTCGATGGCTTCTCTAAGCTCTCGATCCAAGGCATTCGCTCCGGCATTCTCCTCCTCAACTATATTATAATCTTATTAGATCCATCACAGAGATCTGCGGCCGAGGCGGAAAATCGTGTCATAGAAGACCGTATGCGCGCTGCAAACTCATCAGACTCTGAAACTTCGACAGAGCAGAATCCCTCCCCATTGACACCACCTCGATCGCCCAAACGACAGCATCTGCTAGTTGCGTCTGAGGCAATGCCCGGAACGCGACAAACACCTTCTTCGGACTGGATGGACCAGATTGCCCTCACCATGGGCATGGCAGGCGTTCGAATCAGTCTGGTTGACGAGCGCTGAACATGTAGATAGACCTTAAGTTTAAACCGATTGCATCTCAATAATCTGAACGCATGTAAAATTTGGGAGAAGCCTGATTTGAAGTCTTCGGACAGACCTATCTCTTGTCGCATATATTAGTAGAACGAAGCGCTCTTCTTACTAGCAATGGATGCGCGTCCACTTGGATCTCGACACTCATGGGGGCCACATGCATAACTTATCCCAATTAGGAATGTATACGCTAAAGGAATCGTTGAACAAGCTTTTATATTGAAGATCATGCGTAGAATCCCCGGAATATCTTTCAGTCTGCCACATTTACTCAATTCTTATCTCGTGGGGCTCCAAATAACTTCCCCATCCGCAGTAGTGGCGGATGCGGGGAACGCAACGAGTCCGCGATTGCACAAATTGTGGATTCGTTATTGCTTCATGGATGGTTCTGGTCCACTTAGATTGACAGAACCAATCGCAAACTCCCTATTTTCGCAAGTCAGCCACCGGGCCTAGAAGTATTGACAATCCTCCGATATCTCCCTCCGCAAGGATCCCGTACTTATACCCCGCCCTCTCCGCTTCTTGCTTCTTCTCCCTCAGATACCCCCTATCGTCCACAATGCCAGATGCAACTGCCGAGACCGAGCGTGCTGCCAAGCTTCTCGAAGCTCAGGTAAAATCATATGAGTTCTTCGACGAGATTGATAAGATCATTCGTCCTGGGGTCACAGAGAAGGCACTGAGCGAGGAGATCTACAAGATTGGCCTGGATCGTTTCGGAATCAAGACTCATTGGCACAAGCGAGTCATTCGCAGTGGGCCAAATACATTGAGTCCATTCTCGGAGAATCCTCCAGACCGTGTCATCCAGGATGATGATATTCTCATTGTCGATCTGGGCCCTGTGCTAGAGAAGTACGAAGCTGATATCGGCAAGACTTATGTTCTCGGTTTGCATCCCTGATGAGTCGCCACTTCAACGAGGCCGGTTTTAACATTGGCCACAGGAAACGATCCACGCAAGATCAAGCTCCGTGACTCTTTGCTCCCTATCTGGAACATCGTTAAAGCGAAATTTGATGAGAACCCCGAAATGTCAGGCCATGAGCTATACAGTATTGCGAGTGCAGAAGCAAAAAAGCATGGCTTTGACTTTGGAGCCGACATCGCTGGTCATATCGTAAGGAAATTCCCACGCCTATCCCGTATAAATCCGTTCAAATGACTCATTTATTGCTCAATTCCAGGTTGGAAACTTCCCCCATGAACGAATCCCGCAGGACCGGATTACGCTGTACATCACCGATGGAAATCATGATACTATGAACAAGCCTGGAAAAGATGGGTTTAAGAGGCATTGGATCCTCGAAATCCACCTCCGGGACACAGAGATGGGCTACCAAGGATTCCTTGAGCAGCTCTTGACTATCTCATAAGGTTCACGCTTCTTGCAATACTCTCAATCCCCACTCCAATATCTATAACAGGCCATGCATGATCTTAGCAAATACAGTATTCACATTCAATATTGATCAAATAAATCTTGGGACTATCATTCAATATATAATATCATTTGCGACTCTTCCAAGCCACAGCAATCCACCTGCACCAAACTCTCACCAGCTCAATCGCAATCTATCTGGGGTTGATGTACAAAGGGTATCAGGAAGATCCATGTGTCTCCGATGATCTAATGTACGAGAGAGGGAGAAAATAAGAAAAGATGGAGTGGAATCCAACATCGGAGCAACAAAAGTAGCAAAGACGGTCTCGTATAGACGAAACCAGAAGCCCCATAAAACAGGGAAGAAAATCAATGGTTAGGTTTCGTAGGACGGCGTTATAAGAGGGGCGTTGGAAACTAGCCAAAGGCCAATGACAATAAAACAAACTGGACCACGTCTGGAGTCCAGGGGAGATACGCGTCGATTTTGAGAAGTATCATTGCTGCAGCCATGCAGCTCTCCGAGGGAGCGACGGGATTATTTTCGGTCGAAGAACCAGCTTGTGCGCTTGCCTGTCGCCTCCTGCGACTGGACGCCTGCGATGTTGGCATTCGCTGGCCCGTCCGAGCCACCCCCGCCACGCAGAGGCTTTGCGATGCGGGATCCTCCAAAGCTGAAACTCCCATTGCCATCCATGGCTGGGAGCCCGCGAGTAGATCCCTGCTTCGCAGCCTCCAATCGCTCTTTTACAGCGGTGAGTTGTGCCTCGAAACTGTCTCTAGAGTTAGTGTCTAATAATCTATATGTCAAATCTGATTCCATGACATACCGGTGGTTGGCTTGAGTCAGCTTCTCTTGGCTCTCCTGGAGTAAACCTTCCAAGCTGGCGATGCGCTCGTTTCGTGCAATCAACTTGCGCTCAGCGATAGCAACCTCCTTCTTGAGACTACTGTTCTGTTCAACGAGCTGTCGTTGAACATGCGTAAGCTGCTCAAGATTGCGTTCCAAGAAGGCCATCTTTTTCTGCTGAGCACGGTTGTTGGACGATCGAAGAACATTGTTATACTGCTCGCGAGCATCATCCAGGGAGATCTCAAGCTCCACAACTCGCTCGCATCGGTTTTGCAGATCACGCATCAAGGACTTCTTCATAGCGTCAAACTCGGCAATCTGCTGGTGCAGGGTTTTGCTTGCAGCACCGTTCGTGGAGTTTCGCGATTCGTTGTCGACGAGCGATTGACGCAGCTTGGTCATTTCTCCATCCTTGCGCGAGATTTCAGTTCGCAATTCCTCGACGGCAGCAGACTCGGCATCCTTGCGGCTAATGAAAGACTTCTCCAGTCGTTCGCGGATCTCCTCCACGTCAGTTTCACCCAAGTTGCGGCTCAGAATACCCTCGTATTCTCGCTGAACTTCATCAAGCTTCTTTTCCAGCTCGGCCCGGCGGCTGTCCTGCAGCTCGCTAAAGTCACCGCGATCATTCATCGTTAATTCGGCTTGACGGATAAAGCCTTGGGTTTCTAGGAGACTAGTCCGGAGCTCCAAGACATCATCCGGTGCAATAGTCTCTCCTGCAGAGCTGACCTCATGCAATGCATCCACGCGTTGAATCAAGTCCTGCAGCTTGCGCTCATTATCGGAGAAGACATCACCACCTAAATCGAATCCTGCCATCATCTTGGCCATCTTCTCACTCTTCTTCTTCTCCTTTTCGTCAAGTGCAGCTGTGGTTTCCTTAGCCCGCATGCGGACGTCCAAGAGCTGCTGTTTCACCTCATCAAGCTCACTGGTAAGCTCAGAGTTGGCCTCACGCAATCCATCCATTGTAATCGCGGCCTCCTTGCCTTCGTATGAAACTTTCTCAAGTTGCATGCGGAGCTCATTGACTTCGGTATTCAACCGGTCATTATCCTTGCCTGATCGTCCAGCATCTCCCTTCATTGACTTTAGTTCCTCACGGGCTTCTCGAAGGCTTCGTTCGACATTGACGATGTGGCTTTCCCTCTCGGCAATCTGATCTTGAAGCTCGTTCTCGCGGCGCAGGAACTCCTCGCGCTCGTCCTTCTCCAGCACCAGGCTGGGAGTACTCGAACGGTCACCAAATCGCGAGTCGGGTCGAGGGGTCTCAGCGCGGGAGGCTTCCTGTAAACGAGAAGGAGTTGCTGGTCTAGGAGCCGCGCGAAGATCTGGCTTAGGAGCACTGGCAACAAGGTCGCTGCTTCTAGCAGGAGTCCACTGGTCTTTGGGAACGTTTTCACCACCACGCCAAGTAGTGACTTCTGATTCGAGTGCAGAAATGTAGGTTTCGAAGCTGGTCATCTGGGTCTGGGCTTTGCGAAGCAACATCTTCAACTCGGCCGGACTCAGCTCTGCATTGACCTTTGCCTTGTTCTTAATTGCCTTGGCACGGACACCAAAACGCAATGTTGAAATGGTTTCCGCATCATTATAACTACTGGGAGAGGCGTTGATGATCAGTGTTGTGCGCGAATTACCTCCCAGCGATTCTTGAAGAATACGAGTGAGCTTCGAGTCACGGTATGGAACGTGACTTGATTTTCCATCCGTAAGTGCATTAATAACCATTCCAAGTGCACTTAAACTCTTGTTGATCTTCTTGGCCTCCTCGAGGGTTTGTCCACTGGCACCGGTCTTGCCAACCTTCTCACTACCAGCAAGATCAACCAAGAAAAGCTGACCACTCTTGGCAGAGCCCGTTTCGAGGTTCTTTTGAGCGACGGTAATGACGAAGATAGAGTGAGAGCGAGAAGATTCCTGGTTCATGTTGGTGGCTGCCACGGCTCGTGCATTTCCACCACGACGCATCACTTCGTAGACCTCTTGAACACTGGATACGTAAACCTCCAGCAGACCTTTAACGTATACACCACGGGCTTTCTCTTCGTGAACAGGTAAATTGTCGTTTTGCGGCACCAAAAGATCACGAATACGTTCCATGTAAATTTCCATATAACTGACCCTCACGGTGTATTCCATGCTGCTCGGGCTTGTCAAAATGTTCGCAAAGATTTGCTCAACAATACGCGGGATCACACCCTTGCCAGTGTCGTCATCAATATCAGAACCCATCATGGTATATGACTTTCCGGCACCGGTTTGACCGTACGCGAACACCGTTCCATTGTATCCTTGCAGAATATCGTCGACGGTTGGTCGAATCGAGAAGTCGAAGAGGTCAGCCTGAAGCGAGTCCATAGGAAATACGCGGTCGAATGTGAAGGAGCCGGATCCTTCTTTGGACTAGGATATTCAGTTAGCATGTCCCCTTTTCTCGGTGTCTTGTGCGCGCTGGCGTCCCACATTGATCCGACATGATTCATCGCCCTCGAATTCGACGATAGGCGTACCGCCCGAACTCAGCTCAACTTTGTTCTGGGGTCGGAATCTAGCCACCACTGTTCGTATGCAGAATTAGCTTCGGTAATCACCGTTGTTTCACCCGTCTCCTATTTGCCGGCATACCCTTAATGGTGTTCGACCCCGCGGACCTGAATTGTATAATTAGCGACAGGCTCTAGCAAACCTCCAAGAAGGAAACACCACGTCCAGGGGACTCACGCCATGTTTGTAGTTCGCCAACTCTTATCACCGTAGAGAAAGTAGGTCCCCGAAGAGGGGCAGTTTGGACCGGGACGGAGAGGTCAGGCAGGGCCAGGAGATCCACTAACGCGACCGCAGTCGAACAGAAAAGAAACCAAATGAGGGACTGGTCGATAGGAGGCTATACTGGAGCCCAAAGGGGAGGGTATTGAGGAGTGCAGTGGAGTGGTCTGTGGGGGACGATTGTTTTGTTGATGCGCATCAACTGACCGCCCTGATGCTCCGACCAGCTGGGCCCGAATTACCCACCGCGCATTCAATCCTGCAGCTCGACGTAAGTCCTCGATGTCCCCATTTCAATTTTTGGATATGCAAACTCTCGGTCGAAGGGAATAATAGGCGAGAGTCATCGGGCAATAGGCCATGGTTAAATTTGTCGCAAGTGTTGCGGGACTACGAATGTCAAGCTTCAACCGGGCCAGGTGCAATATTCATAAATTCATCCTTAAAGCTATGGAATGGAGGGGGAATAGGCGAATGCAAAAGTATGAACTCAAAAGAAAATGTAGAAAAGGCACAACATGTAGAGGGGGATGTCATCCAGACCATAAAGGAAGAAAACAAAGCGACCAGACGCCGAAACCCCACGCTGTGCAGATCAAACGGCCCGGTCAGAAGGTACCCATTTCCGAGCTCGTTTCGGCCCCAACGCATGAACATCCCCGTCAGAAATGACTATTCAACAAGGGCACTTTGCCCTCAGCGTGACAAAACCAGGGAGTAAACAATTTGAAACATCGTGCAGACAGTAGTCGCCTAGTCGTCCCAGCTCTTTTCCACGGTCTCTCGTACCCGCTTGACGTACTCTTTCCGGTTGTCCTTGTATAGGTTCGAGGCTTCGACATTGGCTGGCGACGAGGTGTTTGGATCATTGAGTAAACTGTTCAAACATTATTTTAGTATCCAGAGTATCCTACGTTAAAGATCTTGGGATCCAATGTTGATCTTGGGGCAGGTCAACATACCTCTGAATACTTGTAAGAATCGCGGCCACATCGTACGTTGGGCTCCAACGGTTTTGCAGGATATCGAGACAGAGTTCACCAGTACCGTAGACGTTAGGATGGAACATCTGGCTGATGAACTTGACACCGGGTGGTTTGTTCGGGTATTGTTCCTCGAAATTCATCACTAAGCGGAAGGTGCCGTCTTCAAACGGTGTGTCGGCAGGGCCAATTATCACGGCATTCCTAATGACTCGTTAGCCGATGGGTATTTCATCACGAGCACTGTTATCGTACCAAGTCATGACATTGTCTGCAACGGGTGACGCAGAGACGCCGGCGGGAGGATCGGTTTGCATGCGCTGTAGGACGAGGCAGTTAGCATTGACTCATTCGCTGGTCTTAACCCATTTCGAGTATTTGCAAAATCAATTCCAGCTGAGCGCCAAATGATGCAGAAAGACTTGCTAGACTTGGAACGCCGTCCCAGATCATCGCCTCCATGCATTAGGAGGTCAAGCTCTCACGTTGGTGACAACACTCCCGTAAGCAAACGTACCTTAAAGTCTCGCATGAGACGGCGGCGAGCGGAAGTCGACATGGCGGATAAAGAGCTGACGGATACTTTGAAAGGTCCTTTTCTCAAGAAGAAGGGGCTGGACTTGACGAAAGACGATTCCTCCGAGCTCGCGGGGACTTTCTGGAGGAGGGGAACGGTCTCGCGGCGGATCTTTCCGGAAAGAGTTGTTCCGACGGCGTGCGGCCTGTTGCGTCATACCGAGACAGGCCGATCCGCGGCTTTGTTTACTTTGAGACATCGTTCTTCTTTCTCTTGGCTTAGAAGGAGAATATCAGTGTTGTCACGCTATTTTGGCTGTTCTCTTGTTGTCACTAATACGATTTATAGATACCAATGAACATTTCCTGAAGCTCATGAGGTTGACGGTCAAAGGACACAAGTATAGTTCCAAACCTTAAACCAGAACTACATTTTTCGCCTGCACCATCAATAACCATAGCTCACAACCGCGCCTTCTCGGCTGCTCGACTATAGATTCGATCGATGCGTCCTTTGTTCAAGGCGTCCACCTGCGTCTTACATGCGCGCATATTCAGTGGGCCCCCAACCTGCTTCAACCAGTAAGACCGACCGCAATCAAATATCCAGTTTCTTGAAGCAACCTGAACTAGCTCAGCAAGGAAACACTGAGGTGCATCATGGTCCTCTGTGAAAATAATTTGAGGGAGCTTTGAACGGATTTCCGGTGGAGCGTTCGTCTGAACGATTGTCACATAGTCATCCATGGTGAAGGATTCATACAGCCCTGAGCTGATCTGGACAATCCCTGTCGTGCGAGCTGCTGCATGTAGGAGACATGCATTGGCGACAAAGTCGACTGGGATTTCGTCAAGAATATTCGCGCCAGTCTTGTATCCTTTCGCGGCGTGCCAGACCTGCGTAGCATCCTGGTCGGCCATGAATAACTGGAAGAATTTGTTTAGAGGCGTAGAGTTCTCCAGCCCGTATAATGGATACGGGTCACGGAATGCCTGACCGAATATTGTTGGGCGAAGAAGTAGGATAGGGAGGAGAGGGAAGCGTTCTGTGAGCAGCCGCTCCATCAAATATTTTGCTTGGGCGTAGCTCGAGGAAAATCGGCCTGCATGAGGGCATTGATCCAACGTGAGGATAGATGCGAGCTCTTCTTCCGGATCATCATCGCTCAAAGAGTATGGTTTCTCGAGAATGGGTCCGTCTGGGAGGAAACTGTTGATGTATGCGGTTGATATCTGGACAAGGAGCTTCAGATGTCTGAACTTGGAAGCTACTCTAGCCATTTCCAACGAGGGCAGACAGTTGTTTTCGAATGCTTCTTTCAGGCTGGCATCAAGCGTGATTTTGGCTGCGGCATGGATGACTAGCGTCACTTGATCTTGTAGCTTCTTCAGAGTGACAGCGTCAATACCAAAATCTGGCGCTGTCATATCTCCCACCACAAATTCCACTTTCTTTGAAGCAAGGATTGCTTCAGTCTGCTGCGGCATTGCGTTTGTCCATTTTTGAATCGCTTGTTCTGAGCTTCCACGTATGAGGGTATAAATCTTGCGCGTGGGCAGTTGTAATGCCAGTTTGTATAAAAGGCAGCCCCCGAGTGACCCTGTGCTCCCAGTGAGTAAAACAGTATGTTTTCCAAATTCTTTCATATAACCTTCCCGGCTAATTTTGTCCGCATAACTTGGTGCTGAGGCGAGTGATATAGACATTGCACCGTTGATCCTGTCGCCGGCTAATGTGCACGTTGGGAATCTGTCCGTTCTTGTCCTGTTTATTATGCCTTGTAGCGTTTTCCACACTTGTAAAGCCACTTCAAAGGGTATAACACGAGCAAACCCTGCTTCCTGGAAAATAGTGACAATATATTCGGCGACTAGATACTGTCTTTAGCAGTTATAGATGGTTAGGAGGACGAAATGAAGCCAGTGATCTCTCACCGTCTCAATTTATCCAAGGCAGAGCTTAATTCAACGGCATGAACAATAATCAAGAGATTCCAATCAAAGTACCCATCAACATACTTGTATTCTTTCTGTCTGGGTGATTTACAGCATATGCTACCGAGGCCTCTTGGTTATATCTTGTTACACTGATCCGAGTTCTGGATAGGTCATGAATAAAGACTGGCTTATGACACAAGTTTCATTAGCATAGAGATAGAAAAACCACACAGGCGTTTGAATTACGTTAAAGGTCACATGCATTCATTTACGAGGGGAGGTAAATACGAACGCCACCTTTTGCTGATAACTCTCGGGTTGTACAGATACTTATGTGTCATGTGAAAGAGAAATTGAGTATTTCCAGGTAGGGTCCTCCCTAGTATTACATTGCTGAGAGAGGGGTATATTGGTCATTGGTTACAAGCGTTGGTAGTGGATTGATGTATACATAATTGGGTGGATACATGAAGGGAATGCCTGAAAATCGACCAAGGTCATCAAATGTGGCCGTCTCAGATTTATACACATTGGAACCACATCATGGTTTAAGGGCTCTTGTTCCCCCCACCGCACCAGCAGCGACCTTCCCCGTCACGCTCGACCTGCACGACAATGTCCATATCCTTTTGCCGAAGGTAATCTACTGTCCTCTGGCGAACATCTTCAAGATCTGAGCCTCGAGATGCGGTAACATGAATCACACCCAGGACATTTTTGCCTTTGTGGTCATGATCATGGTCATGGTCGTGATCGTGGTGGTCGTGATGATCATGGTGGTCGTGAGAATGCCCGTGATGGTGGCCATGGTCATGGCTATGATCGTGGTGATGATGATCGTGCGAGTGACTATGTTCCGATGAAGACCCAGTATCGTCGAGCCAGAACTTGGGAACTGTATAACCAACTACTCCTCGCAATGTGCTGACCCCAGCAAGCGTTTCACGAAGGTTGTACTCCGTGTCTGCTGGTAAAGTAAGGAGTAAGGTTTTGGCTGTACTACTAACCAGAGGCACAGCCGAGGCGAAGATCAAGATGGCAATGAAGCATGATGCCAAGGGGTCATACCCAGACCAGCCAGAGTAATGTACCAGGATGGTTGAGATAACCACAGCCACAGACCCAAGGGTGTCTGCTAGAATATGCAAGAAAATCCCATGCATGTTTTCATTGCCATGGGAGTGATCATGGCCATGATCGTGACCATGGTGGTGGTGGCCATGTTCGAAACTAAAGATGCCCACAAGATTGACGAGAAGTCCCGCGATACTGACGGCCAACAACTCCCCAATACGGTTCATCTCGCTTCCTGAAGATAACCGTTCCACCGCCTCGTAAATAATTTCCACGCTTATGATCCTGTGAAAAGTCAGTTAGAGATGTAATGGAAGATACAATGCAATATGCCTTACATTAAGAATATACCGTTGGCAAATCCGGACAAAGTATCGACTTTGCCGTAGCCATATGGGAAACGAGAGTTGGGTGGCCATTTACTCATCACCGCAGCACATAGTCCGACCACAAGAGCAAGGCAATCAAAGAACATATGGATACTGTCACTCAGCAGGCCGAGGGACCCCGTAAGAAAGCCATAGGATAGCTGGACCAGCATGAAGGAGAAATTCAGGCTGATTAGAATTAGCATGGCGCATCGAAATATAAGCAAACAAGGATGTCATATCTTACCACATGAAATAGAAAATGCTTCGAGAATCTTTCTCTTTGAGGATGCTGTGCAATAGCGGGTAAGCCTCACTGCGGGAGATCAGCCACTTAGTGATCCTGGTCTCTTTCGTGGCGTGAGAATGTCCATGATGGTGATGGGAATGATTGTGTGAATGTTCGTCAAGGCGCAAACGGCTATCATCCATTCGGGAAGCGAAAAATGAAGCTGCAGCCATGACTCCACGAAGGGGATATAGAAAAACAAGGTCATCCTGGATATGAGGAGAGCAGAGGAGAGCTGCGGCCCCGGTGCAAAGACCAAGTCCTGTCTTTTCTGCTGACCGAACTGTGGCAGGAGATGCAATCATCAGACCAACGGCTAAAAATCCCGCAGGTATCAAAAGGTATGGCACGTCGGAGAGCCCGAAAGGCAAGCCTTGAGAGAGGATCAAGGTTATAACGAGTAATGAAATCGCAGATACCAATGCTAGAGGGGCATCAGTTGTCACAACCACGTCTGGTTTCCCATTACCCGACCCCTTAGATAATGACTCCGCAACAAGTCCGGGCTCTGGGATAGATCCTTGAGATCGAAGCGTGGGAAACGGCGGTGGTAGCACAAAGACTGAGAGAAGCAATGCAAAGTATCCAAGGAAAGGCGCTGAATCCCATGCCTTATTTAGACCGCAGAAGCTTAACAATATTACTGTTGTTAAGAGAGCAATACTAAACAATTTGCGATTATATCGCTCTACCGACGCGTTACGTAGGTCGTGTTTCACCAACGTCGGCATCCCAGATGCTGCTGCAAGAAGCAAAGACAAAGCTACGATAAAGCCACCAACCTTCAGGCTAGCGAATATAGGCAAGCCCACTGCGCAGATTTGTAGAAAAGCTCCCTGGGCAGTCTTCGCCGTAGCTGCTGGGAACTTAATGGAAGAAATATCCATTGAAGCCCCATTTCTTTGCCGCATGAGCTGGCTCCCGCCAAAAATCAACAGAGAAAGCGCTGTCAGAAAACCCGTCTTCTGGGCTGCGTGGCCAATTCCTGCCCATGTATCGGTCGCCGCGGGGTTTGCAAGGCATGCTTCTGCGCATTTTCGGGGGTACCAGGAGATCGCGATCCAGGGCAAGGCGATGAAACCAGCTGCACTTATTTCCTTTCTGTAATTCAATCGTTAGTCTAAGTTTATCATTTCAATACATATCTCCCCGCTTACAATTGGCCGGTGTATGATCCTGTCGGCGCTACGGGCGCAAATTTAGAGTCGCAGGTATGATCATGATGGTCATGGTCGTGATGGTGGTGATCATGGTGATGGTCATGATGGTCGTGTTGGTGGTCATGAACCGTGTCGAGAGTTGATGCAACGCTATGACTATGCCTGTGGCCATGTTGATGATGCTGATTCTGATGCTGATGCGAGCTTGAATGAGACAATGAGTGGGCGTGAGAATGGGAGAACGACTGCTGGGGATTAGGGCCGTAGGAGTAGCTCGCATTCACAGGAACTGGCGAGTCCGGAGAGTGTGATATAGCGGCATTGGTGGTCCCGAGGGGAAGTGGTGGTGGTTGAGCATAGCGCGATCGATTATGGCCGCGACCGCGACTGTGCCCGTGAACATGGCTGTTCGAGATGCCCGCTGGAGCTGTGAGATCCGTGTCGGAGGGCAGCGCCCCCGTCGACATTGTCTGGGATTATTGAACGCGAGAGATAGCGAAAGGAGGTGGCGACTGTGGACGGCGGGAGGAATTGGCGCTGCTGCGCCAGATTAGGGCTGGGAGGCTCGATTTTCAGGATTGTGAGAGAGGCTGTTAAGACAGAATGGACAGCATGGTCGTAACGCAGCGGTAGGGGGGCAGATCAATTGAAAGCAACGATATGGAGCTAAAACCGACTAGTGGTCTTTCCTCCACTCGAGCCCACTTCGTCTTGCGGACCTTGTGGCTTCGATGCGACGCGCCACGTGACCCCTTATCGCAACACGCTCGCCGGAGGGAGTTTCCAGCTCCAACTCGTTCGCTCGTCATGATCGAGACGATCATTGGAGTCGCGTTCTTTGTGTCCACGGCCTTGACAATCCTAATCCTGCTCCTCCCGTCACAGTATGATCCGCGGTCTAAAGGTCAGGACGGGTCACCCAAGGCCAAAGTGCAGATCCTCGTCCTGGGAGACATTGGTCGCAGCCCGCGCATGCAGTACCATGCTCTGAGCATCGCAAAGAATGGCGGGGAGGTGGTGTTGATCGGCTACACAGGTAAGAAGGAGACGAGGCCAGGAGATGAGCTGCGCAAGTTGAACATCCGAATTGCAACTGACCTGGTACAAATGAATGCAGAGTCCGATCCGCACCCCGATTTGATCGCGAACCCCAATGTCTCAATTGTCCCACTTCGTCCACATCCCGCAATCCTGCAGACCAGCAACAAGCTTCTTTTTGTTGTATTTGGGCCGTTGAAGGTCCTGTTCCAGATTGTCTGCCTCTGGTGGTGCCTTGCATACACAACTCCGCCAGCGCAATGGCTCATCGTACAAGTAAGGCGCATTCCATATACCCAAGGCCATGTGCATATCTAACCGACGCATCTTGGATGAAACAGAATCCTCCGTCAATTCCATCGTTGGCTATTGCTTCCCTGTCTTGTTTTCTACGGCAAACACGATTGTTGATAGATTGGCATAACTTTGGATATTCGATACTGGCCCTGAAACTCGGCCCTGATCACCCGCTAGTCAGATTATCGGTCTGGTACGAGAAGGTCTTCTGCAAATCGGCTTCTGCCCATTTCTGCGTAACAGATGCTATGCGAAAGGTACTCCGGGAGGACTTCCAGCTGAAGGCCCCCGTTCTACCATTGCATGATCGCCCAGCCCATCACTTTACTCCTATCTTCAGCGCTGACGAAAGGTTGAAGTTTTTTTCTAGTCTGCCTGAGGCGAAGGAGGTGCGCGCTTCTCTGGAAGCAGGTACAACGCGGGTTCTGGTTAGCTCGACCTCTTGGACTCCAGATGAGGATTTTTCAGTCCTTATTGATGCCTTATTGCAGTACTCTGAGAAAGCTATCACTAATCCCCAGCTTCCAGAGATCTTAGCTCTAATCACAGGCAAAGGGCCGCAAAAAGAACATTTTCTTCAAAAGATCGCCGCACTTGAAGCGGGGGGCAAGCTCAAGAAAGTCACGATCCGGACGGCTTGGCTGAGTGTCTCCGACTATGCGAAGTTGTTGGCATCCGCATCTTTAGGGGTCAGCCTGCATACTAGCAGCAGCGGGGTTGATCTACCGATGAAGGTTGTCGATATGTTTGGCGCTGGCCTGCCGGTCGTTGGCTGGAGCCAATTCGATGCTTGGCCAGAGTTAGTAACAGAAGGCGTGAATGGCATGGGCTTCGGTAGCTCGGCAGAACTGTCGGAACGCTTGGTAGAGCTTTTCAGCCATGAAGATAAGCTAAAGCACCTCCGCTTAGGAGCACAGAAAGAAAGCACCCGCCGCTGGGATGACGAATGGAATCCAATCGCAGGTAAGCTGCTTGGGTTAGTTTAATAGATGGATATAGGCATCGGTCCCTCTTACGCATAATGATTGCCAACCAATTCAATGGAATGAAACTCTGTCGATTGAACCTGGGTCCCTCCCAAAGTTTGCTTCGAGTGCTGGAACACCCATCGTCGGAACTAGCTACTCTGGAACTTGTTTTTGCAGAATAAGCAATCATCGTATGTTTCGAAAAGTGTTGAGAACAACTGTCCGACTTGACCCTCTCGGAGACTGGTCAACAATTCTTCGTCAAAAAACTCTCTCCTGCAGACAGGGCAGAACTTGGATACACCGGGCTCTTGGATTGCCAGGAAACTAAGCCCACAGCGAGCTAGAATAGACATGAAATGTTAGATATCTTCCTATGTGCGTGTCTGTAAGACGTACCGAATACGTGGCCCTCAGCACATTGTGCTTCTTCTGGTGAGGACCATATCATGCCTGAATCGCATACTTCGCACTTTTCGAAAACATGAGCGGCGGGGCCCTTGTGCTGCTGCACTCGGGGATCTATGCTGGAGGGGTTGAGAGTGCACTTGGACATTTCGTCGCTCAAATCGGCCCCGCTCAATGTTGACAATTTCTCGAATGCGCTTCGAGCTTGCGATCGAATAGATTCCGTCTTGGAATCCACAATAGCGCAACAAGCCGCCGCATATATAAGCTTCTGGTCTTCTTGATCCTTCACATTGTTCAATACCTCACTGGAAAGCAAGAAAGAGAGCACTTTTTCTCGTTGTTCAGAAGCTTGCGGTCTCTCTTCAATTGACAAACCTAAACATGCCTGCACATTTGGCTCCGTATTGGGATCTGCAGATCCGAAAGCAAGCATAGCCCTTTCACCAGAGGTAATGCGATACTCTATCATATCTGTTGGGTGCCGTGTGAAAAGTACAGCATAGAGCCCATGGCAAGATGCCAATCCCCAAATGCGGACTGCTGTTTCTCCCCCCAGGTCAAGGTCCAAGTCGTATTGTTCTCGAAGGTTCTCGACCGTTTTACTCCAGGGTGGCAAGTTCCATCCAGCAAGTTGTCCTAGCTCATTGATACTTGCACACTCTCCAAGGCCGCCTAGAGTTCCCACATGCAAAGTACGCTCTCCATATGAATCTCGCAAAGCAAGAAAGGCTAGGCTAGCTTAGTGAACAATCACTTGCAATTGGTACAGTTTAGACTTACCAGAGACCGGCTCCACGGTTGACTCGCCATCTTCGGTACCCTGGGCAGTGCGATCAGGGAAAGGCCAGTCTTGAGACTTGGCATCTTTTTTGTCTTCACTACTTCCATTGTAAATCGAAAGGGGAACTGAAATCGTGAACACTCCTCCCATAACACCAACTGCGAGCGTAATTGGCTTTGCTGCTGTGTCGTCGTTGGGTTCATTTATAGTATGCAGCCATGTAAGAGGCCCAGTCACGCGATGGTGTTCTAAACCTTCTCCCAGCTGGCCAAGAGAATGTTCAGTAAATTTTGCAGTAGCCTCATAGCGTGGCGTAACTTCTTGCTCTTGACACAAATCATCAAGAGCAACAAGAGCTGTAAACAATCGCAAACGGGTGCCGTACGTCACAGCAACCATTGCACTTGCATGGTAGGTGGAATTTGTCGACTGTGAAGTAGAAGTGGCCCATGGACCGCATGAGATAGAAAGTAGCCGTGCTCGTGCTTGAAGAGTCTTATACAACATTGTTCCTCGACCGGGTTGAGGGAACAAGTTTTCATCAGCGCTGACTGCATGACTGGCCACCTTTTCGACACAGTAAGGATGGCGAGAGGCTTGTGACTTTGGATATCGGCGAACACGAAACATCACCAACTCATTATTATCAGTCGCTCCCGCTAGTAGATGCACACCCCAGCGGCTCTCCGGGTCTGATTTGGCCTGTGACGATGTCGCTGATGGTACCTTCAAAGGATCACACCAATGGAACGAGCGCAGATTATACCGACGAATCTCCTCAGGTTGGAGGCCCCTCCAGTTCCCGGGATCATGGTACAGAGCATGGTTGACAATTGCGACCCGGATCCATTGCCCATTTTCGCCAATCGGCTCCCACAGGGATAACATGAGATTGGCCGTTAGGACAGCAAGCAAGCAACGGCGAAAGCGACCGAGACCAGGAGGCGACCAGGCGAGACCTATGACATGGCTCGTCGATTGCTCTACGCCGATACTGAAATTGTCCCGGCTCTGGGGTAAGATGAGTGCCCATTCGGCGTTGGTGAAGACATTGACACGGACGCGAACGCTGTCCCACGCATCCTTTCCATCTTGGTCTGGGTCTGTTGTACCCGCTGGCTTTGGGGTCTATCGCAATTCGTCAGTTTCATTCAGTTTCATACATAGTATTTATCCATGCTTTTCTTACTAGGATCTGCACATGTTCGCCTGATGCCACCGCAAGTTCACCCTCTGATGACCAAGCAAGCGCCTGAGTACACGAAGGAAATAAGGACAGCTCGAGTGGCTTGAGCATTGTAAGAGAGATGCGAGACTGTGTTTCCCCTTCTCGGTGCTATCTCAAAGTACCATTTCGTACAAACAAACGAAGGTCAATGCTGAAGACCGCGTTTCTTTTGCACGTTTTGGGATCCGCAGTGTCTGTCCCGATCGGGACTAGCGCGGTCTCCCTGCAGGCTTCAAACTGTTTGAAGCTCTTTCAGATCCGAGAATGAATATGAACTCGATATTCTTTGCCATACTCTTGGCTTCAAAGACGCAACACTGGCATCTACTGGTCTGGGACGTGCCCCGTGTGACCTATGATGCTGACACTGACATTGGCGTTCGCACGGGCATCCAACATCAGCCTACTATCCCCGAGATTTCCATTGAATACCTACGGCCAGGTATCCAGGATATTTTCATCATGGGCCTAGCTATGCTGCCTTTGATATGCGACATGCACGTTGAGCTTGGAGCCTGGCGCATAAATGGATTCATCAATGAAGCCATCTGGTATCAGCTTCTGTCCAGTCTAAACCGCGCTCGAGGCAGCATTATTCAGGCTCTCCAACATATACACTAAAGACCAGGGTATCCATGGATATGGCCTACGCGGCAACGGCCGGAGGTTATTCTAACGGGTATACACTAAGGTGTGCAAATACCCAAAGGAGGCATAGCAGATCTGGCCCCGTGGGGCAGTGCAGCGCGGGATTCATACAATCAACTCCGTAAGCCGAGCCTTCGATTAGGCGAGAACTGGGAACGACAGCGTCAGAACCGATACCAGATAGCAGCCTCACGGGCCACCTGCTTTTCTCCGATTCGCGATCAAAGATTCGTCAACGTTCCCGGTGGGTCGAGTGGATCTTGAAACGAACAAGAGCCCGAGAGCGAATACGATAGCGAGGGCCAGCATACGCCTTTTTGCGAGATCCTGGGTCCACCCGTACCTTGGGTCCAGTGCGCGCTCGTAAATAACAATCGGCGCAATTCCAGTCCTGCTGGGCTTCAAGCATTTCGCGAGACCGCGTTTCTTCGCTTCACATCCCCTCCTTGAGCCGCGCACCATGGCCAGCTACCAGACGTGCAAGGAGGTCTCGGCGCTCTGCCCGGTCGAGGCAACGACATACGGCTACTATCCCAACCTCGGCGGGAACATTTTTTTCGCTGTGTTCTTCGGCATTCTTGGACTCGGCCAGATCGGACTGGGGGTGTACTTTCGCACATGGACATTTATGATCGCCCTGGGGGTGGGAACGTTGATGGAACTGGCGGGATACATCGGCCGAATCCTGATGAGCTATAACCCATGGAACTCGGACGCCTTCAAGCTACAGATCGTCTGTCTCGTCCTTTCGCCAACATTCGTCGCCGCTGGTATCTATCTATCGCTAAAGCACATCCTGCTCAACCTCGGACCGGAGCACTCGAAATTGAAACCCCGCCTGTTCACCTGGATCTTCATCAGCTGCGACGTTGGCTCCTTACTTCTTCAAGCAGCGGGAGGTGGCGTGGCCGCCGGTGCTGGCAATGACGATGCAGACATGCTCAAGGCCGGAGACAACATTATTATTGCTGGTATCGCCTTCCAGGTCGCTACAATGGCTGTGTGTGGAATTCTTGCACTTCAGTTCTTCATCAGTGTAGCACGCAACGGCAATGGCTTGGTCGGCGAGAAGACAGAGGACGGCAACATGTCCACCGTGCCTCCCGGTCGCATGCGACTTGTTCTTGGCTCAACGGTCTTCGCCTACTTCACCGTTCTAATCCGTTGTATCTATCGGTAAGTACTTTCTTCAAGATGAGCCTAACCCAGGGCGAGGGCTAATCTCTACTAGTATTCCTGAGATGGCCGGCGGCTGGGGAAGTCCTTTGATGCAAAAGGAAGATGAATTCTTGGTTCTGGACGGAATGTAAGTTTGCCATCCCAGCATCAAATCTATGCGAGAACAAAAGCTGACAATATTCAGGATGATTGCCCTGGCCTGCTTGTCCTTCACTTTGATCCACCCAGGTCTCTTCATTCCTTCCATGCGGACTGGATACAAAAATCGCACTTAAGCTGTACCGTCAGGATCAGTTTTCCCCACTGATCATTTAATATCAAGAGCAGGGTTTATTTCTTAATTTCTTATTTGTGGCATATAGAGCTCGCATGGTATTGTACGAACTTGATGACCCTGCAACACCCTGCATCGATTACCATATAGAATTCATGAAGAGTATATCAAATATTATTAGTACTTGTGCTAAAAAGAATGTATTCCTTGGGTGTCCGTAATTCTTTTTCAAGACAGCTCACCATCTGATAGGTGTCGATCCGTGGCTCGGAGTAGTCTAATCTCAAGCGCGCCATGGATACTCGGAAATGACAGCACAAAATCCGGATCAGAGTATATTCAAGATTTATAGAAGTGTAGATTTGGGTTGGTATAAAACATTTTCTCATTGTCGTGACATAGCAAACCATGAATCGAAAATTCCCAAAGAGAAGAACGGCAGCCCTTGCAGATAAAAACTCCGATCACCTAGGTTGTGCAACCGGAGTCTGGGAGATACGTCGGCACGATGCAAAACACTCTCCATTCAAACTGAAACCTCCTATACCGCTCGTTCTATCATGCAATCAAGGATCAACACCAAGACCACGCTGAAGTGATGTGGACCGAGGTCGTTGATACCCAAGTAAAACCGATTAAAATGACCATCCAGATGCACCCTAAAAAAGAACAAGAGAGGAACAAAGAATCTGAAAAGGGGGGAAAAAGGTGAAGTTAGGGAGAGAGAACTAATAGGAAAGACTAAGAAGGCCTAACGGCGCCCTTTAATCCTCTCCCAGGCTCTCGCGAACACATCGGCGCACCCGCTTCTTGAACTCGGCAGGGTCTTCGCGCCACAGTCTCGCAGCCTCAACATTCGCAGGACTCTCGTCATTCGGGCTAGATAGCATGGAAATGACGGATAAAAGAATAGTCTCCGGAGTCTGAACGGGCGACCAGCGCTCGGCGGCAGACTCGTAACCGTACTTATCTTCCTCGGGAGGATGCAAGATAGAGATACAGACGTCGCCGTTAGGGTAAACTGTGACAAAAGAAAAAAAAAACGATCGGTTAGCCCTATAACTCTACAACTAAGGACCAGGATTCTCTCTACATCTGCGCCTCCTGGCAGCGGACGAACGCCCCCAGGGCACGAAGTGGCGATCACTTACTATTCGGGTGGAAAAGAGGCGATTCGAATTTCATCTTTGGAGGCATGTGTGGGTATTCCGGGGGAAAGAGGAGGCGAGCACGGAAGAAACCGCCTAGAAGCAATGCATTAGTATATATCTCGAGATATTTGTTTCGTCTGGTATCTAGATCGTAGAGTCGCTAACGGGTGCCGAGGGATGTTTTCGGAGGGGCCGCGGGCCGCTGGAAGTATGGGGTAGTGATACATACCGCCGTATAGCTTGACATCGTCTGAGATCATGAGCATGACCTCCCATTCAAAAATGTTGCTGTCAACCAGGCCGCAACTGATGCCAGGAATGTCCTTGTCTGATTGCATTTGCTGGAGCTGACGGGTCAGCATACGACCGGCGGCGGTAGTCGCCATTCTGAAGGCTGAGTGAGCCTGGGGGAATGTCAGGAAGTGGAGAGCTAGAGTGAGAAAGCGACGCGAGACACAGTGGAAGGTTGAAAAGTCCAAGGCGAGAGCAAGTGAGGGGGACCTCGCGCGGCAAAAAAGAGGGGATCTACAGAGAAGGCGGTGAAGTCTATCTAGATCCAACAAAATACGAACGATCTATGGCAAAGCCTGCACGAGGGAGCTTGCGAAGTAGAGATATGACAAATTTTACATTCATTTGAACTATATATCCCTTCATCCTGCTTTAAAGAGAAACAAAAGCTGCTTGAACGTGCTGATCTGTTAACCTGTTTAGGAGGCCAACATGATTATGATTTCAATAAACCATATCATTGACAACAATAGACATCTAAGCCGAAGTGGGAGCGGGAGCAGTAGGCTGCTTAGGCTTGGTCTCCCCATTGACAACCATGAAGTATACTTGAATGCCCACAGTCAAGAAGGCAACAGCACCCACTGCAACCTGCATGGCGAAGGTCTTAGCGATCACCTTGGCGAGGCGAACGCGAGCAGCCCAGTCAAAGCTGGTCCAGGCATCTACAATGCCAATCTTACCACTACCACCCACAATCTCGGGGTTGACCTTTCCACCGAAGGAACGGTCAAAAGGAACTATGGTCTCATCCTCTTCGGGCAGCATAGAAGCAGCGACACGAACGAAGATAACCTGAGCAGGAACAGTGATCAAAACTGCCAAGAGGGCCGGAAGAGCAGCCACGGCAGCAAAACGGAAGAGACCAGTGGGGTCAGTTGGTCCAGCATCAGGGAAAGATCCAAGGGCGAATGCAAGCTCCATGGGGAGGAAGACGGCAGCGGTAGTGGCAACATCAACCAGAGCCGCAGCAGGTGCAATCTTCAACCAGGTTCGGTAACTGGGGATACGCTGGTAGAATCGCTTGGGAGAAGGCTCAGTGATGACAATGTGCACCCAGGCCATTTGCCAAGTGGAGAATACGATGCTAATCAGAGACTGGGCAACAAATTGACCGAAGAAGCTGCCGACTGGAACAACAATAGCAGCCAGCATGCTGCGAGCAATACCCAGAACCAAGTACATTGCCAGGCCGCGGAAACGCGAAAAGAAGCCTGCACGAGCACGCAGGTGTCTAATTGTTAGCCGCAGAGAGCTGGTAACGGGCATGGGAGGCGCATTTGAGTCAGGCTCGGCATCGGCCGAGTTCAAAGGCTTGTTGGGGTCGTCATTGTCGATGCGAACATAGATGTCAGGGTTGGAGTCCTCGACGGCGGCAAGCGTTGCCACCACGTTGCCATATGTGTAATCAATCTATTATGTTGGTCAGCAACATGGTCCCAAGAGATAGAAAAGTGCTATACTTACAGCACCGATGATCAACGCGAACACGAAGACCGAGAAGATCGCCAGGGCTACCAGAGCGCCCGGGGGATGGATCGCATCAGGCTTGCCGGGTCCGCCGGGTCCGCCAGGTCTCTTCTCAGAGAGATCCGAGGCGAACTCGAAGCTACGGCGCATAACATGCGCGGTGATGGCGGACATGATGGCGGAAAATGCAGTTCTGATGAAAATGAGCTACAGAAAAGAGAAACAAGGAAGGAAAGGATGGATTTAAGAGGGGAAGAGGCTGAGGCAGGCAGCCACGGGGTGGTTCCACTTTTGGCTCCTTTTGGGCTTCGGGGCGACCGGGGGTCAACAAGCGCCGTGATTGTAAGCAGAACATCTCCTGAAACTTGGAGGCAAGGCTATGGCCCCGGGGGCCAGTCTCCACGGATTTAGTATTTGTAATTTATCCAACTCTGTGCCCAATCGTTTGGTGGGCAAGAACCTCCAGAGTTACCATGGGGGGCTCGTTTCGAGGGGGCCATTGCTCTATGCCAAGGAGCTCTTTGCTCTTTGAGACTGAAACATCGCGGAATCTCAACCCTGCTTGCAAAATCCGACTAGGTTTGCGACTATTCCTGAACAGCAGGTATCCTTGCCACACCGAACCTGCTCGAGCTGTGCGGGCCAATCTGGGCCCTCGCTTGTTTACGCCTTCGCTGTGTTGCGGGGCCTTCCAGTTCTCGCGGAGCCTCATGGTGGGTCTTCAGGATCTTGTTGTTCGGTGCTGGCACAATTGGTGAGCTGCAAGTTCCTGGAATAACCTTCAAGTTCCCTCTATACAAGTGGAGTGTGGCTTGTCTGTTTGACCCAGATTGTTCCATTTGGAATCCGCTTTATCTAACGGTATATCCGATCTATACACAAAATCCAGATCTTGGCCGTCCGATCTTCGGTCTCTAAACAGCAGAAAAGATTCATAATGATTCCCAACGACCCGTCGTCGGGAGTGATTATCCGAAGATGGCGACAAAAGCAACGCTGCAAAAAATAGAACAAAGATCGCTATGTACTCGTACAAGCAAGTTCGTTTAGTCGAAAAACCTCGTCATGGCCTTGTGAGCCAGCTCAACACCCAAGCTGTAGGGAGGGAATAAAGTCAGCATCAAGATCGATAAGTACAATAGAGATGTAGGAGGAGGGAATCTTACAAAGTCGCAGCATTAGCTGGCACAGCACGAGCCAAAGCTGGTCCAAACCCGGGGAAGAAGGCCTTGTATCCACCGCTTCCATACACAGCACGAATAGTACCTCCGATAGTAGGCTTGCCAGGGGCACTCTGCAGACGAGACTTGATGGTATCGACGGGGAAGACAGGGATCCACATGGCAATACCAGCAGCGCCACCAGCAGCCAGGACAGCGGACAAGGACAATTCGCCAGTGACATTTCCGTCCGCATCCTTGGGGGTCAGAGAACGCTTGATGTATTCATAAGCGGCGAAGTAAGCAGCTGAGCCAGGTCCATCACGGGCCAGGGTCATCGCGCTGCCTCGGAAGACACTTCGCACGCCACCTTCCTTGTATAATTGTCGCACAACATCCATACCGCCGGAGTATTTTGGCTTCTCTCCCGGCGCAAGAGCCTTTTGGCCTTGAATCTGGAGGAGGACCTTGACTCGCTCAAAAGGAGCGGTAATCAAAGTCATGGGAATGGCGGAGAAGAAACCGGCCGCAGAGATCTGGGCAATGGAGTATTGAGGGGTGTTGTGCTTCACTGGAACAGTGGAGAACTTGTTCACAAGTGTCTTTCCGAGATCGTAACCCTGTAAAATGTAAGAAGCTGCAATGATAGAGCGCCGAGCATCTCGAGTTGGTCTGAGAAGCCATTGGCTTCTAAATCGACAAGCAAGAGATTCATCTAGTAATACATACCCAGAAACTGACGGCAACTGAAAAAGACAGTACCGTTAGCTCACGTTCAAAATAATTGAGGCATTGAAGCCATTGGGGTCCCCAAGCTTGGAAATTTTGGTGTGGGTTTACTTACACATGGGAGTTACGCCCACAAGCGGGGCAGACACGCCGGCATACAGACCCTACAAATTCTAACATCAGTCAATTGTTCTCATGCATAGAGCTATATTCCTGCAGCTCTTACCCGGGCCAAACCCTCACGGGCAACCGTTTTCCGCACCACGTCCATCGCGCCAGAGTAGATGCCCTTCTCCGCAGTCTGCAAGCGCACCTTCACCAAGTCGAAGGGATGGCCCACGACCACGGCGCAAAGGCCACCAGCTGCACCGGCAGCAAGCGATCTCAACTGCGCAATGGTCTGGTTCACGGCCTTGGCCTCGACGGCCTTGACCTCATCTTTGAGCTCCTGCGGGGGTGAGGTGGAGGTAGACATGGTGACTTGGTGGGATGTAGCGGAGAGAAGGAAGGATGGGGGAAAGGATAGGAGTTAAAAGGTAGTGGACTAGGGCTGAAAAGAAGAAAGATGTCAAAAGACCCAGAACTCGGCTCAGCTACACGGACCGAAACCGAATTCAGCAATACAGCAGGCGATTAAGTGAGGTCAAGATGCCTCGGCTTTCGGGTGCGGAGAATCTTGGCTGCCGGGGTCCCGAAAACTAATCAGAATCACTGTCCAGATGCTCCGAGGTTGCTCTGAGGAGATTTCTGGGGTAGGCAAGGGCAGAATTATTTAAAGACGAGACTCTGGAGAAGTCTTCCTCGCGGGGAAAAATAGATCCAGCCTGGTCGCCGGGCTTTCGGAGGCCCCCGCGATTATTGCTCGGGCCAACGGCGTCCTGCGCGCTTTCCCGCGGCGCGAGGGTACAGCATCATGGAGCCGATATCTACAAGTCGGAGAGCATAACAAGAACAATTATAGGCACACATGCGGTGATATTGTAACTGGACTCTATCAAATACTTAGGCAGAAAATTCTTGGGTAGAAAAGCTCAATTATCACATGCGCTGTACACCCACGCATGTGGAGTGGAGCATGACTTCATTAGATCGACATTAAGGAATACGTGCTGACTATGTTCATACGCGCAGTTTCATACAAATAATATCCTGTCCATTACAACATCTTCAATCCTGGGCACCTTCTTACAGGATCAGCATGGCAGCCAGACCAAGGGCACCGACCACACCGCTGCCAGCGGTAGCAAGGGGCTGAGCAGCGTTGGGGGTAGAAGAGCTGGGAGCAGCAGTGTTGGAGCCACCCATGGAGGATTCAGAGCCAGAGCCGGAGCCGGAGCCAGAGTCGGAGTCGGAGCCGGTAGAGCTGGAGTCAGCGCCGGAGGAGGTAGCAGTCATCATAGTGGTCATGCCGGACATGTCAGTGCCGGTAGCCTAGTAATCTGTTAGCACAATTGTTTACATATGGGAATATGATAGGAACTTACGGTCATGCTCATGCTACCGCTCATGTCAGTCATGCTGCCGCTCATGTCGGTCATGCTCATGCTGCCACTCATCATGCTGCCGCTCATGTCGGTCATGCTCATGCTGCCGCTCATGCTGCCACCCATGCCATCGGTCATGGTGCCAGTGGTCATGGCAGTGTTGCTCATCATGGTCATGGAGCCAGAGCCATCAGAGCCAGAGCCAGTGGAGGAGGCACCAGCGCCGGCGCCGGCGCCATCGGTCATGGAGCCAGACATCATAGAGCCGGTCATGGAAGAGTCGCTGCCGGAGCCGGAGCCGGAACCAGAGCCAGAGCCGTCTGCAGTATGAGATTAGTAACCTGCATTAACAACAGAATTGATGGAAACATACTAGGGCAGCTCTCCAAAGCCATCTTCAGAACCTTAGCGGAGTCATCGTTGGGGCAAGCCTCCTTGGTGCAGTCGCGGATACCGAACTGGTAGTCGTCGGCCTTGCACAGGCAGTCCATGTCGCCAGAGGTGCAACCAAGCTCACTGGCCTTGGCGTTCATGTTGCTGATGCACATTTGCTGCGAAAGAGGGTTAGCATTATGTGTTGACATTGGGTTGTCCCAATTCGGCAAGTTATACATACAGCGCAGTCGCCGGCAGAGACACCGGCAGCGGAGACAGCCGAGGCGCCCAGCAGGGCCATAGCAATAGAGACGGACTTCATATTGACTCGAGGGATGTTGTCTTGAAAAGATGGTTCACTGGAGCTGACAAGGTCTCACTGGGGTGGATCAGAGGAGGAGATGGAGGTGGGAAGTCAAACTCCAATCCGGGTGTGGCTCAGGGTTTATAAGAAAAGGAGAGACCGCATATGCCAGCTCCAAACCAAATAATGCGAGTAGCCTTTTTCCGGGTGGACACAGCACTTGGCTCCATCAAGCTAATTGCCAGGACCTTCGCGACGATCGTGTTCAAGCCTATTGGCGCAGATCAGCAGCACCACGTCGAGGCCAGTCAATGTTTTGCTGCGACGTCCCTTTCACCACAAGGAATTATTGTTTTGCCTAACATTTCTTGTTTCCAACCTCTTCGTAAATGTCGCCCCTTTGATGCATCGACCTGCATGGGACACAGCCAACGTGGCTGGGCCAGGGCAGCACGGGCCGGTACCTGCACAGCGAGGATGAAGTCATTGGGCCGCATTTGTTGGCTTAGTTCGGATGACTGGAGGAAAACCGGCTCCGATCTTGGATCTCGATCAGGGCTTGATCTTCACGCTATGGGCTCCACCCACTGGCTCGCATGGAGCTCGGCTCTCGTCAATCTGACTCCTATAGGCTCACTTGCGCAGGCCCCTGCCCAGTTAGTGTTAATTTGTGGAGTAAGCTATAGGGAATCCATTGAACCCTGGGCAACCATTTGAGTTTCGATTCTTGTTTACCAGAGATATCACTTCTGCCTGTGGGTCATGACGAGGCCTGCAGAGGACCTCGTACGGAGCTCCCGCACCATCCATTACTGACATTGGAGCCATGGAAAGCTGCACTGTAGCATGCAACATGCATGACAGCGATTGGCCCAGGGATACATGCAAATTGCGTAGTGGACATCCGTTGCCTCCACACGGCAACCCTGTCTATGAAGTAATCAAGACAAATAATCTTGGAACGGGGGCAAAGATCCAATAATCGGTGGGTCGCGAGGTGCCCTCAAGATTAAGATTGGCCAAACCCAAAGAATTGACGGATGACATTGAGCCCCCCCCCTTTTCGAAGCGATCGACTCGTGCTGCTCGCAAGTCCGTCGTCAAAGTCGAGTCCCCGATCGCACTATTGAATCCTGTACGGTCACCGCCGGTCTGCCCACCGCCGCCACGACGCAACTTGTGTGGGGTCCGTCTGTGGTCAATAAACAGGACCGACACGAGAGATTCGGGGGGCAATTCCCGAGGCCCGGTCTGATCTCACAGAGAGATTTGCGGCGATCGCGGCGAGGCGTTCCAAGGTTGGCAGGGCTGGGCTATTCCAAGAACCGCACGGGCGGGAGTAGAAAATGCGGGCATAGAGAAGGCTGGTCGGATGCCCTACATTTATGCATCGTCGGCCCTCGCGTATCTCCTTTTGACAGCCACCCCGCGCGTTTAAGCCTCAAATACTCATTCGCGGCTCTGATCGCGCCATCCATAAATGTCACGTGAATGGATATCCAGCATCTACAAGGCAAGTCTTGATAGTGATAGAGTACGGAGTACAAGGATGAGAGACACGTAGGGCAGCTAGTGCAAACGCTGCCACCCAATGCAATGTCGCACTCGAGGAGCACCAATGCGTTTTCTAAAGTTACACGCGTCGAATGTATTAGCCCGACCATGCACGGCAATTGTCGCCAATCGGAGGCGTAAGATATTTTGCTTGTTTGGTGTACATAGACGGTCGCTAGCTATTCAGGGGATTTTCACCGTCGCGATGCGGTCCAGCCATCGCATGCACGGGAGTTGATTAATAGAAACAACTCGGTCGGCATTGGCAGATAAGGACTACTTGTATGTACATACGCCATACATGCTGTACGAGTATGTACAATGCCTCTTCGTTTCATCTGCCATCGAGACAATCCCTTCTTTCTCCGCCAGCTTGCAGCTAGCCATGCAAGGGGTCATGCTCCAGCCTTCGACCTGCTAAGCCCAGTTGTCCTTGTTAATTTCCCCATGCCTTCAGGACGAAGATAAGCATGCTATATAAAATGGTAAAACAGCTTGGAAGACGATCAATAGGCCACTGCAGAATCCATGGGCAGCGGGCTTAGCATGTCCTCTAGTTCCTGCCCGTGCCCGGTTCCCTTGATGGACGACGACGGGGACGACAATACTCGGGAAGAGTGCGATGAGTTCACTTGAAGATTGCATTGAAAGCCACGCTTGGGCACGTTTCGCATGGCAGGCGATGGCTCTCAAACGTAGGATTATCGGGCTATTCCCACGCATGCGCACTCGTAACGGAACCTGTCGCATGCAACAACGCTGTGAAAGATCGGAAATCGAGGTGGCTTTGACCTCCGCGGAGAAAAAGTAGACTCAGGTGTCGTTGTCCAACATATATTATGCTCTATCTCCCCTAGGTATCGGCCTTCAACCACGCTGCCGATGTGTAAAAATCCAGACCTCGGGAGTTCCAGATGTCCGTTTGCTCTTCCCTATTTTCTTCTTCGACCCAAGGACATTGAAGGTTAATATCTGCCTGCTCAATGTATCTTGACGCACGGTATTACGCGTCTTAGTTTCGGCTTGGAAGAAAAAGCTACATGAGCCATGGACTTACAGAACCTCGTTTACCGCACAGGCATCTCGGATGGGAACCGAGACATTCTAACCAAATATTCGCTCTGGCCGACAGACCAGCCGAGGATAAAAGCGCTGATTACAGTAGCCCGATGAGACTGCATGATGATAAATTTAACCTTGTCCGGTTGCATGCCCCACATCGTCCCGTCAAATTTTTTTTCAATAGATCCATCAATCCGGAAATAGTTGCACAGAAGAATTGACCGACGTATTCGATTGCAATACGGAGTCGTTGATTGGAAGAACTCGTATGGTGATTTTTAATCCCATTCATCTGACTAGAATGTTATCACCATCCGAAAACCAGCATCATTGTCATCTTGAGCAAAGTGTTCTCCTATTGCTCCGGCCCACTCAATCATATCCATCTTTTCAAACCTTTCTTCTACTGTAGTAATAAATCTCTCTCACACAATTTTCTACACCTCCTCATCCATAAACTTATGTTCTTCTGTTCTTCTGTAGAGGCAATCTGCTTTTGCCGTATCTCACGACGACCAACTTGAATAAAGTACATCTACCCACGCCGTCCACATCATCACAACCAGCTCCAAAAGCTTCAACCAGAAACATCAAAAAGCAAAAAGTGATGACCGACGCAGGGGTCGAACCTGCAATCTCTTGATTATGTTTCTGGAACCGGTGGACTCGAGGGTACCCAAGAGGGGCCTCGAGAAAGCTCGTCAGATGTCGTAGTCAAGCGCCTTGCCATTGGGCCAGCCGGCCGTCGATTGATGAATGGGAGAGTGGGTAGTGGCGCTAAGAAGGGCAGGAAAAGTCTGAATTCAGACCCACTCGGGCCTCTTTGATGGGAAACGGTGCGGTTCAAGCCGGGGCTCGGGTGCACCACGTGACATCCAGAAAAATGGAATAGAGTATAGTTGGAGTACGAGGGATTCGAGAGAAGCGCAGCTCAGTCTTGACTCTTGATCACTCAATTGTCTTGATATGAGACCAGCTACCTGATAATAATGATGGAGTCATTTGGAAAGATGCGATTGGATCTTGGTGTATCGTGGATTGTTTCATGGTTTTCTTGTGAGAGGGCATGACACCGTGTATCTGAATTCTAAGTACAATTGTTGAAAAGGAACAAAATATGCATGCTATGCGTGAGCCCGTAAAAAAAGCAGAAAAGGATGGACCGTTTATCCTTGCGCCGTAAAACACCATGCTCGATTGGAATTCAGCTAGGCTTCATCTGAAGCCTTTGCCTCGGTAATCGTGATTAAAATCTTTGGAACTGGGAATGTCTTCTCTGAGCCATTCTCCACGTCAATTTCTTGGGAGCGGCCACGCATGAGTCCCAGCCGTAAAGAGAGGGACATCACTGCGTGGCCAATGACGAATCCTAACAAACAAGCGACCGATGCTGCGGCCGCACCAAGAAGTGCTGGGAAAATGATAGGCCGAATGAAGTGCAGCGGCGATTTGGTTGGCTTTCCGGTCTTTGAATGATGTTGTGGTCGCGAAGACCAAGTTTGGGGTGACCAGTAGGGCGAAAATGTATATCCAGTATGCGAAACACCATTAACCTTAGAGCTGACTGCAGCAGCTTTAGTTTGAGAGTGAGAGGACCCGGAGCCATTGGTGGTTGATTGAAATTTATTCTTCGCAGAATATCCCAGCTTCGAGAGCCATGCATTTGGGGACCAGTAGTTTATTGTTGGCGGAGCGGCATCCACCTTTGCCGGGATGACTTCGCGCGGTTGAATCCGAACACGAAGGATACGTAAGCCTCCATCAGATTGGTTCAGCAAGTCAATAATCACCGTGCTTGGGGTGGCAAGTTCGCCGTCCTGGCTGTGTAATTTAATGTTGAGCCTTACAACACTATCGATGGAGGAAACCTCCCCAGCAGGAAGCGGGCGCGCGTCGATCGAGAAATGAAGCGGGACTTGCCCTGCAGGTACTTTATGCGAGCCGTCATATCGAGGAACATGCAATTGCATTGTTGTCGGGGAAGGGAACACTTGATCTTTGTTGGCATAGAGCGAGTTGTTCGCAATGGACCATTTAATTGACTATAATGGATTAGATATCAGAACCCCCGAGCTGATTCGGGTATATCACTGGCTTACCAAGTATGTATTGAGCTGGTTATTCAATTCCACCTTTGGAAAGTACGCCAAGTGAGTTTCATGACATGCAGCAAGTGGCGTAAGTGAGGCGAGTGTGCCCATAACGAGGGCAATACTCGGGAGTCGCATCGTGAGATAGAGCTTTGAAAGAGACTGATCGTAGAGAGTGATGTTTATCGATGAGAAGAGCGTAAACCCCCGGTGGATGTCAACACACCACTAATGAGGGGGATATCGTATGGGTGTTTCCAAGGTTCGAGTCACACGATATGGAACGAGAAAGGAGAAAAAGGTAAGGAGAAACCGTTAAAGAAAGTGAGTTCAAGGTATAAAATGAAGATTAAGAAAGGGAATGCTGGGAATGAGAAGCAACAAGGCTGAAAGCGTGGGCAGTGTGCAGACCATATACTCCGCAACGCCTTATCTAGTCAGCCCCAGCATAAATTCCAGTCTCGGAGCCACTTCGGTTCCTTAGCGGAAGAACGGAAGACCCTGGTAGTCTAAACTGGGCTCGGTAAGGATTGAGAGCAAGTTTCCCCGGTCTAAGCTTGCGAGGTGGATTAAGAAGACTAGCTAACTTTTAAAATTCCAGTTCCTCGGAATCCGCGGGAGACGTAGCTGAGTGCACGAGGTAGGATTTCTTTGTGTTGGTGGGACTGTGCTGGACCCTGCATCAGCCCCCGGGCTGGGGCCGCTAGTAGTGGTTACAGAAGCCGACCAGGGCATAATGAGACATTCCGGACGGAGTGTTCACCAGTCATATACATCCCGAAGTCTTCGCTGTCTAATTTACCTAGTCTAATAAAAGGCTTCCATGGTTCGTGCTAGTCCGTTCCTTTCGCGCAATCGCGTGGCGGATCAGCGAGGGTTCATCTAAGCAAACCTCCTCCAAACTCTGCCCAAGGTGAACAGAATCTCTATGAAACCAGTGAGGTACGTGAGATATCCTTGACCTCTGAGCACAAATCATTGGCGCTAAGCGATTCGTCGTGTTGGCATGCTCAATACGGCCCCTCCCCTTTTCAGAGATCGGCATAGTGCGGCTGTGCCCTACTGGTGGTGGGGTCTTGTCTGTCTCGGAGTGTCGCCCAATTCGACTAGACTTAACCTATTCTAAGACACAGAGCTACGGCTAAAAAGGCTTGGTTGCTGAAATTTCTATTATGCTCAAAGAGAGGGGTCCTAACCGTTGCCTCGAAAATAAACTTGTGCAAGTCTTCAACCTTCGCCAACAATGGAGTAGCTGACTCAGCTATTATCCTTTCATTATTTTATACCCGACCGGCGATTGCATGGCGCGCTTCCCCAGCCTTGCCATCTGATCGTCGCGGGCGAAAGGCTTGGGGTCCAAAGGCAGCATCGTCATGCAGCATGCTAAAATAAGCCATATCTATATGTGCGTCGACCAGATAATTTTTTCTAGGGAATTCGACGATGCCACCGACCTCTTGCATTCATGGCCTAGGAAGCAAGACGATGGTGCCCAGTTCATCGAAACAATGCAGCAACGCCCCTAATCTTCGTAATTTCACAGCATGGCAGTAAGGAATCAAACCCCATGGATACTATCCGTATATTTGTTCGATATGCTGCAGGAGTGCCAACGGGCTGCATGTCAGCAGTCTTCCATAGACACCTTCCTTCGAAGATCTACAAGTAAATGGAAGACCCCACAAGGCTGTAAGCCGGACAGTCGGCGTCTGAAAACCGCAATTGTGCTCTGTGCATTATACTAAAATGTGCTTTACGTAGTGGAGAATGTAGAGAAATACCTGCAAAGACACCAAGCTTAGTCCCGAGGATTCCCAATGCTATGATCCTGGTCTTAGCAAGGGCCGCTCAGCCCCAGATCGGGAATCCTTCAGGTAGTTATGCGGATTACGTGGGCTGATGAAGAAACATAAGCACATTGTTTATTTCAAACGATTGGCCATTTTTACGGGTTCATCGCTTACTGGACTCGACACGAGGCTTTGAATCCAAAGGGCACCCATGTATGCGTTCATGTGTATGAGACAGTCTGCCAGAATCGACAGCGAGGATTCACCGTTGTATCCGGGGTTGTTTTAATAGTGCCGTTGCCGATATTCAGAAGAGTCCCTCGACTATGCTGGCCGAACATGGGTCCCGCTGGCGACCTTGGAGCACCGAATTGAGCGAAACTGGTAAAATAATCCTGCATCGTTTCGGCTATAGTAGCATTGGTGACGGCAAGCCCCTGGAGGCTTGAAGAGCCCGCCTCCTTGCCCGGGTTGTAGAATGTATAAAGAACATCCTGGCCGTGTATCGCCGGTGGAATGCTGAATTCGTATGCGTATGTTGTGTTGTGGTAGGCTCTGTTGATGTAATCGGTGTTACATTCAAAAACAGCTTCTGATATCATCACTACACTGCGCTGGAAAGGGCTCTTGTAGCCATATGTCCCATCATAAACAGCAGGGTATAGAACTTTGGTGATATAGTCCGTCACATTCTGCTTCATATAAGGATACTCGTCCTTTAGCAGCTTGTTAATACCACTGCTTTTTAGATTATCTGGAGACGAAAAGGCGAGTCCTTCATCAGCATTGTGGCCAACCATAATGCGAAGACGATGGTCAAAATTGCCTTCCAGAAGAAGTTGGCCTGGAAGTGCCGGAACAAAAGTTCCGTCCACGACAGGGCCGTACGTAAAATCGCCATAGTGGGACTTTGTCGCTATTTGGTATGCGTTTGCGGCGATAACCTTTTCAGATGGGAGCTGGCGTGCTTCTTCAATGGTGCTAACATTCAAGAATCCAAGGAATTGCTGAAGTGTTTGCTCTTGTTGGTCTTCAGAGACTATAGGAACCCACCCCGGGCTTTGTATGATTGCTTGTTGGAATGGAACTGGGCCTCTTGTGCCCCCATAGGCTGTAATCTGATGCATGATTGAGCCACCTCCGGCAGACTCTCCCATCACGGTTACCCGTTCGGGATCGCCTCCGAAGAGATGGATATTCTTGTAAACCCAGTCCAAAGCGAAACGCTGGTCATGAAGACCAGCGTTTGTAGTACCATTTGCCTTGATGCTGTCACCCCCAATCCAGCCAAATGCACCTAGCTGCAACTTTATTAGCTACTAGAGGCTCATGTAATTTGAGGCTAACGGATTTAGAAGGATACTCACACGGTAGTTGAGGGCCACATAGACAATACCATCTCCCACCATTGTGCTTCGTTTAATAAGCCCTGCTGGGTCACTGACGCTGGCGCTCTTTTCGCCTTCAGCATATCCGCCGCCATAAATCCATACGATCACAGGAGCAAGCTTCTTGGACGTTTGATTCTGCCCGCGATCGAATATCTTCTTTGGAACCACTACATCCAGGAAAAGACAATCTTCAGTAGTTCGTGGATCTTGCTTCGTCGGGACATAGGGATATGAAGCGATGTTTGTGGATTGATTGAATTTGGAGCCGGTTAGCAAGCTTGCCAAAAATGGGCCCTGAATATCTTGAACCCAAATTGTCGATGCCTGCGGACAAACTCGTCCGACCGAACCGTCTTGGATGTGAGTTCGATTCTTTTCAGGCCAAACCGGTGCCCGAAACCGGAGATCTCCTACTGGTGGAGCTGCATAGCGAATGTTGCTGAAGTTATACAAGCCTTGGGTACTCTGCCAAAAAAATGGTCAGCATAGAGACAGCATACATGGATACAAAAGCTGGATATACATACATTGAACGATATCGCACGATGCAGTTCATACCCCAAGTCAACTACCGGCAAAGAAACTGCCGAGCAAACAGACAAGAGTGTTAAAAAGACCAAGCTGCCCGCCATTTTGAAAAGTGGAGCGCGAATGAGGGTATAAGCAAAACTCTCGAAACCCTGCAGGCAAGTCCTGCTCAAAAGCACAGGAGAAGAAAAAAAACCCCGCGGTTTCGCTTACGAACCCTTTGAGCCTTGTCGGATGCCTAAAACTCTACTATTTATTTCATGGTTCTTCCCCATCTCCACGGACCGCGACGGATGCAGCGGTCGTACCCCCCAGTGGGTCCCAAAAGCAACGGTTGTTGGAGATGGATGGCTATTCCAGTGGACGAGAAAAGAGGGGAATCTGCATGATGCGCGCCCCATCTGGTTTTCACACTAAATATCACTAGTTCGGGCCAACTGTGGGTGACACTTTGCGTCCCTGTTCCTTCGTGCCTCACCGTGCAGATGACGTATAGAAGCTGGGGGAGACCTCGGTTTCTCTCACCGCTAATGCCCAACCTTCCATTCAAATCCGCAAAGACAAAGAGCGTGTACGATCTGACTATGATCTAGCCTGGTCTAAGACGGGCGCACAACCATGGAGTACGATGTGCTGCACGAACTTGTTACACAACAGGTTGCCTAGCGTCGGAGCAACGAGGGCAACGGAAAAATTCCACCAAGCTCATCGAGACCGGCTCGAACGGCCGTTTCATGTTGACGGTTGGGCTTGAATTTCATAAAAAGCAAATTGCACGAATCGTTGGGTTGGATACCCTCCCAACACAGCCTCTGCTGCTTACAGTATCGCGTTTACTATAATGATTATCGGCAGATGGATCACTTTAGCGTCGGCAATTGGACTATACACTGCTCTTCTCCCCGCGGATGCGACAGTTTCATTAAGCTGAGCACGAGAAGATATTCGGGCATAATACCAGTTGACTATGGCGGCCTGGCCCCAAAAAAGATTATCAGAGCAAGAAATCTATCGCGGACAATTGAAATATAATTGAGCAAAATGTAAGCATAGTTGCTGGATCAAGTCTCAATAGAATAAGAGTCGATGAAATGTACGGTTGAGATATGAACTTCGCGGATTAATTGGAACATCGCTCAAAAAGCAAAATAGTGCATATTCCACTGAAAGATATGCCTCGCGACAGCTCGAATACAATGTCACCGAGGCAATTGAAGATGAAAGATCATAGTAAGAAATGACAGCGAATATCTCGGCCAGCTTATTCGATTATATGGATTTTCTCGACTTCCATAAAACGCCACAGGGTATCGCACAAAGACTGCGACCAATCTATCATAAATCAATTACATCGCCCACTTTATCGTCACCATAGACTTCTCTATACGTAGGCTCTCTGGACCAAATGCCCGACCATGAAGAGATGGAAGTGCGACATAGGCAGAACTTGGGCAGAACGAGGTCATTTTTTAATGCTAAGTATGAGAAATGAGATAAATTGAACTTTTAATGACAATCTAAATAATCAATTAAAAATTCGGTGGCCAAAATTGTTGCTGCGAGTTTGGTATTCAGCATCGAAATAATCCACGTGACGAGAATAGCTCTGTATCTCCGCAACTGCGGGTCCACGAAGCTTCCGCACCAGATCTCCCGGCGATTGCACATGGGGACCTGTACAATTTCCATGGCGTAGCTGGCCATTACGCGTTAACTCGTCGCCATTGTCTGAATTATTACCTTATCATTCCTCGTCTTCTCGAACGCAACCTCCCCTACTGGCGCCTTTGAAGCGCAAGCCGATCAATATGAATGCCGCATTTCAATCATCCCTCTCGAACGTCGAATCGAAGCTCAGTGCACTTCTGACTACGATCACAACATCACCAGCCGCTGCTGGTGCCCCGGCAGCAGCTGTCGCGTTGATGGAAGCTGATGATTCCCTCTCCAGCTCCATCGACTCCCTTCGACATCATCAAGAGAATCATGCGACGATCCTTCGCCTTCGCTCAGAAGCAGAGCAACTAGAGACACGCGTGAAGGATATTGTGAAATCGATTGAGGAGTTTGATAAAGGAATCCGCACCGCTTGTGGCGACGACGACGAAGACAGTGATCTCGATTCGACAGAAGATGGGGCCGGCAACGAGAGTCTTAAGGCTCGGAAAGAAATCGACTATCGCCTCCTGTTGGACTTCGCGCGCAGGATCAGCAAATATAATCACGAGGCTGCCGCTGACGCAGCCAATGGCATCGGGCAGGAGAAACGCCAGGGCACACAGCAAAAAGTTCAAGACAAGGACGCCGTAATGGCTGACTCTAACGGCGAGACCAACGAAGGGGCCGAGCCGGTGTCTTCTGTGACAAAGAGTGCGACCCAATGGCTAGATGATTCGGCACAAAACACCCGTGAAGTGTACATGCTGCCATATCCCATGGAGGATCGGATACGTATGGGTCTTATGGGCCAGGTCCAGTTGGCTGCGGGAAATGACCCGGACCGCGAAGTTGACCGATTAATACGTGAAGCCGAGGGACTTGGAGCGGCTAGCCCAGTTGCCACAGCGCCAGTGGTTGAGACTCGGCAAGAAGAGGCTGCAAATGCTGCGGTTCAGGCTGGCTCTGACATGGCACGAGCACCCACAGCAGCGCCTGTTTCAAGACCAAAGCCCAAAGCAACTCTTGACCTTGATCTTTACGATCCTGACGATGACGATATGTAATCTTTGCCCTCAGGGCCACGCTTAATGTGATACCTACTACATACCACTGGCACTATGATCTCAAAACGAAAACACCTGTATTTCTGTATCTCGCTGTGCACATGCGAGGGCTTTATAAAAAAATCCCATACATGGGGTCGGTCGTACAACCTGGATACTCCATATTTAGCCGACGAGCCTCTGAATTGCTCCTCATACAAATCCAGCTCGTGCATCTGATTCGCAATGTGGCGAAGCAGAACTCGATGCCTCATGAATCACGCGAGGGGTTGAAAGCGGAGGCTATTTTTTACCGAGCGGGGAGGCCTTTGGGAGCTCAGAAATAATCAATGCCTTCGTACTTGAAAAGCATTGTAGTCCTCCAGCGTTCTCACTGTTACCATGAATGCAGTCACCCTGAGTCATGCTGATGGGTCAAAAGTGGGTTCCAGATTGTGTGCTTAAAGACCCCCACCATAAGCCTGCAATCGAGAGACAGATCGCCAACCGCCATTACTATGACTGCTCCCGTTACTACCTCAGCGAAGAGTGGCCTGCTTGATATACAGGGCCAAAGTCCTGGCCTTCACAGGCTATACACCCAAATATGCAGCATTTACGAAGTCTCTGATCCATCATCTCACGATGCGATTGTGAGCACCCTTCGCAATGGACTTCAAAAATTAGCAGAGAATTTCCCATGGCTAGCAGGGCATGTGATCAACGAAGGTGCACGCGATGGAGATACGGGGACATTTCGCATCGTTACTTCCGATGAGATACCTCTTGTCGTCAAAGACCTACGCAGCGATACATCCGCGCCCACGCTGGACGGTTTACGGAAGGACAACTTTCCCATGTCCATGCTCCATGAGACCCTTATCACTCCATGTCTAACTTTGAATCTTCCTGGAAACACATTCGGTCTTGTGGTCGACACAGCTCCTGTGTTTGCCGTGCAGGCTAATTTCATCGTCGATGGATTGATCCTGGCCATTGTGGGACAACACAATGTCATGGACATGACTGGGCAAAACCATATTATGAACTGGCTCTCAAAAGCCTGTCACAACCAATCCTTTGATAAAGAAGAATTGGAAGTCGGAAATATGGACAGAAGTGCGGCGATTCCTCTACTCAATGATGATGATTCCGTCGACATAGAGGCCGAGATTGCCCACCAGATGGTGAAGTCTGCTCCAGAAGCCTCCGATGCACCCTCCAACCCCCCTTCTTGCATGTGGGCTTACATTTCATTTCCCGCAACTTCTTTAGAGGCTCTGAAGTCATGGGCGACGAAGACAATGACGCTTTCGTCGGGCTTTGTTTCGACCGATGATTCGGTCAGTGCGTTCATCTGGAAATGCGTTTCTCGAGCACGCCGGGCTCGTCTTGAGCCTGATGGAAAGTCCCTCTTCGCACGAGCTCTTGATGTGCGCGCCCCACTAGGGACTTCTTCGAAATACACCGGCGTCTTGACGAGTATGGCGTACACTTGGGAGAAGCTTGAGAGACTGGACACACAGTCACTTGGAGAAATTGCCTCGCAGCTTCGTCGGGAACTAGATCCAAGAGCCATTGCTCAAAACGTTCGCACCCTTGCGACATTCAACAGCCGGTCTCCAGATAAGACAAAAACTTCCATTACTGCGAGCGTGAATGCTTCCTCGGACATTATGCTTAGTTCTTGGGCTAAGATCGATTGTTTTGATCTTGATTTCAATCTGGGACTAGGAAAGCCCGAGGCGGTTCGAAGACCAGCGTTCCTACCAGTCGAGAGCTTGATGTACCTCTTGCCCAAGTCTCCCAAGGGCGAAATGCCTGTTGCAGTGTGCTTGAGGGACGAGGATTGGGAACGGCTTAAGAGCGATAGCGAGTTTGTAAACTATGCAACTTTCATTGGGTGATCCACTATCTACGATTTGAGTGCGTGAGATTGGTACTTGAAAGGAAAAGCCTTGAAATCCTAGGAAAATATAGATAGACAAAATCCACATCAATAGATCGCATACTTGAATCCACGGTCCGTCGGGCGATCCTTCCCCGCCCCCTCCACATTCTTCTCCGCATTAGGAACACAGCTTCCTCCCTTGTGTTTCTCTTCTGCAACTCATCTACATTTGTCCTCCCATTACTTTCCAAGGTTGTTACACTGATTTCGTTGTCACCCATTGAATCCCATCGTCAGCATGGGCGGAGAAGGACCCCATTTCATCCCCGCACCAGTCCCCAAGACGCTGCCCGTGCTTGCGGATCGCCCGGTCGGCCAGCGCATCACCAAGATCTACACCGATCGACTTAAGCAATTCACTTCAGAGGGCCAGTATGAGGGACAAAACCTGGTTGCAAAATACTTCGAAGAGAGAGCTCTGATGAAGAGCACGTCAAGCTCTCTGTCTATTCTGTTCCTGATCTCCAGCGACCACCATTCAAGGAAGCTACGTCACATGAATTCAGACCTGCCCACATCGGCGAATCATTCGGACCAAGCTGGTCAACGCACTGGTTCCGCATTCGATTGAAAGTCCCTGAGGAACTTCGAGAGAAAGAGCGATTGGAATTCCACTGGGATGCAAACAATGAGGGAATGGTTTGGAGAGCAGATGGTCACCCGCTGCAGGGGTTGACCGGCGGTGGTGAGCGCACAGAATGGATAATCCCGGACGAGTGGCGCGACGGGGAAGAGCACATGTTCTACATTGAGATGGCGTGCAATGGAATGTCTGGTAACGCCCCTGGAGGCGACTCGATCCAACCGCCACGACCAGACAAAACATTCCAGCTTACTTTGGCGCGTATCACTGCTGTGAACCTTGCAGCTCGTGGGCTCTACTACGACTTCTGGATAATCGGAGATGCTGCCCGAGAATTCCCTGGCGATTCATGGGAAGCTCATGAGGCCAATGTGGTGGGCAATGCCATGATCGACGCTTTCATTGCGGGCAATGGAAGTCAAGAGTCGATTCTCGAGGCACGAAAGATTGGGCAGAAATATATTGGCGACAAGGTAGACTCGTCTGATGTTTATGATAGTGACACGAACCCATTCGTCTATGCCATTGGCCATTGTCACATTGATACCTGCTGGCTCTGGCCATGGGCAGAGACCAAACGAAAGGTCGCACGTTCGTGGTCCAATCAATGCGACTTGATGGATCGATATCCCGAGCACCGGTTTGCATGTTCCCAGGCACAGCAATTCAAGTGGTTGAAGGAATATTACCCTTCTGTTTTTGACCGTGTCAAACAATGGGTCAAGAAGGGCCACTTCCATCCCATCGGAGGTAGTTGGGTTGAGCATGATACCAATATGCCAAGTGGCGAATCTTTGGTTCGGCAGTTCTTGTACGGCCAGCGATTCTTCGAAAGCAACTTTGGTCGGCGAAGCACAACTTTCTGGCTTCCAGATACCTTCGGCTATTCTACGCAGATTCCCCAGTTGTGCCGACTTGCTGGTATGGGCCGATTCTTCACCCAGAAACTGAGCTGGAACAACATCAACAACTTCCCCCACACCACTTTCCAATGGGTTGCACTAGATGGGAGTCAAGTCATGTGCCACATGCCTCCTTCAGAGACGTATACTGCCGAGGCACACTTCGGCGACCTTAAGCGCAGTGTCACCCAGCACAAAACATTGGATGTTGACAAGTCATCCTTGCTGGTCTTTGGGAAGGGAGATGGCGGTGGTGGCCCTACCTTCGAACATATCGAAAAGCTTCGTCGCTGCCGTGGGCTTAGCGATAAAGTTGGCACCCTTCCCCGTGTGAAGATGGGCGATTCAGTGGACGGTTTCTTTGCTAGACTCGAAGAAAAGGCAGCGAATGGCACAAAGTTCCCGACTTGGTATGGTGAACTGTATTTTGAGCTTCACCGTGGCACCTACACCACCCAAGCAAATAACAAGCGCAACAACAGAAAGTCAGAGTTTATGCTTCGAGAAATCGAGTTGCTGGCTACTTTGGCCACCATTCATGGAACCGACCCAACTTACAAATACCCGAAGAAGGACATTGATGACATGTGGGAGAACACTCTCCTCTGCCAGTTCCATGATTGCCTACCTGGTAGTTGTATCGAGATGTGCTATGACGACTCCAATAAGCTCTATGCCGAGGTTTTCAAGACAGGCACGAGACTTCGTCAAGATGCCCTCGCAGCTCTGGGAAGCAACAGTGGCACAAACAACAGCAGCTTGGTAGCCCTTAATACGCTTCCCTGGAAACGCTCAGAGGTTGCCAGAATTCCCGACCAGCTTGCAGCCTCCAGCAAATCGAAGTATGCTCTACTCGATGGTTCTACCGGAGTGCTCGCATGCCAGCCAGTTGACTTCAAGGTCACCACTGCCGTCACCATTGAACAGGTTCGCCCTGGTGTTTTCCGTCTTCAGAACGGCAAGCTCAGGGTGGATGTTCAGAATGGTGTGATCACTTCGCTTTACGATGTCGAGGCTAAGAGGGAGATAGTTGCAAATGGTGGCAAGGCTGGACAATTGGTCATCTTCGATGATAAGCCACTTTATTGGCAAGCTTGGGATGTTGAAGTCTTCCATCTCGAGTCCAGAAAGGAACTTCCCCATGGCAATACTGTCATCGCAGAGCAGGACCCTTACCGAGCTAGCTTGGTGACTGAAACTAAAATCAGTGACAAGAGCTGGATCAAGACCACTATCAGTCTGTCAGCTTCTGTATCTGACGAGCCTTCGTACGTCGAGTTTGAAAGCGAGGTCGAGTGGAAGGAGACAATGAAGTTCCTGAAGGTTGAATTCCCGGTTGATATCACCAATACCGAAGCATCATATGAGACTCAATACGGAATAATTCGTCGCCCCACGCACTATAACACAAGGTATGTGTATTTCCAATCTGCATATCTCATCCTTACTAACAAATTCTAGCTGGGACATGGCCAAATTCGAAGTCTGCTGCCATAAATGGGCTGACCTCTCAGAGAACGGCTATGGTGTTTCAGTTCTCAATGACTCTAAGTATGGTTTCGCAACCTGTGGCAATCTCATGCGGCTGTCGTTGCTTCGCGCCCCTAAAGCGCCTGATGCACACGCCGATATGGGCCGTCACCATATTCGTTACGCTATCCTGCCCCATGCTGGTGCACTTGATGAGCGCACTATCCGTGCTGGTTATCATTTCAACCATCCTCTTGCTGTTGAGCAAGCCAGCTCTCAAAGCACAGTCCTTCATTCAGCCCTAAAATCGGTCTCGATTAAAGGTGCCCCGTCCATTGTTCTCGACGCAGTCAAGCGCGGAGAAGACGATGAAGACGTCTCTACTGGTGCTCTTCCTCCTCGATCTGGAAGGAGTGTTATTTTGCGGGCTTATGAGTCCCTTGGTGGTAAAGCTCGTGGCACAATCCAGAGTTCTCTTCCAGTCAAGCGTGTCTGGAAGTGCAATGTTCTCGAAGATGATGGCGAAGAATTGCAATCCCAGTCGCTTGATGGCGGTGTCGCTATCGATATAGACCTGAGGGCATTCGAAGTCGCTACCTACCGACTGCAGCTTTAATTCTAGGCCACCTCTATGGAAACACGACAAGACCCATTCCGTTAGCATTATATGATCTTAACACGCATACGAAGATCGAGGAACTAGAATATCATTTATGATGCAACCGTACTGTCGTTTTCAAATTCCGTAATGTACATGAATAGTGGTCATTAACAAATCACTTTCTAGACCACGCGCCCTTGTTTTGCCCGCAACAACTCCATAAAGCACTACCAAACAAAGGTATCCCTAACGCCGTTTCATAAAGTCCAAGGATGGGACAACGTACTATATCGCGACAAGCCACCCATTTTGCATTATGGCTTCTGAGAGCTTTATTCTCGCCCATAACTGATCTTCAACCGTTTGACAGATGGCTTATCACCACCGTCATCGGATAACTCTTCTGTCTTTCCTTTCGTATTCTTTGACCCTCCACTCGACTTCTTCTTATTCTTCGCTGACGCAGACGAATTCTTCGCCGCGCTGGCAGAAACAGACGCATCGCCTCCATTGCTCTTATTTGACGGGGCATTAGGCCCAGGCGTGGATGTCGGAGTAGCTGCGTGCGAGGGTGTAGTTTGGGCGGAGGAGGGCCCGGGTGAGTCCTATTAAACGTTCATATTAGAATAATCGTCCTATAAAAGTGATTGCGGGAAAAAGTCCAGCTTAACGAACCTGCATGTAGCTTGCTGAACTCCGTGAGAACACCCGATCTGCGTCTGTAACTTGGGCCTTTCGGCGTGCGCCACCTCCAGATCCTATGCTTAAGCCTGAAGCGCCAAGTGAGGACGTATTGGACGATCCTTTAATGTAGTTATCGAAGCCTTTGATGATGTTGCCCGCGGTCGTCTCCTCGAGGTAGGATTGCTCGAAGCGGAAGATCTGGTCTTCGAGTTGAGCCTAAACAAAGCGCCAGGTTAGTCCGTATTCACAAGGCAGGTAATATGCCCCCGCAAGCTTATAACAAGCGCGCATTTCAAGCCAATCTTCCCAGTCCCATTGCGGTGGGTTACGAAGACACGCCAAGATCGGGTCCAACACTCACCATGCTCTTGTCCATCAGTCGCTTCTTGGCCAGTGTATCTCGCAGCTCCCGTCTGAGCTTCTCGTAGTATGGTAAGCCGCGATTGGCCGCATTCTGATCAGCCGGCGCATTCGGAGCCCCTGCAGTTGCGGTTGCTGGCGGCGGCGCGCCGGTCGGGGGTACAGTGGCGGGGGCAGTCTCCGCCATGGTTGAGGTAGCGGAAAATGCCGTGTAGAGTTCAGACGGATATACGGCAGCCCGCAAAGAACAGATGAGAAAGGAAGCGGATCGTGAGTTGCGGGTGGCGCGTATCGACGGGACCGAGAAATGAAGCTGTTGGCGACGGTCTTATCTGTTTGCGTGGTTTGCATCCGTAGCATCATACGTCCCGCATGTTGCGGCCATCTCGCAGCGAACAGCGATACCTTCGTTCGAGTCGCGGCTTGTGCCTTTTGAGTTCTGAGTCCTTTTTAATATCCCTGTCTTGATCATGGACCACTCGCACATGGATCATTCCCACATGGGGCATGGTGATATGGGACACGGAGATATGGACATGGGAAGCCAGTGCAACATGAATGTAAGCGCTCCAGAGTCCGGTACAACAGTGACCTCTGTTGATTGTCATTTGCTAAATTGTTTGCTTTCTTAGATGATATTTACCTGGTCGTCGAAGGATCTTTGCATCATCTTCCGCCAGTGGCATGTCACCGGACCCGTTTCTTTCTTGCTTTCGCTCGTACTTATTGTCCTCCTCACGGCTGGCTACGAAGGAATCCGCCAGATCACGCGTCGCTATGAAGCAGCTCATGCCCGACGTTTGAGTGCATTTATGACAACTACGGCTACTGGAGGTAGGTCCTATATTTCCTCGGCGTGCAGTATAAGGGCATCAACCATGTCTCGGATATGGGAATGGCGTTGGCGTTGGCGTGGGATTTAGGATGCTGGGAAACAGACAGGCCCTCTTTTGTGCATCCCTGTTTGAGCTAGCTCTCATTGATCTTGCTCTGCAGATGGTGGTACCACCGACCCAATTACGACCAACGTCTCCGCGGAGCCAACTCTGCCCATTCGTGGTGAACGCTCACCTTTACTTGTAGGCAAGGAAAACCGAGACGCAGTTGCTCGACGAGGAAAGATCGTTCTCGCTGCTTTATATGCGATACAGGTCTTTTACAGCTTCTTCATCATGTAAGTTTGCTCCACGGTGATATGTTACCCTGCGAAAGTCCTGACTGGTCGGTTTAGGCTTCTCTTTATGACATACAACGGTCAGGTCATGATTGCAGTTGCAGTGGGTGCCTTTGTCGGCTATCTGGCGTTCTCCGACAACACACCTGCTAGCAAGAGCGTTGCTTGCCATTAATTTGATACCAAGATACTCCCCAGCGTTAAATGGCGTTTCTGATATTTCTACTGGGAAGCGTTGACAATGTTCTCGTTATGACTTTTCGTTTATCATTCGGCATGCTGCTCTCTGGCTATCTTAGGGCTTAGTGGGTTTGATCCACGCATCTAAATGCAACTATTTTTCATGGGACTTCAACATCGCTCCCATCGTCTCCAAAGCCGAAACTGAAACCTCCTTCGGGAACCTCAGCTTCTGATTCACCTGCCTTTCCGTGAACAATATCATCCCACTTCCGTTTCTTGCCTTCTGCCTTCTTTTGTAGTTCATCCTGAGCTTGCTCCAGAAGCTCCGGATAGGCAGCTTGCATCCCCTCGACGAATTTTTGACACGGGTTGTCAACATCCTTTTTGAAGCCTGACACTTGATCGCTCTTGTTCGACAAGAAGTCTAGCGCAGCAGTGAGATGGGCTCTTGGAATGAAGTTTTGTGTAATAGCAATTGAAGGCTCCAAGTTCACCACCAGGTGCCACCACCCTGACGGGACGTGTAGAATCTCACCCTCTCCACAAATACCCTCCATGCATCCGGGCGTCCGACGAGCTTCCGCATGGAAGTTCAACAGCCATTCCGCAATACTTAGAGGTGATGTTACCTCGCTCTGGTCCTCCGAGACAAAGACACCAGGCGGTGGTGCCCGCTTCTCGCCCGACGGGAACATAATCCAGTACTTGGGGCCGCGCAGCACCGCATTCCAGGCACTAGTGGCATTAGGGTCTTTGTGGAATTTACTGCCCGAGCGATCTGGCCCGACAATCAGCCACTGGTGATCAGGACGATTACTGCCTAGTACAGAGAAAAAGTCTTCGGCGAAACACGCAGGAGGCCAGTACGCGGCGTTGGGGGTCTCGTCAGGAGGCCCAACAGCTAATCCCATCTTAGAGACGAACGATCGGTCGAAAAGATAAAGCGGACTCTCATCAGAGTTATCGGCCATGTAATCTGCGTATGCACGCAAGGGCCAGTCAACAGCCTCGGCGCGGAATTTACCTTGGCCATACTGTGATAGCAGGGAGCCGACGGACCAATTCTTGTAGACGGGCCATTCTTTGACAGGGGCAGTGAGAACGAATGGCCTGTCAGCCCAATCAGAATGGAATTCTTCTTTTGAGAGATCTGACAATCGAGGGATTTGATTGCGTGAAGGGATCTTGGAGACATATGGCTCCAATGAAATGTGGGCGCAATTGAATGGCCTATAGAGAGCATCGGAGTAAAGATGAGAGCAATCAATGCTTGGCACTTTGGTGGCTGGGAGATTGAGGTATGTTGACCGCCATGTTCCTCGCCATGTAAACGAATCAACCGCAGAGCTAGTGATGAAGTTAGTGGATTTGCCCGTGTATGTGTTGTTGGAGTTTCAGCCAGAAAAATGTATACTTCTGCGGGTAAGTATAACACATTCACGTTTACAAGAGAGAAGAAAAAAAAAAAAAACCAGCACAAAGCAAGGCTAGGAGAGAAACTAAGCAAATATGTGTCTTACCGGATAAATAAGGCTTTCCATATCTCCTCCGCACGTGTGAATGCATACAAAGCCTTACACGTGCGGCCTATGCTTAGAAGGCTGGCGCTGTCCAAGTCCTCGAGCAACAATAATATTAATTCATCCGGGAGCCGTCGAAATGTGCCGATCGCGTCCCGGAGGCTCCAGTCAGCCAAGAGGGCATTTCCACTTGGCTTGACGCCCAGCGGATGACTGGGTATGGCTTCAACACCGTGATCCTCCTGAAGTGGGTAACTGGGCAACGTTGTGATGTCAGGCATGACCGGACTTTAGGGCTTCAAATTTTTTTCTGCCGTCCGAGCGTTCCCCCAACTATGTACAACAAGGCTGGGTAGCGGAACCCAATACAGAGCCTCACGAGGTCAGCAAGGCTGCTCAATCAGAGTCAAGCAGAAACTTGAATAATCGTAGATCCAATCGTAAAGAAGAAGGTGACTCTTGCGCTTGAGTCACTCGCTTGGGCCAATACGGGAGTGAATCAAACAGGCAGGCGGTGAGTCATGCCCGCTTGACTAAACGGGAAGAAAAAAAAAGAAAAAGAAAAAAGCGAAAAAAAAGCGTCGCAGTAGTTAACGGAGTGGCGGTTGATTTTTTCCTCTTCCTTTTTTCCCACCTTATTTGTGACTTCCACTCCACAACCTCTTCCCCTAGTATCCCCTGCGCTCTTCATCCACGAAGAGCCCGTGATACTAGACTCTGCTTAACGAACTTCCCTAAGGGCACGTTCGTTTAAATCACTCTCACCCCGCTCTCCCCCGATCACAGCGACCTATCGCCTGTGATCACCCCTCCTCCCAACCGCGAATATGTCGAACGACAAGGGTCTTGAGGACCTCCCCGAGGGTAAGTGATCCCTTTCATCGTTTTTTCATGTTGGGACACTTCGATCGCCAGACCGAATTTTCTTGGTTGTGGGAAGATCCGAATCCAGATACGACCAACGAGCCTCAAAAATTTTTTCTTGGAAAGCGCCCAGACTAACCATCATTCTCGTTGAACAGGTCAGATCGAGTCTAACTACGATGAGATCACCGACTCCTTCGACTCCATGGACCTCAAGCCTGAGCTGCTCCGCGGTTTGTCACGACCTGAATACTCCAAGCGCCCCTTAGCGGGGTACTAAAGAAAAATTGCTAATGCTTTATTTAGGTGTCTACGCCTACGGTTTCGAGCGTCCCTCCGCTATCCAGCAGCGTGCCATCATGCCCATCATCAAGGGTAGGTCTAAGCGACCCAAATCTAACTCAGAAGAAACATTTCACGATTAACGTACGCAATTCAGGCAACGATGTGATCGCCCAGGCCCAGTCCGGTACCGGAAAGACCGCTACTTTCTCTATCTCCGCCCTTCAGAAGATCGACCCCAACCTCAAGGCTTGCCAGGCTCTGATCCTTGCTCCCACCCGTGAGTTGGCTCAGCAGATCCAGAAGGTCGTTGTCGCCATCGGTGACTTCATGACCCTTGAGTGCCACGCCTGTATCGGTGGTACCAACGTCCGTGAGGACATGACCGCTCTCCGCGAGGGCCCCCAGGTCGTCGTCGGTACCCCCGGCCGTGTTCACGACATGATCCAACGCCGTGTCCTCCGCACCGACCACATGAAGCTGTTCATCCTCGACGAGGCTGATGAGATGCTTTCCCGTGGTTTCACTGAGCAGATCTACGACATCTTCCAGCTCCTCCCCCAGTCTACCCAGGTTACTCTGCTCTCTGCTACCATGCCCCAGGACGTCCTCGAGGTCACCACCAAGTTCATGCGTGACCCCGTCCGTATCCTGGTCAAGAAGCAGGAACTGACCCTCGAAGGTATCAAGCAGTTCTACATTGCTGTTGAGAAGGAGGAGTGGAAGCTCGACACCCTCTCCGATCTCTACGAGACCGTCACCATCACCCAGGCTGTCATCTTCTGTAACACCCGCCGGAAGGTCGACTGGCTCACCGACAAGCTCACTGCCCGTGACTTCACCGTCTCCGCCATGCACGGTGACATGGAGCAGGGCCAGCGTGATGTTATCATGAAGGAGTTCCGCTCTGGATCTTCCCGTGTCCTGATCGCCACTGACCTTCTGGCCCGTGGTATCGATGTCCAGCAGGTCTCCCTGGTCATTAACTACGATCTCCCCGCCAACCGTGAGAACTACATTCACCGTATCGGTCGTGGTGGTCGTTTCGGTCGTAAGGGTGTTGCCATCAACTTCGTCACCGCTGACGATGTCCGCATGCTCCGTGAGATCGAGCAGTTCTACTCCACCCAGGTTGAGGAGATGCCCATGAACGTTGCTGACCTCATCTAATCGAACTATCTACCCTCAACCCCCAATTTATGTCGTGATGCGGATTATGAATGCCGAACCTGCGCTAAAAAAGTGGCTTTCTGTGTTTTAAACACATTTCCGCTCCGCAGTGGTCGGAGGCTTGTGGCGCGGGCCGTCGCTCCTGTGGAGCGATGCCTCGTTGCCATTGGCACCACTGCTCTGGTTTCTTATGTTTCCTGCACTTAACGGAGATGTGACATGTTTTTGCGTTTGATTGCTGTCACGGTTTTCCTTTTCTTATTCGCATCTCCTTCTGTTACCGTTTTCCTCTGTATCTAGCTCGCTCTGGTTGGTTAAGAATACCGCTGTTATCGTACTTAATCAAATAGATTCGGGCCAAAATGTGATTCTTTTCCACACGGTATCTTTTCATCTGTAAATGGGCGTATTTATGCAAAGCTGGAACAGTATTGCGCGCGTCTATCTCAAATTTTTCACTATCAATTGATTGGCGTGTTGTATTTTCTATATGAAAATTTGCATCTTGGAGTAAAGGATGTCAAGCTCGGTCACACTTTTACCTTCCAAGGTCTTAATCGCTGTCAAGATACGAATGGGCAACGTATGCTGACCTATATGCAGTGTCCTATTCATCATTCATTTCCTACGTGGTTTCAGACGACAAATACGCGTACTTCTCTCCAAGTGGTAGATGCCCTTGGAGAAGGCAGACTCGGTAGTCTCTGGGAGTCCTCCGCTAGGAACGCATGCTAGAAGATTGGATTGTCAAAGAGATGGGAACCTTGAGGACCAAATCGGTCCTTGAGCTTGATCTCCTTTCAACCAAGTCGTTCGCATTGTTTAATATAGCCCAAAGCTCAAAGTCAACGTGCAGAAAGCAAAACTATGCTCAAACATTGCCATTCTTATGGGTTGGTCATTCAAAAGCAAGCTTTTGACCCTTTCACACGGGGATTTCTCTATTCTTTGTGAGCTAGCAAAAAGGTTGATTGGCGCATTTGAAAATATTCAGTTCATTATCTCATGACTCTCGCTTGATCGATTGTTTGTGTCTCAATCCTTTCTACAAGGGCGGGGTCGCATCGGGAATTCTGATCAATGTTTTGATCATTAGATATGCCCATCCAGATTCGCATCGACACGAGCCTGGCAGAAAATATTTGCTCGCTCTTACATATCAACACTCCGCTTCTCTCCCACTGTCTGGCTGATCTTGCTAAATTTTCATTTCAATACAGACAGTGCTCGTTGAATCAAGAGAGTTCAACATGAATGAGCATCCTGTACTTGAGCCATCCCTCCCAACAGAGGTAGAGCTCATCCACCCCACGGCCCTTCTCTGGGGCTACGAGATGCAGCGAACAAACAAAGAACTGACAACCCGCCTCATCGCGACCAAAGCAAAAGTCGAAGAGAATGAGGCGCTGACGCGCACGATTTCCAAATGTCTCAACGACCTCATCGTGATCGTGGCATCAATCACAACCGAACTGAACAACACCGGCCATGGCAGTCACCATCGGCTTCGCGTCTTGCGTCGGCAGCTCAGCCATGCCTTGTCGCCTCTCCAGGACTATGCGCAGGCAATCGACGAGAAGAACAAAACCCTCATAAATTGCATCGCTGAGCTGGAGGAGATGTTTCTCGCGCAGCCCAAGTCCTGCGAAGCACGCGATGCCCCAGACTCCAAGACATATGCTACCACCAGCGCAGAGAATCAAGAGCTCGATAACACCCAGAAAGCAGAGATCGCTGCTGACATCAAAGAAACCACACCCAGACGCTTTGAATCCCAGCCAATGGAAGCGAAACTCGCAGCAGTCATGAAACAGGACAAGCGTCCGCTGGAGGACTACTATGAATCCGCCAAAGATTTTCGACGCGTCCAGCGTCGCCTCAGACAAGACAACGAGGTGCTCTTCATCCACGCCTTTATTGCAGGACTAGACAAGACCATCTACCGGCGGCGCATCGTGCACTGGCTGAAGAAAGAGCATTGGGACTGGGCTTGGCTGGAGCATATTATCATGGTTCTCATTCTGGAGGAACAGTACTTTGAAAAGCAGGAGTATGCACTGACACATCGGTTTGAAGATGGGTCTGTTATGTTACCCGATGGAACACGAGAGCCGCAGTTTGTTATCCTTTCTCCTATCACGGAGGAGGATCTGACGTTGTCTGAAGGTGAGTGAACGCAATCGAGAATAGGAGGGTCAGCTTCAGGTATGGGGTGGGCCATTGCGGGTTTGGTCTTTATCTGCGAGCGAGTTGAAACATCCACATATCAGGTTGACCAGGTTGATGGGCGGAGGGATTTCATGCTGGCCAACTTTTTGGTATCTGAGACCATATGATTTACAAAGGCACGTTTTTACGGGGATGAAAAGTTCAGTGTATCTTTATTTCTAGTACCCTTACCCTAATTCTATCGAGCGATCACGGGATAAAACAGGTGTTCATGAAACTGAGCCGATCATGTTAATCAACTGAGCTATTCCGACTTCAGATCATCACTTGTAGATCGAATAACTGTGGATCTCTACCCAAAGCTTAGTCAAATCTAGCTTCTAAATAAAGGACTCTGCCACTACAAGATGCCGATTTGCGCAGAGGTCTTGAGATCAATGCCGGAATTGCAGAGGCCATGTATTCCTTTTCCGAAGTCCAAAAGAACTTAGACTTAAAATATCAGTCTCGAGATTCTATGTATCACCAAAAACATAGCGATCTTTTGTAGTGACCTGTCAACGCCCTTTTAGGCTCTAGCGGAACTTGACCGAGTCATGTAGTATGGGCGGCGGCGCGAAGCATCAGCTCGGCGAGATGTTGAATCGCCGACACTGCAATGGCACATTCGGCAAAAGGATCCGCGAAAGTGATAAATCAAGGGGCCCTTTCCCCCACTATTCCATTAAAATGATCCAAAGCCTTTGCATATATGCGGAGGATGCGGAGCTATCTGGACGTGTGTCAGTGGGTCTGGAGCACTCGGACAGCCGAAGATGTCGGGTTCTTCCACTTCGGCTGACTTCCGAGAGCAGTTCAATGGATCGAAGTTCTCTGCGGTGAAGATTTCATCCTGAGAGGATTGCGCACTAACAAAATAATTTCTTTTTAGCTTGCGAAACCGCATTTTTTTGGTGCTCCGTGACGAAATCGCCATTTTTACTTGCTTTGACCACTTTCGCTGGAAACCGCCAATACAGGAGCTTACCAAAAACAAGCCTTTGTTTACATAGACCGGAAAACAACGCAGTCCGAAGCTTTGCAAACATATTGCTTATTCAATATGTCTACCCGAAACCAGGTATCACCCTGGCAGTCCATTCTCGCCGGTGGCACAGCGGGAGGCCTCGAAAGTTTTCTTACAGTAAGTAGACTTGGAGATCACGTAGATAATCTCAGACTGACCATCATATTATCACTTCATAGTATCCAACAGAATATCTCAAGACGCGCCAACAGCTAGCTAAGGCTGGGGGTGCTGGAAAGCAGTCTCTTGCAAAACTATTCGTAGGAACGATTCGAGAAAATGGACTCCGCGCATTATATACTGGCAGTGGAGTATTCTGTGCCTCTAATGCATCAAAGTCCGCAATTCGCTTCTTTACCTTCGACACAGCTCGGCGCTTCATGCCAACCGACACGTCTGGGAAAGTGACTCCGCTAGGAAACATGGCTGCGGGATTGATGGCTGGAGTTGCAGAGGCAGTGATTGTTGTCACTCCAGGAGAAACAATCAAAACAAAGATGATTGATGATCGTGCCGGTCCCAAACTTTACAAATCCACAAGGCATGGAATTGTCTCAATATTGGCCCGCGAGGGTCCAGCGGGGCTTTATCGAGGAGTTGTTCCTGTGACCTTGAAGCAATCGGCAAATTCAATGGTCAGGTTCACCAGCTATAATATTATTCGAGAACAACTGCAGAAGATCCCTCTGCCATTTGGTCCAAGTGTCGAGAAATCCGTCAATGCAATGACATCCGGTGCATTAACCGGTGTGGTCACAGTATATGCCACGATGCCATTCGATTCGATCAAGACACGCCTGCAGGCGATTGATGGGCACCAGCGATACCGCGGGTCCTTTGACTGCCTACGTTCGGTCGTCACCCAAGAAGGAATTTTGGCTTTATGGCGTGGAACGACTCCGCGCCTGATTCGTATGAGTGTATGAATGTCTGCTCCCTTTTTCTGGATTGAAGCTGACTATACCCAGGTTGCGGGGGCTCTTAGCTTCACGATTTACGAGACAGTCACGCAGTGGACTAATCAATTCCGGGCTGATGCGGTGTCCAAATTGGGGGAGGCAAGCTTGTAATAGTAAGAGTAATAGCAAAAGTAATAATAATAGCATTAGCATCTCAAATATCATATCCTTTCTACAGTTGTGAAGATAGAATCCGTTGCATTCTAAGCTACGAGTAAACGCCGATCCTACCGCCCTTGCGGCTCGACTCCGAGCGCGGGCTGGCACCTTTCGTCACTCGCATCCCAACGTCAATTCCCCTCACGCAAGATCCTGCCCAGATCTGCAAAATGCAAGTGGCAGAAATATTATCTGACCTAACGTCATTACGAGTCTGTGTAAGTCATTTCTCGCGCGCCCTTTACGGCTTGGGATGCCTGTGGCTACCGCAAGCTGAAGAACCCCACCTTTCACAGCGCAGAGCTCACCCGGATGAAGGAAGGACTCAACTGACTTCAAACAGGGTCACAATGAAGCACTCGCACTCGTAAACCCATCCAATTCAAACACGAGCCCGGATACTACGGCAGAAGCTGCATCGCAAGAGGATGGCCAACCCATGAAGAAGAACGAGGATCTGCAGCGCGCCAAAGAACTAGTGGCGCTCCACTACGAAATGAAGTCCAAGCATGCCAATGGCGAGGTGGATGATGAGCTACAGAAAGCACGCGCACAGGTAGATTTGGTTCTTGACGATTTATCATGATCGAGGCGGAGTCATGGACGCTCTCCCACGCATGTTTCTGATTATAAAATAATTAAACGGTATCAAGACAGCTATCTATTACTGCAAATATACATTCTACGGGGTATTTTGACGCGCCAGTTCCACAATCCGATCATGAGCCACGAGGCGACCTTCTGTCGTTTGGCATAATTCTTTGATTGTAGCCACCTTCGCGCGGATGCTCTCGTCTTCGAGGACACGGTCGATAGCCTCGGAGAATTCAACTGCTTCAGCTCCAGGCGCTGAAGTTCTGCTTCCATGTGCGCCAAGTCCAAGGTACTCGACCCGGGTTGCGCAATCGTAGGTGTCAAGCCATTGGGGAAGAATGACTTGAGGCGCACCAGCCCTGGTTGAAAAGCGTTAGCTGGAGTTCCAATATTTCAAACAGCACGAGTTCTCAACGTTATACTTACTTGCATGCTTCGAAGTAGGAATTGGCACCGCCATGATGCACATACGCCGCGATACGACCGGTCTCCAAAACCGACATAATGTCTGCTTGGATCCAAGGTGTGATCCACACCTGGCCAGAAGCGATAGCTGAATCGAGAACCTCTCGGAACTCCTTCGATTCCTCCCACTCGTATCGAAGCTTCCACAAGACCTGCTTGTCGGGATGCCTGTCGAGGACAAGCTTGATGGCCTTGGCCATCTGGATCGCGATTTGCTCAGTTGGCTTCATGTGAGACCCAAGACTGATGAGAATCGTTGGCTTTGTCAGCCATGCCTCCAATTCAGGGTCAGATGTTGTCAGAGGTTCTCTCTTGCGGAGAATTGGGCCACAGCAGACGACGTTGTCGAAAGACTGGCACGGGAAGTCCATCTCAGGGAAGGATGGGGTCAATTGCACAGTGTCTTTGGTGAAGGCATTGCCCAGAGGGAATGGGTTGCGTTTCTCTAAATCCTTATCTGATCCAAGATCCTCTGGGGGTGCCTTTCCAGAGGCGAAAGTAAGCGCCACTTTTAAGACCAGATAGGTGTTTGCAGCGATCAGCTTGAATGGGAGTGGATATGGATACCCCGAGCCCACGCTGTACAAAGAATCAGCATCTATAGCTCATAGGCCTGTCCACATTTGCATTTCATCGACTTACACTGGATAATGCCAAACGACCTTGGATCCCTGTTCCAGCTGTACCACATCTTTGATAGGAACAGGCCAAAGAACAGCAGGCTTAATGTTCGCTGTCTTGCAGGCGTCTTGCCCAACATGCAAAAGCGGATCCACAATAACCACTGCAGGGCGTAATTTCTCAAACATAGCAAGAATACTCCTGTACGCCTTGGCATACTCTGAATGCTTCCAGCTCGACATGGCCGTGCTGATTTTATTGAAGCCCTGCACCGCACCTGAAATGCCGGAAGGGTGACAGAGAAGACCGACATCGCTACGAATAGCAAGATCCGTCATGCATGGTCCATAGACCTCATGAAAAGTCGCTGGACGACTGGTTTCGACGCGCTTGTTCAGCTCGTCGACATTAGGCGCGAGCTGGCTGTAAGAGCCAACATGGATGTTGTACTCGCCGCGGCGCAAGAATTCCTCGGCTATTGCAAATGCAACATTGCATTGGCCCAACTCGCTGTTGGTAAGAAACAGGATATTGCGTGGCTCCATGATGAACGAGCTGCCCCCTTTCCAGACTGCGAGGACCAACTCAAGAGGAAACCGAAAATTCAAAGGATCAACAGGGGTCTATCCCAATTTAATAAACGCGCGATCGGGGCCGATTTCGCCCCACTTTGTGGATGGTGAGTGGTGCGCGCTGCAGTTTGATGGGTTACGCGACCATTTTATCTCTGCCGATAATCAGATAGATCGTATGTCTCTGGTGTCTGGACTCGCAGTTGACAGCTCAGCTTCCCCGTTGAAGGCTCTGTCGTGACGTGCTGATCATCAGATCTCGTGTGCGGCGGTGGGTCTTGGCAAGTCAAAGTGGTGCTGTGCGGCCAATGTTCAAGCACGCATAGAATGAAAAGCTCCAAAAGCTAGCGGACATTCGCTTGGGCTTATAAGCTACTCATGAGGTGGCAAAGAATCCAGAATATCGTTTATAGGGACCCAGTGCTTGAAGCCTGAAAACGATCAACCCAATATTGAAAATGAGACTCCGTTCCATGGTTGGATCTCGACTGCAGAAAACTTTGGAAAGATACTACCCGAGAGTATGTATAGCAATCGTTTTCATGCCGCTAATATAGTCTCAGTCTTATCCCACCGAGCCCAAGCAGGCGAGTATTGTTGCTGGGAGTGCATTGTGCATGGACCACGGGTTCATTGACAAGCGCTTTCGGAGAAAATATCCCTTAGATATCCTCCGCGGAGGTTATCTAGGAGGGCGGTTGAATATCGCACAAAACTACACAAGCAGCATGGTTCAGCTTGGCCGTAGAATTCTGTACTGCTAATTTCTGTAGCGCTCTTTTGGAAATGAATTTAACTCGTGCTCGATTTCAAACTCCATGACATCTGGAAGCTTGCGAGGTACAAAGTATATGAAGCTTGTTGGACGCCGACTAATCAGTCGCGAGGTGAGTGGAATGTAATATATTGGCAGACGTAGAAATTCAATGATACCCCCTTTCTGAAAGTCCAAGAACCTTTTCCTTAGTGACTGCCTCGTGCTTTGGAATCTGAATTGATTTGGAATATCGACTATTAAGATTGGGGGCGAAGAGATCATCCAGACCTACCGGAAAGCTCTTCCGCCGTCCGAGGTTGTTTGATCGCCAGGCCAAATTTCGATAAATGGTAAGGCTTGAATGAGCTGTTTCGTATTGCGCCGTATACTACTCCGTACATAATCAACCTCAATACGCAGTACTCCGTACGTACTCTTCAAGTTCTCCAAAAAAGCATTGATAACAAATCAGCATTGCTTTTTCCACCTAAATGTAGGTCATTAAAGGATTATCTGCTCTGGAATCTCCACTAGTACAGTCGCGCCAATCATTAACACCGATTAATTCGTCTCAATGAAGGTAATTCTTAAACATCCAAAGACATTCCGATTCACTAGATGGCTTCGGGTTCTCCCCCATCCTTTTTCGAAAAAGTGAATTAATAAAGCAAGATTTCGTCGCTTGATAATTATAAATCTTGAAGAGCGGATGCATCACTTGACTGCCAAGGATGCTCATTCTCCACCGATAAAATCAAAGCCCGGTGCTCAATAGTACGAGGAGTGATCTCGTATTTCCAAGGTACCGGGTGACTGATAACGCCCGCCTGGAACTCTGCTTTCACCTCCACCTCTTTGCCATTTTCAACAGCCTTATTGATATTGAACACGGCCAAAGTATTAGCTATACTAAGATAAACAGTGCTGTCGGCCAAGAAACGTCCTGGGCAAACGCGACGTCCAAATCCAAAAGCGATGTTGTGTGGGTCTAATTCCGGACCATGTCCATCAATGGTAAGGAAGCGCTCGGGCTTGAATTCCATCGGGTTGTGATAGACATCAGGATCGTGAAGCAAAGCCCTATATTGTAGTCAGCATACCGTTGAGAAGGAGTGTGATCACACTACGAACCAGATATTAGACATGATCAACGAGCCCTTAGGGATGAAGTATCCATCATAAACATCATCCTCAACCGACATGTGAGGAATGCCCATAGGGGCAACTGGGTGCCAGCGGAGAACCTCCTTGACGATTGCATCAATGTAGGGCAGATTCTTGCGATCATCCACCTTTGGAAGCTTTCCGGCGCCCAAGACTCGACCAATCTCCTCTTGTGCCTTCTTCTGCACTTCCGGATGTAGAGTCATAGCCAAGAAAAAGGTTTCAACCGAGCTGACAGTCTGGAATATGTCAGTACTATTTCCTTGTGTTGCTAGCGGCTCAGGCTAATACCTACTGTATCGGCTCCACCAGTATAGAGAGAAGCAGCGGTCCATTTCGCGATTGTCTCTTCTTCGCTTCCCGCGGCAGGGTAACCTCCCTCTTTGAAAAGATTGGACAAGTAGGATTGTTCGTAGTTGTTCTCATTCATGCGCTTCTTTACGAAAGCATAAGGCTTGTCTGCGACTTCTAGCAAGTTCTGTTTCCAAGCCTGTGCTGTGCGCTTGAATCCAGCACCAGGGAACCAAGTAGGAACATATTTCACTATGGCGGTTAGTTACTTGAACACATTGGAGATAATAATAAACAACTTTCCACTTACAAGCTGGGATCATATCAACCAGCCAGGCGCCGGGGGTTCCTGCAACCGAGAAGTTCTCAAGGGCCACATTAGAAATGTGAACTAAGTGGTCTCGCTTGTTCGATTCGATTGTGTAGCCATATGCAATTTTCAGAATGATTGCGCCAGCCTCACTAATAGAAAGTCAGCAGCTATGATCCGAATCCTCTTGAAATACATACGTTTGGATGTGACTAGCAAGTTCAGCGGGGTTCTTCAGTACTCGGAACAAGAATCGATGGGCTTCTACTTCTTGCAGATGATTGTATTGTGAAACTGCATTTTCAGAACCCAAGTAAGGCTGCATTGCCTTGCGATAAGCGCGAAATCGGTCGGAGTACGTTTGCATTGCCAATATATGCTCCCATCCTACCCTATAGGGAAAGGCTTAGCTTAGGAGTTTCAGGTTTCATGAGATAACTCACATTTCAGACGCAAATACTAAATTTGGACGCGACGAATGCACTGCAGAGCGTTTTGTGAGAAGCTCAGTGGCAACATTGTTATCATTGAGAATCACAATGGTCTGTCCCATAACCGTGATGGAGCTGATTGGTCCTATAAAGAATAAGTTCAATGCCTAACGACCAGTCCGCTCTTCCTGTTGCCGTTGCATACCATAGAGTTCTTTGTGTTTGAGCCAGTGTATCCAGTCCTGAGAGCCTGGAGCTGGCAAATCGGAAATGTTGCCCAGTAAAGGCTTCCCCACAGGACCAGGAGGAAGTGGTCCAGAGGCTTTCTTACGAAAAATCCATAGTTTGGCGAGATAGAGAATTATGGCCCCCAGGACTGCGCCGGCGATAGGAATCGAGGGCATCGCGACCGTCAGCGATGCTTACAGCTGAGAATTTGAGGAGTTGAGATTGGACGTCATGGAAGGACGTGGCGAGCAGGACTGTGTCCTGCTCTAATTCATATTGAGCTTTAGCGTCAAAGCTAACGAGCTACTTCTGATATGCACAGTCTACAGCTTTTTGCGCAATTATTTCTCAAAGTTCATCCCATTCCATTTGAATTGGCTTCGAGAAGTTCGCCAGTTCGTAAGCGATATTTTCAAGATTCTAAGACCTTCCTGAACAGATTCGACAGAGCGAACAGGTCATTCTGGTGGAGTCAAGGCTCAGTCCTTTTGTCTTAAAACCGCGGGCAGCCCCGTGCGAGTCAAACGGGGGAGGCGGGATGTCCCAGTGATCCAAGCACCTTTGGCCCGGAATGGCCAATGGAGATGGGAACCAAGAGCTTCCTAACTCGTCTTAGAAATGACCGGGAAATTAACAGTGAATCCTTCGCAGTGAGTCCCACTGAGTGGATTCATAGTGGGGATACGCACCGTCCAAGGGCGGGTACTATTCCCGTCTCCCGCCCCAATGTTGAGGTCGTGGATCGTATCGTCTCGATCTCCCGTCGAGCGTTATCTTGGACTTACCAGTAAGCAATAAGAATTTATTCCCTGAACTGGTAACCCGTGTGGCACTTCTGCTCATCTCAGCAAGCACCCCTTAAATATGACCAGGGCGCATCTTACCGAGCCACAAGTCCCCGGGGGCATTTCGACAATGCCCTAGTGCTGCAGTGGGGTGGGTCGCTCTGCCAGGATCGGAGACTTGACAGCCCTTTTGAGCACTCGAAAAAAGAACCCTGTGGCCTGGTGGCTTTCACGGGAGGAAACATCCCGTCATTTCCGTAAAGTCAAAGTACATAGGAGCTTTGACGATGGTGGCTCAAGACAAGCCTGCAAAACCATGCCCGTGGAGGGTACGGGCTGCTAGTCATGTCTCATTCTCGCTGTCAACTGCCATCCATAGCTAATCTGTCAAATCAAAGCTAATCTTGGAAATGTGAGCTATCAAGTGTCGTAATCATCATCCGTCGTGGTGCACGTTTTAGAAGAGTGGCATTGCCGATTCCAGGAGCCATTCTTTTGGGTCATGCTAGCTTGCACGGAATAATGATCAAGGTCCCAGTAATTACTTAACTGCCCACGAGCGATCTGAGTAGATGATGCAGGGGCCGGTGGAGAGGATCCATCCGAGATGAGACCAGTCTCCGCGGGCTTTCTCCGTACTGTATACTCGCTCCGGTAGGCCACTGCCACGTCTTTCTGGGCCCAATTCAGGCCATCATGGTGCAAAAGTACTGGTGCTCCATCCACACGATGAAATTGACCCGCCGATTGCTAGGAGCTTTTGTCCCAATTATCTCATTAGCCGCGGCTGGCAGAGCTGGTCCTTGCACTAGTGTGCAAGATCAGATTTTGGTCAAACGGCTAAATAACTGTTGCCCTGCCCCTGTGACGATGACCCGGATTCGGCCATTTTGCTTCAGTATGGAAGCTTCAGGATCGCAAAAAAATGTCTGAATAACTTCACTGGCAACGCTTCTGACACACTAGCAATCGCCATTGATCATGTCGTCCCTGGCGGACGGACCTTTTGGCGGTCTTCAGGCATGCGCGGTAGGGTCCTCCCGATTAACCTTATCCCACGCAGAGTTTGGCTGACGTCCCCACGTCTCCAGTTTGAAAGTTTCGCTGCAGTGGTCAACCAAACAGCATGCGTTGCCTCCAATACAACATGTCTTTGCATGGATTCTTCGTTCATCACTCAGGCCACTGGTGCTGCAACGCTAGAATGTGGTGTGAAAGCAGGTCTCTGTAAGAGCAGTGCCTTTCCCGCTGGTTGAGTTTGAAAGCTAATCAGGTTATCAAGCTGCCACAAACCTCACCATGGCGACTTGCCAAGTACCTGAGGCTAGCCAGGCGCACATTTCGCCTATTCTTGCTGGAGTACTAGGCATGTTAGCTCTTATCTGTGTTTCGATGCGCTTGATCTCGCGCTCAGGCTTTCACGGGACGCTTGGGGCAGATGACTACCTCGCCGTCGCCGCATTAATTTGTGCAGCTCCATTGAACTGCGTTATGTTTCCTAGTAAGCTCATATATTCGAACACAGTCGGTTCTTCTTATTGATCATCACAGTGGCTGAATTGGGACTGGGGACCAACATTTGGACGGTTCCATTCGATCACATCACCAAACAACTAGAGGTATGTCTCTGCTCGGATCTCTTACGCGGGCGTAACTAACATCGATTGTGCCTAGCTACTTTATGTTGCTGAAGTCTGCTATATGGCTGCTGAGGCCTTGACTCAGCTAACTTTCCTCACGTTTTACCTTCGCATCTTCCCCTTGGATCGGTTCAAGCTAATCGTCTACATTTTGATGGGGCTCTCGATCTGTTTCGGTATCTCAAACACCTTTGTGATGATTTTCCAATGCACGCCAGTCACGTTCTTCTGGTATGGATGGACTGGCGAATACAAGGGGTCATGCATCGACATCAGTACATATTCATGGTACAAAGCAAGTGTACAGATCGTGATGGACATCGCAATCATTGCACTGCCAATATGGCCTTTGATAAACACATCCATGAATTCGAGGAAGAAACTCCAGATCGGACTCATGTTCTGCACTGGATTTGCGTAAGTCATCCTCGGTTGTTTCAGTGATTCTTCATTGTTATGAGAATTACTAATTTGTCTCAGAATTACGGTCGTGAGCTGCTTGAGATTGCAATCACTCATTAAATTTTCAAAATCGTCAAATACAACCTGTGAGCTCCAATGCCCAAGATATAATCGAATACGTGAACTGACAATGATGAAAGATGATAACACACCTGCGATCTACTGGAGTGTGGTAGAATGCGACATAGGTATAATCTGTGTCTGCATGCCAAGCATCCCGATGCTGCTGAAAAACATCGCCCCATCAATATTTGGGGTTCCATCCAGTAAAAAGTACAGCAGCGTCACTCCACAAAGGCGAGGAGACGATGCCGATGACAGTGGGCCGCGAAACCGCGCCCCAAAGGACCCAAGATGGCATATGATCTCAGAATCGGAGATTGATCTTGTTGACATGACCGATTCGCGGTCTGACGCGAGAGTGCCAGCTTAGACAGTCAGCCATACAAAATAAGTTCCAAAAATTAGATGATTTAATGAGAAAAAGCACATATAAGTGCATTCCTGTATGGAATTCTCTTCGCCCCGATTCTTGTAATGAGAAATCAAGCAGATCAAGGCCGTGCTTCGATCTCCGTTGGTGGAGTGGAGCTATTCCTATCTCCGATCGGATTTAACGGCGGCTTCCAGAGACGCCGGATCTATTGAAGCTACTCCAATTGTGGCATATATCGATCTTGCTACAAAAGACTAGGTATAAAGAAGATAAACTCGCATCAAAAAATCAAAAGTCTGACCTTTTTGTTCTCCGGTGAGTCTCCGGAGTGTGAAAGAATACAATGACGTCATGTGCTAACGATGCTCCAACTATAGAAAAGTCATGACAAGAAGAATGTCCACAAAGACCTACGAAGAGGTACTCAACTTCTGGTTCGGCTCCAAGTCTTCCAGTAATTATCTGCAACAAAATTCATTCTGGTACGGCAGCCCGAAAGACGACGCATATGTGCGCAAAAGCCTTGGCCAAGAATACGAAGCTGCGAAGAATGGCGAACTCGATTCGTGGACCGCCGCTGGCAAAGGTGAGGGTGCCCTTGCATTGATCTTACTCCTTGATCAGGTGCCACGTAATGTTTTCCGCGGTACTCCCTCAGCATATGCGACCGACGCCCAGGCAGTTTCTGTGGCACGCTGTGCAATCGCCCAGGGCTGGGACAAGGGGCTTCCCGCGATACAAAAACGATACATGTACTCGCCTTTCAATCACTCTGAGGACTTGAAAGATCAAAAATTCTCGCTCAAGCTATTCACAGAGCTGGGAGATTCGTATCACTTGCATTGGGCGAAGAATTTTCATGATCAAATCAAAAGGAATGGGCGTTTTACCCATCGTGATGAGATCCTTGGGAGGTGATAATGGGGATCAAAACAGTCATATAATTATTTGAACATAGCCTCACTATGAATTTTGCGATATATCAGCTTAAAGGCATGGATACATTTCCTGACCCTGTTGTCACCGATCAAAATACCTACGCATAGAGCGTTTAATCAATGCAAGCTTGGGTCGCGATCTATGAATTTAAATCATCTACATATAGCCAGCTGAAAGTATCTGAGCTATGCCTAAGAATCTGAGTTGATGCGCATCCTCGCATTCTGGCTTATGCTTCCCGACGTAACGACACTCTTGGGTCCACTTGTGAGAGGCATCCATCCACTAGAAGGCGGTTGAATCATGTTAATCAAGCGATTCAGAATGACGAATTCGACTTTCAACTTTATGCCATAGACACAAGGCTTGAAGGCTCCTTGTAGATTGAACATATTCGCACATTGAATACCAAGTAGTGTGATATCCAACACAATGATCAGAGCATTGGTATAAATAAGCTGCCAAAGTACCGATTTCTGATAATGGGGATTCACTTGAGTTTGGCCATTGCTGCGAAACGGTGAGTGCGTATTAGATGTCGTCTCGAGCAATGGCGAACGTTTGCGAAGATAAATTTGCGTTTGGAATATGTAAAGGATGCTGAGAACCGTCTCTTGGATGAAAAATATGATAAGCTGCACTCGGTCCCAAATCATGTTTGCGTTGAGAAGTGGGGTTTTGATATCCGTAGATTGCTTTTGAAAGTCAATTAATCAGACGACTGCCCGAAGACTTTTGCTAGAAAGAACTTACTGCCAGAGTCCCAACGATAAGAGTTGGAATCGGTAATGCCACAGAGTTGAATATGAGCACGAGCTTAATAACCCGCAAAGTTTTGACAGATCGCATTAGCAAGTGCAGTCTGGAGAATAAGACCCAGCTTTGGGGCACTACCATGATCCCCCATGTGAGATAAACCAAGATGATAGATGGAACTTGATCTTCCCATACACCAAAGTCTGCGAGTATTATGAAGAGGGGCTGCAAAATTACGCCCCATGATACCAAGGCGCATGACCAAAAGTATACGCCACGACGTCGTTTGAAGAAAAGGAATAAGGAAATGTTGACCTCAATTCCAATATACCACGAGATGCCTATGAATGCGGCCATGGTCATCGACATAGGAAGGTCCTTCCTAATATCAGCCATTTTTGAAAGCTTGTTTGGTTCAATTTAGAAATGTTTGATATTTAGCTGCTATTCCAATTCCACATTGCCTGGCAAGCAAATGGACTTTTCTTTGATGAATAATTTGAGAAGCTGACCATGGCTTTGCCGAATTATATAAAGCTTGGCCTGTGGAAGACAAAGCAAAAGTTAATTGTTGTGGCTACGAGGCTTATTTTTTCGGCTGCCAATTACAACAAGACAAAGTTTCCTGGAATAACTTTGACCTAGCGCTTCCAACCTTCACGAGCAACAATCCATAGCCGCTCACTCATATTCATCCCGAACTACATCAGTCGGAGGTAAAAATACAAGCAATAGACCGATAGGTGCCGTAAGATTGCAATAAGAGCTAGACAAATAGGGAATTTTTCAGATCACACAACTTCTGTCAAACATCATCGACCCCCCACGATTGGCTGTACTGTGCACACGTCATCAATTCTAGGCGTGAGATACCCTTTTTAGCTGCGCAGTTGATTGCACATCACAGCCCATAAGCAGCCTGTATGAAAGGCTTGAACTTTTTGTGCTACATGATCTTAGTTTACTGTTCGTGAATGATAAAGGCGACACAGAGTTTCAGCTCAGTCTCCCACCTTCGACTGCCCAATCCATTCAAGAGGTGAGATTCCTACTAATATAGAAGTCTCACGAGGTCTGCCTTGCCATAATTTCCCTCTTAAGTCACCGCCCTCTTTGGGAAAGAGAAAGCCTCACCATACGATCGATTGAAACTGCCATCAACAACTCTCCTCCGCACACTGTTGAGAGACAGAATGGCGACCACGCATACAGCCAATGAGGTGATAGCGACCCTCAACCTTACGCCTCATCCAGAAAAAGGCTACTACATCGAGACATTCCGCGATCCAAACGTATCAGCCGAAGGCCGCGCTCCAAGCACATACATCTATTACCTACTTGAGGGCGACACTGGATTTTCCAACTGGCATCGCGTAATAGATGCTGTCGAGGTCTGGCACTACTACGCTGGGGCACCTTTACAAGTCTCGCTATCCTGGGATGATGGAAAGCCGACGCGTGACCTTATCCTGAGCCCTGATATCTGGCAGGGTGATCGGCCACAGATTGTTATTGAACCAGGCGAGTGGCAACATGCAAAGTCATTAGGAGATTGGACTCTTGTGGGATGTTCTGTGGCTCCGGGATTTGACGTGAATGGCTTCGAGATAGCTCCGCCAGGATGGGAGCCAAGGGGGGTCGGCTTATAAGAGCATTAAGCTCTTGTTCCTGCGCCAAGTTTCAACTGTTTCCCAACTTTTGTGTCCCCAAATCATTTGTAGCTAAAAGATATCGATATTTTGTGAGGGCGAGATTAGTATCAACGAAGCTAAACTGAACATGTCTACGCAGACCCCTTCGATTGCAATTCGAGTCGCGATAAACCTCTATGATAAACTTGAGCTCAAGGCAGCGCAGACAAGGTCATCACGGTATGCGATTAGCGCCTCCAGGCTTGATATAAAATCAAGTTCATGCTTTTAACAGGCCTGAGCCCATCCATCCATTTGAATGAATATGAGACATTTGTGGTTGCAGAATCAAGATCATCTGGTTGAAGGCATGGGTATTCCCTCGCATGGGGTTAGCGGGCCTGACTCTTGCCGCACTGCACGCCCGCCAGTTGCTGTTTTGCCGCCAGTCACGCAGTGCCTCAAGTTCATTCCTTCTCAGCTAAACCTTGGAGTTCATTCACAAAACTGACTCTGACTTGTGCTTTGATACTTTATAGGCAGAAAAAATGCCTAAGGGAGCGGTTTCGAGCTGTCTTCACTCGTCCATCTACTGTGACCCCTCCCCTCATGCGAGTGTTGCGGAGTTCAGCAGGCCCGACTCTGTGCAGAGAATCACAGATAAAAAGCCCAGCGTGCCCCTGAAAAAGAGCAAACCAGGGTCATCGGATGATGTCGTCGACCAGCTGGCTTTCCCCGCGCCCTTGATTCTACCTGGGGATGACCTAGCGGACGATCCCGAGTACCCGCCCCAAAGCTTCCAGGAGTGGCTTGATGAAGAAGAACGCAATCCAGTGACCAGCAAGCGGAAAACAATATACCTCCTTCCTGCGCCACGGATTGACGACGCGGTCGGCTTCCTCAGATCGTGGAGCTACCCTAGAGGTCGAGATCCTGTGGCAACTCCAAGTCTCCAGGATGTACGCGATTATGTGGCCGCTTTCTATTGCGGCCTACCGGTCAAAACATTGCCCCACGCATCACTGAAATTCATTAATTGGAATGAAGACTATAAGAAGACAAGCACCAATACAAAAGGATTGCGCGTACCGAAATACGTTGGACTGCAAGTTGGCCAGGAGTGCACACGGATTCGGACACGCCCGTGTCCAGATGGTGTTTACGCCGGACAGTTAAACCTCGATGATCTCCTAGATGCTGCAATAGCTATGCTCCCGAAAGACGCATACGCCTTGATGCTCTTGGTTGACCATGATCTGTACGAGGACGATGAAGACACTTTTGTCTGTGGGCGTGCTTATGGCGGGAGTCGAGTGGGAGTAGTGTCGACTGCTCGGTATAACCCAAACTTGGATGAGAGTCAGTCAGTCGAACGACTTCATGCATGGCCTGCATCACACTGCGCAAGCTATGTCACTGAATGCTGTGTGGGCTCCAAATCGAAATCTAAACGCCAGAAAATCTCGAAGTCAGCGAAACCTAGCGAGACAAATTCATCTGGCAGCGAAAAAACAAACTCTGCTAGTCCCATGGAAGCTGCAGTTTCTACCTTTCGCGAGTTTTCATTCTCGGGGCTGTCCCCAGATGCACTGACAAAACTCTGGCTGGGGCGTATCTGCCGCACTGCAAGCCATGAATTGGGACATTGCTTTGGTATAGATCACTGCGTATATTATGCTTGCTCCATGCAGGGAACCGGTTCTCTTTCGGAAGATGCACGGCAGCCACCCTACCTGTGCCCGATAGATCTGGCTAAGCTACTGCATGCGACTTCCGCGACGGAATTACAAAGAGACCATGCATTACTCTCTTTCTGTGAGAAGCAGGGCATACAGGGTACTCTATTTTTTGGGCCTTTTGCGGCATGGATCCGGGCGAAACTAGCAAGTGACTGCAATAGTTAGCCCGGATTAAATCGACAGGAATGCATCTGTTTAGTACTATGTCGGTGCGATCTATATAGAATATGAACTGTCTTGAAAATTAGAGCGATATGCGCTGTAGAATTTAATGATATCACCAGGGTCTTGTCTATTTCTTGGATGTGTTGTGTCACTGTTCTGAAGCCATCCCCAGCATGTTTCACGGTGAACATCCACTAAATCTACCGGATCGTAATCATTGCTAGGAAAAGATTCCGATCATTTACGATAGAAATTGAGCTATAACTATTCTGTCAAGTGTTAAAAGAAAGAAAGAAAAGAAAAGCACAGGCTGCTAACAACCGGGGAATACCCGATAAGACCGATAAGAAATGCCGCCTGATGGATGAGGCGCAAAGACCGGTCTTGACCGCCCTGGCAAAGACGCGGTGCTTCTTTTCAGCAACCTTTGCAGCTCCCAATCGCGTCAAGAGACCAGCTTTCAGGCCCAAATGGCTGCCCCTGTGGATGCTAAGCTGCTGAGGCAGACCAAGTTCCCACCAGAGTTCAACAAAAAGGTGGACATGACCAAGGTGAACATTGAGGTCATGAAGAAGTGAGTTTCCCCGGATTTTGATCGTGACGACATCCAATCACTAATGGCCGACCTCTGATGCAGATGGATTGCCGGACAAATTTCTCAAATCTTGGGCAATGAGGATGATGTGGTCATTGAACTCTGCTTCAACTTGCTGGAAGGCACTCGTTATGTAGGGCTCTGTAATCAATCCCAGCAACGCGGTTCCCTTTGTGGCTGACTGATTGATCTGCAACCTTTAGCCGGATATCAAATCCCTGCAAATTCAGCTTACCGGGTTTCTTGACAAGGACACGGCCAACTTCTGCAAGGAGTTGTGGTCGCTGTGTCTCAGCGGTCAAGAAAACCCACAGGGTGTTCCCAAAGAGCTCTTGGAAGCTAAGAAACTGGAGCTCATGCAAGAGAAGGTATTTAAGGGCCCTCAAACTCTAATTAAGGCTTGATCTAATGCAACATTAACGGTAGCTTGAAGCTGAAAAAGCTGCCGAATCCGCTCGCCGCCGCCGTGAACACGAAGATACCCGAGATCGTGAGCTTGAAGACCTGAGGAGACGCGAGCGCCAGGATCGTGGACGCGGCAGAAGAGGCCATGGCCGGGGTCGTGATGACCGAGACCATGGACGCCACCGGTCTCGGTCTCCTCGCGATCGAAGCCGCGAGCGATACCGTGAACCCCCATCTCGGCGTGATTTCGATTCTTACGTCCCATCTAGCTCCCACGGAGGTCGCCGCCCACCCTACAGCTCATCTCGATCCCCTTCGCATTCCCCTCATGGACGCCAGCGCCGCCGCAACTACAGCCGTTCGCCATCCCCACCTCGGAACCGCAGAGAAAGGAGACGCAGTCCAGACTATGGTGATCGAAACCGACCCAATCATCGAAATGAAACATCCAGCTCACAAACTTCCAGACGAGATCAAGGAACACACGACCGCATAGGTGATTCACATCGCCTGTCAACATCTACCGACGTGACGTCTACCTCTAGGTCGTCCTCCCATGACCACGATTTTTCCAGCAATAGCCGACCAAATTCACGATCCCGTAGCCCCGAATTAGATCGCCGCCGCCGTCGCTATAAAAGTGACAGTAACAGGTATCATCGCAGCAGTCGCAGTGAGGACCCCCATCGGGAGCGCTCACATGAATGATCTCAGCCTGGCCCCCGTCGGCCTAATTAATCCGCTTCGCCCTCCCGTAAGGAAACGACCAAGGCCCATTGGCGATCAAACGGACTGAAGATTAAGACAGCGTTGATGGCAAAGAAAGTTACGAGCATTCATGGAACTCCAGGGACAAAAATCTCTTTTCAAGACCTTCGGAATTTTTAGATCGCTATGATATGCCTTGCGCATGATCATGACTTCATGGGGAAACAGAGTACACGTGTGACCCCAAATGGAATGAAGATCAGAATCTAATTCCCTCTCCAACGCACTCAGTAGTTCCCGCGATATTCAGCGTTAATAACTTCTACCGTTAACCAAAAATTGTCTCGAAAACGGTTTAGGCAGGTCGATGTTTACTCCGTAAGTGTAGAAACTTTTCGCGGGCTCGGCATTAGTCGACTCAGGGGGCGCCGAGCGTACATAACACAAGTACGGACACTTCGTAGATAAGTTTGGACAGTGTGCGATCGCCCATGCAGGTCTGGTTAATGCGACGAAACATAGCGGAAAGTTAGAATGCAAAGAAGGCATCTTCTCCTGCATGAAACACCCGGCAGATAGCCCGTGTTGAAGCAATTAAACAAAGCCGTGGCGTCAGACAATGACGATCCTTCTGCACCCCCCCAAAATTGGGCAGCGTCTGTTCGCCGGCAATCGACCACTTGGTCTAATCGTTTTGAGGTCCACAGCCAATAATGGCGCTTCTAATGTGGGGGACTTGGGATGCCCTGATCCGATAATTGGATCTGGAGCTTGTTGTCTCGGTGCCGAGGTGCTCAGGGCTCAGGGCCTCGACGAAGAACGGATCAGGACCCTTTTCCCAGCGATGATCGAACACATGGCTTTGAATACGAGTCAACAGACCTATGGATAGAGTTTGCAACTGACGCAGCACCTGGATTTCAAGCTGCCGGGATTGTTAGGGCGCCCGGAACATGCGGAGTTGACGATGCTGGCTATTCCCAAGTTGGTTGGCCTGGAGTGCCTGCGTCCGCACCGATCGATCAAGATGGACATCCAGCCGTCATCGAGGGCCTAACGGGTCTCAACGGGATCTAACGTCTCAGGACTCTTGAAATAGACTGCTTGCAGCGAGTCTAACGAGCGTCTCGGTCGAATAAGGAGGGAATTCCGTGGTCTGGATCCCTCAACGCCTGGGAGGATCTTGTCGACATGAATCAAGGCGGCCTCACAGAGCCCACGATGTCCCGAGCTTTGGTTTAAGGTTACAAGACCGGTTAGCAAGGTGGATTGTTACGATATCGGGTCAAGCCAGAGGTTGCCACCCCCATCTACGCTCCATCCGGCTCCGCTTTGGCTACAATTTGCTGCGCCGATCACCCCCCTTTTTCAATTTTCAGTTGCTCTTTAGTTGCTCAAGCCCTCCTTCGTCTGTTGGCTTGCGGAGCGCCTGCAGATCGAAGTCCCATTAAGCGGGGTGGAATGAAATAAACTGGCTAGTGATTGGCCTTGCCGGACCCCAAATCTGCCTGTGGGAAATTAGGGCAAAATTGGGTCGTGGGCAAAAGGCCGGAGATTCAACCGGGGTCGAGAACGGGCGTGGCTGCTTTAGAGCTCCATTCCCTTTTTTAACAGCCGCACGACCCCTGGTTCATTGTCTACGTGAAACCCTCGCTCATCTCCATCATGGCCACGGCGACCACTGTGACCACCGTGACGGCGGGCTCCAGCTCGAGCCACTCGCCGATGTCGAGCGATGCGCCTGGATCTTCGCGATCGGCTTCATCCTCCGCATCTCAGTATGGGGGTACTCCATACGGCTTCTTGGGGAACCTCACGCCGACACAACACACCAAATTAAAACAATTATGGAGGATTTTGTTGCAATACTGGGATCCAACTACTACCGCTCCCGAGGTCGACACTCACTCGGTGGCAAGCACCTCGCAGACCAGTAGATCTGCCCGGCAACGAGTATTGTCGTTGACACGGTCGAACCAAAACCTCCAGCCATCCAAGAGAATCGTCATCCCACCTCATCTCCTTCTTACTCTCAAAAGCTTAGGGGCCAGTTCCGGCGATATTCGGGTATGTCGAGCTTTCCTAGGCAAGCTTCCCTGCGAGCAAGTCTGCCCAGCATTTCTTGCGATGTTAAAACAAGAGCACCCGGATGCATTGATGTTACGGATGCTGCGGTCAGAGAAGTGGAACGTTCCGAAGGCATGGGTAGCTCTTCTCTATGCGTTGAACTGGCGCACCAACACCTTCAAAGTCGATGAGATCATGATGAAGGGTGAGGAGGCGGCATTTCTTAAGTCGCGCATGATAGAGGAATGCGCCGATAAGAAGTATGGCGAGGGCTTTATGTTTCAACTCACAACTGGCAAAGGCCACTTACATGGAGTTGACCGATGGAATCGACCAATCTTCATAGTCCGTGCGAGGTGCCATCATCCTGGCGAGCAGCCTTCAAAAACAGTACAAGACTACGTCGTCTTCTGTCTTGAGAATATGCGCCTGGTGATGACACCTCCCGCAGAAACCGTGGTACGTTTGTGGGTCCAGGAACGAGAATCCAAGCCACGGAACGCTGATATTTATAATTTTCCTTTTTAGGTCGTTGTCTTTGACATGGCTTCTTTCTCGATCACAAACTGGGTATGTTCCAATTTCTATCGCCTATAGTTCGCATCACAGTCCTAACCTTGCGCAGGATTTCCCGCCCGTAAAATTCATTATCGATTGCTTCCAAGACAAATACCCCGGTTTATTAGGACACGTCCTGTTCTATAATGCGCCTAAGATATTCGCAGGTGAGTCAATTGATGAAGAAGACCTCCAGCTACTCGAAACAATCTAATGTAATATTTCCATCAGGATTTTGGAAGATCATCCAGGGAGTCTTATCACCCGAACTGGCCGAAAAGGTCCAGTTCATCCGAGGTGTCAAAAACCTCGAGCGATTCATCCCTCGAGACCGCATTCTCCGAGAATTGAATGGAGAGGAAGACTGGACATGGCAATACGTCAATCCTTTCCCCAGTGAGAACCACCGACTCAAAGACTCGAACACCCGAAATAGGATATCCGACGAGCGACGAAGCCTCGGTGATTACCTGTTTTGCCTGACCACCGAATGGGTCGCTGCATCTAAAGATGAATCCCTCAAATTCCACCGAGACCTAGCAATCAAACGACTAGGCGAAAATTACTGGAAGCTCGACCCCTACATTCGAGCTCGCAACATCTCGGACCGCACAGGGGTTATCCAGGAGGGAGGAAAACTCGACTACTACCCTTGGGCGGAGAGATTGATTCGCGCCAAGGCAAAGCCTAAGATTCTCGCTTGGCATATGGATGGCATGAACCTATCCACTGTAACAACTATCAACGGCAAGAAAGTATGATGTGGGCTGCAAAGGGCCTAGTCCAGTCATGATCTTTCCCGTCGGCGTTCCCTTCATTTGATGTTTTCCTTTGGTTACTATGTATATATGATGACATTACTTAGATTTATATCCCCAGTGGCGGTATTGGATGGGCCTCAATAGTTTTTAAATGTTAATCTCACGTCAGATGGAGCTTATTGAAGCTGAGTCTGTTCGGCGAAGCGACCGGCTCCTTTTTCAATCTCCGAATTTTCGATGCACAAGTAGTGATAGCTTCCCAGTTCACATCATGCACTTGATATTCATGAATTTTAGCTCTGGCTGTGAACTTGCAGTCCTTAGAAGTTCAACTTGCCTTGCCTTTTGATATACGGGCGAGCCCACATACCGCATTAGGTAGCAATCGCGCGCCAGCTCTCTTGCCTCCGAGGCTCCGAGGCTCCGAGAGTGTTCAATTAACTTGTTCATCTCAGCATTGGATTAAGCCCAGATGCGTCAGCCTCCTTTTCTCCGTGCGGTTGATCCCCGCTGGAAGTAAGCATTACAGCCTCACAGGGTCAAATGCCACGCCTTAGGTGGCTTAGTATAGTTGTAGGGTCTGAACCTTGGTTCTCGGAGGCCAGGGTCCTGCGCCGGGCTGATATAGAATCTACTCTTAGTGCATCATCTTGACTGTCTCCATGGTCCATCTAATCGACATCATCCATCTACTTGCATATATCCAAATGGCTGGCCTTGGGCCTCGGTCGTGCCTACGGCTGCACGATCGGACGTGGGCATGGACACATCATGCATGGCCCGTTTTCAACCCACGGGCGTTTTCCAACCAAACACAACCAATCACTATGTCTAGGATTCTGCTCGGCCGAGCATGAAGTCCTAGCGATCCCTAATCGGGCCAATTTAGATGTCAGGATTCCGTCGGACCAATTTCGTACCGTCCCCGCTCGAAGATCATCTGTAGACTGACAGAAAGAGACAGGAGGCTGTGCCACATGGGATGCATACTTATTCCCAGGTTTCGCAAACATGTCCCAAATCTAGAGCACCTCGAGGTACGCTTTGCGATCCAACTAGAAATATGACGTCAGTTCTCCATGCCCTGGGCTCAATCAACTTGTGGGCCCTGTTGGCTGCCGCGACGACAGGATATTATGTGCTTCAAGCAATAGTAAGGCATATTCAAAGTATGATGAGTGCCTTTGATCCCTGTGCTATTCAACTTGACTAATACAGCAAAAGTATCAAGATATGCCCGCGAGCATGGCTGCAAGCCTCCGTCCAAGATTGTCAGTGAAGGGTTCCTAGGGCTCAGCATGTTGGCCAGCATGCAAAAAGCAAGCAATGAGCATCGCCTCCGGGAACAACTTGGTGCTTGGTTTCATAAATATGGCACTACGTGGAAAGCATGGTCTGGTGGACGCTCACTTGCATTCACTGCAGACCCAAGGAACGTGCAAACCATTCTAGCATTGAAGTTCAAGGACTTCGAATTCGGCAAGTACCGCAATGAGGGATTCCGTCCTCTACTTGGCTATGGCATATTTTCAACAGATGGTAGTATGTGGGAGCACTCGCGTGCGATGCTTCGTCCCAATTTTGCTCGTAACCAGATCACGGATATCGAGATCTATGAGAGGCATGTATCGGCACTCATCAAGAACATTCCCCGTGATAGATCGACTTTTGACTTGCAAGAGCTTTTCTTCTGCATGGTATTTCTCACTGACTACGTTTTTGTAAATATTGCTGACCATATCAATAGACCATCGATTCTGCTACCGAATTCCTATTCGGTGAATCGGTTCGCTCTCTCGAGAACACTACAACCGGTCCGTCGGACGAGAAGTCATTTGCTGCCAACTTCAATATCGCACAAGAGGGTCTTGCGAACCGCACAAGATTGGGACCCTTCCGATTTCTGTTCCGAGACCCGGAGTTTGCCCCAGCTGTTCGCAAGTGCCGCGATTATGTGGAGCGATTCGTGCAGAAGGCTATTCAATACCGTGCCGATGTTGACAATGGGAACATCTCTGCGGAAGATGCCAAGCTCGCAGACAAACAGTACATTTTCTCTTACGAGCTGACCAAGAGAACAGTAAACAAGAAAGAGTTAATAGACCAGCTCATGAGTGTATTGCTTGCCGGTCGTGACACTACAGCCAGTCTTCTCTCTACCATTTTCTGGGAGCTGGCAAGGCGGCCTGACGTCTGGACCATGCTTCGCAACGAAATCTTGACCCTGGACGGACGCAAACCTAGTTTCCAGGAATTAAAATCTCTCAACTATTTATCTTGGGTCATTAATGAAGGTAAGGTCCTTCGAATTGTACATTCCCTTAGAGGCCATAACCGAATTAACCCTTTCACAGTCCTCCGCTTGTACCCAGTCGTCCCAATTAATTCTCGAATGGCAAACAAAAATACCCACCTCCCCGTTGGCGGCGGTCCAGACGGCCAAGACCCCTTATTAATTCCCAAGGGCCAGGAGGTGTTATATACAGTCAACATAATGCACCGCAACAAGTATGTCTACGGCGAAGACGCAGAGGAATTTCGACCCGAACGATGGGAAAAGCTGCGTCCTGGCTGGGCCTACCTGCCCTTTAACGGCGGACCGCGGATCTGTATTGGGCAACAATTTGCACTTACGGAGGCTGGATACACTATTGTGCGCATCCTACAGGAATTTGAGGCAATTGAGAGTCGAGACTCGAGGCCTTTCACGGAATTGCTTAGTTTGACTATGTGCAGTTTGCATGGGACGCATGTGGGTATGACACCTGCTGGAGGAATTTGAAATGTTCATTCTCTCCTCAATTCTCTCCTCTTATCTGATTGATTATCTTCTTCCTCGCGTCTTTGTTATTCGAGTGTTGAGTCCAACATATTGTATGGTAGTTAGCGTGATATGATATTCGATCACTATGCCAAATTTCTCCATCTCCGTATCGACTAACACATATTGCCCGATAATTCCGGGGCCTTTTCACTCTCAAGAGGAATATTTGGCACATCAACAACTATTGAAACTTCCCATGGCCAAATCAAAGACCAAAGCCTCGCAAATTACAATTCTACTTCTTTGAAAAGAAATAGACTATCAAAATCCAATGGTAGGGCTTAACTTGCAATTGTACAGAGAGAAGCAGTCAGCTACTCAAGAATTAGTCCTAGGACATTCTACTTATGGAATCCTAGTAAGAGAATATTTGAAGAAGTGTTAAGAGAAATCCATAATGCAATTTCAATTTAGATGCAATCGCTTCCATAGTCTAATTTTCAACAAAATCATTAACCCAATATAATCCATAATAGGATAAAAATCGCTGGACAAGGCACAAAGTAAGGAATGTACTCCATTGAGGGGAAGCAAACAGGCAATCTCGAATGTCCAGGAAAAAACTGATCTCGATCTCAAACAAAGCCCAAATGCGAGAAGGTATGTCGAGTTGCAAAAGCCCAAACATTCTCCAGGCAAAGTAGAATTATAATTACATATCTACACACAGGACAGACATTTTCCAGCTCTTCTCTTGCCTGAAGGCGCCGGTTGCTGCCTTGGTGGATTTGGACAGATCTCCAAGAACACAATTGCTGAGATTGAGGTTCATCTTGTCGTGAAAAAGTTCAAATCAAATCGGCGCTTGGGTTCATTTTCAAGAGCATCACATCTCTTGGAGAGCTTAGGTGCAGGTGCAAACGGTCTTGGTGACAGTGACAGTGGAGGTCTGGGCACCAGGGACCGAAGGAGCAGGAGTGATGACAGTTGGGGGGCTGGTAGGGGCAGGGCCCTCGCCAGCACCAGCACCGCCGCCAATGGAGCCAGAGCCGCCGCCAGACACACCACCGGAAGCACCACCACCAACAGAGCCAGAGCCGGAGCCGGAGCCGGAGCCGGAAGCACCGCCAGAAGCACCGCCGCCAACGGAGCCAGATCCAGAAGCACCACCGGAGGCACCACCGCCAACGGAGCCGGAGCCAGAGCCGGAAGAGCCACCAGAAGCACCACCTGAGGGCCATGGGACACCACCGCCGCTAGAAGGAGAGGGAGAAGCACCGGTAGGAGAAGCACCTGATGGAATGGGGGGAGTGCCAGCTGGGCCAGAGGGAGCTGGGCCGGAGGGAGCTGGGCCGGAGGGAGCTGGGCCGGAGGGAGCTGGGCCGGAGGGAGCTGGTCCAGAGGGAGCAGGGCCAGAAGGAGCAGGGCCAGAAGGAGCAGGGCCAGAAGGAGCTGGGCCAGAAGGAGCTGGGCCAGAGGGAGCTGGTCCAGAGGGAGCAGGGCCAGAAGGAGCAGGGCCAGAAGGAGCAGGGCCAGAAGGAGCTGGGCCAGAAGGAGCTGGGCCGGAGGGAGCAGGTCCAGAGGGAGCTGGGGAAGATCCAGTAGGAGAAGCGCCTGAGGGACCAGCTGGGGTAGATCCAGCGGGAACAGAGGGCACAGGAGAAGAGCCAGCAGGGGCGGAGTTGGAAGGCGATCCGGGGATGCTCGAAATGATGGTAGTGGCAGAGGTAGTACCGCTAATGAGAACGGTGGAAGTAGAGCCACCGCTTGGCAGAGAGCTGCTGGGGACAGGCTTAGGAGCAGGGGCACCGGGCAGGCTGCAGCCAGTGAGCCACTCAATGATGATCAGCTCAATGTTGATACCGATGTCGATTCCAGTGCAGCCACCAAGGAAGGCAGCAATCTCAGCGATAGTCTCGAAGGAAAGGTAGGTGATGCTCTCGCCAGCAGCAAGGAGACCAAGAGCACCGCGAAGCTCAATGCTCAGGCCACCAAGGACAGTCTCGGTAAGGAAGCCAAGGACATCGCCGACAAGACCAGTGACAAGGTTGACGGAGGCCTCGGCGCTGACACCAAGAGAGAGCCAAAGGAGAACAACAGCCTTAAGTTCAACACCGAGGTTGCACTCACCGCCAGAGATCCAGACAGCCAAAGCAGTGCGGAGCTCGACGCTGAGGCTAGCAGCGAGCTTACCACCAGCACAGGCCTCGAGAGCAGCCTGAACGTTAGCATCAAGCTTGACACCGGCCTTGAGGAAAGCCTGGAGGGAAGCCTGGGCACCAGCAGTCAAAGCACCACCCTCCTCAACGAGAGCGGCAATGGAAGCACCGACAGAGACGGCAGTAAGAGCGGTGTCAGAGAGAGTACCGACAGCGACAACATCAACGCCAGCCTTAGCCTCGAGCAGACCAAGGACAGCGGCCTTAAGAGAAGCACTCAAAGAGCAGTTTCCACCGTGGATCCAGGCCTCGAGGGCAGCCTTGACATCAGCAGTCAAGCTAGCGGTGGCACCGCCAGCGGCAATAACCTTAAGAGCAGCCTTAATCTCAACGCTGAGGCTAGCGGCAGCAGAAGCCTTGAGCCAAGCAGAGAGTTGAGCTTGGGCGGAGGCGCTCAGGACAAGAGCAGCCTCGAGCTCAGAGACAGGCAAGATACCCTCAAGGGTGACGTAGAGAGACGCCTTAGCAGCAATCTCAGCGGCAGTAGGAATGAAGACGGCGAGAGCGGCCAGCGCCTCAGCCTCCAACTTGGCACCACCACCACACCAGGCAATGAGCGATGCCTTAAGAGAGCCGGTGATAGCGGCTTGGCCCTGAAGCCATGCCTTCAGCTCGGCACGAGCATCGCCGTGAATGACGCCAGAGGCACAGCCAAGAGCACCACCTTGAAGGGCAGCAGCACCCTGGGCACCCAGGCCACCGAGCAGGTGAGCAGCACTGGTAGCGTGTCCACCGAGACCAAGGATCCCGCTGATCAAACCACCGACATCGATGCCAGCACCGATGCCAGCACCACCGTGGGCACCAACACCGGCACTTCCACCGGCGCCAGCACTTCCTCCAGCGCTGCCACTTCCTGAAGCACCGGCACTTCCACCGGCTCCAGCGCTGCCACCAGCACTTCCTCCAGCACCGGCGCTACCGCTAGCACCAGCTCCTCCGCCGACACCAGCACTTCCACCAGCGCCAGCACTGCCGCCAGCACCGGCTCCTCCACCAATACCGATGCCTAGATCGGAGGTGCGAGATTCAAGGGAAACATCGGCCGGGTAGGCAAAAGTCGTAGCCGCCAAAGAGGCGAGAAGAGCGAAAGAGTAACGCATTATGATGCGCTAAGATAAGGAATGTATGGCAACGTCGGGTTCCAAATAGTTGCACACAAAGTTGGTGAATAAAATATCAAACGAAAGACTGGAGGCCGCAGCAATTGACGGACTAGGTTGCCGTCAAGGAAGCGATAAACGACTGACTGAAGAGTATAAAATGAAAAGAATACAAGAAAAGAAAACTGATGAATAGAATATGATCACCATAACGGACGAAGATCCAAGATCTTTATATACCCCTGAGGAGCATTGAAGCACACAGTGATCTCCACTGCGCAGAGCCACTGCTCATCTTGTGTACCAAGAGCACCCCGGTCTCAAAATACCTGGTCCACTTTTCGAGCTATCTGCCCCTAGTGGTCACGGATATCGGGGCAGACCTGGATCGTCCAGGGCCCCTAGGTGGATCATGGCTAGCCAGTGAGGACGAAGCTTCAGTCTCCAGAAGGCCAAATTAGCTGCCACCTGAGCCGTCCGAATGTGGCAAAGCTGTAAGAGAAGGTGTCAGGTCTCGGCACATCACGATATGCAAGCGGACTACTCGGTCAAGCAATGCCATCCACGGATGGGAAAAGCGCATGACATCTGGATGGGGTTGTCGGCCAGGTTCCCTAGATTAACCAGTGGGTAAAATGCGCTGTAAACGAGGTTTGTTGACGTGCTGGCGCACGAGGGGGGGACGTCAAAGCCGGAAAACAAGGCTAAGATCCACGACATGCGGTCATTTCCATCCACATTGCGGAGCGGGAGCCAGGGGACAAAAGATCACCCCTGGACCCACACAACGGTCAACGGGCTCTGCCAGTTCCCAAAATAGGGTCTCTGACTAAAACAGTCCAAACGGTTCCTAGGTCAATTTCATCCTCGAGTCTGGATCTGCGGTTGTTTGAGCACGGGTGATGGGCGAAGCTAGGGCTTGCTAAAATTATCGAAAAAAAGCTTCCCCGTGTCTATCAACATCAGACGAACGACTGCAGGGCAAGCCCGCAATGTTTCCAAGCATCTGGATGAGGATCCAGCCGTCTGGGGGGGGGGGGTTTTGGTCCAGCCACACCTTAGCATTGCTGCTGTGTGAGGCCATGCACTAGTGGTCTTCTGGGATTAGGGCTTTGTTCTCCTGGGCTACCCTGGAAAATGGCTGAAAGACCTGTCGAACTACGGAGCAGGCCCCAGCAGACCCCAACAGACCCTAGTCGCACGATTTGGTCGTCTGCCTGGCACGCCGTTTGTTATGGGTCATCCATTAATCCAGTCACTTTTGCCGACCAGCTATTCTTACTCCGGAGTTCTTGCTTTTGAGTTTCTGCTTTTGAGTTCTTGCTCGGAGGATCTACCCCTTTCATGGATTGAGTTGGAGCTAGAACACTTCCATCGTAAGGCTGGGCAATCGAGGACCCAGGTTCGTGATGCTTCAAGGTGCTCCTCGTGGGCGTGCCATGCGGGAAATGTAGCTCAGAAGGGAAAGATGTACAGACGTCCCTTGTTCTTCCGAGAGACACAGTATGCATATGCCGGCGTTATCCTTCACGGCAGGCAAAAGGAGTTCAATCAGCCGGACTGGTCCAAAAACGTACTGCTCAACAAAGCAAACCTGGTTTCGTGCAGATGGCAGTCGACGCTAATGTACGCCACGGGGTTGGGTTTCGAACGATAGCTCAGGTGTCCTGCAGTTCGCCAAAAGGACCCTCAGAGGATCCGGCGTCGCAAGTTTGAGAGAGGGGGAGCGTGAGGAGTGACAAAACAAAATGGTACCTGACGCTAGTGCAATGCGTGGGGCCAGGGGCTTCCGCGCTGTTCCACGCGATTTTAGTGCGCAGGGTTTAAACAACGAAATACGGCGTAGTGCCACTCGGAGCCACCACAGTTGCTAACTCTATGCTCCATTATTCGAATCTTTGCTCGAATCCTCGAGTCCATCCTCCGTAGCGTCGCCGTGACTAGTCGTTTTGGGCAGAGAACCGGTTCGTTTAGCCGTAGAGCCCAAAATGTAGCCTGAGGCAGTGGCTGTTTCAGAAGTACCGGGCTCCCAAAATAAGACTCGATTAGTCTAAAGTCAGATCGCGATGAGTTTTGTAGGAGATTAATGAGGTGTTCGAACTTGTCTCAGCCACAATGGCTTGGAGGACTTAAGGTTTTCTCGAGGTCAAAGGTGATCCGCAAACATGATACCAGAGCCCCCTCATTCATATTGGGACGGGTTCGGTTTCAAAACAGGCACGGCAGAGCAACTCCGACCCTTCTGGATCCGATCTTCCTCAGCCGATCATCGAATAGGGCGGCCGGTAGCCGAACGGGATGCTAGGACATCGTCTCCTCGGTTGGATAGAAGATGCTTTTGCGTGGATATTTGGAATCTTTAGCTCAATTGTACTCGTGGTGGGTCCCCTCTCTGCTTTTCTAAGACATCTGGAGCGATGATACTCTTAGCTTCTACTTATTAGCCTGATTCAATCAATCTAGCCTCTCCGGGGTATGTCTACCTACCCGTAGCGGCATTTTTCCCATCTCCATCCGTTCCAGTCATCGCTGCGACCCTCAATCTAGAGGAAACAGGGGCTTCGGCTCAGCAGCATCGATTCTAAGTATAATTCTCAGTGGTCTCGATTTTGAAGTCTATTTTAGGGAAGCATCACTGACCATCAAACGGCTGCTCGAAAATCTAGACCAAATACCAGCACGGATGAGGATCTGCAGCCTACTCAAGCGACGTGACTATCTGTGCATCATCACGCTTTAACTCCAAACTTCACCTGCGCCGCCATCGATCGTGCATCGCATACTTCGCCTGGGATTCAAATAGCTTGTTTGGCCAAAGGTAAGCGAGACAGCAGCAGCAACGGCCTGACAACTCGGCGGCTTCATTCCGCGGGCTGAACACTTGAATTGGTGCAGCCATCCGAACCCTGGCCAATCAGTTTCAGTCCCCAACGCCACCATAAGCATGCATCCCTGGTAGCTTGCAGAAGCTACAGGAGAGAACCGGGTTATGGGGCATGCGGGTGCAAACGTGCCATCTTCCAAGATTGCCTCCGGCTTCTTGCGTATGCAGGGTATAGCTCACAAACGGGCGCCAGATGCCTGGAAAGTTGCCATCGAGACGAAGGGCACTTTATGAGAGCTCATCCGTTGAGTTGGAAATTTGTAAATGCTGGCTGCCGGTAGCGATAAGTTGCCACTTTTCGAGGTCATTATAGGCGAAGCTTCGCCTACGTAGGAATTTGGCCATCCTTTGTCTTTGTAGATTTCAAATTCCTATGGCTATGACAATTACTGCGCAAAATTTCAGGACAAAGGCTCTGGTAGAAGCTCGTGCCTTCTCAATAGAATTTGGCATTAGGACTTGAAATTTTTGGTCATCCGGTTCTAGAATCATGCTGAATAGATTCCATGTTGTTAAGATTAATAGACGGTTCTGCTTTTTCGGTCGCCAGATACCTAGGTGTGATCTCGAAGTACTCGCAAGGTAGCGTCAAAGTACGGAAGATATAGAGGGGTGATCGTTGAATACTTTACTCATATTGTAGATGACAGGAGGATGGGTAGAGGGCTCGGAAAGGGGTTAGAAATCTTTACGGAGACAACTACACTGTGAAGAGAAATATTCGTAAGAACTTGAAGTCTTTTCATGTGCATCATTCTGTCGTGTGTAAACACCAGGATACTGTCTAGATAGTTATCAAAATCCTTCAGTGCATGCATGTGTGCTCGAAATTTAGAGTTGATCCATGGATGCAGGTGTCTGCGGCACTGATATATATCCAAGCTCCCGCTACGCTGGCCCGCAGACAATATACTCGGGCACCTGGGCAGCCATCAGAAGGTATCCGCTCCGATGACAGCCTATGATTCGTGATTTCATGTTTTCTAATGGACTGAAATATTTTCCAGTCCGTACAAAGTAATAAATTGTCTTTAATGGAGCTTTCCGTGCAGTTTGACATTGGGCCGTCTTGATGCATTTGATGCCTTTCGCCATAACTGGTCTCATGGCGAGCCTAAGCATTCGTTGCGAGACTTCTTTAGTACCCAGACTATTAGCGCACCAAGGAAAGCTATCTGACTAGCCTGAAATACTGCGCGTCTTCCATAGTCCTCACATAATGCAGGTTTGCCGGTCGAGTCGAGCATTCTTTGTTGATCCGTCCCCATAGCAACAATCACATCACGTGACATGAAGCGCGTCCGGAACGTCGAGATTGGACGGCCTTTCCCCCAATAGTATCAACATAACAAACATTCGATATCCACGGGTCGCCGCTGCATTGATTCTCGACTTCAATGTAGTGAGCCTGTCGCCATGGCCTCTCCGACTCCTCTCTCATCCGCTTACGACAGTCGCCTATATCAACAACCGCCCCGACCGATGTCCCGGTCCATCACACGCTCCGGCTCTAGACGGGCATCTCCAGTTCTCCGAAGCGCAGAGTCTAGGCCAGCAATTTCGAGGAACTACTCTGGCGACAGCTCCGATGAAGAGGTACCCGAACCCAAGTTCAGCGCGTCTGTCAAGGCTCTCCTAGATGGCGACGGATTAGGGTCATCGCCGCATCTTCAGAAAGGACATGCTGCATATGAGCGTCGAGCTGCCGTAGGCTCAAGACATTCAAGTCAATCGCCACGTAACTCGTCCCCACACGACTCTTCAAACGGTAGCCCTGCACCCCGTGTCGTGCGCATTGGAGCTATTTCTTCGTCATCAAGGTTCTCACGCGAAGGTTCGCCGCTCTCAAATAGCCAGAGTGCTGAGTCCGATGTTCAAAATCGCCCAACGGACTTTATCACTCCCGCTCCTCGGCCTCGGAGCGTGCGTATAAATGCGTCGCGTAGCAATACACGCTCCCCATCTTCGGTCTCACCTTCTGCGAAGCGTTCGTCTGAACGTAATTCGGCAGATGAATATGGCAGCGGTAATCGCTCTGATAGTGACAGGAAGTCGCATTATGAGGATGATCCAGCTTTTCGCATCGCGCCATCCTCTGTCCTCCGCGGTCGCAACCTCGAGGATGCCGGGCCTCAAAGTTCACTGCGCGTCAAGCGCGTAGGAAGGCTCACTGGAACCTTCTTGAATGGACCTGCTCGTCGTGGTGTACTGCGCAGGCAAAGCGAAGAAAACAACGAAAACTACATCAATGACGAACTCAGAGAAACGGTGGAACCTAATAATGAAGATGTCGAATATCAGCCTCGCGTCAGAGCATCTTCTCCCAAAGTCTCGTGGGCTGATCCCAGCCCGCATGAGAGCGATTACCCTCGGCACGACCAACCAGCTTCTGGCGAAAGACCTTTCTCAAGATCATCGTCACCCAAGTCTTATGTATCACAATCCAAGTCAACGCCAGGCTCCTCGTCAGACGCATCATCAAAGCCATCCAGTGCAAGGGAGCAACAGCCTGCATATAAAGTTCCTTCGCTCCCTCACCTACCTTCCACAAGAGACCAAGAAAATGACCCGCCACCAACGTTCAAACGATCGAAGCCACAGGGCTTGAATGTGTTGGATAAGCCCGACAAGTTGTCAGCAATGTACGATACCGACAAGAAAGAATCTGCTGAAGCACCTGCCGGAAACTCACATCGCAATATTCTTGCTATTAGAAGTAATAACACTCCGCATCGACCTGCTCCGCCGCCTCCGAAAATGTCCGTCCTCGAAACCGCTACAGCCACCGGTGGTGCTTCGACCTCTCAGTCTAGAAAGAAACGAACGCAAGTGTCCATTAATCACAAGCACTTCACTCGACTAGACTGTATCGGACGCGGTGGAAGCTCCCGCGTTTACCGGGTGATGGCGGAAAATTATAAGATCTTTGCACTCAAGCGAGTCAACTTGGAAGACGTCGATCCTCTCACGCTGGCTGGCTATAAGGGTGAAATTGACCTTTTGAAGAAGCTGGAAAATGTGGAACGTGTGGTGCGTTTGTTTGACTGGGAGCTGAATTCTGACAAGCACTCCCTCAGCGTATTGATGGAGATTGGCGAATCCGATTTGGAGAAAATCCTGACATATCGACTGAACGCGGAAGATGCGGTATTTGATATCAACTTCACCCGTTTTTACTGGAAGGAAATGCTTGAGTGTGTCCAAGCTGTCCACAACTTCAACATTGTTCATTCCGATCTCAAGCCAGCCAACTTTCTTATGGTCCAAGGTCGTCTGAAGCTCATTGATTTTGGAATCGCCAACGCGATCCAAGACAACACTGTCAATGTCCACCGAGAACAGCAAGTTGGAACTCCCAATTACATGTCTCCCGAGGCACTCGTCGATTCAAACGCCTCGCTGGGTCTGCCTGCAAGTGTCGGAAAAATGATGAAATTAGGCAAGCCCAGCGATGTTTGGAGTTTGGGCTGCATTTTGTACAAAATGGTCTACGGCCAGCCCCCATTCGCGAAGATCGCGAAGTACTACGAACGCATCATGGCGATTCCCAATCCCCGCGTACAAATTGATTTCCCATCACATGGTGTTGGTGGTGTCCCTGTCCCTCCTGGACTGATCCGAACCCTCAAGCGTTGCTTGCAGCGAGACCAGACGCTTCGACCAACCATTGAGGAGATGCTGGGTCCACGCGACCCTTTCTTGCACCCAGACGCCCAACTTGAAGGTGCTGTCCCTGTTACTGAAGATATGCTTGGCCGTATACTTGCCAACGTTATCAATCATTGTAAGGCTCGCGGTATTCCTAAAGAAGAGGAGCTTGCTGCTTGGCCTGCTGGCTTTTTTGCCAAAATAAAAGCTGCACTGGAAGAAGAAAATCCCTGACACCATTGACTGGATATTTCCTTTGTGCTCTTCACTTTCTCGACAATAACTTGTCATTGCATTTTCCTTGTTAGAACGATGTCACGATCGGTGTTTCGCGGTGTTATTGTCTGGGTTTATGGCGGTGGATCTAATTCATATCTTGACTTTCTTGCTTTGCATAAGGCTTCCAAGTCTGACTGTTGTTTCAGCGATTCAGCGAGGGTTTGCCCGTCTTCTTCTGTATATGATTGATTCCTCGATACTTTCCCCCTTCCTATTCTCTTCACCATCCTGTCGAACTCTACCATTCGATCACATATCGAGCTACTGATGCTAGAGCATCATTTTCTGAAAGAGCACAATACTTAATTGACAGATTTCAAAGATTCTATCTCAGTCAATGCTACCATAAATTCCTTGAGTCCTAGCACGGGGCTCATAGTAATCCTATTGGCATTGAAAATCTTAATGCATGAATTTTGTACCTAAACTCATCTACTAACTTCATAAATGCCAAGGCATGCGAAATACTTTTCGTCGTGAATCAAAATGTAAAATGCGCCAGAAACACCGAAGAGATTATGGTCTATAAGAACCACATAAAGTCCAACAAATCAAGGGCTGTGATTCCCAAGGAACGGTGGTATCGAGAAGAGACGGTTGCCTGAGGGAGTCGGTAATAATGAGGAGATGGCGGTTTTGAGGTAGTGTGGGATTAGACAAGGAGGACGGCGTTGACACAGCCATCGTTCTCAGGAACGTTGGTGATCTGAGCCCATTTACCCCACACGACCTTTCCGGTAGTTGTGACAAGACCAAGCTCGGAAACGTTGATCTCGATAATCGTACCCTTGGTCAAAACACCAAGTTGGGTGTAGAGAGGGTTTGATGGGTTCTTCTTGACGGAAAGAATGGGAAGCTGGACAGTGACACCCAGTTCGGGACTGGAAGTATTGGTTAGTTTCGTGCGTCTAACGAGCAGGGATTGAAAAGACATACTGAGTCACGTTGGCCTTCTTGTAACGGAGACCCATAGGACGGATGAATCGCTCGTACTTGACGGGACGACGAGTGAAGTCGCTTCCGACGAAAGTAGGCTTGGTGATCATACGCTTCCAGGACTTCTTGTGGGTCTTCTTTCCGGTGTTGACGACCTTGAACATCTCCTCCTCACTAATACCCTTAACCTTGGGCAGTGGGACAGCAAATTTGGCCGCCTTCTCATTTCGCTTATCCTTGATAGCACTGGACAAAGCCTTGGCGTTGGTAGCTTGCGATCGGTCGAGCAGGTATTGAGGCAGAGGGGTCTTGGAAGGCTCTTCGGGGGCGGAAGACTTGACGTTCTTTTCTTCCTGGGCCTTGATGCGTTTCTTCATCTGTATCTTCTCCTTGTGGCGCTTCTGCTGGTGCAGCTTGGCCCTCAGACCGCGCAAGTTCTGGGCATCGTAGGACTGCTTGTGGCCCTCACGCGCATGGCGCTTACGCATTCGCTCGTCATGGTCGAGACGTTTACCATGCTGCTTCTGCCAGCGCTCGATGTACCTGGAAGAGAATTAGTGGGGATATTTTTTGCCGGTGGTTGGCGGGGAGACAAACTCGTTCTGAGGCTGTAAGAGAAGGATTATTAGTTTTCTGTGGCTTTCAAAGACAATGTGGACTGTATGAGGATATGATATCTTACCATATTGGTTACAGAATGAGTAACACGGGCGTTTCGTTGAGTTGAGGATTCCCTGCAAGATCTAATCGGCCTCGAAAAAGTTGTTTCGGGGGCAAAGATAGCAGACCACGTGATCATCTTATCGCTCAACACGTGATCTTTACGGTTACCGGGAGCACCACAAGCGCAGTATTTGATTTTCTCCGAGTCGACGAGATCCGCAGTTACGATCGAGCTGCCCAGTCTTCAAACCCTCCCAATTCCAACCTAATTGCGGGAGCGGCGACCAAGTCATAATCAAAATGTTCTCCCGCTCAATACTAAGGGGCTTTGCCTCCGACCTGCGCTGTGCGACCTCTACAATTTCCTCCGCAGCTCCCCTTCCCCAGCGAGCATGCCTCCACCAAACAGCCCTGCTTCAGACATCGCAGCCAGCATCCGAGACTCAATCCTCCTCACAACCACCAAAAGCCCCACTGAGCGCTCAACCTCGTGCCCAGTCCTCTACACCACCTTTCCAGAAGGGTCCACGAGTGCCAACAGACAACGACACCAACCCAGTACCAACAAGCCGCTGCGACGTCCCAATTGAGAAGCAACCCGTCAAACAAGAATTCACCAAGCCCCTAGAGGTCTCTAAGTCTCTTATGGAGCAGCTCCCCCATCTCTGCGGCCAAGGACCACACTACGTTGTCGCGCAGCTGCACGCGCGCCCCTACCTCCTCACCGAAGGCGACCACCTCCGCCTGCCATTCCTGATGCCCGGCGTGAAGAGCGGCGACGTCCTGCGCTTCAACCGCGCGTCTGCTCTCGGTTCCCGCGACTATACCCTCAAGGGCTCACCGACTCTCGACGAGCGCCTGTACACTTGCCGGGTCCGCGTAACCGGTGTCGAGTCCGAGCCTATGCGGATCAAGGAGAAGACGAAGCGGAGGAGACGCCACGTTCAGGGAATTCGAAGCAAGCACAGATACACTACTATGCGGGTGATGGAGGTCTCAGTGCATAGCCCGGAGCAGTTGCTCGAAGACGGGGCTGTGGTTGTTGAGGATTCGACGGAGACTGTCATTGAGAAGGCTTCTCCACAATGATTACGGATCAAGGACTAGGCATTCACACCGATGTGAAGTGATTCAATAGCGCCTTTGTAGCATTTATGTACAGATAGATGGATTTTGATTATCCTGAGTGCATTGTATTTCTATTGAAATTTATTTCCATTTGTCTCGGGCATATGTATACCTAAAGCTGATAATAAACAGTTCCTCCGACAGTAAAAATCATTCGTAAATCGTTGAAGAAGGTCTCGAGACCTTTGTAATTGTGCTGGGTTGAATATGCAAATGACGCAGCTTGGGGTATAATAAAGTGAAGAACGTCGTAAATCGTTATACAAATCCCATGACATTTGCAATCTGTTGCATTGATTATGCAAATGACTCAGGTTGAGGCACATGCTTTTCCAAAAATCCTGGATGATACTCTTGAGAGTGAATAGAAGTTATCGTGTCCTCTGTTTGTATCGGCTTGGTTTTCTGTGGAGAAGGAGAATCTCTTGCCTCCAATTCCTCGGGAGAGACAGGCTCTGCACCAATGGCTTTCTCCTCATCGCCAAGTGATACAGGGCGTGTCGGAGGTTTGATTGTGACATCGGACATTCCACTTTCTCTTTTCGTGCGCTGACTAGTATTCTCCGATTTGTAATATAGATTGCGCACGATGGGCCGCAGAGTCGGGAGACAAGCACAGATGATGCCCACCGATTGCTCAATCGATGACCACATTGATGGCTCCAGGTCGTTAACATTTGGGTCTCTCACGTTTGGATCGGTGAAGCTTGTTATACGGAGAATTGATGTGACCACGACGCTGTGCTTATTAGCTTAGGCATATAATACGCTGGAAGTTTATCAACTTACAAACTGCCCAGGAGAAACAGGCCACTCAGAATGAGCTTTTGTCTTCGAGTAGTCTGCAACCGCCATGCCATTGGATAAGGAAGGCAAAGGACAAGGACATCGAGCAGCATATTGGCGACGCCACTCCATTTGTAGAACAAGACCGTGTCGACACAATGCCCGTCGATGTATGGTTTCCAAGTCTTCTCAATAGGCCGACACCCGAATATTGCGGGGAGGATGCTAGATATAAAAAAAGAAATAATCAGGATTCCGGATGCCACGAGAGCCCAGCGAAAGTATTTGACGACGCCGAAGATCCGATGGTACAGGAGAAGCAGGGACATTTTCGTGAAGACGGCGTTTAGGTAGTAAAGTATCTGGATAGCAATGAAAGTCTTTTGGATATGAATTAGTGATTTTCTCTACAGAAGAGATTTGTATAGCGCACCTTACTCAGGGCCTCAGCCTCGGTTGTGCTTAGACCATATGAGCCGAATGTCGTATTGAAAACCATCAATTGGACCCATCTCAAGATTGCCATAAGCCAATTGATCACCTAAATGTCGAGTCAGTAAATTTACTCTTTGCAAAAGGAGTCTTGAGCGTTCGGCTTACCAGCGCGATGGCGATCATATAATCGTCCCACCAAAAGCCCGCATGAGAGATGCGGCGCGCAACGAACCGAAGTATAACGGCTGCAGTTGCGGGCACAATAGTAGTAATTGTGCCAATATATACTTTGGCGTTTTCCCAGTCTTCATCATGATGTATAGTGGAGCTCATGATGTTTGATGAAGTGAAGTACTAGTAGCTGAAGCCGAAGCCAAAGCCCGACGGAAGAAGACTCGACCCCATGGATAACCCATTGTTTTTAAACAAAGTCCGGATATTCGGTTCGCAAGATCTGGCTATCGATGAAAATCTGGAGAATATTCAAATAACACATAACCGGATCCGACTACAGCCACAGCTCAGCCTCTTTGTTTTTCTATGCGGAGATGGTTCGGCCGGGTCGGGTGGATGCCGTCATGACTTTTCACTGTCAATTTCCATACTTGAAGTCGAGACCCATGGTTCGTCTCGGCTTACCGGTCGGCACCGGCGCTCATTGTGGCTGGAGATGGCGGTCGCCGGTCGGCTTGTACTGAGAGGCGATGTCCATGGGGCTCTACGCTTGAACCTAGGAGGAGGCGAATAGATCTAGCAGTAAGCTAGCGAAGCAATATGTACCTGTGAACGAAGGATGAAGAAATGAGAAAGACCAGTCATCCTATAAGACTACACAAAGGCAATCGAGCGGAGCTCTCCGATATGAAGTATTCCCCATATATCAAAGGATTAAAGTCGAAGTTGCGGGGACCATTTCGGCGATCATAAGAGATCTACCTCTAGCCTCTTGGCACTAATATTTATCAATGACCGAGAAATTGCATTTAGCCGAGCCCAGTATATTCTGGGAAACCTCATGTCAGCTTCCTACTTAGGTAATGTGGCGTAGTATCCAAGATCTGTCTCTTCACTGCTAAAAGGCCCTAGAATCGAGCTGCGGAGATACCGGGGTAAGAGAAATAGAGCGAATTAGCTAACTCATGTAGAATTTCAACTCTAGAATGCTCAAATCTGAGTCTTTCGGCACCACGCGACTCTTATCCATAACAGGCAACTTATTGGTGTCTCTGACAGATCATGTCATAGGATATTCATCCACAATCTGGTCTCGAACGAAGAAGCTCTTCGCGGTCTCGGCCATCATCCAATCCTGGTATTGGGCCTAGACTCGCTTGCCTTTAGAGCTAATGTAGTCTTTGTGCATAGGCATCGCAACTATGTAGTGACGGGTTGTGGTTGAATATACCAGAAAAATTCCTGAGCAGATTAATTTTGTAAATTGGCTAAAGAGCAAGGGTATCTTCAATGACTACATCAATTGGATTGACCAGGGTAAGTATATCCCAAACTCTCTCGCTGGTCATCCTGCACACGGGCATATCTGTGAGAACAAAAGTCAGCAATTCATCTCCACAGCAATACAGCGAGAATAAAATAAGCGTAGAGGATTACATACTCTAACATCAGCCGGAAGAAGTAGACATCCATGTCTTCATTCCGGATCGTCTTGGCAGCCCAGGACTGGCCTTCGGCACCAATCTTTTCAGCAATCTCCTGACCAGCAGGATCCTGCTCGAAGAACCGGATGATCTCAGGGACATCAGTGACATCCTTGTTGATGGGAACGAAGTGCACCCATGGGAAGAGAACATTGTCATGCCACTCCCGGAAGAATGTGACTTTCAATGGAACGCTCTTGCTGCGCATGAGCGCGTAGAAGCGGCCACTATAAGCATGGCCGTCCATATCAAGAACGTACTTATACTTCCAGGCTTCATTTTGATCATCACGATCCACAACATTGAAGAACGCTTCCTCCTCGGGGCAGTCTTCATCGCAGTCTTTGATCTCTGTGAAGTAGGTGTTGAAGTATTCGCCAAGCTCGTTCTCATCACCTTCATGGGCCTCCCATGCATCTTCTGTCCCAATCCTGCATGCGGAGTTTTCTTTCTTCTTTAAGATGTGCCGGGCAGATTCTGGTTGTGTCAAGTTCGCAACCACTCGTTGTCGCAGCAGATTTCGCCAGCTGTTCTGGAAGCTATGACCTCCTGTGGTGCCTCCTCGCCAATATAGCTGGCCTTTTTTCGAGTCCCATGGAACCGACGTTGCTTCGTCAAAGGCAGATATACCTTCATAGTAGAATGGTGACGGGACAGCGATATCTTGGAACGATGAGGGATGTGACATCGAGAACATAGGGGTAAGTTCATTCGTGATCTTAAAGGCGTTTGGCTTCTTGAAAATGCCAAGTCTGTGACGCAAAGACGGGCTGTTACAGAGATCGCTCGCAGCAGTTTGGTTTGCGATAAAGCCCAAAGGCCCGACAGCATATGCACTGCTGTCATCCGGAGCGTTTCCATCAAGATCCCGGGCTGGGCTATCTGGTGGACAGGATTGCTTCGAGAATAGCCAGGTTTCTTGGCGCTCAATATTATTGAATCTGCTTGTTGAGACCTCAGGAATGCGATCTAGACGCGTGCTGGAGAATTGGTTCAAGAGCGACGAGTTGCCGTTCAAACGAGCTTGCGCCGCCTGGGCAGCTGTAACGAGCCGTTGTAAATCACCGTGATTAACGACCACTCGCGGTTCGTCATGGCCGTTGAATTGTAAGTCTAAATCCGGAAGCCAATGTGCGAACTTGACGAGCTGGGTCATTGTGGCATCGCGCTGAAAATCACCCTGGGGCTGTCCGAAATCTCCAGCCCTGCCATATCGAATAGTTATGCCCATGGCAAAATTCTGAAACCCCATGTCTTCTCTAATTCGCGATCGAATTGTGGCTGGCGACAGCCCCCAGAAAGGAAGCAGGGTGTGATATATCGAGTCAAACTCATCGATTAAGAGGGTATTCCGTTCCTTCGCGAAGTCGTACCATTTATCGAAATTGGGAGGTGGAGGCATCTTGTATCTTCGTCGGTATTCTGCGACAGCTCCTTCCAAAGAGGTAGACTGCCGCTCGACAGTTGTGTTGAAAGCCAGGGAGGCATCGCTGTGAAGTCGGGCGATTGGGTGGTCGCATAGTCGTTCATGGTAGGCGACGAAGACTCGATTGAAGGTCGCAGGAAGTGGCGCGCCAGAGACGAAGTACCAAAGAAGTAGAATGACTGCTGAAACCAGACCAGCTGTGGTCCATGGCTTCTTGGGCGATCCCTCGCGGACTCCCTTCAGCAGCTGGTAGCTTGGCTGGTTCCCATCACCCGAGTGCAGAGCCTCAATCAAGTTCATAAACCAAAGTCTGAGATTGCGCAAGGCCAGCATTTTGACGGTGGTACTTCAGATCGTGTCTGCCGAGACAAGCCATTCCCAGACACGGTCATGGAGAGAGGGATAGCCACGAGAAAAAGAAAGAAGGGAAGAAAAGGGCGGTGCGAAGGCGAGACCGCGGCGATCGACACCCGCGCGTTGGTGGCCTTGTGTCTCGAGCGCTTCTAATTTATTATTTGGGCGCAAGACTTCGAGTAGCCTTAGATACCTGGAGACCTGGAGACCTGGAGACCTGGAGAAGACTCTGGCGCTTACTCAGAATAGAGCAGCGCAACCAGAAGTTAAACTGCCTCAATCAAGCATCTTGACAGCTCGCGTGTCGCACACACCAAGCCTTTCGGGACCCCGATTTCACTATTTAGGGGCTCAGGAGGCTAAGCTCCGCTGGCCCCGCTGTGGCTCCTCGTCGCTGTGCTGATACGCAGCGGCATCGGATGCCAAGCTGGTAGGACGCCTTGTCGTGAACCGTCGGGAAAATCATCTCAACCCAGGATTAGCACCAGATTAATGACTGCTTTGCCGTATCTGTCACTAATATACCCGTTCATATAGTTTATCTTGTAGGGTTTACTCCGTAGGTGCGAAGTATTCAGCCCAAATATGGGCTACAGGTACCAAACCTCTCAAGCCACTTCGTGTTCATGCTGCAGATCCCTGCAGGTTGGTACAGACCAAATAACACTCCGTATAGAAGTCCAGAGCAAATGATTGATCCGGGCTGATTCAAGTCTAGCATAGTTTCAGTTCTTGCTAAAGTTTTATGCCATCTGCCTAGAAAGTATTGTACATCTCGTAATACCCGCCTGAAGAAGCCGGTTTACACAATGCTATTGTTCCTCCTTTCTGCAGTCCCATACGTTGCAAGCAATCATTCTGTAGCTGGCTCTAGTCCTGCAGTAGCCTAAATGCCAAGTTCATAATAGCATATTCAATATGGATCTGTAATCAGCCTGGTAAATTGCGTTTACACCTTAGTGTTTTGTAAAAGAAACGTGTTTACCAGCGCTAAAAACCCAGACATGCATCATTTCAAAATAGCTCAGGCTTCTTATCATACACATGGTCTGACATATCGTATTCAAGTAGATTCCGAAACCTTGCCTACTCCCTCAGATTCTAAATTAGGGTATCTCGAAGCATGTTTGTAGGTGTCGTTCTCCTCTCCCTTGTAAACACAATGGCGTTTTACCCTGTTGTCAACCTGCAGAGTGAATAAGTCAGTCCTCGAGTACTGTCCGACAGGGTCAACAATATTCTTCGCGTAGTATATTTCGTTGAAGTCCAGGTCAGCATAGAGCAGACCCTCGAAGGTAGGATCTACAGGCTCCGTCAGAGATCGGCCGTCGGGGGCGATGATCTGGGAGAAGCCACCCCCCAGAGTAGAGACATGAGGTGTAGTATCCTGCGATTGCTCCAGCATAGTCAGACCGTTGGCCTTCAAACCACTCTCTCCCTGAGTGTGAGAAGCCAAGAGGACAAAAGTGCCTCCCTCAATGGCATAGACATGCGTAGCCATACGACACGCATCAACGGTGTTGAAAAAGGGCCCCTTGCCGACTGGAGGGAACAGCATCGGCCACGATGCCACATGAATCTGCTCGCCCTGGAAGTAGGAGTGATACTTGAGCAGAGGCTGCAAGTGCTCGAAGCATTGCAATCCACCCACACGTCCAATGGGCGTCTGAACAACGTTTGTGGTACAGTCTCCCGACTATCAAACTAGGCGCATTAGTATCGCGCTTCTAGTAGAAATGAAATGGGTTTCACTGACTGCGTCACCAAACACAACTCTTTCTAAGCTAGTTGGCTTGAACTTTCTCCGGTGAAGTAGAATGTTGCCATCAGGGCCAATGAATACTTGCGCCATGAACAGACTGCCCTTATCGCGCTCCGCAATGCCCAAGATCACCATCATGTTCGCGGTGCGGGCAGCAGATCGAATTCGATTCATTTGCTCAGATGTGACATCGACTGCATGTCGATAGTACTTCAAGCAGTAATCGTACATGTCGTTTGCCTTGTGACCGAAGATAAATGTTGGGTAGCCAGGAATCCAGAGTTCGGGAAAGCCGATAATCTGGGCGCCATTCGACGCGGCTTCAGCAATAAGCGCACAAGTCTTGTCAGTCGCAGCGTCAAGGTCGAACCTGCGAAGAGGCCGTGTTAGTTGAAATCATTCATGCAAGTGATCTGGTTAAGTGACTCCTACCAACATGGCTCGGCCTGGACCACCGCAGCCTTGACTGGGTGAGCGGGATCACCATGCACGGGAATCTGGGCCATTGTAGACTGCTGGTTCTTCAAACTGAAAAGAATGAAAACTAGAAGTTCTAACCAAAGCGGTCCTTTTCAATTTGTACATTTTGCTTTCGTCGTGGTGGCGGCACCGTTTACTTCATCGAAATCCATGGCAGAGGTGACCATATTCTTTCCGCTGATTTCTCGTGATAACCAGCGGCGTTTGATCTCCGGAGTGGAGCGCTTATGCCAAGCACATGGGTGGATAATTACAGACGACGATTGAACGCCGGTATCTGGCTTTTTTGGCCACTCGCAAAGCCAAAAGTGGGCCGGCTTTCAACCTCCGGTGGATATCTCGGGATGCGATAGATCAGCTTCCTATCAGCATCGGTTTAATGACCACAAAATAGTCATGATAGCGCGCTTGAGACAATACTTAGCGGTTCATATTGCGAGATATGACTATCCCAGCAAAAAAGAGCGTGAGGCAGCGCACATTTCATAAGGAGCTCTCCCCCCGTCCGTCGATTGGATGGGAACACAAGTTCGACAGTGTCCGGAGCCGTATCAATGAGTGTCACTCCTGCAGAGCCCAAGAAGTCTGACAACATCGTCGGAATCATGGAGCAGGGAAAAGATCCATCCATTTCTTCGATCGTTGGTCAGTCGATTAATACGTTCCAGGCATCCCAAGTAGCAACTTGGGCTAAATACATGCCTGGGCCATCGCCTCAACATCTTTTCCAAGGCCTCCCTGTGACTTGGTATAGGGTCGCTGTGGTATCATTGGGAGGATTCGTCTTCTTCTTATCCGGAACCAGTGCGTATTCTTTCTTTCCTTCCAGTCGTACTCGCTTCACTAGGTCTCCATCGCTGACATCTACCCCAGACATTGCCATGATGGGCAGCATTTCTTCCGTGCCGGGATTCCTAGAAGAGGTTGGTCTTACGGGGAGCGATCACCAAACCCAAGTATTGATCGGAGTGGTAAATAGTATCTACTGGATTGGGGTGCTTGCAGGTGCTTTATTTTCTGGTTGGCTTTCTGACAATATTGGTCGACGCCGAGCAATTGTGACTGCTGGGATATACGGCCTCATCATCATTCCTATTCTAGTCGCACTGCAGGATTTCTCCTGGGCTTTAGCTATGCGACTTCTGAACGGGGTTTTCACAGGCGCTTTCGACTCTGTGGGGCTTAATCTCTCCGCTGAGTCTGTTCATCATCGATACCGTGGCATTGCAATCGGGGCCCAGCTTGTCTGTGCGGCGAGCGGAGCAGGCCTGATTTATTTCATCATCTATGGATTATCAGAGCACGCAAGTAGTGCCGTGATATGGAGATTTCCGCTTGCATTTCAGCTGGTCTGGGTGATCATAATCCTGAGCTTGGTCTATTTCATTCCTGAATCCCCTCGGTGGCTGACCCAAGTTGGTCTGGTGGACGACGCACGCAAGGTATTATCTCTCTATGAGAGCGCAGAGCAGAGTGAGGAAGGTGGTACCATTGAACAAATTGTTGAGGCGAATCTGACGTTGATCAGAGATACTATTCAAGGAGAAATTGAAAATGCTTCTTCCTCCACCTATTGGGATATGTTCACGAAGCAGGATGCTCTCAAAACAGCCCGGCGGACTTGGTCTGCCCTATTCATTCAGTTTGGAACCCAGGCAATGGTCGGTGTTGGTATAGTCACTGGCTATGGGATTCAGATCTTCGAAACAGGAGGCTGGTCTTCACAGACTGCAGCGCTCCTGTCCGGCGTGAGCATTTTCACACAGGCCGTCTTTGGGATTCCCGGTGCCATTCTAGCTGATAAGATCGGCCGTCGTCGTGCTATGTACTATGGAGCCAGCATCGGAGGAGCCATCCTCATGCTCATTGGAATGTGTGGCTACTTTGTCTACCAAAACAAAGTGACCCACCCCGACCTTGCAAAAGCATACGGCACTGCGACAGTGGCCTTGACTTTGCTTTGGTGCGCTGTCTTTGGTATGACATGGTGTAAGTGATCCTTTGGCTTTTAACTTTAAAAATCTACAGTTGGCCATCCTAAGCTAACGATGATTAGTATGGTGTCCCTTCTTATACCCCTCAGAGATTTTCCCAGCTTCTTCCAGATCCCGAGGCAGTGCGGTAGGAATTACGGGACTGGCAATGGGCTCATTCTTTATAAACATGATTAGCCCATTTCTGTTCAAGGCTATAGGCTATAACATAATGTTTCTCTTCGGTGGGCTTAGTCTTGTCCTAGCCACAGTTTGTTATCTTTGGATGCCTGAAACTGCCAAGAAAACACTGGAAGATATAAATTTCTTGTTTGACTAAGTTATAATGTTTGAGATATTCATACTGGAGATTAGATAAAAATGATGAAACAAACAGAACTGACGATACCTGAGTACACCTGGGAACGGACATAATTATCTTTAAACTCACCATTGCAATGATCAACATAAGCCTCAGGGTGTATCCGCGTTTGTTATCGACCAAAAGGTTGGAGAATTCGCAGGAGACAAGGACCACTTCATCGCAAATCTCCGCAGGTCATCATATGCCACCTTAGCATAGCCGATATGAGGCATCATTTGGGCCAAAGTACTTTTAATAGATCTCAATGCACGCAAAGACTGGCGATAAAGAGAGACATCCGCACTCTGAAGACCTATCAGGTAAATGAGGCCAGCTGAGAGCGTTGAATATACCGCCATGGGATCAGGTATCGAATGCCCAAATGTTTGCGTCAGAGTTTTGAGAATCGCAGTGATTTGAAAGGCAGCATCCCTACAATGCTGATTTGCCATGTTGCGCTCGAAATCCCCCTTTCGGAGATCTGGGCGGTGCAAGAGAATCACTCCATTGAAAAATGTCATGCTATAAGACTAGGCGTTAGTGTCATAACTGGGCGGGCTGAACTTTGGATTGCTCACTGAAAGGACAAGAGAATCGGATGATTTTGTTCCTTCTTCATGTAACGTATGGAAGATGGTAAGGAATGATACCAAGACGTAAATTTAAGGTGACCCTCAGAGATAGTCTGATTTTGTGGGACAGGGCTTGAAAACGAGTAGCTGTTGTTCGCTCGAGGTCAGTCTCTTTGGCATCGCTTTTTGCAAACCATGATATAAAGCTCACATTTCTCGAAGGACTTCATCTTGCAAATGAAGAAACTCAATCTGACAGGCGTTGACAAGTACTAGAGAGAGGCTGGTATTGGCCATGCTTGGGGTGTTCAACAGAAGTGAATCGACTGGTCGGCAGCTCGGTATGTCAGTTGCGAACATGTAACATGCGCGGCCTTCTAAAAGGGCCATTTGTCTGAGGTTTCACATCAATCGTTAGAATGAACACCAAATCAAGAACGAAGTCTAGCACTGGAAATTCTGACCTGTCCAACTGGAAACATGCCCAAAAGGTGGCGGCACGCTCCGCACTGGTGCCTTGTTTCAGAGCGAGGCCAAGAGGGTCATGAACTATCGGATTGATATGGAGACCAAGTCTTTTCACCATTGCGCAGGCGATTGCTTGATACATTAGAGCTTCATTCTTCAGCTTATTCTGGTCTTGGACTTTGAGCTTACAGAGCACGACAGTTGCTGTTCCAACTTCACCGTTCAGCGTAAGGAAATAGCTTCGCAACAGGAAAGCTTGAGCATTGGTCAAAGAAATATGCTTAATTTCATGGCTGAGAGACTCTCCGAATTTCTGATTGAACCACTCAAGGCACGAAGTGCGGTGATCATAATATGAATCGTGTTCATCAAGGGACCATGCACCAATGGCTAGGACCTGGTCTGACAGAAACCTCATGCTAGAGCTCATTGGGAAATTATGAAAGCGATCCGTGTCACAGTCACTGAAGAGGGGGAAATGCGCATACGCCTTTTCTTCAAATACCTGAGCCAAATGGCTTGCCGGCACTGGCGGAAAGTCAAAATTCTCAGAGCCCTTGCTATAGGTAGACGACAGAGAGGCATTACTGTCGGGTGAAAGACCGAGCAAGTGGAGATTACTCGTCGGTCCCAAATAGTAGGACTCGCCAGTATCCTCATCTAAATGAAGTTTGGCCACGACCGAGGCCAATGCTCCTATCGGGTCAGGTTGTGCAAGACTTGAAGATGAGCCCTGACTTTTCGCGTCAGTTTGGGCTGCTCCATCTAGGAGATCAAAGAAACTCTCGAGATCCACGTCGGTTCCACACTCCTGCGCTGGCTGATAAACTGAGGTCTCTGCGCTTTCGCTCGTCATACATTGTGGAGCGACTAAAGGGAGAGATGCAGCAGTCGAGTCCTGTGTGACAAAGTGCCCTTGCTGCAAACGATCGATCGTCCTTTTGGACTCTTCAAGCTGGGACTGCAAGTAGGAGATATGGTTCTTCAACACGCCAATTTCGGAGTTTGTGGGGCGTGACTTTCGTCCATCGATTGACGGATAGTCACAAGCGATTCCTAGGCGATGACAGTTTCCACACTGTCCGCGTCATCGTGTCAATCCTGGATCACTATAATTGCATGACCAGTCATCAAAGACATCTCACCTCAGGCGTGGTGCTATCACATTTGGTCTTGCGTACTCTGCAAGATTTACATGCCCTCGAGTTGCCAACTTCTGGCGTTCCAAGAGTCTTCGACCGGCCTTTCATAGGAAGTCGGGGGAGCAATAGAAGAGTATAAGACAGCGGGTCACTTGAGAACGACTTAGTCTGGGAATATACAGAGGAAACAGAAAGCGGTCGCCAGTCTTCAATTTGTATCCTGATTGAAGGAAGCCATAGGTAAAGCAACAGCCAATGGGGCTTTCCATATCTTATCTGATAAGCGTCGAGTCACGTAACTGCATTTCCGCCAGTGTCACGGGATCGGGCCACCGAGACAGGCGATAACGTTGTCTGGTAAGAAACTATCAATCGTTCATTACTCACGCATCAAGTCAGATACTTGCCCAAAGCACACACATGTTGTAACTTGTAACTTGTTACTTTGTGCATGATGTGTGGCTAGAGGGACTAGAGTTTAAAGTGGAATATGCTTTTTTTGAATAGAATGGGCTTCTCGGCTTTTCGAACCAGGACATCGTAGTCGAAGTGCACGTGCTACTCGCCGTCATGATCAAATTCTTGGGATTATGCACACATAAAGTTCACTCAAAAGCAAAAACAAATACACCATACAATACCATAATTCATTTATGAAGATACAGCAACCCCAAGCCGGCTCGATAGAAATTCACGACATTGTAGCCTCCCACAATCTCTTCGATTAATATTCCCAGCGGCAAAGCATCTAGAATCCGTCCTATCGTAGTAAGATCAATGATCTGTTACCACATTAAATCCCAAAAATAAATGCCCGTCGAATACATTTCCAAATCGCATTATCTCCCGTCTCTTCGAAAGGCTCCAAAGACTGCTTCATGATATCTGTAAGCTCAGACCCTGACGCAGATTTAAGCCCTTGTTCTTTAAGACAACATGCACAACCCACAGTACAATGTCCGACATACTGTCTCCTTTCAGTAGGCCAGCGTTTCTGACAGCAACCACATGATCGGCCACAGCAGCCCCCCTTTCTCACGCAATCATCGACCAAGTTTGGATGATTATGCCACATCTGATCTTGTCGCGTTAGATAATAGGCTCTCCAGATGGGCCCAGCAGGCAACTTTGATTCGTAAATGTAAAGCGTGACTAAAGATTCCTGGTACTCCTTTGCGAAGAATGCGATATCTTTTGTATGCTGTATAATGCCGGCATACTTCGGCTTATCCTTCAAGTCCACTTTGGCTTGTTTGTCCAAGGCTTCTTCACGCGCATTTATCTCGGCTTGCTCTAACTGGGCGAAGAACCGAAGTCTGTAGTCTAGAATTAGGAGCGAAGCCACGACGTCGTCCAATTTTCTCTGATAGCGGAGCCCACGCGAGTGCTTGAGAAGATATTTGGCAGTGAGCATTCGAAATTCCTGGATGGTATAGAAGTCTCCTTCTCTCACAAGTCTGGCATCGACGCGGTCAAAGAGCCAAAGAAATAAATATCGGAACATCTTGTGATTAGTGATGGCAGGATATCTGCCAGGGAACAAAGAGCGGGGAAAGAGACGTTAATGTATCTATACCTGGGTATATCTAGAAGAAGAAAAAAATCTAGAGATCGAGTGTACTAAATAGGATGCCATCACGTAGCACTCAAACCCCGATCCTGATTTGACAACCGCTTCCACAAAAGGCAAAGTTGTTCGGCTCCTTATCCATGGATCCCAGGAATACATACTATTCGGGAACGGAACTTCGCTATGCATGCGAGACAGAAATTAAGAATTGCAATACTACTCGGAAAAGTTGGCTAGGAAATAATCTACGCGGCCTCCCTATGTTCCATCAGCTCAGATGGTATCCTCCAAGTCGATCTACTAAATTACCCTTGCTAAGATAAAGACTGTAATGAAGTGGAAGTTATTGGATTTCAAAGTGAAATTCAAGTGAGCTCAAACGATATCAAAATTCTCAAAGCTTATTATGCCTCTGATAATCCTAAAATTCTAATTTCTCGATGGCTGCGCCTCTCAAGTTAAGCGGTCGGTGCCGCAGCAATCTCCAACGTACCTTCCCTCTACATGTGATGAAGATCTCCGCCTTCTGCCTATATCTAACAATCCAGAGCTCTGCATCTCTATCTTCATTCACTCACCAATTAATTCACTGACCATCTTCTCATCCATCTCCAGCTACATAACTACTCTGGAGCCCGACGATCGTGGGTGTCACGTTCTTACATGGCCTTTTCTGAAAGCAATCGCCGCAATCAATTCAGACTGGGAACGCATCATACGCAGAAAGTTTCTCAAATTATATGACAAAAAAGTGCAAACCATATCAAAAGTCAAGAGCGTTGAGAAATGGGATGCTCAAAATGATGACAACAAACAAACCTTATCGGTAAAATGCTATATGAGAGTCGCCTGGTATTTCGTTCAGCTTGCCAAGGACTGGGAGTACCTCCTCCCTTCTAAATCTTTCTTCTGAGCATCTTTCAAGCACTTGAGACTCCAAGTCCCCGATCAAAAGCTTGTAATCCTTCACAGCTTAGAGAACCCTTGTTTGTGGTGAAATTGGGACACCACATATCAGACTTGGTAGGCGTTTTTGTCCCTATTCCAGACCTTATTAAGATTGTCAACAGGCCATGAATCAAACAAAGAGAGACTCCCCAGCAGACGTACTATGTGAAGGTCTATTGGGAGTGAATGGGCTTGGAAAGGCTCTCACCGAGGCGAATCAATCATATACCAAGAAGCCTGGATCAATCACCCAGGAAGGTGATCTCTTGCCTCTAGTCCGACGACTAGACAAGCTGTCTCGCCAGCCAGTACTGCAATCGGGGCAACGACCCACCAAATGCCCATGTGTCAGTGTTGCCTCTGGGCTGACAACTCAAGCTGTCCCGGCTGTTGGTAGACACTCGCCGGGTGGGCCGCCTCTGGTGCCCTGGGGAGGAAGTTGATCCGGAGCCCATTCAAGTCGGCCCATCTTATTACATCCTATACTACTTCCAAGAAACATACTCTGCAGCATATACTCATAACAGTGATATCATAATTCATCGATCTATGCAAAGCCATCAATCTATAACATAGCCCATTCCATAAAAATCCATCATGCCAAACAGCCCGCACTTTTGACTAAAGTACATTCGTATATTGCATGCTTAAAACCCGACTGTCGCTTCAACGCCGAAAGGGGATATCGTAAGATAATTCAAACACCAACGCACGTGTTCATGTTCAAAGTGAAAGAACCGATAAACAAAGTTCAAAAAAAAAATAAGAGAAATAAGAAAGAAACCTCACATCAAAGAACCTTCCATTTCATCTAGGTCACTCACAGACGTAGCCGGTGACACAAGCCCAGACATAACCGAAGAAGTAGGCCCAGTAGTACTCGGCAATTCGTCCATCGCCTCTTCATAAGATGCCACCGGCCCGCGAGGAACCTGCTTCGTCTGCGCCATCAACTCATCGATGTTCGGTTTCGGCGGGACATGCTTATCCAGCGCGAAAGAGTTATCGAGCGATTCGAGCGCGAAGCTCATGAATTCCGCATTCTTATGGCTCACGCTAAGCGTCCATCTATACTCGCATAACCGGACACGATAAAACTCCGCTTCCTCGTTTGTCGGCGCCGAAACACGTAATAGCATGCCGAAGGAGCCGATGAGGGAGAAGTTTGTTCGTGAGCAGGCGGGCCAGAAGGAGCGGAGGTGGGCGGGGCGAAGACGGTTCACGAAATCCATTGCTGAAATAAGGCGGGTTTTCGCGGCTGAGCGGCAGATGTGAGCGAGGTAGGAGTCTGTGCCGTCTGTGGCGAGGGAGCGGACGATGCAGCGGTGGAGGGTGATTTCGGTGGCGAAGTAGGCGAGGTGGAGAGCGCCGTTGCGGGCGTGTTCGTCTGTGATTGTTTCGACGAGTTCGCCGGTGGAGGTTTCCATTTTCAGAGCCGGGGGGAGGGAGGAGAACCATTCTTTCAGGCGGATTTGAGCCGGTTTGGCCTTTTCGAGGATAATGCGGGTGCGATGGTTTCCAGAGGCATTGAAGTCTTCGATTGCTTGGAGGGTGTAGAAACGGTCAAGGATGTCGGAGAGGATAGTTGTGAGGGCGACCATATGGCAGAAGAGGAGGGGGCCGTGGGGGACGGCGCCTTCATCGTGGGTGGAGGCAGTGCCGGAGGCGAAAGCATCTTGGAAGTCTTGCTCGACGAGATCTTTCACAGTCCAGTTTGTTGCGAAGATCTGGGAAGGGCGGCCATGGACCAACGAAGACCATTTATCCTGCTGATACAAAGCCCAGGCAAGACGTTTCCGCAGACCCTTTTCCCACGTCTTCATCCGCCAGTTTGAGCAATCCTGATGCAAGCCCAGCTCGAAACCAGCTGTAACCAATTGCCCGTTCAACGAGGCAGTAGCCAACGTCGACTTCTGCGTCAAAAGCAGACCCGCCTGGATAGTAGATATACTAGGGAACGGAAGAGACTCAAGAAGCAACTTCAGCGCGGTGCTCTCCAACCTCGCAGCATCCGGCCTCCGAGCAGACTGCGATGAAACACCGACATCCACGAACTTCAACGTCAGCACATACACGGCCGCAAGAAGCAAAGGCGACAATTGCCGACGCTCTCGGTATGACTGGCGGAAGGCATCTTCCATCAAAATAGGGAAAGAGGGGTGCACATGGTCGAAGAACTTCTCGATCAAAGTAGCACCGTAGGGAGCAACCAGGCTCTCAATGACATCGAGTGACACGGCCTGCGAGTCACCGATAGGGACAGTGTTGACGACCCGCATGTAGGTGAAATCGTCGTCAGCGCACCTCCGAATACGAGCAGAAGAAAAAGTACACTCGTCGAATTCGTCTAGCGGTAAGTATTCTAGTAAAGCTGGTTCTAGCTCAGTGGTCATGCCAATGTGTTGCGTTGACTGGTTAAAGAAGCCGGGGCGGATCATAGCATGGCTCTTTGGACGAGTGACTTCTTCCGAGACCGACTGCTGGGCAGTAGAAGGGCTGTATCAATTAGTACATTGGTTAAAGACTAGACTCGGGGGTATGGAGAAGCATACCGCTTCACAGACTCGACGTCCTTGGCGTCGTCGAGCTTCCTCTTTTTGGAGGGCTCTGGCCCACCGGTCAGGGTAAACGTGCAGTCTTGACGGTGAAAGTCACAGGAGTAGCACTTGTTCACCATTTCATTCATGGCGCAGCGGCTCTTTCTACGGAGGCAGGCGTCACAGCTCGCTCCATCCCGGGCCGGGACACGAGGGACGTTTGATAGCGGCGACGGGGGCAGGTTGGCCGCCGAAGTCGATCGCCGATGAAAGTGGGCCGGCGAGTGCTGGGGCTGGGCGTATGTTGGCGAGTTGGCAGGGCCCGTTGAAGAGGGCTGGATAGTTATGACGGTGGCCATGGTGGGCAGGCCGGGTAGATAAAATGAAGCTCGCTCCGATATGCAGGCAGTTGCAGAGGCGATAGGAGGTGATCGGAGATAGAGCAAGCTTCACAATCACGTAACGGACTCCGGGGCTCCACGACTCCAGAATCCTGGGGGGATCACGCAGTTTTGCAGAGGCTTATTGTTAATCTGACTACATTGATTGCCTGGTTAGCTGCGATTCGAGGACTGGCGAGATAAGAGGACGCACGATGTTATCGCTTATCAGCTTATCTCCGAGATCAAACGAAGCCGCACGAGGGAGTTCAGTAAGAAGAGCCTGCAAGTGACTGCAAAAGAATGAGGTGCCGGATAGTACGCTCCGTCATTCCTGTGAACAGAATTGCTTGAGGGTGAAGGTTTCCGAAGAATCAAGTGGGAGGACATGATGACATCGATATAGATTACAATTGTATGGACAGAGGCCGGGAGCCCAGACGATCTGCTTTTTTGCTCTCGTAACAGAAAGGCCGGGCTTACCAGATGCGACAGTCATTATGCCTTTGAAATTGTCACCCCTGATAACAGTGCCTGTCGTGATTGGCTTGTCCGGCGAGCCGCCTTGCTTATTACGTACAAATGAATCCTATTGGGCCCGCCTTAGTCATATTCACGCATGGGTGCCGCCAGATGGTGTAGCTTTTTATATTCAAGAATAGTTCCAGAAACACGGAGTGGTGCTGAGTAGCACGGAGGAGACACTAGATAAATGAAGGAAGTATACAGCGTATCCTGCATCTCGTACTGTCTCTCCTCAGACTGCGGGGACCCCTCACGATCGCAGCACAAAAGTCCGCAGCCAATCAGCAGCCCGTGATAACGCTGTCAGCAGCCAATCACACTCCGCAGATCGGTGTGGGGAGCACGAATGAACTGCTGGCAAGTGGGTCCACCGCCAAATTAAGTGAGTTTAAGTCGCCCCACGGAGAAGGCGACGATACTCCGGACGGCTCTTGCTTCAATAATCTCATGTAATCGTCTCTACGGCATTTGTCCTCGGCCCAACCCTGCGTCTTCCATTTGTCATAGCTTCCTCCCACCCGAACCAGGGTTAGGAGACGGAGTATACAAGTCCGATTGAGATTCAGATTCAGGTTCAGGGACATTACAATGCGTATCCACCGAAGAAAAGATACTCCGTACACCAACGCCATGCTAGAAACACTCCTCTAAACCTCAGTAAAGTTCCGCAACTTGGTCAACTCATCCAGCAGCTCCTGCAAGTCCGCATCCGTAATCTTATTCTGCAGACTAGGAATAAGCGACTTCGCCTCCTCAGCGTTGTCACAGCACAGACTCCCTAAAAACCGTTAACATCATGCAAACTAGATTAAAGTCTCGTACCGAGGCCGTAGCCCCAATCCGGTAACCCGTAGATCACAGCGCTGACTCACCCAGCTGCGACCGCTCGAACATCTCCATCTCAGCGTGCGAGTTCAAAAGCCGCTCAGCAGCCTTGATGTTCTCCTGGTCCTTGAACCGCGCAAACACATCCAGATAGTCGATTGTCTTGGTCAGGTTCCTATTACTATCAGTACCGTATACAAGTCGAGTTCGGCGGTCTCGCTCGTCTAGCCAAAGGCAACGTACTCTGGCGCCTCGTACTTGTTTCCGCCCCGCTGCTTGTTCTCTAACACCTTCTGGATAACGAGTCGGGCCTCTGATAGCGAGAGGGTATGTGTGTGCTGGTCCGCGCCGAGCTTCAGGCTAGATGCGGCTTCGAGTTCGCCCTGGGGCAGCGCGCGCTTGCGGTAGGTCGCGGGGGGTAATTGGATGCTCATGGTGAATCTGTGTAACCGTGGATGATTGTAGGGTGCTGGCGTGCTGATCAAGAGCAGACTGGTTGCGCGAAGTGCTGTTGGCGCTGTGCTGCGGCGGATCGATCTTGATGTTTTCTGCCGGCGGGGGCGGTGAATCGTTCCTATAGTTCAACAACTACAGCTACGGAGTACTCCGTACAAGTACTACTTTCAATGAGGTTACTGAATCACTCGATTGAATAGAACGCAATAGAAGCGCCTATATGCTAGAGTAGGGTATCAAGTTTATCTGTCTATGCTGCCAACACCTCCAATGCACCATCTATACTTTTCGGAATGCAACATCCGCTGGCAAACGGAAACTAGCGCAGAACATCTGCTTATTAGGACTCACCAGCCGCACATTGTGGATAGCCAGTTCAATACCCGGGTTGCCGCTGCCTCCAACGCAGTCCTCAACGGTAATCTTGTATCCAATGCGCTCAGAGACGCGCTCACAGATATCGATATGGTCATCAACTTCATTCTCAGAGTGTCCCGAGAAGCAGTATACATGAACCATTGGCAGCTTCTGCTCCGTATTAGGAGCAAACAGAGCCTCCTTTCCAGCATAGACACCTTGGAAAGCATCAAGGAACTCAATCGCCGTAGCCGGGAGGTTCATCACGTAGTGGTCAACAATCGCCGGGCGGTCATATACCTGCGGCGGAGGCTGACGCTCTGCAGCCTTTGAACGGCGCTGCTTCGGCGCAATCTTCACAGTAACAGGCTCAGACTCTTCCAAAGACTTGGCTGAGAATTTAATAAACTCGCGGCCATCCATATTGAACGGAGTAACGAAGTCAGACACCTTATTCCGCGGAATAGCATCCTGCATAACCTCATAGCCGTGGGGATTGAGATCATTCGCCCAGACGAAGATCCGCTTACGGCCTGCAGGGACAGCGAAAGGACCCACGCCGGCCATCACGTCGGCGACCATTTGACCTGGTTGGAATTTCTCGACTAAGCGGCGGTGTTCGGTCTCGAGTCTGCTGTTCCAGTATACGCGCGAGTAGTCGAAACGGAATTCGCAGTCCTGTTCGTGCTGGATGACATTCAAGTCATTGTCGCCTGCGAGCAGCTCGAATGGGAAGGTTCGGAATTGGCTGTGGGAGCCGACATCCTCGATTTTGTTGATGACTGTACGCACAGCGCTGTTTTTGTCTTTAATTACTTCGGCGATCAGATGTTTATATGGCAGGTAGTTTTCGCGGAGGTTGATGTGAGCTGCTGCGGTTAGTATGGGCCATAAAGGCGTTGGGCAGAAACCTACCGATGTGCCCCACCAACGTGAAGCCCTGGGGGATCTCCTGCATCTGGTCCTCCGGGAGAATAGCGTTCATGATCTCAGCTGTAGGAGTAAGCAAATGCTGGCCATTGAATCGTATAGAAGAAACATACCATAGGACCAATAATCATATTCCAAGACCATTTCAAAAGGCCCAATAAAGACCTTCCCATTTTCCACAAGCTCGCTAACAGTAGGCGACCAAGTAGATTTATCTATGCGCGCATCAGCCCTGACTCACCCAGATCCAACCCAATTCAACCTACCATCATGCTTCAATCCCTCGCGCAGCAAGAGCGCCTTCCGCATAACACCCTCCTCATCCTTCACATCGCGAATAATATTCATCCGCGGCAGAGACAGCAGATCCGCCGACTTCATCAACGCTTGGCGGATTTTCGCGATTTCCGAATTCTGGTACACCCTAGCGGCGGCGATTGGCGTAGATTTCCGGAAGAAGGAGCGGTCGAGGGTGCGCATTGCGCGATTGACGGGTGGGCGGAACATTGTAGAGGCCTGTTGGGGCGCTTCTGTGCTTGACTCCATTGAAGAGTGGTGATTTGGACGCGAGATCGGGCTGGGTTGGAGAATTTGTCGATAGCGGATTTATTTCTTATCGGGCGCACTGACCGCCTCCACTATGTCGACCAGCAGGCAAAGATGATTTGCACTGTCTATAAGCTGGGTTTTCTTTGACATATATATGAAAAAGGAAATATGGACTAAATAAGCTTATCATTGGTTTTGGGTACCTTCAAGCATTTGAAGTCGGTGACGAATCTATATCCGTGGACACTGGAAAGACAGCTGTGCGCCGTGTGTTCAGGTCTACTTCAAGTCTTCCAAGATGCGCCGATCACAGGATATTCTAAGCAAAGACATTGAATGGATCAAAGAATGAACGAACGCATACATTCACTATCCCTTAATATAGGCTCGCTGAGACACGGTTCGTCCATACTAAAACATAAGCATTTCATATTGCACCCTGTTCCGAAGACACCGAAATCCGCCCAGTGTTTGTTTGTGATCCATACATATCATAAGTCGTTATCATTAGGAAACCATAGTTGGGCGAAAGCTGACAGTAGGGAGAAATACATAAAGATGACCAGTTGACCTATCCCTATGGCTTCCAGAATCCATATACCCAGACTAACGGAGGTGGGCGGCCGTGTTCCTCAATTCAACTTGAGCCTTCAGATTCATATTCCTCTCCTTCAGTTGCAGAATTTCCTGATCCTTCTTTTTAATTTCATTATCTTTCTTCGCCATCAAGTCCCGCAGGATGTTACGGCTGCGCACAAGACCCCGGCTCGTCATGTCTTCGCGATTCAAACGCTCGACGATCTCGTCACGAGCATGATTGGGAAGAACGACAGTCAGCCTATCCAGAATACCCAGAACATCATTAGCCAGGCTCGATGAGTCTGGGCGCGTGTCTGAACTAAGCACATTGTGATATTTCGTAGGCGTTGGCGTTAGACAAAGCTCCGCTGAAGAAGGGGGGAATTGGGATGGAAAGCTTGATGATGCCGATTGTGAGACGGTGTTGCTTATGGGCTTCTCAAAAGCGTAATCTGCCAGTTTGCGTTTTCCAGGCGACGAGGTCTTTGGTGTCCGCGGGACTTTTGAAGGCGATTCTGAATAGAAGTTTGGTTGCGATAGGAATGAGTCGCCATCAGTCAAGCCAGTCGTAGCCTCCACGAACTCTTCATCGTCCGAATCGTCCCAGCCAAAGTTTTCTGTGTCCTCTTTCATCATGCGCGCTTTCGCGCTCATCGGCGGTGATTTGAACTGGGCGCGGGGTGTCGTGTCTGACCCTTTTCGCTCAGTCTGCGGAGTGAGGAGGCCGATTAAAGACTGCTGCCGTGGTCTATTTGGGGTTTGTGTTCGAGTTGGTGTCTGAAGGCGAGTGTCTATCTCTGATGTGTCATTTGCAAGGACGACTTTCTTTTCCCGAACCTGGGCATCATCATCCCACAGGAAGAAGTCGCATCCTGGCCGTTTCTGGCACTTGTAGACTAGAAGAACACCTCAGTTAGTTTCTGCCCTTTGATTCCGCACAAATACGAGGTCACAATTAACATACACCATCTCCCACGATTCTTGCTTTCTTTCTTCACTTGGAGCCTGATAGCTTGCGGGCGCTGCTCGCAGTTACAGCACCAGACGCCCTCCTTGAAGAGGCCATCAAGTCGCTTAATCGACCGCGGCGAGCGAGGAGTACTCGGGGCAGTTCTCGCCGGGGTGGCCATCTTCAGCTGGTCTACTCCTGGCGATGCAGGAGATGAAGGGCAAATAAAGGCCGGGGAAGTATTTTGTTGCTGGGGAGACTCTTATCGCTTATCAGCCCCGCATCACATTTCGATGGATCTGCAACTCCGAGCGATGAAAAGTACAGGATGCAGCAGCTCCAGAAGGAATTGAATCCTGCATGCGTGTCTCACTTCAGCAGCTCTTCGGCGTTTCCCCAAATGGCTGTGTGAAGCCCATTCAAAGCGAAGACGTCATGCCAGGTCTCGCTTCTGAGCTGGTTGGACTCGACGTATCCACCTCCAAGCCTCAACCCCACGCCACGTTAATATGTGCATTCTATCAATAGATTGAGTACAAAGAACCTCCATCGCCTCACCAGATATACACCCATGGTTCTCCCTGCATCCACCACACCATGGACTCGAGTCCACCGCCCTCCCCCCTCGCCTCTCTCCCCCAAGAACTCATTATCAACATAACCGACCTCCTCGACTGCCCAGCAGACCTCAATGCCTTCAGCCAAACTAACCGCACCTTCCACGCCCTCTTCAACCACCAGCTCTACCGCCAAAATGTCCTCACCAACCACTCCTCCGCTCTCTTCTGGGCAGCAACCCACAACTCCCCGCACACAGTCCAACTCTCCCTCTCCGCCGGTGCAGACATCCACCACCGCTCTTCCACAGAAGCAGCCCTGAAAGACTGCACGCCTATCCTCCTCGCCGCCTACTACAACCACCCAGCCGTCCTCGCCCTCCTCCTCGCCCACCCAGACGCAAACCCTAATGCCCGAGACAGAATCTACCTCCGCTCCCCACTCGCCTGGGCCGTGAAAGCCGGCCACGAGCGCATAGCCCGCCTCCTCCTAAAAGACGACTGGACAGATGTCAACCTCCCCGATCGCAACGGCGATACCCCTCTCATGACGGCCGCAATCACCAAGAACTGGGACCTTATGTCCGCCTTACTGCTGAGTGGGCGATCGAATCCGCGGGCCGCGAATAAACGCGGCGCGACGGCTCTCGCGCGAGCCGCGAGTGACGGCGATGGAGACGAGCACGTCGAGCTACTCCTCGCAGCGCATTTACGGCTGATTCTAGACGGAGACGATGGGGCGGAGCACTGCCAGTCTGTATTCTTTAACGCGGCGATTACAGGGCACACCGAGATAGTGGGGTATCTTGTACGGCATTTTGGGGCGGGACTTGATCCAAATGGAGGGCAGGGAGGGTTCGGGCGAGGAGCGTTCTCCATAGCAGCTGAGAGGGAGCAGATTGAGGTTGTTCGGTCGTTGTTGACATGGGAGAAGACGGATCCGAATATAAGAGATAATTGGCAGCATCAGACGCCGTTGTTTGTAGCGGCTGCGAGGGGGAGAGAGGAGGTACTTGAGGTTTTATTAGCGAGTGAACGGGTAGATCTGGAACTACCTGATGTGCATGGGACGACGCCCTTAGGAGAAGCGGTTGATCATTGTCACATCTCAACAGTGAAAAAGCTGGTGAATGGGCCGAGGAAAGCAGATCCCAACGTCGTTGATAATAATGGGAATACGCCGTTAATGAGGGCTACGCTGACTGGGAATAAGGAAGTCATCGAGACATTGTTAAGTGCTGAGGGGATTGACCCGAGTTTACGAAGCGGGGATGGCAGGACGGCGATGGCGATTGCAATAGATTCTGGATACCCATGGATAGCGACGCGATTGGAACAATTTTTAGCAAATTCATCATGATTCTATCTATCCTCATGTCGGTATATGGAAGGTATGGAAGTTCATAATATCTGGTTATCAGTTCCAGCCGCGGAGAAGGACTGAGAAAAAAAAAATGCAGCAAGATTATGGGTATAATCAATCAGCAAGAACATAGCGCAGCATGACAACGAATGGGTCGGCGAGTTTCAGCACTTCAGTGACCTCGGGTTTCACAGGCTCGCCGGCGGTACGACGGAGCTGGTCCTGCTTCTTGACCCGACGACGGCGCTCAGACGCGACAGGATCGTCTAGTTCATCTTGATCGGTCCCTTCATCGGACGAATCAGAAGCCTCGTCAGAGATAGTAAGATCCTCAAGATCAGCCTAGTAAAGTTAGTCACGTCAAGAATAAACAGTAGAGAAGCACATACCTCGTCTAATCCGAAATCACTGCCCTTGAAGGTAGCCGAGCCTGGCACGTCTCCAGTGCCCTCTGCAGCCATCTTCTGGCGCGTCTTGTTCAAATGCCACCTCTTTCGATCCTCTTGCCATTTTACCAGTGCGTTGATCTCTTCAATGGCGACATCCTTGTCGATCTGGCCAACAGCTGCTGCCCCCTGGAACAGGGCATTCATGTCCAACTTGCCACCAGTCGGGCCCTTGCGCAGGAAATCGAGAATCTCTTCGATCCACGACATAAGCGACTGGAAGAGACCGTTGTCGTGCAAATGTACTTCGTGAACAAACTTATAAAGATTATCTTCGTGGCGAGCACACAGATCAATGAACGATTGGACGGTCTGGTTGGGATCAGCGGAAGCATCCTGGCGCTGAGCACTTTCAATGACAGCAATTGCATCGTCGGCGAATTGAGCGAAATCAGTAATGCTGTTGTATACATTGGCAGACTTGTAGACGCGGACAAGCGGCTCGTAGAAGATAGTGAACAGATCCCGGAAGAGTTTCAGGGTAACCGGTTCTTCGACGATGCTGAGCATCATTGCCTTGTCGCGCTGTCGGGTGAACAGCTTCAGCAGCTGCTTCATGTTTGCAAACCATTGCACGCCTTGTTGCATCTCTTCATCGACGTGGTCTACGGCATGATTCCACGCCACCCAGCTATTGACTACCTTACCAATCTGTTCTGAGTTGATTTCCGGCGTTATAAGCTCAGAGCGGAGGATAGCGACAATCAAGTCAGTATCCTCTGCCTCTGCCTCTTCTCTGATCTCATTCTTGACAACCTCGTCGGCATCGACGAAACTCTTCAGCTTTTCAGTGAGAACTGGATCCTCGATCTTAGCAGACAAGGATGTGATGTTCTTCTGGAACTCCTTGATACTGTCGTTGAGAGTCAAAGAGAACATGCGTTGAAGCAGGGAGCGTGATCCGAATGGCTGTGCGAGGAAGAGATCGAGCACACTAGCCATGACCGCAGCAGGGTTGGCGATACGGATCACATTCTTCAGAATAGTGTATGGAACTAGCCCGTGGATACGCTTTGCCTGCGCAAAAAGCTCAGGTGAGTTATCCTCGGCCAGGAATAAGTGGTAGATTGTCGCAGCAACCCTGGTCAAGTCAGTAAATGCGTGCGTTCAAGAAAGCGGTGCAACATACTCAATACGGAGCCACTCAGCAAATTTTTGATACTGCGGGCTCAACTCTTGGATGGTATTCTTGACTCGAATTTCGGCAAACAACTTTGTCAGACCATCTGTAATAAGAGTTAGCACGCATTTATGGGACATGGCTGGTGAATATCAACTTACTACTTTCCACAATGTCTCTCCGGAATTTCTCCATGTAAACATCCAACTCAGCAGCTCGTTGCCTAGCAATTTCATAGAAGCGTTTCTGCTCTTCGATACGAATAGCATCCATCCCCTTCCTACGCTCGACATCAAGCAACTCTTCCTCATTCAACTGAATGGGCTCTGCTACCAAGAACTCCTCGAGCGCCTTGGACTCAGCAATCCGCTTATTCTGCAAAAGCGTTCGCAGGAACGCCCTTAATGACACTCGCTGTTCCTCGCGGTAGAGGACCGTTCCCTTAGAGACCTCAGGAGTTCTTCCTGGGGATTTCGAGTGAGCCGATCGCATAGAGTTCTTGGACGCAGACCTCCTCAGACTAGGCTCAGGAGCCAGCGTCGAGCCGGCAGTCGAGCCAGCAGTTGAGCCTTCAGTTGGGCTGGCGCCTTGAGTCGAAAGTGAAGAGACAGATGAGTTGTCATCATCTCCCGTGCCGAACCAGCTGGACGTCGTCGAAGTCTTGTTCTTGCGAGGGAGAGGTGGGAGATGTTTGCCTGGGAACTCGGTGCGAAGGCGCTTGTGCAGCTTGACAAATTCGCCATATCGCCTACCAATATGGTAGCCGGGCTGGTCACCTTTGCGGACGCGGAGTAAGAATTCCTATTTTGGAGTCAGTTGGATTTAAATTGTGTGGTTGTCTCTGAAACGAACTGCGTGGGGGTGGTATCGGACGGTGCGCTTGACTGAGGTCACACGGACAGCAGCAACGTTCACGTCCCAGCCATTGATCGCATTGCCCTCGGGCATGTTGACAAGTAGACCCTTCTCGTTTGCTCCGCGCTCCACAACTTCCATTTCAGAGAACGAAAGACGCTCCTCGTAGCCAGAGGCCGTCGGCACGCCCGACACCATCATCAGCTCAACGAGTTTCTCGCATTTGCGGGCCAGTTTCTTTCGCTTCGTTTCTTCAAGTCGGTCTTCGGAAGAGGACACATGTTTGTTGGCGAAGGATTCGAGGAACTGTTTATCACATTAACACCTTCTTTCAATCCCGAGTCTTGAGGAAGAACGCACCACTTGAAGCTTATCCTGCCAGAACTCCTTCTCGTTGGCCTGGTCCAGAAAAGGGAAATTGCGGACATGGTGCACGAAGATATATCGTAAAATAGGTAGCTCAGAGTCTACAGGAGCGACTTCTCCAAACTCTGATCGAAAGGGTGCGCCGAATCGCTGTAAAGCCGTTGGGGAGCTGAGTTCGGTGATTTCCCCGCGAACTTGGCGGGCGATGAGTTCGCGCTTGAGATCTGCACACAAAGCAATATTAGCACCCAGAGTAACTGCAACCGTCCTCTTAGACGCATTCCCCAGTATTCCAGCCTCTAGATAACTCACAGTGTTCTTGCTTTCCTGTTAAGATCTGCCCCTCGGGCGGAACAGACCCGCGAGGCTGCGACGACAGCTCGGCTTCACCGCCGTTATTGACGGGCTCAGAATTCTCCATGACGACGATCGATAGTTGACAAAGAGAAAGAGACCGCGATCCCAACTTTCAAGGTCAGCCGTAAGGCTGAGCGGGGGCCGTAGAATTCGTCTGCCTGGCCTTTATTGGATGCGCCGAGCAATAGTGGCCGACCACAGCCGGTAGTAGCGCTGGGGCTAACAAGTGGTCCTTGTCTCGTTCGAGTCGCCTAGAAACGGGAACCAAAGACAGCGGACAGACGGGGACACAGGCAATTGCAGAATCAAGAAGCTCTGTACAGAGTCGGAAAAAAAAAAGGAGTTGGAGAAGAGCGGGGATAATGTGATAACGTCACCCACTCACGCGTCTGGCCCGTGTGAGAGCGGGTGCCAATGTTGGGCTCAGGGCGGGTGGGAAGAGCCAAGGGTCCTGCCCCATACAGAAGCAGGTTGGCCTTACTCACAAAAAGAGTATTTTCTTGCGTGGATCTATTAATATTGCAAGGTTGGTACGACCGTTGACGATGCTGATTGTACATCATGCATGCATTAACACGTGAGCCGCCGCTGATGTAGTCAATCTATTCGGAGGTTTCGAAGCGAGGGATCTGCCAGAATAACTGGGGCTGCCGATCTATATTTAACCTGATTAGTATATCTACCAAGGTGATCCTCATGCTACGGCTTCTGGACCATCTGAGCCTTCGAGTACTATGCTAGAGCGAGAGTGATTGGCGCAGATTCGCGGGAGATTGACGATAGTCAGAAGATTACGGTGCACTAATCCAACCTAGGATAGTGCCATGCACTGTGGCGAAGAGGCTAGCTACAAGTGCGCAATTTGTTCGGATTTCATCAGTTTGCGTGCGTCTTGCTGTTCGTAGGGCTACGGGTGTACTTCAGACCATGTCAAGTTGGATCAGACTGCCGTTTGATCATCAATTGCAGCGTTGCATTGTCGTAAAGGTGAACTATGGAAGTAATCAAAAGAATAAAACAGGAAATACATGTTTTCCAGATTCAATCCATATCATAGGTCTTAAAGAGCTAAATAAGAAAACCCAAGGAAATAAGGAAATCCTTCACCACCTCTTGCTATATTGAATGGCAGAGGTGGATGCCATCACCATACACCTTAAACGAACTTGATGTCCATATCAGGGTGAATATAGGAGTCCGAGTTGCCATTCTGGTGCTGCTCAGGCCAAGACTGGAGGTTTTGCTCCGCAAGAGGGGGAAACATAGTCTGGGACTGAGGGTACTGGGCAGCCTGGTTACGGTTCACAGAAGCGATGTTACGCATCTGCATAGCGGGCTGCTCATAGAGCGTAAAGTCGTTGCCACTCGGGGCTTGGGCTTGGACTCCGTAATCATACTGGTCGTGGCTCGAGTCGGGCGAGTAGAGCATCAGGTTGCCTTGGGCCCCCGGAGATAGTCCAGACAGGTTACCAGCACCAGCCATGGGCATCTGAGGAGGTCCCATTGCAAGACCCTTCTGCGGCATGTGGGGTTCCATAGGCTCCGGAGTGGGGAGCTGCATTTGGTATGCCGCGTAGTTGTCCGACATGTTCATGTCCCCAAGTTGGTTCCACTCGAGGTCGAAGTTCAAGCTCGTGTCGGTGTCCAGAGGAGAGCCATCGTATGACATTCCCATGAGTTCGGGAATAGAGTCAGCAGATGGAACCGACATCGAGTTCATAGATTGTCGGTGCACCTCTAGTTCTGGAATTAATCCACTAGGCTCACCGGCCTCAAATTGTGCTTGGAAGGAATCCAAGTTGAAGGAAGTAGGGAAGTTGAAGTCACTGCTCATGCCACCATTAGAGTTCTGGTAGGGAGAAGTCTCGAAGATACCAGAGTACTCGTCGCTCTGGGCAGGAGCAGGTGGGTCATTGAAGTTGAAGGGGACGGAGTCGGGGAAGAGGGAAGGAAGGGGAGAGGGGCTGGGTCCGCTGATGGGGGTAGGAAAGTCAGCGGACCTGGATGCGGGTGTTGAGACACTGGGGGTGCGAGAGGCCTGGATGGATGAGCCACGCTTGCTACCGCCACGGGCATTGTTCTTAGATCGAACGTAGACCCATCCGTGGGCCTTCTCCATGTGTTGTTTACAGTTGGACTCCCGCTTAGAAGCATAAGTGCAGGGCTTGAAGCTGCACTTGTACAAGGCTGGAGTGTCGGAGTGCTTGTCATTAACATGACGATCGCGCTCCTTCTCGGTGGGCCATCCAAGCGAGAAATATTTGCAGGATGGCTCCGAGCACTTCCAGGGGCGGGAGTGTGTCTTCTCGTGCTTTGTGAGATCGCAAGGCCGCTTGAAGACCTTGTCACAGTGAGCACATTTTTGGTTGATATCCATGGGAGGGGCGTTCTTCTTGCGTCGAGCCATGGAACGCTGAACGCCCTCATCAACGTGCTCATTGAAGCTGATGGCACGTTTGAACGTAATGGGTGTCGATTGCTCTGGGTCGTATGGAAGGCCAGTACGCATGGAAATGGACTTTCCATCTTGGACAACTACCAGTTCCAGCGGCTTACCGGTCTGGGCGAGTCCGCCTTCAAGAGTGGCGCTTGATACATTGGCCTCGAGCTTCTCCTTGGGCTTCCCTAACTTCCCTGATTCGTCAGCCTTTTCGTCCTTGGTCACCTTTGTGGCTTGCACCCGCTCTCGATTTGCCTGAATCATGGCTGCGTAACGTCTAACCTGAGAAACAAGATCGAGGAAGTATCCGTTAGTGTAAGGTCGGTCGGCAGGAAGGCGCTGGTCCCGGTCGTTCAAATGCGAAGTCGAGGTATGCAGGCACTGGATAGTAAATTCCGAGAAATGCAAGTAGGAAGTACGAGAGGACGCGAACTTCTGTTAAGATGAAAAAGCAATAATGAGCATCAACACCGCGACGCCGTTTCCAGAACTCCGAAAGAATATGGAACTTACCGGTGCGAGCCAAAGAAGGGTCTTTTCAAGATCACGAAGGCAAACAATTTGCTTCTTAACGATGCGGCGGGGGACAGTGCGAACAAGAGGATGGAAAGGTTTGAGTTTCTCTTCATTGAGGATGGGCACGATTATATGACGCTCAATTTGCTTGCAGGCTGATATGTCGAGCTGGCGCCTTGGAGTGGAGCTCTCTCCCAGTGAAGGTAGTTGTGTTTTGGTGATGGTAGCATTCACTTTTACATAGTTAGTAAGCAGGACCCAGGTTGACGGATGGTTGCTCAGTTAATTTATCAGGATGTTGCCTTGCTTTATAGGACTGTAAAGAAACTGCAAAAAGTGCCCAGAGCTGCGAATAAAGCATGCAACATCCTCAAGACTCGAGCGGGATGTACATACCTTTAGGGCTAGAAACGTCATCTCTGCTTCCAACGGAGGTTCCCAAACCACTGTCAGATTCGTGACCATGATCTTCTTCCTGAGCTTGCTTATCAGAGAAGTGCATTCCGTCCGCCTCAAAGGTTGAACGGTGACCGTTGTTGGACGCAGGAGAGTCTAGTTGATCGTAAGCATACAATACTTCATCTAGGATACGGAGATGCTGACCAGAAGCAGTGGGCTCTTCGTTCTCTTCGGCAGTGTCCAAAGTCAAGCGGCTGAGGATGGATGTCATCCGCTCCTCGGTGGCAGTCAGGGTCTCCAACGAGGTTGCCGAGCGACGAGGCAGTGAGCGGATTTCCAGCACAGGGTCTAACTCTTTTGCTGGCGAAGTTGGAGTGTGGAAAGTTTCCCCCTTCTTGAGTGGCATCTGAGATGAAGCAGAGGCAGGCTCAGTCACTAGAGACGGCAGTGCAGTGCTTAAGACTGGTTGGCGGCGCGGGTGCACCCGGGCGGTTTCGACTTGCTGCGTTGACGACATGATAGGCTGATCTGCAGTTCACGTTCGTGTTAACCCGCTAGATCTGCACAGGAATGTCGCTGGATGCGATTATTGGCCCAGTTGGAGGTGACTCACAAGTCGGGGACCAGCAAGGGCACGAAATCGAGTCACAGGTTTGGACTGTTCTGGAACGTGCGAGCCCCGGAATCCCGTCTATGCTCAGTAGAACGGAAGAATATAAGTATCAAGGCCAGGCGCCCGTAGTCAACGTCGCGAATATCCAAGATGAGCGAGTTCTGGTGGAACCGATGGTGCCTGGAGATGGAGAAGATCAAGCGATAAGATCGATTGCTGGGAGGACGGGGATTATTAGTTTCCACATCGACGGACAGCGGCGGGCGGTCAAGGCTTTTAGAATACAGCAGGACCGCAGAACGGCGCACTTACAGGCAAATAGGACGGACAAAACAGCGATGCGAAGCAGACAAGAGATAAAAAGATTGGGGAAGTCGAGGAGGGATGACGGTACTCCCAGTGTCTGCCTGATAGACGAACCCACTATGCTCGATGGGGCTAGCGGGGCGAAGGCTGAGCACATTTCCGCCCTGCTGATTGGACCTGGCTGGTACTGCATTACTATACGTGACCGTCTCACTCAGCAAAGAGGGGCAAAAGCACACACCTCCCCTGTGCCAATACGGTACCATACGGTATGCGCAGCCTCCATTTTTGGCAACAGGACGTGCGGCTCAATCATCCCCGAAATCCGCCTGCCTGGAGTCACGTTACCCGTTCCTGTCTGTCCTTACGGAGTACAACTTGTAGTCTGTCCCTTCTGGCCCGTCCAGGCGCTCGAATTTCCACTGGGTACAACATGTTCTATCCACTGCATCTTTCCATTTGCCCATTTTGGCCCCCGGGGCCACCAGCTGAGACTGGGAATGTTCCAGCGCGACAAGCCTAGTCGCTGGAGCCACGCTCCAATCATCCGGCACAGACCTGCAGGGGTGCCAACGCGTGCTTCCAACTTCCAAGCACATCGGGTCGATTCTTTTCTCCGTGATCCGTTGTCAGTGGGCCCATGGCAAGAGCCTCCCGGATGGCTCGGCTTCGTAATCGCTCTCTGGCCCATTTCTGGTTTCCGTCTGCCTGCGTTTGGATGGCCCGTTGCCAAGTGGCGCAAGGCTCCGCTGTGGCCTCTCTCCGCTTGTGCAGGACGCCTAACCAACTTTGCATCGGAGACGATCGACGCTAGCTAACTGTTTAGTCCAGCAAAGTGGCTTGGAGGGATTCGAGTTAGCATGGCGTGCAACATGCAGTGCATCATTCCTTGGTTCAAGGTGTTCTCTCGCTGCTTCCATGAACTGAGGCTCTCAAAAGTAGCCTCTCATATTATTCCACGTCACAGAAGGATGTAAGCCAAGTCGCGGAATTATGCGCATGAGCCCGGCTAGCGTCTTGCCAATGCCCTGGACACTGTACTCAGGGCTCGATAGATTGTAGTGTGTGGATTTCGGGTCCACCTTTACCGACCATACAGCGTCATCCTCTCGGTGTTTCAACATAAGCCTTCCAAGGTTGGTAACATGAACGGTCCCCCTGGCTTGAGATTAGTAGATCGTTATACTTGCGACCCGATTGTGCTACAGAACTACCATTCCAGTGTAGCAGAATTTGCAACAATCTTAAACTGTGGAGCTATACGAAATACCAACGCTGTCAAAGCACCGATAAGCCACAAAACTGACGCCTAATTAATGCAGTGCATCCAACTCAACAGCGCCTCGGGTCTAGAATCGGAACCTTAATGCAGGCACCACAATTATCTTTAATCTTTGAGCCTAATCGCTAAGGTCAGTGCCACACAAACCACTGTTCCGCTGGCCCAAAGCGTCTATATTGCTGGTCCGGCCAGCCACATCTACCCCACCAACATTCTGATTCCCCACTGCAACCAAGAGCCCCAATCTTCACATTCCAATCAGTCTAACATGGAAACGCCATCGTCATGGGAGATAGGCGAGCGATACACCCGCGTTCCTCTGAACGGGGCCCCAGGCACCCACCTACAAGTCGGAGTCTCCGTCTCAGGCCCAGATCGGGTGCCCGGGACCCCAGTTGTCCTACTTCTTCAGGGTATGGGGTCTACGCACGCTGAGTGGGACCCTGTTCGTCGATTGCTTCGGCCTACAACACGCGTACTAAGTTACGATCGCTGTGGCCTGGGTATTTCGGATTCCTCAAAAATCCCCCGCACTGCTGAGAATATAGCGCGTGAGCTGAAAGACCTACTCTACGACAGTATCCAATTGAGTCCGCCGTTCGTGATTTTATGCCATTCTTTCGGTGGAATCATTGCACGGGAGCTCTTGGAGCTTTTGTACAAGGAAAACAAATCCGATGTTGTAGGATTGATCTGTGTGGAGGCCAATTCGGAAGATAATGTTATTCTATGGCCTGATTACAACCTGATGGATATGTCAAAAGGCATGGACTGGATTCGCGAGATGGAACTTGATAAGATCAGTGTTTTGTCAAATCAAGATTGGGAGGCCATGCGTGACGAGCAAAATAATGAATCCCATGGAGTGACAACCCAGCGGGAGCTGGAAGAATATGCCCAGGACTGTGAGATGCTAAGGTCTAAGCAACAACTTACCCGCAGCCCAAATGTCTTACGAAACTCTCCGGTCAGTGTATTAAAAGGATTCCCCGAATTAGAGCTACGAAAGGTCTTCGAGGCGGCAGTGAAGCTTGGAAGAGGTTCACCGGAACAGAGAAAAGCGGTTGAAGAGAAGCTGGCCATGTATACGACTCTGAATGAGAAGTTCCAACGTGAAAACATGAAGCTATCTACAAAAGGCAGGTTTCAAGATATCAAAGGCTGTGGGCATTCTATCCATATGGTTCGCCCCGAGGTCATTGTTGATGAGGTGCAATGGGTCTTAGAGCAGGTGAAGAATGCACAAGGCTGAAAATCAGATTCAGAATTAAACAATTCTATCGTCGCATATATCCAGTACATTGCCCGTTCAATCCTCCGCATGCTCTAAATTCATGTCAATTAAACCTCAAGCCATAGCCGCTGGCGGGGCATCCGCAGCGAGTTTTATCCACCTGAATCCCACGCTCGCCACAGTCGCAATACATGCCGCGACAACTGCCACCAAAAATGCAGCTTGCAGGCCTTCCATGTAAGCGTCCAATATGAACGGAAGCTGAGAGGAAGAGAATGCCCCTCGCAGCTCTGTCGGACCAGCAAGTAACACCTTGGCTGCATCGATTCCTGTGTTGCCCGAACGCAGTACTTTTAACAGCACGTTGTCGAGCGCTGACTGACCAGCAGAGACGAAGATGGATCCACCCAATGTTTGAACGGCTATATATAGTCAGATCATTCGTTGTCCGAATTCAAGTAGTAATGGGGCACAAATAACTCACTCAGAACCATTGCTGTCGCCGAAGGCAAATCTTCTGGAGCAACAGATCCCTGAGCTGTAACGACGGGCACTTGAAAAGACCATCCAATCCCAATGCCTGCTAAAATCTGATATCCAATCCATTTCCCCGGCGACGAATCAACATCAAGCGTGTACAAAAGCCCAGATCCAATCGCAGTGAGAGCTGCGCCAGCAAACAGATATGGCTGCGGGTAAGGAACTTTGCTCAGAAGAACCCCCGAGATAACTGTAGCAACACTTTGAGCTAGAATCAATGGTAGGTTCCTGATACCACTCTGTGCTGCTGAGACCCCGGAAACGACCTGAAAGTAGATTGGTAGGTAGTACACCAGCAGAAAGAAAGCACCTGCTAGAAGATCGATGTAAATCATTGCGGCAACCACGTTGCGCGTGAAAAGCCGCCCAATCATTGAAGCGCGCTCTTTTTGAACCCATTGACTTATCGCATAGACGATGAGTAGCACGGCGAATCCAACTAAAGTTCCGATTACAGTTGAGTCGGACCATGGCTTCGAAATGCCGCCCCATTGGAGCGCAAGAACATAGCACACCATTGACGCAAGAAGAACAGCACTCCCAGCAAAGTCCAACTGCAGAAGCTTTTCTTTCAATGGAGCACTCAGAAATGGCAGCGGAGGCGGCGCTTTATAGAAGAGCAGGATGATTCCCGCAGCAACTCCTCCGATAGGCAGGTTGATATAGAAGCACCATCTCCAAGTGACGTTTGTCGTGAACGCCCCGCCAACAAGCGGACCAACAGCAGCTGCGATACCATAAGAGGCCCCGAGAATTCCAATATAAGCAGGTCGCTGATGAGGAGGTGCCGAGAGGGCAATGATGGTGAACGCGCCCGATGAAATACCCGCGCCACCTAGTCCAGTTATTGCTCGGCCGACGATTAAGGCAATACTATTTGGTGCAACGCCTGTTTTGTGTTATTCAAGTGCGGTATAGACCAGGGCAACCTTTGCTTACCGCAGATAAGACTGCCAACTTCAAATAGGAAGATAGCAACCAGAAATGAGATCTTCAGTGGAAAGTACTTGTATGTCTTCCCCCACGCAGCTTGGAAACTTCCGAGCGTTATGAAGAAGGCAGATCCGTACCAGCCTTGAAGATCAATACCGCCGAACTCGTCTGTAATTTCCGGAATCGCCGTCGCAACGATTGTCTGAATCGAAATTGGAAGTGTTAGCTCGAGAAGGTAGTAAAGTTCAAAATGTCTTCATACCATATCCAGCGATACAAGGAACATGCTCAAGGCCAATGCAACAACTATCATCAGTAGCGTCAATCCTTTTGGACCAGACTCTTCTGACTTGACTTCATCTTCGCTTTCTGGTTCGTAAGGCTTCTCGTGCTCAATCCCGTCTCGAGGATGAGAATGGAGGGAAGCCTCCACTGGCCGGTCGAGTGATTCTGGTGGTTCGGGTCTCATATTTTGACACAGGGTTAATCGGAGAAGAGAAGGTTGATTTATCGCACTCAATTCATCAAGGGGAATTTATTCCTAGCTTTTTTATAGGAAAAAAAGTTCCTCATCTCGAACTATTGAGCTCTGCAGTAATTCCGCCGAGCCGGCGGAACAGCAGTATGCTCCCCTTTTTCAACCGACCAATCATAGAGCTGGATCACCGCTTTTCCTTGTTTGTAAGAACCACATTTCCAACTTTACCTCCTTATCGGCGGAGATCGAAGCTTACTCCTTCCACTCACGGCATATATAACAGATCAGAAGGCCCCTTGGATGGCCGGTCTCTTCGGAATTTTTTCTGCGCCGTTCAAGCCGTCTCAGCTGGCTTGCGAGCTAACATCGGTTTCACGATGGCACTAAAGAGCAAAATGGGGCTTATTAAGCCCCCCTCTTCTCCACACTCCCAAAATTTCTCCTATTTGTACAAGTAAACATTCTGCTCTATGTGTTAATGTGATCTATTGATACCTCTTTGACTTCTGAACACCTCAATCTGTCGCTACTGTAGCCAGTTCGCCTTGGTCTCATGACCTTGACGGAACCGCATCCATGGTCCATCAGGGGTCAGGATTGAGTGTCGCCTTGGCAAAAGCCCGTGCGTGGTATCTTTTCGGCATCGTATATGGGCCTGTTCTAATATTCATTCACAGTTGCTATTGGATTTTGGTCTGCCATTACCGCCCCATTTCGTGGAGAAGATGGGGCCGAAACCGCATACCGGCATGTCGTGCTAGCTACTATGCGGACATTTTTCGACGCTATATCCGTCAAACAGCTCCAGTAAGACAAATTTCAACTCAATTGGCATTTCATCGGGCTTAGAGCTTGGGATTTAACCAGGAAAGCTAAAATCTAGCAGAAAGCTTCTTACCCCTGGTGTTGTCCAAAGAGACTATGAGTCTTGTATGAAAGGACAAGGCAAATCGCCCGATACCATTGACATAAACGGCATGAAGGCGTTCTGGGTAGGCAATAAAGATGCAGATAACATTGTTATCTACTTTCCCGGTGGGGGCTATTGCATTCCAACCTCATGGGCCCACGTCAGCCAGGTAGCAGCGCTATCAGATGATTTGAAGCATAACGGACAAGATGTAGGCTTTTTGATTCTTTCATATGATCTTCCTCCAGCACATCGATGGCCTACACAGCTAGCACAAGCTGTTTCGGCACTTCAGTATGTCATTGAGAAACTCAACAAGCGACCGTCAAGCATCATCTTACAAGGAGACTCTGCTGGTGCGCATCTTGCGCTCGCACTCCTAACCCACCTTGCCCAGCCTCACCCCGACAGCAATATTCCGGCTTTACCACTCACAGAGAATATCAGGGGGGCGCTTTTTCTATGCCCTTGGATCGACTTTGACACGACTTACGAAAGCTTCACAAGGAATGCCAAGAAAGATGTCTTCACGGCTCGAGCATTGGAACGATGGGGTCAATCATTCTTAGAAGACACGCCCGCCGATCCGTATATGCAGCCAGCTACAAATGCACCACCTGGGTGGTGGGGAAAACTCCCTGTAAACAGAATATTCATAGGCGCTGGCGCTGATGAGGTTCTCGTTGACTCGATCATGAAGTTCGCTAGCTCAGTCAAGGTATGTTTATTCAATCTCAGGCTTGCTTATGAAATATTAACCCCTCTTCTGAGCAGAGCGAGCACCCCGATACAACTTTCAGTCTTATCCACCGAGACTTCCATACAGTACCCATCAACGATTTTGTCTTGGGCTTTCCGCCAGGAACGCAGTTTAAAGCTATGGCACTTTGGTTGAGGGACTCGTTCTCACAGTCCTAGGGACGAGCGACAAAAAGCCCATGTATCATGTACATCATGCAGGCAATCTTCGGCGCCGTTTCGGTTCTTCAATCTTGTCGGATAACCATCGAAAGTATATTTACTTGTCTTAACTGTATCTATTTGCTATTATTTTTGTGGGAACTACATTTTTCATCATTCATGTTCAAAGCGCTTGTCTTCTGTTTGACATGCATATTTCGGGTTTTGCATATTTTACAAGTCAAGAAAACATTATCAAATGCATAAGCGCTAAATATCAGAAATGACTAGACTCCTACAAGCAAGCAGCACCATCGATGTATAAACCAGAATTAAGTGAAAAAAAAAATCGATTGCAGCAGACACAAGCAATGAGAATGGACATATCTTGCTTGATATCACGCAGCATTTAAGCCATGCTAGTTACAAGCTTGGACTAACCACAACAAGTCGGGCGCCCAACGCGTAGGCGGTCAACGGCAAAATCGTGGCGCCTCTTCGTGACTCTTCTCATCTACATAACATCGAGCTATCATGCATATCGTCATAGGTCAGAGCCTCTATGGAGGGAAGTGAATCTCAAATGGCCCATGCGTACGAGGGGCGGTTCCAACCGCCAGGGGAACAGCAACCGCCTCGGAAGAGAGTGCGGAAGGGCACCCGCAGCTGCTGGGAATGTACATGAGCCTCAACATTCGAATTTCTTGATCCCTCGCACTAAATATCGCATAGGCAAGCATCGCAAGGTCAAATGCAACTTTGCTTCAGATACTGATCTGAGTTGCAGAGAATGCTTGAATAGGGGTTCTGCATGTACAAGCCAGGATCTCCCTGCGCCCGATAATCCCAGAGAGTCAGAAAGAGCCTCCTTGAATGACCGCCTAAGCCGGGTGGAGGGTCTTCTAGAAAATGTTGTCGATAAACTTGACAGCTTCATAAGTACCGATCGACCTACTCCATCGAATCGTTCTTATGATAGTCCCCATGCTCAAAACTTAGCGAACAATTCTCCAGACAATGAGAGTGCTCCCGTTCTATCTCTATTTGACAATGAAGTGGTTCGTGTCATACATCATGTTTAATTCTAAGCAACATATGGCTAACTATTTTATAGCTACGTTTCCGGCGAGCTGAAACACAGGAGCCCTCCATTGTTAATACACTACCTGTCCCAAATGCCATCAGCGACAGTCGCCAAAACTTGCGCCTTCAATTGTTAGCTTTGTTGCCGTCACAAGACACTATACAAAAGCTGGCTGAGTCAAATAATTGCTGGTGGCTGTGTCGCAAACAGTGCTTCCAAGATGATGAAAGACTCATTACCTCGATCCCTATTGCACATCTTTCAAACAGCCCGCTAGACGTCATTGCAAAGGTCTTGCTATGGATATCACTTAGTCTTCAGCAGCTTCCTTTGCTATCTTTTGATGTCAAATCACTAGCCCTCTCCATTCCACCAGCACAATTCATCGACACATGCATGGATCTAATATCACGTTCCGTCTGCTCAGACGAGCTCCTGATACGCAGTATCGATGGCCTTGAATGTCTGGTTCTTCAAGGGATCATGCATAACAACGACGGAAAGCTTCGAAGCGCATGGCTGTCTTATCGCCGCGCTCTAAATGTTGCCCAGCTGATCGGACTTCACAATCACTTCCCAGCTAAAGCAGATGCTTTATCTTCCCCTCGAAATCAACATATTCTTAATCACATTGTCTCTGCGGATCGCTATCTTTCTTTGATGCTCGGAATGTATCATGGAATCGGAGACGGGGTGCTCAACCAACGAGGTCCTGATTCCAATGAGGTATTAGACGAGCAACCGATGAGCACTCTTTGCCGAATCGCTGGTTCTATCATTGAAAGGAACCACAAATTCAGATCGGTGACTCCGGATATGCTCCGTATCACGCAGCTGATTGACTCTGAGCTCTGGTCGATAGATCCACAAGCAGAGCTTAGTGGCACCCTAGTCTCTGACTCTTGCCTGGGAAAAACTGCCGAGGAGTCAAGTATTTATGCTAAGCTCATGGCACAGCTATGGCACTACCAGCTGCTCGCTTGGCTACATCTTCCCCTCTTTCTTGAACCGAAGCCAAAGAAGCGCTATAGCTATCATCATGAAACATACCTGAATGCGTCAAGGAGAATGATAAAATGCTATACATCAATACGCAGGGTCACCTCTGAGAGCTTCTGCTGCAAGTCTCTTGACTTTCAAGCTTTCACTGCGGCTGTGACACTTCTCCTCAACTTATTAAGATCAAGCGAGTCTCCCTCGTCTATTTCCGAGGACTGGTCTTTCATTGAAGAAGTCATGGCGGTTTTGAGCCGACTTGCTAAAAGTGAGCCATCAGGTAAAGTGGCTACCCGGGGTCTCAATGTTTTGCAGACACTCAAAAACGTCGCGACTGGCACTGGAGAGCTGTCTTCCGAGCCCATCAAACTTGATATTCCTTACTTTGGCACGATAATGCTTGACAAAGATCTGTCTAAGCAGACCAATCAACAGTCTACGGCATCTGCCACCATTCCCATCATCTCTGAAAGCCAGGGAAGCCCCAATGATCTATCTGCACGGGGTTCGAACTTTGAGACGGAAATTAATGACACACAGGCTCCAAGCACAATGCTGCCTTGGTCAGATAACCAGGTTGGATTTGATAGCATAGCGGATTGCTGGACATTCGACCCTGATCTAGCGATGATGCCCCCATTTCCCAGTGATTTCGACGACGACTGGGGATTGGGGCTATGATCCACCTCGTATTTCAGTGATGCCAAGGCTATTGTCAGCTCGAAACCAGGTTCTCTAAGAGAAACTCATGTTACATCTCAGTATTTTAAGCTAGACCATTTTGCTTGGCTAGATTTGCTTTTTATGAACAAAGGTCGAGTAAGCCCAGACCTGGGTGGCAATTGTAGAAGATGTTTCAAATTCCGGCGGAGGCAGAAGTGATCGACAGGGCCCGATTGCTCCCCATTTTCAACCAGCCACGCACGTATGATATTGCGGGACGGAAAATCGCCCACTTAAATTTGCCCATCATTTGCCCTTTAGAGAAGCACCGTCGCAGTCGGACCCCTACAAGGGGTATAATGCTCTCGACCTGATCGAGAAAGTGGTTCTTCACAATTATCTACCGCCCCCACACTTTGACCAAACTAACTTTGTGTCTTGCTATTTCAAGGAATTCGTTCTATTAGTTCGGTGACATGATTTGTTGATTTTCAAGGTAGCATAATCGTAAAAAGGAAAAAGGCGCGAGGTTATAGATACTCATGGCTTGGCCTTGTATGGTGGTATTTAAATGACTGAGTAGATCCGGGCCATCTGGTTCAAGCGCGAGTCCAAATCTCTCCTCATAAACAACAATGGCATTTCTCAAACCAGCAATTGTAGCTGCCCTTGCAGCCGCAATCACTGTCAACGCGCAGTCCAGTGATCCGGGGGTTGGCTCCAACCCCAAGGCACAGGGCGCCACTGAGGATGTGACCCCTACAACCGGACCCAATGGGTACCCCCCCCCCTTTCCACATTTACGCTTTGTCTCAACCTAACTGTCTTATAGATCGGAGGACTGGCTTAACACTGGAATCACAGATGACGGATGGAACCCACCATACCTCGGAATCGATGACCTCTACCACATCAGTATCGACGACTTCTATGGCAAGATCGGATCTCCTTGTCAACAATACGACCAATACTTCCAGAGCGCAGGCTCAAAGTACAGCGTCGACCCCGTTATCCTGGCTGTGATCGCCATGCAAGAGTCGTCTTGCAATGCGGATGCCGGAGGACCTACCCCGGGCCTGATGCAGGTGTCTTGCGACAACTATCCCAACGGCGAATGCACAGACTCGGTTCAGGACAATGTTGATGCGGGTACGAAATACCTGAAGGACCAACTGGATTCATCGGACGGAAATGCGATCACTGCCTTTGGATCCTACAATGGCTGGTTCACTGCTGGCAGCGGCCTTAATGACAACAAGGGTCTCACAGAAGACTACCCTTGCTCTTCTGAGGGCCAGAGCAATGGCGTGCCCCAGAACTTGGACTATCTTCACCAAGTCTTGAACGGATGGTTGATGGGTCTGGATGTGTACGGCAACGAGAACTGGATTGGCAGCTACCACTGCGACCAGTCTTGCAACGACGGAAGCAAATGCTAGAGCATATAATGTTTCGGTTGGTGTAGATTTTTTTTTCTTACATATTCGACTGACGCTGTTATGGATACGCAAATCATCAATGCCATCACATGCAATACTCTCCAAGTCTTTTAGCTGGCATGGTGGCTATTAATCAACTGTATTAGCAAGGCTAGCACCGGCAATCATAATTGTAAAGCCTGTACAGAAATTTACTATGAAGTTGTAGTGATAATTTCAGGATATGATTATGATATACTTCGAACCCGAGCCTCAGATCAGAAGCCGAGGGCGGCCCAATGGCGTCAGACCGTTTTCCAACGGCTCTTATCTGCTGCTGCATAATTGGTGCCCATGCAATAGTATAGCCCAAAACAATGGAAATTATATAATAGCCTTCAACTTTCACATAGCTATGCTCATACAAATACTCGATAAGTAACTATACAAGTGTACGGATCACGGTCGGCTTCCCCGTGAAATGGACCTCGGCTTCGGAACCGGAAAAAGGCCGGTGCCCGCGGATGGAGCAACCCCCGGATTCTGGATCGCACGCGCGGTGGCATCTTCTCCCCGCCATCGATCAGTGCCACGCGGGCTCCTTGCTTCTGATGTGAGTGGTAGGCTTTGCTACGACCTTGAAGTTATCTATTGCCTACTAGCTTCCGCCTTGAGTGCCTCTTGTCCTTTCCCGACGGCAATTGGAGCCCCCGCCAGCTATGGAGTTCGAGCAGTACGGGCAAAGCTCCCAGCAGCAGCCCCGGCAACGACGCAGGAGGGTCGGCAAGAGGCGGCAGCGTGCGAAGATGCCTATTGCTGCGCGCCTTGCCTTGGATTCTCAGCTTCGTGGGAACACAGGCGTCTTATCCGAGGACATTGCGAATGACCTGTTCTCCCAACATGCTCTCTTGGGTGAGTAATGCGGCCAATTTCCCGTTGGCAAGCATGCCTTTGCTAATCTGTGAATTGGAATGTGGCAGAAGCGACAACTGGTGATGGACTGCTATATGTAGCTGTTGCCCCGCAAACGCCCACGTTTACCGCCGTCGAAGACCAAGCCTGGACTATCCTGCCCGTGCGCCTCCAACCAGCGGGCAGGTCGCCGACATCGCAGTCGACCATTTTGTTCCCCGAATCCGCCGACTCGCTGCAACCATTCCTCTTGGCGCTTGGGAAACTCGACTCCTCTCGTCAATCGCTTCAGACTCACCGTTCTGTGGAGATTCGCGTGCTCGATGTCGCGCCATTGCACCTAGACACTGTCTTCGTGAACGTTGAGCGCCATCTGCTGCGCAATCATGACGATGTCCAGAACAAGTTCGGGGGAGGCTTCACATCCAACAATGGACCGAATGGTGTATGGCCAAAGGCCGGGAAGGCCTCCGACAATAAGCGATCGAAGAGGGCGGCCGTCGACGCCGAACAACGTTTGACTGCAGCTGTTCGTGAAGCGTTGGCAAATCAGCGTATTGTTCACGCGGGTGATGTGCTTCCACTTCCACTACCTCCACATCCGATTACCTATGCGCCAGCACCGCCAGCCCGCATCTCCTTCTGTGAGCCCGTGTCACAGGGTCTTCTTATGCCCACTACGAAGGTTGTTCTGGTCCAAGCCCGTCCTTTGGGCAACCGAGCACAGCAGCCAGTGGCTTTGCCAACAAGACCCTCTAGCCTCTTGAGAAATGTAGCTGAAGATGAAGCCGACGACACATCGAACGAGCAATTCTTTTCCGCCGCAGAAGATAAAGCAGATGAAACCACTGAGATGGAAACTACATCGGCGGCCGAAGAGTCGGAGACGGAGGGCTCTGTGGGATCTGCAAGCGACTCTTCTGAGGATTCTTTGGAGGATATGATTTCTCTCTCGGCTCCAGAGTTGCCGCCATCAGGCGTAATGTCTTCTATTACCTCTGCAACTCCTCGTGCTGGTGGACGACGAGTAGACGGTGTTCATACACCCGGCTCAGTTACGTCAAATTTCACCGCTGCAACTATGCGCCCTGGTCGCAGTAACGGCAAGGTCTTCAAAGTCGAGGGGCTTCTACAGCAGGTGCCCAATGAAGTATTGCACCCTCGCCCGCGCGATGATGAAGACGTCGATTCATTCGTATTTGTTGACATTAGCACGTTAGCGAAGATTGGTTGTTTTTCGGGTGATTGGGTACGCATTGAAGCTGCTGAAGAACCTCAACTCAACATGTTTGCCTCGTTGAAGTTCGGAAGTTTGAACGACTCCCCAGAATCCGGCGACTGGCGACCAGTTAAGGTCTTCGGTTTGCCAGGTCTGCCATCCTCAAAGCCTCGGTACGCCATCAACCATTCTGGTGGTCGTCGATCAAGCTTTTCTCATCGCCCTCCGACTCGCCTTACACCTTCTATCTTCGTTCCACCACTCCTTCTCGGCAACATCGAGAATCCAAAGTACCTGCGCATTTCACCTATGGCATTCTCTGCTGCTGCTCCCAAGCCTGGTTTACTGCACCATATGAAGAATAGCTCTACCCGAAACCCGCCACTCGCAAAAGAAGTCACACTTCTCAAGGTCTCTACTCCACTCTCTATGGACCGAATTCTTCAGCCTGCTCTCTTTGCTGGACTTAAACAGTACTTTGAGTCCCGCCGACGAATTTTGAAGAGCGGAGATTTGGTTGGTATCAGTGTCGACGAAGGTCTTGGGAGAGCTGTGTTCTCCGGTAGTGCCGGTGGCGAAAATGCAGCCACAGAAGACGACATCACTTCTAAATTAGGTCAATCCTCTGAAGATTCAGGCCCTCGGAAGGTTGGCGTGGCCTGGTTCCGCGTGGGACAAGTCGCGCCAACTGCAGTGGAAGAACTAGAGGAAACGGGTGAGGATCAGTGGGGTGGAGTTGCAGTCATCGACCCAGGCAGCACTCGCATGGTACAGGCTGGCAGCGATGTAGGCCGTGTGCCTGGTGTTTTGGGTAACGGATGGGAGTACTGGCTCGGAGTCAAGGCCGTTCCCAAGACACCAGGAGAGATTGCAGCACCCGCTCCTCACGGAGTCGTCTCAGAGCCCCCTCAAACTTTTATCCCGCCCTTGCAGCAGAGGATTCGCGATCTCATGGCTGCAGCAACCAGTCCACGAGCAATTCAACTCGAAATGAAGCCCGTTGTCATTCTCTTGCGCTCCCAGCAAAGACATATTGGAAAGGCCACCCTTGCGACTCGCGCTTGTGCAGACATTGGTCTCCATACCTTCCCCATCGATTCCTATGATATTCTCACAGAAGGTGGAGCCAATGGAGGCGACGTCAAGACCGAGGCTTATCTCAAAGCTCGAGCTGACCGCGCATTCCATTGCGGAGCCAACTGCACTGCTTTACTTATCAAGCACATCGATGTCCTCACAGCTGATCGCATGGTCACTGCCATGGCTGACATCTTGACAGAGGCTCGAGTTGTCATCGCTACAAGCACGGACGTGGAGCAGATTCCTGAGGGGATCCGTAGTATGTTCACTCACGAATTCGAACTGGGAGCTCCGGAAGAGAAGGAGCGTGAGGGAATTCTCAACAATGCTGTTGCCGAGCGTGGTATCAAGTTGGCAGCTGACGTGGATCTTGGGACTGTCGCACTCAAGACCGCCGCCCTTGTTGCAGGAGACTTGATTGATGTCGTGGAACGTGCTGCTGCAGCTCGCACTGGACGTATTGAGGGCCTTGCCGAGGCCGCAACGAAGTACTTAGGCGCTGAGGTCAGCGTTCGCGATGTGCTTCTTGCTGGGGGTGATGGCGCTCGAGGTGTGACCAAGGCAGATTTCGACACCGCGGTGGAAGCCGCCAGAAAGAACTTCGCCGACTCCATTGGTGCACCCAAGATTCCCAATGTCGGCTGGGATGACGTTGGTGGATTGACCAATGTCAAGGACGCCTTGACAGAGACAATCCAGCTGCCGCTTGAACGCCCTGAACTTTTCGCAAAGGGTATGAAGAAGCGCAGTGGTATTCTGTTCTATGGTCCCCCTGGTACTGGTAAAACTCTACTGGCCAAGGCCATTGCGACTGAGTTCTCCCTGAACTTCTTCTCTGTGAAGGGGCCCGAATTGCTCAATATGTACATTGGTGAATCCGAAGCAAACGTGCGTCGTGTGTTCCAGCGTGCTCGAGACGCTCGTCCTTGCGTGGTGTTCTTCGATGAATTGGACTCAGTGGCACCGAAGCGTGGTAACCAGGGTGATAGCGGCGGTGTCATGGACCGTATCGTGAGTCAGCTTCTAGCGGAGCTTGATGGTATGAACGGCGGCGAGGAGAACAGTGGCGGTGTCTTCGTCATCGGCGCAACAAATCGTCCCGATCTGCTGGATACTGCTCTTCTGCGACCTGGTCGATTCGATAAGATGCTTTACCTAGGAGTATCAGATACCCATAGGAAGCAGGCTACGATCTTAGAAGCTCTCACCAGGAAATTCGCTCTGCATCCTGGGGTCTCACTTGACCGTGTTGCTGAACAGCTTCCCTTGACCTTCACTGGTGCCGATTTGTATGCTCTTTGCTCAGATGCTATGCTGAAAGCCATCACGCGGAAATCCACAGCTGTGGACGATAAGATCAAACAGCTCCCTGGCGATCCTGTCAGTACTGCATACTTCTTCGATCATATGGCAACCCACGAGGATGTATCCGTGATGGTGACGGAGGAAGACTTCTTGGCTGCTCAAGGAGAGCTTGTACCTAGTGTCAGGTAAGCCAAGGCCTCAATGCTGATATCAATACAGACAAAGAACTAACTTTATGCAGCGCCAAGGAACTTGAACACTTCGAGCGTATTCGTCAAACGTTCGAGTCAGTCGACCAGAAGAAGCAAGAATCAGGCGGGGCTCCACAAACCATCGCTGACGCCATGGAGGCATTCAGCATGGGAGAGATTGGACCTCCTATGTCTCCAAGTGAGACTCCAACGAGTAACGGGGATCACAATTTCACAGGCAGCATCCACGATCGTCTCAAGGGTCTGCGACAATGGCCTGGGGGCATAGTTCGCAGTGCCAGTGGTACGTCCAACTCGAGTATCAAGGGCAAGGGCAAGGCTAGCTCTGGCAGGAAAGGCAAAGGGCCTGTAGACTCCGATGAGTCCGGTGGTGATGATGAAGATATGGCGGACAGTTCGCTCAATGATGGCGATGAGGATGACTATGTTGTACGAACGGGGCAGCCCTCTAATCCCATGGAAGAGGTAGAGTAAAGCGTCTCTCTCCCTTGGTGAGCGGTATCTAGCTTGAAGCGATTTGATTGCTGTATAGACTTGTTTTCGCGCCCAGCCGGCCATGTATATCATTTTTGCACATGCACAATTACCATTTCCTGATGTCCGAGCCTGGTTCTCTCGCGCTCTATATGTCCCTATTCTCCATTCCTTTAAGAAATTGTTTGGCCTCTAGACGCCAGCCGATCATCATAGTGAATCATCATGTTGACATTGTTTGATTGTTGCGGGGGCATGTGTCGCCAGGCCACATGATCGTTTCCTCAGTTTGGTTATGCCGTTGTTTACCATCTTCCTCTCTCGTCTTCTGACTGCTATCGCTCAGTTCTTGCCTTTCTAAACTTCTCCTGCTCAGGTCATCAACTTGCCTTGATTTTGCCCGGTTGCCAATCTACTTCCACTCCTGCCCATCGGCTCTGGTCGCGTTCCATCACCATCACAATGGCGAACAATTTTCTTCCTCAGAACAATTTTCTTCCTCCTCAGAACGCTGCTCCTCCTCCGAACAATGCTCTTCCTCAGCAGAATGCTGGTCTTCCTCAGAATGCTGGTCTTCCTCAGAACGCTCCGCCTCCTCCTCAGAACGCTGCTCCTCCTCAGAATGCTGGTCTTCCTCATAACTTTGCTCTTTCTCAGCTCGTTGCTTTTCCGCCGAACTTTCCTCTTCCTCAGAGCAATGGTCCTACCCCCATTACTCTTCCTCAGAACATTGCTCTTCCTCCGAGCCTTACTGTTCCTCAGAACATTCTTCTTCCTCAGAACTTTGCTCTCCCTCAGCACGTTATTCTTCCTCAAAGCAATCCTCAGAACCTCGTTCATTCCATCGACCAGAGCAACGCTTGGATGCGCCATCGCATCACGGCTCTCAATCAAGCATCTACGCTTCCTCTGGAGCCAAGCTGGGAGCAGGTCACTGACCCAGCGCTTTGGAATGAAGAAGACCTCAAGTATGTCATCGGCCGCGAAAATGCTCCATACAGTGCAATATCCTATCCTCGTTTCAACTCGCAACGCCGATCTCTCTATCGCTTCATCCCCCGATTCGATCGTCAGGACACCTTCGCTATAGGAACCCTATCCTGCTTTTCAAATGAGGTGATGAGTCTTATCATCGAGCTACTAGACATAAGCAGTGTTGAAATTTTCGCCCAAACATGCCGCCTAGCTTGCTACATTGTCGAGACCAACTCAGCTTACAAGATGATACGTGAGTATCTCCCACGTATCCGCAATATCCTATGGAGCACGGGCCTGTTGCTCTCCATTACAATCCGTGATCTACGCGTTGAGCTCCAGTGGCCGAATTGTCGAGCCTGTAACCAGAAGGGCGCATGTCTCTATCTCGTAACCTGCGAGCGCATCTGCCACAACTGTCTCCGGAAGAACCACAGCTACTGGCTTATGCAAATCGTCGATGCTTCGGAGTGCTTTGCCCTTGAATATCGTGATTTCTTCGCGTTGCCGCTCATTTATTACAATGACATATCGTTTGCACCCCATGCATTCCCGATAATGGCTCAAGACTACCTCATACTGGTCCCAGTTAGAGTGGCCATGAAGGCTGCTGTCGCGAAGTGGGGATCCTGGGAGAATGCTATGGAAGAAGCCGAAGCTATCAGCCTTGATCGCGGCCGCTTTCCTTCGTCAGAAGACAGATGGAAAGCTCAATCCTATCGCTACTTTCGCTACAAACGTAGCTTCCCTGAGGTCGGTTGGCTCCATTCTGAACACAATAAAAATGGGCCCTTCAAGTCGTCATTCGAAATTCCTCCCTTCGAGAGTTTCCCGCTGCCGAAAGACGAGTTCTACCGTTGGTCTCATGTTGAACTGCCTTATGTTCCAAGCATTCGCAAGGGATCTGTTCCTCTTTACTTCTGCAAGGGGTGTGAGTGGCGTTTCAGGTATCAGCTGCGCCTACGTCCTGAACATTTGAAACACTGTGGTTTTCCGGACGGTAAGCCTATTGCGGCCGCTGAACAGGAGCTCTCCAAGCGCGCGTGTGAGGCTCGTAGCTGGGAGGATACGGTGAAGCATATCCGAATCTGCCTGGGAGCTCGTATTGCCATGTGGGAGTTTGCTGCAAAGAAGCGTGGTGCTCTCCAGATCTGAGAATTTTCTTGACGTGTCATCGGTTTTGAGATTGGGGAGATTATGTACGGGCAGGTAGCGAATTTGTAGGGCTAAATAACGCAATTGACATCTCTTATCGTTATTCAAGACTGAGATTTATCAATAAAGCAGCTCTACCTTGGAACTCTCAGAAGAAAGACTTAGATTAAGCGATCCCTCGATACATTGGTAAATAGACAGGCTAAGGGCGATGAGGGGAAGAAGGGTTGAGATTCTGAATTTCCGTCTACCTGGCATGGGAAACAGGATGCAAGTTCCCGATAGGCAAATTCCATGAATTTCATTTCCGTTGTCGATAGTCTTTTCCAAATGCTCTTTTCATGTTTTGTGCCGTCATTGAGCACTCTGCAATCGCTTTTTTGTATGCCGCGAAGCGTGGGGAAACTCGCTCTAGTTTAAAGACTTATTTGATTCCTCATCTCTTTTCCTATCATCCGGCATCGAAGCAGCCTAATGGCCTACATCTACTCTTCACGATCAGTTGGAAAACGACCGCGATTTCTCCTTCTTTTCTAAGATTCACACACGAAATGGCTTTCGACGGGGAGATATGCGAGGATCTCTATCGCGAGAAGGGAGCGATGCTGATGGACTGGATTGAGGGCTTTCAGACCACTCCAAAATGCCCGATCAAACGCAGCGTAGTACAACTCGAAGACATGAGAGTCAAATTTGACAAGAGCCACCTTGGAGATCTGGACGTTAAGCTCAGGGCCTTTGCGCGATCCATGGACGTGATAGAGGAATCCTTTCATTTTGTCCTAGTGCACCCGACAGGCTGCTCTTTTGACACCCACTGGGCTGGGTTAGTTGCACCTGGACAGATCATTCTCCTGGATATCTACCGCGATCGTTCGTATCGGCCCTATATGTCAGAAGTCACCCAGGCGATCTACCAAGAGTACTACCTGATGAGCAGTCTTCGACGCGTCATTTTCAACAACGTTGTCAACCGGAATACTTGCAATTTCATCAAGCATACGGGTCTGGAGGACTTGGATGGAGCGTGGATGTATGGAACAGTGGAATACCAGGGCTTAGTGGGAACGACCCTTGGAAGGCTTGTTTGTGCGTTGATCCTGGGGGCCTTTGGACCTGGGAAATTCCGAATCACCAGAATCAAGGTCTGGAAGGACTCTGATTTGAACATGCAATTTGATATCAGGCCTATCGTTCGCGTTATTGCCAGTGGTGTCAACAACAATCGGGGAGATCCACGATCTTGAAAGAATTGTCATGATCAATGTTTATTTTTTCGAAGGGAAAAGGACTTTCTTATGCACCGACGTTCTTGGTACCTAATAGAAAAAGGCCATAGTGCCAGTGGATTGCTTTATGTTCGTCGCCTTTGTATTCAGCAGCATTTCCTGCCAGATGGCCAAGTATGCTTCATATGATTAACTCCATTGTCCCCTAATTGCGCGGCTTATTCCACCATGTAGGTGTTTCTCTCCTACTTCACACTACATGATGCCTTTCTCCTTTACAAATTCCGTGGCAGGAGTTTACTTATGGCTTTGAAGCCACAAATGAATAATGTAAAGCTCAAACATCCAGTAGGCAAAGGCAATGAGTCGGAAATATCTTCGCCGTGAGATGTCTCTTCAGGATGTTAGTTATGGTTTGGAATACAGGCCGCTCGCTCGCTTATAAATCTGATTACATTGCATTCTATAAGCGGGCGAGCAGTCTACAGACGAGCGAGCAATCTACAAGCGGGCAAGCGCTATAGGCGAGCGAGCGGCCTGTATACCAAACCATAACGTATTCTATAGGCGGGCGAGCGACCTGTGTAGTAAACCAGAGCGTTTTCTATAAGCAAGCGAGCAGTCTATAGGCGAGCGAGCGATCTACAAGCGGGCGAGCAGTCTACAAGCGGGCGAGCAGTCTACAAGCGGGCGAGCGGGCCTGTATTCCATAGTATACCATCTCACAAAACTATAACAACGGATGAGAAATATAATCTTTTTAAAGGTAATACATAAATAAGAACTAGTTTATAGGGTAAATCTCTATTTTTTTTTTATTTGGATAATTAGTTACATCTTTTACATTAAATTACACTGTGTTTTTTGGTGTTCTCAGCTGCTCGCCCGCGTGTGCCGCTCGCTCGGCTATAGACTAAATCACTACCGCGAGATAGAAAGGAGCTCCCGTTATTGGGCGTTGCTGAGTGGGGGTGTGGGGAAACAAAAAATAACGACGGGAAAAAAGAAATGCTCACGTCCAGATTTGAACTGAAGACCTCAGCATATCATGGCTTCCGGAGAAGTGACATACTAGTGCTGCGCTCTACCAACTGAGCTACGCGAGCGGGCTTATATCTCGAGCCGAGGATGTTGACATCATGATGACCTGATATGCTCAGCGATCTCAAGTGGCCTGGGCTGCCCATGTGAATGCTCACATCTGAGAACTCGAGACCTCGGGAAAACAGCGAATTATGGTACATTGCCTCTTGTCTCTGATAACCACGCAGAGTATTTCTGGTATCTTTCTGAGGATATCCACATGGAAGACAACTTCCTGGGTGGTGGTAATGTGCATGTGTCATTTGTCCTCGTTCGTAGATCTGAAAATATATAAGACCGGGATGCGGAGGAATGCATCTCTGATGTGTCCAACGCACATGCACATGGCCCATTTTAATAAACACTGGGCAAATTTCAAACCTGGCCGCCTCTCAGCTGAACAAAGCTCCTCCAGCATCCGTTTTCTGCAAACGCATCCATGGATGAAACCTCTACCCATGAATATTCCATGTCCAGGTGGTCTCTTTGTTCTTTCGTTTCGGTCTCCTTCAACATTTGCCCACTAGTTGTCCTGATTTACTACCCCGGAGATCCAGGGCAACCCTGGTTTTAGGAAACTATGCACTACTCTATACTTCTGTTTAAAATTGACACCAGTGTGGACCAACCGTAGGCGAGACTACCAACGGACCGCTGATGCGATCATCGAGACATGCATATCCATGATCGGACTGGGGCGACTCGGAACAAAGAAGCGTTTTGCCGATCCCAGAGGTCAAAGAAATGCCAAGATACCCCTGAAAATATTATTCATCCATGACCACACCCAGTATCAGCACCCATCACTCCGCTCAATCTGTAATGGGATACATCATCTACTTGTCGAAGAAGTACAATAGAAACATCTCGACTGAATTGGCTCCAACAAAATTGCATGAGTCATCAAGTCAGCTCGCGTAGCTCAGTTGGTAGAGCGCAGCACTAGTATGTCACTTCTTCGGAAGCCATGATATGCTGAGGTCTTCAGTTCAAATCTGGACGTGAGCATTTCTTTTTGCTTTTCTCCCTTCCCACGAAGACATATTCTTGACCTGACATTCATCAAATTGATTGGAATTGATTGGAATTGCTAGAAATAAAACTACTCAAAAACATAGTCATCCGTGTCAGACGGACACAGAGGCTCGGTTAATGCTTCAACTGACCTGGCGGGACGAACCTCGATGATACTCGATCCAAGCATCGACTCCCCTCCAACATCCTCCGCCTCGGAATCCTTATTAATAGGATTAGAAGAAGACTCGCCCCAGTCACTTGAAAAATCCATGATACTTGTGTTCACTTCACCCACTTGCACAATAGAGTTGGCAGGTGTCTCAACAGCAGGTTCTCCTTTAGCTGCCCTTTCCTTAGCAGCTTCTGCCTTCGCAGCCTCTTCTTTGGCAGCCTTTGCTTTCTGCTGTTTCTCCCAGCGCTCCCTAGCCTTGCGCTGCTCGTCATCTCGCGCTGAGTCCGCCCAGTCCCTCAGCAGGTCAGGGTTTCTAATGCACCAAATGACCATCTCCCTCGTAGCATGAGCATCCTCAAGTGCTTTGTGCCCCTTCTTCCCCACCTGGATACCGTATTGAAGATGAATTTTAGTCAGCTCTTTCAGCGACCATGTGCGGGTAAACGGTTCTTCATGTAGAAGATGCGGCCAGACAGCTTCAGCCGTTAAGATCGCGGAGTCCACGACCAAGCTGTGAATAATCCCCAAGACATTGAGATCATTCTGCAAAGAATGACCGATCAGAACGGTCTTATCGCAGACGAATTGCCAAAGTTTCTGCCGCGCAGCCGGCCACCCCCAGATCGCCGTCCCGTTCGCAACAGCTTTATCCATGGCATACGGCGTGACTCCGCTGTAGCGCGTGTCCCAGGAGGTGACCTGATTGATGGGCTTGACGTAATTGTCAATCAAGACTTCACCAGTCAAGAAGTCGACAGCTGTCAAGAAGGCCAGTTCTCGCGCCGGGCCAGCCACGGCGACCATTTCGCAATCAATAACTACTGCTCTCCTGTAGTTGCCGGGGAATTCTTCACCTGTATTGAAGGTTGATCGCGGAGTGCGCTGGAACGTGCAAACCTTCACAGCTGGCTTTCTTGCCTTGTCTGACTTTTCTGACTTTCTGGGACTCTCTGACTTCCTTGGGTGGTCTGCAGGGTCTCCCGGGAGCATGATGAATCCCTGGGCGATGAGGCGTTCTTCTTTGTGGTACCTGGCGCGTAGATAGCGGTAAAGGAGATCTTGTTCGATTGGCTCGAGAGACAGTGGTAATCTCTCTGGAGCATCAGGGGCACCTGGTATATCATGTATCAATATCTGTCCCTTGGGGGGTAATTGAACATAGTTTCACCTGATGATTTTGACTGAGCAGATTGGCCTGCTGGCCGCGGTCGCCTTGGCTGCATCCTGTGCTTCGGATTCGAGTTCCCTTTCGGATTGTTTGCAGATGGGGTCTTTGCAGATGGTCTGTTCGGCTGATTGGGTCGGTTGTTGGCAACAGGTGCGGTAGATGAAGACGTTCCCTTCTTTGTGGAAGGGGCAGATTGAGTCTTGTTTGTAGAAGTCACAGCAGGCTTGGTGGGAGTCTGATGACGGGATACAAAATGATCTCTGAGAGCAGCATGGCTTTTAAAGCCGCCCCTGCTACACTGAGGGCAAGAAAGGATAATTGAATCGGCCATCTTGAATTCGTAGTCTATATCAGCCTGGAGATAATTATTCACGGCAGCTTACAGTCGCCTGCTAGGCAGAGCTCAGTTGAAGTTAATAGTTCAGTTTGGGCCAGAGCAAGAGCCTGACTTATATATCCAGTACGAGCCAACCTTGGAAGCTGAACTGACCCAGTGCGTGGCGGGTGTCGATTGGCAGGTTGTGGGGTGAGGCGTGATGGCACTCACGCGGCGCTCGGACTCCCGCACCGGATCTACTTACTCCCCGCTGCATGTCACTACGTGGGACAATCCGCAGAGCTTCGAAGTAGAGACAGCGGCGGATTGGACAGTGATGGATACCGATAAGGTGGGAATCATTCACCCGGTATTTTTAGGCATAGGCATCGAGGTGGTATTACTTGCTTGAGTGAATTCCTCCTAGCCGGGACAAGAACCATTCCAGAAGAACCCATAGATTTGCTACAACAATACAAAGAGAAGAAACAAAAGGCCTGCCAATCTAACCGCTGCTAAGCAATCTCCACGGGGCTATTATTCTCAATACAGTGCATTCCTGCGACCGCAGCCGAAACGGCTAAGAGGCCACAATCTATACGCATTCAACCGCCACGACGAAGTCCTGACCAAGCATTAGTGCTTCAAGCGATTGACGAATAGATTGGAGGCCAAATCCTTCCAATGCTGGACCTCGATTGAATTTATTAACCCATAAACGCCTGGCTATGTAAGGATCAGAGGGTGAAATGTTTGCAGTGACAGATTTTCGCACCAGAAACCCACAATAGATCTTTTTCGGGCAGTGTGATCTATCGAATCTCTCAAAAAAACTGTCACTCTTCTCAATGAGACTAGGCCGACCGACCTAAGAGAGGGAGCGTGAAAAAAGCAAAAAAGAAATGAGGTCTCACCCGGAATCGAACCGGGCTCTTCAGAAGAGATTCAGAAGGGGTACTTCAGAATCTGACGTCATAACCACTAGACCATGAAACCATTTGAGTTGAAAGACTTTCAGACAATTGCTATATCAGGGGAAACAAAGACAGAATCATGTCAGAACAGCTACACAACGCATTGTGTTTAACGATGCAGGATAGATCTGGTGGCGCATTGTCGCACAAAATCAGCTGATTGGCAAGAATCCAAATAAAGAGATTGGCGCTGCTGCCTGCAAAGCGTGGCAATGATTGGCAGATCTGCCTCAAGGGTGTTGGCGCGGCAACCGCATCAACACGTTCTTGCTGCCCTCGCGGATCGCGTCAGGTCGAATACGACGCGATCAGTCGTGATATATCGAGGCAGACTCTTTGAGGATGACTCAGGACATCTCTTGCCTTGTTGGCGAGATCGAGCGCATTGTTACGGCCCCATATGTTCCGTCGTTGCAGGTCTGTTGGAATTTTCTTGGCGGGGTAAAGAGCATCATACTAAAGTGTTCGAATAGGACTTGTATGCCCTCGTACAAACCGACTCAAGCTCAAAAGCTTGCTACTGGACTGCCCAGAAGCCATGCCAGATTGGACTGCTGGCTGACATTCTGGTTGATGGACTGTCGCGATCGCGCCTGGCCCTCCCGTTGCTTGGGACATTCGGTAAGATATATGGGCTCTAAGATCGAAGGACTCGATACTGATGTGTGAAAGCTTCTGAGGTTGCATTTAGAGATGCTCTTCTGAGCCGATATCCGACGATGTTGGAGGCATTTATCGAGAAAGCTGTGGGAAATGATGACCCTGAAGTGAGCTTTGCATCTGTACATGCCATTTCCGTGAACTGACAGACCCAGTATATCTCTACATGTATAGTTCTTCTCTCGCAGCCTCTACCTTCAGGATTTGTTCCGCCTATTAGAATTGCGGACCTTATTACACGACTTGTTTCCCAAGTTTCAGAAAGGCCATGCCCAGAGACGATTGCCCCATTGCATCGTGTAATGAATGGTCTCCAAGGATGCGCCCTTGTTCATCATGAGATACCACTGGACGTGATGGGGAGCATGCAAATGGAATTCACAAAAACACTTCGCAATTTGGACGACCACTTGGGCAACCTATTATGTCTTGCGACCTTCGCCCGACTTTCATTGCCCCGACACCAGAAACACAACAATCAACACGGACCAGAGCCACCATCTTGGCTTATGAACATACGACAATTTTTCGGAAATAAACGGGGACTTAAAACATTAGACTTGGTTGTTCTTCGGGTGATTCTGGCTTGTTCAGCAAATTGTCAAAACTTGACTCTGGCACAGGCAGCTGAAAGCATTCGACTTGCGATCTGCATTGCTGATGCGATCGAGCCCGATCAAAAACAAGCCTGGATATCTGGAAACCACTCAAAAATCGCCAAGTTATGCGAGAAAGTCGTTCGAGATGGCCTGAATCAAGAAATACAGATGATGGTAAGAGCGTATCCTAAATCATCGGTCGAACACAAACTAAGAAACGGTTTTAGGGCGTGGCATTTATCTTGTGCATCTTTTCCACAGCTGAATTGCCATCTCATATTAGAGAGCTCGGGCTTCACGTGCTTCTATCAAAGGGAAGCCGAGGGGTGATGGGGGCGATGCCCCATCATCTCATCCCACGATTGGCAGAGTCCCTTGTTGTAAGCTACGAGAAACCGCAAATTCAAACAGCTCTAACGCACAGCAGCAAACGGATGAGTCTGCAGTATACCATCTCCTGAGATTTGTTTTCGAAACAGTGCGAAACGGCGCCGTGCCCGACCGTAACTCTCTATCCGATTTGAAGCTCGCAAGAATGATCCTCTTAGGCTTCCAAAGCTCAAATTCACAATACGTGTCCTCTGCAATCTTGGATTCAGTCTCTACTAAGCAGTCTATTGCTGATCTCCTCGAGGGGTTTCCCGCTGTTGCTAGTCAGACTCAGTGTGAAGGTCTGAACATCTGCCATCATACCACAAACGCAATGAAGAACGAAGTATTATCTGCATTGTTTGATACTTATTTTGCCGCAGAGCTCTCTCGTGGAGGTGATGACCAAGGAGTGATCATTATGAAATCCTTTGTGCATCGCTCTGCAAAGCTACTCACTGGTGGCACCTGTCAATTTTCAGAGTCAAGGGCAATGGATTTTCAAAGTCGGGGCTCTCTTCAGATATCCCCAGGCGCCACATCCTCCGAAAATTCTCGTGACTGGCGGTCTTGTCTCACTGATTCAATGCGACAGAGCGCCCAAATCTCCCACGAAAACATGATGAGAAAAGTGGAAGAGGCTTGCTTTGACTTGGAACGTCGCTGCTATGATGTCGAAGGCCCCTTACGATCTGCAGAAGAACAGCGTGATCTGAAGATTTTGGAAACAGAGGAGATTCATCGCCAAAAGCTAGAGCTAGAAGAAAAGCTCCAACAATCAGACCAGATGATAGCTAATATGAAGCAAGAAATGGCTGACATGGAGGAAAGCCGGGAATCGACATCGGGTCGAGAACAGGCGCTATCTTTGTCGCTTGAATCTGTTAGACACGAACTCGACACCCAGAAGCAATATGCCGAGAAAGCAATCCAGCAAGAAAAAGAGGAAGCTCGGACTCGAGAATTGGACTTGATGGCAGCATCAACTGCTAAAGATGAGAATATAGAAGAGCTTCAGGAAGAAGTGCATCGTCTTCGATCTGAGAATGATCGCATGATTCAGGCTCTTGATAACGCCTCGGTCGAACAAGCTGCATCGATGGAAAAGTCTGCTACTTTACGACAAGAGATCTCGGACTTCCGGGAGAAGTTCGAAGAGAACATAATACTTTGTGCTCAAAAAGAAGACGAAGTCAAGCGACTTCTCGCCGATAGCGAGGATATCAGGATGGAATTAAGTACCGCAAAGGCAATGGTAATGGTCTTCTATCTCATTGAAAAGACTTAAATGCTAATTTTTAACAGGTTGAGGAGCAAACCTTCGAAGCAGAGAGACTCCACTCCACTCTACAGGAGCTTGAGAGAAAGAGTCAGTTCGAATTAGAGAACATGAGGAACCAGCATGAGATAGAAACCTCACAGCTCCATATCGAGGTAAGCATGCAATATGGTCTAGCCTTTACATATGGCTAACAATTCTAGCTCAACAACGAAAAGGAACAAACCTGCCACCTGCGCGCGGCCATACAAGAAACTGCTACCAACACGGCCAGCGAGCTCCAGAATAAGGAGAAGCATATTTCTCAACTAGAGCGAAAGGTAGGTCCTTTACGCAAATTTTGTCTGTTGCGAGTAGCTAACGCAATTCAGATCCAATCCCTTCGCGACGAAAGAGCGGCAAAGGCTCGGGAGTTTTCCGAAGCGCAGCAACACATTGGGCGATTGATGAATGTCATGGGATTTGTCCCTAAGAAAGAAGAATCAGTATCACAAGGAAAAGGCAACAAGATCAAGACCGCGGATAGAAAGGATGTGGAGAGTCAAGCCGAGCCAACATATGATGAGGATGATACCCAACTTGCCGAATCGTTTGACTCCATGGGGTTTGACCACCGCGAAAGAAGCCCTAAGCGACCAAAGGGAAATCACCGCCAAGGTCATCCAGGCCCGCTTCTTCCTCCCAAAACACCTGCCTCTCTAGCTTCGAAACCAAAAGCCCGAGGTGCAGAGATACTTAGGGCCTCATCTCCCCGCAAGCCCCTGGAAGAGATCAACTCCAATAGCCCCACGAAGTCAGCATCAAGCGAGTTAAAGAAGACCAGAAATAGAGTGGAGAGCTCCCAGGAGCCCGTGGCAAATCATCTTCAGAACATCGATCTTTCTATGGATCTGGAGTTTTCCCAAGACTTTATCTTTACCAGTACGGCTTCGGCAGGCTCCAACAGCCAACCAGATCAGCAAGATCAATATTCATAACCAAGCTAGCAATTAAATTACCATTGCGAATCCTCCCGATGTTGACCTTTCATGGGAACAACCAGAACGGAATATGATACATTACGTTTGCAAAGTAAGACCACACTGAAGTAGTAATCAAAAATCCCCGCCTTCCGCTATCTGGTAGGCCCAAGAGGTATTGATGAGTTAGATCATTAAGATCGGTATCCTGTGCCTCTTATATTCTAATAATTCCAGATCTTTTCAAGCTTTTATTCCTCGGCTCATCTGGCTAACCGCATAGCCCGGTGCCTGAAACTCACGCCAGCTATTACCCCCAAAGTAAAATGCGTTGAGCTCGCAGTGAGCTACTTCGTGGGTTGTGAGTGCTTTGGATTAGTGTTGGGACCTGGCTGCAAGGCCCCAGAGATATAAGGCCCCACGCGGTGCCTAGGTGAATTGAATGTTTCAATCGCAGCTTTTAAATTTAACGCGACTCATGATATAAATATTTTCCCTTCTTTCAAAGCTACTTCTCAAGGAAGATCCAGCTTCAAACCTATCAAATATCCTTCACCTGCCAACAACATGGCCTCTGCTGCAATCGAACCCCCGATCCGGTCACCCGACGAGCCGCCATCCATACAGTGGTCTACATGGCGACACTGGGAGTCACTGGCAATCTCACTGTTCAATCTCCCGAGGGAGTGCAACACCAAGGATCTATGGAAAAAGTTTAGCGAGGAGGGCACCATTATTTCAATTGATATATTCGATGACCGACACGGGCAACAGTCGTCGCGCGGTCGAATCAGGTTCAGGTGAGTTGCAAGCCCCAAACCCCCCGTACCCCAACGAGTACAGTTGTTGACTCATGACTTTCTCTAGGCCTCCTCCAAAAAATGAATTCTGGGTACGGCGGAGTCCATACAAAGTGCGCATGCGAAGTGGCCGTCAAGTCAACGTTGGCCTTCGCCTGGAGCCCAGCATCCAGTTTCCTACCGTTCCCAGCCCGGTGCAACCTTCAATCTATTATCCTACAGAAATTGTAAGTAATAATGCTTCACTATCGATGTTTGCGCTGTTATGCAAGAGTTACTGACCAGTGACTAGGAGCTTCCCCTCGCTAAGCTTGACTTTGGCGTCTTTCTAGGAGAGAACACCATCTGCCCGTTTGCCTCTTTCACGAGAGAGTCCCCTCGACTTGTTATTGATGCCCGAAAGAAGCGCCTCCTTATCTTTTTCAAAGTTCCGGTCCGATTGAGTCCACAAGCTGGAGAAAGCCCTGTGGCAACCCCGTTGCTGTATCGTGTCATGATCCCATTCTTACAACTTTCTCGGATATGGCAAAAGACCAATCCGGATACCTCGGAGCTATCCTTTGTTACCATGCTCGAGTCGCCGCCGATCTTCCACCGCCAGGTATCCGATATTGAGCTCACTGTTCGCCAGGCCCAATCCTGGAGAGAGACAGATTCCTGGTATCGCCAGACCAGTGTAGTCGAGCGACCGTGGAAGCTCAATCGACTGAAGACCAATCTGTATCAGAGGGGTCAGATTATTGACATTGGTAAGTCATTCTTTACAATAAATGGTCCGTGATAGCTTAATTTCTAACCGCGAAATAGGTCGGTGGAATGTCTATGAGATGTTATTCCCAAATGATGTCGACAAAGAGAAGATGATGATAGTCTATAACATCCTCAGAGATCACAACATCGTATTCAAGGATGGCAAAGACATGCAAACGCAAACCAAGCAGCCTATTCCCGTTTGGAACTGGATTGATATGCATGATCACCAAACCACTCAGGCATCTGTATCGCAGCCTGCCGATTGGTTTGGAAACATGTCCAGTTTGGAGTCTCAGTCTCATAACTTACAGCTGCAATTCTCAGTCCGATACCAACTGGAGGTCTGCATTTCTCAAAACCTACTTTCCGAACTAACATTGAAGCGTGAATTCGTACACAAGTTGATCGAACTCGGGGAGGAAAGAGGAAAAAGACTTCTTGAGCATGTTGCGACTAGCAAGCATGTGTACCATGATCCCATGCAAATTTTTAGTATCAAATGCCCCAAGGGCGTGAGCGACTCCAAGATTCCAACATACTGTTGCTTTATGCGCACTGCTCGCGTGACACCGACCACTGTCTACTATAACACCCCCACAGTTGACATTTCCAATCGTGTGACACGACGCTATCGAGACCATGCCGATCGTTTCCTCCGCGTGCGGTTTACCGATGAGAAAACAAGAGGGCGCATTCTGCCTGCCGTAAACGACACAGACGATGAAGTTTTTACGCGAATCTGGCGAACTCTCAAAAATGGTATTATGATAGGCGACCGTCACTATGAGTTTCTGGCCTTTGGGAACTCTCAATTCCGTGAACACGGGGCATATTTCTTTGCATCAGTGCCTTACCTTACGGCCAGCCATATTCGAGGATGGATGGGCCAATTCAGCCACATCAAAAATGTCGCGAAGCATGCAGCCAGAATTGGCCAATGCTTTTCCACTACTCGGCCTGTGATCGGCTGTCCAGTAGAAATCAAGAACTGCGACGATATTTCTCGTCATGGGTATTGTTTTTCTGACGGCGTTGGGAAGATTTCTAAATTCCTGGCGCAAATGACTCAGAATGAGTTGAAGATTCAAACACCTACTCGATCCCATCCATCCGCATTTCAGTTTCGGCTTGGTGGCTCAAAAGGCCTGCTGGTGGCCTCAGATGATCCTCAGCCTAAGGAGGTTCACATCCGTCCAAGTCAATTCAAATTCAGTGCAGAACATAACGGTCTCGAAATCATACGATCTTCGCAGCTCTCTCCAGCGACGCTAAATCGTCAGTTGATTCTTGTTCTGTCTGCCAGAGGAATTCCTGATGAGGTGATTTGCAAAAAGCTTCATATCATGTTGGAAAAGATTGACAAGGCAATGGAAAACGATAAGAGGGCGATAGATCTACTCCAGACATATGTGGATCCAAACCAGGTGACTCTTTCACTTGTCAAGATGATTTCCCATGGATTTCGACGCAACAAGGAACCCTTTGTCAATTCTATGCTCGCATTATGGAAGTCATGGCATTTGAAATATCTCAAAGAGAAGGCAAGGGTTGTGATAGACCAAGGAGCTACTTTGCTTGGCTGCCTTGACGAAACAGGAGTTCTGAAAGGCCAATTCAATCAGAACTTACCGGCAGAAGATACCCCCTACGAAGAAAGGCTGGCTGCGCTTCCAGAAATATTCGTTCAAATTTCTCACCCAGGTAGCACCGAATCGCTCGAGATAATCGAAGGCGTATGCGTCATTGCTAGGAATCCGTCTCTGCATGCTGGAGATATCCGTGTCGTGCGAGCCGTGAATCGACCAGAGCTTAAGCACCTCTACGATGTAGTTGTATTTCCGCAAACCGGAGACCGCGATATTCCAAGCATGTGCTCAGGTGGAGATCTAGATGGCGATGACTACCTCATCATATGGGACCAGGACCTGATTCCAAAGGCTTGGTTTGTCAACCCAATGGAGTATGCAAGTCGGAAAGCCCCGGACCTGGACCACGATGTCACGCTGAATGAGATAACATCTTTCTTCGTGACGTATATGAAGAACGATGCCCTGCCTCGCATTGCACACGCCCATATGGCTCTAGCTGATCGCCTTGAGAACGGAATTCTCGAGCAAAAGTGTATCCGCCTTGCTCAACTCCATTCGGATGCCGTTGACTACAATAAGACAGGTGCCACTGCCGTGATGACTCGTGATCTAGAGCCTTTCGTGTGGCCTCATTTCATGGAGAAGAAAAACAAGCGACCGGAGCAAATCTACCACTCCACGAAGATCCTTGGTCAATTGTATGACTCTATTCGGGTACCCGATTATACCCCGACTCTCGACTTGCCTTTTGATCAGCGAATTTTGACAAGTCCCCTTGTCCCCGCTAGTCTCAAATGGAAAGTGATTTCTACCGAGTTGAAGATGGAGTATGATGCAGCAATGCGACGGGTCATAGCCCAGTATGAGATCAAGACCGAGTTTGAGGTGTGGTCCTCGTTTATTCTCGGGCACAATCAGTTGTGCAAAGACTACAATATGCAGGAAGAGATCGGCCGTATCATGTCTATTTTGCGAGAAGGATTCAGACAGCAGTGTTACGACAAAATAGGCGACCGTTCCATCGGCAGCCTTGCTCCCTTTGTCGTCGCAATGTATTGTGTCACTAGCGAGGAAGTAAAACTCTCACTAAAGGGGCTTGAAAGCAACAACGATTCACCTCGATGTGACGACACCGATTCAATCGAAAGTAGTTCATCTGAGACTCCACTTGCGCCGATCATCAGCTTTCCCTGGATTTTCGAAGATGTGTTATGCCAAGTCGCTAATGGCGACGTCAAAGTGGCTGACATACCTCATCAGATCGACACCAGGAAGATGTACAGCCGCGATGACGTTATCGAGGCAATTGAAGAGCTGAAAGGATCAGCTAACGATGACAGGATCGTTGCTGAAAACGCACTGTGGAGCGCCTCTGGTACTGATACTGATGAAAACTTGCGCAGTGGCGACGAGGATTTGAAGAACGAGACTGACTCGGTCCTAGAAATAACCGAAAAGGAAGTTGCTCTTGAAGGGGATCTCCCAGCCGTGGAAAAGCTCTTTGCCTTGAACGAGGACCGTTGACCTGCATACGTATTACTGTGAATTTAATGCGTTTCTAAGTTATTTGTTGTGAAAAATTGCCAAGAGCTCGAAGCAACTGAGATCAAACATGACTGTGCAGTAACGCGATCTGATATGGGCATTCATCTAGCAGAAACCTGAACCCGAGAGCAAAGCAACCTGGAAATAGAGCGATTTAGATATACGCAGATAGGATTCGGCGAGTATTCTGATAGTTTCTAGGTGCGCCATAAGTATGCGCTGAATGTATCGAGGGACATTTCATTCTGAACGTCTCTATTCTAATGTACACAGGGACCGCTGTAATCGACTGCCAATATAAAGAGCAGATAACAGGTGGTTCAACCATCCAATGGTCGCATGTTCAGAATCACCAATCAAGCCCCTCGTCCCCCTTCTTTCCCAGCAACTCGATTGTAGGCTCTAGAATGTCCTTCGAATGGCGCAAACTTGCAACATCTCGTGTGCGGGAATAGAATACTGGGCAATCCATACTGTCACAGGAAACCTCGTCACTCGCAGAAACGCCCATGCAGGACCGGCATACAGATTCGAGATCAACGACGCGCTTCTCCGCTCTCTGCAAACGAGATACAACGTCGAGTAGACTCAGATGTGGATGCGCTAAGCATTTCTTGCAAACAGTGGATGCCGCATCAGAAAGCTTTGCTCGGCATATGACACATGAAGAAGAGCGCATATAAGACTCCAACGTCTTTTTCATGAACCCAAGTTGTCCTTTGCGTGCTGTAGATGAGGTATTAACCTGCCGAATACGACGCACTTTAGGCATCTCATCGAACCACTGGCGTACATTTGCTCCCACGAGGTTAAAAATACGCTCTAGTGGAGGAATAATATTCTTTGTGATGTAATATTCCGCGTCCAGGTCAAGCTGTGCGTCTTGTAAGAGTGCATCCGGCGCAACACATCGATCAACTAGCCTAGAGCCTGGTGCGCCGGTGACAACGACATAAGGCACTCTCTCGCCATTTTGCGGTTCTCGCCGCGGATCATCAAGCATGCGTTTCGTGCTGATCATGGCGCCGGCGGGCATAGTTCCTCTTTCACTGTAAGTGCCAAGGCGAACTTCCTTTGCGAAGCAAAAGTCTTGAATGGAGACACGGCCTTGCATGATTTTATTGCATTGGCGCTGGAAATATGATTTCACCTGGCTGAGATCTGCAGTACGGAACAAAAGCTTGAGAGCTTTCTCTTCTATTTTCTGCTCAGCAGGCGTTCCGTCGCGGCGGACTGTTTCGATACCCTTGGCATCGAATTCGGGTTCAGTCTGATCGCGGTGCTCATATTTGAAACCCACATAGCGTTTCTTCGCGAGCAGAACACACGGGTGATAGACCTTTTCAAACTTGAGTTTTATAGGTCGAGGGTTCAGTTCCGTCACTGCTTTGGCAATTTCTTCGCCAATGTCAAAGGCCTGGTCGCGAGTTCGTCCTTTCAAGTAGACAAATAGACTGTCAGTATCGCCGTAGACAACTTCTGCACCCCATCTGTCTATCGAATGAATGAAAGCAATTGCTTTTTCGAGGGTTTCCCGACCGGACTGGACAATACTGTCTGCGATTTCAGAGCAAGGCATTCGACCAGAGAATGAAGCAGATGTGTATCCGTATGTAACGTTGGCAATCAACTTGAGAGCAAGCTGACGGTTATTGAGAAGGCGCTGGAGGGTCTTGTCATCTTTATCGGCCTTCATGCCCGTTTTGACCATGACTCGCGTCTCAAGGATTTCCGTAAGCATCTTAGCCAGTAAGGACTGGCGTACCTCCTGCTTTGCAAACATCATTCCATTAGGCGAAATGTTGATCTTGTCTTTCAATAATTCCAGCAATCGCGGCTGTCGCTCGTATTCCAAAAAGCCCATTTTGTCCCTCCCTCGCCAACCCGAGGCTCTACCCAGGAAGGTTGAATAGCAGTAGTTGTATGCAATCATGACACTTGGATAAAGGGACTGGAAATCCAGAACAAGAAGAGGGCTTGTGTAAAAGTCGCTCTGGGGTTCCATGACAAGTGGTAAGCACTCGAGAGCATTTTGTTGTCCAACCTGCCTCCTGCTTGGCGATACAAGCAAAAAGTTCTCGGGTTTCGCAATCCGGAACATGAGTGACTCAACTTTGAATTGAGACCCACGATAATAAACCGAAGCAAAGTCAATACCGAGCAATCTAGCCTGTTCACTTGTTCGTGGGATCAAATCGTTTGCCTCGATTAGTTCCAAATTCATTTGTACTCTCGATGAATAGTATTCCACCAGTTTAAGCATGCTGCGTGGTGAGCCATTTCGATGCCATTTCGTCAGGTCTCTGTGTGAATAGTGTGGAATTCGCCGATGCAACTGATGAAAGACAACATTCTCCATTGTGTATTGGAGCAGATTTAGCTCGCTTTGCATAGCACGCCAAATGTTGATCATATGTCGTCCGGTGATCTGGATTGAGGAGGTATGGTCAGAGCCCCAACGATCCTCATCTTTGCCAAACTTTCCGTGAGACTGCGCCTTGACTCGAGAGATTTCGTCGCTAATATCGAAGTCATACTTCTTTCGTGCACGCTCGATCACATAGCCCCATGAGCCGTTGTGAACTTCGTAGCCTGTAATGATGTCGGGATCATAATCTCTTACAATGTCGACTAAGCGATTGATCAAGTCGAGCTCCGTAGGTTCATGCTCCGTGTCGATTCTTGTAGATTTCGATATCTTGTCTTCGGGTCGCTCACCTTCGCCATGATAGAGCATGCCGACATGGACTCCTGGAAGATGACTGTTGCCATCAAGATCTTCATCTTCAGACTGAACACACCAGAACACACAAGTAATTTCGTCCTCTGCGGGGTTCGCCGACAGATTCCCTCTTGTGTTGACATGGACTTCGATGCTCATAGTGCTCATATATTGTGCTTGATGTTCAACGCTGGTGGTCTTGGCTTTCTGGGAGTATTTGAACCCATGTGGATTTTGCGTGGGCCCTTCAATTTGCGACATTGCTTCTTGTCGTACATCCACTTGAGGTTGGCTACCCTTCTTTGGAACGGATTCTATAGGTGACTCGAGGTTCTCAAACCACTCTATCACCTCAGCACGACTAGGCGGCACACCCGCGAATTCCCAATGTCTGAAGGAGCATGACTCTCGCATTTCCTTGTCTACTCGCTCTTGTTGTATGCGATCATGGCATATCGGATATTGCTCGCCATACATTGCAGGCAAGCTTGCAGATGTATCAAATGCAGGAAGATAGTGAATAGTGTCACTCTCGAGTCGGAACTCGCGTCCAGCATATTCGCGAGGTCGTTCAGGAACATCGGATTCTTCGCTGTAGTATGCATTTTGATATACAACAGAAGGCCGGCCATAATCATGCATGCTTGCAATAACTTCATCTGTCCTTGGGCTCGCAAACCTGAAAAGATGCAGCGAACTGTTTGATGAGAAATTGAAGGATGATGGAAGTTGCTCCTTAATTTCGGACACATGAGGATCGACAGCAGTGGATGCTATAGCGATGGAAGAAGACCGCAAGGGCGAAGAAGAAGCTCCAATCTCAATTCCAGAGGCACTTGTGGTAGAGCCCGAAGGAAAAGAGCTCGGCAATGCCTCCGTTGTTTGTGAATCTTTGTTCGAGCATTGGGAATCGTCTTGACTAAACCGCAAAATGGTCATTGGATCATGAGGATCTTTAACGACAGGGAAGTTGAGCCTGCTGTTGGACATTTTCGGCCGAATGGTTATCTGAGAGGACGTCGATTTTGGCTCAGAAGGAGGTTCAAGTAGTGGACTTGGACTGCCCTCGGCAATCGCATGGTCAGGTGCTTCACTTTGTTGGAGCGTGGCCTCAGTTGTTTTATTTGGCTGTTCGTACCTTGCGGGATCATAAGTACTCCAAAATCTCGGCTTTTTTGGCATGGTTGGAGTGTCATTGAAGGCTTCGGCAGATGGTCTTTTAAGAACCGCGTTCGCCTTGCTCTCTTTATTCAATGACGTTTCAATCTGATCGACCTGGCCAGTTGTCATTGATAAATCGTGATATTCCGCGTCTGCATTTCGTGTCGCCTGACGCCGTGTTGAAGATCCATTTTTTTCATGGATATCGACATCTTGATCGGTCATATCGTCGAAAACTCTATCATAAAAACTTTCGTCGACTAAGAGGCTTTCCACGGAGCGCAGATCTTTTGTTCTTTCCTCCGAGCTTGGGTCATGTGTGTCGTTGTCTGTAGATAAGTGAGGGTCCTGCTGAGAGGATAGAGCCAGATTCTCATCCACGGACAGCTCGGGCGGAATCTCGGGGCTAGTTCTTTGTTCCTGCTGGGTTGAACGACCTAGCTCCTCTGGATAAAAGTCTATCACGCTGCTCAAAGCTGTCTTGATGCTTGCTTCGTATGGATTGGGATGAAGAAACGTCTTCAAGGAAGTGTCTTTGTTCCCATCTTCACGCTTCTCGTTGGCAGCAATTTGAAGGGCTAGCTCATGGAATTCATCTTCGTGAATCCATCCTCCACGAGCCTGGTTTCGAGGATCCGCCGACATGGAGATTAATTCTTCAGGCTTGAACGGTGTACTTTCAGAGTCATTGATTCCCATTTGTTTCTTGCGCCTTTTAGTTTCGTCTTGCCACAGTCCAGCCATACTGGGAACCAGTCGTTCATTGAAAGCAGCCGGCCGCAAAAATTCTGCAAAGTCATGATGAAGATGGCGCTCCTTCAAATTTTCTCGATTCAAGATGTTTTGCGCGCAAACATCTACTTCAAGAAGGCAGTGACTTTGTTTGCCAAGCGCAGGATCATCGGTGATATTCTGGGGATCAATAGATCGATCATGCCAACGATGACTGAGATTATTCAGTTCCAAATATTCAGGTACTGGAGCCCGGAATTGAAATTTCCCGCAGTCCATATACGAGCAGCCGTACAAATTGTAATCGGACATCCATTGGGGAACGAACTGCATGTGGCTTTCGTAAGGTTGTAAAGGCCTTTTCATTACGGCTCCCTGGTGCAAAAGATCGGCCAAGCGAGTGATATAGAAAGGGTTCAAAAGATAAATCTTAAAGAAGAACCGGTAACCAACATGGTAACCATAGAACGGGATTCCCTTGACCAAGGTGATATGCGCGACGTACGCTATTTTCCTATCATAAGCATTCCGACGATAACTTACAGCCAAGGCATGGTCAATAGAGAGATGAAGATTGCGAATCGCGGAGTTCACTGAAAGTCTGAGTATTTAATACCTTTAGCGGCAAAGTCGATGTACATACCTGCTTCGGGTCCCAAGGGACCGTCATATTCGATGTAGAGATAGGGAAATATGCCATGTACATGGACACAGACTCTTTGACCGGTTTCAGTCGCTCCAAATACGCGAATGACTGGCACCCTTGGCCGCCAGTCCTTCGCCGACACGCCATCTCGTAGGCGCAGCGGCGGATCTAGCTCCGACGCGGTCGCCTGATAATGATCGATGCAGTTGAGGCGCACGCGAAAGGGGTCCATCGGTCTGGTGAAGCGCTTTCAAAGGCGCTAGAGACATCGCGTCCAAGGTTCGAGCAAAAATGTGTCAAAGAGATGGCGCCCAGAACTCCTGCCTTTCGTCGGAATTGTCTGGAATCTTAGACGCGATCCAGTGATCGGCGGCCTGTTATGCCGCTTAGTCAGACATGCAGAAGAGCTACAGAACTCTTAAGGCAGAACCGAGGCAGGGTTTGGACTGGGATTTGCTTCAAATAGAAGATTTCTATTCAATCTAATTATTCACACTGTCATGAACAATGCACCTTGAATCTTGCTGCTTACAGCTTTGTTTGCTGTTACGCGCATCAACCTAATTTGAAGGTCACGTGCGCCGGATAGACTTGGCGTCGACGACATCGGGTTCAACCTCTAGCGTCTCTTCACGTTGCGTCAATCCTCTTTTTGGGCCTTCTCTGTGCCGGAACAGGTAATTCAGCTCCGAGGCCTTACAAGTCTTATCTGGCTTCATCAACAAGACCAGCATCGCGATGGCGTCCCGAAAACCCGCCGACGTGGCGTCCAAAGAGCGCAACGAGTACATCCCATCCTTCATCTCGAAAAAGCCTTTCTATATCGACGACGATGATAATACCGACTACCTCGAGCATCAACGTCTGCAGCAAAATGCCCCAGATCAGTCAAAATGGTACGATCGAGGAAAGAAAGTCGGCCCTGCGGCAACTAAATATCGGAAAGGCGCCTGCGAAAATTGCGGTGCCATGACACACAAGACGAAAGACTGCCTAAGCCGACCACGGAAGAAGGGAGCACGATGGACTGGCAAGGATATCCAAGCAGATGAGATTGTGCAGGATGTCAACATGGGGTGGGACGCGAAACGAGATCGTTGGAATGGGTACGACGCAAGCGAATACCGCCAAGTGGTTGAAGAATACGAGGAGCTTGATCAATTGAAACGAGCAGCAAAGGATGGAGCTGAACTCAAGAAACTCGAGAATGGAGAAGAAGGACCGGACGCTGAAGAAGATATTCGCTACGCCGAGGAGTCTGACATGGGCCGCCAGCAAAGCACTGCAACCCGCAATTTACGTATTCGAGAGGACACCGCCAAGTATTTGCTGAACTTGGATCTCGATTCAGCGAAGTACGACCCCAAGACCCGCCGAATGGTTGATATGGGTGCGCAGGATGACCAGGCCTCGGCGTTGGTCGCAGAGGAAAACTTTGTGCGCGCCTCTGGTGATGCCGCTGAATTCGAAAAAGCACAGCAGTATGCATGGAACTCACAAGAGAAAGGCACCGCTCAGATTCATCTACAAGCAAACCCGACTTCTGGAGAAGTCTTGCGGAAGAAGGAGCAAGAGGATTCCAAGGCGAAGCGCGAAGCTTCTCGGAAAGCCTTGTTGGATAAATATGGCGGAGATGAACATCTTCAAGCAACTCCGTTACGTGACACTATGGTCGTTGAGAACGAAAAGTTTGTGGAATATGATGAATCAGGCGCCATCAAGGGCGCACCCAAGAAAGCTACAAAGTCAAAATACCCCGAAGATGTCATGCCCAATAACCACAAGTCCGTTTTCGGCAGTTGGTGGTATGAATTCAAATGGGGATATGCTTGTTGCTTCTCTACGGTCAAGAACAGCTATTGCACTGGTGACGATGGAAAGAAAGCCTTCGAAGAGGAGGGGAACATGCTTCTGCTTGATCGCGCGATCGAAGATGATGAAGACACGGCACCTATTCACTCGCATGAGCCAGATTCTACTAAGGAGGCTGGTGACAACCAGGGCGACTACAGCGGAAAGAAACGAACTCTGGATGAACTCAAATCTGGTATCACGGAGGAAGAAGTCGAATCCTACAAACGCAGTCGGATGGCTGGCGAGGATCCAATGGCGAACTACGTTGATCAAGGGCAGTGATTTTTGGTTATTGAGCTCTTCATATATTCATGACTAGGCGTTTATCTGTACAAAATACCCCATATTTATACATTCTTCATTGAATCCATACATAGAATGATCATAATCTCTTTGATTTCAGTTGCCCTAAGCGTAGTTTGAGCGCATACTGTATTCTAAAAGAACTTACCTTGAGTTCGTGATACTATGGTGCTCCAGTATTACCACTGTATTCTTCATGATTACGGTTCGAAAAATGATACCTGAATTGCGGCCTTGCTCATGATGCCATCACGTGATTCCGGGGATATCCGTAGGTCATGATGTGTCACGTGCGGAGGGCTTGCCCTGTCACGTTACGTCCCACAAATTTTAGCCGACCCTTCACCACTGAGCGGAAGCCTCGATACGCCTAGCGACGACGACTACCGACAACAGCCCTTCAACGGAATCGCCAGGTACGTTGATTCGCCGTGATAACTCGCTTTTCGGCATCTTGTTCCCCATCGCTAACATCTCGCTCGTCCTGCAGTTCCTTAATTCAAAATGAGTACGTCCCATCTCGAATTCGACATCGAAATCTCGCATCGCGAACATCGAAATATCGAACACGTCCAGACTAACAACCACAACAGCTAAGGGTACCTCGAGCTTCGGAAAGCGCCACAACAAGACACACACTCTGTGCCGTCGTTGTGGTGAGTATTACCTCCCCCGAAATACTGTTCCAAACCACCACCGGCCGGAAGTCGCAAAATTCTCTCTACACAATGGAATCGAAGAGTTGAACGATGGCAGGCAACGATGGGGTTATGGAGACTAGCAAAGGGACAACGGCTGACAGTTTTTGCGTCCCCAGGCAAGCGATCCCTGCACATCCAGAAGCACACCTGTGCCAACTGCGGTTACCCTTCCGCTAAGACCCGCAAGTGTATGCAACCCTTTTCTTTGAAGTTATCTGCGACGGTATTGCTGGAGGATGGTTCCATTTGAAGTGGACATCATGATCGAAATGCGTTTACCATGGTGATGAATCAATCGGCTTACGAGTTTCTTTTACAACAGTCAACTGGGGTGAGAAGGCCAAGCGCCGCAAGACCACCGGCTCCGGTCGCCTGCGCTCCCTCCGCGACGTCCACCGCCGCTTCACAAACGGCTTCCAGACCGGTACCCCCAAGGGTGCCCGTGGCCCCGCCACTGAGGCTCACTAGATTTCCCGTTGTCCATTCGGCGTCGCGTTGTTCGTTCTCGGAGAGGCTGGAAAATGAATGAGGGGTGATATCCTGGCATGACATGGCCTAGCATTACGGGATAGATTACTCGAAATGCAATTGGCAATTCCAAAATTCTAACGCTTCCCCCCGGAGTTGGTGTGCGATCGTCGATCTCGTCCTGTTTTTCTCGATGTGCCGGTACAAACCTCGCTCATGAGAAGATGAGCCGAGAAGGCTGGAAAAGTTGCGTTGGAACGTGTTGTTGTGAGGTGGCATAAAATGAAGGGAAACATGCATGAATTTCCTTTTTCTACTTTGTTTGTGGCTGGCGATTATACCATGTCATGACAATATCCAAATACGAAGATATCTTCCTACAGTTCGGTTTCTCAGCTCGTGCCATTTTGGCTGTTCTAATCATTCCTGGAATTCCCCGATGGGAAACCTCTAGTCTCTGCATGATTCATCATCAGGGTAGCATGTTCATTGTATTTTAATCTGCAGGCCATGTTCACGACTCTCCACGACCAAAGACTCGAACCCCTCCGTCTCGTTGGATATAATACAACAGCTCCTTTTCGTCGAGCTGCTCTTCCGGCCCATTGCTCCACCCACCTCCACGGCTGATCCTCAGAACTCCACTGACATCAGTTGCGGCACCCGTCTCCAGAATACGAAGCTGCATAACCGAGCGAGCCCGATGCGCCAAGCCGATAGTAAAAGCAGCATGCTCCGTCTCGATGGGCGTAGACACCTGGGGACCTGAAACGGACGCATTGTGAATCAATGGCGAGTCAGCAGCGAGCGTGAGCACAGTCGCGTGCACGTTCTATGTTTGGTTAGCTGTTCTGCGGTGCCATATCTTTGTAGTCCCAGGCAGAGAACTCACCTGCTGTAAGCCCGTAATCCACTCTGCCATCTCTGTAGCCCCAATTTCCAGGCTTGGGCCTGTGGCCGCAAGCAAGAAGTCTGGCTGGTCAATAATGAGGAGTATCTCTTCACCATCCTCTGCTGATATCTTCAACTGCGCAATGACGGCAAGTATGTCATTCTCCAATGCATCAAGCGCCGCGACACCACGTCCGGATAAGTTGAGCTTCTTGGCAATCCCCTTGTCTGTACTTTGAGGTACATTGGCCTCTTGTGCCGGTGTAGCCTGTGGTGGTCCTCTTCCTGGCACAGCAGAGGGTGGTCCACGGACTGGAAGCGCTGTGCGTTGAGGACCTCCAGCTCTGATAACGCTTGAGCTTGCAGCAGGATTTGAAGCCTGCGAAGCTTCAAATAGGTCAGACAAGCCGTCGATGAATGCAAATTGTTTCTTATCCGCTAGTCGTGCCAGATCAAGGCCCTATATGATAATTAGTATCCTGGAATACAATATCTTCACCCGCGAAATTCAAGCAGATCCCAAATTCTTAGCTTCCAATTATTTTTGATCGCTCTTATGGCTTACCAATCTCTTTGCCTCGGTTCTCCAGAAATCCCATCCTCGAAGGAAACTTATGAGAACGACCTTCTTTTTAGAGCCATTTTGCGACTCATCCACGCCAAATGATGCGTTAGAAGCCCATAAAGAGGCAAGTGAAGAGTGAATAAATCTCAGTACCAGCCAGTTAGAGGTAGCACCTAATATTGAAGTGACTAGAGTGAGTGATGAGTCGGGATGAGATGACAGATACGGCGTGAGGAGGGGCGGTAGCGGGGGTTGAGAAGGCATCGCGGGGCAGCTGCGCTCGCACAATGTTCAACCCGTAGAAGAGTTTCTGTGCTCTGCTGCCGTCTATATGTCTGTCGCCGGGCTTCCTGGGCCTTTATGCCTTAGTTTAAATCGACTGAAGGCGGAGGGTGTTGATAGTAGGAGCCAGGGAAAAAAATGTGATTGGCCGCTTTTCTTCATGTGTGCCAAGAATCGCGATTTGGATGAGACTTAGCAGCGCATTGACTCGTTTGCATCCACCATGTTCTAGAGTGTGGCGTGTTCTAAATTTAGGGCTTATAATTCACATTGTTGTTTGGTGTGTTTTTTGTATATTTTGCTCTTTGTTTGAGTCTGAGCCCTTCGCTTGATTACACCAGATGTCTTGGATATATACTTCGGGGAGGGCTGGCATCGTCGAGGAAGAGAATACTTTCTTTCACGAATTTCAGCTATCGAGCCTGAATTATAGTCACTGATAACCATATTAATTTACTGTATTAAAATAGCATCCATATAACTCAGATAGATCTATGGCCGAAGACTCGGTACCTGTTGCGGCCTGAGGCGGGAAGGTTTTTTTTTTTGCGCATCACGTGACATGTTCCCCACCATGAGGGGAGCGTTGGATGCGGATTTCGTTCTTCATCGCATTGTCACACGAGGTCTCCGGTCCGAGAAGATCAATGATTGCCCGAGCGCCGATCGTGAGTTAAGCTCCCTGCATCCTCGCAGCTTTTCTTCCGGTTCCGTGTATACCCTTGCCCGGCGGGGTTGGCCGTACAGTAGCTTCCCCGCGTGCAAGCAGATACATGTCACCACGCGTCTGACATGGACCCGCTGACTTTGTGCTAAGATGACTCCCGTGTTGTGTTGTCATGATCAGAGCGCTTTGGATATCAGACTGAACGGACCCGAACTGCCAAGATAACTATGGCCAGTACTCGTGACTCGCATTCCTTCGCTGTAAGTCTAGCGTGCCTGGGATCGTCTGTACATCTACTAACTAGGAGATATAGTGCGATGAGTGTCGCCTGCGCAAGTCAAGAGTACGGGAGATTTACCCTTGAGAGTTGTACATGATTGGCTGATCGATATCTTTTCCAGTGCTCCAAAGAAAAGCCCATTTGCGTGCAATGCCGGCAATTGGGCAAGGAGTGCAAATATAGCCCCAAGGTTACCAGGAGTCCCTTGACACGGCAGTAAGTTAGGTATAGATACTTTGAAGATCTATCATTTCTAATGACTGCAGACATTTGACGTTCGTGGAGGACCGCTTACATGCCTTTGAAACAGCTTTGAGCAGGCTGTTTCCAGGAGGTGACCTGGATGCTACTCTACGTTCTTTATTGCAAAACCAAGATACCCCACCACCTCCTTCTTCTCAGACTTCATCACGACATTCTACTCCCGCCAAAGCCGAAGCCGAGCGTGCAGAGCCTGCACCTGAGGCCCTTCCACAGCAAGCTGATGGATTTGACTGGGCCGAGGAAAAGCTCACGCTCGGTGATTTAACCGACGGAATGGCTGCATTATCCATCAAACCCGAAGGAGCCGGTTATTTCGGTGCATCCTCGAGTGTTGTGCCACTAAGAGCTTTGTTTGATCACGGATTCGATTTGAACCTTCCGGTCCGTTCCGCCAGATCTGGAGGAATTCCACTCAAGGAACAGCTGCTGCAAAGTGCACCATCCGGGCTAATTGAACAAGCTTTTATTGATGCATACTTCCTGAACTATCATTCAAGCTATCCTTTCGTTCATGAACCAACATTTCGGGCCCAATTCCACGAACCATCTCTCAGACCCCATGGAAATGCCTGGCAAATTCTACTTAACACTATACTTGCACTCGGTGCCTGGAGCATTGGCGACGACAGCTCTGATCTCGATATTACTTTCTACCAAGAGGCCAGAGGTTGTTTGCAGCAAGCCCTGGTGTTTGAAACAGGCAATTTGACCTTAGTCCAGGCATTATTACTTCTAAGTAATTATGCCCAAAAACGGAACAAGCCCAATACCGGCTGGAATTTGCTAGGGTTGGCTGTCCGTATGGCCATGAGCTTAGGTCTCCACAAAGAGTTTCCAGGCTGGAAAATCAGTCTGCTTCAACGAGAAATCCGGCGCAGACTGTGGTGGGGTGTTTTCATCTTTGACAGTGGCGCAGCGAAGACTTTCGGTCGACCAATCCTACTGCCTGAAGAAGATGTCATGGATGCCAAACAGGTCTTGAACATTCATGATAGTGTATGTTTTGAGCAAATATTCATTCGAATTGAGATGACTAATGATAATATAGGCGCTGGTTCCATCGACAAATACGCTCCCTTCAGAATCATCCGGGCCAACCTTGTACACAGGCCTTATTGCACAATCGCGCTTCCATCTCCTTACAAATAGTGTTTATCAACGCTTGATTTCGGGCCCCAGCATTACACCTGAAGAAACACTCAATCTTCAGAAGCCTATGGATGAATGGTATAATTCACTTCCTTCGTATATGCAGTATCCAGTCCAGCCTGTTCCTGCACATCCGACCCAACCTGATGCAGACACCCTCGCGCTTGTTCGGAATCGACTACTATGGCGAAATTGGAACCTTATAATTCTGATCTACCGCCCTATCCTTCTTCGCTGGGCTGCTCGACGATGGGGCCCTCATGGAGGTGGCTCCGATGGATCTTCCGTTAGCTCGGATGGAAGCAACGAGGATCCCACCGAAACGGAATGTCGAACTCGCTGTTTGCAAAATGCGCGACTCACAATCGCTTCAATATCATCATATATGGATAATCATGTTTGTACGAGAATAGGTGCTTGGTACATGCTGTATGTCGCGCTTTACTATTTTTGGTGAAAATGCTCTAACAATCTTGACAGTTATTTCCTTTTCCAAGCTGGTCTCATCCCAGTCGTCTTCCTCATGACAGACCCAACAAATGCAGAAGCTTCAAGCTGGGTTCAAGATATCGAAACAACAAAGGCACTTCTCACCCATCCCTCATTTTGCAACAACCGCTTCGCCGCTCGATGCGCCGAAGTTATCAACCGTCTCTTGCGCCCGCCGACAGAACTTATGGCTGGCATGCAGCAAGGCCAACAGCCCAATCAGCAGCATCAACAGACTGCATATTACCAGCCGCAGCAGGGACTGATGCCCTTCCCTGAACAGCTTTTCAGCGACCCCACTTTTGGAGGTAGCTTCTTCCCATCCGAGCAGCCAGTGCCGAGTCCCGCAGGGATGGACTTCTCGGAATGGGTCAACTTCCCAGTTCAAGAGTAATGTTCATCATCTATTTGATTCTACATGTACAGGAAGTCAGATTGGACATATTCATCGAGCGTTTGATTTGGGAATTCTCGTTATAGCAGGAGGTTAATTGGACTGGATAAATATTGATTTTTCCTGCGTGAACATTGTTGGGACCATTTTGTTTATATATATACCATATATTCCGAATATGGACTTTCGATGATGAAATACCGAGATTTTTTGTCTCCGTCTGGAGTAGTCGTAACTCATACTAGATGCAGGATAACCTTAACGACATCCCAGGCAAGAACTGAGCCACCCGAACCAGGTTGGCCTGCGCTGCACAAAGGCGCCAAGTTTTTCATCGAAGTACTCATCGCACTCTTCCTCCTCGGGATTATCCATGTATCGCTCGATCCGCAGAGCTGCGATTGAGGCAATACCCAATTCGAACGGACCTTCCTGATCACCAAAGAAGCTGAGAAAGTTAGCGCGGGACTTCAACCGAAACCATAACCAGTAGAACAAACCTTCTAATCATAATGCCGAATCTGCGAATATTCTTCAAGTCCAACGGCTCGACATCCTTCTGGTCCTTTCCACGGTACGTCGGACGGAAATCGCTCCACTTGATGAAATAAGTCACGGCGCCCTGTGGGCGGAAATCAAATTCCCAACTCAAAGTACTCTGTTCCCGACCGTCGGGGCGCTTGGGCAAGATCTCATCTTTCAGCGTGAGGGTGTAAAGTTTGCCGTCGGCATGGTCGACCTTCAACTCGATCCCGTCGTAGTCAGACAGGTCCCAGCGCTTTTGGTCGGTCACAGTGCGTTGGGAAGCAAAGCCAGCACCGCCGAGAGTTGTGATGTCGAGGACTCCCTCGAATTTGGCAACGAGGGATTCGGAAGAGGCGTCTAGGGTCGACTTTGAGCTACCGCCACGGACGCGGTCGTCGGATGAGGTCCATTCGTCCTGGGTCCAGGCGCTGGGATTGAGTTTGATTAGTGGTAGTTCAAAGAATGGGATTTAATACGTACCGGACACCACCGAAGAGTGGCAGATGTGATGTTGGTGCCATTGCTGATGTATAGACGTTGTGTGATTGGGGAGGTGAAGAGTTGGAGTGGCGGGAGCGGTGGGTTTGCGGGGATGGCGTCATCCCTTCTGCTCGCTTGGGAACATGCGGAGATCTGCATTAAGCCCAGCATAATAAACGTCTTCTTTGCAAACCGAGTCTTAATTACTTAGATAAAAATGGAGCATGGTACTTTGATTTATTAAAAAGAGAGGCTCTACTTTAAAGCCATCCAAAACCTGCACCATTGCGTTCTTCGATTCATCATATAAAGCGCCATAGTCCAAAGCAACCAACTTTTCAGGCACCATTTGCCTACGCCTCGTCAACGATCTCTCTTTGCTCCTCAACTGGCTTAAGCACTTCATCATCTTCAACAGGTAATCCACGAAGCTGAGCTTCGATATTCTTAATATGCTTCTTCTCTTGATGGGCAGCTGTATCCCCAAAGATGAGATCCATGTCCTCGAGAGTCTGGGGAAGATTAGTATTTTTCTAGATGAAAAGAGGCAGAAATATAATCTCACCTTTCCACGAGTTTCAGGAATGCAGAAGAATGTGAATGCTAGCGCAATGAGACAGAAAGCGGCAAAGAAGATATATGTACCCCAGGAGATTGACTCGAGCATGTCAGGCGTTACAAGACCAATGATGCTATTATAAATTATAAGAGAGGCTCCAAAAAGCAGACGAGTCATTTACTCACAAGTTACACATCCAGGTAGCCGAAGTCGTGATGGAGATAGCCTTCGATCGAATCGATAGATTAAAGATCTCAGAGGGGAGCACCCAACCAATGGGGGCTTGAAAAGTCAGCATCACACTTCGTTATTTCTCCAAAAAAATGCATCGCTTACCAAAAGAATAAGAGAAATTGATGTCGTAAATATAGATAAACGCGATACCGGCCCATCCAGCAGATTTGTTGCTGATCAGGTTGTCGCCGTAGCCGCCCAGGATACCCCCCACAATGACAAGTGAGATGCAGGTACCAGTAGCACCCGCCATAAGAAGAGGCCGACGACCAATTTTATCAATGAAGAAGAGAGCTGGAAGTGTGCTGAGGCAGTTGACGATACCATACACACCGGTAGCGAGTAGCGATGTGGTGTTTCCGTCGAGACCAAGCTGAGCGAAAACAGTCGGGGCGTAGTAGATCAGCGCTGGAATATGTTAGATACTGCTAGAATCGGCGGATATTCTACTTACCATTGCATCCCATGAACTGCTGGAAGAACATTACACAGCAGCCAATTGCCAATCGCTTGAAACGAGCCCAGCTGGTAACAAGAGATGCGTACTGCATTGAATAGATTAGACAAGTTTCTCTTAAAGTCTTTCATTTACATACCTGAGCTGCATGAAGCTTGAAACCCGAAAGATTGGGGAAGTTTTCCCGAATAAACGTGTTCTCGAGCATAATGGATGCTCTGATTTCCAAGTACTCGTTCTGCAGAGGAGCAGTCTCAATAGGCAGTCGGCGAAGTCTGGACAGCGCCTTTAGCGAATCCTCATCCCGTTCCTTCATCAACAGCCAGCGTGGAGAGTCGGGGAAGAATAGCATGCCGATACCAAGAGTAATAGCTGGAACAATCTGGATAGCCAATGGTAGGCGCCAAGAGGCCTCGGACTGACCAGTACATCCAGCTGTTGGAACATCCATGTAGGGATTGAAGCTGGGCTTGGCAGAGGTGCCACCGGTATATGGAACATTGGGAGCGCATCTAGTACCACCGATATAGTTGGTACCGTAGTCAATCCAATAGCTAACCAAGATTCCAATTGTCACAGACACTGACGAGAATTAACGAAAGTCCATAGTTGGAAATAAACGAACTTACATTGCTGCAGCACCACAAGACCACCTCGAATCTCCGGAATAGAGACCTGTACCTGTTTAGCAGAGCACTTGATTTATGTCAAATCTTTACAAACCTCCGAAATGTACAACGGAACGACCATGGTGAGCTGACCAACAGCCAAACCCGCAATCGCTCGGCCTGCTCAAGTCAGCAACGTCTGACAAAGTTGAGAATTCGCACCTACCGGCAAAAAGCATAGGGATATTCACCGCGCCACATTGAATGGCCGAACCAATAGTGAAAACAACCACAGCCAAGTTGATAGAAAGCTTTCTTCCGATACGGTCCGCAATCGGTCCATTAACCAGGGACCCGGCCCATGCAGCTGCATACATTAGTCTCAGATAATGGCTGACTACAGACACGGAACATACCAAGTAGCAACGTCGACACAAACCAGCCCTTGAAGCCGCTATCGGTAAAAACTCGGGGGAAGCGAGCACCGAACGACTCCATAGTGATCACACCGCTAATAACGCCCTGGTCATAGCCAAAAAGCAGGCCACCAAGAGTCGAGAACTGCTCAACTAGTCAGAAGCAAGGTTCCCATGTCCAGCCACAGATCTTTGTACTCACCGAAGCCACGCCACACAAGTAGGGATTCTGCAGAACCAGCTTAAAGCCTCCCTTAGGAGGGCTTTCTACAATAGAGCCCATGATGCTAATGAACAGTGCCTGCTGTTCTGTTGCCACTTCTCTAGTACGGTAACCTGGGGTATATGCGGGGAATGGGGAAGATCGTTCTATTATATGCCTTCGCGCGCACCCCCACGCGGTACATGCTGGGGAAATTCAAGCTTTTTACCGTAGCTATGCCGACTTTGTAGGAAGACAGTGCTCCGCATCCCGAGTCCGAGTGCCAATTCTAAGCCGGGGAAAGGGCCTTGTCCGGGGAAAGTGACCAATCTCGGAGAGATGTGCTCCGGTTTTTGGGACCGAGAGCAGCAGATTAATGTGTCAAGTTTGGCTAAGATCAAGGTTACGATAATGCGGGGAAGTGTTTGGGGCTGGTGCCAAAAATTTCCATTTAAATCTATAGCTCCCTATCTCAGCTGCAGAAAATGCCTGTATGAAATATGGTATATTTCCCGATCGTATCCTTTCATTTATAAATCATGCCGTGCCGTGAAGACAAACCGGCGTGGCATACGGCACGATGCCGAGTTTGTGGGGTGGCATTGGAGTGGGGGCGTGGCCAGGGAGAAAGGGGGTTGCATGACCCGTAGGCCTCGGGCCCTTTGCCCTCGGCCTTTGTCCGACACTGCCCAACTACAATACGAATCCTCAGGATAATCTGCTGACATTGACAAGGTCTTATCTTTCAGGTTCAGAACTGGCCCAGATGATGCCCAAATTGGGCAGAATGTCGGTCGTAGACCCTTCTCATGCGCCCTAGATCTCGTGGTGCAACATGTCTGGTTAGAACGGGCCTGGACGAGGAGCAGATCGTGAGACCTCCTTTGAACCAAGTTAAATACACTCATTTATGCTCACCAGGTCACTGAATCAAAATTCATGATTATGGATAAACTAATTCCGCGAATTAATCGTTAGGCTCTGCTTGTATACTAATAGCTCATCCATTGACTCGAGTAAGCAAGAAGAGTCCTTAGCGGACCTTTATTGGCAATCCCTGCATCATGAATCTCGTACAAAAGATCGAGGTAGTACAGAAGACTCATCATGGTAGATTTAAGATAAATGCAAGCGTTTGTCTTTTCTCCATCCCTTAACGCCATTCACCCCATCACGATCTCACCATGCCCTCAAAGACACTCCATGTTGGCGTTCTTTTATTTCCAGACGCCCAACTACTAGATATAGCCCCAGTGGATCTTCTTTTTATGCTAAACCCACCTTACATAGAGTCACTCGGACTACCCAAGCCCATTGTTGAGCTCGGCATCCCCTGCAAGATCACCTATATCAGTATCGATGGTGCAAATAACCTCGCACACTTAACATCCTTCCTCAAGGTCTCAATAACCCACTCCCTCTCCGACCCAGAGGTAGGCGTCGGCAATGTCGATGTGCTATTTCTCCCTGGTCCGCCTCCACGCACCATGCCGCCTGCAAAGGAGTATGTCGAATTCCTTCAAGCCCACAATGCCGCAGGCACGACGATCATGTCAGTCTGCACCGGAGCCCTAGTTGCCGCCCATGCCGGTTTGACGGACGGCAAACTGGCGACAGCGCCACGGATTTTCGTACCCATGTTGAGAAGGGATTTCCCACAAACCAAGCTGTGGGATGACATGTCGCGGATAACGTGCGATGGAAATTTATGGATGAGTGGTAAGTACTAATGCTTGGATACTATCCTTGGAAGCCCGAGCTGTACATGTCTTGCTGATATGTACCACTTAGCTGGAATCACCAATGGTCATGACCTCGTTGCTACATACATGCGCCAAAACTTCCCTGCACCAGTCGTGAACGCCATTCTCGCGATTGCAGATCTCACCCCCCGCCCAGTGAAATTCGCAAGCAGGCCGATGGCCGACAATGCCTGGATGTTTCTACAAATTGTTGCTTCCCTGCCATACGCCTTCATTCGACTGTTCAAAGGCAAATAGGTAACACCCGCACGCCAAGTCCTATATAGTATGCCGAATCTGATTGGCGGGAAACAAACCGGCTCGGACCAGCCGATCTTCCAACATGAAGTAATTCCTCCGATCGCAGACCGAAGAAAACCATACGAATAAAACTATACTAGTCTCCGATTCAAATCCTCATCCCTACCGTAGCGGAAAATAGATCCAGATCTACAAACCCGGCACCAGCCAAATCGCCCGAAACGTCATCCCGAGACTCGGAGTCCAGCCGCCACATTTAACATTCTCACGCCACCAGATCTCAGCTCCCAGCATAGCATTTGTACTTCTACCAACAACCATACCCATAAGTCCACCCGGGCTCTATTTAAATGCCCACCCTCTCAATCCTCGTGCTAGTCGCCTCGCCACTCGACTACGCCCGCTACCGGCACACAGCCCTGTACCTCGACTTCAGTGATGTCAAAAGTACCCCCACAGCAACAAAGTCCCTCCCCTCCGAAGAGGGGCTTATCAAATCCTCTATGATGGAGATAGTCGGGCTCCCGGGCTTCTTCAGTTTCTCGGAGCGCGTGAACGCAGCTCTCCCATCCAAGGTAACAAGTAAGTACAGGTTCTCGCGGTGCTACGCATTTCATTCCTTTTTCGTTCTGGAACGTCTGAAACGGGTGGCGCGATCTGCTCCACTACCCTGCATAGATGCGTCTGGAATCTTGAGTCCTGGGCAATAGTTAACGGCACATAGCGCTTGCGCACGCGGTGGAAGTTGGGAATTTCGCGGAAGGCGTTTCGATAGCTCAATTAAGGGAAGTCATAGGGGGCACGCCGATTCCGAGGGTGATTAAGGACTGGAATAGTCAGAATTGGGTAGGCGATGTACTAGCTCGCCTAGTGGAAGCGGAATATCTGGATGCAGGAGATAGTGAGCTGGGGCTGGATGGGATGGTGGAGGCTGTTATGGAAGCGGGAGACGAGGAGATTGCGTGATGGGCTTTGCATGGGTATCCATGTGTTTTTTTTTATGTACATATCTCATGACTGTGGGTTTATTTTGGTGTAAGAAGCATATTTAGAGTGCAATGATTTGCAAATGCAGAACGAATCATGCAAGACTGCTTGTCGGAAGACATCGGAAATCCATAACTCCCGGGACTTATTTTGAACAAAGAATTGCAGCAATCCGGCGTATAGCTGTGAATGGGGTTTGAGAAACAAAATCACTGTCTAACCAATTAGAACTCTTTTAAGTACGCTGTCGTCAATTTTCAGGATCAAATATGGTCTCCACATTCTAGAAGCAACGGGTCACGCTAAGCCATGTTTCTTGGCCGGAATGTTTCGCAAAAGGCGGTGCTTATCAGAGTTGCTTGAAAATCGAAAGCAGTGCTGATCACCCTGCATTAGACCTATCATATCTTCTGTAGCAGCATTGAATAGCTGGCCAATCAGAGTCTATCTACATAGTGCGCTGCCTGTTTTTGGTCTCAATGTCTCAATTTAACCCGGGTGAGGGCATGCTAAGCCATGTTTACTTGCCGCAATGGTTCGCAAAACATGGACCTATGAACCTCAACGACTATTCCCTATTGATCGGCTTTAACCTGAAAGGATATTGATGGTAAACTACTAGCTACTCTTCAATTAATAAGAGCTTATAGAAGAGCTTGCTATCTTCAGTTGTTGAAGTGAAAAGAAAAAAATCTACTCTCAAGCCTGTATTAATACTTGACGTGGCGATATGTGAAAATCCCACTGCTAATTCAAGGTAACCCGTACTTTTGACCACAGCGAGTATGACCTGAAAAGTAATAGCAGCGCCGATCACCAATGTCTCGACACATGCCTACATAAATACGAAGTACATACGAGTAGCCAGCACAGCCCCCAGTAGCTAGCCAATAGATACTCAGCTTCACAGCCGGCTTCCATTTTTCAGTTTCGAGAAAGCATACGTCAAAATGGAGAGTAGATCGCGCTGAGCCATGATTCTTGGCTGAATCATTGGGCCAAAATCTTGCGGCATCTGTCAAAACCCATTCCTGCCCCTTGCCGCTTAAGCTTCCCCCTGACAGGCGCGGCCTTAATTTCGGGCCAATGAGAGGTTCCTGAGTAGCCCTTCTCTCATGTTTTGGTCTTAAAATACAACCTGGGCCCGAATGCGGCGCCAGAAATGAAGTTCATGCTGAGCCATGATTGTGCCACGAAGGAAGTAACCCGCGAGTTCCTTGCATGCCGATACTATCAACTTGATAATTTTCTTTTTCGGAATAGACTCCAATCGTTGGTTTATTTAAATTCTCATGCGTAATTGTAGCTCATGATTACCTTCAAAGGTCACCTGAGGCAAAGATCCCATCTATGGATTAAGACTCGTGGCTAGGCATCGTTTGTCCAAGTCAGGAAGTTTTAGTACAGGTACTCGTGCAATAGAATTAGAATCTGGACAAGCAATAAGAGGTCTCAAGGCAAGGGGTGCAACCAAAGGTCCCCCACAACGCATTATGACAATACTACATTTACCTCACAGTACTAAAGACTACTCAAAACCTAAAAATAATAAAAACGACCGCTCCCCAGGAGCAATTTTGAATTCCACGACCTATGATCGACAAGCTAAAAGAAAAGCTTAAAAAAACGCCAGCACAAAAGTGCAAAATGAAGCAATCAACAGTCTGTAAAGAGCCAAACGCACTCGAATAGCAACGAAGTAACGCACAACAGAAACGCAAACGCTCGAACCATGCACGCGCTGCACCCACGCTAAGAAGACGAAGGAAAACCGGTAACGAAATGGACTAGGGTTGAACTGGGGATTCGATTCGTGCCATTAAAAGGTTGGGGTTGCTAAAGTGGTGATTCTGGGTGGTTGCCAGAGGCACCGCGGGGAGAAGTTGATATTGCTCGTGTTGATAATGGGCTTGAGGTCATTCTCGGAGATGAGAGGCGAGACTTTGTTGGATGGGTGGTTGTTTCGGTCTTTTGAGGGGGTTTGGTGGTAGTTCATGAGTTCTCGTCTGGTGAGTATTGGATAGGCGCGAAATCATGGTTTTGGTAATGAGCATGGTTGTACGGTGATCTAGATATCATTAGTTCATGTCGACTTAGCCTTGGGGCTCTATACTTACTGCTTGAACGGCGCGGTCGACACAGGTTGCGGCCGATTGAGATTTGCTTTCATTGCAAACGGGTTCAAGCGAATCTGAACATCCGATGATCTTGCAGGTAGGCTCATCATGGGTTTCGGGGCCGCCGGGTGGTTTGATGGAGGCGAGGGAGCAGGAATTGACGACACGGGGGTATTGCTTTGCACAGGCTGTGGGTACATGTCCTGCGTGGGGGAAGGCTGGTACGGGCTAGTCGGGGTTGGAGAAACGGAGCCCATGGGAGACATTGGGGCAGCACCCATAGCGAAGGCAGGGTCCGCCATCAAATTAGGAATTGCCATCATCTGGGGGCTGATGTCGAAGTTGTGGGCAGCGCCTTGGTCCCAAGGGGCATAGTTGGTGGTCATCCCATACTGGTAGTTGACCATGGGTGACATGTGCACCTCCACTTCTTGACGGTAGAGAATATCGTAGTGGCCACTAGTTTTGTTAAAACTGCTTCAGATACAATTCCATAGGAAGTACTCACGGGCGATACAAAAGGCGAATGGTTGCCCCAGCGGGACTCGCCGGGGTCAGCTGGTGTGGAGTGACAGCGTCTCCCTCGCTTCTGTCCAGGTAGAGAATTTCCACGCCGAATCCAGCATCTTTCACGACTCCGTTGACCAGAGCTTGCAGTCCCACTTCGTCGATCTCGGTGCGCACGGTCTCTACCCGCTGCTGGCAGTACTGCTCCAACGGCAGGGAAAGGAATGCCTGGTATTCTTGTGGGTTGAGTCTCATCCACGCACTCGTCAGGAGCTGCGGTACCGTTAGTATGGATTCAAGCTCAAACTAGTATGTAGATCATACCCGGAAGTGGGTAATAACGGCGCTGGACCGAAAGTCATCACACATTGCCTCAACGAGAAAAGACTCGTTCTGGACACCATTTTGGATTGCTGCCAATGTCTGACTGAAAATCTCAACGGTCTCGTCAACGAAAATATCGTAAATGTCCTGCTGCTGCCCAACACGGTCCAACAACGTGTTGAGGCTTTTGATTCGCTGTAATTCCGACTGTACTCGGTGTGGATCCCGAAGATTGAAGAGAATTTCGAAATAGCCGAAGATCACCGCTGGGAAATATTAGATGATGATCCTTCTAGACAGAAAAAAAAACACGTACCTCTCCAGCCGCAATTGCCGTCGCCTTTCATAACTCGGGTTAAAGGGTGGGTTAGCGCGAGAGCCTAGTGGCGGTTAGTAGTCTGTAGGGCTAAAGTAAAAGCCTCAACCTACATTTGTCTTGGCAGCCAGGGTTGGATCAGCATTGGCGTATTCGAGAGCAATCCTGTGACTTGACTGCTTGACGGAGACTGCTGGGCCCTGTAGACGGTGAGTCTGATATCACGCGGGTATCCACGGTAGTGGGTTGGCATACCTGGACGTCAGGCTCGAACTCGTTGGAAAGCTTCTGGAAACGCTCCATCTCCTCGGTGGAGAGGGCGTTGGCATTGACGGAATTACTCATCCTGTAGGGAGGAGTGGAAGTGACGGCTGACAATGAAGGCCCCCGCGCGGTGAGGATGACTTGGTGGGGGAAGGCGTCCTGGAGAAAGCCGGCGTACTTCTGTTTTTGCGGGAAGGGAGAATGAGGACCAAAATGATTCCAGGGCACGTTTGATAAGGACATTGCATACAGGTCGGCAGGTGGGGAGCTCGGATCTCAGCAGGAGGCAGCTTCTGTCTGGACCAGCTAGGTATAAATAAACAGCTGGGAATAGGGTTAGAAGGGGCCAGGGTGATGGAGGGTAAGCGAACCGACCCAACAGAGAATCCGAGAATCCTGAAGATTTCCTCAACGGGAGGGGCGATGGGCCTTTTCGTCTGAGGTTTGTGCGACACGGCGTCCCGACAGTCTGGGTGGCGACTATAGACTAAGAAGAAGTTTTAGCATGGCGATCTAGACACGCATCTTCTACAAAGACTATGAGAGTGAGATGAAACCACGAGGGGGGCAGAGCACGGGGTGAATCAGGTCGAGGGGAGCGTGCTCTTCAGCATGGACTCTGGAGATGTGATTGGCGTCTCGGACCACAATTGTGATGAAGAGGCCAGAACCACGCGGACTCGGGGCCCGTCCGAAGAAGGCAGGCTCTTATATTGGTCTCATATGCAGCAGTATCATGATGTCAAGTGCTCTCCATAGCTCAACGGTGGCTAGTCGACGGGCCGAGAGATCATCCTCACTTTCCCTGCACGAACCGCGGGATCCACTCTTGATGGAGGGCCAAGCCCGATACAATCAGGATTTCGGGGAATTGCCTCCGGCTGGCGTGGCTGTCCTGGGTGGCATGGCTGGCATGGCTTGGAGGGGATGTGATGGGGCAAGGGGACGGGAGTATGGGAGGGAGGGCACAGGAGGGGATTGGAGAGTAGATGGGGTATGAAACCATCACATCTCTGAGGGGGGAGGACAGACCTTGATACTCAAGTAGTAGCCACACGTGAAACTCTAGAGAGAGAAACTGGGCAAGAGGGAGAGCAGGGATAAAAGAGGAGACTTCTCCAACAATCGTGAGGCGTGGAGTAGAAGAGGGGCGTTATCGGGTGAGGGGAAGTCCCGCGAGCAGAAGAGCAGGAGTAAAGTCGAGAAGATTCAAGGAAACAAAATAAAAGCGGGCGCAAGCGTCTAAGTAGCTCGATGGCTGCTGATCGGGGAAATAGCGAAAAGCGCCAGTGCCAGCACAACATACACCCCAGCACGAAGCTGTGGCTCTCGCTGGTCCCTTTTCCCGCCCGATAGCAGCAAATCATGCTATGCTTCACGATGAAGACATGCAGCTCGGATCTCTGCCGCTCGTGTACATATTATTACTACCCCTACTCAAGTACTGTATTTGTCACTGACTGTTTATTTTTATGGTCTCAAATGTTGCCGCTAGCTCATCTTTTCTTTTTCCAGCGGGGAAGCCTATCTTTGCACTTGCTTTTTCCACTGAAAACTCTGCCCAGTCCGAGTCCACAAGCCCACTCAAGCGCTGAGTCCACTTAGTGCTTTGGGTCTACTCCGTATCGTAGAGTCCACTCTGTGTCCTCTCGTCTCCATCTTAAATCGCCGGTTCAATCGGGCCCTCCCGCAACGACGACCCTCAACCGCCACTAGCTCGAGCCCTGGAGCAATCCAGCGATTCCAATCCCTCTACCGAGTAATCCCTAGGTACTCCGTATATTGCCTAGGGATATTGGCCTGCATAAAGCCTTTTACCAGCTGCCCCAAAAGCGGGGTCTGAAAGCGCTTTCTTTGAGGGGCGATCGCGCCCCATGCACTGATATCGGCGCCTACTCTCTCCCTGTTCCGAGATTGCTTTTCCCTACTCCGTACTGCATTGGCGCTTTCGCGCTATATCACCTCTATTAATGGAGGTGATGGAGGCAATGGAGGGTGCCCGCCCAATCACTCGCCCCGGCTTATACTGCTTATTCTCGTAGTCGCCGTGGTCGAGACCGAGGAAACGAGTCGATCGCAATCCCAGCCGGGGACGTGCGAGGCCTGCTCCCGCACGCGCCACGGGGGCCTCCTAACGCCCACCGAGCTAGTCCGGGCAAACAAAGGGCTCCGAAGTTGAGCTTTGTTTGCTTTTGCGTCTGGCTATAGCAGCGGTAATATAGATGCCCTTGTGGGCTGTGCTATCTCTCTCTCTCTCTCTCTCTCTCTCTACTTGTGCTCCGTGCTTCCAGCAGATTCTACAGTACTTGACATAGAGGAAGAAGTCAAGGCAAGTGCTTGCCAACCCGTATTCGACAGGTCGATTACTCCGTCCAGGAATCCTCGTTCTTAGGCCCCCTCCCCTTCCCTGCCTTCCCCGTAGTTGATCGCCAATCACGCCGCCAAAGCGATGATCGGCGTGCACAAACAGCAGCGTTCAGACATCCTGCACGATACGCCAGCATGGTATCATCCACGATCCCTGCAAGCGCGACTCGGCTCGTCAAGGAAACAAAGGACAAAGCAAAAGCACTCAACCACCATCCACATGTACATATCCCGTATAGCACCCCGGCTCAAGACCCAAGACGTGGGCCAGCTCTACTGGCCAGTGTACACACGTAGCATTTCACATGCACCCTGCTCCTAGTTCTCCCACCTAGTTAGTTATTAAACTGCACTTATGCTAACTACGGAGTACCAGCCGCGTTACAACCGCATCCTCGGCAGTAGGGCCGCCAATGGCGCGGCGACAGGGTCCTGGCAAGCAGAAACTCGGGCCTCTCCACCGAGCGAGCTTCCGGGCTGCTAGCGCTCTCATTTGCCCCTTCAGTGCCGGGGATGGAGCAGCTAGTGGCCCAGGGCTATGGATCGGGACGCGTTCTCTGCGCTCTCAGGCGAGTTTGGTACTTTTTGTTCAGGGGAGGCTAGATCCGGCTCTTCAGTGATAGGTCTAGAGAGGAGGATTCGAGACGATTACAGGATGGGGGAGCGTGCGATTAGCCCCGGGGTTAGGGGCGGACATCGACGGAGTATCAATTGGAAAATTGGAGAATTGGAAAATCGGAATTGATGGGGGCATGACTCGCCAGCTGAGAGAAAGTCTAAGATCCATGACCGCGTGGAGGGAACTAGATCTATTTTGGGGGAGTTCTGTGAGTTATACTTTGGAGGCTGAAGGGCTGAGCATCAGATGGGCCATTGGAATCATCTTATCATGAGAAATTAGCGTGCTATGTCACGACAACTCTAAATTGCGGGGCCTGACGAGGATGTTTTCTTTCTCGTCAGGCCGACCATCTAGATAGAGCAATGCTCGCGACCGCCAGAACTGCCAGGACCCGGCGCTGAAGCACCGCTAAATCGAGGGCCCGAGAGCAGCGCCAGCAACAAAGAATCGGTGTGAGATTTTGTGCTTTTGCCACTCGACATCCACGTGGGCTCACACAAATACTATCAGAGACCGTTCTAGGTCTCCTGCTCTCCGGCTGTTTCATTTCTTTTCTCTGCTTTTCTTTGTTGATCAGCGGCTCAACCGCAGGTACACACGCGTGTAAGCAGCCCCAGGAGATGCACATCTTCGTAAGGAATAAACGATGCTCTTGCCTAGAGTGGTCATCTCCGAAGTCACTCGTACCCGTCACCAGTCGCTAGGAAGCACCGGCGAGCTTTCCTGGAAGCGGCTTGCCTCGTAGATCGCGTCGGCCTCGGGGGTTCATTCGCATGCCCATCGGCGATTCGTCACCGAATCCGGGGGCGAACATCGCACCCGCGCCAGCGCCCCCAATCGACCCGTCGTCCGCTCGGAATCCCTCGCCATTGAGCGACGTCTGCCACAGACTCCGCAGAGAAGAACTCCACTCCTGCAGTGCGCGCAGACGATCCACGTCACTGGAACTGGCCACAGCCACGGTGCCGTTCTCCTGGTCGATCTTGGCGTCCAGCTGCTTATTGAGAATCAGAAAACTCAAGATATCCACCACTTCCGGCACGGCGATCTTGATGTGCTTGGAAATGAACTGCAGGGAGAACCGGGTGTATGGGGCGATAAGCTTGAGCACGGCCTTTGTCCGCATGTCCCGGCTGACTTCGTCGATGTTCTCGGCTATGAACGGATCAGCCAGGACGTCCGGGTTCTTGCTGAGCACGGCTTCGTAGACGTGGATGTCGTCGCGCTGATAGGCGTCCACAAGGTCGGTCATTGCTGAGATCCGAGGGTCGTTCTTGTAGGGCTTAGTTTCTTGGGAGTCGAAGGGGTTGATATCGGACTTCATCAGCATCGTTGTCAAGACCAAATACTTGAGCACTTGTATCCGCTGCATGGAGCCGGCCTCGTCGTAGTTTCGGAAGGACTCGAAGAAATCGCTTTGCGCTTCTTCCCAGTTCTCCTCGCTCATGTGCATCTTGCCACCGCATTCTCGAATGATGCCCATAATCTTCGGATGAGGAACTGCGGAGCGCACCCGGAGAGCCCGCTGATAAAGCGCCTTGAGGCGCTTGTTGTTCTTGGTCTCGGCATACATCTGGATCTCCAAAGCGTAGAGCTCAAGCAGATAAGTTCCCTTGCTGGTATCGTCCGTGCCGTCTTCCTTTTGGCATGCGCGGTGTAATTCACGCACTTTCTTGCTGAGTTGACCATATTCCTTGCGCTCCAGCCATAAACGAGCCAGTTTAATATTTGTTTTCAGCCAGAGTCGCTCGTTGTTGGTGTTCTGGAATGACTCGAGTGTCAGGGAGTAGAACTGCTCCATACATTGATAAGCTTCAGCATCTTCTGACCCCTTCTCGATGTAGTCGAGCATATTATTGATAGACTTTTCGGAATAATTGCGTGTCACGGCGGAGCGGACGTATGTGAGGAGTTCGCGATAATGTTCAACGGCCTGAGTTCAGATGTCAGCTGGCTTCCATCTCATTCATGCTCGAATACTGACATCGCTGTATCTGCCTAGTTTGAATTCTAGCTTTATAGCCTGTTTCATTCCCTTAAACCCCCTGGAAGAACATCAGTCAAGGGGTGGCTTCGTGTTGCGAGGTTAACACCAACCATTCGCTCTTGTCTTGTTCCAGCGCCGGTATCCCTAAGAACTCATCCACTGCTTCTTCTGGGTTGTCCACTTTCATCTGCTTGGCGTTGTAGTATTTATTTTCGATTCCGATGTCACCGGATTCATCGTCGTCGTCATCTTCGTATTCAAAGTCGTACCTGTGGGCGCGGAGGTCAGCTTCAGTCGGGCGGTGCCGCAGTGGAGAAGGGGCATCTGTACCCTTCATCTCCGGAGTCTTGCATGAAATCGTCGTCGTCCGACATCTTGGGCGATCGGGTGTGAGTGAGAGGGGGTAGAGTGAGGAAGCGTGTGGTAGGAGAGAGGCGGTGGTGATTGCAGCGCGGGGTGTTGGAGAAGCTTGGGTTGGCAGATAATGAGAGCTGCCTCCGCCTTCTATCAGTGGGAACCGCTCGAAGTCTATAATTTTAATCGCGCTTAGGAATTACAAGATATCGTATTTGGTACTGTGGCCACCTACCTTTCAGTTGCCGAATTGAGGCAAATATCAAAACAAAGAAACTTCTAAACGTGGACTAGTAGAAGAATGCTCCATGTCTCCGTGTTTACTGTCACGAAGTGTTTGCCCGGCTTGGCTCGATGGGGCTCTGAAACCATATCCATAGTCCAAGGTCTCCAAGCTCCGAAAATTTCAGCCTCTTGCTTGTCACAACCGGTCCCTAACCAGATTACAACCCATGTTACTCGCCCACCCAATAAATTCCCAACCCGCCCGAGCATATCCAAAGCAGCTTCACTATCGTGCCCACAGCTGATTGGCACAGGCAGCGTCCACACCCCCATCACCCAATGACCATTCCAACGCCTCGAAAAACATACCTCAATGCGGCAGACATCGTCAGCAAGACACGAACGTGCGTGTCGCGGGCGAAAAGACGAGGCCCTCTGCCGCTTGGGTGGATCGGAAGGGGTGCGTGGTACCTTATTCGCCGATCCCTTTCAGGACGCGATGTCATCGACTCGGGCAGTGCTGGAATCCTCCCCCGACAACTTCCCCCACGCGCTTGGCCCCAACAGATCTGGCCTTAACGACTGCTATACCTAGCTCAATCTGCGTTCTTCCTATATTTACCTCTAGCTCGACGTGATCACGACCAGCTCGTCCTTTGACCATTCGCTATGGAGCTGTGCGGACGCCAGAAGGTCGTCCAGCGCAAGATGGTGCTGCTGTCAGTTATGGCCCCATGGTGCCAGATCGGCCCTGCGATTTTGCGATACTAACTGAAGTGCAGAGGCGACGGTGCCTGCGGCAAGACTTCTGCGCTGAACGTGTTTACAAGAGGGTTCGTCTGCTTTTCTCTCAACCCCCTCTCCGCGGTAGCTCCTCGGCTCCGAACAACAAGCTGACATCCTGCGCAATCTAGATTTTTCCCAACTGTATAGTAAGGAGACCTTACATGTTTCTCAATTGAGCAATCGAAGGGAACCAAGAGCTAACCCATTTCTATTGGAATCGCATAGTGAGCCCACTGTGTTTGGTATGCGCGACAACCCCTCAGACAAGATCCGTGATGCTAACAGATACACGCTTAGAAAACTACGTCCACGGTACATCTCTCCGCAACCCGACTCTACAAATACCCCATACTCATGCGCGCATCTAGATATCTTCGTCGACAATGTACATATGGAACTCTCGCTATGGGATACAGCCGGACAGGAAGAATTCGACCGCTTACGCGCGCTATCATACGAAGATACCCACGTCCTAATGCTCTGCTTCAGTGTACGTACGAAGGCCGAGATCGGCGGCAAAAAAGACATGGGCAGGACTGACGAGTAGATACAGGTCGACAGCCGCGATTCGTTCGAGAACGTTGGCTCGAAGTGGATTTCAGAGATCAACGAGAACTGCCCTGGCGTTCGCGTTGTGCTGACGGCGCTGAAATGCGATTTGCGAAAGGACGAGGAGATGAACGACAGGCCAGACTGTGTCTCGTTTGACGATGGGCTGGCCAAGGCCAAGGAGATTGGTGCTGTGAAGTACCTTGGTATGTTGTGCTATCGCGATTCCAGAGGGCAGGACTAACGTTTCTCCAGAGTGCTCTGCGGTCCAGAATCGGGGTATCCGGGAGAGCTTCTACGAGGCAGCCAAGGTTGCGCTGGAAGTGAAGCCTACCGGGGGCAAGGGGCCCAGCTCGAGCTGTGTTATACTTTGATTTGGCGTTTAGCTACGACTTGCCTGGTCTCTCGAACCGACAGAACGAAGAGATTGGCTCTTCGATGTATTGATCGTTGATCCCCCCTTGCATTTCTGATTTACGACGTCGACTTGACACGACGAGATTCCCCTTTATTTTCTTTCATGCGCTGGCCTGATGGATCGCAACATCTGCTGGTCAGTGTCTTCTTTTGCATGGCTCCGCCCCCGGGCGTCGAAGCATTCAGCGAGGATGGCTGTTTTGACTACACTTTATCTCCAGTATTTATAACTATATAATGCTTATTGTATTTGATTTACACTTTTCCCTTTCGAGGAGTGCCGTAAATGTAGATCGCGGACTAGTAGAGACTTTCGGTTTAGTGGTCGAGTGCTATCGGATGAAGCCACGGCACTTGCAGCTCGACGACTCGTCAGCAAATTGCTACCTTGTACTTGTATATCAGTACTCATGGGGAATTGCCTCGGTTAGCTGGAGGTGGCACCACAACGGCTCTGCAGGTCGGCTCGACTCTGCATATGCCTAGTATGGTGTGTATGCTAAGTACTTTCTGGCAAGTACCTCGACTTCAGTCGCCGATGGGCAGGTACGCCCCCTGCAATGCAAGGTCATCGAGATCGCAGAGCACTGATTGGTATTGCACTGCCTGAGTCGGTGGAGCAGTCTTCGTCATAAGGGCAACTCAGCAATGATCCACGACGATCCTCCGGATTACGGAGATAATACGGAGAGGTCTCACGAGAAACAGCCGAAGTCGCTAGTTACGAGAGTCACAATCGAGGATGAAAGTTGAAATAAAAGTTTGGGATGGTGTATCCAAAAGAAAGTAGTCCGTGTAGTCGATGGAAATACACCAGAAGCGTACTTCCCATCCGGTCATGACGGTGGAACGGTGGAAGAATCGATGTCATCATTATCCACCGCAGTGGACCACGCCCCAAGACTGGAGCTCCCACTTTCCCCGCACATCGCAGCTGCATCTGTCCTTGCAAGAACAATCAGTCTCAGGTCTTGTGACTTCTACCCCGGGATTTCTAAGTTCCAGATCTCCGTCGCTTTTTGCCTCCATCCCTGCTCTCCTCCGTTACCTCCCACCTCCACCTTCCCTCCTTCCACCTTCAATTCCCTCCGTTTACCTATACCTTTTCACCAGTCCATGTGCGACTGCCCTTGAAAACCCTCTTTTGTTTCAGTGTGCCCCCCCCCCCCCTCCCTCTCCACTCAAAGCCACCATGTTGGGCCCTCGAGTCCTCCGCCCAGCTTCTGCGCTGGTGCGACCCTTCAGCTGCTCCGCAGTGGCCGCCCGTGCCCCTTCCATCAGAGACGTGACAAACGACTCCGCCGAAGAGTTCAACCGACGGCAGCGAGAGTTCCGCGAGAACCTAGAGCAGGCTCGCAAGAGAAAGGAACAGCTAGAGAGTCAGTCTGTCAATGCTTCCATTGATTCTGCACCGTCTTCATCCCCTTCCCGTGAGTCCGCTCCCACTGCTCCGGATGTGAGCAATGCGAGCTCCATTGATCGAGTTCGCCCTGCCTTTGATGCGGCTGAAGCTTTGGACCATAAGTCATTGGGCTCACTCGCCATGCACCGTTATTTAGGAGATGAACAGCAGTCAGAGAACGCGTCCAAGCGCGGACCTCTGTCTTCGCTCATCTACGGTACCAAGGAGGGCCAGCACTTCGATAAGGATATTGAACGCTCCTTCTCGCAGGTTCTGGCTCGCGGTAAATACGTTCATTCGATTGTTCTTCACGAGGTCAAGCCAGATAAAGTCGACGAGTATGTGCAGCTGGTCGGCGACTGGTATCCTCGCATGGCTGGGATGGACGAGAACCGCGTCAACTTAGTCGGCAGTTGGCGAACGCAGGTCGGCGATAACGACACTTTTGGTAACATAGTTCCCTCGAGACTTGGCTTGTTTTGTGTTTGCTGATTTGCTTTCTCGTTTTTTTCAGTCCACATCTGGGAATACCAGCGTTATGAGGGTTACCACGAGTCCCTTCATAGCATCTCGACTCAGCCTGAGTTCCCCGAATTCGATCGAAAGCTGAAGAGTTTGATTAAAAGCAAGAAAACGTCTCTTATGCAAGAATTCTCTTTCTGGCCCACCACCCCACCGCGCCGTCTCGGTGGTCTGTTCGAACTCCGCTCATACACATTGCACCCAGGCAACCTGCTCGAGTGGGAGACACACTGGCGCCGGGGTTTGACCGCTCGCCGCGAGACGATGGAGGGCGTTGGTGCTTGGTTCGTTCAGATCGGAGACCTCAACACAGTGCACCACCTGTGGCAATTTGCCAATTTGGAGGAGCGTAGAATCCGCCGAGAGCAATCATGGGGCGTTGAAGGGTGGGCCGAGACGGTGCACAAGACAGTGCCCCTCATCCAGACGATGCAAAGCCGGATTCTTGTTCCCATGCCTTGGAGTCCGGTTGGTTAAGCGTGATGAATGCACGCCGGAAGAATCCACTACTCCACCACTCCCGTCTTCCCTCCCAACCTTGAGTTTATCCTTCTTGTCCCCATCTCTAGCTTGTTTCTTTTTGTGGGACGACATGTTCCCGTTTCTTTCCGCGTGAAAATCCCTGTTGCATGGCAGAAGGACTGCATTTATAACCGGTACCTGTCCGTTGGGGGTATTCAGGACTGAATTACTATTATGTTATATCCTGTATCTAGGCAGGCGCACTAACGGAACACTGCATACTACTTCATCTTTCTCCTCTGTTTCTCCTCTTCTTCAGGCCCATTCGCAAAAACCTCTTCCACAGGCCCGTAAATATGAGTTGTCCCTGAAGCCGTAGCGTCTCGGCTTCGGGTAAGACCCCACCTCTCATAGGGACGATCGCTGCATCTCATTGGCATCTTCGGTGGTTTCCGCAGAAGCGGCCTTTATTGCTGCACGTGCGCCTCCGAGTGTCCTTCAGTCGAAAAGCCCCAGGGGAATGCAGTACCTGTCAATGGGACAAACCGCATAGTTGCCCAGCACTGTAGTAACACGTAAACACAAAGCGCCACCAATCCGGGAAGCGATCCGCGGCAGAAGAAAGTCCGACAAGGTACTCCGTAGAGGAAAAAAAAAAAAAAAAACTCATAGGGCTTGACGCGTACCTAGCCGATGATGCAAAGCGTCAAGACCTCGCCGATCAAGTTCTTGCCCGGTGTTTAGTCCCCAGCGGAGTCTCATTTATTTGGGCTCAGTCCGCCTCGACCCCGTGTCCCCATTTCCCTCCAGTCCGAGCTCGACTTCTTGTTTCTTCTCCTCCAGCAACGCCTCGACACTCGCCCCTGTCACCGCTCGCACGTCCCCCAATCTACCACGCGCAACGCCCTCACCGCATACCTCCCTCCCATCACCGCTCGCTTGGGCAAAAAAGACTGCCCAGAGACCGATCGCGAGCCTCGGAACACGTCGCGCGCATCACGGCCGATCCCTTCTCGGCTGCCCTCGACATTGTACAGCAACTACGGAGTAGACTTTTCGCATCTGGCCTAGGCCGCGACTTCGGACAAGATGGTGTACATTCGCCAGCACCAATTGCCGAACCTCAAGAACTACAAATATGCAGGCGTCGACCACTCCCCGATCAGCATCTACATCCTCAAACCCTTCTATAACAAATGCGTGATTGGGCTTTTCCCGATGGGCATGGCGTGAGTTTCCTACATTTCTACCTGAACCGGACCCGTGGCGAGTTGGATGAAGCTGTGTTTAGCATGCGCCTTAACTGGCTATGCTTAATATTTGCCTCTCTGCCTCGTTGCGCGAGCTTAGCTTGGTCTATGAGCAATTGGCTAACGATATACGTGTCTGGCATTTAGTCCCAACGCCGTAAGAACATCCTCTTGCGCACGCCACAGCGCCTAAGATACTAATGGCTGTTAACAGATAACCCTGACTGGATTCGCATTCGTGGTATTAAATTTCTTGACGATGCTATGGTACAACCCAACCTTAGATCAGGACTGCCCACCTTGGGTCTATGCAAGCTTCGCAGTGGGACTGTTCCTGTACCAAACTTTCGATGCGGTGGATGGCATGCAAGCGTGGGTATACTCATAAAGCATATTGCAGGATAAGGCTAAAACGTTAGCAGACGGAGAACGAAGCAAAGTGGACCACTGGGCGAGCTCTTTGACCACAGTACGTACTCGAGGCTGAATCGATTGGATGAAAGCTAACAAGCCTAGGCGTTGACGCTTGCAACACCGCGCTCGGAGTAATCATCTTTGCCTCCGCGATGAACTTCGGCCAATCGTGGTCTACGTTCTTGACTCTTTTCGGATCGACAATGACTTTCTACGTGCAAACTTGGGACGAGTACTACACTCAGGTTCTCACGCTCGGCGTGGTTTCCGGACCTGTAGAGGGTCTTCTGACACTCTGCTCCGTTTATGCGATAACCGCATACATCGGCCGCGGCAGCTTTTGGCACGAGCCGATGCTGGAGACCATCGGGGTGTCCAAGCCTGGCTTCATGTCGGAGAACGTGTACCAGATGGCCTGGACACAGTGGTACCTCGTGTATGGTGCTGTGATTCTTTTCTTCGCCACCGGCTCTAGTATTTACAACGTGATCAAGGTGCGCCGTGAGCGTGGCCAGGATCCTTTTGCCCCGTTGTATGGATTGCTTCCTCTTGTTGCTATCTGGACCCTTGTGCCGGCTTTCTTGTACCTCCACCCGAATATTCTGGCTCACTACACCATTCCGTTCGGGATCTATGTTGGCTTGATCAATGCTTATTCCGTTGGGCGTATGATTGTCGGCCACCTCACGCAGACCAGCTTCCCTTACCACAACATCCTCTTGTATCCCTTGGCGATTGGTGTTGTTGACAGCCTTGGTGCTGTTCTTGGTCTCTGGTCTGCGCCAATCTTTGGCGGGGATGTCGGCGAGGCGGCTTTTGTATGGGCAACCTTGGGTTTGTCCGTTGGTACCTATGGCAGCTTTGTGGTATGTTTAGTTCTCCGTTTGAGTTGTACAAATGCTGATCAAGGTTTAGTTGGACGTCATCACAACCATCTGTGACTACATCGACATCAACTGCTTGACCATCAAGTATCCTCACGTTGAGGGAGCCCAAACAGGAGCCAAGAAGAACGAGTAAGATACTCTTCGAACAGCATAGATGAGAGTCTAGGAACTTGGGCTACACCGCTCGACCTTCCTCCCCGGGCCGTTTCAAAGCTCTCGCGGCAAATGCGGGGAAGGCTCGGGGCCGAGCTTGCTTTTACTATTTCGGGTAACATAAAAGGAATGGGGATGGGGGATTTGGGAGGGGTAATGATTTCTTTTTGTCAAGTACATACGCTTTGTGTTTCTCATATTTTTCAGGTCGGATAGAATAACAATGTAATGTGTGATGTTAGCCTACAAAGAAAGCCAGAAGCATCATGTAGTACCTCGAAGTAGCTCGAGGCGTATGGAATAGTCAAGAAAGCACTTGACAGCCTACTCTGGAAGAGCAGGCAAACAGAGCAAACACGGGCTGACCCAAGCATGAGGAGGCGCGCTGATTGGTGTAGGCACTATCGGGTGGTGTGATTGGCGGAACCGCCACACAGGCAGAGCAAGCGAGGGTTACAGCCCTAGGCCGCCCGGACAAATCCCTTCAAACTTCTCCTGGCCTCACACCCGCTTCACACAAGGCCATCGCCATCAGCGCCATTCATCAACCCCCCTCGCTGATCTTCTATCGTCAAGATGGTGAGTGCACTCCAGACCCGATATTCGCACCCTCTCCCACGACTATGATCATCCCGCCGCCTCCCACGATATTCCGACACCCGATAATCGAGATGTGCAAAATTCGAAGGTGCTAACGAACTTTCGTCTGACAGGTTCTCGCGGTCGACCTCCTCAACCCCACGCCTCAGGCTGAGGCTCGCAAGCACAAGCTGAAGGTAAGACGACCAGGATCCGATGGATGAGCCCGATGGAAAATGGATACGTGTTGTGGACTTGGATATCGGGCGATCGGCCCCAGGGACCCCAGGCCATCGCCTCGATACCACTGCGCCAAACGACGATACCAGAACCCGGACGGCGAATACATCACCTGCAGCAAAGCAGCTGGAAGCACAAGGAACATCCCCATACTAACGATGCTACCAGGCCCTTGTGCCCCAGCCCCGCTCCTTCTTCATGGACGTCAAGTGCCCCGGTTGCTTCACCATCACCACCGTCTTCTCCCACGCCCAGACCGTCGTTATCTGTGCCGGCTGCTCTACCGTCCTTTGCCAGCCCACCGGTGGTAAGGCCCGTCTGACCGAGGGCTGCTCATTCCGCCGGAAGTAAACGAGACGCAACGAAACTTCTTTTCTTATTTTGTTTTGTTGAAACGCACTAGTGGGAATAGCATGGAGCAATTAGGATGAAAATACCACTCCCGGGTTTTTGACCTTGCACTACTCGGTTTGCGGTACCGCGGAGAAAGGACCGCCCCGTTCAAAATGTCACATACCAAATCACAACGTTTTTCTTTCGACGACCGCCCCTTGTCTTCGCCTTCGCATTCGATCGGTTCTGGAGCGGGGGGCCTCGTCTGAGGAGGCAAATGATATGATACGATCCATACCAAAACTTCCTTATTCTTCATTTCTTCTTTTTCCAAAAAACCCTAAACCTACAAAAGTTCGGCATGTGACATCTTGATCCGTCTTTTCTCTAGCTATCTTTTCTTGCTGCGCTGCGTTTCCGCTGTGCCTTGGCTCTTGTTTCCATATCACAGCGTTGCTTTGTGTTTTGTTTTATGTTGTTTATGGTTTGATGACAGATAGAAGATGGAATACCTCGCCCTGTCCGAGCACCTATCCCCCAAAAGCATTCGACAAAAAAGCAACATGCAGCATTCAGCTCAGGGAGTTCCGGATATCTGGCACAAAAGGCATCTTGCTCGTCTTGTGCCCGTGTTCATGTTTTTGTTTTAATGATTTAATTTCTTGAGTCTGCTGTATCTATGTATAATGGGTTATATACTCAATCGAGTTGTTGCCTCAAAAAAGTATCCAATCACGTATCCGTAGGACATAGCTCACTGGTCCGAGCGCTCGAGGCTGCTTTGTCTCGGGAAGGCCCATGAGGCTCACCTCGCCACAGCCAATAACCAGTAGCACGCTCGACAGAAGTCCCATGCCCTCTTTGACTTTTCGTCAAGCCTGTAACCTGATTATGATAAACACTGCGCTGGTTCTAGGAGAGGTCTTTGCAAACTTCAAACTATCTCCACCATGGGTTACCGCCGGCTCTTGCTAGCCCTCCATCAGAGTACCTCGATATCGTTCCGCTAATTTGTGGAAGTCCCATGACTCACGATTACTTAGAATGCGCAATAAATTCTACTGCATTATTATGTCCCCGAAATCAAAATTGTTAGTGCACCGGGGCTTTAGTCTCTAGTCAAAGACTACAGAGCTTTCATGTGGATAAAGACCTCGGGAGGAATACTGCTGCTTCTGGAGACAATGGCACCAAGATCACAAACAATGAGTCACATCGCTAGTGGAATACCCTGTTATTTTCACCTCCTCCAGACAGAGTCAGGCGAAGAAAGACCATGACCCCGCAAGGCTGGCGTACTTGTAGGATCGGCTGGGGGCCTCAGTCTGACATCGCTGGAAAAGACTGACAAGAGATAGATGGGCTGACATGTGCCGATTGCGGTCAATACACGCTGATGACCCAGCTGGTAGACATAATATGTTGAATATAATTCTCACCGAGGATCTACTCAAAGTGTCTTGGAGCTCTGTTGGAAGTTTTTCTCATCGATGAACTGTTGCAAGAGCGCCTTGGGCTGTGGTATTCTCATCAACTATGGGAATGACATACTAGGTGATGAAGCCAGGCTCTTTTGAATCAGTGGAACCAGCCGAGGGGATCCTTCAAGCATATGTATCCTACCTTCATTGTCTGACGCAAAGACGTACGAGGAGTACCTCGATGCACAAACTCTACCGCGGGAAGACTAGCCAAGGGATCTTGCAAGGATACGCCACTGCCGACGAAGCTCATGCAGAAACTAATGTCGAGAAATATTCAACTTATGCCAAAGTGATCGGCTATATCGCAAATCCAATATTGATCTTAGTCATGAGATACAAGGCAGATGGGTTCGATTTGTGGTTGAGGATTGCCAAGAGACCGACCAGCGCGTAAGGCTGATGATATCACAAAGAGAAATTGGTAGCAATGATGAAGAGACTCGAACTCTTAGACAGTACTTTCGATTCCATCACCACTGCCATGCAGAGACTTGACGGGGGCGTTCTCAACATGCCAGTAATGGCTAATGATAAGATTTTTATTCAAACGTGATTCAAATGGGCGCAGACCTGAATTGAGACATCACGCATCTAGATGAATGACTAGAGATAACCCTTCATACTCAGAGGTATGCCAGTTAGTAAAAGACGGTTACTAATGAATGCGTCGGTGAGTAGGCCATGTCATGGTCCAGCCTCATTATCGGAATGTCTCAGTCCCCACATAACGAACTTCCCTGTTTAAGAGATAAGTTTAATTAATGTAAAATCCTGCGCGGTGAGTTCAACCAGCCCGAAACCCCTGCCACTAGTCTGAAATAAAACCCACCAAGAAGTGAACGCCGTGATCCGCCAACGTCATCCTGGCCGATCGCACCCGCCCCGCTGCACCAGTCTGACCCTCTCGTCCGCCTCTTTGGCCTGTTTCCTGGCCCACATCCACCCATCTTGGCCGCTAGCCCTTATTCTCCACTGCCCTACGTAACCGTGCACCGTTGGCTTCTGAGTCCCAGGTACACGCTGCAGCCATGACATCATTTGGAGGGCCAAATTCATTCCACAAGGATCTGGCTACGCGTTGAAATGTGCTTTCGAGGCGTCTGGGGACTGTCGCTGGCGTTTGGGAGATGTGGGAAGCCCCCCGAGGAAGCCCCAGATGCAGTGATTATGAGTGGGGGTTTGATGAAGTTATTTGGCAATTGAGAAGGTTATTTGAGATCTGCAAAGAAGGTCGTCTTCATAGGGGATTTTTATTCTTCACGGGCTTCTGGAGTATTTTCTCAAGAATAAAGCATCCCAATTCGAACGAACGAGATCTTTTCTGCTCATAACGAACGTGATAAAGTAATTTTGACAGATGAACGGATGAAAGAGAGACAGTGAAAAACCATGAAGAGAGTATGAAATTCCAAAGCACATAAATCACGCAAAACACCAATGCTCGCTAGATCCATACATTGCACTCCCATAATACATCGTAGGAGATGCCTCAAATCCAGCGTCACTGGTACGCGGCTTGCAAGAGGAAAACACCTGTCCGAATGCCCATGATAAACGCAAGCCAAAAGAAAGTTCGAATTCCTCACTAGCACTCAGTCTGCCTTGAGACCCCAGAACTCTTGTACAATTCTGGACTTCTCTTTGACTTCTGGTCCAATCTGAATAGAGTCAGATCCGTCGCTTGGCGTTATTAGCGATAGCGCGCCGGACTGGTCGTTGAGAATCATATGCGCAAACCAATTTCGACCGATGATGTCGCGCATTGTCTGTTGCTCTTTGTTTGCGCCCTCTGTAAGCTTCTGGAAGTCGAGGTTTCGCAGGTGCTCGCGAGTTGCGCGAATGAATTCGAGCAAGAAGAAGGCAGTCGGGTGTGGTGTCGGCGGTTGCACATCGGGGTGTGATGCAAGCGCTCTATTGTAGTTCCTGCGTTGGTATCATCCGATCTTATATCATAAAACGGGGATCACTGAAGCCTTGCCACGCTCTTGCCTTTATTCTGCAATATTGATTGTAGGGCAGACGAAGAGGAGACCTTCGCATGATGCTGTATAAGTGCTGGGCAGGTATACATACTCGATTAAATCGTCCATTTTTTGGCCAAACTCATTGTAGTCTCTGTCATATTGCAGATCCAGTCTGTCCAAGTCGGCAGATGGGTCTAAGTCCATATTGAAAAGGCCGAATATGTCAAAAAAATCTTTCTCCTCTTCCAAGCAGTGTTCGTGTGGATTGTTGGTATGACGAAACCCATCCAGGGACCGAGGGGGCCCTTAGCCCGCCTTATCTTATCGCGCTTCTACAACCACGGCTCCGCTCTGTCGCTGCCTTTCCATGCGCTTCGCCTCTTCATGTCTTCTGCTCGCGCTCGTCTTTCGGCTATTTCCCTGCGCCTAGCGAATTCCCCCGTCCAACCCATCAGCACCATGGTTCCCTCCGGGAAGACGCGCACGCCGCTGAAAATTCTTATGCTCCATGGCTATACACAGTCGGGCACACTCTTCCACGCAAAAACCCGCGCCCTGACAAAGCACATCCAGAAGGCCTTCCCTCTGCACGAAGTCAACGCTATATATCCCACAGGCCCAATCAAATTAGACCCGCACGACATCCCTGGCTACGAGCCTCCAGAGAACGGGGATGCGCCAGAGCAAATCGAGGCATACGGCTGGTGGCGCCGATCCAACACGGACAACCCGCCGCTTTACAAAGGGATGGACGAGGGGTTAGCGACGATCGCAAAAGTACTAGCCGAAGAGGGCCCATTTGATGGGGTGATTGGGTTTTCACAGGGTGCCGCATTCGCCGCTATGCTAGCGGGGTTGCTAGATGAGGGGCGGACGGAGAGCTTTGCGCACTTCGAGAAGGTAGCGGATAAAGAAACCGGGGTAACAGGAATCCCATACCCAGCGTCCTTTGCAGGCTTAAACCACCCACCTCTTAAGTTTGCGCTATGCTACTGTGGATTCCGTGCGCCTGGGGCGAGGTACCGTGCGTTCTTTGAGAAGCCCGCGATCCAGACGCCGGTGCTGCACGTTATCGGGACTTTGGATTCTGTGGTTGATGACTCAAGGTCTCGATCATTGATTGAGGCTTGTGAGGGAGACCCGGAGAAGAAGGGCCATATTGTTTTCCATCCTGGTTCTCACTTCATTCCTTGCCAGAGACCTTATCTGGATGCTGCGGTGCTGTTTATCCGCGAACAGCTGGATAAAGGTAATGGCGGCAAGAAAGACGACGAGGAGGATGTCAACGATATGGTTGTGCCATTTTGAATCGCATCATAGAGTCACTGATCCTATAGAATATTCAGCGTCGCATATACCCATTTTCATGTCGCTTAGGTGCATGCTTGTTGTCTAAGTTCCATATCAACAGCCGCTTGACAAGGAATTAGTATATAAGGCCATTGATGGGTCGATCGACAATACAAGTTTTATTCAAATAATCCTATTGAGACTTTAATGACTCATTGTTCAAAATTGGTCCACAAGGGCCTTGTAAATCGTCTCTACGGCTTTGGAATGGGCATTAAATCTCATTAACTCAATTATTCGACTAGTGCGTTGAGCTCTCATGTCGCCTCGTTTTCGCCTGGTACTAAGGAATTTTCTCATAGCCCAAGGAATCCTTCTAAGTCGCCGTATAAATTGAGCTTGAGTACCGTGAATATGATTGAAACCATTCCAAATTCAAGCTTCGTTATCGTTTAAAGAATTTCGAGTACCCAGGTGCATTCAAACAACTCTGCACTACTACTTATACATCAAATCTAGTTCTAAACTACCAACTTCCACTTTTTCACAACAAATGTCCGTTCCAGAGATTGTCCTCCAATTCCGCGCGAGGCGCCAGGCCATCGTAGCCGCAATGGAAACTGCGATGAGAGAGCTCCCAGGTCGGGACACAAGGCCTGCAGATGAGCGTCTTTTCCGCGAAAGAGTAATTGAATGTAGACGAGAGATGACAGGTTTGAATGAGCAATATGCTACACAAAGCCCTGAAAGCTCTTGCGAATGCTTCCCGCGGAAGCTCGAGCTGACTATTGCTAGGTTAGTGTAAGACCAGCAAGGTCTAAAGGAGATCTGTGGTGCGGGCAATACTCGATTTTCAAATAGAACTAATCGCTGATCTGCCTAACATTGAAAAGTTGATGCTATTTATCCTTCTATCCTGCGTTTGCTGGATATCCCTTGTTGGGCTTCACCGACTCTTCATGATGCGTCAAGCGTTTGCCTAAGTCCCTCGTGTTACCAATTTCTTTGTCCATCCTGCGTTGCGATTATCGTGATGCTTTGTACAGGGTAAACGTAGTTATCGTGATGCGTTGCACAGGGTAAACGGAGTTATCGTGATGCATAATATGGTGCCATGGGTGCGTTGTCGAAGCCTTAGGCTACCAGCAAGCTGTGGTTGCCTTGGGGCCTGACAGTTAGACAGTATCATGGCGGATTTCCATGAGCCCATCGATGGCAGACACTTCTTAAAATTCAGAGAGGCGTACAACATCATCATTGCTAGACTGGGGGGCATCTGCGCCAAACAATGGCAGGATGATTTGGCTGCACGGTCCCGTCATTTTCACATCAACGAGCTGGACGCTTTGTGGGAGCTGAGAAGAGGAGATCCATTTGGGCGTCGAACCAAATTCTTCACCAGTTTGACGAACGGGATTATAGAGTTCTTCGACAGTTTCAAGCAATTTAATTGCGCATGCCCTCGGGATTGGTCATCTGTATCGCGTTTTTGGAGTAGTATTTGCCTCTTTTCGCATTCTGATGGCGCTTCATAAAGAGCTGAAGGCGAGTTAGCTCTTACTTGATTATCCTAATTGGCTTAAACCCCTATTCTTGAACACTCAGACGTCGTTTTTTTATTGTATTTAGCTAGATATTTGATATTAAGAGTAAGGATTTATCTTCCTTCAAATAAAGATACGTTATCTCTAATGTTTCCGCAAAAGTAAAAGTTTATTCATTGATAAAGTAGAGCTACTTATAAGTTAAATCATCTTCCTCGATCCTATGAAGAGAAAATTAAAGAATCGTAAAGTTTTCATATCTTGAACTACCACCAAACGTCAGTAGAAATAAAAAAATCAATAGCTAAGTCATTCTACACCGCAGAGTATAATGGTTAACCCGCTATTTTCACCAGTTTTTGAGACATTTCGACGTGACCGCGTGCAATGGGCAGACCAGATCAAGCACTTAAGGTGCTCCAGCTTAGTTGAAGGCTTGCGTAGTAATGGAGATTTTTTGGAATTCGGATCCACTCTCCTGCAAATAAGGGAGAGCCTTAAGCAATTTTACCAGACGCACAAATCTTCTTATCCAGACCATTGTATCTGGAAAAGAATAAAGACAGTCGCGGATGCTATACGAGCGGTAAAGAAAGAGATGCGTAAAACTAGTGGTCAGAACAGGTTCGTGTTCAAGATGTCTTTAATCATGTTAGAGGCCCAGATTGGCTGCCTTGCAGTTACTAACCCCCGTAGCGAACAACGCCTTCGGGAGCGTCTGGATTTGATGCAAGATGTTTACCATTATATTCAGCTAAAACGCCGCTACTACGATGAAATAGAGGAAACACCATCAATAAAGAATAGGGATTACTTCATTCGTCTTTGGAATATGATGACCATAACGATTGAAGGCTGTGGCTGCTGGCAGTGCAACATCGGGTTTCGCGACGATTCGATTAAAGACAATTGTTAGTTTCTAGTAAATCTTCTACTGGCAATCTGTATTGTGTTCATCGTTGTGCTCAATAGCCCTTTCATTAATAATTCATTGAGTATTATTTCAACAAAGAATATAATATAACTTCTTTCCCCCTTTTATCCCTAGCTTCTTTATATGTTATATCTGAATAAGACCAGGCAGTATTCCAAGGTTAGTATAAATATCGTGCAGTCCCGAGTTATACATGTAATCCAAAACCACCATCAATTATTTACCACTTTCAATTAGCTCATCAACAATCTCTATAACGCCATTTCCCCTCAAATATCTAAAAATTCCAACAAACTTGCCTTCAAAACATGTCATCGCAAACCTTTCCAAAAGCCCCCACGCTCGCTCAGGCGTTTCAGACTCGTCGAGCCGCTCTTTCAAAGCAATTCTTTGACTTGCAGACAAGTCTATCCACATCGCCCGTTACAGAGTCCCTAGTTGAATTGATTTCTTCTAGTTTGGGGGACGTTATTAACGAGATATGTTTATTTCCCGTTCTCTACAAAGCAAATGATGCCCCCGGCTGTAATGATTTCCCGCCTTGCTTTGTAGAACGAATCCCCCGCCTTGCTGATAACATCCGAACATTGAACACTCTACTGAACTCTAACAAGATCGATACCATATATCTGACAAAAATGCTTCAGTCGCTGAGTATTATGGTCGCTTGCCTGGCCGCGTCTGGACCACTTGCCGACGAGAATACTGCTTCGGCCATTGTCTTAGCTCGGGACAATATGGACTTGCTAGACGGCGGTCAAGAGAACAACCACGGTGATATGGATAGACTCCAACTCACAGAAGCTCGCAAATTTTGGGACCGTATGAAAATTAGCAAGAAAAACTGCAGCTGTACGCCATGCAGCTGGTAGACTCAACTTATATCGCGCAGGTAAGTCTTATCTACTCTGTGAAGATGTGAGATCATGTATAGCTTTATTATTGTACTATGGAATAAATTTTTTTGAAAAAAACATATACTTTGTCTACAATAACTACTCTTGAAATTTCTTATCCTATGCGTTTGACCCATGTAGTTAGCCTCCCTAGGGTAGTGTGCTTGCAATTCCCATTGCAAATAAAGTAGCAGAACATATCTCAATCTAGCAAAGAATTCTTTTTCATATTACCATGCGTATCAACAAGTGAGAAGTGAAGAATCAGAGCTATCTCATGCAGGCCCACGATAATCGGCCGAGACAACTCATCGAAATTAGGTGTTGTCACCACGTCGTAATTTGAATGACTATCAATTGTTATGATACAATATATTGACAAAGATATTGCTACAAATAAAGGAGAACCCGGTCCTGATACTCCAGTGTGACTTCTCTTTGACGGATATGCCGCAAGAGACCATTGGTACTCCGAGAACACTTGCTTGCCACGTACAATGTTGAAAGAGCAAATCAACTTGCTTCAAATATGATTCTTAGTGGTTATTACTATCTTTCAAAAGTTTCAAGATTTCAAAGTTTCAGAGTATCTATCCTTGAGCCCTTTTTGGAGAGTGATGTTAAAAGGAAGGAACAGGGTTTAGACTTTCGTCCTGCTTAAACATTTGATCTTGAATCCGGGAACCATTCTCTCGCTTGAGGATATTGGTTAGAGTACAGATTATTACCTAAACGAACAATTTTGACGGGAGCTTAAGAAACTAAGACCACTAGTATGAAGGCAGATATGCGCTTGGAAAGTGGAACCCAGGCGAAAAAGAAGGACCTAAAGGTAGGATTAAGGCCTTAAGAGCTAAGCCGATTCAGAAGGAGCAGGAGAAAAAGCCTAAAAAGGAAACTGATAAGAAGGCTAGGACCGCAAAATGCGAAGTGCAGAAAGGACGCTACTTTTTTGACGAGACCATATATAACGGTAATTTTGTAGCTTTTGCGGATGCAGAGATTGCAAGATGCAAGAAAAGAATTAGCAAGGGCTATGCGGTTTCCACCTACCAGAAAAAGTTGAAAATTATGGAGGAGGCGAAGCAGAATCGCCGGTATGCCTCCTAAGAATTGGTTTGGCTCCATAGGAGACTAAATTAACTGACATTTTAACCGTCTAGAGACATAATAGAGGGAAATGGCGGAATGCCATGGGAGACTATTCAGCGACTTACAACTCTGACGGATATTGCGAAAGATCTAACTGAGAATGGTGATCCTTACAAGAAACTCAAAAATGCACTAGCGATTATCTCGGCCTATGAGAATAACAGGCTGAGATTTGATGGTCAAGTTACATACTGGTGTCAGGGAAAACAGCTCGAGAATCCAAAGAAGTTTGATTGGGCCGATGTAAGAAGACTGAACACCGAGGAAAATAGAGGGGATGGGGGCTTTGGGTCGAAGGTGTAAGTGAACAAGATTGCCTATAGCAGTTGATCTAGATTTTTGACTAACGTATAAACTAGCTGTTTGGACCCCGCCCGCAGCGAAATAACCACAGGAAATATCAAGTACATTGTAAAAACGATGAGTGGTTTGTTTATGTATGTTTCTGGAGCCAGATGCTCTGTATATCACGTGCCAATTTGTTCCATTGAGCTAACTTTTGAACCTTGCGCAGCTACAAGTCGGCATCAGATTCGATCACAGACTTGTTGAGAGGAAAACCCCTGACAATGAATACCCTCCAACCCATGAAATGGAATTCCTGGATGATACAGGCGCGGATGGAGTCCACATATTTTCAAGATGACTTGTTAGAGCTAATGCTTAGCGCGGAGAAAGCATTGCCTCGAGAAGCTCCAACTCGACATGTTTTAGGTTATGAACGGATTCAGCTAGCCGATAACAGTTTTGATAGCGTTTTAGTGGTTGCGATGCAGATAAACATGTGGGGGGAAGAAAATGTAATCAAAGTCCCAATGCGAGACGAATGGGAAGAGATGACTGTTTTTGTGATGCCAAGTAACCGTGTCGTATGTGGTCATGTCGGAGACAGGCTGATGGGTAATTGGACCCGAAGTTTATTTTGGGTTGCAAGCGCACCAAGCAAACGATTACAGTTCCTCGCGTCTACGGAGAAAGAAGGATTAAAATCGATTATCCCAGACGTCCCAAAGAAAGATATCAAGTCATACCAGCCTATAACAAGGCCTAGCTATGGTGCTAGATGGAGTCGTAGTCATAAAGACGGAGAATGGATTTGGGGAAATCCCCGTCGTGATGATTATAGTGAGGGGAAAATGACAAGAGAGCTTATTAAGACTGGTGTAGCCAAATTCCCAATCGCCCCTCCACCGGCACCATCGCTTATTGAATTTCAGTCAACTGCGTCGATGTCCTGGGATACGTCTAGCACTAAAAATAATGATACCGATCTTAGACTGCCCAGACCGTTAATTTTCCCTCAAGTAACATCACCTCAGACATCTCTTGATTCAAGCGGAATTAGCAATGTTGGACTCCGCAGACCAACAGTATTTCCTAAAATGTCATCGTCCGCAGGAAAATCCCAAAAAACTTGAGTCGAAATCATTGGATACACCTACGGATAATTTGGGTATCGATTAATAGGTTGATGGTAGAAAATACTACGGGTAAAGCCCATGATTGTCGCCAATCAATGAGCTATCCATGGAACATTATTTCATGTATTCCTTTTTTGCTACTCTGTTCATAGAATTTCAAATAACCAGGAGCAAATAGCTTTAAATTAGAGGTTTTTCCAGCCGAGGCCTAACAGAACCAACTGATACCTCACTTATAATGGAGGACCACAGATCGTAGGAGCGTCAAACAGCTCCGAAGTACGTCATACCCCCTCTTTCCCATGACATTTTGTAAACTTGGGTATCTCATAGTATGTTGAAGTTAAGAGCTTCTCAAAACACCTACGAAGTGAGTCATAATTGCTGGTATCTTATAAAATTATGTGACCTCATGATCTTATTCTAAGTTTTGCCTTGTCAATGGGGGTGACGAGTGCCTATCATATGGATAAAACCCCCCCGAAATCACGATATGCAGGTATACATAATTAGATCTAGGACTTACAAATAGTGGTGATGATATAATGATTCGAAGCATACCTGACTCGAATGGGAAAGACGACGATCATGTCAATCATGTCACCGCTCCGCGGGGTAAGAGCGGGGTTAATGCCCCAAGAGCGCAGTTCCCCACCATTTTTGGGGAAATTGATTAGGTTACTAGGCAACTTGAAGCTTTTTTTCTCTACTCGAGTGAGCAAGGATCATCAAATAGAGCATGATTAATGCTGTGAAGGAGTTCATGTGAGGGCGGGTTGACATGCGCCGGCTCATGCAGATCAAATAGGGCAAGGATCATTGGGTACCCGGACAACCAGCAAATGGATTATTCCGAAAAATGTCGTATTGACCGCTTTATGAGATGCTTTGAATTGATTATGTAGCTCAATTTGGAAAAATTCACTCAATCAATATTCCTTCAAACACCCAAACTCCACTGTTCGTAATTCGTGACGCTGTATAACTCAAGAAAAATAGATGTAGCTTTCAGTAGTCTGAAAAGATGAACTGGTCGTAGAATGCCTTGTACATCGCGCATCTCCGATCCATACTCGAATCAACCGTCTTAAACGCCTTCTTGCCCTTGTCACTCATACCCGCTTTAACTCCGTCGCCGAAGTATCCAATAGCAGGCACAGTATCCCAGCCAGGCCCCTGGGTTGGGTTTTTTGCAAAGTCAGCCCATGCTTTCTGCATGGCCTGGCTTACCTGACTTTCGAATTTAGTCGCACCTTCGGTCTCATATGTTCCAAAAACAAAAGGAATCTCAGCACTGTGAAAGGCGCCGCTTCCCTTGAAAATCTCGTTGTTAGGGAAACTGGCATTAAAGAAATACCGCCACGTTGGAACGTCAACTTTGGCGCTATCATTTGCGAGCGTTGCGACCGGACAATGCATCACAATATCATTGTATATCAGCGAGATGCGGTCGTTTTCGGTGTGGATTCCGGGAGCGCCAAGCGGGTATGCTTTGATGAAGGCATCCGAAAAAGCCCCCAAGCTATACTCGCTTAGGAACTTTTTGGTATCGTTCATTCCGATGGTGAATGGCTTAGCTTCGTCCGCGTTATATCCAGCGAGGATAGGGACTCGCGCGAAAGTCGAGTTTTTCAACTTCGAGTCCAGGCGACTCAGGCGAGGTGCCTTTGACCAAGTAACACCATCAACTCGAGGACTGAAGGTGAGGTTGTTGTTTTCCTGATATTCTTTGATCTTTGTGGCTGGAACTTTCCGCAGGCATTCCACTTTGTCGGAAGAGGATTCTGTCCAGTTGCTGGAACACCCGGTGAGACTTAAGAGCTTCTTCCAGGACTGAGCATACTGGTCGACATTGTCACTAGAAGAGGATCTAACAGAGCTCTGGCCTGATTCCATAATGGCTGCTCTGAAAGGCAATGGGTCAGGGGCGGATGTCAGCAGTGCATCAACACTGCCTCCCCCTGCACTTTCACCCATGATAGTAACTTTAGATGGGTCGCCTCCAAGCTTGTCAATATTGCGCTGAACCCAATCCAGTGCTAAACGTTGGTCAAGTAGACTTTATGTGCTTCAAGTTAGCTATTGCTGTCAGATGATGGTAGAAGACGAACTTACCCTAAGTTTGCATGGTCCTTGGGCACATCCCCTCCTGGGAATCCAAATACATTTGTTCGATAGTTGACAGTCACCATGACTATTCCCTGCTCGGCAGCAAAGCTTGATCCATCATAAATACTCAGCGACGAGGCTCCATTCACATATCCTCCGCCATAGAACCATACGAGGACTGGCCGGGAGCCCTCGGAAGCTGACGCTGACGATGGGGTAAAGACGTTGAGATTGAGGCAGTCCTCGCTCTCGCCACCTTCTGGGTTCAATATACCTAGTGCTCCATAGAATGCTTTATCCACTGGGCTAATAAGCTGAACGCAACCATGGCCCCAGTTTGTTGAGTTATATGGAGTCGACCAAGAAGATACAGGCTCTGGAGGCTCAAAACGAGTGGGTGGCTTGGCGAATGGAATTCCAAGGTATTTCTCAACCGCCACTTTCGATGATGGTATTGAAGTTGTTGTCCCAACTATCGCTCCAGAATCTATTGTTGCAGTGGGAGAAGAAACAGAAACTGGGTGTGCCAGTCCACCAGCAACATATAGTAGTGGAATCAACGAAAAAGAAAACATCATGCTTTAAAGATTACTTGCGGTGAAAACGCAACAATCAGGCATCCCTATGTACTATTTTTTCACATCTTGTAGCGCGGGGATGCGAGATCATAAGTAGACGCAGTACCTGTGGATCTCGTCTTCGCTTGGGATACGGAGCGGGGTTTTCAGATCTCCGTGATAATACATGCACAACTGTGGAAACTCATGATGCAGCGGTAGAGGAGCGTGCCCAACCCGAAGCTGAATTCTCGAGGTAGCGCAAGGCAAGCAAGGTCCAATCCGTAGATCACGCTAGATGAAATCATCACCACACGATGTGGGTCAGTGCTGGCGTTATCATCCACTCAGCTGGGTGCTGCCTGGTCATTTTACCGGTCGCTGCGAGTTCCTACGAAAGGCAACAAATGACTTTTATGCAATCATAATGCAGTGTCAGCGATCCACTATAGCAGGGCTCTCCGCACACTCCCGAATCAAGAAATGATTTTGTGCGTCCCGTCAGCTTTAGCCAGGATCAACGGCGGCAAGATGTGATCGTGTGGATACGTTCCAAGTGGGCACAGCCACCAGAGAATAGTCCACTATTTCTTTTCATAAGTGCTTCGTTTTGGCGCCTTGAGAGACCGGTGCTTCTCCGGGCTATGCGTACTCGTACTCCGCTTATGCTGTGTCACCCGACTCCCCAAGCCGCGTCCGTGGGATCCACTATAGTTCTTTTGATAGCTTTCGCACCGCATCCAACCCCCCATTAAACGCAAAGGGCCCTCGGTGACGAAAGAAATAGACTTGTGCGAATCTAATGCTACTATACGGTGTACAGACCTAAAGAAATTCTAATACTCTCAATAAGATTTATTTGAAATGCTGCCTCCAAATCATCCCTAGTCCCGTGTCTCAACAATATTGAGGGAAGGGGCTCTGTCCCCGGTAATAATTGATCCGTGCATGACCTATCCACTATCCAAGCACAGGAGGCTATGTACGCGCCCAGAAGTTCAAACTCGATTCAACAAGGCCATACGTCCGAGTTGTGGAATTATGTTCTATAATTAGAAAGTAATGCTGATGGCCCATGGGCTAAACTTGTCTTGCCTCAGGCAAAATGCATGAGCCTCGCAAAGATACCTGCTCCAAGTCGCTGTCGCTCATTTAGATTAAAGCGCAATCCACGTGAAATACAAACACCCAAAGCCGGCATGAGATCAGGTACCTGCATGAACGGAACATGTGGTACAACAGTGTGGCTTTCGATCCAGGGCGCCAATCAGTTTCGGCTAGAATGAACACCCCTACCATGGTCTGGGCAATGATCTCATTGGAGCCACTCAATGCTTTTTGCTATCTTGAGATTGGATAAATTATCTTGTGGATTTGAACGGGGCCTGTCAGACGGAAGGAACGGGATTTTAATCCTTCTAGAATAAACTCCCGGCGTCCATTGCGGGAGATGGTTGATTCCATATATGAAACAAGGGGCGGAGAACACTCGATCCTTTGGTTGAAGGAACTACCATGTTACAGTTCATGAAGGCTTATTTCGAATCGGCTTCCGGAAGCTGAGGGTGTATCCTTTGGCCTGATCATGTCTCCATAATTCTACCAGTGAGCACAGCCGGTTTGTGTATTGAACGGAAATTTTAAGATTCCCTGGGCAGATACACAAGACATTGGCCTCAGCTACTGGGTGAGTTTGGGGAAAATCAACTCTGTCACCTTTCAGGGCGAGCGCAGAAAGCTCCTTTTACTTATGCCGGGGTGTTTGCCAAGAGGCTTGCAGCCTGCACTAAAGAGCCCATCTTTGTAGCTCATCCGTTGTGACTGTCAGTACTTGTGATAGTATAGAGTACAATGCAATTGTTTTCGCTTTCTCAAATATTTGCTAAAATTACCTTTCATCGGTCTGCTTGGGGTGATCATTTTTCATCGTAAATGAAGATATTAGTTGGTTCAGCTTTCAGAATAAAGTCATTGTGTAAAACAAAGCGATCGTAAAAGGCCTTTTATCATGGACAAGCTTGGGATTTACCTATGCCGAGCTACCAGTTCTTATAAATAGATCTCATAGCGCTACCTCTCTTAGATCCAATAAATATTGTAAAGAACACAAGTTTCGCAAAACCGACATCGTCACACCGTAAAAACAATGATCCCACCTACGCGCCACATAGTGAAGGCTCCTAAGTCGTCAAAGAATACTGCCGACACCAATGAACATACTAAAACTGCTGACTTTGATTCAGCAGGCCGCATATCCCGCGTCCGCAAAGGCATAGTTAGCAGGCTAGAGATGTGCGCCCAACGAGTCGCTTCCAACCGAATCTCACCTACAGTAGCAGCAGATACCCTCAACGAATTGAGCGGCACGCTTCGAATGATCCTCGCTTACCAAGAAGACCTAAGTCCACAGGAAACAAGCAGATGCTTCAAAAACCGGACTTTAGCTATCATTAGAGCCCTTAAAATCGCGAGTACGTTAACCAAGCTCTATCCAACCTTTAACAGCACAAAGACAAAGAATCTTGTCGATTTGTTCAATATCCTAGGGATGCATATCGGGGGGCTGGTGATCGTTGGAGAAGATGATGATATCGCACAGCTATCGCGAGCACGAATTGGATTTGTAGGAACTTTCTTGAAGACGCTAAAAGATGATAAGACATCGGTCGCGTTGTATGATGTCTTGCGTACCTTGAAGTTTACTGATCCAAAGTGTGGGTGTATTGCATGTGTTAGTGACTCTTAGTGAGTGCCTTTTAACCCAGCGCTAGCACGCGTGGTTCTGTCCGGTGCTTGCCTCGTAGATGATTACAAGGCTAAACACATTAGCCCCAGATACTTTTATTTTAGAGTACAAATCCTAGCTAAGATACTTCAAAAAATCAATGATAAGATTGCATAAAGCTTTAGATTCATCTCGTAAGGGGTCTACCGGCGATATACTTTACACACGGAAGCAGAATTTCCATACTCCAAATTCCCCAGATAAACCAGTAATTCCCAATCTCTAACGAGCCTTGGCCTTGTCGCCGCGCACAGGTTGGATTCGGGCCATCATCTCCTCCTTGGTGATCAGATGATCGATACGTTCTAGGAGACCCAGGAGGCTCTTCATGTCACTGCTCCACTCGTTGAGCACGTCGTCTGCATCACGAGGCTTGGCGAAGTTGACCAATCGCGCAGGGCGGTCGATCTTAGCGTAGATGGTCTTGGAGGTGACAAGCTCACTAATGTACTTCTCGGTCTCCTCCTCGGTCAAGTCAAGAAGCTCGGTCAGACGAGGCATCTGAATACGAGTGTAGTACTTGGCCACAACCCGGACGTTGTGCTCGATGACACGCTTACGCAGGTCTTGCCATCTTCGGTGGGCCTGGTTCTCGCCGGCCTGTTGGGGCTGGACGTCGAATACGTCGGTTTTGCAAATATGAGGGCCGAATTTCTCTGCCACGATAGGCCAGCGCATCAGTTCGGGGATTGTGAAAAGCTTGACCAAGCGGGATTCTTCGGGGACCTGGGAGAGCCGGGAGTCTTGTTGAATGCGGTGGAGGAGGTCGGATTGCTCGTTGTCGTAGGGGGAGAGGACAATGTAGTAGACGATACGAGCGAGAGACTAGGAATGAAAATGTCAGGAATGTATTTTCTGGGCCTCGTGGGCGATATGGAACTTACTGCACGCAGTTGCTCTGGGTTATTCTCGACAGCCTCGGTATCCAAGACCTCTCTGTAGTGTTTGCAGACATCGAGGTACTTGTAGTCGTGGTTGGCGAGTGTGATCTGTTGGTCGTAATAACGCAGCTTGAGATCCGTGACATCGTCATCCACCTCCATCGGAGCCTCGTCGGGCCCACGGGTCTTCTCCCGCTCCTCTGCCTGCTTCTTAAGTTCCGCAATTTCCTCAGGGCTCTTCTTTGGCTTGCGGTTGAAGTATCGCTTGTTGATCTTTCGGATGAGAATTGAGGCCTGTGTCCAGTCTCCACGCTCTATACACAATCCGACTTGTTCCAAAATAAACTCTGTCTTTTCACGGCGTGTCATGGATCCGAATGTCTCCACCTGCAGCTCGCACAGGATATCTGCAGCTGCATTGAGGTCACCTTGAGTCTTTTTAATATTTGATAGGATTCGTGTAACTCGGGCGCGTTCGACTTCGACAAAGATCTGTGGTTGTTGGTTAGTGCCGTCGCATCTATAGGGTTGCTGCTGCCATCGGATCCTACCTTGCCTTCTGTCACTGTCCGTAAGGTTTCAATGACAGACAACTTGACATCCAAGCTTGGGGTCTCATCGAGGAATTTCATCACTTCTTGCACCATCCGTGTGGTGGCTTGCTTGAGTTGGGCATGTTTCTTGGAGAGGAGCAGCACTTGGTCGTTCAGAAGGGCCCAATCGCCGGAATTTTTGCTGATAGTGACGATCGCGATCAGAAGACGTGAGGTTGTGGCAAGATCGGAGGCCTGTTGTGTAAAGACCGTTAGTACATTCCGGGATCACAGCGCTTGCATTGCCATCACGAACCTGGCGAGCTTGCTTCTCCAACCCCAAGAGCTTATCGACCGCGCCTTGAACATCGTTCTAGGTCGCAAAGTTAGCTTTGTATTTACAATTCACTGAGCCTGAAAGTACCTTGGCGAGAGCCTCCGCTTCGGGAATGACCTTGTCGGCGTCCTTGGAGAAGTCCTTCTCGGGCTTCAACATGCCGTCGGACATGATGGCGGATGTAGGAGGGATGTGAGAGGGAGCGGGATTTCAGGATTTGATGTGGTATATGCAGATACGTCTATCGTGGAGTACCGATGAGGGACAAAGCGACGATGCGGGTCGAGATGATGACGATGGAAGGAAGTTGGAGCTCCGTGTTGTTCCCGAGCTACAAGCTACGTGTGGCACGTGACTTGGCTGAGCAACGGCACAATCGGTCGTGTCAACTGGAGTCACCAGCGGTGCATTCATCGTTCTGAATAATTTATTCCAAATAAATGAAGTCAAAAATTCCTTTAAAAAAATTATCCTCACCGAGTTTGTTCAATCAGAAGGCTCCGGCTGCCAGTTAGACATCACCAAAGCTCCGACGGCCAGTGCGGATAACCGCAAGTAGAGAACAAAGCGGGCGAATCGAATTACGAGTCAAATTTATCGTCACTTTGGCCTAAAATACAAAGTCTTTATATGTTTAGGGAGTATACACCCTGAGAAAGTTGCTATTACTTGAGAAATTCATAGCTTTGGTTGACGCTCCACAGGCTGAATTCTAACGATGGATTGAGGGCTTCAGAATCTACGCTTGGGACATCAACAGCCGGATAAATTCAATGAATGAGCCGATGTAAAAAGATGAAATGCCCCAATTCGTAATCTCAATGCTATTCTTCACACGTCATGTCCGGTGATGTCCATAAAGTGCAGGTCAAGGCACGCCTGCTGCTCCGAACTTTTAGCGAGCTGGCCCGATTCTCTTGTAAATATTATGTACTTGCTTCAAAATGTTGACGAAGATAGTTAACTCTTAGAACCCTCCGTTTTCAAAAGGATTGATTCCATCGAAGCATTGTTTTTCACACTCCGTAGGTTCTTCCGAGCAACACTGTCGTCTTTCTGTATTTTATTGTTCTTTTCATAGGTGGGGTTTATGGTCTTTGAGAGCTCTAGAAAACTATACTTTCTTGATCACCCGGAGGCTCATAGAATTCGTCTCCACTAACATGTCCTTGAAAGCTCTATTTAAATAAACATGAAGTAACAACTCTCTTTCTGATGGGTATTTCCTGATCCTGTTTTTCGATCGACCTGACATCATGAACTTTCGTCCGAAGTGTCAGTTACAGAAACCATCATTCGTTTCAATAAAACTCTCTAGCTAGTGCTTTGCTTCTTGCGAATATTGGACTCTTTGTGGAACATCTCCTTGTTATCAAGTTGTACCTTGAGAAGCATATTATTGTAATATGATTGGACATTATCCCCAAAGTGGGGCTATTGCGGCTGGTGCCTGAGATCGCCCACTCCACCTCAACTTCTCTGTCCTCTCCAAGTCTTCCAAGCACAATCACGAGATGGCATCGACAAAACCCGCCACTTACTACTCTGGCGGCAGGGCCTTAGAAAGGTTGGTTCATGGAATATACAGTCACCACGTTGAACAGCGAGCTAACTGAGTCATGAAATAAACAGCCCGCCGTTCTCCGTCCAGCTAACTCGCTTCTTTGAAAGCGTCTACATCTTCTTTGGCTTGTACTTTGTGAGCCTGTTCTCGGTACGCATAACCAGACCATTCAACAACAACTCCGGTCCTACACTATTGCCCAATTACTCTTCTTCCGCTTTGACAAGTCTGGTTTTGTCACTGAGGCTAACTCGTCTACTGCTAGTTCAATCCATATGGAGCGGCCCAGAACTCACAGTTCAACGTCTACAACTTGAAGACTCCTGGATTCCGCCCTCCCTTCGCTCGAGGATCAGGATCCTCCGGTGGCGGCGGCGGAGGAGGTGGAGGAGGAGGAGGTGGCGACGGCGGCCCGCGCAGGCGTTTCGGGGGCATCGACGATATCCGCGGGAAGCATAACGATGGTGTTCAGGGTCTCGGGTTCAGAGGACCATGTGGAGGTGGTGGTTGTTGAATAAACATTCACGCCTGGCGCAGAGGGGACTTTCCATCGGGACCCAGACGTTAGAGTGAATCGCATTGTGGCTTCGCTCCGCCGTGCCTTATCGGGACATATTGCCAGTGAATTACTTCTGTATCGTCAATAGTGAATGGTGACCTCGGGATATATCGATTGCTTTATAGCGATCTCGACAACCATATAACATATTCTGCCCTGTCTTTCCAGAACATCTTGTTTGTAGATGCCACAAAACAAACCCCGACGTATTAAGCAGAGCCATAGGCAGCCTCCGCGCCACAGCTACGCCTCGATAATGTCAAGATGGAATCACGGCCCGTCATGATGATGAACCCCCATGATTCTCACGTGATGGCACCCCTCACTGCCCCTCCCAGGACCCTAAAAGATTGGATAAACTAAACCACTGTGGTGGCGTGGATGTTCCTTTAAATCGCGGAGAACCCAGCATGTCGACTACCCTAACCCCAGCCACCGACGCCGAATGGGAGGCATACATAACGGAACTGAAGAAAAGCATCCCCGAACGATCATGGACCCAGCCGCCAATCCCATTAAACATCCCGCAATTAATCGACCACACGCTATTATCCGTGCCCGCCGAGCCGGAACAAATTGACAAGCTCTGCGAAGAGGCGAAGGAGTATAACTTTGCCTCTGTCTGTGTTCGTCTAGAGCATGTCGCCCGTGCAACGGCCAATCTCGAAGGAGCCCCCGACACCGTCGTCGCGTGCGTGGTTGGGTTCCCGGAGGGAACATTCGACACCAGCGCCAAGGTCCGCGAAGCAAAAGAAGCTATCGCCCAAGGAGCCAGCGAGCTAGATATGGTTATCAACTATCCAATTCTCAAAGACGGCGGATACAACACCGTTTACAACGATATTCTTGCGGTGCGCCAAGCTGCGCCGGCCCCGATTAAGCTCAAGGCTATTGTGGAGACTTCACAATTGGATCGGGACCAGCTCATCGCTGCTTCTATTCTCGTATGTAAAGCCGGTGCAGACTACGTGAAGACAAGCACGGGGTTCCGCGGTGGAGGTGCCGATGCTGTTAGCGTTACGACGATGCGCCTTGTCGCTGAGATATGTGGCACCAACTGCAAGGTCAAGGCGAGTGGAGGGGTCCGCTCAGCTAGCGACTTCCTGCGTATGACCAAGGCGGGTGCTATGCGGATTGGAACAAGCTCCGGGGTCAAGATTATGCAGGAGATAGATGAAGGGGAGCTCTTAGAGCAAGGGGCTAGCCACTCAATGGCTTGATTTTCTAGATGTTTGTTTTGAACTTGTAATGAAGCACCTAATTGGAGCGACGATGGCTTCAGATATCATTTATCCGGTTTAATCGGAGTAGGCCGAGAAATAAAGACATGATGTGTTATTTTTTTCGCTATGGGAGTCAAGTAAGCCGATCATCCAGCATTTTTAAGCCGTGATTTGGATTTGATGCCATGTCTAAGATATTGATCTCATGGCTTGTGTCTGCCACGCTCAAGAGGCCCTTCACGCCACCACCACAAACCAGTAAGAACAGCTGCAGGGCCTATAAGGAAAGATCCGACTATAGAGCCAAGCAATGCAAGTGGCAATGAGACATTGGTCAAGTTGACCCGACGCATATCCCACACGGTGAAGACACTCCAAGTCACGATAGCCAAGGTCAAGCTCCCGATTTCCACCCACTCCGATGACAAATTAAACGTCAGATCGGCGATAGGTACCGTCATGAACTGCGGTATAAACTGACTGATGAGCACGATGTGAGCGATGCTTGTATAAAGGAAGAGACAGTTATAGAAGCGGAAAATGTCGTTCAAATCTCGACCTTCAAACTGGATTTGGATAAACTTGAGTCCTTCCGAGGCCTTTGATAGGAGTTCGCTGCCTCCCTGAGTTAAGAATGGGAGGGCGAGGTGTGCGAGGTTGGCATCCCATCCTGCGGTGATCCCGTCTCCCTCGGGCTTCAAAAGCAGAGTGCGTACGGCTCTTATGGAGAGCGGCGCATATGCGATCATCAAAGCATAGGGTAAAGCTGCCGAGACTGAAGGGTTTATAGCGCGTGGGGTAGGGTAGTAGAACTCTTGTACGCCGCTGAGGAAAACGAAAACAGCAAAGTAGATGGGACTGATGACCTCCCATCCAGCGATACATGAAGACACGATAGAATATGGAATGGCACTATAAATGTTAGGAGATCTCATCGTAATGTAGCCGAGTACGGAATGACTCACGTATAGAGAAGAAGGCTTGTCCAACGGCCAGGTCGATGCGACTCCAATACCCATACGCCATTAACGGCGATACTGATGACAAGCAGATAGGTCTGGAGTACTCGAGACTCATTGGGATCCTCAGCATGTTGTAAGCCCAAAAGTGCCTTTGCGGCAGGACCAACTAAAGCTATCAAAAGCATGGCTGCTATCCAAATCTTTGTAGTCAACGAGCTGCGGTCGCTTGGATTTGCAAGTACATCTTCATTGGCTGGCACAACTCCAGTTTCGAAGTTCTTGGGCAAATATTTCGCGCTGTGCGATGGTGTCGACCCTACAGCATATATACCAGAAAGGTCTCCAGCTTTCAAATGCGGAACAATCTTGAGCTGGATGTACCTCAAGAATTGGTTCTCAAGTGCATGACCGCGTTGCAAGGCCATGGTTGCTTGCATAAGCTTTGTTGCTCTTGGCTTTTGATAGGCAAGAATATTCGAGAAAACCCCGTGGATCGCCTCATTGCTTGGGCTTTGGTCTCCTTCGAGGATCTCTTTCAAGCCGTCGGCTAGCATGGTAGATGTCTCCATTGCACAAGCAGCGCCATGTCCTGTTAATGGGTTCAACTGCAATACATCAGCAATCTGCCGCGAGTAGTAATAGCTGAGAAATAGGGTGACTTACCTTATGAAACGAATCTCCTACTAGAACGGCACGCTTGTAGAAGTTTTCTTCGAGAACGAATTCCTCCACGGGGACCATCACAGCTGCAGTCTGGCGCGTGATCAGGTCACCAAATCGCAGACCATGGAACAAAGGATCCTCAACGTGCTTGAGAGCCAGCTCTCTGGCCTCCTCAGAAGTATAATATGGGATGTCTTCATGGATCGTCGTTTCATCGTTTTTAAAGAATGCAAACCAGTAAATCTTTCCCTCGGGTCCCGACAAGCAGACGTAAGAGTGATTCTCGTGGAATGTGTAGAAAGTGATATTATCGGGGGTTCCGTCAGGGCGCGTGGACATGCCATAGATGCACTTGTACGAACAAGCAATCGCTATTGAAGAAATTGTCAGTTTTAAAAGCTAGAAACATCTCAAATGCACATACACTTTCTCAAAGGAGCGGAGTAGTTCCCATCTCCGCTCTCTTTGTCGGCGATTTTCCACATCTCCCCCCTGATCTTGCTGTGTACTCCGTCCGCACCCACCAAGATATCTCCTTTGAAGCTCTCGCCATTCTTAGTGACAACACGCACGAACCCATCTAGCTCTTCAATTGTCTCGACTTCGCTGTCCACGTGGATCTTCGACTGATTTTGGATACTATTATGAAGGACGAGGAGAAGCTGCTGGCGATCGAGGACTGTAAACGGATAACCAGACCTAGGAGCAAAATTAGCTTTCAAATCCAGCATTCCGCTCGAAACAGAACTTACAGTCCCTGGGTAAGGTCTTTAATGTCTAATGGAGCTCGCAAGCGCTGCCCGTTAGGCCCGAATATGCGATCCTCATAGATCGGGTGCGCTAAGGAATTCACTTCATCGAGAACACCCAGCTGAGCCAGGATCCTGGAGGCATGAGGTTGAATGCCCACGTTCGCGCCGAGCTGGGGGCCGATCACCGGGTATTTTTCGAGAAGGACATAGTCGATGCCGTAGAGCTCGAGGGTCTTGGCGAGAGTTAATCCGGCAATATTCCCCCCAACAATCACCACTTTGAAGTCGGACATTGAGAGAGGATTTGGCTTCAGGTGGCAGGATTACAATGTCAATTGCGAACGTGTGCTGATCCACGGCCTTTAATTGTTGTCCCCCTCGGGGGCCAAAAAGAACTGCCCCCATTCTCGCTAAGCTACGCTAAGCTATTCTGACGATCGCAGGGTCCATTTTAACTTCTAGCATGTCATTTTCTGGGGTTTGGCGATTCTTTATTATGTGAAGGTAAGTAGTTGTGTCGTGGACTGAAGTAAGTTCCGGTGTTCAGTTTAGCTAGAGTCTAGATTATTGGCAAGCCGGGCTTTGTTATTGGCGCGACCGAAGGAAGGAGCCGAATACGCTGCGGCTGTTTCTGCACTAGCTCGTTATCTAAAAATACTTCTGAGATAGTCAGCAGAAGCTAAGTAGATTGCATTTAGCTTCCGCGCCTAGGTCAGTTAATCTACTCTATTCAATGCAGCTCGCGATTCGTTAAATTGGAGAAAAATACTTTGTCCTCTCAACACGGACAATGGCTTATAAACTCGGAATGCTTAAAAAACTGAATCACGGAGGTAGCTTCTCGAATATTCGCAACTGCAGAGCCCTTAGATAACCCTTGGAAGCGACATGTTCTACCTGAGCGAGCGGAAGAGAGACCTTAATATTTATATATTTGAGGGCTGCCGGTAGCTCGATGCTGATTGGGGAAGATTACTTGGGTATGTTATTGAAGTGTACATCTCACCGTTGAGGCTGCTTGAGATATTCCAAGATCTCAAGCACTTGAGGGTCTAGAGATATGCGCTCGCCGGCTTGGTTAGATTGGAAAGATAAGGCTGCCTCTTGCGTTGCAATGCAAGATCCGCCTCGATAAAATTGACTAGTTGGTGTCCATGAGATTTCGAGACCCCAGCAAAAAAGATCTCTGAAAGGAGAGCAGCAGTTAGAATAATTTCCACGATCAAAACACTGAGAGATATGAAGAATTCGTAACATGTACGAGGTTCTAGAGAATCTGCCTCCTGAGAAGACGCCGAGGGTGGAAATGAATATTGAGGTCCATGCACAGACTCAATAGTCGTTCGCCATGTCTGTTGCCCAGAATTTTGCACCTGGTCAGCATCCACACCGTGCATCATGATCTATTCCGTTATGATACCAAAGTTCTCACAGCACGAGATGTTACCACTACGCGTAAAGTAGAGCCCCTTGTTGCAAGGCGGAAGATAAGAGGGGGTGGGGTTTGTCCCAAAGTTGGTAATCACATCAGTGATTATCAATACATTGGGGAATGCCCCTTATGCAGTCTGACCGTTCGGCTGATCCTTTGATCCACGTCGGCCGTGTGGAGTCCTGACAGCCAGGGTGCAGACGTGGTCAACGGAGTGTGGGAGAATGTAGCCCTGCGGAGGGCATTTTTGCAGATTTGTTCGAGTCGTGCATGGTTTGTGGCTTATCTGCGGAGACATCACTGTCAACAAAGCGGCATTAGGCCCCCCTTATCCCTGTCCTTTGTCACTAGAGGTTGTTTTGAAGATCAGAAGGGGAATTCCGGTACGGAGACGGAGCTCTGGCGCATCGACTACCGTTTTCGTAGACGGTCGTCCCCACTTCTCCTATTTGCGCGAGGCTGGACCATAAATTATTTGCACCGCTAAATTTCAGGATCATGGAAGAAATAGGCGATTCCTCAGGTGCAACACGAATCCTGTGATCCTGCTACCAGACCACAAGGCAGAGAGGAAGGCAGCCTAAATGTGACACGGGTGCAAGCAGCTCGGGTTCAGATGATATAGACATGTCGCATAAATTGCTGCTTGGCACGCCTATTAAACCCGACTGAAGGCGGAATTCGGGATTCGGAAGAGCCGCTCGCCGGGAAATTCTGGAGCAGCTGTCAAATGTATTAAAGCCTCGAACGAGTCCACCCGCTCCCAAGGTTGGCTCGGAGACCAGGTTTTTCAAGCCCAGAGCACCGGAACCCGGGGGGCAGTGCGCGTTCACTCCAATCTCCGGTTTAGGAAAGTATTGGGCCGTTTTACTGCACAGTAGTGGGGCTCGCGTGGCCGTTCAACGCGTGGAAGACTTTTAGATGATCTGTACGACTAATGACGCGATGACTTTGCGCTCCGCTTAATCATAATGACTTGGATTGCCAGGCGCCATTTCGCATGTCTCATCATGAGTCAGTTGCAAGGCCTCCCGTGTAGTACTCGTACCAAGACCAGACGCGTAAGAGACTTCTTTGCTTGCCGGGGTGGCAGGGATGCTGCGATTAGGGCAGATATGGCAGATTGCAGCGCTGGCCAGCTGAAGTGGCCTTCGCATGGACTTCTGGCCGATCTGACCGGCATGAACGAGCTGATTGCTCTTATCACAATAGATGCGGTTAGGGCGTAGTGTATAAAGGGTCCATACACCAATCATGGGGCGGGGAATTCCATCCACTTGATCCTTGTTGAGTCGGCCTAAAAGAAGGCCGCGGGGGTGCTATTCATCCGCGGGCTGGTAACCCTCAATCTACTTCTGGCTTGGCCCCCTCAAAGCCGCAAGAACTTCCGATGATTCAGCGGCTTTTGTGAAATCTCAGATTCCAGATCCGGACCCACTTTGCCGGAACTAACGCCCCCCGAGGGCCAATAAACAGGCCCAGAGTCCCGGGTTGAGGCAATCCGAGCAACCGGCTTGGGCGCTCTCCGATGCCGAGTCCACTTTTATGCTCGACAGGCCTTCCGAATGCACTAGAACGCAAGTTCCGCGGGCCCACGGAGCGGCGGCCTTAGGAGATAGGAATTAGCTTTCAGCCGCGATTAGGGGCGAGCCCGACAATGCTGCTTTATTAAACCATGCCTGCCCCCGCAGCCTGGACTGTGTTTGTTGGTAGAATTCAATCTCGGCCTCATCGCAGCCATGTCGTCGACTTCTTCTACACAAGGGGAAGATCATCTTCCCGACTCGAAGGGTAATGACTCTGTCTCTTATGACAAGACCAAAGAAGCCGGCTCCTATGAGCCTATGGCTTTAATAGAACCCGAAGAGGTCGATGCCCTAACTCGCATCGCAACTGAACAATCACGAAAGCTTTCAATCGCCAAATCCGCCACTCATCGTCTCGCCTCCGTCGCTGACAGGGATCCCTCGCTCAACCCCCAATCAGCTGAATTCAATCTAGAGAAATGGATCAACCATGCCATGAACGAGGTGGGCCCAGAGCGAACCAAGAAGCTCGGTGTGGCGTTCAAGAACCTGAACATCTATGGTTCTGGATCAGAGCTTCAATACCAGCAAAGCGTGGCGTCTTTCCTGAGCGCGCCACTGCGCGTTGGCGAGGCTTTCCGCAAGTCGCCCAGTAAGCGAATCCTGAAGGATTTCAACGGCCTGCTCAAGAGTGGAGAACTCTTGCTCGTTCTGGGTCGCCCCGGAGCTGGCTGCAGTACCCTCATGAAATCTATTTGTGGCCAATTAGAGGGCCTCCAGATCGGCGAAGACAGCATGATCCACTATAACGGTATTCCACTGCGCCGCATGATTAAGCAGTTCAAGGGCGAAGTTGTTTACAACCAAGAGGTATGTTCATTTCCAAGTTTTTGTTGAATGCGTGCTAATAGTCTATTTCCAGGTTGATCGCCATTTCCCTCATTTGACCGTCGGTCAAACTTTGGAGCATGCTGCTGCCATGCGCACCCCCACTAACCGATATGAAGGCATGACTCGCAAAGAGTTCGCCAAGTACATGGCCGCAATCATGATGGCCGTCTTTGGTCTCAGCCACACCTACAACACCCGTGTCGGTGACGATTTCGTTCGTGGTGTGTCTGGTGGTGAGCGAAAGCGTGTCAGTATTGCCGAGATGGCTCTTTCATCGGCTCCTCTGGGAGCCTGGGACAACTCCACTCGTGGATTGGATTCCGCTACAGCTTTGAAATTCGTTCAATCGCTCCGCCTCCTCTCTGACTTCCAGGGCTCTGCGCACGCCGTGGCCGCCTACCAGGCCAGTCAAAACATCTACGACTGCTTCGACAAGGTGGTCGTTCTGTACAAGGGCCACCAGATCTACTTCGGTCCTGCTGCCTCCGCAAAGGAGTTCTTCGAGAACCAGGGTTGGGAATGCCCTGCTCGACAGACTACTGGTGACTTCCTGACCTCCATCACCAACCCTGCCGAGCGTCGTGCTAAGCCCGGCTTCGAATCTCGTGTCCCCCGAACCCCCGAAGACTTTGAGCAGTACTGGTTGAACTCTCCCGAATTCCATGAGCTCCAAAAGGAGATTACTCAATATGAGGAGCAGTACCCCGTTGGCGCCGAGTCGGCCGTCACTGAGCTTCAGGAAAAGAAGCGTGACACCCAAGCTAAGCACACTCGTCCTCAGTCTCCCTACATGCTCAGTATCCCCATGCAAGTCCGATTGAACACCACTCGAGCCTACCAGCGTATCTGGAACGACATGGCTTCAACAATGGCACTTGTCATCACCCAGATTATTATGGCTCTTATCGTCGGTTCTACTTTCTACAGCTCTCCAAACACCACAGCAGGCTTCCAGTCCAAGGGTGCTGCTCTCTTCTTCGCGGTTCTTCTCAACGCTTTGACGGCTATGAACGAAATCAACAGTCTTTACGCGCAACGTCCAATCGTCGAAAAACATAATTCCTTCGCCTTCTATCACCCGGCAACCGAAGCTATATCAGGTATTCTAGCGGATATTCCTGTCAAGTTTGCTCTTGCGGTCGCGTTCAACATCATTCTCTACTTCCTGGTCGGTTTCCAAATGCACCCCGGTAACTTCTTCCTCTACTTCATGATCATGTTCATCGTGACATTCGTCATGAGTGCAGTGTTCAGAACGTTAGCAGCTGTTACCAAGACCGTCTCGCAAGCTATGGGTCTGGCCGGTGTCATGATTCTGGCTCTTGTCATCTACACTGGTTTCGTGGTCCCCATTCCATCCATGCACCCATGGTTCTCGTGGATCCGCTACCTGAACCCGATTTTCTACGCCTTCGAAATGTTGATCGCCAACGAGTTCCATGGCCGTGAGTTCCCATGCTCGCAGTTCGTCCCCTCCTACGCCGATCTGTCAGGAAACGCCTTTGCTTGCTCTTCAACTGGCTCTGTCGCTGGCAGCCCAACTGTCAACGGTGATACCTACATCTGGGAGAACTACCAATACACCTTCACGCACATGTGGCGCAACTTGGGTATCCTTTTCGCGTTCCTTGTTGGTTTCATGGCCATCTACTTCGCCGCTACCGAATTGAACTCCTCTACCACTTCCACCGCTGAGTCTTTGGTCTTCCGCCGTGGTCACGAGCCCGCGTACATGCGCCAAAGCATGAAGAAGTCCAAGGGTGACGCCGAGACTACCCAGGATACCTCCGCCAGCGAGGTTGTTAATGATACTGCTGCCGGCGATGAGGGCATGGGTAACATCCAGCCTCAGACTGATATCTTCACCTGGAAGAACGTTTCATATGACATTGAGATCAAGGGCGAGCCTCGCAGACTTTTGGACAATGTTGCTGGTTGGGTCAAGCCTGGTACTCTGACTGCCCTGATGGGTGTCAGTGGTGCTGGTAAGACTACTCTTCTGGATGTTCTGGCTCACCGTACCTCTATGGGAGTTGTTACTGGTGACATGTTTGTCAACGGACGCGAGCTTGATGCTAGTTTCCAGCGTAAGACTGGTTACGTCCAGCAGCAGGATCTTCATCTCGAGACTTCTACTGTTCGCGAGTCTCTTCGTTTCAGTGCTCTTCTTCGTCAACCGGCCAGTGTCTCTATCAAGGAGAAGTACGACTATGTCGAAGATGTCATCAAGATGTTGCAGATGGAGGACTTTGCCGAGGCCATCGTTGGTGTTCCTGGCGAGGGTCTGAACGTCGAGCAGCGTAAGCTGTTGACTATCGGTGTCGAACTGGCTGCTAAGCCCAAGCTTCTTCTCTTCTTGGACGAGCCCACCAGTGGTCTCGACTCCCAAAGTTCCTGGTCTATTGTCTCCTTCCTTCGCAAACTGGCAGAGCACGGTCAAGCAGTTCTTTGCACCATTCACCAGCCTAGCGCCATTCTGTTCCAGGAATTCGATCAGCTTCTTTTCCTCGCTCGTGGTGGTAAGACCGTCTACTTCGGTGAGATTGGTGAACAATCTCGTACTCTCTTGGATTACTTCGAATCGAACGGTGCTCGCACTTGTGATGACATTGAGAACCCCGCTGAGTACATGATTGAGGTCGTGAACAAGGTCAAGAACCCCGCCGGAGTTGACTGGTTCGATGTCTGGAAGAACAGCAAGGAATGCCAGGATGTCCAGACTGAGCTCGATCGCATCCACAAGGACCAGAGAGACAACGTTCCATCTGATGACAACGATGTCGGCCACACTGAATTCGCCATGCCTCTTTGGTTCCAGGTCTACCAGGTCACCTACCGTGTCTTCCAGCAGTACTGGCGTATGCCTTCCTACGTCATCTCCAAGTGGATTCTGGGTGTTGCTTCCGGTCTCTTCATCGGTTTCTCCTTCTACCAGGCCAAGTCCTCTCTCCAGGGAATGCAGACTGTCATCTACTCCATCTTCATGCTGTGCACTATCTTCACTCCACTTGTTCAACAGCTGATGCCTCTCTTCGTCACATCCCGAGCCCTCTACGAGGTCCGCGAGCGCCCCAGCAAGGCCTACTCCTGGAAGGCATTCATCCTGTCCAACGTTCTCGTCGAGGTCCCCTACATGGTCATCACCGGTGTCCTTGTCTTTGGCTCTTACTTCTACGCAGTCGTTGGAATCCCCTCCTCTCTCACCCAGGGAACAGTCCTTGTCTTCTGCATCCAGTTCTTCATCTACACCGGTACCTTCGCCCAGGCAGCCATCGCCGCTCTCCCCGATGCCATGACCGCCAGTGCCGTCGTCACCCTGATCTTCGCCATGTCCTTGACTTTCTGCGGTGTCATGCAGCCTGTCTCCGCCCTCCCCGGCTTCTGGCACTTCATGTACCGCGTCTCGCCCTTCACCTACTGGACCGGCGCTATGGCCGCCGCCCAGGTGCACGGCCGCAAGGTCGTCTGTGCCGCTCGGGAGTTGTCCATCTTCGACCCTCCCTCCGGCCAGACCTGCCAGCAGTACCTTGAGAAGTACGCCAATGCCGCCGGTGGCCAGATCATGAACGGCAGCGCCACCTCCAACTGCGAGTACTGCTCTCTTACTGTTGCTGACCAGTTCCTTGCGACTGTCAACATCAAGTACGATGAGATCTGGCGCAACTTCGGTCTGATGTGGGTGTACATTGTGTTCAATGTCCTCATCATTGTTATGACCTACTACCTCTTCCGTGTTCGCCGCTGGGACTCTGACAGCATGAAGAAGAGCTTTGGCAAGTTCTTCCCTTCGAAGAAATGAGCGACGCGAGAAGTTGCTTAATGATTAAATTATAATGTACATAGAGTTTTTGTCGACGTTTTGGCGCTTTGCATCTTGCAGTTGATTTTGCTTAATAACTGCCCACTGCCTTTGTTAATAGACATCTTATAGATTGATGGTGATTCTTCAGACACCTTCGTGAATAATCAATGATATAATGCATTCGCAAAATAATCAGCTCCATTCTTAGTAAACTAGCAAAGTACAAAACTCTGATCACAATTGTTCAAGTTACTTCATGTTCCTCCTGCCCAGTCTCTGTTTCTTCTTGGTTTACATTCTGTCCATGCAGGCTTTTCTCCGCCTCTTCTTGACATTTGCGCAGGTACTTATAGACTTCGCTTTCTAGACCAGCCTCAGCCTCAGCTGCAGCGAGAGGGTTAGGATATCTGCCGCTTTGATGTGGCAGGTCGATTTTGGCCCCTTTTTCCACCAGAAGTCTCAATATTTCTAACCCCCCTGGAATCATGACAGCAGCAGCGAGAGCACTTCCAAAGTACCCTACTTTTGGGATCTGATTGACATCTGCCCCAGCATCGAGCAGAAGGTTTACTCTAGACTTGCTCCCAATCTGCATAATGTCGACTGTCATCCTGGCCCAATCATTGATGAGGTCTTGTTCGTATGGACCTGACAAGCAACTGGTGCCACTGTCAATGATATTTTGCACAATTGTTCCGGGTTGGAAGTTCACGATCGAAGCAATCAGCGCGGTGCCAAATATCCCTGCTTGCAAATCCATGTTCACTTCCGCTCCAGAGCGAACGAGATATTGCAAGATCTCGGAGCTTCTCTCTTCTTCATCGCCACGAATGAACAAGGGAGCCGTGGCAGCAGCGACAAGAGCACTGCCAAAGAGACCCGCTCGTAGAACAAGATTGACGTGTGCGCCAGCCTTTTCAACAAAGTATTTGACGCTATTCACATCCTCGGGTGGCAGCGTTGCCACAGCCGCAGCCAAGGCACTGCCAAATATTCCAATTCTCAGTACGAGGCTTACATCGGCACCAGCTTGGACTAGACACTTGACCACATTAGGCCATTTCCAATAATTGATGGTTGCTGCCTCGAGTGGACTGCCATAAAGCCCAGTGGTTAAAGTCTGGTTCACATCAGCGCCAGCTTTGATAAGATATTGAACAATCTGGAGATTGTCACATTCTGTAGCTGCAGCAACTAAAGCACTGCCATAGTCTCCGGTACTTAAAATCTGATTCACTTCAGCACCGGCTTCAATAAGATATTGAACAATCTGGATATTGCCCCATCTAGTAGCGGCAGCAGCTAAAGCACTCCCATAACGTCCAGCACTTAATGTCTGGTTCACGTCAGCACCGGCTTTGACAAGATATTGAACAACCTCGAGGTTTTTCATCCTCCAGTAGCTGCTACAGTGGCTAAAGCACTGTGATAAAATGTATTGCTTAATGTCTGGTTCACGTCAGCACCGGCTTTGACGAGACATTGAATAACCTTGAGGTTTTTGCATCCTGCACCTGCTGCTGCAGCTAAAGCACTACCATAAAGTCCCGTGCTTAATGTCTGGTTCACATCAGCACCGGCTTTGACGAGATATTGAACATGCTCAAGGTTTTCCCATTTTGCAGTTGCAGCTGCAGCTAAAGCACTGCCATAATCTCCAATGCTTAATATCTGGTTGACATCAGCGCCAGCTTTGACAAGATATTGAAGGATCTCGAAACTGTCTGGTCCTCTAGCAGCAGCCGCCACGGCTAGAGCACTGCCATAATCTCCAGTACTTAATGACTGGTTCATATTAGCACCAGCTTTAACAAGATATTCAACACTATCTTTGCATCCCCTGGCACTTGCATAGGCAAGCCAACTACCATATAGACTCTCTTCTAAGACCATGTTCAAGAGGTTCCCCTTTGAAAAAAGTTCTGCGCACAATGGCACATGACCAGTCAGAAGAGACACAGAAAGAAGGTTCGTGCCCCGACTATTTTCTTGAAATGGATCCAAAGAACCACTATCACACCAGTCTTCCAGTTCTTCATATAACGAGAACCATGCAATGGCAAAAGTAGGTGTCTCTACGGGCGCTAGGTCGCCTGGAAACAAGAGAGGATAATCACTCGAAGCTCGAATGGGATCAAATCGTCTCCGATCATACTCTTCAATCTTCTTAAACCATCGACGAAATGCAATACTACTCTGACGCGGCGATCCCAGGAACTGCTTTAGGAAGACCAGGCATCGATCTTTTTTGGGGTGGCTGTGCGCGTACGATGGCCAAAATTGCAGAGCGTGATTGAAGAGATACTTTCGTGGGTTAAAAAAATCTTCGGGGGCAAGGCATTCAACCCAAATTTTCTTTCCCTTCAATCTAACAAGCTTGGTGTTTGAAGACTCGTCTTGGTTCGAATAATTGCAGCTAAGACCACTGTCGCTTTCATCGGGATCAAAGTCATATTCTGTTTCATGGTTGTTGTCGATATCTTCCAGGCATGACTGGCCTGGGCTTCTCTCTGGGCCGTATATATTCATCATATAGAGAAAACATACTTGTGCACAGTGGGAGCGCGCTCGTTGAATTCCAATCAAATTATTCTCAAAGTACTCGCGAACTGATAAGTGGCAAAATGTCCATCTCTTCTTTTGGTCGAGGGCCAAGAAATTGTTACAGATAGCGGACAAAGCTGAAGTCTCCAATGGGCTTGTCACTGCTATTTTACCCTGCGATATATTCATGCGGACCGCAAACAGGAGTTCTCTCTGCCGAAGAGGTTTGGGGGATGCCAGAACCCACATGAGAGCGCGGTCAGCTATAGCTTTCTCTGAGGTTGCACGCCTCTGAATCTTCCCGTAAATTTTCTCATATGTGTCCATAAGTTCGCTTGGCAGATTTTCGAGAAGCTCATTGATTGCATCGCGAGTCTCACAGGCGAGAATCTGGTCAATTTGAAGTTTAGCCCATAGAAACCTGAAAGCCTGTTAGTATCTGAAATTTCATGAGTTTGCATGAACCTACATGTTGTCGCATTTTCCAAGAATAGCTTTCCGTATTTGCTCTCTCATTTTGCTGACTTCTGAATCAGGGTCATGTGCTTTGTGATCATTCAAGGCCCTGACCACAAAGCTTTCAATGTCTTTCTTGTTGTCTCCGGATTGCATCTTTACTGTTGGTTCGGCATTGAGTTTCTGCTCAACTTTTTTTTCGGGTCGACTGGATACAAAAAGCTTGACGGTGCCGGTTGTCTGCTGGATTGCTGTTTGAAGAGTCCCTATAAGTTGATGGATATCGTTACCAAAAACTTCATCCAAGGCGTCCAGGACTAAAATCGTCTTCGAGAAGTGATTGAAAGATTCCACTAGCTGCTTCTTGCATCGATCAATGTCAAAATGTGCTCCAATTTTGGTGGCCTCTTCGTGTGCTTGCAAAAGACCTTGTCTAAGTTCAATTCCACTCTTAGACCATCCAAGCTGGCGGATCAAGCTCCGAAGTATTGGCAATTTGCTTCGCCGTGATTCCTCATCCTGGTTGCAGAAAAAGAAAGCAATCCCTTCTCCGTTACGATCTTCTGATGCCTTTAAGAATTTGATAACAGCTGATGTCATGTACGTTTTTCCAGTGCCAGCTATTTTTGTCAGTTCTAGAATACTTCATCGGTTGAAGAATACCTACGAGAATCCACAAGCCAAATAGTTCTTGATTCAGATGAGTCTAGCCAGTCGCGGATTCTCGCATCTTTGACAAGCCATTCTCCTGTTTGCGGACTCCTCCTGTCTTCCACCCATTTGTAATGGACCTCATGATCTGCATTTGAGATCCACTGAAGAATAACCTGTTGTTCTTCAGCATCAGCGCGCTTGGCGCTCCTTTCAGATTGCTTCGCTACCACATGCAAATCAACCTGGGTTTCCTGCAGATATTTGTGCGCTATCTCATCTTTGTGGGCGCGGGCCGTGATCTCGCAAATATTGGCAACATCCCGGAGTTCTTTACTTAGTTCTTCAAGCTCTTTCAGCGAATCTGCCACCTTTCCTGAGTCTAGAAAAGCCTCGAGAACTTGTGCTCCAGTGGCCAAAAGAAGACCAAGTGACTTGGCTAGAAGCCCCAAGATACATCAATACAGCTTGACTAGCACATTATGCAATCGAGTAACAACATCTTGCTTCTCAGTCCGTTCTGCAGTATAAACTTTGTAGTAAACTTCGGCAGAAAAGAGAGCACTTGTGACATGATCAACAACGGATAACAGGGCAGTCTTATTCTTGTCAAAACCATCGACTTTCTGGAATAGGGTCAGCTAGCCTTTAGCAATATTAGAAAGACACGGCTGACCTCAAAAACACATTTCACGACGGCCCATATACCAGCTCCAGGAGACGGAGAGAAGTTGATCGCAACATCCCCTACTCTCTCTACCCAGCCAATTATCTCCAGTATCGTTTGCCGAACATGTATTTCATGACTTCCCACTAGAACACGGAACTCTTCGTCCTTGCATCTATCCCGAAGTGTTTCGGCGTCTTTTCGAAGTGCTGTCAGTTGACTCTCCATGGTAGCTGTGTTCTTTTCACTCATGCCAGCTTCCTGAAGTTTTCGGTTTGTGTTTTCGTCCAGCCCCTCGAGAGCTTCACGCTACAAATCACGTTGATGAGTTGGTTGTTGCTCATCCAGGGGAGTCCTCTCGTTTGACGCTACAGGCAAAGCACCTGCTTCCTCCCCGGCATGCTTTCGCCGGCTGTATTTTGGTAAGTGTCTCTTCAGAGAATCTTTGAGCGGTTTCATGTTGTATTGAGTATGAGAGGTTTGATCCAGGACTTGTCGAAAGATTTGCTCTCTTCGAAAAGTCGGAAAGTCGAGCTGAGCCCCTCATTTCAGCTGGGCACTTAGCGAGACGACAGGGTACGTACATCCATGCACCTTAAAATTGCTTTTTTGCCATTTTTGCCTTGTTCATCCCCTAAATTAGGCAGCAAGTGGGCTGTGCTGGCTTATTCCCACCTAATGTACTACGTATATCACGTTTTACACTGACCGCTTATCCATTGCGAAAGTACCTTAGGACGCTCGTAGATAGGCAAACCTATCTACCCCAGAATTAGAGTTGAATACATATCCAGAATCCGGATCTGTCGCAGATCTTTTCAGTGATATTCCAAAGGCTTTTAAACAATTATAAAATGCAAATTTAGACAAAACCTACGATATATCTCACTTTCCAATGTCTAATTTAATACAAGCCCTCGCCGAGTCCGAAGCCCCATCCCCATCCCCACCCCAAGTGATCAGCAAAAGCGGCACCCAAACCCCCCTAAACCGGAAACAACTAGTCCAACCCGCGCAGGGAGACTCGACCCCGAACAACCACCAGCCCAACCAACACCACAATGGACCCCGACGCCAGCATCCCAGGCGAACCCGCCCCCTCCGTCTTCAACTACGTGCTCTCCTTCCTCCTCGTCGGGGTAGCATGGGGCTTCACAACCCCCTTTATCCGACGCGCCGCAGCCGACTTCAACGCGCGACAAGAAAAGCAAGCCGGTAGCGATTCCTCAACACGCGGACGATCCCAATCTCAAGACGATACGCAAGAGGAGCAGGAATTGCTTTCCACGGATGCGCAAGAGGGCGTAGGCGAGGACGGAGTGCGCAGGCGTAGCGGGAGTCGGCAGCGGACGGAGGCTGGGGAGCAGTTGGATGGGGATGAGGATAACACGCCTAGTCCCGCTTGGATGAGCAATGCGCCGAAGGAGTCTTGGTTGAAGGCGAAGATTGTGTCTATCTTTTGGACGGTGGTTAATCTTTTGCGTACGCCGGCGTATTCGATTCCGTTGGTGGTTAATCTGACGGGGAGCATTTGGTTCTTCCTCTTAGTTGGACAGCATGGTATGTACTCTGAAGAATGCTTGATATGCGGAGCGGCGTGTTTCACGAACGGTCATGGCAATTGGCTGTGTGACATTGGACTGAGCTTATACTGACGATCTATCTTTTACTAGAACTTTCATTGACGGTGCCTTTGGCTAATTCGAGTGCCTTCCTTTTCACCGTTATTGGGGAATGGTATGTTGATCGCAAGGTTATTGCGAAAGAAACATGGTTGGGTTTAATACTAGTGCTGGGAGGTATTGGGTTGTGTGTCCATTCGAAGAATCAAACGATGGGGTGAATGACCATGTCCACTTATGAGAAGCTGTGCAATACTGTCACTACTGTACGGTATATTCTTTATAGATTTGTCATGGAATATAACTTAAGATTTGGCTAAATCGACGTGGCCCTTCATCTATACCAACACGCCATGAACCCGCCTGAGATATAGTCCGCGTCCGTATCTACACATACAAAAAATCCAAAGCCGCATGTCGCGCCCGATTTGAATCATAGACGCATACCCCGTGGTGAAAAAGAAAAGGAAAACATAGCTCACGCATCAATCACATCACCTTGTAAAAAAGAAGTTGGAGAATCGGGATCGTCAAAACATAATACAGATTCTGGTTCGTTCCACACCAGATCGGGCCCGCCGTGGTATAAACATTGGGGATATCCTGAAAACACAAGGCTGAACGAAATAAAAAACGTTTTGTGATAACCAAATGATAAATCAAACGCCCCGGAACTAGTTGAGAGGTTAGCGATTTGCGAAGAGCCGAAGTAGTAAAGATGAAAACTCACCATACGAACAACCAAATACCACATAGCACCAACGAACTTGATCATCGAGAGACCAGCGACACTCCACAGGACAACCTCCATATAAATAAGTGATCGGCTATCCATACCCTCATCAGTGGTAGCGCGCTTTTGAGTAGTCGAACTCGAAGAAGAGGAAGAAGAGGAAGAGGAAGAGGAAGAGCTATCGAGGTTCTCCAGACCAGCAGCACTGAGCACGACTGCACCAAGAGCGAAGTTACAGAATACCCACGCCAGCACGACTGCACTTCGGAAACCCTTGTAATAGTCTGCCTGGCGGTCTTCCTCGGAGATAACTTGGACCTCCTTGGGTGCCTTGGAAGCGAATTTTAGTAGCTCCGCATCGTACTGCGCGTTCAAATCGCCATCGTCTTGAGGAATGTTGACATCGACCTTGCCACCAGGCTTCAAGTTGGCGGAAGGCAGCTTCTCGGCCTTGTCGTCTCCCTTGGTACCCCAGGTAATATCGTGCGTATTACAGAAGGCGTAGATGTTGAGAACGTTGATATAGGTTGGAGTGAGCAGGATGTATTGGATGAACTGAAAGACCGCGTTAGTTGAAAATCAAAATAGGATTTCGGGACGCATAACTTACGCAGGTGAACATGTGCCATGGGTCCAAGAAGATGAACGACGCAATAAACCACATCACATAGGTTGAGCCGAGAGACACGATAATCGAGAAGAAGGTTTTGTTGGTGAAAAGTTGAGAGACCGTGAAACTTTGCTCTTTGACTTCTTCCTGGATTGATCTCACAGTAACGAAGATGGATGCAAATGCCAAGTATATCATGATAAAGATCCAGAAGTAGACCATAGTCATATAAAACTTGTTTGAGCCACCAGGTCGGTTACCGAGAGCTAAGACGAAACAAGTAACCAGTGTCGCAAGATATAGCCATTCGAAGACAATTCCCAGAACCGATCCAGCTGTCCCAAGAAGATCCTTGGAGCCGAGGTAGGTCGTGAGAATGTGGAAAATCAGGAAGAAGTTACCAATACCAAACCAAGCAAAGATGATTTGAATGGTCTGGTAGATGAATTCGAGGAACAGGAAGAACTTGCGCAGGACACTGTGGTCACTGCGCCAGATTTGGTAGAAATGGGCAATGGCGTAAACGGCAGCGAAGAAACTACCGTTCAACCAACGACGACGCTGCAGAATGAACTCGGCCATGCGGTCTGGGACATCAGTCTCACCAGTCGATGACTTAACATACTGCAACAGCCAGCGGCACTTGCGCTTAGTGACAATCTCGAAACACAAGATTCGATCCTCAGCCAGGTACATATTGGCTGTGAAAATACCAGCGTTGGCACCATGCATCTTTTCACCCAAGAAGTATCGCTCAAGCGGACCTTGCCCGTTCTTGTCGTTTTGCAATGCGACATATCGGTAGGCAGAGAAAGCACCGGGCAACACAGTAATGAAACCGAAGGAAGACTCAAGAGGCTTGTCAAGAATGTTACTAAGCTTATATTCGAAGTTCTGACCAGCAACAAGCGGGTTCAAGAGTTTCTTGCCGTGTGAAAGCATGACCTTGATCTCACCACAAGCACCACCGCACATGGGCTCGATATCGAATGCCTTCCAAAGGTGGTAAATTGAATCCTTTCCAGGCTTGGTACCGGCATCCAGAAGGACACAAATATTGGGATCCAAGACGCGACCGAAAGCCTGGAAGAACCATCGGTGAGAGTTGATCTTCTTCTGATTCTTTTCCTTGAGACAGAAAATCATTTGCACTGGTGGGCCAACACGAGGCTTCAGATGAACTTGGGTACCCTTCACTTCCAAACCAACCTGTGTGGTGTACTCGTAAATGTGCGCAGTCACGTCCTTGCCATTGACTTGCTGCTTGGCAATACCATCTTGATAGACACCCAAACCAGCCAGCACGGCACGGGTACGCGCATTGATCTTAGCACGACCATCGCTGATCACACAGACCACAATCTTCTTCCATGCGTCCTTGCCCCAGGTCTTACTCGTTGTTCGGTTGCACATGTGGTCAATGTTCTTAAAGACACCTGACATTGTGCGCGCGAACAGGAAATCGTCCTCGTTGTACATGGTGACCGCGATGAACAGCTCTGTGTGTCGGGGCTTCGCGAAAAGCTTCTGGCGGAGGGTGAAACGCTCCTCGAAGAAATCTGCTGGATCGCAAGTCGCAGCTGAATAACGCATGTGGGTGAACTCATCTCGGCCTGGGGCTTCGGCATGAGGAACCTGGCTCAGCAGCTTCGGGGCAATTGGACAATCTAGGACGAGGTTGCCATTGAACAGTTGAACTTCCTTCACGGTCTTCCACCGCTTGATAGGCGCAGGGCTAGGAGTCGGACGGGGCTCATCGTCCTTGAAATCCCCTGAATAGGCGTCCGGTCCAAAAGGATTATCACTAACTTGAAGCATAGGAGCCTGAGGATGATCGTCGAACGGAGACGCGCCAGCTTCGGGGTATTGTCCTCCCAAGTCGTAGTCATCGTGGGGGGTATGTGAGGGCTCGTAGGGCTGAGTGTAGTAGGCATCGTGGTGGGCTTCGGGGTCTACCGCGTAGTCGTTGTGGTAGCCATAGGGATTAGCATGGCCCTCGTAGGCGTATGAGTTGTGGACATTCTCAACAGAGTACTTTTGAGGGTGTTAATAACTGAAGTCGCGTCCGGAACTTCCCCGCAAAACTCACAGTGGGTTGGTCTGCCAGGCGATCGCTGGAGGGCATAGGCAAATGCCCGCCGTGATCCCCGTAAGGGTTATCCTGAAGCTGGTAGGAGTCCAGATGATGGCCGGGGGAAGGAGTACGGTTGTTGTAACTAGTCATAGATGGGTTCAACATCGGCGAACGATGCTCGTCCCCAAAGGGATCTGGCGTAGGCCTGTTAGCGGGCATGATCCAGCAGTGCTCTTCAGCTATAGCATTCGCAGAAGGCTTGAGTATTGCCGCGCGCCACCAAGCACTATCAATGACCAGCAAGATAGCGCGAACGTGGAGAAGAGGCCGAGGAGTGAAACGGGAGAGGACAGGAGATACTAACCAACTCTGTTGTAGGCCATGGCGCACTAAGTCACAGGCTGACTTTGAGTTAGAGTAAACCCGCGCCGAAATTAGAGCGTTAGGGGGATTCGTCGGCTGGAGATTGCGCCAGGAGCGCCCGTGGGAATGCAGCGGCGTCAGTGGTCGAGGGCAGCCCACTAGTCGACGGACCCAAACTCTCGGCGATGTTTCAGAGAAATAGCGTGAGTGTAGGAGAAGGTGTGAGGGGATAGTTGTCGCACGATCGCAGGAAACGGCCGCGAACGCCTGCAATGATGTGTTTGCCGAGTCGTCGGGTGTTTACGAGGCCTTAAGGGCAATCGATGGTGACCAGGTGGAGCTTCACGCAAGCGAATCGGCGTGCATATGCGTCTGACCCGCACAGCCGCAGTGTAGATACAATGACGGCAACGGGTTTCAGTAGCTGCGAAGATCAACTGCACGGACTGCACGCAAACACGAAGAGAGAGCAACGGCCGCAGTATCTAGATCTAAACGCACTTGAAGCCTTGGGGAAGGGAACTGAAACACCAAAAAGTCCCGGACCATGGGACTCTGCGAGTAACCCACATCGCCGCGGTCACCGGGCCAACGGGCGGCACGGACGCGCACTCGCCACGGTTCGCCGCAGCCATTGTGGCGGGTGAAGATTCTTATTCTTTTTTTAGACAGCCTTCCTCGAGGGAAACAGAGCAGCCTAGTTCTTTTAACGGCAAGTGAGATTCAATATTATGCTGCCTCCACGATCGGTATGGCTATGGTAGTCAATCTCTCTTGGCATATTCCCACCCGCAGGCTCCTACTCTTGTCGTTTGCCCGGATGCATATGTCCAGGAATATCTGGATAAATATAGTTCGGATCTTGCCTTATCTCCTGCAACGTTCCAAGGTTATTTTGTGCATTCGTCATCAGCCTCTAGTATGCCCTGTCTGCGTAGCACATACATCCTTCGCCAATGTCAGACACCAGGGTTCCATGGTAGCTTTCATGGAACCCTTGAACCTGGGTGCAAAATGGTTTCACAAGCATGCAGACCATGAATGAAGTGGATTAGTAGGACAAAGAGTATATGTGATTTTACGTCTCGGATAGAGGATTCACTCTCGATTATTTAGGGTCTTGTGTCTCACTACTCACCGAGTCGATGTTTCCAAGGTCGAGTCCATGGGTCGGGCTGCGCGAAGTCGGATCTATATAAAGGCCGACTTACGCTACGCCTGTGTCTCTCCCACGACACTCGCCCTCCCGACCATACCAAGGTTTGGGCACCAGGGCAGGATCAAAGAAAACCTTGATGTTAATCACAAAATGAAAAATATACTAAGCAGCAATGCTCATTCAAAACAGAATCTTTACCACAGACGTAGAGGCGAAATCTTAGACCAAGTCTGAAATTGCCCCGAGCTTAACCCTGCACGGAGCGGCAGATGAGGGAGCTATGGGGCACCACCCTGCATCTACAAACAAGGACACACGCAGGGAACTAGGTATATTGGTGATTGATTAGGTCAAAATAAAGCATTGACAGGAATACTTCACTGTCACTCTTGCCCCTTGCGTGTCTAAAACATACTGAAGGCGATCTCGGAAATACTTACAGGCCCTTATCGATAAGCCCCTCTACAGCACTTCCTCCGCATGGGTCAAGCAACCCACTACAACTATTCGATTGATCTGCACAGTAGTCTTCTTTCCTCTTAATCATGGCATCCCAATCCAACGGACGCCCCGTCAGCGTCTTATTCGTCTGCCTGGGAAACATTTGTCAGTTGCACTGCCCCTCCCCACCAACCCTGATGATGACAGGACGCCTCACCTCGCATGAACTAGGAGCTAACAATTTTGACCAGGCCGTTCACCCATGGCCGAAGGCGTATTCCGCAACATAGCCAATGGAAAGTCCATCATCGGCGAAATTGACTCCGCCGGTACCGGTGCCTACCACAGCCTTGAGCCTCCAGACTCCCGTACCATGTCGACTCTGCGCCGCCATGGAATCACCAACTACAACCATGCCGCCCGCAAGGTCACAAAGGAAGATTTTCTGAACTTCGACTATTTGCTCGCGATGGACGAATATAATCTGAGCGATCTGCTAGACACAAGAAAGTCCGTAGCGACGTCATTGAGCAAAAAGTCCGAACCCAAATCCCTTGCCAAAAATACTCGTTCGGCTACTGAAAATGCTATTAGGGACCAGGGCTCGGACGCGCAAGTCGCCCAGGTACGACTTTTTGGAGACTTTGGGCCTGGTGGAAAGTTGCACAGTCGTGTTGGAGGAGGCGAAGTCGTTCAGGACCCGTATTACGGTGGGTCCAATGGATTCGAAGAGGTATACAAGCAAGTCACTCGATTTTCGCAGGGTTTCTTGGATTATGTCGAGAGCAACAATGAATAGACGATATATGAACCGTGCAAGAACAATCAGATGTGAATATGAACCGTGAACTATTGTTACAACGAGACCCGCCAGACATGAGGCGATTTACTCAACCGACTTCTTCAGACCAAGAGGCTTGAATCCTTAGACCATTAAAGATACTCAAATAAAAAGAACGGGCGGCTATAAATTGAAGCCGCTATTAGCCCATTGGGTGTTATTATGTATGTATTGAGATACAGACTATTGTACATATGCCAAACAGACCAAAATACTTCAAAAACAGGCCTAGGCCGTCTGGTCTTTCCTACCGTAACTCCTAGCATTAGACCTTCTCGCTGATCTTAATGGCAGCACGGCACCCCAAACGAATCACATCCACTAGTGGATCATATGGCTTAGCCTCCTTGGAGTCGTTGGCAACAGCATGATCAAGATGCTCGAGCTCCTCGTCCCGTATCCTGCGAAACGTGGCAAGCATCTCCTTTACCTCCTCGTCAAGCTCTTCTCCTCTTCTTTCAGCTTCAGCTTCCCATGTCAAGATCTCTCGCACTTGGTCGTTGTAATGTGAGCCGATCTCCGTTTCAACAGCTTCGGTACAGGCCATCGCCGCTTCACGACCGAGAGCCGCAGTCGACCAACCCAAAAACGTGGACGCAGCCTGCCATAAAGGATACATTGCTGTAGGACGGATCTCATGCTTTGCCACCAGATGATTGAATGTTTTAAGATGCCCGGCCTCTTGCTCATACATGTGCTTCATCAATGGCCTGAGGTGTGGGTGTGAGCGGACGATTTGCGGGTTTTGCGCGGTATAGATCAAGGTGGCAGCTAATTCACCAGCTTGATTCACTCGTAAGGCTGAGTCGAGGAACTCGCGCTGTTGCTTGCTGAGGACATATCGGGGTTTCGCGGAGGTAGATGTGGCGTGTCGTCGCTGCGCTCGAATAGTCGTCGGGGCAAGGAAATCGAGAAATACAGGCGCTGTAGGGTGAGATGGTCGCCTGGCTTGGGCCAGAACATGCCGACGTAAAACAACTCGGGCATCCATTGAGGAATTTGACCAGCAAAAGCGCTGCTGAGGACCGGAGGAAATCACGGAAGCATGGCCTTCCGGCCCTCGCGAGGCCGAAAGGCGGTCTTGGCGCAACAGCCGCGCGCTTCGGCTCTTGGCACCGAACGTCATGAACTTGAGAGGCCAACTTTGCGACAACCAACTTGCGCGTTCGCAAACACCAACCACCCCACGCGTCATTCCGGCTTCGCACAAGCGTGAGGGCAAATTCCGATTCCCCACCCTTTTCAGCTGCGGTATACTGTCGGCAACCCTGTTTCCGCGGAACCCTTTGGATCCCACCATTTTTGCGCCTCCTGGCCTAGGGCATCCTGCCTGCACAGGCTTGATACTGAGTGGTCTTGTTTGCTCAACGACTACCAGCGCCTGCTTTTCAAGGTATACCGATTGAATAAATAAGTCAGAGAGGATATTTAGGTAATCAGCACAATGGCGGATGATTTGGATGCGGAGCTGCTGGCTTTGGCCGGTGACTCCGAGGAGGAAAATTCACCTCCCCCAGACGATAAGAATGATTCGCCAGCACAATCGTCTGCTATCCATTCGCCACACCGTGGTTCCTCACCAGACATGGGACGCAGAGGAACCTCCAAACGGCGCTCGAAGGCTACTGGAGACGATGAAGAAGGTGAAATGTGAGTTCCCCCCCCCCCCGAAACAACCCCCCAAAGTGAAGTAGACAACTCCCAAAGTGAGGTCAGGCTCTAACACCCATCTAAAAGATCCGACGCCGACTCAGCACCAATGTCAGAGTCAGACTCTGAAGCCGGAAACCGTGACGACTCAGAGGACCGTCCCATATTCCCATACGACAAACTATACTACTCTTCTAAAGATAAGCAGGAGATCATGGCCATGCCCGAGATCCAACGTGAAGAACTTCTATCTGAGCGTGCCCAACAAGTCGATCGTCACAACCAGGATCTTGCTCTCCGTCGCCTATTAGCATCGCGTGAACGCGAGGAACAGCGCTCCAAGCGCAAGGCTGGATCTGCCGGTCTTGATGACACCCAACGCAAGAGTTCACGTCAGAAGACAACTCTTGGTGGCCGGAAGGTTGGAGAAGCCTCCGGGGCCATCGAGGCATACAAGCGCCAGCGTGAACAGAAGGGCAAGCGTGACCAGCTACGTGGAACAGGGACTCCCCTCGCTCGCCGCCGATCGCGCTCTCATTCTGACGACGATGACGATGCTGACGCGGAAAGCGACCTTGAACTTGATGATCGCGTTGGCCGTTCTCCCTCCATCCCGAAGGATGACCCTCCAGCTGAGCTTCGTGAAATCAATCGCGCTCGTGTTGGACGCACCAACTTCGCTCAGGTCTGCTTCTATCCTGGATTCGAAAATGCCATTACCGGCTGCTATGCCCGGGTCAACATTGGGCCTAACCAGGAGACGGGCATGAATGAATACCGACTCTGTTTGATTACAGGTAAGCTGCTCGCCGAACTCTATGATCATGTAACAGGTCTAACATCGTAACAGGGTTTGGAGAAGGCAAGCCATACGCGATGGAAGGCCCGAACGGTCGTGACTTTGTCACCAATCAGTACGCCAAGCTCGCCCATGGCAAGGCCATTCGTGATTTCCCTTTCATTGCATGCTCTGATTCTCCCTTTACTGATGTAAGTCCCTATACTCTTGAGTTGGAATCTTGTCAAAACTAACCATTTTTTTAGAGCGAATATGGCCGCTATCGCAAGACTCTTGCCGTCGAAGATATCAAAATCGCGACTCAGACCAAGTTGGCCGGCAAAGTCGGCGACATCAACCGTCTTATCAACCACCAGTTCACTCATGAAGAACTCGATGAGAAGCTCCGCAAGCAAGGCGCTCTGGACACAAAGAAGAATGTCCGAAAGCGCTTCGATTTGGAGCGAGATTTGCAGTTCGCGAAGCTTAATGGTGACCACGATGAAGCTGAGCGATTGCAAAAGGAGTTGAACCAGATTCTCAACCCTACACTCTCCTGGGGTACCTCTCTTAACAAGCAGGAGTCTAACAAGACTCTCACCGAGGCTGAAAGAGTCCACCAGATCAACCTTCGTAACCAGAAGCTCAACTATGAAAACGTTCGTCGGGCTCAACTCGAAGAGCGCAAGGCCGCTCGAAAGACTGCTGCGGCGGTGGCCCGTGGTGAAGCAACTGCTGATCCATTCATGCGCGTGCGCACCATTGCAAAGACCCACCACGATGTCTCTGAGAAGCCTCAAGAACCAGCTATCAAGACCGAGACCGAAACCACTACCACTGAGACTGTTAAATCTCCTGCTTCGAACACCAAGGCGAAGAGTCCTGCCTCTCGCTTGACCCCGAAGAAGCCCAAGAACGGATTCATGATCACCTACAGCAACAACGATGATGAGAACATCGCCGCGCTGGATCTGGACATCGATATCGAGATCTAGATCATCGAGGATTGATCTTGTGAATAAATTATCTCCCAGAATGTGACATCTGGATCCCGACCTTCTGCACAATGAATCCAGCGAGATTGGTTCGGGCCCAGCACAGTATCAGCAAGAGACGGAGGCTAGCAACTTGCTTTGTTTTATTTTGTTTTCATATTCCACGGAATGGGCCAGGCGTCAAACTAGAAACTTCATCGGTTGTACTTCAGAAAATCGGAACCGGGGCTAAACAGGCATGAAAAAAAATATCAATTATGAACCATATCAAAACTGCTTTGCCATGTAATACCAGATGCCTTCCGAGTTTAACCTATCAAAAACTTCAAGTATCAAGCTTATCTCTGACCAGATCATTCCAGAACGCAGAGTTAATTTCAGGAACATAGTCAGACCAAGGTGCATTCTTGTCGCTAGCATCAAGACCCAGCGGTCCCCCCTCAAACCCTTTCTGCAAATGATCCCTCGATGCAAACTTCATATGCACCATCTTCTCCACAACATGCATGCCTATCGCCCCAGTCACAATCTTGATCTGCTCAGCACATTGAACACCGCCGTGTCCGCCATATGAGATTATCATAGCAGGCTTGCCCTTCCACTCGTGGAACAGATAATCAATAGCGTTCTTCAACTCGGCTGGAATTCCCCAATTGCGCTGAGCAGAAAGGAAAACGAATGCATCGTACTTGGTAATATGACGACTCCAGACTCAAGTATGCTCATTAGCATAGTCTTCAGAGGACTCGCAGCGATTGGGAATCCCGGGTTCGTCGAATAATGGGAGATTGGAGTCTTTGAGATCGATAATCTCAACTTGAGTTCGCGATCGAAGATCGTCTGTCCCGTTGAGTGGTAATTGAACTGCGTCTTGTACGAATGTAGCTACTTGCGGGCCTACTCGTCGCACGCGGGTGCTCCCAATAATGATTCCGACTTTGAAGGATCTTGCTGCCATTATGGATGATGGTGATTAGGGTAAGGGTTGGATGTATGCGGGGTGAAGTCGTTGATATGACATCTGGGAGGATTTGCGAACTTAATCTACTGCACTAAAATCGCGATAGATACCGATTTCACTTTTGATTTGTGGTAATTCGTGACAGTTTTCTCGGAGTTTGCGCGTTGAGCAGCCGGCTTTAAAGTCGGGGACGGAACTCCGTGTTCCTCGATTTTGAACAGACTTTACCTGGGAACAATACGCAACAATATAGTGACGAGTCACGAGAGCTCAAGTAGTAAAATTGCACCTTAAATGATGTATTTGACCTTTGCGTTCTTAGAAATTGCTGTGACCATGAGGTAGGTATTGGGCACTTTGTAAGATCTTTGTTGATAGGCCCTGGGCATCAATTTGCCTCGGTCACTGACTCTCGACCGCAACGTCCAAATCTTGAACTTAAATACCACACAAGTTGTGGGGATATTTAGGGAAGTATCTAAACCAAATTTATCAGTATTTAGAAATTCTGAACTACAAATCCTCCATCTTGAGCGTTAAGATGGCCGACAAAGTGCACGATAAGATAAGGTCACGTGGCCGTCCTAGCAACGCGAAGCACGCGCGCATCGCGTCCGGATTATGCAAATCGCCCTTGATCCAGCATCCCGCTCTCTGACCCTTCACACCGTCTGCTTACTCCCAATTACCCCCCATTATGACCCCAAACTTATAATAACTCTCATGATCTAACCTTGAAAAATTCACTCCCAAAATCACGAAATGTCCTCACAATCCACCCCGCGGTCGACGCGTTCCGCGTCCCCGGCTGGAGATTCACCCAACATGCTCACCCCAGGGCAGAAGATCAAAGCCATGATGGCCCAATTTGACAGCGACTCAGAGAGTGACAATCAAACCACTCGACCTAAAAACCCGATCACGAAGCTGGACTTCGGAGCCAAGAAAACATCCACAAACGCGCCGCAAGCTCCAGGCCTTGCCGAGAGCTCTAACGACGATTCAGACGATGCAGACGATATTGTTCGACCAAAGGGGCGAATGGCCGCCCGCATGCAACAATTCACAGAGCAACCGAATGCTGAAGGAGACTCGGCTTTCGCCAGGTTGTCGAAGAGCCTGCGTGCAGAAAAAGAAGAGTCCAGCAAGGCCCAGAGACAAAGCACCCCCTCAGACTTCGCAGCCAGCGATGACGATGACGATCTTCCCACAGCGAAGTCGCGAAAAGGCAAAAAGGCTGCACGCGAGTCACCGGAGGCCGACGTTCGATCTTCAAAGTCCTCTCCTCGCGCTCGTTCAGATTCACCACTATTTGTCTCATCGCCCGGGGCCTCAAATCATGACCCGGCAGAAGACGCCGACGCAGAGACCGGAGAGGGATCTAAAGGAAATGCTCGTTTTCTAGCTCTCGTAGCTAAGAAGCGTAAGGAGCGCGAGGAACGCGAAAAGGTTGAGGCGGAGAAAAAGGCCGCACGACGAGCCCAAACCGAACAATTCAGCTCCGAGCTTCTCTCTGGTGAAGATAGCGAGGCAGATGATCCTGGGTCTGCGGAGAAGCTCAGCCAAAAAGCTCGCCCGCCACGCAAGGCTAGTAAGAAGGCATTGGAAGAAATGCACCGAGAAACTCAACGGATGAGTCGAAATATGCAGCTTGCCCATCAAGCCCAGACGAAGAAGAAGATCACGAAGGAGAGTTTCTTCGCCCGATTCAACTACGGCCAACCCGCTGCTCCAGCTGAACCAGCCGCCAATTCCTCGTCCACAGCTGGCTCGCAACAATCATCTGACGGCGAAGGACACAAGACCCGCGAAACTCCACAGACTTCACCTGTCTTAGGCCCAGTCGACTCGGAAAAGCCAACGACAAGTAAATCGAGCGAAGCGACTGCTGCATCCGAAACACAGCTTGGATCAAATACTCCAGTTGTCCAAAGCGATGAACAGCATAAAGACTCTACCACCCTCCCCATTCTTCCATCCGCATCCAAGAAAGAACCACTTCAAATGACCCGACCTCCCGTTCGAGTTCTCATGTCAAGAGCACAAGTGGCAATGCACCAGAAGGATGAATCCGACAGTGATGATGACCTCGAGGTCGTCACCTCCCCCGCCAAGTGCCGCGGCCTTGCAGCTTTCGAAAATCTCCCTGCCAGACAAATGCAAGAATCATCATCTATCACAAAGCTCAAGGCTTTAGCGCACCTGACCTCTCCAACCCGCAAGTCCAACTCCATGAACTCTGCAGAACTGTCTGCTAGTCTTCTTCAGCGCGCTCGCCAGCAGGCTGCCAAAGAAAGACTTGAGCGCATTGAAGAGCTCCGCGCCAAGGGTGTTGTAATTGAGACTGCTGAAGAGCGCGCGGCAATGGAAGATGACATGGAAGATCTGGTTGAGAAAGCTCGTCGCGAGGCTGACGAAATTGCCCGACAAGAAAAGGCTGCCAAGAAGAAGGGACAAGATCTTGATGATGAAGAAGATGATGGTGACTTTGAATACTCTGGCTCGGATGCCGACGAATCAGCTGACGACGATGATGCCCGAAGTGCTGGTGGCAATGAAGGGTTCATCGAGAAAGAGGCTGATGAAGATGATGAGTCTGAGGATGCACAAAGCGAAGCTGCTGTCTCTGATGTAGAGAGCGAGGCGCAGGGCACTCGCCGCAGGCGACGGGCTCGTGTGGTCACCGATGACGAGGAGGAAGACGAAGAAAAACAGATTCCATCGACCCCTGTTCGTCCTCCTTCAAACGCACCACAGTCTGTCGAGCGCCCTATGTTCCCTGGCATGGAGACACCAAACATGTCTATCGGCCTCACACAAGCCTTTGCTGGTACATTGGCAGATGACAACGATGCTAAGAGCCAACCTGGTTCTACAACAGTGCCCTTATCTCTCCCCGATCCTGGACAGCACGTTCCCCGTCTGCGCGCTGAGGACTCTGAGATTCTTGTCCGTGACAGCCAAGAGCAACCAAATGACAATGACTTCATGCGTGGCTATAGTCCAAATGTGAACAGAGTCTCCGAGTCCCCTGCTGGGCGTGCCTTCTCTGAGTATTCTCAACTGCCAGATCCCACGCAAGACGAAGGCTTCGTCTTCTCGCCGTTTGATCCCGCCAAGCGATTCCGTGGTACTCCGCCAGTGTCAACCGTTGACACAGTGGTATTGGGACAGAATCAGTCGCCTGTCGCGGAACGCAAAGGAAAGCACCTACGTCGTGGACGGGCTGCTGAGTTATCTATGGTAGAAGAGGAGGAAGGAGACTTCGAAGTCAACGCCAACGCGTTCAACGTGCTCAAGAAGGCCGCTAAGAAAGCACCCGCGGATCCGTACGACAAGAAAGCCAGCAAGGCCAAAGACATCGTGGATGAGGCTGCCGAAGAATCTGAAGATGAATATGCTGGTCTCGGAGGAAACAGTGATGAAAGTGATGGCGAAGAGAATGCCTATGATCAGCAGATGATCAATGACAACAGTGGAGAAACCGTTGACGAAGGAAAGCTCGCTGCAATGAATGCGTATGTTTCTGCATTTCTTGGTTTATTAATTCGAACATGATTCTGACTATACATATAGGGACCACCAGCGCAACCGCGATGAAAAGGACGTGGCGAAACTGATGAGAGACATTACGACTGGAGCTCTTCGCCGTCGCCGTGGCGGTGCTGATGACGAGTTTGACCTCGATGACTCGGATGACGAACGTCTAGCACGCCGCCGCGAAAAGCAGCGCGAGTTTGCAAAGATGCGCAAGGCCCTTCTCACCGACGACAAGGTCGGTGAGCTCGCAGAGAACCCCAAGAAAGCGGCTTTCTTCCGAGCAATTGAGGACCGTGAAGTGGAGGACGACTTCGAAATTGAGTTCTTGGAAGAGAAAGAGACAGACTCTCAAAACGAATCATCCCAGAATGTTGAGGCGAAAGATGCCAATTCCACAGACGAGAGCAAGAAGCGCAAGCGACCTCTCGAGCCCTCCGCTGAGGATGCTACAAACCGTCCACCACCCAACCTCCGCCGAACTCCCGCCAGTGCTATGTCAAAGAAACCGGCAACTTTGGCTGAGATCCGAGAGACATTGTCTTTCTTGACCGAGACTCCTGAATACGACTCTTTCCACGAAGATGCGTCTCTAGATGACGAGGAGGCCGCGCCCGAAGAGCAAAATAACTCCCCAAGTGCGGATGACACTCCATTTGAGGGTGCTCACCCAGAGCCAAAGGATGCCTTCGCGAAGCCTACCAACCCTCGCCGTACACGTGGCCCAGTAGTTGACCGTCTTGCTCTCCTCAGACAAGCATCATCCAACTCCGCTTCGGGATCAGGCTCGGGCTCCAACACCAAACTCGCTTTCCAGACTGGCGGTAACCAGGACGGTCCCATTGGCTTCCGGCCTCCTCAGCTCCTGCGCCGTGTTACTACCGGCTCATCATCTTCAAGCAGCTCAAGTACATCAAACCGTGTTTCTAAGCCTGCTGCTTCTGGTCCTAAGAAGGGTGGAGCGGTTAACTCATACACTGCTGCGCGAGAGAAGGAGCGTGAGCGTCAACTTCGTATGAAGCAGCGCGGCAGTAGCTCGAACATTTCCAAGTTGCTTGCTAAGCATGCTGGCAACAGTCTAGGTAGCTTGGCTGGCAAGGGACAATGGGATTAAAGATTAAATCTGCTCATATTTGTATGGGTTTTGAATAGCGGATTGGCGTTTGATCGGTTGATATTTTATATGGTGTTCCGGTGTTCTTGAGGCGAATTGCATTTAGGGATTTCTTCATTTACTTAGATTGAATGAACTGGCATCCTGCGATCATGATTTAGCATGGTGCCGAGATAATTATTACATTCTAATGGTTTCTAGACACTAATGATGCCCAACAATTGTACCAGCGGTTTCTGCTGCAGTCCAGTCCCCAAAGAAATCACCCGAATTGGGCGTGTCTTCCTCATGCCCCAGTCGTAACTTCGCCAGTAATTCTTCCATCGAACGAATCTTAAGCCCAGGGCGCTCGTCCCCTCCGCTTCGATCCAAATAGCAGCTTTGCCATCCCGCATCACGCGCAGCAACATAGTCTTTCTCATAATCATCTCCAACATGCACACACCACAGACTGTCCATTGAAACATCCTTGGGGAGTAGAAGACCAGCCTGCCGCCGCGCTACATCGAAAATCAAGCGATTGGGCTTCTCCTCGCCAGCCTCGTAGCTGGTAATAACCATATCGATATCAAGCTCATACTTCTCCTTCGATCCGAATACAGCGCCTAAAATCGATGTAGCCCCAGAGCCTTCGGAAGAATCCTTAATCTCCGTCTTCCCCCTCTCCTCAAATCCAGGAAGCTCTATACTCGAGCGATCCTGATCTGCACGAAGTCCACCAACCCGCAGCCCTAACGCATTAAGCACTGCCGGAACCCGGTCATCTGAATTAGACACCACGCCAACAATTACCCGCTCGTAGGGCGTAAGTTCCTCCACCGCTTTCTTGACTTCACGCAAGCGCATGAAGAACGGCTCCACGTCATCGAAGAGCGCATAGCCCTCTGCGCCCGCAAAGCGCTGTAAGAGCGTCTCGAGTAGACCATCAGGAAGTTCAAGCTCTGTTCCCGGTTTCTTGGTGTCGGGGTTATGCGTTGTGCTCTGCTCTGGATTCTGGGGATCTGATAGCGCGCCGGCGATTGTTGCCCTGATCACGTCCGTCCACCACTGACGCGGGCCTCCGTATGCGCCGCGGAGAACATCCTTGCGGCCGTAGTTCGGGTATTGCTTGATGATAGTCTTGTAGGAGGATTTGAATGCTGATTGGATAGCTTGTGGCGTCAGGGCTGTGCGGGGGATGCCGTAGTCGTGCGCTACGGATGTATATTGTTCTGGGACAGGCGTGCGTGGGTGGAAGAGGGTGTCGAAGGCGTCGAAGGTAAGGAGCAGAGTGCGGGGCGGTTTTGATTTTATTGTGTAATGGCGCGCACTGTTTCTCAAAGAATGGGAGAGCATTTTAGGGCGAGAGTTGTTTGAAGGTCATGTTGGGAGCTGTGACGTGCTTTCTTATCAGGGCTTATCGCGGAGGGCTGGAGATGATTTTGTGGGGGCGCTGCTTCCTCTTCCGTGGTTGCCCAGAATGTAAAAACAACACAAGACTATATGGGATTAAGCAGACCATTGATATATATATTTATTATTCGTCAATGCAGGGAAGATAATTTCTTCTGCTGCTCTAGGGCTGCTTGAGCTTGGTGATATGTAGTACCTGGTAACGCTTAACATAGTCGGCTTCTTTATACTCCCGAAGCCACACCTCCAGCTATAAATTCCAAGGTTCTCCAAACATGGTTGCGTCTGGTTCATTACACAGTAAGTCAAAAATATCCAACTGAGATCAAAACTTTGATTAATATCCAAACAAAAAAGATCCGCCCAAACCTGGAAGTCAGAGCCCTAAGTTTTCTTCCCGACGCCGAGCAAGATAAGCATCGGGAGACACTTGTACATGGAGCAGCCCTACGCCTCACCACTCTAATCGTACTAGCGCAACAAGCCATCACAGCCCAGTCTGCACCAAGCGTCAGAAAGTTGCGTGGCCCATCTGCTGACGCGGCTCGACCGATGCCGGGCTCCAATAGCCGTTAGAGTGGAGATCTGCGCCCATCAGATAATAACCTAATGCACGTCCGCTTCTTTTCTTTTTGCATATACTCCGTACCTACCTGGTATGCTGCAAAGATTATTCTCCAGATCCTGCGAGGCTCTCACTCCACCAACAGCTCACATTTATCCCAGACTTACCAGAATAAACCCGTACAGAACTGCGCCTCCACATGCGTCCCCACACTCTCCTGGCGATAAGCTCCCTTTTGGGGCTATCGACCAGCACCGAAATACCAGAAGTACCAAATGACCCGGTCATAAAAAACGCCCACCACATATTCAATGTGATCCACGACTCTATGCGTCAGTGGGGCTCTTCACTGCACCACAACGGCGTCTCGTTCTTTCTCGCCAGCGTGCCGGCGGGTACTCAGCTCTACCACGGCACCCACAACCAGCCCCCTATTACGGGGCCCGAATGGCTCGCGTTCGAGCCTGAGCATGCACTTGTCTTTGCGAGTCCAAGACCCGGCGGCGGCGGCGGCCCACCCGGTGGTCCGCATAGGAAAGACCCGGAGCATTTGAAAGATGGCCCTGAGCATCCGAGACATCGTGATGAATTGCGCCGCAGGGAGCACGATGAAAAGCCGCCATTTGGAAAGCCACCGTCTGACAAGCCTGGATTTGGGGGGCCGGGATACCTGCACACCTACGCTGCTGCTGAAGATCTGCGTCTGGTCTACGTTGACGGCGAATCCGCCGCGAAGACAGACAAAGGCACGCTCGACTCGCAGGATGTGCTATTGCTAAATATAACTTCAGACGGCGTGATGGGGGGCGAGTTCCAGCGTGCCCAGAAGGCATGCCAGCTAGCGAACGAGGAGTGGGGCGGTAGAATCGACGGTCTACTGCGCATGGAAGCCGGGTTTGAGATTATTCTGTGCTCATTTGAGCAGAACCTGAAATTGCTGCGGGTTAGCCAGGTATCGAACGAGACACAAGGCGAGCATGAGAGGAAAGAACCAGAAACGATGAGAGAAGATGAGAAAGGCCCTCGGCCTATGCCTGGGCCTAGTGCGTTACGCTGGCTGCGGGCTGTTAGTGCACGCTACGACGGAATTGGGGGGCACAGGGTGCGTTTGAATTTCGACAGCCTTGTGACGGCTTTTGCGCACGATGTGGACTTATTCCCGGGTGATACGAAGCTGCCACGCCTGGAGCAGCTTGATAAGAGCGAGATCAAGGCTATTCGAGAGGAACTGGTGAATAGAATATTAACACATAACCCATCAGCGTACTCGTGGGATTGGCAAGCGACAGTCGACATGATCGTGAAGCGGTATGGCGACGAGTTGTCTTATTTTGGGTCTGGAAAGATCGAAAGCATTGAGAGGCTGCGATCGCACGTGCAGCTGCTTATGTCGCCATTTACTGACTACAGTGCGCGGGATGCAACGCTTGAGGCTGAGAGATGTGCGACGCAGTTCTTGCCGGTGCAGGTGCAGGACACCCCTAGTGTGCCGGCGAGGGCAGTGCACAAGGTGGCGTTGCGGGTTTGCGAGACACTGCTAGAGGCGGCTGCCGAAGAAGTGCTTGAGCCTGCAGTGGAGAAGATTCAAGCTTTGGTCAAGGTCTTGGACTGGACGACATGGAAAGAATGCCGAGGTTGCGAGGATAACGAGATCTGTGTGGTGCCGATTTGGCCTATGGGATCTAAAGAAGATTATGAGAATCCAAAGTGCAAGGATGCTTCGGAGCCTTACAATCCAGACGATGAAAGTTACTGGGGAAGGATGCCTCATCCATGATACAGAGAGAAAGGGATTACAGATTTAGCGTATAATGTAAGGTATTAATTCGTGAATCAATTAGGCAATACCAATTGAGCTTTAAACATGTTAGAAAAAGGCGAGGCGTGTACGCTTTCAAAAGAATTGGGTACATTGAATATATAGACAAAAAATTAGAAGGGGGAACTCCTCATGTTCGTTCGTTTTGCGTGCGTTAGCCCGAAAGCAGCCATTGCAGCCAAACTCTCAAGACACAATTACAAGAGGACCCATAGAAGCGAATGTTGTCCATTCAGGGTATCGTCATTTAAAGGTTGGAGAGAGTACCACCGACAGTGCCAGTAGCGCCCTCGACGACAGTGCCGACGGTGGAGGACAGGCTGGAGAGGCCAAGACCGGAGAGGAGACCAGAGACGGTGGAGGTGAGACCGGTGAGACCAGACTCAACCTTGACGAGGAGGGTGGAGGCACCATCGGCGGAGAGCAGACCGAAGAGCTGGGAGGGGTCCTCACCGAGCTCCTCAGCCTTGGAGGTGAGGTCACCAACGACAGGGACGGAAGCGACAACCTTACCGACGGTGCCGGTGACGGTGGTCAGGTCAAGGCCCTGGAGGAGAGAGGGCACAGCCTTGAAGACGAGGGTCTCGCCAGTCTGGCTGACGACGGACAGGGTGCCCTGGACGGTAGAGTCGACGCCGTTGTCACGGGCAGCGATGCTCTCAATGTCGCCGAGGGAAGAGACGACGGTGCCAACGGTGGAGCCAACCTTGCCGAGGCCAAGGCCGGAGAGGAGACCCTCTACGGTGTTGGTGAGCTCGACGAGAGCGAACTTGCCGTCCTTGAGGGCAACGGTGATGGTGCTACCGGCAGCACCGCTGACCTTGAGGCCAGTGGCGGAGTCGGCGATCTGGGTGATCTTGCCAACGGAGTTGGTGACGGAGCCGAGGCTGACACCGCTCAGGATGTTCTTAGCATCGGAGTTGAGCTCGACGAGGAGGCTCTTGCCCTCAGCAGTGGTGATGGTCAGGACCTGGTTGACCTCGCTGGTGACACCGGAGACACCCGAGTTGGTGATGGGGGTGTTGATGGGGGTGGGCAGGGCGATGGCAGCGGAGGCCAGGAGAGCAGTGGCGAGGGTGAAGTACTTCATTTTGAATGGATTAGGGAGTGACTGGTGCTGTTAAGCGTAAAGAATGGACGGTATAAACCGGAAGTTAAAGAGAGACTGGAAGTAAGGACAAAAGCTTCTTAGGAGAGAAAGAAAAAGAAACGCCCATATGAGCAACCCTAGCTTTTATATACGATCCTGCCTGTTAGCAATCAGGGGCGGGAGATATCCACCAGGCTCAGCCTAAACTCTCTTGACATCGAGGGCACGAGCGCAGGGCATGCCCACGTCCTCGACATCCACCGCAGTCATGTCGTGCCCCCGAAGACGGTGATATCTAAGAGGATCTCAAAATAGCGCCACCAATGATGGGCGGATGCGATATACGGCGGCCAATGAGCAGGAGTACTTTTGCCCTTAGCGTTGGACTAGTGCGAGCACCAGCGCAGGGGAATTTTGGGGGTTCGAGGGGGCTGTTATCCACTTGTCAACACGGAAAGGAGGGTCTATCCTCATTACGGAGATGGCGATCAACATGTCGGACGACTCCGTGCGGAACCCGGGGATTTGGAGCAGTGGATCATTCTCAATGGTCAAGAGGATGTGAGAATAGAGCAGAGCAATCCGTGGAGGTTGATATTAAAACGCGGAGAATAAGCAATGCAGGTAGGGTTCGAGAGCCGGTTTCACGTAGACAGGCAGTTCGCAGCCACGAGGGCGCCAGGGTCCTGCTAGATGCCGGCGCCAGAAGTCAATATGGTACCTGAGTCAATGCACACCGACTAACTGCATGCGTGTGGAAAACGCCGTCAATACACTTGTTAGGCCTGCAGATCGACATTAACTGCGCCTTGGTCCACTTTTTGCGCCTCGAGCATGCCAATAGTAGGCGGTAGTCGTTGCAAAGGACGCCCCAGGAGCCCGCCCCCATGTCACCGTTAAGCAAGGCCAAGGCCGTTTCCCCGGCTGGGCAATTCTGGTGGGTGCTGGTGGGCGCTGTTGGTTGTGCCTCACATCCTTCCCAAGCTATGTGGAGACTAACGTCAAATAGTCACATCAGTGGAGCCTGAACCGTCGCCTTGCTGCTGCTGGCTTTGCATGTCGGCAGGATTCCAACCACCCGCTGGGTTGCATCATAACAAAGAAAATCCTGATAAGCACAATAGACGTGGCGATATTCATGGGTCATGGAGCAGTTTCGAACGGGTAGTTGGGCGGCTCGAATTCAGGGGTTCGATAGAACAAACCCCTCCGGAGAGTGTACCGTTTTCAAACGGAGTGGATATAGGATTTCCCCTGAAAATCCCCTTTCTAGTAGGTTGGTACAGTACAATTGCCACTTTTCAGTGGGCCTTTTGGACCTGTAAGAGAACAAAGAACGCACAGAAGTTGGCAATGAAAGTCTGTTCGTGTGGGGAGAAAGTCAAAAACGTTGATCATTTTATGGAGGGGAAACACATGTGTGATGCCCAAATTTGGGAACTATGAAGCGAACCCATAGCCGAGGATACTTAAGATCTTGGAGATGGTCTTTCTCGAAGAACACCAGTGCCAGATTCAGGCAAAAGGTCAGAATCGAACATGCCCAGAGATTCCTGCCAATTAGTGGATCACGGCTGACTAGCCGGGTTGAGAAGACTAAACAAGCCTTCGGAGGAAATGCGACAGGCTTGAATAGTTACGAGCCTCGGGGTTCCCGTCAATTTTGCGTAGCGTAAGCATGCCCGTTCAGCTAGTCTTCCCTGTGATAATCGACACGCGAGGATCATAATCCGAGTGGCCTTGCTCTGTACATCCTGGAGGCCTATTGACATCATGTCGGTACCCTTACGGCACTTAATAGCTCCTATTGTTCAAATTCCTTGGCATTTCGCCTAGCCCGGAAAGGTAAATGTTGTTCGTGCCTTACTGTGCACTCGCTATAGCAACCGACAGGAGGATTGGTTGCGCAGTAAGGCACGGGCGTGGTCATACTGGGGAACCAACTTTGACTCCTCACTACAAGAGATTTCGCGGATAGAGATACTCCGCCCGTGAAACAGGAACGATAATTATCCAGTGGCGTAATCTATTCATGATGCTCGCCTGGGTGCTAATCACTGCTAATTATACTGTGCTTCTGCTGCGCTTATGTATAATGTCTACCAGGCCATCTCTATCGAGTCCGTAATGACTGGGGGTCCAGCATTGGAACGATGCTGTACAATGTTCCTACCAGTGAGATTACCGCCAGGCGTTATCCCATCCGGCCTGCTCCACCACAAATGCGATTGCCAACTCGCTGAAGCGTGCCATGTGCTGCGAGAAGTTAGCACTCTACCTCGGAAAATCAAAAACCATATAAGAAGCTTACATCAAAAGAGAAGTACCCCTTCTCGTCATCAATACCGATAATGTCATGGGATCCATGGACATATGGGTCATATTCGCCAGGGAAGCCGTTGTTTGCGAGCGGGTTACCCTCGGACGCAAACGCAGCCGGGTAGTTGAGCTGCGTGTATGACATGTAGTCAGAACCGGCAGATCTGTCTCGTTAGCAGATGCAAATAAAGGAATGCGATTTAACTTACGGTCCTAGCTCATATACCTTGGCGGGGATAGAGCTATATTTATCGGCCAATTTCAGTACCCAGTTGGTAAGGGCGTCATCAGCTTGAGTTGCAATAAAGCCGATCGTTTCGGTCGCATTGCGAGCGACAAAGGCGGTCATATCCTAGAGAAACATATTAGTTTCTTCTTTTCGAGCAAACATGGTCAGAGATCTTACAAACTCCATCATCGCTCCGATGTTTGCTCTTTGCTCTTTCTTGTAGCGAGCAATCCGTTGGCTGCCCAGCAGTCCACCCTCCTCAGCTGCATACCAGTGGAATTCAACCGGTCCGTTCTTGGGGGTGTACCCACTCTCAGCTAGAATGCGGAATGCCTCCAAAATACTAACTGTGCCTGATCCATCATCATCCGCGCCAGGTGCAGGTAGAAGAGGAAAAAGATAGTTTGCGGAGTCCTGGTGTGCGCCGAGAATCGTCAAGGGCGCAGAAGCATTGCGGACCTTGGGCTCGAATCGAGCAATAATAGACGACTGAGGGAAAGGGTGGGTGAAGTATTCGAGGGAGATATGGGTGCGGAAGGGAGAGTTTGAAATAATCTGTCATATCGTTAGCACATAAAACTGCTATACCAAGATCGCTGATAGTCACCTCGGCGATGTGGTCGTGAAGCCACTCAGAGCTCTGTTCGCCAAAAGTATATCCATAGTATCGGTTGAAATAGCTTGTGAAATGCGTGAGAACCTTTTCTAGGCGCTTTGTGTCGACTTTGGAGAACAGCGGTCGGATGAGGTGCTGATGCACGAGGTCAGGCAGGTCTATCGAGGTTCACGTTAGAGGTCGGCTTGTACAGACTGACTAGGAAACTTACGCGCATGACCAGAGAGAGTGTCCACTTGGTCAGCATAGAAGTCCTCGTGTTCAGTAATATCGACAAACTTCTTTCTTTCCTTCCGGAGTCGGAGCTTGTCACCCTCGGTCAACCATCTCGCCCCGGCCTCTCCAGACACACGCAGCAAGCGAGGCTCTGAGAGAAGAGATTCACTTGCAGGGTCTAAATGGACCATAGCTTCCACTGGATCAGAGTATTTCTCGAGGACTGCGGCAATGGCATCCTGGGAATGAGGCGAGGCGTGGGAGCTCGGAGCTTCGTGGGTCGATCCGAAGACCACTTGTGATTGTGGCACTGCTGTGGCAACACTGGCAGTGCCAAGCAGGAATATGCAAAGAGGCTTCAGCATGGCGTGTTAATATTGGACTCCTCGAGGGTGATAGGAGAGTCACTGAGGTGCTGAGACGGAGACGTGACGTGGGAAGCCTGCGGAATGCGGAGATGCGCGATAAGGCGATAACGAGATCAACACAGCAGATAACGCCATTATCGTCATAACCCCGAATGTCCCCAACGATCTCCAAATACACCCGTGGGCTGTTTTTATGGAGAAATATGAACGCTAGTTTGCGATGTTTTAGATCTCTTGATAGTATAGTTATGATGTGTTATTGAGCCTTGGTACGTGTTGTCCGAGACTTGAATCTTATCCACGGTTCAGCATGAAAACAACCTTGGAATTGCAAGAGCCAGTATATACTAATGTAAGTCATAAAGTCTGCATAAAATTCATGGCACTCAAGCCCGAGATGGAGAACATTGAATAGTCACATCTTTCCATTCTTCAATCTCTTTCAAAGCACCCTCCGTCAACCCTTTCGTGACTTGAAGCGCGTCGACACCCATGAGTAGACGAGTGGGCAAAGCACGCTGATCTTGTCCAGTCACAACATCGAATAGCACTTGACCACACTTTTCGGGGGTACACCAGGTCGATTGATCCACGCCCTTGATATAGCCTATCAGCTGATTAAAGCCACCCGTAGGAATATCATATGCTGGATGTCTTGAGGAATTGCTCAGACTTGTCTCGAGGTAGTTCGTCCGAACTCCACCAGGAGCAACAAGCAATGTTTTGATGTTCCAAGCCGGATCAAGCTCCTGAGCGACCGATTTTGTGAATCCCTCCAGAGCAAATTTGCTAGATTTTTGTTAGCAGAGGACAATTGCTGCTGAATATTGATGCTCACCTTGCATGATAATAAGCATGGCCCGGAGCTGTGATCGCACCTCCCATCGACGTAATCTGTACTATAGTACCTCCTTTGCCCTTTGGATTGACTTCACGGAAGACTCGAAGAGCCTCTTTGGTAATATGAACAGGGCCCCAGAAGTTGGTCTCTAGTTGATGTCGGGCATCAACTTCTGAAATAGCCTCTGTGTCGCCCATTAACCCATACCCCGCATTGTTTATGACAACATTGATCTGTGAAAACTTTGCGAGTGTCTCTTCGAATGCCTTTGCAATCTCCTCTTCCGAAGTGACTTCCAATTTGAGCTTAAGAACGGTAGGATCATCAGGGAGGTATGCGAGTGCTTCAACATTACGAGCAGTTGCTACAATCCGATGACCGGCCTTGTGAACTGCCTGTGCGATTCCTTTTCCAATGCCAGAGGAGCAACCAGTCACTAGTCGCTGTTAGTGAAGTCAATATTAGAAGCGTTCGAAAAATATTGCTCACCAAACCAGACTGTGTCAGGGCCGAAAGTAGATGCGGGTGCCATTTTAATGAAAGGACTTTGCCGTAAACAATATTCCTCAGAGATTCTTAGTTCTCTCAATCTTAAAGCCTTCATTCACACCCTTTATATGCTCTGTATTCACCTGACACGGAGATCTTAATCGCGATGGGATACCTTATCTAAACCCAAGTAGGAAAGTGCACTAAAGCCGCTGGATCAAAAGTGGGTCTGGACACTATTCATATCCGCCGTCGCCTGTCAGGCTTTCTCTCTCCAACACACAGCTTTTAGTGCAGTTACTCTAACCGGCAATCTTGATGAGCTGAATCCATTACAACAAGAAAGATGGCAGGACCTGCTTTTATCGTGGCCACCGGAGATCCCGAGAAGGGGCGAGGTCAACGACTAAGCCAGGCGCGATCGCACGCCGCCAAGAGGCAACATCAGAAGCGTCCTCAACGAAGCAAGCCAAGGACATCCGGCACTCAATTGACAGACCAAAAAGGCTTGAACCTTGAGAGGGCATTGCAACAAATCCCCTTAGAGCTCCGCGTTGCAGTAAAGCCGCCTCCATTATATTCGGCCCCGATCGGGTATGAAAGAATGCAAGATTGTAAGTCAAATTGGTTATAGCTAAACAAGCTACGATTTTTTTTTAGCTCCTGCATAACTGACCGCATATTTAGTCATCTCTCAGTATACGCGTTACAGCGAAGAGATCCATCCTTTCTTCAAGAGTGTAGCTTATGCGGCTGTCACCCATCCTGCGTTGATGAGTTCCAAAATACTAAATGCATCTTCTTGGGATGATCTGAATACCGGACAGGAAATAAGCGAAATATCGCTTCAGCAAGGCCTAATAACTCGCCGATTGCTGAGCGAGTCCATGCAAGATCGGGCAGAAGCATGCAGTGATGTGACCATGGCTGCACTTGTTTCCATAATATTGTTCGATGTAAGGAATGATTCCTACGGCTATAACCATCATAAATAAACCCTCAAATGCTGACATGTATCCGCAGTTGATAACGGAAGATGAAGAGAACCTCAATAGAGACGAGAAGGGCTTTGAGCGGCTACTCCAATTGCGAGGTAGTTTATCCAGCGATGGGTTCCAAGGACAACTAAAAAAGAGCATGTCCATGTATGCAAGTCAATCAGTATGGAATGAAGCAGGTGCTGACATCAATACCAGAGTCTCCAGATTCAAATGGGTCATAAAAATTGGTTCTTACAAAGACCAGAGGACATACGAAGAACCTATCGTCTCATTCTCACCACAACGATCACAAGATATCGAGATCTTCACACTTGGTTCAAAAATTGATTCCACTTATCCCATGACAACCACTCTACGGAATATATACCGAACAATATCCATCTATCGGGAATACACATCAGAAGAACCTTCCCCATATCTATCCCTAACACCCTCAGATCTCTCACCGACACCAACCTTCTTCCCGGGAGAAGATCTACTAAACGACGCTAGAGCAACAGCAATCATACACGCAACCTGGATCTTCCACCAGTGGACAAAGAACGCCTACGACACAAGCAACCTAATGCTCGCTCTCATGAAGCTAAAATACCTCCTCAAACAGACAGACCTAGAAAACTTCTGGGGACCTCTCCCCGGCGCTCTGATTTGGTGCGTTGTCATCGGAGTTCGATTATCGCCTCTATCGCCTGTGCGGAAGTGGTTCATTATGCAAACTACGCGAACCTCATGTGTGATGGCTATGACTTGTTGTGAAGAAGTTATTCGAAGCCTGCAATTTGTTTTGGAGGGATTGGATGGTGGCGAGAGGTATAGAGAGAACGTTATTGTACCTATTTCACGATTATAATAATAAATTCTTCTTATCTGTTTTTTAAACGCGGATGTACGCGGAACAGTGTTACCGAAAATTGGGATTCAGCATGTACACAGAACGCACTATCTTGATTTCGTGAGAGTGGGAGTTTCAGATTGCGGCGAGCTCGGTTTATTCCATGACTACGAATTCACCGCTATTTTACAGATATACAAGTTTGCGATACTTTGCATATGATCTAATCCAGGGCTTTGCTTTAAGATAATCAAAATTCGGGATTCCTAAAAGTTCGTATATTTTTGGCCCCAAAGATCGACGTCATCCGGCAGCTGCAGGTGTTCGGACTACTCGGTGATTGGAAACCGCCGCGGGTGGTGCAACGCAAGAGGGGTTTTAGTCTGCGACACAACATCCCAATAATCCCTGATAATATTCGCTAAAGATAACTCAGACGCGGGCTTATTATATTCAGCTCTTAACTCAATATAAATCTACTATATAGCCTGGGGCAAATAAACGTTCAACGGCTAACACGGCCCAGCAAACTATTGCCGAAGCACTCTATTTCAAATCCTGCGCCGTGACCCAGCCAGTGGTATCGACGGCGGCCCACTCGGCGATCTTCTTCACGCACTTGGTCACGGCGTTCAGCTCGTCGTCGTTGGCGCCGTGGTTTCGGAGTCCGGCTAAATGGCGCCGGGAGGTACCCTCGAGACCCATGCAGGCCATGCAGGAGTAGGACATAATTGAGGTTTCGGGGCGGTTGATAATGGTTTCGTCGGAGAGGAACATTCCGTAGATAATGTTATCGGAGGCCCAGGTGAAGTCGGCGCTCATGCTACCGCATGCTGCCATGATCTTGTTATATTGCTCTTCTCCGTATAGTCCGTAGCAGAGCTCCCGGCCTCGGCGAGTGATTTCGGGGGTTATATTTACGCCCTCCCTGGCGATTATTAGCGAGGCTGTTTTGTTTGAGGGGTGGAAGCTTACTTGGTGAATGAGGGGTCGGCGTCCTCTGGAGCTTCGGCTTGTGCGAGGGACAGAACGGCCGTGATGACCCGCGGGATTCCAATTACAATCCACTGTTTCATCAATTGCTCGCGCAGGCGACGGCTGAGGACGCGGCGCTGCTCATGGGTGGACCATTCTGGCTGTGAGATGAGGTACTTATACAGATGTGTGATGTTCGCGGGGTTGGAGACCGTGATTAAAGACGAAAGCTTGGCAGCTTGTTAGCTTCCAATTACCTCCTGGCTGATGGAGGTCAAGCTCACAGTCATTGTGTACCAGCCATGTTCGCTAACAGAGCTAGGGAACTCCTTCTTGATCTCCTCAAAAATGCGAGGGAGCTGCGAAGTATCGAGAGACATTATGACGAACTTGGAGACTGCTCGGGTCTGCAGTGAAGGTATAACAGAGTGAATGACGGAGAATGCCTCGAGAGTTGCAGGAGAACAAATACCCCTCAGGATGACGCCCCTCCGGCCCCAGAACAAGGTTCCTGTGGGTCCTGGTAACGGATTGCTTGAATTGAACAGATCATGCAGTGGGGCAGAGCCATCTTGAGACGCCCTCTGTCTGAGCTGCTTAGCCGCGGGCGTTGGTGGCACAAACAATACGGAGCAAGGCTTATCTCCGTAGCCCGAGGTACGACGTACTCCTCTCTCTCCAAGGTTCTCAGATTTATCCAGTTTCACTACGGCTGCTATGAGAATTATGCAGGGGTATCGATCTCACACTTTACGGCGATTTATGCGGAACTAATCAACTTGCTCTTTCATGCATGAATCCTTCGGCTTTAGGCAAACAAAAGTCCAATGCTTGTCCTTCTCTCGGCCTTGCCGGTTTAAGTTAATTGCAGATCCCTAGGATACTACTAGTGCAAATATGTTCAACCTCATGAGGTAGTGCCTTGCTCGACCAAGACGCCGTTTGAGGGTTCTACAATACTAGCCAAGTACAGGTTTCCATCACGTCTCAATTTGCATCAAATCCAGAGAGGCAGGAAAAATCGTCGGAAGAAGCCGAAAGGCGTTGATATTTAGCGTTCTGAGCTGAGTGGAAAATCTGCCGGTGGTGACGCCGCACCCGTATTAAAATTCGCATAAGGCTGAAGCTAGCGAGCGATTGAGAAACGAACGTTATTTACACAGAACGCTCTATGTATAGAACCGATTTGCGCCAGGGCACGAGAGCGAGGACAGATCAGAAAGGAAAATGCTAAATAATAGTCATGCGATGCTAATTCAATTGCACGTAGTTTGCTGTGTCACGTTAGCTTCATCATCGCAAGTCCATATAAATGACGAGGGTAAATACCTGGGAATTGACCTTCACGGCCGTCGACGCGACCGGTCCACCACTCGTTGGTATTGTCGGTACGGTGAACGATTTCAATCACATCCCCGGCGGAAAAACCCAAATCTCCGTGGGCCTGGGATTCATAATCGTATAAAGCGGTGACCGTCTCAGCAGCCTTTGTGAGATGAGAAGGCTTGGGCTTAGGAGGTGGAGGGGCGGGCTTGCCCTTGGCAGCAGCGGAGAACGAAGACCCGACGCTGCCAGGAGAGTAGGGTGGCGGAGCCTTCTCGTCAGTTCTTTGAGTGGACGTTGAGCTGCTACGCCCAAGAGCGCTCTTTGCTTCCGCAGCCTTTCCAAGTGGGTTCATTCCTGGTGGTTTCTTTCCCGTGCCCTTTGTCTTGAAATGAACGATCATCAGGGCCTCAGCACGCTCTTGTACGTCACCGCGCTTCTGCTCAAACGCTTCTTCAACATCCATTTGCAGGTTGAAGTAGGAGATGTTCAGACCCTGCATCTTATCGTGTAGGGTGTAGAAGACATTGAGTTGCATGTAATAGAAGGACTGGAAGAGAGGGCGAATGAATTCAGCCTCGAGGGCGAACAACTTCGGTAATTCATCCTTCAGCAGGTTGTTGTAGTAATTATATTCCTGAGTCGCTTGCTCGGCGTCGTTCTCGGCCTTGTATAGAGCCTTTTCATCCTTGATGGACTTATCCTTCTTCTCCTGCAGCTTCTTGAGCGTGTCGTTGTGACGATCGAAATCCAATTGCTTGTGGTTTCGCTTCTTGGCCACCTTCTGGATGACTTTAATGACCTCAAGTAGTTGATCGGCAGGGCTGATCACCCGGCTTTCGATCATCTCCAGCTCAGGAACCAGGGCTTCCTGCAGGTCGCGCACGATCGCCTCATATTCCTCACAGGCCTGGATACCGGCGTGGTTTCCTTCGTCGTGGTAGGAATTGGGATCGGAAGCGCGACCGGAGATAGGCTTGTAAATTTCGGCGATCGCCTTGGAGAATTCGATTTGGTGGCTTAGCATACCTACGAACGCCCAGTCAGCTATGTCTCGCCGGTGATCGCGGGGTTGTGGCCCGCATTCCTGCAGCCTGGTCGGCGGGTCGGCCGGGATTCTTGCACATACCATTAATGGCGTCAAAGTATCGCTTCGACTCATCGTGGAGTTTTTTGGTTTCCTTCTCGAGTTCGGCGAAGCGCAGTTCGGCATCGGAGTACACCGCATCTTGAGTATTGGTAGCGCGATTGAACTTTGACATCAACTGATGCGGCGCGCGGGAGATTCCCTTCTGGAAGCCCTTGAAACTCATGGCGAAGGGAGGGGTGGGCGAACTGGCACGGGGAGAGAGGGAAGAGAAGAAGTGAGGGTTTACAGGGCGGGGTGATCGGGCTTTCCGTTCCCAACTTTCGCTTCAACTATGACATAAGACTGCGGATGCTACGGTTTGTGGCTGTACCTGATTTGCTTCACCCCCGATTTAGTTACGCTTTCGCTAGTCAGCCCCATTTTAGTGTGGCGCGGGCTCAGCTAGCGGTTCTATGGGCCAGTTGGCGCTGCGAGCTGCCCTTTGCGCTTCTTTGGCCCCTTCAGGCAGCCGAGATTCGAGAGATGGTCTCCAGCCTAAGCTTGGCGAAGTCCACGGGTGTCCCACGAGGATCTGATCGGCCGTGTTCCTGTCCAGCCCTACCCGGATTAAATATACGGGGCCTCTTGTGATCGCAGCCAGCATGGAAGTACTTCAAAAGATCGCATGTGTAGTCTGTAGCAGTCTCAACTATTTGAGTAGTTCATGGGCCTGCAGAATAAACTGAGAAGCTGAGCCAAGGTTTCCCTGCCAGGAACTATTTTCCTGGGGTAAAGACGAGGGGCCATTGATAACTTGTTGGCACTCGCAAAGGCACCGAGATGGCACGCCGCACTCGAGATGCTGTCACAGAATAATATGTATATCTCTATTATCGGACTCTACACCTTGCCTTGCACTTTCATACAAAAGTGAAAGCAGAACGTCAATCCATCCGCGGATCGACCGCGGTAATGCCTCAGGCGTACCGGGGAAACCAAACGCCGAAAACCTCAACTCCGAATTCCCCGAGATAACGGGAAAAGATTACCGCCAACTCGTAAACTTCCTCCTTCCATCTCGATGCTCTGTCTTGCATCATCAACATAATGCCTACCACACCCGCTGCCTGGAGACAGGCGACCCGCGTCTGTTCAAGGCGCCTGCATTCCCATAGCACCTGGACCGCCCCTCGTCGCGTTCTCGCCACCGGTTCCCGCGGAGCTCGCTCTTATGTCACAGAGACCAAGGCCGGACATGCGCAAGTGAACGTCGAGACGGCCATCAAGGATGAGCAAAAGTCTTTCATGAAGCAGGCTGGTGTTGCTCCTGGAAATGTCAACTTGCCTAGCTCTGGCACCTCCGCTGATGCCAGCATGAGCCCTACCGCGGGCATCCTCAAGCAGGCGACTGTTATGGACCAGGGCACCCGCCCAATCTACCTCGATATGCAAGCCACCACCCCTCTCGATCCCCGCGTCCTCGATGCTATGCTCCCATTCCTGACTGGAATTTACGGAAACCCGCACTCGCGAACACACGCCTACGGTTGGGAGTCAGAGAAGGCCGTCGAGCAGGCCCGTGAGCACATTGCCCACTTGATCGGCGCCGATCCCAAGGAAATTATCTTCACAAGTGGTGCCACTGAGAGTAACAACATGAGCTTGAAGGGTGTTGCGCGATTCTTCGGTCGCTCTGGAAAGAAGAAGCACATTATCACCACCCAGACCGAGCACAAGTGTGTGCTGGACAGCTGTCGCCACTTGCAGGACGAGGGATTCGAGGTCACATACTTGCCTGTACAGTCAAATGGATTAATCAAGATGGAAGACTTGGAGGCAGCTATGCGCCCCGAGACCGCTATTGTCAGTGTCATGGCAGTCAACAACGAGATTGGTGTGATTCAGCCTTTGGAGGAGATCGGCCGCCTGTGCCGCTCCAAGAAGGTCTTCTTCCACACCGATGGTGCCCAGGCCGTTGGAAAGATCCCTCTGGATGTCAACAAGGCCAACATTGACTTGATGTCCATTTCTAGCCATAAGATCTATGGTCCCAAGGGTATTGGTGCTTGCTACGTTCGCCGCCGCCCTCGTGTCCGTTTGGACCCTCTTATCACCGGTGGTGGTCAAGAGCGTGGTTTGCGCAGTGGTACTCTCGCCCCTCATTTGGTTGTTGGATTTGGTGAAGCTTGCCGCCTCGCCGCGCAAGATATGGAGGTAAGAAAATCGTCGCTTTCCTTTTGTCGCTTTTTTTCATGATTATTTATTGCTTTAAAATGTCTGAGATCTCGGGCGGTAGCCCCACTCCCTTGAGGAGTGGTGCCTGGTTCAATGACGTTCGTGCAGGGGTAATGAAGCTTTGCAATGCGCTCGGTTCTTTCGTTTTGCCCCTCAAAGACAGAAGGCTAACTTCAGTGATTATAGTACGACACCAAGCATATTGAGCGTCTCTCAAAGCGTCTCTCAGAGGGTCTGCTTTCCATGGAGCACACTGCCCTGAACGGTGATGCTGAAAAGCACTACCCTGGTTGTGTTAACGTCTCTTTCGCCTACGTCGAGGGAGAGTCCCTCTTGATGGCCCTGAAGGATATCGCTCTCTCGTCAGGAAGCGCCTGTACTTCTGCCTCGCTGGAGCCCAGCTACGTTCTGCGCGCCCTTGGCAGCAGCGACGAGAGCGCCCACAGCAGTATTCGTTTTGGTATTGGCCGTTTCACTTCAGATGCCGAGATTGACTACGTTCTGAAGGCTGTTCGGGACCGTGTCCATTTCCTGCGCGAGCTGAGCCCACTTTGGGAACTGGTGCAGGAGGGTATCGATTTGAACACTATCGAATGGAGCCAGCACTAATTCATTCTTTAATTCCTGATGCTGGTCTTAATTACGCTCGCTGGAGAATAAAAATTCATTTCCCTTCGACTTGGCGTTAGGATCTGATGTAACAACAATGTTTGATGTACAGAATGCAATACTCCCTCCAATCCAGACACCGTAATTTGTGCACACTCCCCTGGCGTATCTGAGTACATGCTTGAAGGCTGCAAAATCTCCTGTGGTAGATCCCGGCTTCGGAACCCGTAGCATTAATCAGCGCGTGGCCAACAGCTAATCAATTGGGAAGGCTAGAAAACTGCAGTGGGAGCCTTGCCACTCGGTCTATTTGCCAGAGCAAGCGAGGGCTCAGGTAATAAACAGAAGAAACTCGTCTTATGTTAGTCAAGTATGTCGAGGTAGTCGGATATAATCCTGGCTAACTCCGCGGGTCAGCCTTAGGGAATTGCGGCGGGGGTTATTATGCATTCGGAGTTAGGAACATGCACAAGACCCCGGCAAAATCCTCACTGATAAGTATTATAAGCAAGCCCAAGAAATTCTGAATATCTAGCATGTTGTCACAGTTTGAGAATGAATGAAAGCAGCTAGTCCGCACCTCACCGCGCCAATTCCAACAGTACGGAAACAAACAACCAAGGACATAAATACCCCAAACAATGTCCAAACAGTCACTCCAGTACCAACTCCCCGAAAAGGGAGGCCAATTCACCCTCGTCCAGGTGAATACCCCAGCACCCGGTCCCAATGAGATCTCCATCCGCACCAAAGCCATAGGCCTCAATGGAATAGATTGGAAGAGCCGTGCGTTCGGAATAATGATACAACAATGGCCCGCCGTGCTAGGTGTCGACGCAGCCGGAATCGTGGAAGCCGTCGGAGACGAAGTGAAAGACTTCCAAGCCGGCAACGAGGTCTTCTGTCTTGCGGGCATGGATTCGCGAGGCGGTGCCTTCCAAGAAATCCTGACCGTGCCAGCGTACTTCGTGGCCAAAAAGCCAGCTAACTTGACAATGGAGCAAGCCGCATCTCTTCCGTACGATAACATCAAGCCTTGAACTAAATTATGCATTATCTATAGATATAATGCAATACTAACTTATCGCAAATGGATAGACTCGTCGCTACAACGGCCGCCGCAGCTATCACAGTCGGCTTGAAGCTGCCATTACCCCATTTAGATCCCATCGGCACCAACGAACATGGCATCCAGTCCATCGTTGTTCTAGGAGGAAGTTCTGGCGTTGGTGCTATGGCCATTCAATACCTCCGTCTAGCTCTCCCAGAAGCAACGATCCTCACAACCAGCTCGAAACAGCACCATGATCGCCTTGTCTCTCTCGGCGCTAATAAATGCTTTGAAAGAATGTCTCAAGACGATCCTACTGATATCCGCGCTGTAACAGCCCGCGGTGCTGGTGTAGACGCTATTCTGGATACAGTCGGCGCGGCGGGTATCCAGCCAGCAGTCTTTGCTGCTCTTAGTCCAAATGGGCCTAGAATTTATTCACAGGTCATGACTGGGGCTCCTATAAAAGTGCCCGAGACGGTTAGTGCTACTGTGGTGTTTGCGAGGCAGATTTTCGGCACGAGTGGTGGGCAGGAGATGATTCCGGGGTTGGCGCGTCTTGTGGAGTGTGGGCAATTTAAGCTTCCTACGGATGTGGAGATTGTTGGAAATGGATTTGAGTCTATACAGCCAGCTTCGGAGAGATTGATGCATGAGGGCGTTAGTGGGAACAAATTTGTTGTAAGCGTTTAGCGTGTTTAGTTGGTACAGCCAAGTGCCTATTGCATACTGAGATTTGTCATGGAGTGAGGTAGAGTCAATGCATATAGGGTAGACATGTACCAATTGCAAAAGAAATTAGATGAGAAGCTCGTGTATTCAAAATCATCATTCGCCTCTTCATTCCTCGAATATTCATGATCTAACAATGCACATGTACAGGCTCGTTGTGCGATGGCTTTCATAGAAATCACTTCCCAAAACCTAACTCGCGTATTGGAATACTATGTTCACAGTGAAATCATAATATAATGATTGATATAAGCTATCAGCTAGATGTTTCCGGTTCCACTGGGCATGACTGTCGACCTCTAGAAAGTTGAGTGTAGCGCGGACTGGTTTAAGTCAAAAAGGAGAGTAATACCTTTGGATTCATCACTCTGCGGCTCTGGCTTCTCAGTTGGAGATTCGGACCGCTCATTGGGGCTTACATTTCCTGTGGCTTTCGACATACATAGTCAGACCCCCAGTAGAGTAAAACTACGCGGGCATTCTTTTACCGGCTATACTTACCGCGGCAATCCTAGCTTCATACCAATTAGGTCCCATTCATAGTCACGCGATGCGTAGATGGTGTGCCAGCAACTTGTTTGACTCGGCTTTTTGTGCCCATAGCTGAGCTCTGCGTTCTTGTCATCTTGATGGTAATTCCATTCCCATTCAATATTTGAAAGCGTGAGAAGCGTCGCATTTCTCACAGGGGGCAAATTCAAAGCCACGATCTACCCCGCAATATAGTGCTCAGCACTATGGGGGATTGTGGGGTTCGCCCGAATCGGCAATTTTTTACGCAAGTTTCAAACCCGGTTAAAAACAGGCGCCAAGAAAATTTGGAGAAGTAAATGGACTGCGGAAACAGCAACGTCAGATATCATTGTACCTAAATCAAGTGCCAAACTGTCCCTGTGTTCTAATGACAAACGTACAAGGGCAGAGCTGGACAATCTGGAAATAATTGATTTGTTGAGGTCTTAAAGCCACTCGTTTGCTATATTCCGATCTTTCTAGTGTTTACATGAATGAATGAACCTGAAATCAGATGATAGCCCATCATTGCCCGGTTCAAACTCTTTATCTCTACACGCTGACCTGCGATTCTCGCTGATTGGAGCTGGGCGACACTGTCTCGCCACCGAAGACTTCATCTAGCTGCTCCAAGGTCTTTCCTCCGGTTTCCGGGAGCAAAAAGACCGCCCAGAGACCAGCGAGAAAGCAAAAAGCGGCGAAGAAAATGTAAATTCCGTAGCCGATGGAAGATAGCATTGGCGGGGTTACAACGCCCACGATAAAGTTTGAAATCCAGGTCACGGACGTAGCCAAGCCCACGCCTTTAGCACGAGAGTAATTCGGGTAGACTTCAGATGGCAATGACCAACCAAGTGGTGAATAAGTCACGCCGTAAATACTGATGAAAACGAATGCCATAGCCACACAAGCCCATCCTGCATCTTTATGAGCAGTCCAGTCACTGCCATATTTTGCATCGAGGACTGCGATGACCACATAGGCGGCAGCAGTTCCGAATCCGCCGAATATTGCGAGTGGCTTTCGGCCAACCTTGTCAATAATTACAAAGCAGACACAGACAGCAACAAGCTGAAGAATGTTGAAGACTCCAGACAGGATGAGCGACATCTCTGAAGTTTGACCGATATCTTCAAAGAGGGTTGGGGCATAATAGATGAACGCGTTGATGCCCGAGAATTGTTGGAAGAATGTCACGCCACAGGCCACTATAGTTCTTCGCCAATTCCGACGAGCGAACAAGTCAGCCCAAGAACTTAGCTCTAGCTTGAAGCCGGTGAGACCTGGATGAATGAGTTCTAGCATCTGCTTCTGTGAAGCAATCTCGGTGACAATTTCACTGAATTCTGTTTGCACTCGCTCATCAGTCCGAGGAAGGCCCCGGAGCTTCGATAAACTTGCTAGGCATTGTTCCTGTCGATCTACCAAGGCTAGCCAACGTGGAGAATGCGGGAATATGTGGATTCCAACACCCAGAATTGTAGCACACACCATTTGCAAGCCAAATGGTAAGCGGAAAGAAGCTTGTCCATCAATGAATCTTGTGCCGAATGTCATCCAGTATGCGACAACGGCACCAGTGACAAGTGAGATAGATTCAAGGATCAACAAGGTTCCTCTCAAGTTAGGTGGGGATATTTCGGAGATGTATAGTGGAGCGCCCTGTGTGTTGAATTGGATATTAGTATATGGTTGACACAAAGTAGGGCTTCGTTATGCATACCATCGCTAAGGTACCCACGCCAATGCCTCCAATTGTTCTCCCAGCGACAAGAGCTCCATAACTTTGTGCCGCAGTTTGTATGATTGCACCGATGTCGAAAATGATTACAGCGATAGTCAAGGCATACTTGCGTGATATGCGGTCAGCCAAGTACGGCATGATGAGACACCCAACGAAAGCTCCAAGTAAGAGCATTCCCGTCATGAAGCCCTTTCCAAAAGAAGAGACAGCTTGTGGGAATTGACCATGGAACTCGTCCATCACGTTGACGATGGAGATAACACCCTGGTCATACCCAAAGGAGAACCCTCCCAAGGATGCGAGGGTAGCCGCTCCAAAGACATACCCGGAGCTGAGAAGGCCACGAACTCCGCTTGGTCCATAAGAGGTTCCCTCGACGGTAGCATGGGGATAGGAGGGTGACTTCTGACTCAGCTCCTCATGTTCAGCTATACCAAAGCCATCACCCTCACCAGGGCTGAGCTTTTGTTGTTTTGTTGAAGACATAGAATTCGATCGGTGCGTTCCAATCCAATATGAATTGACTGAATGAGAGGGCCGTGAAACGGCCACCTTATAGTAAATTGTAGACCCGGCGCAATATACCTCACTAAGTGCTCGGCTTCCTACCGAGTTTTGATTCGACTCGTGTCAAATTCCCCTTCTCATTCCCCGCACGGTAGTAGACCCCATGGGGGTGTGGGGGCTTTACGGATAGATCCCTTTTGGCTGATTTATAGCGCATTGCGAGGCACTTCCCCAGAGAATGATGGCATTTTGATTGAAAGCGGAGATAAGCAGGCCATGATTGGCTGCGCAGAAGATGAAGATCGGGGTGGTCCCTGGGAAGTTTTTACCCGCGGGGAAAACTGCTCTATGGGACGATTTAGCGCGCCAATCACCAGAACGGAAGTAATGGGGATGAGGAACGACTAATCTTTTTTAGTTGCGCTTTCATTTGCTATCTGAATGGTAAAGTGACATAAACCTTGCGGAAAGAATCTCCGCAAAGAATCACAGCTTTAATAGATGTTGGAGAACGGCACAGCCCCTTTCGTTTCGTGTGGAAGACCATGCGTATCGGGGATTCCTCTGTCTATAGTAGGTCTCAAGCACACGTTAGATGGCTAGAAAAAGCAGGCCACGTTTCGAGCTACGAATATGTCTATCTGGGCACTGGTAGAAAACCATGATTGAAGGGGCGCTCTCAGAATTGTTGAGTATTGTTACCCACGTCGATTATCCGACACAATAGGTCTACATAAACCAGATACATCCACCATCAATGGGAATATCTAGTATATCGCTCCAATATGAGCTCTTTCGCGTCACCGATACATAAAGGGAGACATCATACCCGTCGCATATTGCGTACTATAACTCTGCTTTGTCCCCACTTCCAATTCGTCGGAGATATTTGGCGGGTGGAAAGCTGGATGACTTCTTCGAGTCACTGATGGAGGAAAAGAATCACAGCATGATCTAGATAACACCCTTGCACGGGGCGAGATAATGGATGAAGTTGGTGGCCTCGTCAATGCTGTTGCCGACACAATGTCTATTGCGTTAAAGAATGTACTGGAATCACTTCTCCACAAGCCGGAGAGCACCCAAGACTCGGAGAGAAGAAGAGACACTTCTAGACGAAGACGAGGGCTCTTTTCCTACGATATAATCAAGAGACTCCCTTTCCTAAAAGCCTGCATCAACGAGAGTCTCCACATCAGCCCAGCTACAACGGCTTTTCAATATTCTATTTGGAGGCTTGCCGTTAAAGGGTTGGTATCGCAATACGACCTCGGAAATTATGGTTGATTCGAGTAGTCTCTAAAATGAAATTTGGATAGAGAAATGAAAGACATGATATATGTAAAGAACATTCTTGGCAGATGATTGTAGACTACCAGCAAAGTCACCTGATCTAATACTTACTCATCTAGTCACGTGCGAGTACTCACGTGCCAGAGTATTTCCGTGCTCAAATGTCCAGTGGCGTGCTCAGATATGCCGGGCAGGGAGAGGGAAGCCATTACTCTGATCCTCTGATTCTCTCATTCTCGCGATGCACTGTATATCCAACATGTACCGAGAGATACAGTCTTGGACATGCAGACAGACGTGACGTTGGCCCCGGAAATCTGGGGATCTCGGCCCCTGTTCACCGTGAGCCAAAAGGTTTTAGCGTCGGTATCGGCGATTGCGTAGGGGCGCTCGCTTAAGGCCCGGAATCGGCGAGAACGCACTCAGCGGCCTCTAAAACGAGACTCCGGTTCATTCTCTAGCACCCACGCTAGTGACACTAGTTGAGCACCCAAATCGCTCGCACTCATACTATCCGGCTGTCCCGCTCGACCGCAGCTGCAAGTCACTGCGCGTGGAGGCCCGGGTCCATGGCTTTATATTTAAGCTCGTCTATAATAAACCTAGTCTACGAGGTTCTTTTCCTCACCTGCTCTCTAAAGGACACTCAATTCCCCCCAATTCCCTTCCCGACCCGCATTTCCCCAAAATGCCTTCCAAGGTATCTGGCCATCTATATCCCCTACATTCTAAGCCTATATCGGACCCAGGCGTTCGGCCCCGTCCCAGATGATTGCTGTGCTGGCGTGCGCGAGGCCCGCCCGTTGCTTAGAAATGCCTCGTTACGATCAATTACGTGCATCTGTACTTGTCCCGCGTCGACGAGAAATCTCTGCCTAATTCAAATGAAATCATTTCTGCGGCAATAATCCTGGAAACTCCGCATTCTTGTTCCGACGTGCCTCCTGCTCGGCCAGAACTCCGGTACGAAGTATAACTACCAGAGGACCCTCGTAAAACTCCTCGAGGCCTCCGCTTGTTCCCGGTCGCGAAATAGTCTTTCGGAAAACGCAAATTAATCGGTCTTCCGCCACCAAGAACTCGACCCCTCTCAAGGCCCTGGTTCCTGTGCTTCTGACGTCTCGTGCTCTCCCGCTACCGCTACAAACGCAGCGTGGCAGATTGAGAAGCCGTGTTTCGGCCGACTTGCTCTTGCTCTCTTCAACCACCGTTTGCTTCGGTTGATCCGATCTGAATGGGGTGAAAGAAGTCCGCCTCTATCAGGAACCTGCCCTCGTGACGATTTTGCCCTTTTCCGCTTCCGGCTGCATGCTCTTTCACCATGCTTCCACCGTTCTCTTTGGAAGACTACGGCATTTCGCCTCAGTATGGATTCCTTCCAGCAGAGCCACCTTTGAGTCGACTACCAAATAAGTACTATAACAAATGGGAGACCATCGTCGCAAACCTTCAGCCCCTGCTTCTCAGCAAGCGCGTCCGGTCCATGATAGATGGCATGCCAGTTCTGTCCACGGAGCACCTACACGATGAGCCAGAATGGCGTCGTGCTTATGTTGTGCTAGTGTTTATGCTTCATGGCTATGTTTGGGGTGGAGATCGTCCAGCCTCGGTATGTTCTGCCCCGAATTTTCCTGGAACATTGGCTAACATCATAACCAGAGAGTCCCTCCTCAACTGACTATTCCTCTATTTAAAGTCTGCGACCATCTGGACCTTCCGCCTGTCGCTACCTACGCTGGAGTTTGCCTCTGGAACTATAACCCTATACTCGGCGAGGAACCAACAGGCGAGCTAGAAGACCTGGCTTGTCTGCAAACATTCACTGGATCCCTCGACGAACAATGGTTTTACCTCGTCTCCGTCGCCATAGAAGCTCGCGGCGCGCCCTCTATTCCTCTCATGCTCGAAGCCATTGCCGCAGCCCACGCCGGCAAAGTCGAAGTTGTCACGGACTGCCTGCAAGAGTTTGCCGGCATTATCGACCAAGTGACCGAGATTCTTCAGCAGATGTACGATAACTGTGACCCATATGTCTTCTATAACCGTATCCGACCATACCTCGCCGGAAGCAAGAATATGACCGAGGCAGGCCTGCCCAAAGAAGGCCTGAACTATGACGACGGCAGCGGCAAGCCTATTTACCGACAATACGGAGGAGGCAGCAATGCACAAAGCTCATTGATTCAATTCTTCGACATTGTACTAGGAGTCGAGCACAGACCCACCGGAGTGTCACGAAACGACGAGGCCTCAAACGCCGAGGCCAAATCAAAGGCCAGCCACGGCTTTATCCATGAAATGCGCGGCTACATGCCCGGCCCCCACCGGCGCTTCCTACAAGATGTCGAAGCCATCGCGAATATCCGGGAATTCGTCGACGCAAACCGCAACAAGCGAGGACTCGTGCTCGCCTTCGACGCTTGTCTCGCAACATTGCGCAACATGCGCGATAAGCACATCCAGATAGTATCCCGCTATATCATCCTCCAATCTCGAGGAGCACGCCGGCAACCATCCCAATCCAGCTCCGCTAAGCCTGATATCCCGTCTGCGCCCGCACCTGTGAACCTTGCTACTGCCGCACCGTCAGACAAGAAGAAGCTTCGAGGCACGGGGGGCACAGCTCTGATCCCATTCCTCAAGCAGGCACGCGATGAAACCGGCGAGGCAGCAGTCGATGCTTGGGCACAACGTCTCCTGAGCAATGGCCCAGCGCTCAGTACCTCAGCACCCCTGAGTAAAGTCGGCGAGCACCCTGACGGCAATCTCGAAGTCGTCGGGCTCTGCGGTACATGGACGGCGACGGAGAGCGAGGGCGGCATATGTCACTGGTGATTGATTTCACTATTTCTATTTTTTTTCTCACGACGATTTACGACCTATCTGGAGCGATTACATCTGCATTGAACCCCGTCTTGTGTCGCTCAACGCCATCCGTGATGGGGATGGTGATTGCGTGACTCCATCTAAAACGCTCTGCTTTTCGGTTATTCTTATCTGTATATAGTTTTGCCGAATAAACTCTGATTATATTTAAATCACACTGTCTCTCCCATAAGTAGAGTATCTTTTCACTCAGGAACTTAAGACATTGGAGGAATCAACGAAGATGACTAAGCGTTTTTGCGCTGCACAAGTGACTCTCAGCAAATGGCCCCAGAGCTCTCTAATTCTTCGAATTTCATGTGCCATCGCTGTGAATAACTTCCTGCATCTGTATATTCATATCAAAACCAAAATGCGATAGTATGCGATCGCATCCCACCTAGAGTGAAAGAATCCATCTTCAACCACTGAATTGGAATCAAAAACATCAAAAAATGACCACACAAGAAACAAGATCGATCCAACTCCGGCTGTTCTCATACGGGCACGCCAACGGACCTATTATCCAACAGCCAAGAAATGCTCGATTTCAAAGGACCCTGGCTTATAACATTCGACACCTGCCGAACCCACCCCGCCATCTGCGGGCTAAATCAACAGGCTTGTCGCGAAGACTCCAGAAAGAGTTTCTTCAGAATGACGATGTCGAGGCTTTTCTGGTGAAGACTCAAGAAGAGCTTCTCGGCAACATAAGGGAGAGATGCGAGCAGCTGTCAAGTTCAAGCAATCATAATGAGAATGAACGAGAGACCGTGGAGGATTTAGAAGCTGATGAACGATCAGGGCTAGATGGGATTAGAAGTGCCCGCAATGAGCCGGGCACAGAATATCCAGACATCGATATTGCCGTGACAGTATGCTGCGAGGAAGGGCAGCATCGCAGCGTCGCGTTTATCGAGGAATTAGCCCGAAGGCTGTCGGATTTCAAGCATGGCGATGGCTCCCAGACATGGCAGCTGAGCGTCGATATTATACATCGCGATATCACGGATCCCCAGGATTTGGGGCAGTCTTTGGGCTCAAATAAACGCCCGAATAAGGCGCAAGCAAAATCTAGACAGAAAGAGCGGCGCGATAAGGGGAACAGGTATAATGAGTCTGTGGGCGATGACGAGGACTAGCCACTATTCACCTTCTTATTGTCAACATCAAGGTTCAGAGTAAACCTATACATTATGAAAGCTCCCCCCTACTGAATAATAACGCAAAGAGAAGTGTGTATGTTCGTGCTATTGTATAGTTCCCTATTATTCTAGTTGAATCGCTTAGATGCCGTCTCAAGATCTATCTAACAACATAGCCGCCGTCAACCACAATATCAGACCCAGTTGTATATGAGCTTGCATCGCTGATCAAATACACATAAGCGCCCTTAAGCTCCTTTGCAATACCCATACGATCCATCGGAATCAACGATCTCCACAAATCCTTCGTCGCCTGGGGAATATAATCGCTAAGCCCCGTATCAATATACCCCGGCGAGACAGAATTAACTCTCGCAAAATCCCTCCACTCATTCGCCAACGACTTCGCAAAATGAATACATCCCGCCTTCGCAACATTGTACGAAGTCTGCTCCTGCGGATAATTGGCAACATGGCCCGACATAGACGAAGTAAGAACAAACGACCCTGTCTTCCTCTCTTTGAAGTGCGGCCCAACAGCCTTAGCACAATAGAAAGGACCGTTTAGATCCACTTGAACGATCTTCGTCCAATCCTCAACACTTCCATCCAAGACACCAGAGCTAGCCGCTTGGCCTGCATTCGCGACGAAGCCATCGATCTGCCCGAAGTCGGCGATGACGGATTGGACTAGCTTTTTGACAGAGCTGTAGTCGCAGATATCGCAGTAGTAGGTCTTTGCTTTAACGCCAAACTCTTTAGATAGAAGCTCTGTGTTCTTCTTCGCTTCCTCGTCGCGAGTGAAATATGTGGTCGCGACTGAGGCGCCTAGCTCAGCGCAGCCCCGGGCTACCTCGTAGCCGATACCACGGCTTCCCGATGCGCCGGTGACGACAACAACCTTGCCCTTGAGGCTGAAGAGGTCGGATAAGCGATCTTCCTTCGGGATGGGGATAGGCATTTTGGAATTTGATATGACACGGGGGAAATAGTGCTGAAAGTTGAGATCAATTTTAAAAGTAGCTGGGCGGGGCACAGGGGATTCAAGACGGCGCGTTCACATCCATTCGGTAGTGAGGGAATTTTTGATAGTTTAATCATAAGTAAACCGAACACAGTAACTTTGCCGTTGAGAAAGTGGGCAGCGCTGTTAGTCTCGATCATGGTTCGATGTGGAGCCGCTAGAATTTCCTAATGGAGCTATACACCCTATGATGTTGACGCGACGCATGCAATTCCAATACTTCGAGTACTAGATAGATCTGTATGAGATGTGGGTATAGAATGGAGGGGTTACGGGTGAAATTGAGGAAGGAGGGGTATGTATAAAAGGTGCTGGAGAGACATGGTAGAAACCCAGAGATCAATTGCGCTTCTCACACATATTCACATTATGGAGGTATGCAGCTGCGCTCAATAGCCTTGAAGAACTTTACTGAATTCGATCTGATGGCAGAACCCTTCCTTCGTCTTGCGCGCCGTTAAGGACGTTGTCATCGAAGACCGTCCCAAGCCCGTCCTCAAGGACCCTCACGATGTTATCGTCCACGTTGCACAGACCGGTATCTGCGGTAGTGATGTCCACTACTGGCAGCGCGGCCGCATTGGCGACTACAAGCTCACAGGGCCCATGGTCTTAGGACACGAGTCTGCAGGCGTTGTCGTTGAAACCGGCGACAAAGTGACCAGCCTCAAGCCCGGCGATCGCGTCGCTATGGAACCCGGTGTCCCCTGTCGTCGTTGCGAATACTGTCGCAAGGGCTCCTACCACCTTTGCGGCGACATGATCTTCGCCGCTACTCCTCCTTGGGATGGCACGTTGGCTAAATACTACGTGAACGCTGCCGACTTCTGCTACAAAGTCCCTGACTATATGACACTGGAGGAGGCCGCAATGGTTGAGCCTGTATCTGTCGCGGCAGCTATCGCTAAGACTGCCGATTTGCGCGCAAACCAGACAGTCCTTGTTCTTGGATGCGGACCTATCGGTGTTCTCTCGCAGGTTGTGGCGAAGGCCTACGGTGCTAAGACAGTTATTGGTGTTGATGTTGTCCAGTCGCGATTGGATGTTGCGAAGTCATATGGCACTGATCATGTATTCTTCCCTCCTCGCGCTGCGGAAGGAGATGACCCGATGGAGCATGCCGAGAAGGTTGCTCTCCAGATGAACAAGGAGCTCGGCCTTGGCGATGGTGCCGATGTGATCCTGGAGTGTTCCGGCGCTGAGCCTTGTGTCCAACTTGGAATCTATGCTGCGAAGCGCGGTGCTACCTTTGTGCAGGCCGGTATGGGCAAGGAGGTCATCAACTTCCCTATTACTGCTGTTTGCACTCGCGGCTTGATAATCAAGGGATCTATCCGTTATCTTGAGGGCTGCTACCCTGCTGCGATTGATCTTATCTCGAAGGGCAAGATCGATGTTAAGCGATTGATCACAAACCGATACAAGTTCGAACAGTCCGAGGAGGCTTTCGAGCTTGTCAAGGCTGGTCGCCAGGACGTGTTCAAGGTCATGATCTCCGGCGTGGGCTTTTAAATAAATTATGTGACGAGTTGATGCTTTTAGAGATATAGTGGAAATGTATGCTTGGTTCAGATTTGGGTCGAAGGAAGCGGTTTCAAAAGTACACATAGAATAGAACAATCCAAATTTTGGTATACCACATATCTCATCTCATCGTAAGTTCAAAAGCATTCATATCATCCGAGTATACCGCTAGAGGCCAAAGCCTTAAGATTCATCCATAGACCCTAGTGGAACCCCCCACTCTTGCGATAAATCAGCCATCCGATAGCCCGTGAAAATGCCTAGTCTGTTTTCTATCGATTGCAAGAGCTGCAGTATAATCTTCCTCTCATCCGTACCAGACACGCATCGTCCCGCGAAGTACAGTGGCTGGATCAGATATTTTTGAACAGTGTGGTTCGGCATCCCGTTTGCAATAGCGACAATCCCCGTCGCATGTTGAGCGAGATCACGTTGCAAGTTATTACATACACTCAGCAGATCCCTTGACTCCGATAATTGCATTGCAAGAAACTGTTCCCGCGGCTGATTCACAAGTAGCAAGATCCTTGCCATGTGGTAGAAGCCCATTGCAATGGCACTTGTCTCAGTCCCGAACCAGATTTCAGGGAGTTCCAGATCATCTGTTTGCTCTCGTGTAGCTGGATACAATTGGGTGACAGAATCACAAGAGTCGGTCGCGAAAGCGCGATGCCAGTCGCTGAACTCCATGTCGAGGTGAGCCCAGTGGGAAGAAGCACCGCGATCGTGGTTGATTAATTTGCAGAGTAATCGAATAAGGGCCTTAAGATAGACCCCCTGGAGATTTTGCTGGTCAATAGATTGAATTGCTAATTGACCGTTGTTATCGAGAGGAAGCCCCATCCTCTGCCAAAGAGGGAAGTCGCTCGGGTCTAGTCGACACTGTTGATTTAGGACAACTGTTTGAGCGCGTGAGCTTATGTGACTAGCAGGTCAAAAGAGTGACACCTACGGTTATTCAGAACATCGTTCAGAGCAAAACTCCAGAAAGACGTATCTAATGCCCTCGAAGGTTCTGGGAGCTCGTAAAAGTCGTCTATGGTGACTGGCCCATGATCTTGAGGTAGGAGCAACTTGTTGATGCCGTCGATATGACCACTGCATGCTCTTATTGTGGCACTCAAGTCTTCGTATGTGCAGAGAATCGAGGCCGAAAGAATTCTAAACGCCAAAGATGAAGGTCCTTGTTCATCAAGACGATATTTGTCACTGCCTGTTTGTTGATAAATATCCCGAGGGGAGACGTGGGTGTTTGAACTTGGAGTATGCGATATTTGCTGTGACATGAGCAGGATCGCTTTCTCGTAGTACTTTGCACCGTACCACAAAAAGTCAAGACCAGGAGTAAGTAGACGCGCCGCGGTAATCCTCGACTGAGGGGTCAAATTTGTCACCAAGGTCGAATCCTTCATTTGACCAAGTTGCTTCGCCGCCAGCGCACAAGCCGAATATCGCAAAAGTTGACTTTCGCTGGTCAACCGAACAATATTCCAAGAAAGATAGGATCCTTGATTTCCGAAGATATCTATCCATTTGCCTGCGCCTTCCGCAAAATGTCGAAAGAAAAAGCGCACTTCGACATCATCCCGTCTGTTTGTCTCCAGGGAGCCAGCCGCGACAGTAGACGAATGGGAAAATACAGAATTTGGGATGGTTGGAGGATCTGGTGCCACTATGGGACTGTATGAATTGAAGGAATGAGGTGATGGAGTGTAGGAAGCCCCTGCATCGAGATCTGCATGTCTTGCAGCGACCTGCGTAAAGTTCCGGTCAGGAAAAATTTCACTCTGCTGAGAATGCAGCAGGTTTTCAGGCGAGGAATGGCTCTCAGGTGCAGTAACATCCTCAGACCAAGCTTGATTTTCTGGAATAGCTATTAGAGAACGAAATATTCATCAACCCGAAGATAAGGCCTACCGATTTGGCTAGCTGGCACCTCAGCATCCGCAGGGTCCCCTTCATGTTCAGGGATCTGGGGCCCTGGATCTTGAGACTTGGGGGACGTTTCACTGACGGATGGGCCCGCTGAAGCTGTAAAGGGATGCAATCGAAAGAGACCGTCGATGATCTTGCACTTCAATCCACTCCGTGCGCACTGCGTGCACGCAGGGCGCTTCTCATCGCATTTGATTTTGCGTTTCCGGCAATCGGGGCTATCACCAACGTCAATACAGATATGCGCAGCCCTCCAATGACAACTTACCAGCTTTTCCGAGAGCGTTGCGGGATGTCGCGTCGTTCTGGCTTAGACCGAGGGGTTCTGCTCTGCTCTAACGTCGGGGCCATGCTTCTGCCCTTGTTCGGTTGCTTCAATTGATAACCCCGCCGTCAGCTTCGCAGGTATCAAGGCTAGCAGGGCTGTGGGTTACAGGCTGCAAGACATGAGGCGTTTCGCCATGCGACTTCGGATGTATGAACGCGAAAACCGGGGCTGTGGGGAAGCCTCGAGCTGGTTTTTGGGGTAGTCGCCAAAATTTCCCAATGAAGCAAGATTACCGGAAGACCGGACTTTACTTGCTTCGGATTGTTCGCGTGCATGCAACTCGGGTCTATTCCGATATTGAGTAGTCGTTATCGATAATGGATATTGAGGGGTCGATGGAGGGGCAATTTAGAGGCTCAACGAGGACCTGTTGGATATTCGATACATTTAAGAAAGTACCCTCATCGTAGTCCTGAGCAAAGCACCTGATTCTTTCCTTTACGACGGTTCAGCAAAACCTCTCACATTCTTTAAAATGCCTCTCTATCAACCCCCTGATGTTAATGCACATGTCTTGTCGCAGTTCTCCCTAGCCGGCAAGGTTGTTGCTGTCACTGGCGGCGCCCGCGGTATTGGCGTGGAAGTGGTCCGTGGCGTTGCAGAGGCTGGCGCAGACGTCGCACTGATTTACACGAGCTCAGACAATGCACCTGACACTGCTGCCCAAATCGCCAAGGACACCGGAAAGACTGTTCGTGCATACAAGTCTGACGTGACTGTGCGCAGTGACATTGCAGCAACCATCAACAAAATCGCAGAGGAATTCGGCCACTTGGACGTTGTCATTGCCAACGCGGGAACATGTACCAACAAGCCCAACTTGGAATACGATGAGGAGAGCTGGGCCCGAGACAACAGAGCCAACTATGACGGTGTTATGTGGACAGCCCAGGCTGCCGGTAAGATCTTCAAGAAGCAGGGCAAAGGAAACCTGATCATCACGGCTTCCGTGAGCGCTATTCTGGTTAATATCCCACAAACCCAATGTGCATACAATGCCTCGAAGGCTGCCGCTGTTCATCTGGCCAAGAGCTTGGCGGTTGAGTGGACCGACTTTGCCAGAGTCAACTGCATCTCACCAGGCTTCATCATGACAAAGAGTGAGTACCAGATTCCCTTCATTCTATCCAGAACATGATCAGTGCTAATATCTACTTACAGTGCTTACTCAACAGCCACGTGAGCTTTTCGACAAGTGGATGTCCATGATTCCGGGCCGACGGATCTGCGACCCTGCAGAGCTCAAAAGCGTAAGCACCTCCCTTCTTTCGTAAACTCGTTTTGGCCCGCTGACTATCATTTGAATACCAGGCATATGTGTTTCTTGCCAGTGATGCATGCTGCTATATGACTGGATCAAACATGGTCATTGACGGTGGCTACACTCTTCCATAAGATTTACAAGTCACCCGCGATATATGATGCTCAACATAGATATCCTATAGAAGAATATGATTTTCGTTGCTTTGGATATCAGATCGTTATTCCTTTAGGAAAACATCTTCCATATTAGTATTAACCGTTAAGACAAGACTTGAGGTCGTTGCAAGTATAGAAGGTATGAAATAAGACGTAGTCCGGGGTCTTCTGAATTTCTACAGCCGCCAAAGACCCATCTAGCTCCAAGTTTGCTTTTCTCGCCCAGATAATCCCCTGTATCATTGCTGCCTCTGAAAGTTTCACTACGAGGTAATTTTTATACCGTGACAAATGCCTCACAAATAACAAGATCGCCATACCACCATTTTCACATCCCTGAAGTATGGCCATGACGCCGACGGCAAGAATCTGCGATGGCCTGATCGGGCATCTCCAACGCGTCCTCGGTCATGGCTCCACTGGTCCAAAGTCCGCTAATTCAATTTCCGGGGCGACATTCCAAGATTTTCGGGAAGTGAATTCGGGCTGCCGAGATGTAGGCAGGCCATCCGGTCAAACGATTTCGGTTCGATTTCGGAGCAAAGGAGAAACTTTTTTCACACCTTCAACGTCTTTCCCTTTACCCTCCTAGCTTGAACATATCGAACCGGACATATGAAAACAACGCAATATGCCTCTATAGGTCATTTCCCAGGCTCGACTCGGGCACTCTTACCACGCAAGAAAATAAGGTTGAACTCCTTGATTACGTGCAAGGGCCCACTTGCTGTTAACAGCGACCCCGTAGTGCCATCATTACCGCCAAAATTTCCTTTTCCATCCTTTTCAAACGGCAACCTCCGTACTTTCTCGCTCTCCACATCCCCGGATCTTGGAAGATGATGATTAGGTCACCAAGTCTATCATATAGCCTCACCATGATGTACGGTTCATTTGGGGTAAATAAATAACCTTCGGGCCACGGGGTGGAAATGCCATTGAAAATCTTATAATCAAACCGGGAGCAAACTTTGTTTTGTCTACTCTTTAGCGTGAACGGCTACCGGTGACATGACGGTTGTGAGCATAAGCAGAGGTGGAAAGCCATACTTTGGGCTTACTGGAGGATGGCTTGTTGTCTGGATCACGGTATGCTTTTTGAAGCTGCGATGATTAACAGCTCACTGATGAATTTCAGGTTGCATGCGCAACCGACATGACGCTCTTTGGTTATGACCAAGGTCTATTCAGTATGTCGTGTGATTGATTATCATTGCGTTGAATGGTATCTAACAATTTGCCTCTGTAAGGTGGTGTTGTCATTTCAAACGATTTCCTGACGATCCATGATTTGGTCGGTCCAACGAAGACAAAGACTCTCTCAACAGTTACCGCTATCTATGATATTGGTTGCTTCTTTGGTGCCATTGCGGCCTTTACCTTGGGGGAAAGACTTGGCCGCATCAAATCAATTCTTTATGGAACAACGATCATGATGATTGGTACAATTCTATGCGCAAGCTCTTTCTCATTGCCGCAGATATTTGTGGGCAGAGTAGTCCTCGGGTTGGTCCTCTTTTTCTATCATTTCCTTCCGAAAGCCAACGGTTTCTAATTTGACACAAATCTAACACAGTCTTGGCAATGGTATAAACACCGTCAGCGCTCCTCTCCTGCAGGCAGAGACGGCCAACGCAAGGTGGAGAGGTAGATTGGTCATGCTTGAAATGCTGATGAATATTGGAGGATTTATGGTAGTGAACTGGATCAACTATGGACTTTCATTTGTTGGAGGTGCCATCGACTGGCGGCTTCCTATAGCCCTGCAAATGGTTTTCATTCTGATCTTGTTTGCGACTGTTCCATGGTTACCCGAGTCTCCGCGGTATGAGCCTCCCTCTCTTAAACCTTGTCTTGGACTGAATACTTACTCAAGCTCTCCATGATACAGATGGCTCATGGCTCACGACCACGAAGTTGAAGCCATCCAAGTCCTCGCAGCTCTGGAGAACAAGTCAGTCAACGACCCCTACATTGCGACTTTACGAAACGAAATCGCCTACAGCATCCACTACGAACGAGAAAATGTCGTAGGCTGGACCCAGCTCTTGAGCCCGAAGAGAAGTGGAAACTCAACAAAAACTCTGCGTCGATTGCTTCTTGGGGTTGGGACTCAATTCATGCAGCAGTTCCAAGGCATAAACATCATGTCCTACTATCTTCCAACGGTGTTAACAGATTCAGTCGGCACCACCCAGGAGATGGCCCGTCTACTGACTGCTTGCAACGCAGTTGTTTATTTCGTTTTCACTTGCCTATCAGTTCCCTTGGTTGAGAAAGCGGGCCGTCGCGGTCTCATGCTTGCGTCAACATTCGGCCAATTCCTCTCATTCCTGGTTATTACGATCTTGCTTCGATTTGCCTCAACACTCCCCAAGGGGTCCTCAGTCGCATCAGCCTCTATTGCCTTTTTCTTCCTCTTCTATATTTCGTTTGGGCTTGGTATGCTTGGTGTGCCCTGGCTCTATCCCACCGAAATCAGTTCACTTCAAATGAGAACGAAAACAGCGGCTGTTGCAACGGCGACAAACTGGTACAGTTAAATGCCCTTTAAAGCGATGAACATCATTTAACGAAAACTTAGGATTTGCAACTTTGTTATTGTGGAAATCACCCCGATCGCCATTCAAAACATTGGGTGGAGGTTTTGGATTGTGTGGACCGTATTCAACGCCGCATTTATTCCGGTGATTTACTTCTTTTATCCTGAGACAGGTATGATGTTACCGCATTGATATCTACGAAAACAATCAAACTAACGAAACTAGCGAATCGGAGCTTGGAGGATATCGACGCTTATTACCGCAGCGACCCTGGCCTCATAGTCACCAAGGACCCAGATGCTACTTGCGTGAAGCGACCTATGAAGTACATCCTGCACGAGCAGGAAGAAGTCAACAAGAACGCACAAGATGGTGGAATTACTATGGAGAAGGGCGGAGCAGAGCACCATGAGTAGCTGAGCAACAAGGGACTATGTGTTACTGCGACGGAGATCTGAGTTTAGATCAGACCCTTGATAAGCGCCTGTCACAATATCTGCATAACTACCAGCTCTTGTAGTTGAATGTCCTAAAGCGAGATAAGAAACCTATACACATTCCAATGTTATTGACATCATGCACTGCTAGTTTAGTTTAGTCTCACATGAATAGTACATAAAGGTGTGATGATGATAACATAGCTCCACCGTGGGCAGGCTCCCACTGAATCCAGTGGTTGTTCCTTATCACGCCACGGGGGCCTTCCAAGGCCGTCAAACAAAAGAAATGTCTAGAAGATCAATCGAAGTTTCCCAAAGTGATGACGCGCCTTCCCTGTTCTCAAATTGGCGGGTGCGCAGCCGGGTCACGTGGTGTGACATCAAGTGACGTCACCCATCGCGATCTATATTTGTTTGCGATTCAACTTCTATAAGAGTGACACCTGCTGCCCCTCCTTGGCGTTTTCCTATCTCTTACTCGCGATCAAATCATCACAGTAACTATCATCAAGAACTGCCTATCACACAATCATCATGTCTGACGGCAACTCTTCTACTCTCGGTTCCTACGTGAACACTGCTACTGGCGCTGCCCAGCGCGCTGTCGGCTCTGTCACTGGTGACTCTTCTACTCAGGTTCGTTCAAAATCACCTTGCAAAGAAATAAACCTCATCACTAACTCATCATAGGCCAAGGGTGAAGTCGCCCAGGAACAGTCCAAGGCCCAAGACGCCAACTCCCACACCACCGCCAAGCTGGGTTCCGTCACCGCTGACCCCAACACCGGCGCTATCGCAAAGGACGACCCCAAGCGTGACACTGGCTCTTGGGACCAGACCGTTGGCTCCGTCAAGGAAGCCGCTGGCAACCTGACCGGCATCGAGAGCCTGCGCCAGGCAGGTGTTGAGCAAAACCAAGCCGGCAAGGAGAAGGAGGCCAAGGGCCAGCTGAAGGATCTCGGCCAGGGCATCCAGGATCGCGCCCAGGGTACAATTGGTGGCATCGCTGCTGCCGTCGCTGGTGACCGCTCCGAGGAGGAGAAGTACCGTGACATGCACGATGAAGGCAAGACCCGCCAGCGCGGTGCTGAGGCTGATATCAACAAGAAGCAGGGTCTGTAAATCAGATCTGCATTTGATGAGGGGCTTGCTCTGATTTTAGCTCTTACGGATGTATCCCCTCGGTGACTTTATTTCTTTCGGTGCTGTTATTATTATCACGATTTTCACGAGAACTATGATATCCACAATTTGAATATTTTACGCAATAAATCATCCATCCATACAAAATATAAGGAAGTAGAGTAGTCGAGAGTAAATGGGCGCAAGTCGCATAAACCTGCTTGGTCTGGTGCTTTTGTGCTGAGCCCGCCAGATCGGCAGTCGATCGAAGTCAATCCTGCACCGTGCATCCTTGACAGACTTGCCATGAAAAGGATAGACTCGATCTCAACGCGTTCCATGGTGATGACATGCACATCCAGCCCCGCACGCATCTGATTTCGCCGCACTAGACCCGAGGTCTGGCGGCCAGGCCTGGAAGCAGCGGCATTCCGGGCAAAGCAGCCCCATGGGCCAATTCTCCGGGGCAAAAGCAGGGCTCGCCTAACCAGACATAGCATAAAGGTCTCTCTGGCTTGGATTGCCGATCAGTCTTGGAGGGGTCAAGCATTTGATATACTTGGCTAGTCCCACTACTTTAGAGATTTTATAACGATCTTCACCAGTCTTCTGTTCGATCAAAAGCTCACAATGAGGGTCTCTACTGTACTTTGCTTCCTCACAACCTCAGTCTGGGCGACTCAGCCCCAGATTCGAGATACTACAGCTGCTGCAGGCTTTGACATGGCCTCGCTCTCCAGTGCCTTGTTCGTATCATCTACTCCATTCCTCTTATCCTCACTCACAGAATCTAGATACGATATGACAGCCAATGCCACTCAAACAGCAAACTTCGGCAACATATCACCACCACCCCGAAATATGCTCCATGAGATTATGGCTGTCGTCCCCGGCAACGTCTACTGGGATCTCCTCGATCCTAACTCCCGCCGCGTGCTCGCAAGCCAGATCAGCGCCGGCAGCACGCCCGCCTGGTACGGCTCGCTCCCAACACAAGTCAAGGCATACATGACCGCAGTAAAATCTCAAATTGCCGGTGGCGCTCTCACAGCAACAACAGGGCTGGCCTACGAGACAACCACTTCCTCCAGCGCAGAAGCCACCAGCAACACCGCGAGCGCAGCTAGCTCGACCTCGACGGGCATGGCGCCAGCACAGCCCACGGCGCTCACGGCTTCGGTGGTTGGGGCTCTGGGGGTTCTCGGGCTGGCACTAGCGCTGTAAGAGGGTCTTTCTGGGTTGCGGGGGAGCAAGACAATGGCCACGGCCCGGGAAAAGGTCGGGATGATTGGAAGAGGTGGGAAAGTGGCTTGCAGGCGGTACTTCCTACGTCGCAGTGGACTTCCCTGTCGACTGCAGCTAAGCTCTTTGCAGCATGATGGGTATTTTCTAGGTACACCGTATTGAATTATGAATTATACGATCACGGCATCTTTCCTTCTTTTTGGACCAGCTTGTCTCACTCATGCAGAAATGGCTCCATATCCCACGAGCCAATGTGCCGTAAGCAAGAATATACTTTTCTAAGACGGAGTGGCGTGGAGACAGCCGTGAGCGAACAAACGAGGCACATGACATCAACGACAGTGACAATGGGACTTCAATTTTCGGTTCCTGAAGTATTTTCCAGGGGCGCGTCCGGTGGCGTTTCGCTCCGCTTTCTTCGGTGCGAACACATGCTCTTCCCCTGGCCCGAGGCTGGCGCCCTCCCCTTTCTCCGCATAAGCCATAAGCCCTGAAAACCTGCATCGTGGCGTAGGATTTAATATAAGAGACGTTGCAAGCGGAACAGGCCTCGGAAGCCGATCTTTAATATCGATAACGAGCGCTGATCCGGACTCCACCGGCAAGCCAGGCTGGACTTTCTTGCTGATCCCTTCTCAAGCGAAGAGGGCTGGATCACAAGAGTGAGCGGACCGAAAAAGAAAGTCGGGATTAGCTCGACGCTAGTTTCATTTCGACGGGGCCAACCATGGGCCTGCGCTTGCTGCTGTCCTTGCCAGCGGACTGCAGAGGCGCAAAGAACAGGTCTGATCCCTCACGGACCGGCGATCTTATTCCAAAAAGCGTTTAGGGCAGGACGGTGGGATGCGGGGCTAAGGGCTGGATATGGAATCTGGTCGAGGGCAAGGCATGATTGTGCCATGGCGAGGTTGGAAATTGGAGGGGTGAGTAGGCGAGTCATCGTGTTCTGGTTATGCTTCACATGGTGCCGTCGAGACTGGTGGTGATCGACCTCGGCGTTGAGTTTTGCATCCGCGATCGTGGTGATCCTGCCAATCCGGCTTGAGCCTGTCGACGCTAGCCTTGGACTAGGCATTGTGACAGGAAGTGGGACAGGCATTGGCTCAATTGATGCCTCAAAAAATGCTGTCGGATGGAAAATACATGGCTGCGAAGGCGTTCTCCAGGGTCCTGTGTAAAATCAATAGTCGAGCAAAATAGGAGGCTGAAAGGAGATGGCTCCGATGCACCACGGCCCAGCCATAGAACCCTTTCCGCGGGAGGGGAATCTCGATGCAGAACAACGTTCGAGCCAGTGTGAGGCGAGTGGGGTTGGGATTTGGTGGCTGCCGGCCTTGCTCGTTACAGTTGATGCTCGCTTATAAGAGCTTGGGAGGCTGTATTTCCAGCGACAGGCTAATTTAGTTTCATTCTTCTTCCCATCTTAAGATTCGACACTTTTCTTTCTTCTTGTCGGATTCAAAATATACATTAAAATCTTCAACATGCGTCTTGCTCCCCTGTTGACTCTTTGCATGGCGCCCCTGGCAATTGCCGTGGCAGCCCCTGCTCCCAACCCCGTCGCGGCTCCTGCACCTCAAAGCACAGATGGCCTGCTCAGCAAGCTGAGCGATCTGGAAAGCCTTCTCAGCGAGGACAACATCAACAACCTGAACACTATTATCGGAAATGCTGCTAAATTGCTCTCTGACGACAATCTCAAGACCCTGCAAAGCATCTTGACCAATGCCAACAGTCTTCTGACTCCCGACTTCGTTGATAACACCACCACCCTGATCGGAGATGCCACTCCTGTAAGTGATCAAATCTAGATTTTTGAAGACTTTTGAAATGTATGGCCGCTAACTTCCACAGCTGATCGAGGACGTCTCCAAGCTCCTCGGCTCGGTGCTGGGCTCGCTATAAACGAAAGAAGAATGTTTTCTATGTAATTACGAAATAGTATACGAAATGCACGCACAAATGTAATTAAGCCTCAATATATTCAATTTTCTCCTCTGACCAACCTGGAATATAAAATGAATGGAGCCTCGTTGTAGCACAGAGCGTATCTCATGGCATGGGTATATACATAAGAGCCAATTTCAGTCCAAAAAAAAATAAACAGTAAAGGAAAATATTCAAAAGAAAGGATCGAAAGATCAGAGAGCGAGTGACCGATGTACATTAATCCATCAATCTCACATTTACTTAAACCTGGTTCAGCTTCCCCCGCAGTTTGTCCTGGTAGAACCGCAGCGGGTAGTTCCGCCACTTAGTAGGCAAAGCCGGGTACACAGATACCGAGAACCCCATCATCGTCCTGTACAAGGCACGAGTGGAGGCAGTCGACTTCAGACCATATGCTTCGCGCAGCTTCGGCGGGAGCATCTCGATAGTTACGCTGTGCAGGAAGGGCTTCACGCGCTGCACCCAGCGGGGCATATCGGTGCTTGAGCGGAGACTCTTCGCGAGCTGGGCTGCGTCGGGCGAAACCTCGAGCCGCGCGACTTGCTCGTCCCAGTAGGTCCAGAAGTTGGCGCGCGAGGTGGGCCATGTGCCGGCCGGCACGCCGAGGCAGTTCATTAACAGGGTGAACTCGGAGTAGCCGCGCTGGGCGGTATCGAAGTCGATGCGGCCGTAGACGCGCTGGTAGAAGTCTGTTGCGGTGGCGTAGGAGGTAGCGGCCATCCAGAGTTGGAGGGGTGGGTGGTGGGCGAAGCGGTTGTTGCGGCCATCTGGGAGGCCGGGGGCCTCGCCGCGGCGGAGGAGGTTGAGGAGGGTTTGGCGTTCGAGACGGCTGCCGAAGACTAGGGTTGAGATGTAACTCATGTGAGCTTGGAGGGCGTCGAGAAGCTCGGTGATTAGGGCTTCAGAGTTGCTGCTTGGAGATTCAAGCTCTCTGAGATCTGGGAGAGCTGCCTGGAGCAGGAGGGCGGCACCAGAGCCAGCGAAGAGGATTCCTTCCTGGAGAATTTGAGGGAGGATCTCCAGCTGCTCAAGGGCGTGGAGACGACCAGAGTCGGTGTTGATGTTGACGGCGGTGGGCTCAGCATGGTCGACGCCATTTAGGGCATCGGCCTTCTCATTGTCGATGGGAGAGACGGGCGAGGAGGTAGACGACATTTTTGCAAGTGTACACCGTCAAATCCTTCAAAGTCGGAGTATAGAAAGAGCTGCAGTTCCTGGGCGAGCAAGAAGCAAACTCGATAGAAAGGGGAGGGCTCCACTAAATCAATTAAATCTGCTATGAATCGCCAGGATCTCGTCCCCGCAAACCCCAGAAAAAGTACCCGTAAAAGCACCTAATCAGGGCTAGAGCCCAAAAATCAAGCACATCTCTTTTTTCGCCTCCGATCGCCTGGCCACTAGCACTGAGTAGGCCAGCTCCGAGGGCTCTGACGTTTGTTGTGCATCGGAGGCCCAAGTTGACCGACGGCTCATGTGAACCCCCTATTCTACGCCAATTCAGCCGCGGTTCGCAGATGATCGCTATCTCGTACTGCCGATCTATACTTCATGAGGCCGGAGAGGTGGACCATTCTCGTGGGGTTTATACCTGGTAGGGAATAGTGCTCCGGCTTACAGGCACGCTAACACCTTTTTAGGATATTTTCAAGTGAATTTCTCATGAATTGGGACTGGCTGGTGAATTTTGGTTCCCCTTTCGTGCAGCGCGGGCTCCTTTCTGCAGGTGCTCTGCTTGCTAGCGAGAGCTTCCCGTTCCTCATCCGATAGTCCCTAGTTTTTTCGTGCCATTGAGCCCACCCCACTGTGACCCTCGAGGAATGGAAAGTCCGGGGCGTCTCCATACGGCCCAGCTTGCGAGAAATGAAGCTCGCTTGGGTTGCAGAGAGGGTCCTAGGCGATTCCCGACCCTTGTGCTTTCCCCCGTGTGTTCGACCCCGGTCATACTTATAGATCGACGAGTGCCCCAAATCCTCCCCTCTACTAGCGCTTCTTTGTGCACGCCTGGTTTTTGAGTCGGCGCCAAAAAAGGTACCTACGGCGTTAGACTCTCAAGGGCGAAAATTAAACTCGGCCCTTAACCTTCTCTCCCTCCAGAAGCCACCATGGGCAAGCAGATCGTCGACCGGCCCGCATATCTTAGTTCCGACGATGCGAAGTATTCGGTCGGTCTTCATCGCGGTCCATTGCCGCCCGATGGCCTGGATGAGAGCTCCAAGCTGGAGCAGGTCGAGTCTGCTGGCGGGCGCTCGCTAGCGACCACGCGCACGCGCAAACAGAAGCTAGCCGCGCATTGGAAGCGCTTCTGGTGCCTTTACCTCGTGGGCAATGTGATCTTCTTGGCGATCTTCTTGCCAGTCTTGTAAGTGCGAACGTTGAGCCGTTTTTCAGCCTTCTAGGACGAAGCTCTGCTGCACGAAATTTTGGTCTCTTGAAATCTCAATTTACGGTTCACCACTAACGCTACCCGGCTCCAATTAGCTTCCTCGTCGCCATCCCTGCCATTTCGCAACTTGTGGTCAACAAGTCGGACCTAGTTTTGGTCAATGCGGCTGTCATGCAGCCACGGCCGGACTCGGTCGTGCTGACTCTGCAGTCCGCGCTTGACCTGCATGTTGCCATCCCAGTGCGCATCGAGCCGATTAGCTTGGGCCTCTTCGTTCGCGACTCTGGTGCCGATCACCCCTGGGCGGAAGCCGACATCCCAGGAATCACGATTCGGGGCAACACTACTTTGGGTGTGGATGGACAGGATTCGCCGCTGTTGAATCAGACGGTCTGGACAAACTATGTCCACGACGTCGTGTTCAAGAAAGAGTCAACTTTGTCAGTGCACGGATCCACAAACTCTTATTTGGGAGTTCTCAAATCGCACGTCACAATGGACAAGGATATTACTTCGCCAAGTAAGTGGACCCCACCTGCCAGCCTCATAATGCAGTCTTCTGCATCTTCAAATTGGGTTTGCAACATTGCATTTTGAAACACCGCTAACATAAAATTTAGCTTTGAACTCGTTCGATGGTTTTAGCTTGTCTGACGTCCGCCTACAATTACCGACATACGAGAATGGCACCAATCTTGTTGGCAAGGCGACTCTGCCTAACCCCTCCGTACTTACTCTCGAAATTGGTCAACTCGTCTTAGACGTTAAGAGCGGCGACTTGGTTATTGGAAATGCAACCCTCGAAAATGTGACTCTCAAGCCCGGTGACAATACATTCCCCGTGACGGGTGTCCTGGATATCTCCACCATCCTCCAAAACATTGGCCAGGTTCTGGCAGACCAGGGCGACTCAATCAAGTCAGGAAGCCTGAGCCTGACTTCCATCACCCGTACCGTCAAATGGGAAGGCACTTTGGTTCCCTACTATACAGATGTGATGTCGCAGCTTCCACTGACTGCCAGTGTTGGGCTTATTGACACTGTCAAAAACACCGTCCACGAGCTGCTTCACAGCGGCAAGAACATCACAGAGGTCATCCACGAGCTGACTGACAACGCGAAAGGAAACTCCACAAGCCTCCTGGCAGACCTGAAGAAGGGTATCCAGGCTATTGAGGACAAGACAGGCAACTCTGGTGGGCTTCTCGGCGGTGTGCTAAAGCGCAATCTCGAAGAGGACCACCCAGACGACGCAGAGGAGATCGCTAGCTCTCTTTCCGCGTGGTATTTGAAACACCTATAATATCCCCTCTTCAACCTGCATTCTAGACATAGACCTAGAGCTTGGTTTTGATTAAGATATCCGGCGTTATTGGCTTTTTTTTTGTCTTTCAGTTTCTAATTTCCAGGCGGCGCGCATTCAATGCACCCACCACGTCTTACTGACGCTGACACGATTATCTGATTTTGATTCCCCTTGAACAGTGGTGATCTTTGGAGCTTTACGGATGATGGAGTCATGGCCTCTCCATGCATATTCAACTACATGTGCCTATTCGGCTCGGCAAGACCAACCGATATAGAAAATACCTAATACAAATAAACGAAAATGAAAAGAAATCATATAAAAAACCTCTCCGATCCACAAATCTACAAATAGCTCGCTTATTCTTCCCCAGAATTCTCCGGGGTAGTGCACTGACAACCCCGGATCTAAACGGGTTTCCGGGGCTCGCTGCCCCCTACTCGATGGGTCTGTCACAAGAAGAGCCCCGTCGTGCACCTCGGCATCGGCCTGGTGGAGTCGGATGTGGAATTCGTACCCGAGAAGGAATAGACCCTCTTCCCCATGTGAATCTAACCTCATTGCTCACCCCGCAGTTGACCCGTTAGGCGACGTAACCTGGTCCTTGGTCTTGGAGAGACCCGCCGTGGGGTGAGATTCGTCGTAGATCATCGCTTCCTAGATCTTCCGGAGCCAAACGGCTCAGCGAGTGCCGCATTGGTGGGAACGGGGATAGTGCCTGAATAGGTTGGGATGAGAGGATTCGGGCTGATCATGTCCACGGGTGTCATGGTGTGAGATTAATTTAGATTCATGCATGGTGATTCATATTTTAATATATTGATTCTGGAACCGATAGGCAACTGGTATGGATGTGAGCTGTTGCTGAGTCGGCTATCCGCACATGGCGGTCGTCATCTGGGAGGTTCTGTCACCGCCATTTTTTTCCTCTGTAAAGGCAAGAAACATTCAAAGCGGGAATTGGAGAGTGAATATGAGATTGATGATTCAGTTAGGAAAATGCATGGATATCTGACATGATGCGACTGAATGACTGTGCTTGAACATGAGTATTTACAAGAGTCGGCTGTCGAGTTTCTTAACTCGGTTGTGGAAGCTCAACACACTTAGACTCGAAAACATCCAAGAAGAAAGAATCAATCCCCAAAGAAAATCAAACAGAGCTCAAGCCCATACTTTTTATGACAGCTAGCTCACCATTGTTTGGAATCAAAAATGCGCCGTCGGGCAGAATAGTGCATAGCTCCAAGCAGTCCACGTTGCGCCAATCTGTAGGAAGAAAAAAGTGTCTCTCGACCTTTTGAGTATTGGAGCTAGAGCTCATGCTCCAGGTACATAGCCAGTAGTTGCTATCGAGGAACGCAAGTCTATTTCGTGACAGGATTCCGAGGGGTATCTCGATTAGGCGCTGAATAGAATCTGGAATGGTGAACTGCGGGGTAGAGGATGAATGTGGTGACAGCTGGAATAGAGACGCGAAGGTACCGCGGCCAGCGTTAGTGAGGAATAAGGTATGCAAGAGAAATTGAGAATCTCCTCGTGTGTTGCAGATGCGTTTGATGTTGCTCGTCCCCTCTAGGTTCAAAGTACCCATTTCGTCATGGAGAGCAATATCTGGGTTTGGCTTTGGGAGTGAAGGCGTCTCAATATCCACTGCTTCCACCTCCGAAAGGTCATTCCAGTTGTATATGAGTACTTTGTTTGTGCTAAAACAAAGTAATAGCTCTGGGTCTCCAGGGTGTTTTGTCCACCGCGTATCAGGGCGCGTAATGCTGGAGCGATGCACATCCGCACCCGGCTGAACCGACTGTGACACAATAGAAGATCCATTTTTGATCATAATCATGGTGGCACTGTCATTGAGAAGAATCTGCTGTGCGCCTTCAAGGCTCACGTCAATTCTTGTGGAAAACACATGACTGACAGACCATGTATGATCCTCATCCCGAGAGACCTTATTTACAACAGCTGTTCCTATCATCTCAATGAAAGCTAAATGTGAACCATCGGATGACCAGTCAAGCTGTGTAGTTGGTAGCTGCAATGGTGCGCGCCAAAGCTCGGACGGCTCGTTTGTCGCTCTTTTGGAATCTACCATGCTCACTATACCATCTTCATTCGCGATGGCATAATATTGAGCTCTTGGGTGCACTGCGATTGATGTGATCTGAGGCCGTACCTCTGCCGAGGCTTCTGAGACTGTGGCAGTTGGGACACTGGCCGCTTCACTTCCAAGGTCGCTGTCCTCTGTAGGTTCCTCTCCCGAGAGAAGTGCATTCGGCTCCCAAACATTGCACCATGCGCCACGTACATCATAGAGCCGGGTGCTATCCGGACTGAAGCACATTTCGTTGATCATTTGGTCGTATGAAAGTCGGTAGATCATGGTAAAATGATTGAAATTGTACAGCTTGATAGTCCCTTGACTGTCTCCCACGGTGAAGAATTTACCTTCGGAGCTGCATGCTAAGACAGAGCCCTCTGCTTCAAGTTCCTGGTTGCTGTTGGTGTAAGGGTTCCATCGAAAGACCTGGCCTCCCATGTATAGGCCAAGAATTTCTTCAGACTTTGGATGCCAAATCATTTGGTCTACAACCGCCCAAGCGCTTCCTGTATCATCGTGGTTTCGCATACATCGTCCCAAGAGAGTCTGAGTGTCCAAAGACCAGACACACATAGGGGCGCCCCGGTAAGAAACAGCGACACATGTTGCATCGGCATTGAACGCCATACGCCATGGAGCATTATGGACAGGTCTTTCAAATGCGGAGTCTATTGTTAGGAGACTCCGATACAAGGCAGACCAGGCAGGGGCGGGATCCATCAAGTTAGCAACTCGCAGAAGTCTATCAGATGAACCAATCATGACTTGAGTATCCTTAGAAGCAAATGATATTGCTTTAGCTGAGCTGCCGATGGGGTTTGGAATCTTATGCATCATTCGTCCTGAGTCGATGGTCCACACCTTCGTTGATCGATAACCGTACGTTGCAAGAAGATGGGAGTTGTGGCTGAACGCCATCATTGAAACTTCTTCATCGTGCTGAAGAACTTGTCTTGTCTCAAATGTCGTGGAACTGTAGAGTGTGATAACACCCCCGCCGGTTAGAATTGCAAAAACATCCCCAGCACACTTGATGCTAACACTTTTCGTGGCAGGATGAAGAGAAATCTTTGCAAGCCCATCGTCCCACGTGGAAGATGATAGGCCCTCGACAACCAGAGATCGCGAACGTGGCGACGATCTTCTCTCAAACTGTTGATATATCATAGAATTCTTTGAGCAAAAAGGAGGAATTTGTTGGTAAATCGAGGTTGGGTTCTCAATCAGATGTAGCCCGAACTTCCCCACAAGCTTGAGAAAGTCCGTAGCCCACAGTTCCACTAGACTGAGCTCCTCAAGATAGTGAGACATAGGGTTTGTGGTGGCATAACGACCTCGCTTTCTTCTAACATATAGACTCATGATCTTTGCGGATGAAACAAGAACCCGTAGCTGCTTTGTCAAAGCAAGGCCAACAATCCAGTCAAAAATGTAGTCGCTTTTTAGGAACTTGGTCAAAATCAAAAGCGGCTCATCCGAATCAATCGAAGTTTTGCCCAAGTGATATGCCCACGAAGTCATTGCATAATAGAAAAGAGACTTCCTCAAGACTTCTTTCGCGTTCGCTTGCTGGAGGGCTAGATCACGCGGAAGATGATGCTTCTCTTGAAGTATGGCTAAGCACCTGGTAAACAGCATATTGTGACCGAGGGCAACATTGACTCCGAGCTCAGATTTCGTTGTCAGAACATGATCTCGAGCAGTTTCATGTACCATCGTCAGCCGGTTGCTAATGGGGTCGACAATTACTAGTTCACCACAGACACGGTTGATCATGAACTTCATATCCAACATTAGAGCAAAATCGGGCTCCAGGGCCTGTGCCAACTCGCTGAGAACTAGAGGACGCCGGCAGCATATTGCCCATGTCAGGATCTTCTGTCCCAAATTCCAGTCCCGTGGCTTTGAGTTTGTGATAATAGTGTTCTCTATCCGTCGGTAAAGGTCACCCATACCCTCAGGGATGCTGTCTAATGTCTCATCAATGTCCTCCTCGGTGTTGCAGTACATTACCTCACGTAAAACAAGGCTTGCCCAAAGGAAGTTTGCGTTTGCACGCCTTACCAATTTCTCAACTAACGCAGCTTTGAAGTCAGGGGTAGCGCGCATGTACGCAACTTCTGACTGAACAAAAAGCCCGATATCATTTCTCGTATCCTCGAGTGGCAGATAGGCAACCGATAGGAGGGACGACAATCGGTCAAATGTAGTTATCAGGCCAGATGTTCGCCGACTGACAAGAAGCACTTTGATACATGTTGAAGTATTAGCAATACTTTGTAGTAAATCGAGAAGTTGTTGCGGGTTTTCAGATTCATCCAACCCATCAATAACGCAGTAAATTGTTGTCGCGAATCTCATCTTGAAGAGGAGCCGGACGAAAATTTTATCCCAGATAGACTTTGCATCTGCCTTTTCCAAGGTCTTTGCAGGGAAGGAGACGTTTTTCAATGCGCGACGAAATGCGGGGAATTGCTTTGCAATTTGAAATGCAAGGCTTCTCAAACAAGCACTCACTGTCCTCTTCGACTCATTGCTGAATCGGAAGAAGTGATATACGCAGAGACAATCTTCTAAGAGTCGATGTGTGATGAATGATGATAAGACTGATTTTCCACTAGCAGGTAGGGCATGTAGCCAGAGCATAGTCGGGCTATCTTTGGAATCGCTCGTCCAGTCGATGTAAGATGGATTGAAACAAATCCACTCGCAGGTTCCAGGTGTCCATCTAGACCGAAAGAATTCGAGATCATCATGGAAATCTTCCGGCACTGCCAAAAGGGTCTGCAGTTGCTCGAGCTGGGATTTTTCTTGCTCTCCGAAAAGTGATTCGCCTACAAATTCACGTAAGCGCACTTCAGAGCAAAATATTCTGGGTAACCTTACCGGCGGAGCGAATTGACGAAACCAAAGTCTTCAAAGCGTTTCTTACGCTGACATAATTTGAGTCTTCGTTACTATCAAACTTGCAAACTGTGTGGTGGTCGGCAAGTAAAGCTTTGGAGATTTCTTTGGGATAACCAAGAGTTGCAGAATCTTTCTCAACCACCATCTGGAGAAGCTTTAGCAATTTTACCAAGTCTCAGCGGGAATGGGACACTATGTACCATCCTTTTAGGGCCAATTGAGGTTGGAAGAGTCTCGTAAAAGGAAAGGATGTCTAATTTCGGAGCATAATGACGGAACTGCTCGTTCAAGGTCGAGACTGTCTGTGAACCAGCACTGAGCTCTGATATGTACAGCTTCGGGCTGTGGTTAAACATAGAGACGGTCAATATCCTATTTAAGACCTCGGCTAGGTTGGATCCCCGATGAGGAGTTGCCATGAAAAGTATCGCACTGATTGACGAAACTAGATCCGAGTACTGATTATCATGTTGCCCAATTATGTAGGCTTGTTTAACGACGAGACCTCCCATGGAATGAACAATGAATATGATAGGACGCTGTTCAAATGGTCAGCCTTTGACGAGATCCAATCAAGGGCTACTCACCTGGCCCAGTTCAAGCTCTTCAAGATTTTCATTCTTCGCAAACTTCATAGAAAATAGCAAATCTTTTGCAAAGTCTGCTATACCTGTTATAGGTGTTGGCCCAGGTTTTGCCCAGCTTGAATTGTATCCAAATGAAAGTATTCTGGCCATTCGTATCCCAGGCTCCTGAGGAAGCCATTTCTCTGGCCAGAAATATTGTGGATCTCGATCTCGGGCCCATGTAGCTCGACTAGTACCTCCGAGTCCATGGACGAAGATGATATCCAAGGCAGGCGATGTTTCTGGCTCATAGACCACAGTAAGCCCGAGAGGATCATTGCGTCGATCACCCGTACCCGGCGGGGAGACCGGGCCGTTGCCCGTGGGAATCCCAAATGTTGAGCTTGATCGAATGGTTCTGACCAGCGAGGCTTTCCTATCCAAGTTTGCTGGATTTTCAGATGGATCCCCAAGCTCATTTGGAGCCCATTCAATTGCGGGGGTGCCACGGGGAGGGGCAGGGTTGGCTTTCACATCCTGACTGGGTGGTTCTTCCCGCGCATGCTGGGCATCCCCTTTGGATTTCTTCTTGAAGCGGAACTGAGGTCGAAGTTAGCCGGTATATCAGCTCGAATAGGACTATACCTACCATTCTTCCATCTGGCCCTTGGGTATTTGCGCTCAGAGTAATGTCGTTTCATACGATCTTATCTGATGTTCGAGATTCATTGAAGCGGGACAAACCTTGACTGGGCGAGATTCCAGGCCACCTGCGGCTCAGTCAGGCAACATGGGTCGGGTCCCTCGTGTTCAGCTAGAAATGTCGGCTGCTCGAGGGATTGTATGTACTCAAAGTCTGTCCATCTCTAATAGGATCACAAATCTCTTGGCGCTCCGGGGGCGGCTTATTTTGACAGGGATCCTACTAGCGTAAGACATTCAGAGCCAATCTTTCTTAATCAGGGCTATACCCCTCACTTAACATCCTATCAATCCGTTTGGATACACGACACGGGCCCCGAGATAAGGCGGAGTCTACGTGGCGTGTCTCCCCCGCATGCATAATACGACGGCTCAGTCCAATGGATGCAATGCTGTATGTTTCTTTTGGCGCCTACTGGAAAATACCAATGTATGGAACACGAACGAGCCTCCATTAAAGAGCCTCTCCTTTCAACCCAGGTTCTTTCATAGGGTAAAAAGTCAATTGATTTCTTTTGTGCCTGGCCGGGACACAATTTCTTCTACGGCTATTGTATTCGAAATGTTGGCCACAGAGACTAAGCAACAAGTCCCAGACTACACTCCCCCGACGAATCCGGGGCTCAAGATACCTCTAGTGGTACCAGGGAAAAGCGACGGTCGGGTGATTGAAGGCGACTTTCCGCTAGATCAGATTGTGATTGATCGTAAGCACTTTGACCTTCGCTTTGCATCTTGGTTGAGGATTGAAAGTCTAACGAAAACTTCACAGAATTTCCATCGGGGACTCAAGTGATCTCGTGTGATCGGTATGGGGCCTCCGCTTGGACAGTGACAGCAAGAATTGTCACCACTCTCCCCAACGGAGAGTCCCAACTCTATTTTCTTAAGGCACGTTCAAATGAATCAATATCATGACAAGTTCATGGGTTAACAAAACAGTAAATAGTGCGCCGAAGATGACCAAGGGAAGAGAATGCTCGAAGGGGAATTCTATTCCATGTGTGAACTCTACAAGACAAGTCCGACATTTGTCCCGAAGCCACATTCATGGGGAAAGTTGAATGTTGCAAGCCCAGACACTTACTACTTTCTATGTGACTTCGTTGAGATGAGTGACTCAAAGCCAGATCCTCATCAATTTGCTACCGACGTCATCCGGATGCATCAGGCTAGCGAGTCTCCGACCGGTCAATTTGGATTCCACTTCAATACTTGCCAAGGAAACTTGCCCCAGCAAACTGGTTGGAACCCGAGCTGGGTGAGCTACTACTCCCAGCTTGTCAAGGGAGCAATGGCGCTCAACAAAGAGAGAAATGGTGACTGGAAAGACTTAGAGCCGCGGATCGATAGACTATTGTCTCATGTAGTTCCCCGACTTCTAGGGCCTCTAGAAGTAGATGGTCGGGCTGTGAAGCCAACGTTGATTCATGGTGACTTGTGGGATGGGAACATTGGATTAAGTCTTGAGAACGGCGGCACCTACGCCTTTGATTCCTGTGCACACTATGCACACAACGAGATGGAAATCGCCATATGGCGTACAAGATCTTGCAAAGTCCTCAGCAACAAGGCATATCTCAATGCGTACTTGAGTCGAATGGGCATCAGCGAGCCAATTCACCAGTTTGAAGACAGAAATCGGCTCTATACATGCTATTTGGCTCTACATGCCTCAGCTTGTCACAATGGGTCTTATTTCAGAGAAGAGTGAGTCAAGTTACCTGTCAAATGAGCCGTTAATTAATCAGGTTCTAGCTGCTATGATCATTTGACATACCTTGTCGACAAATACGCACCGATGGAGGAATAGCCGGTTTGACTTGGAGACATCCAATTATCACTCAATACTAGCACCTAATGAGCCTCAACGTAGTTCGTAGAAAGTCCTATCGGTGGAAGTAACGAATCGATCAAATGGACAGATTACCAACGCGCAAAATTTCAGCCTCAATAATAATGCAAGGTATGATATCTATCTATGACATATGCAATCTTTCAGATGATCAGTAAATACTAAATTGATCCCTGCTTTAGGTATAGGTTACCCCTCACAAGGTTGCCTTTCGGTAAGAATCCCGCCATGCATCCCCCACATAAATTTTATGAAAGGCAGCTTGAGTTTGGAGGGGCATTTTTACATCCTAACTTTTGCCGAAGCTCTGTCCTCTAGCTGTTTGGCTTGAAATGGACCACAAACAGTTTCCAGATCATTTGGAGGGCCCAAGTCCACAATTAACTCAACATGAGGCTGACTCTTCGCCGCCCGCCTCAAACCCGCCAGATCTCGCAAAAGAAAATGTGCCAAGTGCTTCTCCAGAACCATACTCAGTCTTCACCAAGAAAGAGAAATACACAGCGGTCGTTTTAATCACTTTTACTGCCATATTCTCGCCTCTATCTTCGTTTGTTTTCTTTCCGGCCATCAATGCTCTCTCGGAAGCTCTGAATGTATCCGTGGAAAAGATAAACCTTACTGTTACCTCCTACATGATTGTTGCTGGTGTCGCACCTGCATTTGTCGGGGATATGGCGGATATGACTGGCCGGAGAAACGTCTACATTCTGACGTTGTTCATTTATGTCGTCGCTAATGTCGGCTTGGCCCTACAGGATACCTGGATAGCTCTATTCCTATTGAGAATGGTACAAAGCGCAGGAGGTGCTGGTAGGTTCATAACACTCTTACATTCCTAGATACTGACCACACCAAGCAACTATCGCCATGAGTTATGGGGTCATTTCTGATATAGCTTCCCCTTCTGAACGTGGTGGATACGTCGGCGTGGTACTACTGGGGTAGGTACTTTTCTTAATTATTGCTGAGCTACAATCTTACTCGGCTTTACACTTTCAGTCCAAACCTCGGCCCAGCAATCGGGCCTATCCTCGGAGGTGGCTTGGTGCAGGCACTCGGATGGCGTTGGATTTTCTGGATCCCCGCTATAGCAGGAGGGATATGCCTTGTCCTGATTGCTTTATTCCTCCCCGAAACAGCTCGCAGTATTGTAGGCAATGGATCAAAGCAGCTTCCCGCTCTTTATCGTCCCTTCATACATTATGGGAGGTCGAAGGGTTTTGACGAAAACAAGGATAAAGCTTTGCCTCCCAAGTTCCGAATACCAAACCCCTTGTCAGCGCTGAAGATACTTGCTTCCAGAAGCAGTGTCCTAATCACGGCTGTCAATGGAATCTATTATATGGATTTCAGCTGTCTCTCAGCATCAATGTCAACCCTTTTTATTGACGAGTACAAGCTCTCAGAATTGCAGGTGGGACTGGTCTATCTACCCTTTGGTATAGGCTCATGTGTTGGTGCATATTGTTCGGGTACTGCTCATCCCCTATCTCCCGCCTTTTGTCTGAGTCACAATCTAAACTGATCTTGGATCCGAATAGGCAAGATCATGAATCGGGATTACCGGCTCACTGCTCGCGCGCATAACGTGGAAATCGATGCTCATGTCGGTGATGATCTAGCTCTCTTCCCAATTGAAAAGGCTCGGCTTAGGAGCATATGGTACTCCATGGGGGCCACAATTATCGCAACGACTGGATATGGGTGGGCATTACAGTATCATTCTGTAAGTGGATTGAAGCCTCTGAAGTGACACTCATTAAAGCTAACTCTAAACGTCCAGCACATCGCAGTTCCTCTCGTTCTTCAATTCATAACTGGATTTGCAACAGCAATGACATTCAACGTAAGTTCGAGTTCAGACACGGTTGATTATTCTGACTTTCTTGTTAATCTACGGCAACCGAACTAGTGCTGCAACACCCTTCTCACAGATCTCAACCCTAAATCTCCCGCTGCTGCCCAGGCAGCTAACAACATTGTCCGATGCTCACTTGCAGGCGCCGGTCTTGCTTTTCTACAGGCCTGTCTAGACGCCATTGGACCAGGGGGTACATTCACACTCCTCGGCGGACTTTGCATGCTCTGTCTCGTCCCGGCTTGGTTGGAATGGAGGTATGGGAAGATATGGCGATGCCGATAAGACGAAGCTTGCCAAGAAATGCCATGACGAGGGGGCGCGGAAGTCCACCGCCATAATAAAGCCCTATCAAGCATTCAACCGAGGGGCTGAATTCCAGATTGAAGCATCTCGATCGGCCGGCTTTTCCCCCGATCAGTGTCAGACCTGGCTCATCGAACTTCATTGGACGGGATGTACGGGGTAGTGGGTGAAAGAGCAGGGCAGTCACGAGACGCAAGTGGCGCAGGCTAAATTGCCGGATTTGGGCCGCCTAAAGTTCCGTCCTTGGAAAGCGGCTGCCGTGCCCTCCCGCGGCTCATTCCTTGGGCTTATCGGTATCAGGGGCAGGGGGCAAATGCCAGTGGCTTCTCGCCAGATACACATCTTAAGAAGGCTGAGATGGCCGAAAGGGCTGCTGTAAGGGGCTCTGGGAATCAAGATTGTCCCGGGTACTAAGCCTGCGGACCGGGTTTGCCGTGCTCCGTCCCTCGAGAGCGGGCGAAAGCATCATGCAATGGAGGATGACTGGATGGGGACTGTAACACTTGCCGGCTGATAAATGACGCAACAAGGCGGGTAAACGGGCGTCCGGATATGATTCAAATGACTCGCAAAGGAGTGTGATAGGCTTAGTTGCGGGGGCTCGCGCTAGCAATCTCCAGGTTTTCGCGGTGTCGATCTCCCCGGATCCCCAGATTCCGGAGAAACACCGAGTCTCCCCCCCCCCCCACGCATTTCACCGAGTCACTCTTTGCCCGATGGCCCCGTTTCATATCCCGGATTCTTTAAAAGGAGGCCGCGATGACCCCCACTTCTACATTCCAGGTTCCAATTTCTTCTCTTCCTTAAAAGCTAGAAATGCGAAACTAGGCCGGTCCTGAGGCGCATGATCTTCTCTTATTCAATTCACTCGCGGTATTCACCACAATGACCGTTGTTGCACAGAAGGAGCCCTACTTTGGGCTGAAGGGCAAATGGCTCACCTTCTGGATCACAGTATGTGCACGAAGTGTCGGTCTAGTCTACGGCTAGCATTGCTAACGGCTACTAGGTTGCTTGCGCAACGGACATGTCCCTGTTCGGTTACGACCAAGGTGTATTCAGTAGGTTCACACGAGTAGTGCTTTCTATGGAATATTTACTAAAAGCATTCACAAGGTGGTGTCGTAATCACGCAAGACTTCCTCGACGTTCTAGATCTTGCGGGTCCAACCAAAACCAAAACCCTCTCCACGGTGACAGCCATCTATGACATTGGCTGTTTTCTCGGCGCGATCTGCGCTTTCACCATTGGCGAGCGCATTGGTCGTAAGAAAGCTATTCTTCTGGGATCCACCATCATGGCTATTGGGACAGTTCTGCAAGCATCTTCATTTCAATTGGGCCAGATGTTTGTTGGCCGAATTGTCTCTGGGTAAGTACAATCGCATACGTCTACTTGCGCAACGCTGATTTCAAAAGTATTGGTAACGGCCTGAACACTGCGACCGCTCCAGTATGGCAAACAGGTTGGTCTTTAAGTCTACTTGATGCTATATCAGTTGCTAATAGTGAACAGAAACCTCTAAGCTTGAGAACCGTGGAAAACTTGTGACCTTTGAGATGATGATGAACATCGGAGGTTATGCCATTGTCTGTTGGATCAACTATGGTTTGCAATTCGTCGGAGGACCCATTGCTTGGCGTCTCCCAATTGCACTTCAAGGTGTCTTCCTAGTCATTCTTTTCTCCACGACCCCCTGGCTTCCCGAATCTCCTCGGTAAGTACCATCTAATGGATAACCTTCATAACGAAAACTGACCATTCAAAGCTGGCTCCTCGCACATAACAAAGAAGAGGAAGCTATCCAAGTCATTAGCTGTCTAGAGGACAAACCCATTAACGATCCCTACGTTACTGCCCAACGCAACGAAATCGAATTCACTTTAGTCTACGAGCGCGAGAACGCAGTTCGCTGGCGCGATCTGTTCAAGAAGAATGAGAACGACACCAAGACCCTCCGCCGTCTTCTCCTCGGTGCTGGAAGCCAGTTCATGCAGCAAATGGGTGGTATCAACATCATGTCTTACTATCTGCCCACCGTGCTAGAAACGTCCGTCGGTCTTGATTCGCACATGGCGAGTCTTTTGACTGCGTGCGACGCGATCTCGTATATGATGTTCGCAGGTTTTGCAGTATTGCTTGTTGAACGGATAGGACGTCGTGGCTTGATGCTTCTATCGACATTCGGCCAGTTCCTCTGTTTCTTGATCATTACCATCCTGTTGAAGTACGCGCAAACTGCAACGAACGGCGCGGTTTACGGCAAGGCATCAGTGGTGTTCTTCTTCTTGGTCAGTTCAAACCAATCCAAGCAGGACATCCCAGATCGCATTCTAACGTGAAGCAGTATATGGGTTCATTCGGTATTGGTATGCTGGGAATCCCCTGGCTTTACCCAACAGAGATCAATTCTCTACCCATGAGAACAAAGGGTGCTGCGGTTGCTACTGCAACAGACTGGTAAGTCGCGGAAAATATTGATGAAGAAATATTTCCAAGGTTCTGACAGTAACAGGCTTACCAACTTCATTATCGTCGAAATTACCCCAATTGGTATTCAGAACATCGGGTGGAAATTCTGTAAGTGTGACCAGCTTTGTTTCTCACGACATCACTAACAAATCTAGGGATCGTATGGGTTGTCACAAACGCACTCTTCTTCCCAATCCTATACTTCTTCTACCCCGAAACAGGTCAGTCATTCTCGAGCTTATTATCCACTGAATCCCTTGCTAAATCCATGACACAGCCAACCGTAGCCTCGAGGATATTGACATGTACTACCGCGGCAACCCATCCCTCATTGTCATCAATGAGCCCGACGCCATCTGCAAGGGTCGGCCACAGAAGTATATTGATCACGAGGATGCAGAGGTCCAAAGAACAGCTGCTGAGAAGGCAAAGATTGGAGGCGACCGCATATCTGCCGAACATCTTGAGTGGACCGGGGAGAAATAGGGGTACCCCTTCTAGATATACATCCGCACATTCATGGCTTAAACCTTGGAATGCCCACTGCGGCTGCAGAAATATATTACTCGAGCAATTATACACGAAGTCATGCCGATTAAGACGATTTTTCCTATTAGAAAATAAATATCGCTACCAGAGACTTTTTGGATTCTCCAGACCGGCTTTCACGCCTAAAATGGGAGCATTTGGAAACCCGTCTGCATGCTCTTGAAATCTCAAAGATGGCGGTAGACTCGTAGAACCTGGATTCGATATGGTGTCTTACGAGGTTACTATGATCTCGATCGTTGTGGGATTATACAGGTCCAACTTTGTGCACATTCCGGTATTTTAACGGTTTAAATGTTGTAGCCACCTTGATCTCCCACATCAAGACTTGCGCGTTATCTCCGTCTCTACGGAGTACACCCATTGAAGTTGGGTCCTACGATTCAGACATTCCGAGCCTGTCACAGAGTCAACAATTCATGGACAGAGGCCAAAAGTCAACCAACCATAAATTTTGACCGAGCCAGTGCCCGAATAGAAAATCCACCAGGCCCCACGAGCAAATCTTGACACGCAAATCCCCTCCTCAACCCCTCACACCATAGAAGAAAAAAAGAATGGAACTGATGGAAGAAGAAAGATGGATATTTTTTATTTTCATTCATCGCAATGCACCTGGCTTCAGAAACGTTGATCCTGAAAAAGTATCGGAAATCTCCCATTTTCATCTCAGGAGTCCGTTAATACACACGCGCCGTTAAACCGCCATTGCAACATGAACCAAACCCCACAACATCGAATCCCTTAAGCCTTGTTCTTAACGGCCTCGCGACCCTTGCCGATGCGGGCGAGGATCTCCTCGCGGTCCTTGTCGAGCTTGAGCTTGGTGATGACGACCTTGGAGGGAGCGATGGGGATAGGAACGGACTGGCCGTTGGTCTTCTCGCGGACGACACGCTCGACGTGGATGGTCCACTTCAGACGGTAAACGCTGGTGATCTTACCCTCACGGCCTGTTTAAAAGAATCCTGCATTAGCGCTCATTCCTTCGATAAGATATCGCCAGCAATAATCTGGGAGATCTTGGATTGGGTTATTCCTCACCCTTCTGGCTTCCCCGGGCGATGGTGACCTCGTCGTCTTTGCGGACAGGGATGGAGCGGACCTGTAAGCCGGACGTTAGTACCGAAGCTTTCTGATTTCGTAGTTCCTCCCAGATTCTTGTTTCCGGTTCGTGGGTGTGGCAGGCTTCCAGCCGTGTTCGATCGCGAAATTTAAAGAATCGGGCTCGGGTTCAAGATTTTCGACATACACCGTACTGGGCACGCAGCTCCTTCGACAAGGGTGCGCTCATGATCACGCGGCGCTCGCTGGAGGGAGCAGAGAAGTGAGCCTTACGGCTCTTGCTGCGAGACGACGCCAGGGCTGTATAGACGGGATCGGGTTAGAATTAGATCGGACAATGGGCGGAATGGGAACGGTATATGGCGGTAGGAGAGGAACGCACCTTGGTTGCGAACAGCCATCTTGATGAGCGTCCTTGAGGGTATCGTGGATGGGACGGGTTTGTCGTTGGTCGGGGAGAGGAATCTTTCGAGATGTTCCCGTATGAGAATATTGCTGTGGGTGGGTTGTGCGGCACGTGATTGAAGAGCCCTGGGACATGCCGCTTGATTGGTGCTCAGCGCGGAAAGAGCGCCCCACTTCGTCTAAGTCTCGGTTGGGTGACTCAGCATTTGCTCGGACTAACATGCAGTTCTTAGAGATGGAGCTAGGTGAAGGCATTCTTCTGTACGTCGTCAAATGGGCTTCTCATGCTCAGCAGAGAATCGCAGCCATACTATGTTCGTTAATAGGTGATGACGATCAGTCTTCGACTAGAGACGAAGGTTCGCTCTGCGTGGAGGCCCCGATGGTCCATTGCACAATGAGGATCATAATGAGTCGAATGTCATCTAGTCTACCTGGATACTGACCTCTTGACTTGCTGAATTGATTTGACAGGGCTGTTTGGTTCATGGCTGGATAGAGTTCACCGAGTACTTGCAAACTCCGCTCGCCAGAATCACAAGGCATCAACATAGCCTGATTAGGGCTAGGGCGATTTTGGAGGAAGTATGAGTTCTGCAAGCGATGCTGTCAGTGATTGACATTATGAGATGGCCGGAGTCAAGCTTAAAGTTCCTCTCGTCCCTTCAAGATTGAAAATCAATGACCCAATACTTTTCTCGTTGATGTTAGAGCGCCGAAAACCTAGCCTTTGCGACTAAAACCCTCGAAGCAAGCCAGACGCTGAAATAACATGCAGACCTCGACCAAGACACTATCCTCTGTACCCCGCCATCATTATGCAATGTCTCGGGACTTGCCCTAGAGTGCATCGTATAGAATACAGGCTACAAAACAAGTCTAAGAATAGACGCCCGCAACAGGCCTAGATCCTTTTACGGTTCCATGGCTGCGGTCAACCTACAACTTATGCCGAAGAACGGCCTATGTCTCAGATTCGATGCACAGCCCACACCCAACATTTGAGGCCATCACCAATGCTGGCCTTGGCTGGCACTACTACTCCACATTAGTCGCATATTGCATCCCCGCAAGCCATGCAGCAACTTCAAACAGAACACCGCCGGGGCTGGATTCGTACTCGAGGCGCAGCTAAATGATTATATGTCGATTGCATTCCTCACGAAGCGTAATGTTTTAACTGCAGGGTCTGTAGCTTAGCAGTGCCTCCCCGCTATCCCGCTGAATCAAACACAAACATCCCAAAAGAGACACATCGACAAAGTCTAGACTGCCAGACCGTAGACGCTCGTGATGACAGCAATTGCATACATCACCGCCCCATGTTTGACCCTGAAGGACACCTCTTATGCACAAGCAGCGGGGCTCTTACCAGCGGCTCAAGGTCTCACGCAAGGCAACAAAACCACCAAGCCAAAGCGGTCTGACACGCCGCAGGCACCAAGAAAGAGTCCGCGCAACACGTCAAACTCGAGCCTCAAACCGCAGCAGCGACGTAACGCGTTTCAAACCAGTGGAGAAACCCCAACAACAATAATCTAATCGCAATAGACAAAAAGCACGGAACGTCGAATAAAGTTATCCCACGAACGGCGATGGCGTGACCACAACGCCAAATAACTAGCCGCGTGGCCTCCCTTTGGCCGGACAGCTGGAGTGGAGTCTCCATGATCAACAACCAACGCTGATCCGGCGATCTCTCGAAAAACCACACTGTGCAAACCACTTACCTACATGCCGCTAGCGAAGCCGTTAGAGCATAAATCCCATAGTCCTCCGAACTCCATAGCTAACCACTCCGTAGAGACTCATCTCGCTTCCTCCCCCCTTTAATTCCAAAACCTCGTATTGCATATTACCGCCACTCTTGGCAACTGCCTAAGAACGAGTACCCAGCTTGGCGGTCCCGCGGGCATTACACAGCCCCAGGCTCCAATGAGTTGGGGAAAGCGCTAGATGACGGGGAATTGCCACGCCAGCTCGCCAACGAACGAGGCCAGACAGGGATTCGGATCACGGGGGCTGGACGTTATTTTAGGCTGAGGCGTTTGGTGACGCACGGTGGTCCACAGAGCCGGGCGCCCAGCGGCGCATGTGGCGCCATTGGCGTGATGAACTCGGATCTCGATGCAAGGTGTGCATATATTTGATGGATTAAGCTTGGAGCTATCGCGGAGTTCGGGCTAGAGGTTGGGCCGGGTACTTACTAGGAAGAGACTAGTGGGAGAGTGGAAGAGGTTGGTTTAGAGATATCCCTGCTACGAGCACAACAGGAAGAAGGTGACGCAAAGCCAAAAAGTCGATTCAGATCCCAGAACGCCAAGCTATGCGCTGATAGAAATGTAAATACAGAATTGGGGCCCCAGAGCTCGCAATTAGCTGGGACGGTCCAGACATGTAGTGTAGCGTAATAGGAGTTAGTAACTAGTAAATGCCGGTTATAGGCCGACCCGCGATAGTATAGCAGAACAGATCAAAATCAAATGACGCGAAGCTCGATAGTCATACCAGTGCAATCGATAAACGCCCCGAAAAGCAAGAACCCAAATCGCACCAAAAAAAAACACCTGTCCATGCGGTCGCATGGTTCTGTAGTATGGGGTATAAGGAATGTAAGATCGGCGCCGCCATGCCGATCCGACCAAGAGCGCAATCCTCTCAGCTCTCTACTGTCTCAACTTTTGTTCTTTTTCTTTTAGGCAGACTCTCGGATCTAATCAAAGATCGCTTAGGTCTCCGCCAGCCCTACTCCGGGGCTCCGGCCCAACGCCAGCCGGAAATGGAATCTTCGTAAATTCGCAGCCTGGTTTCTTTTTAGATGAATGAAGGCTGGGTGCGCTCCTCTTCCATGTGGTTCGACGAGCTGATCAAATTAGGAGTGGAAATGCTCTGCGCCTGGTTCATCTTCGACCGGCCGAAGACAGACAGGCGGCGCGAGAGGCGGCGGCCAAGGCCGCGCTGGGGCATGGACCAGGAATCGACGGAGATGATGGACATAGCGCGGGAGGAGCGCGGGGGCGCGCCGGAAGTAGATGGGCGGTTAAGACCGTCGAACATGAGGGTTGAGCGGCGGCGGAGTTTTGCGGCTGTGCTGTCTGGGGCAGCGAGGTTCATGGACATATCTTCTTTGATATCGCCGAGAGCGTGGGACATGCGGCGGAAGAGCTTTGGTTTTTCTTCTTTGATTGAGGGAGGGCGCTGCTCGAAGCCGTAGGTTTCCACAGGTGTGTGTTCGGAGCCGTCGTCTACGGGCGAGGCATAGAAGCGAGGGTATTTAGGTGGCATTGGGTTGCGGCGGGATTGCTGGAAGCCGGATTGCGAGCCGAGCGAGGTAGTTGAGGAAGGATGGGGGTGAATGTAGGGCAGGTGAGGGTCAGAAGACGAGACGCTGGAGGAGTAGGAGCTGTTGGCGGAGTAGAGCATGGCGAAGTGATTGCCGAAGAAGCTGGGGGAGAGATGCGATGTATGTAGTAGAGCAGGGGCAGCAGGGGGGTGGATGGCGTCGAGGGGAAAATGGGTTTTATGCAACTGATCAGACTAATGGGGACTACTAAAAAAGGAAAATTTAGGAGATTCCCATAAAAATAATCAACGGGCGGCGTGCGAGAAAAAAAAGGCGCCATTCGCAGTGAATAGCAGAGATGCAGTCCCAAAAGAGACTAAACAGAACTAAAAGTGGATCAAAGACATTGACCACTTTAGTTCCCAAGCTACCAGGCGCCGGCCCGTGTAACACATAGATGACTGTAATTTTATGTTTCAAGTTTTCTTTCGCCCCAGCAACTGGGTTTTTGATTACTTTGCCAGGCGACTACAGCCTCCCTGGTGGCCGGTTGGTCCATGTTGAGAAGGATGGTGATATTCATTGCATAGAAGAAAGGAGGTGGTGGTTGGAACGGCAGATGGCGTCCGGTACTTTTTTTTTTTTTTTTTCTTCTTTTTTTTAGAGGTCCCCTCCCTTCAGTAATCCCGTTCAGTACCCGTCCGAGCGGCGTGGCTCCGTACCAGATCATCCAATGTTCGGATTGTTCGATGTCTTAAAATCTGACACATCGAGGTGTCAATGTGCATTAGGGCGGTTCGTATGCCCTATCGCAGCAATAGTCACATCGCCAATAAGAACAGGCAGCACAGCTGCGCCCGCAGATCTATAGAAAGAACGACAATCCCGAGGACAATTGCGCCAGGCGACGCGTTAGTAGGACCATGAGCAGGGGGTGGATGAAAACGCGGGATCCGTGGATTTCCAGCTGGTCCCACCGGCAGTGCGAGCCGTCACAATGCGATTGGCCCAACCCGAGCTCAGGAGAGGAGAAAAGAATGGAGAAGAAGAGAACCGCACGCCCTAAGGGGACCTTGGATTCCCGTCACGCATTACGAGGCCAGCAATACGAGGCCAAGAAAGAGGGCCTCTCGCATTCCTCGCTCCGGAAGCGCTGTGATTGCACGATCGGAGAGAAATTCCCGGAGATCTCATTTTCGAGGCGGTGGGAAGGGCAGAAAAGGGAACTCCAGCGTTCGCCGAGTTCCGTGCAAACTTCAAACAACTGCCACCCATCGGAGACACACGGGGCAAAGGGAGGGGCTCTAAATCGTGAAAACCGCCTCTCTAGTGGTATCGGCTCAGATTACACTTTGCCCTCCCCGCAGAGAAGGATCGTCGTAATTATTCTTGGACACAAGAAAAAGCCCTCATATCCACTTCGACGAGAGGACAGATGGGGCCGTGCAGGGATGCCGAAGTTCTCCGTTCTCCGTTCTCACCTATAACCGCAACCCGCCCCTGTGGATGAGACATTTGTCCCCATGCAGATCATCAAGAGGGAGATCCTCGGCTAGCTCAGAAGGTTCCTAGTTACTTGTAGAGAAAGAACTATTACACTAGTCATGGTTTCTGTATAGTTGCCTTAAGCACCATCGCCCTATAACGTTTGATCCTTGCGATATCTAGCGTGCCTCGCAGGCCCACGCCTTCCACATTCTGCCTACTCCTTATTTTGATGTTGTTGTGCGACAGATGTGAACCGGGATATAAGATGACTGATCAAGGGACCGCGTTAAGATGTGGTGACCCGTGCACTTCCTGGCAAGGTAAGCGCCTTCCACGAAGCTGCCACGAATCTAGTCAACTACTACTCAGTAAGCGATGGATACTTTAGTAATGTCCAGCAATTCATAATATTCAAAGACACCAAAACCAGTAGTCGGAGGTTTCTATATTCTCACAGCTTACGCTCAAAACTGATTTCTCATGTGCTGCAAGACGTATTATTGTGAATCTATGACGCGAGCGCGTGTCATGAAGCAACCTCGCCAGGCACTGGACATTAGCAAAATGTATCTCCAAAGTTTTCATGTTCAAGCTTCACGCTCGCAGTACATTCTCGGTCTCCTAAACTTCTAGTACTCCGCACCATCATGCAAACCGGCTCCAGCATCTACGGTCCAAAAGCTAACCAATTTCGAAAAGTCCCATGCGAGATAGTCGAAGCAATATGCAGATTCCTCATTGACTCAGACTGACTTTGCTTCGCACTGACTTGCAAGGTGCTATATATTATGTGCACAGCAGACAACAACCACACACGTGGAAGCATCTCCAAACTCCAGAAAGTAGATCTCCTCCTGCGACTCCAAAATGAAAACTGGCGATACTGCACCGAATGCGAAGTGCCCCAATGGTGCTCCGCATGGCAAAACCTAAAGTATCATTTCCGATTCAGCCAGAAAATCTGCCATTCGAGCTACAAACTCTGGCATCGGCCGCCCTTCGAGGGAAAAGTAGATCTCTGTCCCTGCTCAAGCATGACATTCTACAAACACCAGCTCTTTACATATCTCTGCCGGAATCCAAATTTGCAATATCAGCGCGTCCAGCAATATATCCGCTCTGATCCCTTCATGGCTGATACAGGCTGCGACGAATCGTTTGTGAACTTCACGCACGAATGTACATTCAGCAACCACCCGTTCGCGGAAGTTACAACAAGAACGACTATCTGGTTTGATGAGATTACCAAGACTCTGCAGTTGCTGAATCATTTCCAGTTCGATACGTTGAAAGCAGGATCTCAGAATCTGGGACCGCTGGGTAGGACGAGCTCGAATTCCTGCGTGCATAAAGATACGAAAAGGTGGATTGAGGATTTCTTCCGACTATCGAAGTCAAAGCTCCATGTACAGACCCAGAAGAATAGTTGTTGCCAGTGGCTTTCGTGGAACAATCCACAGAAACTCGAGATTTACTTACATAGGAATCTCGGGGGTAGTAGAGGCCGGATAAGAGGCGGAAAAGCCATTGTCATGATTAGTTACTTCCCGGCTCTATACTTGCTACTTGTGAGAGGAGATCGAAATAAAATTCCCTGTTCGTGCATATATCGTGTGCTTGCATGTATGTGCAAGAGTAGCGGAATCCGCGGTGTTGAGCCGAGCCATGTAAATGCAAGGGGGTACGCCCTTTCCAGCCGCAGCCTAAATATCGATGGTGTACAAATGTAATTTCACATATAGGGGTTTTGAGAATGGATTGAAACCGGACTTCTAATGCGCTTGGCAGGGCAGGGCAGGATCTTTAAATAAGCAAAAGTTGACCAGCCGAAAGATCCGGTACAACCGGTAACAATACCACAGCCTCCAGCGACTGAAGAAAAGGGTGATCGTCCTTGGTTTTTAACATCCTGCACCTTTAAGAATGACAGCAAAAGAATGCTCGGGAAGTTTATAATGAAAAGAAGCAAAGATAGCCATAACGTCGTTTCGCATTCGCCTCAACCAGGAAAATCTACATAACAAATCGCAGATTGACATCTGCCAATCACGTTAGCTCGGGATTCCCGCCGTCTTATGATAAGGGCGATCAGCTTACCCAGAGGATGACTGCAGCTCAGCTGCGGCTTCTGCGAGTACTTGCCGTCGAGTTCCGCTCGAATAGTATTGAGCAGCTGCAAGTAGTTCTGATTAGGCCATTGCTTGAGCGATTTAATGAACGCCCAGCTCAAAGCCCCACGCGCTTGTCCGTCTTGGAAGGTATCCGCTCTAGCTAAAGTTAGGACTCGGTGGGAGATTCAGGCGCCGCTTTCCTGCGGCCCCCACATGGGAAGGATACTCACGAAGTTTGCGTATCTTTGGACCCTGAAAACATCACCACGTCTGCAGGTGATGTTTTGGTTCGCAGGGTGCGCTGACGTGCTTCACCACCATTGCTTGCCTTCTTGAAGAAGTTGATTGCCGTGGACGCAATGCTTGAAAAGTCACCCTGGCCGTAAGAGGTGATGACGCTGAACAGATCTTGGGCGGCCTCTTTTGCCAGATTGGGCTCTTTGAGGATGCCTTGAGTGGAGTAGATGTATGGCAGATCTAGGGCGGTGCCCGAGTGGCAAGAGTCGAAGATTGCTGTTAACCGGACACCGGGCTTTAATGGCCGCACCATGACAGCGTGCATGTCGTCATCTACGATATGGCCAACTGTGCGGTAGTCCACTGGGTAGATTACATCGTCATAGCCATCTTCCTCATCTCCGTCTAGATCGGGCGTGCGGCCTCCATGGCCTGAAAAGTGGACAAAGAGTGAGTCATTGGGCTCGGCTCCTTGGACCAACCATTGCATTGCGCGCATGATGTTTACTTTCGTTGGCTGGCTCATCGGATTGCGCTGATCATCAGTAAGAATCACCATATCTTCTCTGCGATAGCCAAAACGCTCAGTAAGGAATGTCGACATGTTAGTGACATCATTGATGCAGCCTTTCAAGGCATTTGGCTGCCCAAAGTAGTTGATGCCGATCAGTAGAGCCTTCCTGCGTCCTGTACAAGCCGAGTACTGGAACCGATAGTTTGACGGCGCGCCCGGTCCGAAATGCTGAGCTCCCTGGGGTGGACGTGGGGGCAGATTTGGCGAGCTGGTTCGTGGAGGCCCTAAGGCGAAAGTTAGTTAGATTGAAGATGGCTTGCTTGTGAAGTCTTACCGCCATGAGGGCTCAGATATTGCTGAGATTGGGGCCGTGGAGGCTGAGCGGGTGGTTGGCCGTAAGGCTGCGGGGATGGAGAATGTCCATAGGGCCGCGGTGAAGGAGGACCATAATAATGCGGTGAAGGCTGCCCATACGGCTGCGGGGAAGGCGTGTGACCGTATGGTCGAGGAGGCTGAGGCGGTGGTTGCGGAGACGGAAATGATCCTGGGACCGAGTAAGAGTGCTGGTGCCCTCGATATGGCTGTGGTTGATAGGGCTGAGGCGGGGGCGGTCCGGAATGCCAATTAGAAGGCGGAGGATGATGTCCCCAAGCCCCTGGGGGAGGACCAGGCGGAGGGTGGTATGACATAGACAGTGCTTGTCTCGTGATAGAGATCTCAGATATTATACAAAGGGAAGGAGAAGTCACGGATCCAGAGCAAGAGATCAGAGGAAAGGAAGCTCGAAGAGAACAAAATCTGGAGAAGTTTCTTTTTTCCGTTCTAGAAGTACAAGGCTGACTAGTGGGGCGCGTTGATCGCCGGCTGGTCAGTGGTAAGCAAATGAGAAACAAACCCTGAAGAACCTCGAGAACTCCGACAACCGACAAACCCTCCGACGACACGCAACGCGGCGTCGAACTTCGTATGGAAAGCTCCACATGCCCATAGGGCTGCAGGCAGCGACGTTTGGCTCGGTCACGTGTGCCCACTTGTGTTTACACCCAGAGCGGACTAGCGCAGACTGTAAATAGTGGGTGATTAGTCATGAGCCGCATGACTCAAGGCTCCCAGGTGTCAATGTTTTGAAGGCCTCAGGCCACAATGGCGTGACCTGTTGAGCCGCATGGAAATCTTCAAAATATGCGAGTGAAGAGCCGCTTACTTACTGTACACTGGCTTCCGGCCAGGCCCGCCCACATTCCAAGTATCAAGGGGCCACTGCATCGTATAGGTCCAGCCAGGGCGCCGGTCTATTCCTTTTAGGACCGCAAGGAAGTCCCTACCGAGTGGCTTGATCCCTTTGAACTGTGCGCCGCCGCCCCAGTGACAAATAATGACTCCGTGGAGTCTAGAGCAACTCGTATCGTGGTAGCTAGATGCGGGGAAATTACACTTTTACACTTCATCAGGAGGCCAGCATCCGTGATTCCGGATTAGGGAAAGGTGCGGTGATAGAGAAGCAGCATAGATAGTGCTACAGTGCGTTTCAAAACCGAGAAGGCTTCAAAATTCGTATTGCGTGTTCCACGGGGTCCGCTAATACCGGGGGATGATCCATGGGAAATCATTTGGAGACTGATAAGAGCCTCATGCGATGCACAATGAGGTGTACGGAGTACATGGGGGTGGAGATTATCGCCGAGAGCTGGAGCGGAACTAACAGACTCCTGTTCTCCATCCATGACCTAGCAAGCAACGAAAGGATGCAGATCGAACTTTGGAAATGTCAGCCGCGTCAAGAGAGCTATCCTAACAGGGCAATCGGCTGGGTTGAAAGGAGCAAGGCTATGCCGATCGTCGCTGGTGACCAGGATTGGCAGTGGCGTGCTCCCAATTCAGAATGGGGCTTTCCCAGGGCCTAATTTTGGCCAGTAATTATGTAGTTGAGGCTCAACATCCCAAGCTAGTACCCTTTGCGAACAGACCAGAGCAAGCTATGAGAGACATTCTCCGATATTCAACAGAACCGCCGAAAGAGGAACGAGGCGGAGCATCTGTGGAACCTGCGCATTCACTACACGGCTTGCGGCTCAAATTCACCTTTATTAAATCACTGGCCTGCTAGCTGTTTCGGTACTCTCGGGCCCTCCTACTCACCTTCCAGTTGCCTCGACAAATTCATACTTTGACTCCGCCTCATCAAATATGTCCTGTTCATGCTAATACTTTCTGAGCCTTGTACGAGTCTACAGCCATGACGGCGCCCCGGAGTCTGGACTCCCTTCCTTATGACGTGTTTTTCCAAATTACCACATTGCTCGACGCGTCTGACTGCGTCAACCTCAGCAGAGCCAACAAGTCTCTCCATGAATCTATGAAAAATGAGAGCATCGCGAAGAAGACGGTCGAGGTGAGTTCTGCAGCTAGGGAGGTACCGGGGTTGCCTTCTGCTTACCGTTACCCGTGTGGGGGGCCAAGGCTGACTTGAGATTTCCCAGAACGCGCTCCTCTTTAGTCATGAAGGCCAGTCTGCCTTGGCCGACCAGACCAGTTACAGCTTTCGTCAGGCGGTTGGGCACCGTTTCGATATCCATGAGGCGGTCGGGACTGCGGCTCCGTATTCCGCGTGCATGCTAGCATACGCTGCGGAGTTTGTTTATAACCAGGGGTGCCTTTGCTACCGCGTCAAACACGAAGTTCGCCTGCTGGACGTGCATAACGCAGGGCGACAGGAACGTGTCCTCAATTTATACGATATTCTACATCTTTTGCGAGGTGGCCTGCAGGACGACGATGCACCCGACCGGGTCAAGCTGCTTCAATATGCAGATGGTATCATCGCGTTCCGCTACATGGGAGTCGAGGGTGAAGACGACATCCTGGTTGTGATTGACATGAGCCCGCGTACTCAGGCGAGGCGGACTAAGCGTTTGCTCTTTCAGAAGCGTGTGTCGCCATCTGCTACAGTATTTGTACGACACAGCCGGTCTTATCTGTGGTACGGAATTTTTACTGCCTTGGGACGCTTTGATGGAGTTTGGTCCGTCGAAGGCATCGATCTCATTAAACCGTCGGAGCCAATGACCGTGACACTGAATCCATTTATTGACGGGGATATCGGCCAAAGCTTATGCTTTGAGATATACAAGGATAATCTCTATGCGGTATCAACCCAGGTCGCTCCTGATGGTGGTGAGAGATTTTCTTCACATGTACCTGCTAGCCATGACGAGCGACACTCGTCCTTTTACTATTGGTCATGCAATGCACCTCGCGACAGTAGTCGCCGCTGGGAAGGAAGGCTGTGGCGCCGTGAGCACTGCGAAGGCCCCATTAATGAGATGTGGACTGATCTTTCTATTCGTACCGACGAAATTACTGGCCGGCCAGTGATTCTAGAGTGTCGCCGAGAATGGCCAGCTGGCAGAAGCGAAAATCACCGTACTTATTATACCCAACCCCTTGGCATCCCAGAAGAACTGGGAGAAACAGGAGAAGACGATGATGAAAGACCCCTAACATGGGCAGACGACTGCCGCGGCGGTTGGACAAATAACAACAGCCTTTACGAAGAGCGACCTCTGAAACGGCTCCGCCGTCATTACCACGCAGAGCATGAGCCGAACCAGGACCAGACTCAACGAAAAGAGTTTATTTCAGCTCGCACTAAATATCGAACATACAACCACGCTGCGTCGACTTTTATCGACTTGGTCAACGACCCAGCACCCCCAGCCGCCGGAATACGAACACAAGATCGACTCAGACTGCGAGCAGTATCTCGGAAAAGAAAATGCCCCATTGATGAAGAAGGCACCGACGGACCGGCAGGCCTCCTTTACAGGCCCACACAACACAATAATGACGGTTCCCCTGTAGAGAACTCAGAAGAGCGTTTCACCTCCAGGGGCGTGCACATGTGGCCAGCAGAAGATGCGCCCGCAGAACTGAACAAGCTCTTGTGCCCAGATTCGCGTGTCAACATGGTTTCTGCGTCAGCGGATGAACGATCTCTTATCTATTCGATACAATGTCCTGGCCTACCGTTTAACCATAAGGCATTGGTGCTAATCAGTTTTGATCCCAAAATTCACTTTCCCACTTTGACCTCATTGTGCGCCTTGAAGGCGCCAGTTGTACCGGAACAGGTTTTCCCTATTGAACTTCCAAGGCCGACATCGCCGAATGGCTCGACCATCAGAGATTCAGCTCCGCTTTACGAAGCTATCTGCTGGGGATACTGGTTACGATGAAGGAATGCCATGGAAATATTAATATTGAAATATCTCCTATGCAGCAAATCCGCAGAGAATATCACAGCAGCCGCGGGGAAAAGTAATTATTCAATTAGCCAAATACCAAAAATTGACCAAATCGTTAAGTTCTTGTAAATCTCTACTTCATTTTATGATATTACACGAAGGCGCCTATCTTTATCCATGAATCAACCCATTCAGCAGCTCCTCAAAACTATTATCCATCCCATGACTGAAGATATCCGCTTTCCACTGCAGCAAAGTCGCAGGATCTAAAAGATCCGATTCCGTCGCAGTAGGTAGAATAATATTATCCTGACTCTTCTCCACGAGCATCGTCATCGTCTGAGCAGCTAGCGCTTCGAAGATATCCCGATACGGCGTCGCAGCCTCATGCCACTGCGCCATGAGGACTAACGCGATAGTGCAATCCGTACAAGTACTACTTACAACATCATGCCGACTCGACTCACGGATAGAATCCGAAGACCAAAGACAATGCAAATAAGTCAGTCCTGCAAGAAAACAATTCCGAAGAGCGCCCCAGGTAGGCGTAGTCTTCTTATTAACAAGCTGTCTCCGAAGGCCTCGGCAAATATTCTCCGCGGCAGTCATGCACAGATTTAGTGTTGAATCTGTGCAGTGAAGAGGATCGGTAAGTTGGCCTCGGTAAAGATTGAGAATTGTAAAGTTGTAGCAAAGATCATCCCAGTATGCGCTTGAGAAAAGACATAACGGCTCATCCTTCTTCTGCGCTACGGCTGGAAGAGATGATCGCCAGGCTTCGACTTCGCTCCTGAATTGCGATACCCGAAGCTGGTATGTCGGGTGGGAAGTGTTGCTTAATTCTAGATCTGAATATAGACTGGCGTGGATCTTTGCCCATATTCTTCGTATGCGGAATGTATTAAGACCCTTTGTGATGCGTGATGGTGGATCGTTGGTATCCCGTGCTTCCACGGTGATACCATGGGCTGTCATATATTCATCGTCGATATCGAGGGGTAGCTGGATAATTGATCAGATTAGAATAATTTGATCTTGGCCATATGGTGGGGGTCTCACTTCACAGTCAACATCCTCCGAGCGCAAGCAAAGCGGTCGGCCTAGAACAGTAGCGGCAACTGTATCTATTGTCCAAGCGCTCCAAAAGGCTCGTTTGCGTAACTCAAAACGTAAAGGGCCCATAGACTGGCCTACTACCCTTCCATGTCGATGATAGCCGAGTTCAATGGCTTGACGCAATGCAAGCCCGGAGAATCTCCTGAGATTAGTTGATTTAGTAAACCACTTTTTGGGGCTAGGATAGACAATTTACCAGACTGAGGTCCCCGTCGGAGATCTTAAGGAATATATGGCATAACATAAATATGCTTGGATAGTCTCCAAGCTCTCCAGTTGCAAAGCGCTCTGTACGTATAGCTCGGCCGAAGCGCAAAGTTGCTTGAACACTATCAGCTGGTGATATCACAGGCAATTCGGGTTATTCATACCTCAGGCTGAAGACCGGAATTAGGCATAATCAATGCTCCGATGGCATATACCTAGCTTGAAATTAGCAGACAATCAATTTGCAAACAAAATTTTGACCTACCATATAGAGAAAGAACAAAGACAAGGAATCTAACTCCGAGATATCCGACCCCTCAGAAAGCAACAGCCTTGCTTCCCAAAGTCTAAAAGTAGGCTCGTGTAGAAAAGGGTACTGCGGATGAATATGCTGAAAATATGCCTCACTCATTTGCAAGCAGGCTTTCGAGTCTGGAAAGGGACAAGCGTACGGACCACCCATGTCAAACTGCCGTCCATGCGCATTGGTCTCGGGTCGCCTAGGGACTGCTTGGAGGAGAGCGGGGCTTATCATCCGGCAAAGACTAACAGCCGAAGAAGGGCCAAGATAATGAGGCTCTGCGCCGGCTGCAAGATTCAACATTCCCACCTTAGAGGCTAGATCGTTCATTTCGGAGGGGTTTTCCTTTTCGCGCTGGGTTGGGAGTGGTTGAGAATGGAGGCGCTGGGCAGTCCCTGGAGTTTCAGCACCCATTAGTAGGCTCGGAGAAGGTACTGATAGCGGATAATCATGACTGAAGCTTCCATAGGGGCTTTCAGAATGAGTGTCTGTGCTGCCTTGGCTTTGAAGAATGCTCTCCAGTTGAGCTACCCGTTGTTCGAGTGTCTCTAGATAATTGCGTGGCTGGCGACGCTTTGTTGCTGGATCTTCCACTAAACATTCTGTACATTAATCAGTACTAGTTTTCATGTGTCGCGAGTTAATACGCAGTGGGAAAGGGTAAGATAAGCCTACCGATACCGAACCTTTGACAATTATAGCAAGCTGGGACTTGCTCATCGCACTAAAGCTTGATGTTAGAGCACTTCGCGGAAATCCCAAGAAGATTGAATTGTTACCCTTAATTTTCTATCCTTGCAATTTATGCAGGCAAGCATCATCCTTGGCCCATAGCGGTTTCGCTGTGTGGCCCTTTGGGTACGAGCTTTCGAATTCGGAAGGCTGCGTGACATTTTCCCAGTCCGCTTAGGGCTACAGATTGAATGTTGGGAGGTGTTTTATTCATGCACCTCTTTCATTCATAGGATCAGATCGTCAGGGTTGCAGGAGCATGCATGGCATTCGTGCGGGGATAGGGATAAGAAGCCGAAGCGGAGACTCCAGTGTTGTGAGGTGTGCCGCTATCGCTCACTGTGTGGAAGATTCGCTCGGACCATCCTCCCAGAATGTTATAGATTCGAGTGGGAAAAGGTAGTACAGATTACACTGCTAACTAACATTCTTGATGAGATAAGTTAAAGTTCTTATCTTATTTAGCTTCTTGGACTTGAATATGGCTCGTATACTTTCCGCCGCGATTGGATGATCGGTGGATCCCGAGCGCCGAGGTCTCGCTGCTTATTGATAACATCGATCTTCTGGTCATTCTATTGGGCCCTCGTATTGTTCCGACTGGCCGTTTCGTCTACAGATGCTAGATGGTCGATAAACGTTGACTTGGATGACCTACTGTGCATTGAAGCTTCCCCACACATCAACAAGCCCATTATTCGCTTTGCTGTCTTGATAAAGGGCAATGCCGCTCAGCAGATCAACAACCCTTTTCTGCCTCTCCTTTAGAACATACTTAGCTAAAGTTTGAGAAAATGGGAGTTAAGGAAGTTTTTACAGAGTCAACTGTAGCTGAGTATGCTAAACAGGTGCGCGCAGCACCAAGGCAGCTCATATTCAACAGAAAGCTTCTGTTGTCCGCACTATGCTATGCCACTGCATCTGCGCCCTTGAGTAAGTGCGCAGATATGCACAGAGTGCTTATTTTAAAACCATGACTAACATCCTCAAATAGCTTGGGACCAAGGTTCATCTTCTGTAGTCCCTGACCTACCCGGATTCCAGCAGCATTTCGGTTTCAGCAATGATAGCGCGAGCCAAATCCGCTACTTCGTCTCTATCGTCTATATTGGCGCCGGAGTCGGGGCGTTCTTATCCTGGTTCATCAATGACCGCATCGGGAGGCTATGGTCATGGCGTCTTTACATCACAGTTTGGATTATTGGACAGCTCGTCATGGCTTTGACTCCTAACTTGGCCGGGCTTTGGGCCGGTCGCATTATCTGTGGACTGGGAATCGGACCTCTCACTGTTACTGGTACAATGTCCATCGTGGAAATTGCACCCACCGAGATTCGAGGACTGCTTTCCGTCTGGTTCAGTGTTTTTATGTGCATATCATCTGTGTGTGCAGTGTTTACTGTCATGGGCTGCTATCTTCATATAGAACCCAGCAGGCTGCAGTATCAGGTTGTGTGGTTTGCGCCTTGCGTGTTTTTTTCTCTTCTCATCATGGCAAGCTTCTACGTGAGTGAGTCGCCTAGGTGGTTATGGATGGTGGGTCGACGCGACGAGGCGATAGAAACGCTTGTCAAGCTCCGAGGTCTACCGGCCAACCACCCTCGTGTCCAAGTTGAGCTCGACGAAATCAAGACAGCAATCGAGAAAGAGGGAGCTTATGACTCGAATACCTCGTCTCGCTTCGTCAGTAACCTCAAGGAAACATTTACTGTCAAATCGAATCTACGGCGGGTTCAGCAAACCTTCATCTCGTTTGCTCTCGCGCAAATATCCGGTGCCAACTCGATAACATCTTATTTTATTCCGATTCTGAAGCTTCTGGGCCAGGCTGGAGATACATCCCGTGGATTGTTCTTGAGTGGAATGTATAGTACCTCCAAGGTATTCTTCACATTGATTGCCTGTCTCTTCTTGGTGGATTTCCTCGGTCGGCGCAGGTGCATGATGCTCGGAGCATTCTTCCAAATGACGTCGGACATATACCTTGGGGTCTATCTTAAGTACGAACAGTCCGGAACGACAAGCCAGGCCTCATCCCAAGGTGCATTGGCTTTCATGTTCATTCATGCTTTAGGATATGCCATTGGTAAGATCATCATTTCATGAGTGTAGATTGGGGGCTTTAATAACATCCATGTATAGGACTATTCATCTTACCGTATCTTTTTGGTGGCGAGGTCTGGCCAAACAGAATTCGATCATTTGGAGGTGCTATATCGCAGTGCTTTCATTGTAAGTATCGTTGAAATCAATATCGGACACTTTCTCATGCTGTACCAGGGTTGTTCTTTTTTGCTATGAACTTTGCATTGCCGTCATTGCTAGATGCAACAAACAACTGGGGTGCATTCCTATTTTTCGCTGCATGTTGTCTCCTTGCACAAGTCTACGTCTTTTTTATGGTACCCGAAACCTCAGGATTAAGTGTTGAAGAGCTTGATGAGGTCTTTAGTGGACCATGGTTCAACGCATACAAGTATTCTCGAAAGCGAACTAAACTTGTTATCGACGGTTCACACTTGGAAGTTCAGAAGTGAGTTACATGTAGTACAAAACTCAGCTCCGTTTCTAATGATCTGTCTTTAGTAGCGAAGAGTATGAGGGCATAAAGGCTGCTGTAAAGTATTGATGTCAATTCTAAAGAATTGATTGATGGTATTGGAGAAGACGCTGAATCTTGGGTTTCTTTTCGACGATCAAGGGACATATAAGTCGTAGTAAAGATCACATTGCAGATACTTCAGCCCGCATTTGAGAACCTATGAATGAGAATGACATTGAAATTTGCTCCCAACCAAACTCGAATTCGATCTTAGGCAACGCTTGGCACCCACCATACCACACCGGTGGTTTACTAAAGTCTATTTCAAGACTCCCATTTCATAGAAATCTAATATTATTATGGCAATGTGCAAGTGGAAATGGAATCAAGAAACCCAGTAAACGATAAGGTATATCAAGGTATCACTTTAACGGTAAGAGGGCTGACCGACGGCCAGCTGCCGAGGGCCTGCGGGTCAAAAAGCTCCAATGCAGCTATCGACCGCCGAAGATAATCATGAGCCGCTCGGAAGAATACGAGCGACCAGTGAAAAGACGTATCGGAGCGGGGCAAACAAGAGTGCGCGTCGGGACAATCCGCCCAAGCGAATGTGGCACGACTCTCTATACTCGGCATCTTGAACTAAACTTCTCCATATCAAGACCTATTTAACAAAAAAGTCGTCCCTGCACTTGGAACACTTGGAAAAAATCATATAGAATTCTTCGTTGATTTTGGAACATTCTCACGACTAATTGACCACGGCACCAACAATGACATCACAAGTCACTAAAGAGTCACCGATTGTTATTGTCGGGGCCGGTGTTTTCGGACTAAGCACCGCCATTCATCTCGCACAAAGAGGCTACAAAGATGTCAAGATAATCGACAAGCAGCCGTACAAAAAGAGCTTGTACTCATATGACAATGGCTGCGATGCCGCTTCAGCTGGTAAGTCAGTCGCATTTTCTACTGTAGTATCATGAGTTTAAAGAAAATTTAGACATGAATAAAATCATGCGTGCTTCTTATGGCCATGAAGTTGAATACCAGGAGCTTGCTTTGGACTCTATCCGGCAGTTCACTGAGTGGAACGAGGAAATCAAGAGCGGCAAGACCTTACCTCCCGGGTTCAAGACCTCGGATATCATCTACTGCAGGAATGGCAATTTAACTGTCAACGACCAGGCCAATCCAACAAGCTTTGATATTGAAAGCATGAATGGCATGCAGAGAGTGGGCCTCGGGAACACCCAAATCGTTACAAATGACCCGAGCGATGTTAAAAGAGCTGAGGCTGATGGCTTCGGGTTCGCGGTCAATCCCTTCAGGCGAAGTCTTGAAAAGAACTACGGAGTCCTGGACACATGGGGTGGAATGGTTTATGCTGATCGTGCTTGCCGTTTCGCTTTGCACAAAGCCGAGTTGCTTGGGGTAAAATTGGTATTTGGGGACCCGGAAAGAAAGTTCTCCCAGCTTCTTCATGAACCGGGTACAAACAAGATCGTCGGTGTGTTGACAGCGGATGGAGTTCAGCATCGCACAAGCTTGGCCATCATGGCTTGTGGAGGATGGACACCCTCGCTTGTTCCTCAGTTAGATGGAATATGCGAAACGACCGGCGGAAGCGTGAGTATCTTTCAGCTTCCAGCCGAAAATAAAGAGCTCTGGGATAGATTCGCACCCAGCAACTTTCCAACTTGGAAGTATGGTCCCAAATTCTACCGAAAAAAATGAAGCCTTTGACACCAAGCTAACCATTATTCTAGATACAAGATCAGAGATGGTGCTGCTGGAGGGCTCTATGGGTTTGCAAGAGACGCCCGTGGCAAGATGAAGATCGGTTACCGTGGCACAAAATACACCAACCCTCAAACCCAAGCGGATGGTAAATCCAGGAGTGTTCCCATAACCAGATGGACTCAAGAATCAACACGCAAGTTGCCACAGCAGTCGGCAGGGGTGATACGTCACTTCATTGAAGACTTCATTCCTGAGCTTTTGCCGTGTCCAGTCACCACCCGACTTTGTTGGTACACAGATACCTTTGACAATCATTTTGTGATTGATTTTGTCCCAGGGTTCGAAGGACTGATGGTCGCAACGGGCGGAAGCGGACACGGCTTCAAGTTCCTACCCAATCTGGGTGGTTTTGTGGTAGATCGAATTGAAGGAAATGATGAGAATCATGCTCTTCTCAAATTCTGGAAATGGAGAACTTTGCCGGCCGGCCAGGAGGCTTTCAACAGCATTATGGAGGGCCCGCAGAGTAAACGCGCTCTACAAAACCAACATCTCACGAAGGAAGACAGTCTCGGTGCTCCGAAGAGCAGTCTATAGATAGAACATCACGACGGCCATTCTAACGAAGAAATACTTGACTTGTTGGTAATCATGAAAGAAGCTTCAACATAGCGCATAAAGAATTACAATTCATTGCCTTCTAGATTTGATTGATCTCTATAGATTATGAGCAAGCCTTGATCACCAACAATTCAGATGTTCTCAACAGGGCTGCACAAGGGAATACAAATGACAGCATTTGTGGGTTACACGAGCAACGGCTCTGTTTTAATAACATCCGAGCCAGATTTTAGATTATTCGATCCCTGGCTGGGCGGGTGAAACTTGACTTTTGGCTTGTTACCATTCTCCTGGTAGGCTCGGAATGGCACAAGATCAGCCGATGTCACTCCATAGATCACCCGGGGTACTACAACACTAGTATTAGAACGGAATTCGAGCGGAATAATGGTCAGTGTGCTTTTGGTAGGGCATAAGCCAAGCCTGTATCCATCTTGGAAACAATGCAAGCTTGAATAATTCTGAAAGCAAAAGCCAGTGTCCGATTCTCGTCTTGGCTTCATATAGCGAGTCCTTTGAAACCGAACGATCGAATCAATGTCTTCAGGAGAATTACCTATGGAAGTTCCCCTAGAAGATCATCAGGGAAATTTTATCAAAACTATGCGAAGCTTTTGGTGGCCATGGAGATGGGTCAAGAAACGCAAGTCTCGCAACGAAGATGGCTGCTCTCTACTCGCTCACGACAAACAAATAATAAAGACCTGGGAGGTTACCAAGAAAGAAAAAAATGGCCATGAAGATGCTGCAAGATCTAGCACGCAAGAACGATATGTAAAGTTGGGAATCGGAGGTGCTGGGAACATCCGCAAGTGCGTGCACTCTTTAAACGGTTGCTGGGGTTTCATATTCAGAACTTGAACTAAGTCCATCCATAGAATCAATTCTCCAAACTAAGAGAAACATTGAAGGCTTTGTCTTGAAGCCCTATTGTTGCTGGGTTGCTGGTGTCTTAAAGTGCGGTCGCCTTGTGTTTCAAGTCAAGGGCTGGTGCGAGGAGGCACCCAGCCACGCCCGGTGGCCAGCAAGGGACGAAGAACACTACTGCCATATGCCAGGTGGCATCAATTTGATCTCCCCAAAGACTAGTCCTCTCAGGCCCTGCTTAAGGATAATCTAGGGCTGTGTTTTACTCTTGGTCTCGGATATGAGGCTGTCCGATCGTTACACCCGGGACGGGCCATGGGCTTCTCTCGAGGAAATTCCTGGTCTGCGACAGCTATAGTTGTGAACCGAATGAAATGAAATTAATTGCTTCGGGTACTGATATCTATTTTTTGAAAGTCATCAAATTGTTCTGATAAACACATTCGCGAAGCTTCAAGATAGCCATGCCCAATCAGGCCGACCGGGTAAAAATTGGGCCTGTGACAACTCAGTAGCCACAACGTTAGGCTGATCACCGTGCCCGAAAAATTAGCTAATTTCAATTTGCTTGAACTATCCAATTAATTTGTCTATTTGTGACAGCTAGAGCTGTCTGAACCCTCCTTATTGGCTTGATTGCGCTGGGCTGTAGTGGGGAGGCTGGGGGAGGCTGGGATGTCCACTACCCGACGAGACAGCCAAACAAAAGCCCGTTCGATTTCTCGAACCAAAACCTTTGAGTCCTCGTTGACATCTGAATCTTAAACCCAGTTCGAGGAATGCATTTGATCTAGACACCCTCGCGCGTGGAACCATCGCCTGCATCCCTCATTCCAGGATCGCAATGTCCGACTCGCCCCCGCCACGAAACTTTAGTCTACGAAACGTGAACTGTAAGTATAACTAAACCCCAAGGGAGGTCAGTGAAGGAAAAAATTCGGAAAAGAAAAGTTTTCCTAACTACTCACCAGCAAGCAAGCCTCAAGTCTATCGCACCGAATCTGCGCAGTCTGTTGCCGCATCAGACGATTACTATTCGTTTTCAGATCGGCATACAAATAGTCCAGACAGCCAAGCTACTGCCATGCGATTCATTACGCCAGAATCGCATGCTTCATCACAGGCATCTTCTCCAACAGTACCACAGCAGCATCAACCAGAGGTGGCTCAAGAAAGAGGCCAAGGGCAAGCCCCAGCTCCTCCTGCTAGGGCCCTGGTGTCCCCTCGCCCGCCTACTGCAAGCACAGTTCGATTCGGAGAGGATAGAATTGCCCGAATCAGTCCCAAGTCTGATGATACAATACGCCGAGTCCCGAGTGATTATGCCGGACCTGCACCTACTCCAGGTTTAGATGATACACCATACGTTCAGTTCGCAATCAACCAACTGACCCATGATGAATCTGGTCATCGAAGAGGTGGGTCGATCTCAACCGGAGATGACTACCCAGTAGACCGCCTGGTCTATGATGAAGGCTTAGGCTACTTCACTCGTACAAGAACTCCATTGCTCATAGAGCCTCCTCAAAGGCCAGACTACAAATCACCTTCTCCCCAGGCTCTTCCACAACGACCTGGCTCCGTCGACCCTGAGTCTTTCGTTGCTGTCGATGCCCCCGAAGAGAGCTTACTTTACCCTACACTCGACTATTTGCCTATTGTTCTCCGACCCTGGGCTTTAACGTTGGTCGTACTCTGCTGCCTGTTGATGATTGCCGGTATCGCATTCTGCAACGTCTGGTCGCAAAAGCACCAAGGCATTTGGGAGTATGATGGAAAAGATGGCTCTCGTTACTTTGTGATGCAATTTTTACCCCAGATTTTGGCAACACCCATTATAATCTGGTCATTTGTTATCCAAGCCGCAGTATATCGAGTTGCCCCTTTCGCAATTATGGCATCTGAGCTGCCATTGGGCAAAGTATTGCAAGAACTTCCCATTCTATCACGGAATTTCATTGTGCCTGATACTGCCCACTTTCGACATGGCGAGGTCTTATTTGGTTTCTCTTTGTTCACAATGTGGCTCTCAAACTTCTTCTCCATTCCACTATTGAGTTGTCTTTTCCAGGCAAAATACTATGTTATTGAAGGCGAGGCAGTGTGGAAGTGGACATCTGTGCAATCAGTGGGATGGACCCTGATAGCATCCTACGGCCTGCTTACAGTCGGCTTACTTCTCCTCGTGCTGCGATTTATGCGTGGATGGACTGGCCTTATGTGGGATCCAGTCTCTCTTGCAGATCTTATCTCAATTATCCAGCGGTCAAACATTCTTCATGATTATGAACATTCAGAAACAGTCCCGTCGGTCAAGGAGTCGCTGGATTCCCGGGTGCTCCGACTCGGATATTGGAAACTGTCAATGAAGCAAGAGGTCTTCTATGGTGTCGGCGAGATCGATGCTCCAGTTAACACCCCATCGCTTCACCAAACCGAAAAGAACAAAGACAGAGAATCACATGGGATGTCAAAAGTTCGGTACGATATCGAACATGGAAACGACCCATATGATCAGCAGCTATACTCCCCTTTCACTCGATACAGATGGACTCCATGGTTCTTACGAAAGCCAGCAATCATCACATGGACGATCGTCTGCTTCGCTCTGTTCATTGCTTTCGTTACAGTCAGCTTCGTCGATAACGCTATCGTGAATGGATTCCTACCGCGACTCCCAACACTTCCGTCCGTCAGCGCATTCTCATCATCTAATTTCCTCTACAGCTTCATCCCTGCGCTGATTGGTAACTTCCTTTTCCTCGCTTGGCAGCCAATCGATGTGTATCATCGTGCTCTACAGCCATTCCTCGAACTCGCTGCCCCCGAAGGCGCATCCGCCGATAAAAGTGTTCTATTGGCATATCCATCCTCACTACCCCTTCAAATCACGATTCAGGCGATAATCAACAGCCATTGGAAAGTCGCCTGGATTTCTGTCATGAGTCTAGTTTCGGTCGCGATCCCGATCCTAGCAGGGGGTGTTTTCATGGCCCTGTTCTTCCCATCGCAAGGAAGCATCCGCATTTCCGCTGTGATGCCTGCATACGAGGCTCTAATCGCCTTCTGTGCTTTATATGCTCTATCCTTCCTGGCTATTTGGCCTGGTCGACGTCGTCATCTCCCTCACGACATCACGACGCTTGCGGATCTAATGAGCTTCTTGTACCAGTCACCGCTCCTTGCCGACAAGCTTTTGCGTGAGCCACGCAGCAAGACGGATTTGGTCACTCGTTTGATCGTTGCACCTCCGACCGAGCGAATGCTCCCAATGTACGGCTTCGGCATATACGTTGGCCGTGATGGAAAGGAGCACCTTGGAATCGACCGCTTTCAAAGGCCTGGTCGAACTGACATGTTGATCACAACAGGGTCAATGAAATAAGTTCCTGCTCGATTCATCATTTCTCCTGCACGCTTTATGACATGCATATTTTTGAGCGTATTTTTTGCACATGTTTGCCTTGATTTTTACCTTGTGATTACTCTTCCCCTGTTCCCATTCAATTGGGCCATATGAGCGATTTCCATGCGCGATATAGATGCTTTCCAGCATTAGCGGCGTTTCCGGGTTACTTTTCGATTTGTTGTCTTTAAATACAACTGATAAAGGAGGGTTGGTAATAATGAACTAGATTACGAAATATTTGTGAAGATTTTATGACCGACTGCCACATTCCGATGCATTATCTCCCTTCCGTACTTTTAAGATTTACTGTAGGTTTTTTCTACGCATAAGCATGTTTAATAGAAATATCACGGAAAAGATAAATTTCCGGCATCATTCTAACTAATTCTCCCTTAGCGTTGGAAGTATATGGACAAAACCCGCTCCATCTGCATCTCAACCCACTTCGATTGCTCCGGAGGGAGCCCGAAATCAGAAGTGTGCAGATTCCTCAAAAATGTAAACAGATGCCATGGGCCCATCAAAGGCGCCGCCATCTTGTGTGTTGTGGTCACAGGCCGCTCTTCCGCAAAAGGATACTGAATAAGATCAGATACCATGCGTACAGATTCAACTTGGTTTCCCAGAAAGTACGGCACAGAGCCACAAACATCATCAGCAAGAGATTGAATGACTTTCTGTGCGTTTGCGGATTTTTCTCCCTCTGGATCCGCGGATGGTAGAAGGCGAAGACACTTGACTATGATACTCTGTACGAGTATTCGGCAGTCACGGTACGTGTTCCACGTGGCCCCGATCCACAAATCATTATAGCAGTCACAACGAGTGCGATACATCCCCACATCCCGTACTGATTGCGGAATAATTGTTGCTGCGACAGGCAGCCAGTGGTCTGGAAGAGAGAATGACCATGAGAACAAGCTGATATCAACTTGTGTCGCTTGGTTAAGAAGAGATATCAATTGGGATTCATCTGGCTGATCTTGTCTTATACTGTCCCATTTATAGCGTAACTCGACTATTGCCGAAGAAACGGTTGAGAGAAGATTCCGCGGTGATTGGCTTGGGCTTGCTTGTGCTAGCGGCCAAACTTCCGGCTTGGGCACCATGGGATTAGTTGTACCACGAGTGTTTCTTACGATTTGGCCTTGTACAGCATGATAAAGAGGAGACGTTAAGGATGTTTTTTCTCCCTGGGGCTTTTTCTTGCTATTGATTAGCGCGATTGCACCTCTTAAATGGGCTTTTGGAGGTGACTTCCAGTCTTTAATCGCAACGAATTCCTGTCTAACATGTAAGATGCCAGTACGGAAAAACCCAATGAGTGTAGATCTTACCTCGTAGGTAGATAGAAGAAGAATTGAGATCAGAACCAAGTTATGCTCTTTACTATTCAAGTCTGACGCAAGGGCATCACGAAGTTTGGGCAAAGCTCCAAGAAAGTACTTCTCTGAGGCTCGGAGCAAGTAGGCTTGGCCGGTCCAGGCAGCAACCGAAAAAAATGCAACGGCCATCAGCGAGGCCTGGAAATGAGAGCCAGGACTGGTGTTGGCGAGGACCATGGGTAGATATTCTATGAACCCGTTACGGACATGCGGATCCTTCGGGAGATATAGGTAAGAATTGAAGAACAGCGGCAAAACCGTCTCCTCGATCGGAAGATACAAATCGGCTGGCGCAAAAGACTGGGGCCATGATCCAGTAGGGTATCTTCCCTGTGATAAAGAGACAGAGCTTCCAGGTGATGCCCTGGACTCTGTTGAACTTGAGTTGTTCCATAGTAGGCCATCTGACTGCTCACTGGGAGATGGCGTCAGCCCAAATCCAGTTTGTGCCACATATGCTGGCAATATAAATGATGAAGTCTGGTCTCGTAAAACAACATCGAATGGGTGTTTGTAGCCGGGGCAAATTCGGCGTGTCTTGACGCAAGCTTTGCAGTGGGGGCGAGTTTCATCACACTTAGGAATATCATATCAGTCTGCGAAAACTTCTTTGGACTATTGTTGGAACTTTCTACCTTGATATGTCTTTTGCGACAGTTCTGACACCCAGTGCTTGGTTTCCCGCCATAGACCATGTTTAAGACGTGGATCTGTAGGGACGTTAAGGTTCATAAACATCATTCGGTCGGGCCTTCGGGCGGACATGAACGGTCCACCAGAGCCAAGAGCTCTCGCCTGCGAGATTTATCCTCTGTCCCTGGGAGAGCTAGCCCAATAGATCAATAATGATCAAGCGTCGAGAAAAAAAAAGGTCAGACAAGACCTATATTAGACCCCACGCGGGCGACAGTGGTCACCTGACCTTGTCTATCTCCGTCTCCGCAATTCGATCAACAGCCTCAGCTTCCGTTATTTCCGCCGTCTTCCAGCAATTGACCCTACCAACCTTCTTTTTCCAGCCTCTAGTCCTCATTCCTACGCTCTCGTACGACGATCCCGCTCCAGAGAGTCGCTGAGTCTCAGCTCTCATCATGGTTTCCCTCTTCGGCTGGGGATCCAGCTCCAAGCCCGACTCAGAGCAAAGCAGAGCACAGGAAAACCGCTCGCCGGCCGATCAAACACAATCAACACAATCACAGACTTCACCACAACCACAAACAAAAGTCCCTCAGCCCCCTTCGGTCCGTGACACCACCAACCTCAAGCTTTTCTTCGGCGGTGCTGCATTCTTCACGCTTTCAGTCTTGATCACGAAGCGCGCAAATACCAGAAAAGTCATCGCAAGCATTCCACCCTATTACTCGAGCTCAATATACCACCATCCAAAAGTGAGCGGCGCGGCGGAAGCATTTGAGGCGCTCAATTTAGCGACCATCAACGTCCTCTCATTCAGCATGATGAGTGCCGGAGCAGCCATGTACGCTCTCGACATCAACAGTCTGGATGATGCGCGAAAGGTCATGCGGGCTGCTATGGAGGGCGATCCTTCGGCGCAACCTTCAAAAACAGACGAGGAGCTTGAGAAGGATGTGACCGAATGGGTTACGAACGCGTTCGGTGGTCGGTTCGGGAAGCAGCTGGAGGATCAGTTGGAGATTGAACGGGCCAAGAAAAAGGTTAATGAGAAGAAAGACTAGGTCTGAACGTCAATTGTGACACCTAGGTCCCTGTAAGATACACTCTACTCATGTTTGACGATACTCTTGTATACTACAAATTCCATATACCAAGAAAGCGGATTTCTGAATGGCATTTATACCCTATTGTGATATTTGTCTAATTCTTTTGACTCAATTATTCCTGGAAGATCATATCAGTGGAGAAATCCTACTGTCTCTCGAGATACAAATGATTTATGACGATGAGATTTGACATCAGCCAGACACTATGTGACAGGGCTCCAAATATCCCTTCTGTTTACAGGCAACTAGTTTTCCAATTAAGCATTAGGTATCAGTGCAGCGACTGGATAATTCCTACACAAAAAAGCAACCTCACAGTTCCCTCTGTGAGAAGATACCGGGAGACCAGTCCGTCATATTCTTGAGCCACTTTTCATGCGGGACTTCACCTTGAGCTCCATCTCTCGGAGAGCTCGGACGACTCATAAACGACTCGAAGAAAAGCTCCAATTTTGGATACGACTCTGTCACATCGCGGCCATAAACATCCTTCGACTGTTTACCAGAAGACTGTGTCATGTCCACTCCGTAACAATCGCGCGTGAATTCAAAGAATTGAAACAACACGATCTCAGCAATAGTTGCTGGCCGTTTGCTGCCACTATTCCAATCGAGATCCTGTGGCTGATATTCATTTTCAGTCATCCATCTCTCAGTGCTCATAATCCCACGCCGGACCCATTGAAGCATCTCGAGCGCTGCTTCTGGGAGGCGCTGGGTTCCTGCGCCTGATCCAAAAGACCGGACCGGGTTCCAACCCTCTGTTAGGGTAGCTGCGAGAGTAAGAAGCTCGCTATGCTTTGCTCGGAAAAGCATCGCTTCTTCATCTTTGGCGCTTGCAGATGACCCTGAGAGAATGTTGATGGGCAGGAGCGGCGTAGCTACTTTCGGAAACCCATATCGACCATGACGGCATATTTCGTCGAGGAATTCCATTATAGCGATCGATTGTTTAACATAGACTGGACCTTTCAGCGCTAAATCATTTCCTTGAGGGACCATAAGAATCGGCAGGCTCCCAGTGGGTCGAGGTGGGAATCCTGGCGGTGCCTCATCGCCGAATGGAACATCAGAGACAGGGACAACGGTCACCAACGAAGGAGGAATAGATCTCTCGCGAAGATATACAACAAGTCTCCGAGGGAAAGGCTGCCATGGATAGGCATATAAAAGCCACGGCTTGGGGGAGATGATGGATTGCATGGCGAGGACGTTGAATGAAGTTTTACACTGAGTAATTTGTAGATTGTTGTAGTTCTAACATTTGAAGTCAGTCTCGAGCTTTTATGGTGATTTCGGATACTTCCAAGTGCTTCGGGGACATTTCACTAATCAAATGAAACAAATATGCGCGAAGTCACTCATTAAATTTGTAAGCCAGATGATTTGATGTCGAGTGTGCTTGGGTTCGATGCGCCCTGGATGTCTCCGAGATGTCTCCGACGCGAAATCTAACGGACCTGCCCAGTCCGTGCCGATCTTCAGGAAGACTTGCAATGGCATACAATGAATAACAAAAGGTAAAATTTACGAGGATTGCTGAGAATTACATTGGGGATATCATCATACATAGAATAGCTGTTTTCGCAGTCTCCAAGTTATCACTGGCTCATTTGGTCATATCGCTGACGCGCCGTCTCCTTCGTCTTTTCCAGGAAATCATCATAACGGCCTCGAGTATTCCGACTAGCTTCTTCGACTGCGTCTCCCAATTTACCTCCTTGTGCACCCAATCCGACGCCTTGCGCATAGACCTCAGTAGGAATAGGTGCGGTGACACCTGTACCTTGCGCTCCCAGTCCAGAGCCCTCTGACCATCCCATCTTACTAAGAAGCGAGGCTCCCTTAGACGGTACATTAACAGGAGCTGCCTCTTGTTCCTTGGGAGGAGGCGCCTGTTTAGGGCGTGAGCCACCTTTGCCTCGGCCAAAGGCCTGGCGGCGTTCTCTTGCTCGGTCTCGATATTCGGCAGATGGTTGAGTGACAATTCCATGCTTCACAAGTTTTGACATTCCTCGATCTCTGAGCTCTGGATCTTTCAAATTGGTCTGATGCAGTTCGCTAAGCCGCTCATGTCGGTTAACATTCGCTGTGCTTTTGAATAGGCGCATACACAGATAGCAACAGTTGCGATTTAGATCTGCGTAAGACTGAGAAGGCGGAGCAGTCTGTTCTTGCTCTACTTCCATAGATTGTGCCTCGCCTTCCTTGGGGATGCCATGCAGCTCCGCATGACGATTGCTCCAAAATTGGAGATGAGAAGGCATCGCGAGCTTTTTGGCGTTTGCATTGGCTGCTGTTTCGGCTTTTCGTTTTTTGGCCTTTTCCATGTCCTTAGAGGTTTTCTCTTGGCCCTCCTGGGTTGTCGTTTGCTTATCGGCGCTTGAAGTATCCTTGTTATTTTCATCATCGCCTGCTGAGACTTCCAGCTCTGTACAGTAGCCATAATCGTCCCAGTACATGAGCTTCATCGATGGATTACTGAGAGGGCTGAATGTGAACCGATCTCTATTTGGTTTGGGATCCATCACGGGCACGAACACACCCGCATGGATATAGCTGACCATAACTGGCCGAGAAGATATCGTGAACTTCTCGAACGAGTGCAGTCTAGTCATCGCAGCTTGTGCATCCTATTTTGCGTCAACAGACCGGTTATAAACATAGCATCGAGTCAGCTTACCGTGATACTGCCGAATTCTGCAAACCCATAACGCCAACTTTCATCCGTTTTACGATCGCGTACAAGTAATACACGTCGAAGAGAGCCTTCTTTGGCGCCTAAATTGGCATCTCCGGTTGTTGATGCTACCTTAGCTCCTTTCTTGTTACTCGGTCCGCTATCCTGGCTTCCAGGGGCCGGTCGATACAGCTTAGCAACGCCTTTCGCAAGCAACTCTTCACTGACAGAGCCATCCAATCCACGGACCAAGAGAAACTGTGATGGCTCATTTTCTGGGGCGGCATCGTTATCACCGTTGTTCGCGACTTTCTGTGCAGGTGCTCCGGGAGGGCCGGACGGAAGCATTTCTAGCACAAATTAGCACGCAAAATCGGGAGCATTCAAGAGGAATCTCACTAACCTGGTCTGGGTGCATTACAGCGAAAACATTTCTGGCGGGTGGAAAAATTCAGAACACCGCACTAATGCAATAATTAGCTATACGCCGGGCTTGATGTTTGTTGCATTCAATGTACCATTCTGCAGGTCCAGTCCCACTCGCCCTTTGGATTGCGGGAACGATCCTCTCTCTCTCGGCTGTATGCGATGCGAACTTTGCTACTTTGCTTCGCTGTAGGCCCGTACAGGTAAATGAAGGGGTGATTTCGCTCAAGAAAATCTCGAGATTCTTCGATCGATTGGAAACGTAGGAATCCTAATTGCCTTGACACCTCTGTAGGAATCATATGTGAGAAACTTGAGTCGCTTGAACAAATGGTCTCATGAAGACTTACTTGTTTGTCTGTCTCGAATCACTCGGACGTCCTCGAGGTTATTGATGCGATACGCATTACGAAGTTCCTGGTAGATCTATTGATCCGATAGACCAGTAAGTCTTCTGTTCATGACAGTGCGCCATTTTAAATCCCATTGTGTTAACTAGGCTAACTCACGTCGTCCTGGGACATATCAACGGGAAAGCCCTCGATCATGACCTCGCGACTCTCTTGACCGAATTGCGACTGTCCATGGCGGGCACCAGCGCCACGGCTGTGGCTCCGGCTCCGGCTATACCGCGGGGACCTGTACCCCTCGTCATCTCGATCTCTATAAGAAGCTCTTCCTCGTCGCGAGTGAGGTGATGGTGAGCCACGGCGCCCGTATTCGTCCCGGTCGCGACTTCTGTAGCGCGGTCTGTCGTCGCGATTTCTCGAGTATTCGTGTCTGCGGTCTGGGTGTCCATGCGGCGAGCGAGATAGACCTGAATAGGAGCACATAGCTCTTCCATCAGTTTCTATACAATTTTCCAAGTTTCATGCTGCATTCATAGCGTTTGAATGCTGGGATGAAGTCATGCCTACCGCCAGGTGATCGTGATCGAGAGCGGTCATCGTACATCCGGCCATCCCGGTCGTCTCGGGGAGGACCTCGACGAGCAGGGCCTGAATGGCCCCAGCTGTCATCTTGGTAAGGATGCGCCATTCTGCAGCCAAGGAGTGGTCCTCACGACAGGGTGCAATCTACTCCGTACGTCGCGAAGCTTTGGGATATGGACGGCAGAACTTCACACCGCCCGGTCATGCTTCGTTTGCGACGGCGAAGTGGCTCGAGATCTATATTTAGTGAAGTCCACGGACATCGGTTTGGCCCTTGGGTATCCTCGACTGTGATTAGATTTGAATCTAGCTCCTGGAAATTTACGATGGGCATCGTCGCGTATTGAGCCAACTATATAATGGGTCATGACATCTCTGGGATATGGATCAATCAATGGTGATGATGATGAAGGAGAAGAAGAAGCTGCGGAGCCTGCAGAGCTACATATAGGCAGAATTCGAAGAGCTCCGATGCAGAAATATCCATGATCCACTATGTGATCAAGCCTACTGTAACCGTAGAGGTACATCATTTTGCAAATTGGCTAGAGGCTTATCAACTATCTGGGAGCCTTCCAAGGTTGGAAGCTCCCAAGAGTTTGTGATGACCGAGTCTATTGTCCATGAAATTCTCTAGGCCAGCGATCTATATCTTCAATAACCGCAGCATCCTCAAGCCTAGACCCAAAGGCTTAAGGGGGCAATAAGATACGAATACAAGCTGAGGCCATAGCTCCCTGTTGCATCATCATCAGCACCACCACGCATAAGAGTGGAGAGCTTCCCCACCCAGAATGCGCCAGAACACATGAATTGGCCATTGAGATGTGCTGTGGAAGCAAAAGGATAGGTGTCCCATGTATGCGTTTGAGCAAAACCCACCAGATCCAGCCGATCAATTGAACATGGCAACCTCTCAGAGCCCGACGTTTCTCCGCAGTGCCCCGCGTGGGGACTCGTCCTATACCTTTTAATAAACTCCGGACCCCTCGATGCTTCAACCCTTAAACAACTCTTCAATTGATACATCCTTGCCAGTTACTCACTCTTTGCATCATGGCTGCCCCTTCGAAGAGTAACCACCGCGCTTGGTGGAAAGAGTGCTCCGTCTATCAGATTTGGCCTGCCTCCTACAAGGATTCCAACGATGATGGCATTGGTGACATTCCAGGAATTGTGTCAAAGCTGGATTATATCAAGGATATCGGAGTAGACATTGTCTGGTTATGCCCGTCGTATAAATCGCCTCAGATTGACATGGGCTACGATATTGCAGACTATTACAGCATCGCAGATGAATACGGCACGGTCGCAGACGTCGAGAACTTAATCAAGGGCTGTCATGACCGTGGTATGAAGCTCTTGATGGATTTAGTCGTTAATCATACGAGCGATCAGCATGAATGGTTCAAGCAGGCGCGAAGCTCCAAAGACAACGAGTATCGCAACTTTTACGTTTGGAAGCCTGCACGTTACGATGAACAGGGCAACCGCCACCCTCCAAACAATTGGGTATCTCATTTCCAAGGTCAATCCTTCAATTTAAAAAAAAAAAAAAAATCAACATATCTTTGTTAACAGATTTATAGGAAGTGCCTGGCAATGGGATGAGCACACACAAGAGTACTATCTTCACCTGTACGCCGTTGAGCAACCAGACCTGAACTGGGAACACCCGCCTGTCGTCGAGGCAGTTCATAAGATCATTCGCTACTGGTTAGACAAGGGTTGTGATGGTTTCCGCATGGACGTTATCAACTTCATCAGCAAAGATCTTCGTTTCCCTGATGCTCCCATCAGGGACCCCCGCACTCCTTGGCAGTGGGGTGACAAGTGGTATGCAAACGGACCTAAGCTTCACGAACGCTTGAAAGGCATCGGCTCCATCTTGAAAGAGTATGATGCCTTCAGCGTTGGTGAGATGCCATTTGTCAAGGACGAGGAAGAGGTCCTCCGAGCGGTCCAGTATGATCGCGGGGAACTCAACATGATCTTCAACTTCGAGCAAGTTGACATTGACCACGGCCCAGTGGGAGACAAGTTTGAACCGGGGAGCTGGAGGCTTACTGATCTCAAAAAGTTCTATGAACGATGGCAGACATTCATGTATTCCAATGATGGCTGGAATGCCCTGTATTGGGAGAACCATGATCAGCCACGATGTATCGACCGTTACACTCAAGCACCTGAAAAGTATCGGAACGTTGCATCAAAGATGCTCGCCACCGCGCTAGCTTTGCAATCCGGAACGCCCTTCGTTTATCAAGGACAAGAGATTGGAATGCGGAACGTGCCAAAGTCCTGGGGCATCGAAGAGTATAAAGACCTTGATTGTCTTAATCATTGGAATCGGTATGTTCATTCATTTGGTGAAATAGCATAGACTAACATTTCCTAGAATCAGGCAAGAGCGACCCGACGACAAGGAGGGTCATGCAATCGCCCTTCAAGAGTACCAGAAGAAATCACGCGATAATGGACGTACTCCAGTGCAATGGACATCTGCTCCAAATGGAGGCTTCACTGGTCCTAATGTCAAGCCTTGGATGTCAGTCAATCCAGACTACGAGCGGGTAAATGCCGAAGCTCAGGTGAGTGACCCCAGTTCGCCTTACCGTTTTTGGGGCTCCGTGCTAGGGCTACGCAAGAAACATCTCGATGTTTTCGTATATGGTGACTGGGTCAGCGTCGATTCACCAAACGAGGAGGTTTTCGCTTTTCCCCGTCAGTATGAGAACCAAAAGGCCCTGGTTGTTTGCAATTGGACACCCAGAGACATTGAATGGAATCTTTCTGGTAATGGAATAGCCGGAATCAAAGAAGTCCTGTTGAATAACTACGATAGCTTGGCTGAGATTTCTCAACGCCTCTCTTCTAGCAAATGGTCTCTACGGCCATATGAGGCTGTTGTTACTCTTGTATAAAAGAAGCGACACCTCTCGAGGGAATTATCTTACCGAAAATTCAAAGTGGCACTTCAACGTTTTTCCCGTTCATATAATTTCAATGCCCCCTCAAATCCGCGAACAGCCCAGGAGCTGCCCATATCATAATCCAAGTAGAATTATAGAGCCAACAAAACCCAACAATATCTATGGGAACACCCCAATAAAAAGGCATTCATGAAATAGTTCCATCCATGTGATACAACTAATATCTTCTTTATGATCAAGTAAGAGCACTGGGGCCTGAAAAATCTAACAAACTGAAGGACATTGTAGTTATATTTTACAGGTATCCGAATCACGCCCTTGACACCCTTCACACTTTAAGGCTTTCCTGAGCTCCGACGCTTCTTTGAGAGGGGCCACAAAGAGTAGATGTTTAGTAAAACCCGATTATAACAGAGACAAATTGATCGCTTTTTTTGGAACAAAATTTGCGAGATGCACAAAATTAGCGTTGAGTGTAGCATTGAATCATCGGCAAATGGTTCTTCAAATGGTATAGATGTATCCGCAAATCCCGCTAGCAATCGAATTTAATCGTGGCCTTGAGGCCGAAAGAGATTTAATTCCTAGTCGGTGAAATTTAGCTCCACGCCTCTGAATAGCGGACCTTTTTGCCGGGGGGGCGGGGAAGGGGAAGGGGTTGATAGAACATCTTTCTAGCGGGATTTAATCGCGCGTATGGGTGGTTGCAGCCAAACAGAGTCTACTTTGGAAGCATCCCCGCATGCGTGGTACCCAATCCACCCTTGTATATATGGCAAGTTCTGGCGCGCTTCTTGCTAAGAATTCTGGCCGATATAACCAAATTCTCATCTGCAGGGTTATAATGAGACCTGTGGACTGGATTCAGACCTTCGCGATGCCTAGGATGAATTAGCATATGTTGGCTACATTAGAAGTTATATTAAACGTACCTTATGTGAACGTGCTCGATGCCTCCCAGTAACTTTAATTTCCTTCATCAGTAATTGTTTCAATAATATGGTTTCATTGACAAGGTCAACTGAGAACCAGAACATCATCCAAAAGTACGTACCTTTTGAGTCGGAGAGCCGGTAGAAATGAACGTTTTTACAGCTTCCCTCCAAGAGTCTGATAATAGTTGGATATCATAGCCAGTGAATTTGATGTTTCCTTTACTACCTCCAATAACATAAGGCAATCTTTTACGAATCGAGCTATCGCTATGTTCCCCTATTCTCTTTCTATACGCGGCCTCGGCCTCTTCGGCTTTCGTTTTCTGCGGGGCACCTATTGTCCGAGATGAGAGATTGTTGGCTGCTACTGGACCTGGCCCCAAAACTCCTGCCTGTGGAGGAGCATTTCCAAGAGCAGCTTTCTCCTGCTCACTTTTCTCTCTCCCTAGACGATTCTTTTTGCTTTCAAAAACTGTCCATCCTTCTGAGTCTTCGCCATCCGGTGTCGTTTGGGTTTCCGAAGAAGAACTGTCCTTGGAAGAACTGTTCTTAGAAGAACTTTCCGGAGATGAGCTTCCCGGAGATGAGCTTGCCTGAGATGAATCATTGGAGTTTGATTCTGGATTTGTTCCTTCTACTTTCTGTCCCTCCAAGCCTCCGTTTAGAATATCATCTACTACATCTGGCCGATCTATAGGTTGTATCGGAATAGGTTTCCCATAATTGCGCTTTGCTTTGCCATTTGAGTTGCCATTTGGGTTGCCCTTTGGGTTGCCCTTGGAGATTCCCTCGGAGAGGCCCGTGGATTTTCCATTTGACTTGCCACCTGAATTGCTCTTTGACCGATTTACTGGCTGTGCTGGGTTCTTGGCACGCTTGGCTATGCCACCCGTCTGATCTGGAGAGGGACGTTTCTTCGAGTTTGAATCTTGCTCAGGGCTAGGCACTGGCACCGCTAAAGTCTTGCCGGGAGACATTTCCAGGGCGAATTATCAACGTTCCAGGATACGTGGTATGCAGATTTCACATGAATGAACAGATAACCTAGAGATTGGACCGACTCAGGAGTTTATTTAAGCGGCGAAATGCCCAGTAATGAGTTCTGTAGGACTTGATGTTTCAGAATTTAGGGCTCATATTGATGGTTTCATGCGTCAGCTGCATTTTTCGCATCCTGGAATCGACTCAGAAAAAGCCCTTTGTTGAAGAACCAAAATACTTAAGAGAGGAACCCACGTATTCTTCAAAGAACGAGTAAAGTCATCTCACGATAGGTTGCACGGAGTTCATAATTAGCCCATGCATCAAAGAATTTCCGCATGCTATTCGCGTCTGAAGGCTTGAGGGGGAAAGACATCAGTGATACGAAAGAATTGGGTCAAATCACTCCTCCTTTTTGGGAGCCTCTGTGCTTCAATGAAGCATTGAAACCCAAAAAGAAGCTTTGTTGAGAGCGTCTCATTAGAGCATCTCAAGCGAGCATATTCCGTTCTATTTTCGCATCTATCACAAAGAGCCCTAGTGAATTATAGATTAGAAAGAGTTTTCAGCCCATTGATAAATTGAAACTAAGCCCTTGCACCCTTCATCATCGGAAAGCGTCTCAAACGCCCCGGTGTATCAAGATATTTCTTTTTCGAATTCCCGACCCTTTTCGCTGACATTCGTGCTCCTTTCCCATCTCAAGCCAGACTATCTGTTGATTTATTGTACCTTTTATCATGGCAACCGATCTCACCAAGATAGAGACTCCTTGGAAACCTGTCTCATTCGAGAAAACCGGATTCGAGATTGTCCCAGATAATGTTCAGTTAGAAGAAGAGAGATGCCCAACATTCCAGGACGAAGATTACTACCCAGTGGAAATTGGTGATGTTTTGGTGGGAAGATACCAAGTTCTTGGGAAACTTGGTTATGGCATTTCATCCACAGTTTGGCTCGTTTCAGATCTGATGTATGCCATTTTCATGACGTTTTTCTTACGCTAGCACAGATCCAGCTGATTTCATCTCAGGGAGTGCCAGTTCTTTTCTCTGAAGATATTCAACCGCAATGCGACTTGTCAGAAAGAGCTTCAATTCTACGAGGAACATAAACGTGTCAATTCAGACCATCCCGGGCGCGCGCGTGTGAGAGATTTGGTGCGGACAATTGAATTGCCACGTGGTGAAGAAACTCATACCTGTCTTTTGTTTGCACCATTGAGTCTAACTGTTATGAATCTTATGCTTTGGAATCCTGATCAGAGAATTCCGGAGCCCATCGTGAAAGGGATAGTAGCGCAAACGCTTCTGGCTCTTGAACACTTACATCAAGATTGTAGAGTCATTCATACTGGTATGATATCAGCGACTTACATATGTACCGAGCTAACATCTGGAGCTAGATATCAAACCAGAAAGCATACTCTTCCCATTTGATGATCTTGACGACGCCATCGCTGAATTTTGCCAGTCAGAGAAGAATCAACCATCCCCTCGAAAGATCGTCGACGGAAAAACAATTTACAAATCTCGGAGATTCAGAGACCCGAAAAGTTTTCCACTACCCCTACTGTGTGATTTTGGGTCCTACGAACATGGCGATTCTGAAAGGAGTCATCACGCACAGAGCGATTTTTTCCGAGCACCAGAGGTCATGCTTCAAGCCAATTGGAGCTACCCGATAGATATCTGGAACGTCGCAACTATGGTCAGATAAAAATGTTCTACATATAGCATGAAACTTACTAAAGATCCTCCCAGGCTTGGCTGCTCCTTGAAGGGGCCCCTCTCTTCCACGGCTACGGCTTGCTCACAGGGAAAGAAGACGACGACGAGGTGATGTACCTTACACAATGTCACCTTGCAGAGATTATTAGTGTATTGGGACCTCCTCCTCTAGACTTGATAAAAAGAGGCAAGAAGAGCTCTGAATATTTCAACAAAGACGGTATGTTTATCGAGACTATCAATTCGCTTGTCACTAATGTTATTTTTTTCTGCTTCGAATAGGAAGTTGCAAGATAGAAAAATGGAGGATGCCACCAAGAGAGACCCTCGAGGAGCGTGAGGTGGTCCTCACAGGAGAAAGAAAGGAGCTGTTTCTTGACTTCATCAGGTGTGCTTTGGCGTGGAGACCGGAGGACAGGAAAACTGCTGGAGAACTTCTTGCCCATCCATGGTTTGGAGCCACGCTTCTTAAAAAAAGCCCACTTAGGATAATGATGAGCGCATAGTGGAGATCTCCATGGAGATAGATCTCCGCCTCGCCTCGAATACTTAGTAGCGTCCCAGACCTTCTGCTCTTCTTCCCTTCTATATAGCAGCAAAGTTATTCATTGAGCCCTTTCCATGTGTTTTCTCACAGTAGCTTCCAGATAACTCCTTGTATCTGAGTCCATAATTAGATGTTATCGGCTGTAGCTTGCGGCAAACAAAAAGGCTCCGATGGTCGTGTTGGCTCTATGTTTTTATTCGGTATGACTTTAGCTTCAAAAAGCCCATCTTGGCTTGCCATTATCAATTGATGGATATTAGATAACAAATGATGAGAGAAAGACTGAAATTGCTAAAGCTTACTCCAAAGAACAAGAAGGGAAAGGGGGGAAGATGATGCTATGTAGGCTGGGCTGGAGATCTCCACCGGAGATCCCCATCATAAACGGACCTTTGATGTCGATATGTCGGCATTGATGTCTATTCCTCTTATATTTCAGATATTAATACCTTAAACTATATTGCCTCATTTATTAACAAAAGCTATCCTAACTCTAATAAAATTAGGCTTCAAATAATCTACGAGTCTCTTTACTTCCATTTTTAGTATTTCATAGTCCATTATGAAGAGTTTAGAATACTCTCGTGTATGAGCCAGAAACTTTTAATACCGATGCTGGAAGGACTGTCATAAGACCATATCCATTAGTTGCGGCGTGGCAAAACATACTAGGAGCGTCGAAATTTGCGCGGTGGCTCTCAACCACGGCATCTGGAAAGTAGTTAAGTCTCAGTGAGTCAGACGATCCCCTTTGTCAATGCAGCTCTTTTTTTTTTGCTTGGGGCTCTTTTGCATCTTAAGCTCTCCGGTATTCTCAAAAAAGAACGTAGAATGAAACTCATGAAACACGTCTCGCCGCAATGAATGAGGTGAGTTCCGCCTTTGTCGTCAGCATCTTCCTATTTTAATATTGAAAATGCTGATTCCTCTCTATCTTTTTGAGCTCTATCCGTGCAAATAGACTAATATTGACTCCTATATAGCGATGAAGCTGCGTCATTTCGGGGAAAACGGGGCTTCGAAAGCCATCTCTAGTCTTTGGAAATGGGCGAGAAAGGGCTTCGCGCTACTAGAGCCTGCGGCTAAACCCGCCGTATTTAACGCGGAGGGGGCTATCATTCGTCAAGATAATGTACTTGAGGAGGAGGCACACCCAAGATTCTTAGAAGGAGTGTTTTATCCCGTCAAGATCGGCGAAGTCTTCCTGAAGCGTTATCAGGTGGTCGGGAAGCTGGGATGGGGTATTTCGTGTACTGTATGGCTTGCCCATGACTTAAAGTAAGTGGATAGTTATTATGCGAATAAAGCTCAGATACTAATAAAACAAGAAAACGTCGGTTTTTGGTGCTGAAAATTTGCAACTCCGTCGTCGAAAACAGAAGAGAGCTATCGGTTTACAGAGAACTCAAAAGAATCAATTTGGAGCAAACCTCTAATCCACGCGGGCAATCATTTATACGAATGATGTTATATTCCTTTAATATTATGCATCGTGGCAAAGTTCATGTAGTCATGGTGTTTGCACCTTTACTGACAACCGTTCAGGATGTCGTTCATCATGACAAATATGAAATGATCTCAGAGCGAGCAGTTAGACTGGTTATTTTTCACACCCTTATCGCATTGGACTATCTGCATAGAGTTTGTAGATTGGTTCATACTGGTATGTTTTTATTTCTTGATTTCAAGTTCAACCATGCAAAGCAAAGTTTGATCATTTGACTTACTTAATCTAGACATAAAACCCGACAATCTACTTATTGAGATGAAGGACGAGTCTGTTCTACGCAAGTTTATGGACCATGAAATGAAAACCCCGTCTCCACGGAAGAACTGGGGTGGCAAGACTGTCTACGTATCACGAATCCTCGAGCAGCCGGATCGGTTTAGTAAAGTGCGGCTTTGCGATTTCGGCTCTTGTGAAAGGGGCGACAGAAGGAGAAACCATAATGCCCAGCCTGATTTCTTCAGATCGCCGGAAGTGATGCTTAAGGCTGATTGGAGCTATCCCGTGGATATTTGGAGTGTCGGAATACTGGTAAGATAAACTAAACGGCGGACTTATTTGGCACACTGATAAGGATAATAGGCATGGCTACTGCTTGAAGGCAATTTTCTTGTCACGGGAGTGCCTTCCCGGTCAAGCAGTCTTCCCCAGGCGCACTGTGTGAAGTTTCATCTTGCTGAGCTAATTGGTCTTCTTGGAAAACCACCAAGCGATTTCATAAAGCGCTGTATGAGGCGCTTTGAGTTTTTTGACGACGAAGGTGAGTATCTAAATAATTTCGACTAATTGTCTACTTTGCTTACTTCTTGTAGGCAACTGGAAAGCAGAGCTCGCAATCCCAAAGAAAAGTCTTGAAAACGAAGAAAAGGTTCTTAGAGGGGAAAATAAAGCTCTATTTCTTGACTTCATGAAATGTACATTACAGTGGAGACCTGAAGACCGGAGGTCTGCTCGGGAGCTAATAGATCATCCCTGGATACGAGGAAATGGAGACTTACTCGCCTAGAGGCGGGGGCACTTGGCTTCATAAGCGTTGGCTCCCTTAACGTTACGTACGTCTCGCTAAAGATTCTATTTTGAGTAACGTCATGTGATAGATTGAATCGGTTAGATAGTTTAGACTGGGAGGTAAGTTAGAAATTGGGTCAATTAACTCCTACAAACCTCTAATGCTGGATTTTGTGAGACGTAAATACCATAGACTCTCCAGTCTCAAAGTTCATTTGAGTCAATATAGATGTAAATCTCTATGCGAATATAGATACTTGAACATTCGATCATTTTCATTGTCTTTGCACATTGGCCTTCTATCCATGGATGCCAGATACTCGCAACACAATACCTTGGTACGCAACACAAAGCCAGAGCATGGAAGATCGTCTTTATGACCTTTGTATTCATGTAAGACGCATTCCAAGGTTTCTTCTTTGTGCACGAAGATTCGCGACAACCTTGGAAGGAAAACCCTTCAAATGTTGGAAACCTTGGAATATATATCACACTATCATGCAAGCTTGCTGTAGTCTTACTCTCATCCATCCATGGATTGCTTGACCAATATTGAGCAAGTAGTCTACTCTAAGCTTATACTAAACCTAGTTCAGCTTCGAGGTATAGCACGATATTGGCTGAAAATGCCTTTTTTGAACGTATTATTTCCTGTGAAAGAGTATACTGTTGCTGGTTTACGATATTCTATCAATGGTCGGATCAGTCGCGGTAACTATTCTATTACCGAAAAGCGAGCAGTTAACACGCGAACGGATCTAAACCACCTTATCTCCATCATGGTAACTGGGAACCCAAGTCTCTATGAAAGAAAAGTCATTGAAAATGTTAACAAGTGGGATCGACTTGCCTTCATGAGTATTTACAACTCCTCTAGCAAAACCCCGAAATACGCCCCCTTGCGGCTGAGTTCATGAGCTATGCTCACATTCGCTTCGACTGGTGAAAGGCGAAAGCTTAAATTCGATACTATAATCATCCTCAAAGTTTACACTTCTTGTGAAACTTAATTCCATTATAACCTATTATAAATGGTTTTCGTGGTCCGAAAGGCCAATCGTGGCGTCCTCGGAGCTTCGGCTTCCCACCGAAACTCCGCGGAATTTCGCTTTGAAGCAGTATAAGATAGGGCTTTTTCTGAACGCAAACATATACTTTCAAAGCATTCAGTCAATTTCTTGGGGCTTGTTGGTCTTTGGAATAAATTTCTATCTCGCCTTCTTTCACAAGTAAGAAAGCGAGCTCTTGACAATGGAGTCCCGACTGTTCAAAGTTTCAACAACGACAAGCATACACGCTCAAGTCACAACACCTGTTTCTCATGGGACAAGCAAGCCACTTCTTGTATTTCTCCACTATTGGGGTGGAACTTCTACGACGTGGAACAAGCTCACTGGGTCCGACTCCCCAACCTCTCTCGTTGCCAACTATCCTACTCTGGCCGTTGACCTTCGCGGTTGGGGGAAGTCGACAGGTCCATTGCAAGACAATGGGAGCGAGTACTCCGCCACAACAATGGCATCTGATATTGTGCATATTTTGGACGATCTTGCTATCAATAGCAGATCTGGTGGGCTGCTTGATCATGGCTTCGTACTCGTTGGCCATTCCATGGGTGCCAAGGTCGCAATGGCAGCTCTAGCAAACTTGTCTTCGTCTTTGTTGAAGTTAGCCAAAGGCGTCGTGCTTATCGCGCCTTCTCCTGCTACTGCACTACAGCTACCAGCTCAGCTGAAAGAGCAACAGCAAAGTGCATATACATCGGAGGACTCTATTCGTTGGACTTTGGGCAATATTCTGTCTGATTTCAACAAGCTTGATCAAGTCGATATTGAATCTACAATTAAGAGCAGTCTCAGTGGCAATCAATCTGCGAAGAAAGCATGGCCTGTATATGGAATGCAAGAGGATATCTCATCCACTGTTAAAGCCGCTCTGAAGAATTTGGTATCCTGTTATCCAGACTTCAAGGCTGTTGTTCTTGCAGGCGAGTACGACATTGTCGAGCCGAAGGGAAAGATCCAGGCCGAAGTTCTTCAGTTGCTCATTGATGGAGGAATTCAGACTTCTTTCAATGTCGTCAAGGACGCCAAGCATCTGCTTCCATTGGAGATTCCCAGTGCGGTTCAAGAAGCGATTAGGCAGTTTTGATCAGGCTAGGTTCAAGCATTTAGTCGTTCTGTTTAAGTAAAGAACATGTATCCACATTTATATCAATCTATCGTAATAATGTTTCCCAGTATGTTTTCTCATGACACCAGAGCCAACAAATCCGATAATTTATCCAAGTAAACATGTGGCCGGGCGGATCCATTTAAGAAGTCGTCCTCAGAGCTGACACCAGTCAATACGCCCAAGGTACCGCCGAGCTTACCCTCCAAGCCGAATCTAATATCAGTGTTGGCGCGGTCTCCGACCATAACGGCGCGGCTACGATCAAACTTGAATTTGCCTTCGATTGCATCCATCATCGCTTGGCTGGGCTTGCCCAAAGCAACAGGCTCCTGGCCACCGAGCATCATAATCAAGGGAGCGCTCATAGATCCTGCGCCGGGGAACAGTGTGCCGGAGTTTGGTAGAGTAGAATCAATGTTCGTCGCAAGGAACACAGCTCCGCGCTTGATGTAATGGTAGGCCAGGGCCATTTTAAGGTAGTTGAAATGGAAGTCGAGACCGACAAGCACGACACCAACCTCAGGGTCGAGCAAGGACTCATCACCCGCAGCGATCAGCTTGTAGTCCTCGGGCTTGATGTCGCGACGGAAGGCAGGGTCTGTGCCACCAATGAAGGGGACATTCTCGGAGCCGAGTTCTTGCTCAATTCCAGTCTCGCCGATCACAAAGACCTTGCGCTTATTCTCAGGAAGCTTGAGAATGCGGGAAATGTAAATTGAGGCGCTGTAAGAAGATGAGAAGATCTCCTCCTGCGAGGTATTAATAATAAGATTAGGGATATTCAAAGCAGCTCATTATACTGACCACATTGCTTGGAATCTCAAGACCCTCGAGCTTCTTCCGATAGTCGACGCGAGACTTTGTGCTGTTGTTGGTCACGAAGACGACCTGTTTGCCTACGACCGTCGTCAATCTCACTTCCACTCTCGAAGGTGCACAATTCAAGACTAACCATTCTTCCGCAGTAGCTCTAAGGTCTCGACTGTGCCCGGGAAACAGTGATCCCCAGACCATAGCACACCTAATTATCCGTCCGTCTTAGTTCTTGTTCATTCGAGGTGATGTCACGGGGAGCGCGGGGAGCGCGGGGCCGAGCGAGGACGGCAAGAAGACCGAGATCGAGGAAAAAGGCGATCACATACCATCGCAGTCGAATAGAAAGACCTAGCAGACACTTCCGTTAGTCAATGGTTTGGGAATGGGCAGCGCAGGCGCGAATGGAGGCTCACATCGAATTTGTCCAAGAACTCGCGGATACCGGCCTTGTTGCCAGTCAAGTAGCGGGGGGTATGGGCGGAAACAGAGGATGCCATGGCTGCAGATGAACAGAAGAAACGCGCGACTGGGACGCGACAAGTAGAAAGACGAGGAGGCCTGGGAAGGGAGAATCTGACCCGGTTCATGGCTCCTGTACACCCCGACGGTCCCGAATGTCCCCAAAGAGTCTCGGTGACTCGCCGATCGCGTGGGGCAGAATCGTGGGGCTCTCTTCGCAGCTCTTGCTTACACTTAGACGCCTTTACACATCTTCATTTAGTTATTTAGTTTCGCTGAGGTATTTTTATATTCGCTTTGTCACACTTCCTTTTATGACAAGCTGTGCTGTCTGTCTCTATGTTTCCTGCCTGGGAGCACCTCACCCTGCACTTGAGAGTACACAGGGAAAGGCAAGTACGCCTTTGATCAAGAGAATATCGAAACCGAATATCTGATGGTGTATGATATGAGCATTCGTTCCGTTCCATTTGTTTTCAATCACGCTCCCTAGACTATGCTAATGAGATAATGAAAGTTCAGGCTCCGCTAGAAAGGTTCGATTGCGTTCGACGCTGCTGTCAGCGCAACCCTAAAAAGATCCTTCAAGTATTCCAGATCCTCGATCCCAATACTTATCCTTACTAAATGCTCGATAACTCCAAATTTTGCGGCCCATTCTAATTCAGAGTAGTGAGCCAGGAGGGTATATGCACAGCAAAGAGTAAAATTAGTGCCCAAACTCGGCCCTTTCGCCACCAATAGTGCATCGTGGAAGGCAATCGCCGCTGCCGGTTGCAAGAATCTAACGGAAAGGAGAAACCCATAACCTCTCCCTAGCTTCTTGAAAGCATCATATAGATGCTGTGAGCTGCTTCCCTTGGGATAGAAAACTTCAGCGACAGCGGGATGATCGCGGAGCATTTGAACCAGCTTCTCCGCATTCCAACTTGCTTTGACCACTCGACTTTCGAAGTTCATGCTGTTCTGATCCAGCTCTAGCACATCCAATGGGAAACATGTATCCTCAAAATGGTAGCCAATTCTCTTGCATAATCGTTGGTAGAATCTGGATCTGGGATTCAGGACCAAGCTCCCGCCCATGACATTGCACGCTCCACTGAACATTTTTGTTAAGCTGGTGCATACCATGTCACAGAATGATAGTATGCTGACATTGACAGATGTTGCTACCGTGTCGTCGACAATCAATAAGAAATCATGTCTCTTAGCCAAAGCATTGATCCGTGTAAGGTCAGGAGAGCTCAGAAGAGGATTTCCGGGGAACTCAGTATATAACGCTTGAATTCGCATGCCCCCATCGAGGTCCTTTTCTAACTTATCCAGGTCAGATGAACTAGCATGGCCGTAAAGCACGCAGTCAAATCCATGAATCTTGCTTAGAACTTTGAAAGTATCGACATAAAGGAAGCTTTGAACATGATACCATTAGCACGGGAGCTCAAGAATTTCATCATCAGAAAGAGAATGCAAACACTTACCCAAATATCACAATTTTATGATCTGCTCCATGGCTTCCCTGGGTACCATGGATAGCAGCAGCCGAGTGATAAATTGCCGACATACCAGATGGATACAAGTACACATCTTCAAGACCAATCGGGTCATTATCTGTGCACAGGAGATCCGATATACGTTGGCGCAGAGTGAAGTTGGCCTCCTCAGCTTCTTCAGATGGCAGAATAGTAGGAACGCTATTTTTCCTTTGCATCCTCAGAAAAGGCGCATTCTCCAGCCAATAAGCTGCAAATCGAGTCGAAATCCCGAGGCCTGTGTGCTGCCAGAATGATTTTGCCTTGGGCATCAAATCTTCATGAAATACTATCATGTACACTGTATCTTGATCCAAGCCGAAGCACGTTGGATGAAAATCCTTGACGATTTGACATTCTCCCGAAAGACTGAACTCGAGGACAATTGTGCCAAGTTGGGAATCCCCTAGGAAATCTTGACATCTTTTCGCCATCCATTTCCTTGGAACTAGCAATGAGGTCTGGTCAGGATTGGATATCAAGCTTGATATCTTAGGATTTGATGAATCAGAAGTGTGTCTGCGTGCAGCCCATCCTAAAAGCTTGTTTGACAGATCTCGGACCACAAGAGGAATGAAAAAGCGGGGATATCCAGCTCTCATCCGATCGAGGAAGGGTTGATCTCTGGTGGCCCATTTTAAGGTATTATCCCACGTCTGAAGCGAGACGCTAACGGCCTTTGTTATGTGAGCAACGATGAGAGAAGGCTTTCGCAAATAGGCAATCTTACATGTGCGTCATCGGGAGGCAGAGGATTGCCTGCTTCGGGGATATTCTTATTCGTAATAGTCAGTGTTGACATATTTGCAACAGTCTATTGAGATCATAGATTATGGTCAATAAAAGTAGTGCTCCGTCAGTTGGTGGCACTCGGTAGTTGCGTTCTTGCTCATAGCCAGCCGAAAGTCAAGAGATTTGACAACCTTGGAAACCTCAATGAAAGATGACATTGTGGATTTGCCCCCTATTTCTTGTGGGGAATATACTCTCGCGCTATGTACAATTACAAAATAGTCAGAATTCGATCGCTCGCAGCCACTAGATTTCAGCTCGGGATCTTGGTTTTGTGTGCACGGCACACCGTATGGACTCAGACCCGCTGGGACCCATTCAGCTGCATGAAAATTACGCTACTGCTGACACACTCAATGACATTTGAAATACAGATTTTCATCTAACGCTAAATAAACAATTCAACTCAGTATTATGCAATTTTGATCGCCCAGATGCCCATATTGTTGTGCAAGCACGAATGTTTCAGGTGGTCTATTCAAGAAGTCGACAGCAAATTCTGTCTTCATGCCCTTTGTCCTCTGGAATCCTTACAGAGCTGAGCCCGATCGGCCTCTTCAGTGGTCTGGCTTTCTTCAGGGCATTTGGCCTTGTAACCAGAAAGCTTGTTGTTCTTCATGAACAGCCCCGAAATAAAACCACATACTGCGTAGCCGAATGCCAAAATGAATGTGCGATGAAGAGCGTTCATGTAGCTTTCTTTGAGGTAATAACAGTCGTCTTCGCCCTGTGGGAGACATTTTGTTGCTTTTTGCAAGCTGCTTTCCTCAACTCCAATGCGAAACAAAAGGCTGGCAATGGACAATCCGATAGTCGCACCACTGGACCGGAATGCATACATCACAGAGGTTGCGGTCGCATGCTCTTCATGTTCAACAGAGCTGAGTACACCTACCAATAAGACTGTTTGACGACCTCCAAAACCCAGGCCGTTGAGGAAAAGATAGATCTCCGACAGGGGCAGTTTGGTTAATAAAGTGCTATTAGCAAACCCAGCGGTACCTATCGTCATCAAAGTAGGCGCGATGATATTCAATGCACCATATGTACCTGTGATGCGAGTGTAAGTACCTGCGGCGAATGGTCCCAGGCCGCCTCCGACAGACTCGGGAATAAGCTGCAGCCCAGTCTCACTGGTACTAGCACCTTTCAACTGCAGATAAATTGGCACATAGAACATCAGAGTATAGAACATCATCGAGCCGAAGAATGCGGCGAGATAGGCTGCAATCAAAGTCCGATTGTAAAGGAGTTTTAGCGGAACTATAGGTTCTCTTGCGTAGCGAGCCTCGATCGCGACGAAGGCAGCAAGCAAAACTGCTGCTAAAGGAAGCGCTATGACAGGCAAGAGCTTCAGGTCTGTTGATCTATTGCTTTCGTCGCTGAGTCCGACAAGGAGCAGCGCAAGCGCCGCCACCAGAGTGAAAGCTCCCAAGAAGTCCACTTTAGCAAGCTTTTCCCTGATACTGTGGTCCGAGGATGCATTTTTTGGCACAAATATAATAGTTCCGATGCCGACAATGATGGAAGATGGGACGAGGATTGCGAACGCCCAGCGCCAGCCCCATGTATCGTTAAGGATCCCTCCAACCACACCTCCAAGGCCAGAGCCAGTCACATAAAGGACCATGCCTACACCTTGCCATAATCCACGACTGCGCAGTGGAATGTGATCGGAGGATATGAATGTGCATACTGCATTGCATGCACCACCCCCAACACCGGACAATACTCTCCCAAAGATCATCACTGGGAGAGACCTTGCGAGGCTGCAGGTGAAGTTCCCCGCAGCAAAAAGAATGCACGCAATCAAGAAGCTGTTTCCACGACCAGCTATATCACTTATCTTCCCACATAGCGGCTGGGTGGCAGTCAAAGCAATCAAATAAGCAGATCCCAGCCATGAGATGGTAGCAATAGAGTTGAACTCAGTCGCAATGGTAGACGACAACGTCGATGTTATCGTACTATCTATTGGATATCAGTAAGCACGACTTCAGCGAAAGGAGCGGTCAATCGAACCTAGAGCTGCAAGGAATGACCCCAGCCATGAAAAACCAATACCGATGATGATTCCCCACTGGTATTGACGAGGTCGATCTCGATTCCCGAGGAGAGCTGTCGACTCGTGTGGGTCATGGCTTCCCCTGCTCGCACCCATGTCAAGTGATCCCGCCTCAACTAGGGTATGAAAGAGAGGAGGAAAAACGAGATTCATGCTTGTGGGTGCCAAAGGCTTTTAGGACGATCGATCATGCACAGACTTTTCCCAAATTATCAGGGTCGCTCCCGCTCCCGGACGGCGCGAACGCGATCGGCGCCAGATCGTCGTGACGATCGCCCTTTCACTGCAAGTGGGGTGATAGCAAAACAACAAGACGTGCAGCCGGTATCTTGTACGAGGGCCCAAAGCCAATGAATCGCTAAATTGAGGTAGTTAGGTGGGGTGGGGTCTGAATTGGGAGTCGACAAGTCAGATCAACCTCGAATTCAAGTCCGCCGCCACACGGGGCCTAGAACCTTGCGCATTTCCAGGAATTACGACCGACTTGCAGATGGGACTTTTTTTACGGAGTACATAAGTTGTCCCATAATATATGAGCGAAATGACGGCCCGATCGATGGTTGGTCTCCGATTCAGGGTTTTGACAGCAACCGGTGAAGCCATACAACGATGGCTATTTTGGCCTTATAGCAATGACTTGACTTCCCCTGTTCAAGATCTTGAGCTGTAGCTCATTTTCGTCCTTTTATTTCCAATAAGTAGTACGGAGTATACGATGAAGCTTTAAATCATGTTCTTCAATGAGAAGCGTATCGTGGGAGCCTACTGGTAGCATCATTAGCATTAGAAGCTTCAGTGTGCGATATTCAAAAGTACGTGATGCATGAGGCGCTCATCGTAGATTCGAGGTAGCATTTTGTAGTATATACTTTCAAGCCGTCGTAATGGCCGTCGGGATTGACTTATGGGGCAAAATTCACCCTGAGGCTATTCGGAGGACTCGGTGGAATCGGTGATGTCGGTGATATCGGCGGAAGATGAAGTAGACGGAACGCAATCATCATTGCGAGGCAACAAAAGACTCGACCTTTTAAAGCCCAAATCTCAAGCTCATTTCTCTCTTTATTTTCCATGCCATTTTCTCCAAATTGTTTAATTCTTGTTCATCACCAAAGCCACTCCCATTCCTATCGATATAATGGCGAAATTGAGGGTTCTGATCTCTGGTGCTGGAATTGCTGGAACAGCACTCGCTTTCTGGCTTTCCAAGCTTGGCCATGACGTAATCGTCGTCGAGAGATCCTCAAGTCTCCGGGATTCAGGCTTGCAAGTTGACCTCCGTGGGCCAGGGATTGAGGTGCTCCGGAAGATGGGTGTCGAGGAAGCCTTCCGAGCCCTCTCAATCTCCGAGCAGGGACTCCAAATGGTTGATTCTAAAGGCAAAATATGGGGTACTATGGGAGTCAACAAAACTGGAAAGGGTTTACAAAGTTTCACGACAGACTTTGAGATCATGAGAGGAGATTTATGTAAACTTCTCCACGATCTGACCGAGGACAAGGTGGAATACCGATTCGGTCTTTCTATCAGTGAGATCGACCAGAGTGACGAGCACACTCAGGTCAGATTCTCCGACAATTCGACCGGACATTTTGACCTGGTTGTCGGCGCAGATGGTTCTCGATCACGCACGCGAGACGTGATTCTTTCTCCTGGCGCCAAAAACCCATTTAACCCTCTGGGTATATTCGCGGCCTATTTCACGATCCCCAAGAGTGTCAAAAATGGAGAAGACCGCATCGCGACATTCCTGGTTTCGACCGACAATCGTGGTATAATGACTCGTCGAGGACATGACGACAAGTACCAAGTCTATCTATTTTGCAAGTCCAAGTCTTCTTCATACTTTCAAAACGGTAACCAAAGAGATTATGAAGAGATAAAGAAGGGATTTGCTGAAGTATTCTGCGACGTGGGCTGGAAAACTAAGGAGATTATAGAGGGTATGAAAAAGTCCGAGGACTTTTACTGCGACTACATTGGACTGGTATCAATGGAGAAGTGGTCTCGCGGTCGCGTTGCACTCGTGGGAGATGCAGCATATTGCCCGACCTCCATGACCGGTATGGGCACAACTTGCGGCATGGTTGGAAGCTATGTCCTGGCTGGAGAAATCGACAAACATTGTGGTAGAGGTGCGAAGACGGAAGCAAAAGATTCTGTTTCGAAAGAAAACATCGAAGCAGCTTTTCAGGGCTACGAGGAGAGAATGCGCCCCTGGATCGATACTGTGCAGAGGGGCATTGCTGGTAGCGATGGAGACTATATGGACAGGTTTCCTTCGTCGACGGTTGGAGTCGGTCTGATGTATGTCTTGTTTTGGGTGATCGCATTCTTGAAGTTGAACACAATCGCCAAATACATGTTGAGAGAAGATACGAAAGGCTGGACACTGCCAGAGTACCCTCTTCCCGCCCATGGCAAAGTTGGTTCAAAGACTTGAGTTTGTTTCCTGTCATATTCCTTGATTAACTCACTGTACAATATACCGGTCTCCGCTTCATTTAATTACGGGTTGTTCAACGTTAGACAAAGAACGCCAGCTTAACAACTTTCAGATGATACGCATAGAGCAACAAGGTGGGTATCGTAATCGTCCTCATTCGCGAATAATGACATTGCCGTAGTTACAGAACGCCTCAAAATTTTGGGAAATGCGAGCCTCAAACGCCATCAAATATGATCCAGACGGATCAAGCATTGCAACCTCAAGCCTCATTATATCAAGCGCCCTTCAAAATCCCAGCGATACGTAAGACAAGATCAAGCACAGACAAGTGCTCGTCTGCTCCATCCACGAGACGCTTATCCATCTCAGAAAAGACCATGACAATCTTGTTCTTCTGGATATCGGGAATAGCTTCGTTGAATACAACTCTCCGATATAACTGTATAACTGGGTTAGCTTGTATTCCATCAGAGAGAGAAGAAACACATACCTGGCTAATGACCTGGGTAGCACTCCACCCGTCAGCGACAAGGTCAGTGACAACCTTCGAGACGGCCCCGTAAACAGACCCAGAGCTCTTGGGTTGCATAGCTTGTACCAAGCTGTCCAGAATTGACTCCGGAACCACACCAGCAATCTCCTCGATGGTGCGAACAGTGATAATGCCGGGACCAGAAGCTTCAGCATCCGCCATTTCCTCATCTCCATCACCGCTCTTCTCAGCTGCGGGCTGCGCAGCACCAACCAGTCTTCCTGCGCTCTGCATATATGTGATAGCACGACGTAGGTCACCCTCAGCAACACGGATAAGCGTATCCACAACCCCGTCCTCAAGCTTAAGATTCTCTTGCTTCGCAATGTCCTCCAACCGCACCCCGGCCGCGGCATTATCCAACGACTTGAATCGGAATTTACTGCATCGACTAGCCAATGGCTCGATGATGCGAGTGACATAGTTGCAGACCAAACAGAATCGAGTGATGCGACTGTACTGCTCCATTGTGCGACGCAGAGCAGACTGGGCGTCTTGGGTCATACTGTCGGCCTCATCCAGAATGATGATTTTGAAAGGCGGGCATGGGTATTGGGCTCGGTATTCCGCGTCTAGACCAGTAGGCTGGGATAGTTGGGCGCGGGCGAAGTTCTTGACCTTATCACGGACGATACCAATGCCACGCTCATCGGAGGCGTTCAACTCGAGGATTCGCGAGCGGTATAGGGCAGGTCCGAAGAGAGATTTGGCAAGTGCGAGGATTGTCGAGGTTTTACCTGTTCCTGGAGGTCCGTAGAAGAGCATGTGAGGGAGCTATTTTGGTCAGTGGCTGCGGGTCACTGGGTCGGTGCGATGAATGCGTACATTGGAGGCTTGTAAGGTGCGCTGGAGAACTTTCGTAGTGTGGTCTTGAGCAGCTACATCGTCAAGAGTCTTTGGTCGGCTGTATAATAATATGAGAATAAAACAAGCAATTGGCGTGCGGCCAAACTCACTATTTTTCGACCCATGGAGCCAGGCGGTTCTGGTCCTTGTTGTCGGTGGCCTTGGGCTTGGAGTTGCTGGCAGCCACAGCTGCAGCTCGAGCCTTGTTGTTGAAGAATGTGGAAGCCATTGGGATTAACAAGTCTGCTGTAATCCGCGAGATTCTTCAAGCTGGCGGCGAATGGACTGAACGGCGGGACTGGCGCGGTGAGACGCGTCTCCGCGTGTCCACGTGACTCTCAATGCAATTACGGAAGTATACTTCGGTTGGTTTTGTCTTGCTTAAATAGCTAAAATCTTGCGATTAACAGCATAAGGCAGCTTTTCGAAAGATGAATTGCAAATTGTGAGTTTATCTACTTGCTAAAATTTTCGCATACGACATAGTAATCATTATATTGTGCTTGTTCTATAATTCATCCCGCGCAGGCTCCTCATACATCCGTTTCTTTGGATTTCGAGGAAGCTCATCTTGTCTCTGCTTCTCTTCAGGGGATATATCATCAATATCATGGTGGGGTTTCTTTTCCTTGTCTTCAACCATCTTCCCGATTTTGTCGATCAGTCGATCTTCTTCGTCCTCTGTAGGTGGCTGGTCGTTGTCGGTAGGCGCGCTTCCACCGGTCACTACTGGCGCAGCTTGTTGGATAGTCGCAGATATATCGGCAGCTATTGAGCCAGACGGTGATTGGACTGCTTTTGATGCACCAGAAGCGCCAAAGATAGCAAACATCACCCGAAGGGTGAGCTGGAAAGGGAGCCAAACGAGCCACCAAAGCGGGCCATACAGAATTCGACGAAACACTAGCCACGCGATAGTACCGAGTAGGATATAGAATGCAGTCTCCAAATACCAAGTGTCAGATTTCTGTGATCGAAGAAGGGAGCTGGCAAGACTGCGGGAGGATGCGAGAAGGGTATCGAGGCTACTGTAAGATTCGGAGAGGGAAGAGATTGCGGCGGTCGATTGTTCTGATGTTCTTGTCAGTGCACCATAACTTTATGAGACGACACACTGTTCTTCTTACCGAGTGTTTCTTGCGCAAATTGACTTCGCGAGAGCTCTGCCTGCATTAAGTGATGTGTTCGCCGTAGAGCCGATGTGACATCGTTAGATGCATTCAGCACCAGGTCGTTCTGTGTAAGTTTCTCAGTCGGTCGTTGACGCTCGAAAGGTTGTGATCGGGATAGTAGTAGTTCTCGTTCCTTTCGCTTGGCAAGCTCCGCTTGACGCTTAGCTTGTAATTGAGCATTTCGGAATTCGCTGCGAGTCCTATCACTCTTATTAGTATTGTATGCCGAATGGAAAATCACAAAGTTGACTAACTTCTTGAGTTCAGTCGCCAGTCGCTCAGCCAGCGCAATGACTCGCTCTTTCTCGCTCTCTTTTTCTCCACTGGTAATTGGTACTTTGCGCTTATTATCTGAAATTCCTCCAAGCGCCTCGACGTCGATTCGGAGAAGTTCCAGCTCGTCCTCGGCGTCTTTCAGGCTGGTATGGATTTCCGATCCAAGTTCCACCCGAGCTTCATCTCCTTTGTCTGCACTAGGCGTGAAGCTTCGTAGCTGGTCTATTAACGGCTGAATGTTTCCCAGTGTATGGGTTAGCTCCTTCAAGCGAGTCTGCAGGGGAGTCGGAGTGGCCATGCTGAAGCACAGCGGGGGTAGTTGGGCTAATGGGGCCTTGAAGTTACAGGCACTAGACCCTGGTCGATTAAGTGTGAGCAATAGATACTCAATATTCCGAGTTTTCGTAGTTTGGACCCTGCGGCGTAATTCGGAAGCAGATTTGAAAGCTGGTCCTGTCGCGTGGCAGCTGCATTGCTGGCCATGTATGGCGATCGTGTATGCCGCGCGTGCAAACATTGCAAACATATCGGACTTGTCCTAACCTCCTCCACCTGTCGCATGTATGCATCGTTCCAGTCACAGCCAATTGCAAATTTCTTAGCAGCAAGCGAGACTTAAATTGGTTCGAGATCTTTGGCCCATTTCCCTACCCTTTCGCCCCAAACTACCCGTCAACTCTGCGCAGCGAGCGAGCGAAGCCACCCGCGAAAAACTTTCCGCGCCAACGAGTAGCGTCATCAGATCAGGTACGGCGTTGGCCCATCTCCAGCTCCAGGGCGCCCACAGCACAGTGTCTTACTCTCCTTCAGGTCTATTTTCTTCGAACCTTTCAATCAACACCGGGCCCTCCCAGTCCCTCCGCAGTCCGCAATGACGATCCCTATCAGCACAATTACTACCTTCCGCGCAACATTCAATCCTTTCTCCCACGCTGCCCGGCCATGCCGAGTCTTCCTGTCGCTGCTTCGCACTCCTAGTACTACCGGAACTGCTGCCCCAATTGATATCAAGGTTACCCAACTACCTCGCGCCTCAACACAGCCGCCGGTCATGACTGTCGGATTCAAGGGTGGAAAGGAACTTGTTCTGGAGGTTGGCAAGCGCGGTTTAAAAATTGGAGATGTGGTCGAAGAAGTGTCGCGTATTGGACGCACGCTGGAGCGTGAGGCCAGTCTGAAGGGTTAATTTGGTGTCCTGCATTGGACTTTTTTCTTGTACAATACTATATCTTTGATGTTGATCTGGTTGGGATTCCTACTTAATGGCGCTGTGAGGAAGGCTGTCGCTTCTCTCGAGGTCGGATTACAAGCCAAGCATACATAGCACAATTGCATCTTCTACTATGAAAAAAGTTCTTTGCGAAATGACTTTTCCGTTCAGCTAGCTAGATTCAATCTAGATCCAAGCCAGTCATACTACAAAGTGGAAAGACAAAGGAAAATCATAAAATGCAATAAGGCATTCCAATATACGTGCCGCGATTAACGACTCGTACTTCGCTTTATTTTGATATTTTTAAACAAGCAAGCTCTGTCCTCCTTAGACGGCAGCGCCGGAGATGAAGAACCACTTGTCAATGCTGCCATCGATAGGAGCTGGGGGAAGGTCCTGGCCAGCAGGGATAGCAGCGATCTGGTTCTGGTCGGCACGCTGGGCGGTACCCTCGGGGGACTCGACGTTGGCAAGGTTGATGTCACCAGCGGCACTCTTGCCAGTGATGAGCTTCTCCCAGGCGTCGGAGCACTCGTGGATGACGTCCTCGGCGTACTTCTTGTTCTTGCACTCGCCAGAGAAGGCGAACTGGTTCTCGGGCTTGCCGTCGGGGATCTTGTAGATACGGAACCACTCGTTGGTGGCACGCATGAGACCGGGCAGGTGGCGCTCAACGTCCTCAATGTCGTTGAGCTTGGGGGCCAGAGCGTCGTTGACGTCGATGACAATGATCTTCCAGTCGGTCTCCTCCTCGTCGATCAGGGCCATGACACCAAGAACCTTGACCTGCTTGACCTGACCAGGGTAGCCAACAAGCTCACCGATCTCGCAAACGTCGAGAGGGTCGTTGTCACCCTTGGCCTTGGTCTCCGGGTGAACGGAGTTGGGGTCCTCCCAGGTCTATGGGAAATAGATGGTTAGCCGAAGCTCCGCTACCCCGCCTCCAGCTATGCATTTGATGCATTCTTGGCTGCTTGGTATACTCAAGGTGAAGATGACTTACGCGAGGGAAGGCACCGTAGTTCCAGAGGTAGCCCTTGTGGGGGAAGCAGTTGCGGACGAAACGCAGCTTGCCCTTCTTGGTGTCCTGCTTGATGGGGTTGAGGAATTCCTCCTTGGAGATCTAGCAATTGGGAACAATTAGCATATTTCTGGATCGCAAAGCTGTGCATATCATACCTCCTGCTTGGCGTTGGTCCAGCGAGGAATCTCAACGACCATGTTCAGGATGGACTTCTCAGCATTGGCGTAGAGGGGAATGTCGTGGAAGGGAGAGACGGGGACGCCATCCTTCTCGATATAGACACGGTGCTCCAGCGTGTAAGGCTGAGCGATCTTGCGGACGGTGTAAGACATCTTTGGGGAGGTGAAATGTCTGCTTTGAACACTTGAGAGAGGGGAAGAAAAGGAGGAACAGCGCGGGAGAGAGGGGCTGGTGGGGGTTGCTGATGTGTGTAAAACGCGCTCCACCGCCCGGAGTCGGGCTAAAGGACGGGCCAGAGCCATTGGCTACAACTGGCTGCGTTGCCAACCTGCTCCAGTGGTCGGGCCTGATTTGCCAGTCCACTATATCTAATTGAAACTTTAGGCGATGATCAACCCAGGATCCCAAGGAGCGGTCAATTGGGAGGGTTGTGGCCTGGTCTGTATCGCTCTGACGTGTTGTTGATAACTAAACAGGGGGGAACTGGGCGGATCCGATTTTTAACTCGGGGCTTTACATCGGCCCGGACCACATGGACTGTGCCGAAGCCCAACGACGTCCAAGTTGAGAGGCTTGCTGTAGGTTTCATGTGTGGAGCAGCTGTCAAAATCCCACGCTACTTTGCATTGGAACTCAGAGCTGTTGCAAATGCATCCTGTACGACTAAGTAGGTGATCTCGTGTGCATATGTACCCTGCAGAAGTATACTTCCGGCAGCGTCCACGCGGCTGCCGGTATCGGGTGTAGTTGAACCTTAGAAGGCGAGGGACAGCATGCCCATGGATCAGGAACTCAAACAACCTTTCTGATCTCGTTATTCGAATAATATATTGATTTTTCCCATCAAGAAGTGTCCGTCGGTATATTTTGTTACTACTGTAAGCTCTGCCAACGCTCACTCTCCTGGTTTTCTTCTTTCTGTTCTTGCCAAGGCCAGGCCCTCTTTGAAGAAGAGGGCAACAGTTCGCCATAAAAGCGGAACCCCAACGCGTAAAGGAGATGGCGACAAAGCAAAATCAAATCTAATGACAAAGGAGATCGTGGATAATAGAACCAAATATATGGTTCGGAGGAGCGTGAACCAAAGCACCTCTCCCCGACTACCTACAATTATCTATCCGAATAAAGTTAAATCTGCAATAACCAGGTACAATTTTCTGCAATCTGGACATATACATTTTTGCATCAGTGTCTTTATATGAAGAAAGCTTTATCGAGTCTAGACGTGGAAAAGCACACGTACGAACTCTTCGCGCTATGCAAGTCAAGTTTTCGTTCAAAATAAAGTTTTCTCATTCGCTACTACTACGCGCGCGGCAGCCCATCATGGAGTTTTTGGGACATGGATCTTTGCCCCCTGTAAACACTTTATGTTTCAAGTTCAAGCTATTAAGCTATTAAGCGCCTTATGCCAGGCCCTCGAAGGCGTTGGCGGTTTTCAGGCACTACCATTCTACTAGCTCCATTTCATCAACCCCTCATTATCCCCATTCCTCTAGTCAACGCAGCGGCTAACTAAGCGGCAAATAAAATGGTGCGTCAAGGACATTAGCTTTGCTGAAATGGTTCTCACACCCCAAAGGCAGAGCCAAGTCTCGAAAGACTTCCTACAGAGCTGCAGACTCAAATTCTTTGACAAGTGCCACTTGTTGACTTGAAATCTCTTGTACTTGCATCGCCGACTTACCATCGGTCATATCTCTTGGAGAGAATCAAACTTCTTGAGTGGCATCTCTATGACCAGTATGGTGACAGTCTTGATCTGGCAGAAGCCCTTACGGCAATTAGATCGACGGGGGTACATTTTATGCGTCAAAAAGAACATGCAATCGCTTTACTGGATCGCTGGCGTCGCAGAGATGAGATCCGGAAATCAAGTCATCCATTACCCAGCCCATTATATAAAGCCAGGGACTTGGAAGAAATAATACAGCTGCTTCATCTTCACAGGAGGCTGTCCTTTTTCGTTGACGACTACTCAATTAACGCACCAAAACCTCCGATTGTGCCAGGTCTCAGCCAGTGGAGGGATAAATATCTTCCCCTTGATCTATCTGGTATTGAAAGGCGCAGGCTTTTACGAGCGTTGTGCCGCTTTCAGGTATTGAATAATATAATCGGTGACAGGGCCCGTTGTTTGAACTGGCTAGATTGTGATTCGTATAGAGGAAGCACGAGTTGGCAAAGTGAAAAGACAGAGCGCCGAAGGTTTTGTGCAACATCTCGTGATAACCGCGACATAATGGAGCAAGCATATCGACTGTTCTACGGTACTATGCCTCCTTGGGAACATGAAGAGATTGGATGTATGCTCAGCTATTTTGAATCCAAAATAAAGTCGGTGTTTGAGGAGATTGCACATGATTTACGCCAACTCAGCAAAGATTCACCAAGAGCATTCTTCCGTGAGATTCTCCCTCCTGAGGAGCAGCTTCCTATCTGTGACATCGAGACCCAGAGAGACATTGGACATCTTGACAACAATCTCGAAGGATTGGCCGGATTAGGGCCAGACTTTCTGTACCGCGTCTTGCATGTGGATCGGAAGACTCGACGAAACATCATTTGCATCAACACCAGAGCCTTTTGGCCTGGCCCTTTTATTGGCTTAAACATCGACGTGCATATAGATGAAAAATTCCCATTAATTGAACCAGCGGATAAGTACGAGAGGCCGTCCTCAGAGTTGCTCTGGTCTAGCTTGCCACTCATTGAACAGCCCTCTGCGGGTTGGAGGAAGGCATGGGGCCTGCCACAAGATGAGCAAGACGACCTTAAGATTGTTGTAGTCGCAATGGGGGAAATTCCGTGACGGACTGGATATGGGGCTATGCTTTGTGGGATGAAGAACGTCTACGCGAGTGGAACGCGTTCGTACCAGTTGATGATGAAGTTAGAGAGGATCAACCGAGCCGTGTATTCGTCATGCCATACCCATAAAGATCTCCTTGGGAATTATCTAATCAATTCTGGTTTCATTTTCTTTCTCGGGCATTCACGACAATTTGTAGTATTGAAGGACAAAGTTATCGGTTTGACCCATTGTATTTTGAACTAATAGTAAACCTACCACAATAAGGAGCAGTCGACACTTAAGATAGGCTTTAATCGGGAACAGTGATGATTCGAACATAGAATCAAAATACTCATAAATATTTTTGAAGTCACTAGAATTGGCATCACTCGACACCTGATGATATCAGGCACAAACCCTGGAAGGGAAACCAGGAGAGAGGGCGGGCGAATTGCTCTGCCATGGCCAGAAGTACTGACTCTGACTCTATGAATATTTTATCCAATGCCTTATCAACAAAGTCAGCGCTAATAGAGCCTCAAATGCCCTTCAAATAGATCGGGTTGAGGGGAAGTCTCGCCAAGAGAACTGGAAGATTAACCATACGCAATTCTCGAGAGTGTAGTTCGATTGCATACGCGCGCGGCTTACTTGCATACAGGAACAGGCCGATTTTTCCCTTTTCCCATATTCACCCCGCGTTCCAAGTCTAGGCTAGTCAGTACTAAGCGCCTTATGTAATTCGTAAAGCGACAGGGGGGTGATGCCAGGGAAACAAAGAAATACAGGGGGCCAGGTCGGTCCTTTGCCGTATCGAACTCCATTTCATCAACCGCTCATCTGCCCAAGAGCAAGAGCCAGATACATCCGACGGAATCATGGTGAGTTGAGAAACCGTGTTTTTTGTGGCAACTCCCCTCTCTAACCTTGCTCAAGACCAACCCAACCCTTGAAGGTCTTCCAACGGAACTCCAGATCCAGGTTTTACGGCAACTGCCAATTACCGACTTAAAGTCCCTTGTCCTTGCATCACCCGCCTACCATCAGTCATATCTACTAGCCAGATATGAGATCCTTGAACCGCTTGCATGCCAGAATTTTGGTGAAGATCTCGATCTGGTAGAAGCCCTCACTGCCATCCGATCGAAATGCGTCCATTTCACCAACAAGAGAGAAGAGGCAATCGCTTTACTCGATATCTGGCGTCGCCGAAATGAAATCAGGGAACGTGAAAATGAAAATACATGTATATCTTCCAAACATCTGGTAGGAGCCAAAAATTTGGAAGAGGTGCTAGAGCTGTTTGATCTTCATAAGAAGCTCTCTTTTTTCCTTGAAGATTTTTCGATCAATGCCCCTCGATGAATGGAAAACGACATGCATTCCACTGAGATTATCAACTGTTGAAAAGCGCAGATTTCTGCGAGCACTGTGTCGCCTTCAAATCCTGAGTAATATTTTCGGAGACGAAATCCGCTGCGTGAATTATCCGCTTTGTGATTCATGTTCAAACCAAAGAGTTTGGCAATGGGGCGAAACGACAGAGCCAGTACCATTTTCAATGGCCAGAACTAACCATGAAGTAATTGCTTACGCATATCGATTATTTCATGGCACTATACCCCCTTGGGAGTATGAGGAAATGGGTAGTGTGCTTGGTTATTTGAGAGCCAAGTTCGCGTCTGTGTCTGAGGAAATTCGGCACGACCTGCGACGGCTCTGCAGAAACACACCATGCGAGTACTTTTGTGACATAATCCCTGAAGAAGAGCGGCCTCCAAGTGGTGGCGAAATCGAGATCGAAAGCGACCTGATCAATTTCGACAGACAATTTCCAGGATTGGCGGGATTCGGTCCAGAATTTCTGTATCGCATTTTACACATGGATCGCCTGGCCCGACGTAATCTTGTTTGTGTCAATTCGAGAAGCACATGGAAAGGTCCTTTTATAGGCCTCAAACTGAGTTTTTATGTCTCTTGGGACGACATATTTCCATTCATCGAGCCGGCAGATCAGCATGATAGGCCGGGGTTTGAGCAGTTCTGGTCTAGCTTGCCGTCCATCGATCAGCCCAATTGGGTGTGGAAGGATGCATGGCTCTTGCCACACGACGCACAAGAAGACCTTGAGTCTTCTATGAGAAGAGATGGCGGAGGAATCGAAAATCACTGGGATTGGTGTTACGCTTTGTGGGACACAGAACGAATGGAGAAATCCAAGCCATACTTGACTCGGTTTCGACTAGAGACGCTCGATTTCTAAGTCTGCGCCATTGAAAAATGGGGAAAAGCATCAATACCAATTTTCTTCCATTCGCTGCATGACTTTCATGACGCTTAAAGGGGCATAATTCACAATTAAGCGCTTTACAGTTTGAACTGAATTCAGTACTATGATAAGTAACACTGCGTATTTAAACGGGACTTCAATCGTGTAAAATAATTCTTGGAGAAATATAGAATTGTCGAAGTCTCTAGTATTACCATCACTCGGCACCAAGTCCAGTCATCTCGCCATAATTGTACGACTATACCCCATATCCCACCTGGCAGCCCGTCTTCGTTTAGGCTCCACAATCCAGGCACCAAGGCAGCACACCTTTTTTTTTTTTTTCGTATCGCCACGTGATGGCGGAGTTCCCCGATAAGTCGAACCCCAACTTTCAAAAACCCAAGATTCCCCTCCTCGAGTGATGCTATGTTCAAGAGAATTTTCCGCTCCGCAATGACGAATATCACCGCAACCGTGTCAACGCCGGCACAGGTACCGCGCGTGCCTATCCCCGCCAACGGAGTCGACTATCGAGGCAAGATTGTCCTCGCGCCCATGGTTAGATCTGGCGAACTCCCTTCAAGACTCCTGGCTCTGCACTACGGCGCCGATCTCGTCTGGGGACCCGAAACCATTGACCGCGCCCTCATCGGAGCAGAGCGACGCGTGAACCCTCGCAACGGCACCGTCGAATTCACCCGCTTCCCCTCCAACGGCGGGCGAGCCGAGAAAGCCTCCAAAGAATCAGTCATTTACCGCATCGACCCAGCCCGTGAGAAAGACCGCCTGATCTTTCAGCTCGGCTCTGCAGAGCCTGAACTGGCCGTCCAGGCTGCCAGCGTCGTCGCCAGAGATGTGTCTGGCATCGATCTCAACTCCGGATGCCCCAAGCCCTTCAGCACACACTGCGGTATGGGCGCCGCCCTCCTCAAGACCCCCGATAAGCTCGTCGCCATCCTCGAAGCCCTCGTCCGTGACGTTGGCAAACCCTTCAACATCGGCATCTCCGTGAAGATTCGCATCCTTTCAACAGCCGAACAAACCGAAGCCCTTGTCTCTCGCCTCGTACGCACCGGAATCACAGGTCTGACCGTCCACTGCCGCACAACTCCCATGCGGCCTCGCGAGCGCGCCATCCGCGATCAACTCCGCATGGTAGCCGACATCTGCCACAAAGCCGGAGTAGCATGCGTTATGAACGGCGACGTCACAAGCCGCGACGAAGGACTCAAGCTGATGGAGGAATTCGGTGTAGACGGCGCCATGATCGCCACCTCCGCCGAAGCGAACTCCTCCTGTTTCCGCACAGAGGCAGACGGCGGTCTAGCCGAGTGGGAGGAGGTCGCACGCGAGTACATCCGGTTCTGCCTCGAGAGCGAGAACAAGTTCAACAACACAAAGTACCTGCTCAACATGCTTGTTCCAGGCAAGCACAAGGCATTCCGCAGGACCGAAAACAGCCGCACCTACGTCGATACGTGCCGCTGTCTCGGATTCAACGAGTTCATCCCCGCTTCTATCGCGCTCGATGAGCGACTCGGACTCGCTGAGAAATGGCTGAACCCTGCTGAGGAGAAGTCCAAGGCCGTGCAGAATGCTATCGAGAACAACGAGTCTGCTCGTGCTGCGGGCGGAGAGACCCGGCCCAAGGCTACATCTACTCCTGCTCACACTGGTGGTCCGATCCGAACTTCGGCGCGACCTGCGCCTGTTAAAACAGAGAAGCCCAAGGCTGCGGAATCGGCCGTCCCTGAGGCACCGGCAGATATTCCTCCACCTGCTCCTGAGGTTGTACAAAAGTCCCAAGTGACAGCATAGACTGTCGAAAAGTATACGACTGCTTCCTTGTTTCATCCAGGATTTCCTGGGTGTTTTTATTATACTGCATAGCAAAGGTTATTGGCTTGGCGTTGACCGCAATATGGTCACTTATTAGAATCAAAACATACTATAATGTACATAGAGAAATCTTCAATCGTGATTTACCTGACACGCATTTCTTGTGGCCCTCGTTTAATGCTGTAGCTTTGGTAACGGAATTACTCATCACTACTTCAATATTTATCTTACTGATCTTATCTAGGCAGCTGGCAATAGAGCCATCATAGAGCCATCATTTGAACATGAGAAAGACATTACAACTTATATCAACAACTAAAGTTCTTCAGTAAGGCCGTCAAAATGCAGTATGGTCTTGAAAAATTAAGCCCGAAGGCTATGTGTTAATCTAGTTTGAAATCCACGCCTCTTCAAACCCAACACCAGATGTAGAAACAAAGTAGAAAAGAAAAAGAAAAACAAGAAACCACCTAAATACTATCGTCGCCCTTCAATCCTACAATGCACTCTAACGTCTAACCTTCCTGCTAAAACAGGATCTATTCGGTCTTAGACCCAAGCTCAGAAAGCATCATACTCTCGACAACCTTCATACCAGCCTCTTCTCCCTTCTTCGATCCATCCTCATCACCAGCAACAGCCTGGTCAAGCGCAAGCTTCGTCTGACCGAGGGCGTAGATTTGCTCTTCGATAGTGCCGCGGGTGACGAAGCGAAATACTTCGACGTCGCGGACCTGCCCGACGCGGTGGGCGCGGTTCTCGGCTTGCACGTCTTCCTGGGGGTTGAAGGAGGAGTCGAAGATGACGACCTTGTTTGCGCATGCCAAGTTGATGCCTGCTCCACCGGCCTTTGTTGAGAGGAGGAAGACAGGGATGTTGGTGTTTTCGTGGAAGGCGTCCAAGATGGATTGTCTGTCTTCGACGCTTGTGCGTCCGTCCAGGCGCACGAATTGGATCTTGAGTGTCTCCATTACTTCTTCGAGGATGTCCATGACGAGGGTGAATTGTGAGAAGACCAGGGTGCGGTCTCCATTGGCGATGAATCGTGTGAGAAGGTCTCGCAAGTGTTCGACCTTGCCGGAGTCCATCCATTCTTCGTTCCTCAGATGGAACTTGCCCAAGGAGGACTTGTGGTCAACGCACAGGCGGTGGCACTCGAAGTCATTGTAACTGGATAATTCTTCGAATATAACATCTGGGTCAGAAAGGCTCCATAGAGGGTCTTTCAGACAGGCCTTCGACATCTTTCGAAGAACGGAGTCGTCAAAATGGCGGCGGGCGAGGAGAGGGTGGATAGCAGCCATACGGAGCTTCATGAGAATGTTTGCAGATTTGGAACCGGTCTTCTTTCCTGCGGCGCGGTCTTCAAGTAGCTGGCGAACCTTTTCCTTTTCGTTGTTGTAGATATCTGACTGCGAGGTTTTCATGTCACAGTATTGGACCCGGCAGACCTTGGCCGGGAGATCGATGACTTGATGCTTCTTGCGGCGCAAGACGAATGGCTTGAGCATGGATTTTGCACGATCAATTCGCTGCGTAGATAGTAGTGCAGAATGTGAATCATTCGTATCAGTGGTTTTGGCCTTGTTAGAGAAAATGGCCTGTAAATCGTCTTTGTGCTGCTGGAAGACTCTTGGCAGAATGAAACCAAGAAGCGACGCAAGCTCTTGCAGGTTGTTCTGCAATGGAGTTCCGGTGAGAAGCAGGCGGAATCTTGCTGGGATGCGGATGAGCTTCTCGTAAAGCTGGGATTGAGAGTTCTTCAACATGTGTCCTTCGTCATAAACACAGACAGTGAAATCCTGGTCGCGTAAGAACTTCGCATCAACTTTACCCTTGGCAATAGTATAAGTAGTAATGACAACGTTGATCTCGTCTCGATTTTCTTCGATCTGTTCTCGAATGTAGGCGCGCTCATTTATGCCAGCGTAGTATGGAATGACATGGAGAGCTGGGCAGAACTTGGCGAATTCACGAAGCCAGTTCTCAATTGTAGATGATGGAACCACAATAAGATGCGGACCCTTGATGTCCTTTGTGAACAAGTGAGCGAGGAAACCAATAACTTGGCAAGTCTTTCCCAACCCCATGTCATCTGCCAAGATACAGCTCATCTTCTTCTCAAACAGCAGCGCAAGCCAATTGACGCCAACAATCTGATAGTCCTTCATGACAAGATCATCCGCCATGATATCAGGTTGTGTGATAAACTGATAACCCTGTGACTTGGACTTGCGTGTCGCGACCACCGGGCCTTCATCCTCGTCTTCTTCATCCTCTGGCGACTGGCGATTTGAGGAAGGAGTGGCAATGCCGGAGTCGTGCGCATTGCCGTTCGTCATAGAAGTAAGGTCGAGGTCACCATCACGCTTGCCAAAAATATCGATTCCCCATTTTTTCATCTCATCAGCAACAGGCTTTCCGAGATTGGCGCATTCGGTGACAAGCGAGTCAATCGCCATGTATCCTTCCCACATCTCGAGACATTTTGTCACAATCTTATCGCCGATGGGCTTGGGGGTTCTTCGCGGCTTGCCCTTACCCTTGGGTTTGGCATTTTCGTCAACCGGGGCTTGCACAACGCGAATATCATCCAATGTCTCGTATGGGCGGTTATCGGTAATAACGCGTGCGTCATCCTCCGGAATGGCAGCAATGTCAGACAGATCGCGAGTGCCGCATGTGTTCAGGAACTTGAAGACTTGTCTCTCTAATTTCTCGGCTTTCGAATTGTCAACTCGCACGTCCTCGTCTTCGGAATCAGTAATGTTGGGTGAAGGTGACCGCATTGGCTGGCGTCGGCCCTTTTGAAGATTTCCTCTGGATTCTGGAGGTGGCGACCCATCTGAATCAATGAGGACAGCATTTTCAGGTGAACCACGGCTGCGTGCGCCGCGCACGAGACGACCACGGGGTTTTGTTTCGGGTTCGTGATCGCGGACAGTGGGAGGGTGATTGAAAGCTCTGTATTTATCGTGAATAGTGTTGCGTGCTCGAATTTGTTGCTTTGCGGTCGGCAGATTATTAGCAGGAGATGCTAATTCGTCTTCAGATGAATCATCAACAATGATTACACCATTGCCATTTGACTGAGCGGGTTCATTTGTAACAATATCCAGCGCCGTATCGTAGTTTCCATTTGCCGCGACAAGGGCGTTGATGCATTGCTGAACGCTTTTGTGAGTGACAACTTTCAGCATGCGCTCAACTTTTATCTTGACTCGATAGTCCTCGATATGATCGGTGGATTGGACACTTGGGGCCAAAGGCTGTGCTCGAGAAGGTCCGACCTGGCGCACCTTTTTGGTGGCAACGCCTCTCTGGTATTCGGCATCGCCCATATGCTCAGCAGAGCGCTTGATCCCGTTCGAGTTTGGGTCGAATTTCGCGCCTGCTGTGATCTCCTTAAAGCGATCCAAAGCGCTAGCTTCAGGCCGAACGGGCGACTCGGCCACCTTGTCAGGGCTGCGTGTTCTCTCGAACATAGCGGGCTGGATGTCTGTTCTTTGATTTGTCTTGTTCTCCTCTTCGTCTGAAGAGCCACCGCGGTAAGTCGGGCCGTCGTCGAGGTCAAGGATAGGTGAGCGCTTGGCCGGACGAGCAGCGTGGGAAGGGGAACGAAACTGAGTTCCAGGAGGCGCAAGGAGGGAGGATAAAATACCACGGCGCGGAGGTGAATGTGACGGCGCAATGGGAGAGGAAGCAGCGACTTGTACAACTGAATCTGAGGGCCGTGTGAAGGCTTCGTCAACGAGTTGGGTTGGCTGAGTGAATCGTTGCGTGGGCGTTAATGTAGCCGCAACAGGAACGGTGGCAATTGTCTCGTGGGCGTCCTCGTCATCGGGGTATGCAGATACAGTCTTTTTATCTTTAATTGGAGTGTCTGGGACCGAATCACTCATTGTGCATGATCTCGCTTTTCTGTTCACTGGAGAATCACGGCCAGTCCTCACTTTAGAAGGGAATCTTTTTTCTGCCGACCGCCGCAGAACGCGATGGGCGGACGCGCCTCACGTGTCTGCGCTTGTTCACGGCTTCACGATGCATGAACTGTTCACAAAGAACAGATAATTACAAAATAATAAAATATGCCCAAAATGAAGCTTATAAAAAAGACGTTTCACTCTATATAACCAAATCGAGTATAGTACGGTGAAGCGTGTTGTAATTTCCCATTGGTCAATTTACTATGGACAGGCCTTCTCCGCCCATCATGACCGCGGCGCGCCAAACCCTCTCCACATCATCGGGCTCTACTCTCCGCGCAACTGCATGACACACTCGTTTGGACCAGACAATTCATTGAATCAATAGAAATAATTGATCCACTGCAAACGACGCCATCTGCTTTCAGTCAGCCACGATGTCTGCCCGCCGTCCCCATGGTCAAAGCTCCCCCGTTGCAGCTAAGCCTGCGCCAGCTACAGGAGAGTCGGATGTGACACCAGCAGTCCCAAGGTATGCAGCCCATCTATGCATTGCTTCTTTCTGAGACCTTTTTTCTGACTGTTTTAGTGATGTCATTTACAAGCTTCTGTTCTTCACAGCAGCCATGGTGATTGGACCCATCGGCATGTATTTTCTGACCGTGAACACCATCTTCTCAGGTAAGATAGCCGACTTTCTGAAACAAGATTATTACTTTTGCATTGCTTCTCACACGTCCATAGGAAACTCCACCTTCGCAGGTATCCTCGCCGCAGTCACGGCGAACGTGGTATTATTTGCATACATCTACGTCGCCTGGCTAGAAGACCAAGGCGAGCAAGGAGCTGGGAAAGAGCAGTCTAAAAAATCCCAGTAATCACGACTACACGGTTCATGCGTTTTGTTTCCTGTTTTATTAGGCGTTGCGGCCATGGTAGCATTGATGACACTCACGCAGTATCCCTGCTCATCACATTGTAAAATCAGATCTCAAGTTTCATTGGATCTAAAGAGCGGCATTATAGCCGCTCGGTGTCTATTAAATGGCTAGAATCTCCAGATCCTGTCCATCCCAGGCATTTCCAACCTAGTATATCAGCTGCGGTGTCTCGTCCAGCGAGCTGACGGGGGTAGATCACCAATGCCCCAGTAATGTATATGAACATGCGCTACTCATCGACTCAAGGCCTGCGCTTCACGAATTCCTCCAAATCCGCCTTCGTTGCAACGCCGAGGACGAATTTGCGGGCTGCATCCGTGACGACAGCGAACTCGTGCTTCTCGCGGGAGTCTCCATCGGCGCCCGCAATGCTCTCGAAAAACTTCTCCAGCTCCTCCAATGGTGTCTCCATGGTGATCACCTGGTAGACACCACGTTTGCGGTTGAAGCGCAGCATCGCCGCTGAGACCGGGTCAGAGTCCTTCACGGCTTCCGTCTGAATCAGCTCCTTCAGTCGCGGAATGCTCAGGTACCCGAGGAGGGAGCGCTTAGAGGCCGAGATGACAGTGAGATGGGTATAGTCGCGCTCGTAGGCGGCCATCAAGGCGGACGAAATCGGGTCATTGGGGGAGACGGAGAGCGCAGGAGGAGGGTCGAGGTCTTCAACGGTGGCCTGTATTCAGAGTCAGTATTTTCTGCTAGGCCGGAATTTGCGGCGGAATTAACGAACCCCGCGGTACTTGTCCGCCCAGGCGCCTTGTGGAGCAGTTGATGAGCCTGAGGATTGGGTCTCACGAGAGTAGGCCTCGCTCCCAGTCAGATACGACGCCATTGTAATTCGTTGTCGGTGATAATCGGAGGGGCGAGAGAGGTCGATGGCGGGGCTAAGGGCGGGATGAGGCAGTTCAGGATTGGAGAGCCAATCAATAGCCGCGCAGAGGCTCTATGCGAGAATCGGGATTGAGGCTATTAAAAGCGCGTCAGGCCTGAATGATGGTCTGTGCCGAGATTCCGAGACGCTGCGATCCCGATTTTGAGTCAGTGCCGTGAAAGCGCCGACGATTAGGCTTGCTAACTCCGCCGAAGTCACTTGACTGCGACGTCACAAGGCGCCAAGTCACCAAGGCGTGATTTCTTGCCCTCTTTGTGCGGCATTTAAAAGCTGGATTCAGGCACAAGAAACTGAAAGAATCATTTCGAAGCTCTCAACTCATTCGCTTGATCGATATCATACGAGTAGGTAAGCTATGCCTGTCAGAATCAAGGTGGAGCCATCGATCGCTGCTCGGTATCCCGGGCTCCACTTGGATGAACCGAAGTATACTGACTAGATGTTGGTAAACAGACATCATGGTTGCTCACAACCCAATGATCAATGTTCTCGCCTCCCAGCACCTAATGGGTGCTCTGCAAGCGCAGCCATCCTCGAATTCTCCCAAATCAGCCCCCAACCGCCAGCCGTTCCCCGCATGGAGTGCACTCGACGAAGTAAAGAAGACTGTCGACACGGCGAGCCAAAAGGCACAAAGTAAAACTGGAAAGATAGAGCCCTGGTCTGCACAGTACTACGCCGCATGTACTGCTGGAGGACTACTTGCCTGCGTCAGCAACCAATATTCAAGACCACCGACTACTCCCATTAACATAACACGCAGGGTCTAACCCACACCGCTGTGACGCCTCTAGATCTCATAAAATGCCGCCGCCAGGTTGATCCGAAACTCTACAAGAGCAACCTCCAAGCATTCAGCACCATTCGAGCCGCTGAGGGCCTGCGCGGTGTGTTCACTGGTTGGAGCCCGACTTTCTTTGGCTACAGTGTATGTGACCTGATATGTGCTCCTGACAAGCACTGACACAGTATTAGGCCCAAGGTGCTTTCAAGTACGGCGGATACGAGTACTTCAAAAAGTTTTACAGTGATCTTGTTGGTCACGAGAACGCTACCAAGTACAAGACCTCATTGTATCTCGTTGCTAGTGCATCAGCAGAGGTGATTGCCGATGTGGCTCTGTGCCCGTTTGAAGCAATCAAGGTTCGCACTCAGACTACAATTCCACCCGAATTTTCAGGGACCTTCAGTGGCATCTCGTCCGTGATTGCCAAAGAAGGAACATCCGGGTAAGTCGACCCTGGTTGTTAATCTATCCGCAACCCAGGAGCTAACAATCTACAGGCTCTTCAAGGGTCTGTATCCTCTTTGGGGCCGTCAAATCCCCTACACGATGATGAAGTTCGCATCCTTTGAAACCATTGTAGAAAAGATCTATGAGACCCTCCCAGGCCATAAATCGGACTACAACAAGGGGGCCCAGACTGTCGTCGCTTTTACTGGTGGTTATCTTGCTGGTATTCTTTGCGCAGTAGTGTCGCATCCTGCTGATGTGATGGTAAGTAAACTCAACGCCAATCGTCAAGCCGGTGAAGCAGTCACGTCTGCAATGAGCCGTATTTACGGCGATATCGGTATGGGAGGACTGTGGAATGGACTTCTCGTCCGCATTATCATGGTCGGAACATTGGTAAGCTATCCCCTTCCGAGTGAGAATCAGTGATGCTAATTGATACAGACGGGACTCCAATGGACGATGTATGCAGTCCTTCGATTCGATCGGACCCTAAATGTACTAACCAGATCGCAGATACGACTCCTTCAAGATCTTTATGGGCCTGCCCACCACTGGTGGGTCTGGCGAGGAGAAGAAGACCCAGTAGATCTCGTCACTCTGTATCAGTATCTACCCGTTCCCTTTTGTTTGCCCCGCTGGCGTGTGGCCAGTATCATTATGACCGTATGCGAGAAGCGAGGGTCGTATGTATTCATCAATCAATTCTATGTCATATTTTTATTTCCTATACTCCGTAGAATCGCCCGCCAAGAGCGCTATCAGCAATTAGTCACAAACGCAGCAAATGTTGCCGCACCTTATCTCTTATCTCGCCCAGCAACTGGCATGGACGTCACCAATCGCTTCTCGCTGCTGGCAACCCAGACAAGGGCTCGTCTATTGGGCAACTCGCAGACTAGCGTCTTGCCTGCTCCGATGGCGAACCCTCCAGCAGATCGTGATTTCATCGCCCGGCTTCTTTTCGCTCCTGGTATATCTTACTCCAGGCGTTCCCCTCTACCCCATCCTCCCCTCTAAATCGTTCATCCCTGCATCCCTCTGATCCCTCTAGATCCTCAGGTAAGTAATCTTGAATCCTCCTAGATTGTACCTGCATCTTACCAAGTCCCACCCGAACCTTGAGCCACACGTGGAGATACTCTCCCAGCACTCGAGCCCTCGACTTGTACCAATCACCATAAATCCTCCCCACCCCCCTGCATAACGCCGCAATCTCACTCTCCATCCTAACTTCTTCCTCCCAGAATACCTACCCCTCAGTCGCAACACCTAGGTACCATAATCATAATGGGCGAAGACGCGCCTATGGTCTCCCACGGCCGCGGCGGTATGTCCCAACCAGCCCTATCCAAGTACCATCCAACAGCCAAGCAAAACTAATCCCACCCAGGCCAGGGCAACATCGGCCGCGATGACACTGAGTACATACACCCATGGATACCCCGCCCATCGCAACCCCAACCCCATCTAACACTCCCAGATACATCGACGGCGAAATCGTCCGCGAAGGCGTCTACGGCGACCAAGGCGACGGCGCATACTCCGCCGGCGTAAGTCACGCGACGCCCTTCATCTCGATTCTCAAGAAACGAATGCTAATTCTTCCCAGCGCGGCGGCGCAGGCAACATCGGCTCTCCGCATGTGCGCGCGGAGGGCACAGCGCCTCACGACTCGGAGATGATCCCCGAGCTGGCGATAAGGAACTCGACTGACGAGGCGTACCATATTGGGGTAAGAGGATATAGCCTAGGGTGAAGGACCCCGTTGCTAATGCTGTTTGCTTTTTTTTTTAGCGCGGTGGACAGGGTAACGTGCACCTTGACGAGGCGGCGAAGAAGGAGAAGGAGAAGAAGAACCCTGCGCACGATGGACTGGCGGATCGGTTGAAGAATAAGATTCTTGGGCGGAAGTAGGGGGTTATGCTATTCGTGATCTGAGATTCCCTTTTGCTTTTTTTTGAGTTATTTGTTGAGTTGAGATAATGGAGGAACGCGAGCTGGTAGTTCTTTGGATTTATTTGATTGTTATATTCACTAGATTAGAATCCTTTGCTGCAAACATGAAATCCCGTATCGAAGTATTCTACTCCGTACCTATGGCTCTTATATGCTGAAGCACGGACGCGTTCGAAGCTAGAGCCGAGAGCAAGCTTATGCATCCAAGCTCCAAGCCATTAATATAAAACAATATATTCCAAACAAAGCACAGACTCGGATGAAACCATTCACAGAATAGTATTTCTGTACAGATAAAAGCTATGAAATAACTGTCCATATGAAATCGATGAAAAATACAGACCCAGCGCGTATCAATTTTAGCCATAGGCAAAGCTATCCATGAACGCACCCGCAGAAAAAAAAAATAAAACCATTCCAGATCCATAACCGTAACCCGTGTATCATGAGGACATTAATATGATGAAGCAAGCAGATGAGAGAAAAAGAGAAAAAAGACCCTGCTACATAAACAATTCCGCAAAGCCTGTGCATGAACATAAGACGCCGTGAAATGGGATGCCCGCCTCCCATGGAATATCGTAACTCGGAAGCACAAAACGAACATAAGATAAGAAATAGCTCGGAGAGCTTTCACCGGCTTAGTCCTTGCTAAAGCGGCGCTTGAACCAGCTCTTCCGCTTCTCGGTCGCGGGGGTAGATCCATTCGTCTCTTTGCGAAGATCCTTGCGCAGAGTGCCTCGAGCAGGCTGAATAGGCGCCACAGGCTGCACCTGCGGCACGGGCTTCCGAGCATAGCCCTGGTCCACGGCGACGGGCGAGATAGGGTATCCATTGGGATCGAGACCGCCGCCGAAACCCTGGAAGCCGTATTCAGCCTGTGCGCGCTCCTCGAGACGCTGCTGGGCCAGCTGGTCGACGGAGCTATTCATAGAGCTGGGATCGGTCGAGTTGCCGTAGGGATCTGTGTGGTTGGATCCGGAGCCGGAGCCCGAGAGCGCGGTGACATTATCGTATGATTGCTGGTAATTGTTTTGTGTTGGGGAGCCGTAAGCGACGTTGTTGCCGTAGACGCCTTGTTCGGTCTGCAGGCGGGGATTCGGGCGCGGGCGGCGGTTGTTGTAAGGGTATTGGTTCTCTTGGTTGCTTGGACCGGGATTGCCATTCTGGTAGGCGTCGACGTAGCTGTCGGGGCGCGAGTTGCCTCGTCCGTAGTAACCGTTCTGTTCGCTGTATCCGCGGTGGTGGTGGTTGGAGCCTGGAGAGTCAGATGCTGTACTGCATTGTTTATTGCGGAATGCTCACCATAGTAGCTTGTTCTCCTGCTGAAATCGCCCATCTGCGATGCTGCCTCTTCTGGGAATGATCAGCGAGATTTTGCAGTGTGGGGAGTTGAACGAACCTGTGCGGGCATAAGAAGTCGGTCGCTGGCTGCTGTATGTGCCGTAGATGGCAGCCTCGAACGATCGGATAGTATCAAGGGGTCGCTCTAAACGTGGACGTGTGGGGTTTGACAGGTCGGGATCGGCTGTTATGCAAGGGTGAGTGAATCGAACAAGACGCCCCAAAAAAGGAAGAAAACCAACTAATGTCATTTCCATATTGATCCTTATGGGTAATTGCTCTGAGAGAGCCCAGGTTGGACTTTTCCAACGCTTGTTCGGCTATCACGAAGTCAGAAACGGGCAGATTGGGGACGAGCGACCGCGAGGCCCACGTGGGAGCGGAATGGCATACCAGGTTGCAATTCGTACATGGCGACGGTCGGATCGGCCTTTGTGTGTAGACTGCGACGGGCTTTGTCCTCTGAGCTCTGCGAGTGTTGGCTCTTGTGTCCCGAGTCCTTCGATTTGTGGGAAACCTCAGATTTGACGCTGAAGGCGCGGCTCCTGGGAGGAGCCATCGGCTGGGGGGTGGCCATATTTATTTGGTCGATTTTAGCGTCCCCAGTCGATATGGACCTGGTTTCAGGTAGGATCTGCTTCTAAGCTTGGAGCAGCCGTTGTGGAGCAGTCGGGGAGGTGGGCACTGCCAAGATGGGGCCCAAGGGCACTAGACGAACGGCGTGAAGTTGTTTGGGCGTGGAACGAGACACTAACGATGGTCTAGGAGGCGCTAATAGCACGGTGTGATCAACGAAGTGCTTGGGCAGGAAAAAGCAGTGGGCAGCGACACGAAAAACGAAGGCTGAGACTGGGAGAAGAAAGAAAAGGCGGGGGGGCGTGTTGACGAGCGATTAAATAAGAAAGCAAAATGTAAATCTCCGGCAACGCGAAGGGAGCCCGCCAGCGCTATTTGAGTTAAGCAGAAGCCGCCACGCAACTGCTTCGTAGGCAGAACAGATCTTCGGTGGCGCCGATTGTGAGTCCTACGTGGTTCGCCGCGCAAGCTTTGGCAGGTGGAGTTCCTGCAGGATATACTCGAGAACCAGAGCCGATCAGACAAAGCAGAGCCAGCCAGAGCCAGCAGAGCCAGCGCAAGCAAAGAGCAGGCTCTTCCCCAGACGAAGAAACTTGTCGCCATCCGTGCCTTTCCCCTGCCGTTCCGTGGGACAAAAGCCAGTGCGTCGCGGTCATTGGATGTGTTCTACCAACCCCCCTTAGCGCAATCCAAGTCTCACAACCGGCGTCTGTTACCGAGGGACAAATTCTGTGTGACGACTTGTGCTCTTTAGGAGTAGCTCTTATGGCAGGATATTCGATCAAGTTAGCATAACCGGCCATTCCGGTCTTCAGATCGAGTCTCTCTCGCTATCTCGCAGTAGATCGTGGATCGCGTGATAGTCATGCGGGCTGATCCAATTGGGTGGGCCCGAAAAGTGCGGATATCAGTTATTTTTAGTCTGGAGCGAAGGGTCGAGGGCTATGCAACTACGGCTCTTTTCGCATTCTTTTCAACCCGGCTTTCTCGCTCCTTCCAGCTCTCGGATCGCACAAATTGATCACACTTATTCCGAGCCTGGAGGTTCCTGCATGGGCTATCCGAATTCTACGATGGGTATGTTCCAAGGCCAGTCCTGAAACATCTCCAACTCAATCCCGTGTCGACTCACGTTGGCACTTTGGCAGCTTTCGTTGGCGGGAACCCCACCGTTCTGATCTCGGATACGAATCCACCCGCGATCGCTCTGATAACAATCCCGTGATATGAAGTCTGACTAGGCACTATGCAGGGGATAAGCACTTGTGCATAAGATAGGCTATTGTGCGTGTTGAGGCGCAGTCAAGGTTAAGTAAAATTTGTCCCGAGGGTGTGACCTGCCGAGCAGCGATGCTTGTTCGGCTCATCCAGTACACCTTTCCAAGTTTCAATTCTACAATTGATTTAAAATACAACCTTAATATACAGACCCATATTTAGCATTCCATGTTGACTACAATCACAAGGACTTTTTTTTGGTGGGGCGGATTATTGTGGCCTGCCCTGTCATTGGCTGTATTCCCGTGCTTCGACTAGATCAAGCAAACACTGTGCATTTCTATGCACACCGTCCACGGGTGCAAATTCATGTTCTCGATAGAAAATTAACCTCCAGGAATATGCAAATTCTCTCAAAAAAGAGCCTTCTTAAATGTCAATTGGCCTTCTTAAGGACGGACATCTGGAAGTCAGTCAGTCCCGGGTCAGATACATATTCGTGATCCGTAGACCAGTTAGACATGTCCATGGACACCACATCTTCGAATTTTGGCCTCGACTTTGGGACTTCCTACGTAGGAAAACGTCAAAGCCTTGAAAGAAAGCTCACTAATTCACTAAGAGCTATTTAACTGACTTGTACCTAGGTAACTGATGAAATTGGCCAATATCCAAGGACGTTAATGCTACTGACCGGCAACGGGTGCGCCGAGAACCAGCCGCGGGCCACCACTCGGGATATACTTAGGTAGGAGCTGATGAGCTTCCAAGTTTATCGCGGGGCGATTCGCTCGAGCACGGAGATCTCCATGTTCCCCAGTGTATTTAGCAGCGTCCCAGGCGCTTTCTCCTCCTCTCCCCTTGGAGGTAGCAGGGCAGATAATGTCATCGAGCTTCCATCTTATATATTTAATGCCTTCACGAATACCCCAACCATTAATTACTCATCACCAAATCTCTTCCATGAGCTGACTAGTCCATCATTTTTTTACCGCATAGGCTTTATAGGCCTCCGCAACTATATTCAAGCGATGAGATGAAGGCGGAGCCTTCCACGGAGATCTCCGGCCTTCCCCTCAGTTTGGATAGCTCCCAGGCTCCCTCCTTCCCTTTCTTCTTTTTTCCCCTTTGAGAGTTTGATAGTTTGAGAGCTAGGTAGCCACATTGAGTCACCTTTTTCTGTTTTCATGGTCTCTCTCCCCATTTCCCATAGTGCCTGAGTTCATCACCAAGTCACAGCCAACTCTTTCCCTTTTCTTTTTCCTTTCTTTTTGGACAAACATATCTACTCATCTCAGACCGGCCTATGACCTTCCATGAGCCATTTCTCTCCACTGTCTGAACCTTGGAAGACATGGGAATATGGAAAGCTGCGTCACAGACAAGCCTGGTTTTGGATAGTGCCATGGATTGCACATACAAGACAATCCACAGCCTTTGATATGACCTATATGACTGCATGTGCGTCTTCTTTTTCTTCTCTCATATACAAACATCTAACCCTTGATGACATCCAGCGTCAAAAGCAACATGGTAAAGGCACTACCCTCGCAGGAGATGCACCTGGATCATTCCCTCAACAAGCAAGCCATGTTCCGACACTCTCCATATGAGGAGGCCGTTCACCCATACTCTATCTTACTACTCAGTTGCGAAATCCCACGCTTAGTGAAAACATGCGGGTCGTGGGCTCACGATCACACGCCCGCATGCACCGAAGACAGAATCGTCAACACACCAGAGAGTGGATAGTCAAGTACGGCACTGGTCCAGAGTACATCATGACATGGTGCTGGTCAGAGCGCCATGACCTTGACAGAAGATCTCGAAGCATTGTTTCTTGTCTGCGACTTCAACGATGTGTTCCAAGAAGCTGCTCAACGTGATTGTATACGGCTTAGCGTTGAGAATGATGAAATCATTCAATTGCGAGAACCGTTGCGATGACAGCGAATCTAAAAGCGTGTTTTTTCGAGATATTCGCATCGACTCAGCCGCGCTGATCAGGTAAGCTGGCTCAAGTTGTGTCTCATACCGTGTTCTAAACCACGCTCATCTGTTTTCTGTATCTAGACCGCTGCGTTTTCGTGGTTCCCACTTTGATTCATTTCCCGTGTGTCGAAGGGTGCACCACATGGTGTGAACTGAGAGACTTCCTTCCAAACCGGGGGGGGGGGAGTATGCATTATGCCTTACATCAGGATGCCGGAGGCCTGAACGGATGCATTCCTTGCTCCATGGAAGTGTATATTGTTACATCTATGAAGCAGCGTCAGACAGAAAAAGACCATACGGAGAGCACATGAAGGTCGACATATTAGCTGTGGATAGATCATGTCAAAGCCATCTTTAACCTAAACAACGAAGCAGCACAACAATACAAGCAATATTGGAACGCATACCCAGCGAGTAATGCCTAGAGCCTGGTCCAACGTAGACCCAGCATAACTTAAACCCCAGATTACAGTGCGAACTACTCAATTACAATAACCATATTCCTGTGGTCGCAATGGGGATATATTTTTGTTCCGAACTCTAAACATGCTATGGTGGAGTAGCCAAAGCAGAGCCAATGCCATCACCAAACAGCGCACGCAGGAAACAATCAAAGTCGACCGGTCTGTTGAAAATGGTATGGAATTTGGTGTGTATGAGCGTCAGATACACGGTGGGAGACATAGCGCGCCGACCAGACATATCGAGCGGCCAGGGGAATAAAACACAAGGAAGAATCATGAAGACCCTAAGGATCTCCTTCCAGCTCTCAGCCGAAAACCGACACAGCAGTGAACGTGTAAAAATAGTTATTTTTTTTTTGATTCGTTGGGCTTGTTAATATGGCCCTGCCTTCTCCCACGAATGAAAACGTTATCAAACCGCCAACTCCATCCTCAGCTCAACATTCGGCTCGTTCCATCGACTTTTTCCTTGCCTGACCGACTGTCTGCGAAATATGGAATTCGCCCACTAGATACAGGGGTGGTGCCGTTTAGATGTTGGAGGGGTAGAGCATGACACGGACGGTGGCACCAAGGGACTTAGGAGGGAGGTTGTGGCGGAACTTGGCACGGACAACACCGGAGTTACCTGGAGGGTTGATGTCAGTATCGATTTTTGCATGTAGGGATCTCGAGTGCGCATACCGTGGGAGCGGGTGACCTTGCCCCAGATGACACGGATGTTGGAGCCGCGGACCTCACGCTTAGCACGGTAGACGAATGCCACCTTCTTGCCAAGGTAGAACTGTGCGGCGTCGGTGTTCTCGACACCGTCGATCTTGACCAAGCTGGTGTTGTGGGTGAGGGCGTGCTTGGAGCGCTGGTAGCTCACGTGGCGTCCCCTGTGAAGAATCGTATTAATCGTCTGTTTCATGAATTGTGTGGCGCGATGATCCATCAAGTCCTCCGATAGGTGTTCCTCGACCAAGTTGGCCCGGTCGAACCCATTTCACGATGTCCAAACTCAAAGTGCGGAGATGCCCAAATATCAAGATGTGACGGCGGAGTGCGGTAATAACTTACTTGACGTAGACTAGACGAGGATATCAGTTAGCATGACTTGTTCCAATTTGACTCTTGCATCTTGAACCCGTCCGATGCGCCTGGATCGTCGGCAGACTTCCAGACACACCAGTCTCACGGCTCACGGCTTGAAGGGGGATAATAAACGTACGGCGGTGTCCTTCCTGAGACATGGCGAACAAATCTTCTCCTGACGGCAAGGAAAACAGGTCGAAAGAAAAGGTCGCGTTGGTCGGCGTTGGTCGATAGTCGAGATGCTAGGCGTGGAAATCAAATTGCGGGTTGTGCTGGGCCAGCGAGACTAATCCCAATCGGGCGGATTATTAGTCAGACTAAGCGAGGAAGCCCTGACGGGAGAAGTGTGACCTAGGGCACGCCGATCCCGTGATCTGCGCTGGGGCTCGCTGAGTCAGATTATTAAGCTTTAGATTGTGGCCTTATTGCCTTGAAATAATGGCGTCCACGATCCGCCGATTCTGCAGCCTCACCGCCTTGGACCGAGTCTCCGGCTCACAGTCCTCCGGCAGTCCTACATCGGGATGCCCAAGTCGGGCTAGTATGACATGACGACACTTGAAATGCCGAGAAATGGCCATTGAACAGATTACGTCGGCCTTTGAAATTGTCTTTCGGCAAGCAATAGCAAACCTATTTAACCGCACGTAGACCGCGGGCAAAGTTACTCGACTGAGAGCCGCTTGAGGGCGGGTTCGCAATCTATAGCAGCTGGAGATCCGGTCCAATATAGACCGAGGGGACTGATTCGGAAGCTGGAAACACCGCCGTAGCAGCAGGGGCCCCACCATTCAAGCTGTTGGGATACTGCAAGACTCTTGGGGCATTCGTCAGGTGGCTCTTTCGTGCGAGTCAACCAGTATGTGACCGCGGGGTACTACCCTGTGAGGATAACAAAACGATGTCTTCTATCACATAGTTCAGCGTTTTGGAGTCCACCAACTTTAAAGATATCTGCACGGAAGATTCTATATGCTGGGACCCCGGTTAGAAGTGGCAGAGATGGATACTGCAGGCATTGTAAAACCATGTACAATGTACAATGTAAGACCACAAATGTCAAGCCGAATCCGGCTGGAGCAGATCGCCCCGGAGTTAAAGCGGGAAAACATAATCCGCCCTGGTATGACAAACCGTGCCGATCTCGAGCTGTTCCACGCTCCACGATTTGGGTCACCGGGCGTCTCTTATCGCAGGGTCCGCCCCTCGTACCTGAGTATTACGCAGAATGTTACAAGGATATGATGATTACAACAACTTATTTTGTCCTGCACAGAAGCTCCAAAAGATATCAGAACAGAAGATACCAGTTCGCTCAATGCTGCACCATGAGCATCACGGAGAAATGCGACAGCGATCCTTCTACTCGAACCCCACGAATATTGTCGAATGCTATATGTAGAGTCGGTTACAGATAGCTCCACCTCCGGAGCTCTGCTGGCCGTCCGGCACGGAAATCGGTTACCCTACTGATCATGGCAAAGGTTGTTGGCTCCGGGCTACTATAGAGTAGGCCAAGCTCCACTTGGCAGAATTCAGGCTATTTCAGACAATAGAAATGTCAAAGTACTTAATGATTTCATACTGTCCGACCGTATCCGTATGGTATAGTAAGCAGCTTGCTCTAGATTCATAAATGCATCCTGCGCTGGATAGTGATTGGGGCCATCGAACGTGGGGGTGACTTGGTTTCATGCTGTACGATGCTCCTCCAGCCGTACGAACAGCCCCCTAAGTAAGCCGGCACCGCAGGGTCACGAGTCATCCGCGATCAGCACGCATTACTTGGAGTCGTTAAAAGGGTTGTATAGATCGCAGAGCTATAGCGGGTAGCCGCAGAGAGCAAGTCCGAGGATCCGCGAATGCTGCTATAAGGTGGATGGGTCGGGGCTCGACGCGAGGCCAGAGGCCAGACGTTCAAGACAGGGAGGGAGGAGGGATGTTAAATAGCAAACGGGCTAGAAGTAGATCGGCATGGTGTCCGATCATGATAATCTCATATAATACCTGAAGTCATGGAAACCCTCGAAAGCAGGATACTTGGAGGTAAAATACCAGTCCAGGCCCCACCACCGTAGCTGTTGGAAAGACTGCCGCTTAAAGTACCTGGGTTCGCCGGAACCTGGTGGGATCCTACATCCTTTCTCTTTTCTATCTCCCTAATTTCTTCATTGACCCCCTTGGTTGTCGCATAGATACTCTGAGTCGGAAAGATGGCTAGCATTATCTCGCAGTCGGATGAGAGGCAGAATGCCGGGTACGTTCCAACGTTTCTCTCTGACATCATCTGCCCCCTTCACCTGCGCTTCCCCTCCAGCGGATTCGGTCTCTGCTATACACCTCCCTCCAACCCCCCAGCCTCTACGAAGCACTGCCGACCCGCGCGAGAGTTGCTCGAGCGCTTCTGGTTCCTGCTCTGTTAGATTGGACTCGCACTGCGATCCATTGTGCTTGTCCCGCGCTCCCCCGCTACAACCCCGCCATCGGCCTTGCACCGGCCATCTGCAAATTTTGCTTTTTTCCATCCACATCCTGTCAAACTAACAATGGCTTCCCCTAGCACAATTGAGCTGAAGGATGACACCTTGATCGTCGTGCTCGGTGCTTCTGGCGATCTCGCCAAGAAGAAGACTGTTCGTATGCCCGAATCGAGCGCTCAGGACCATAGCTAACATGCCCCCAGTTCCCTGCTCTGTTCGGCCTCGTATGTCAAAAACAGCCCTGATTAGCGAATTACCCGCCACGAGATATCTAACAACAGATTAGTTCCGCAACAAGTTCCTTCCCAAGGATATTAAGATTGTCGGATATGCACGGACAAAGATGGACCACGAGGAGTACCTCAAGCGCGTGCGCTCGTACATTAAGGTTCCCACCAAGGAGATTGAGGAGCAATTAGACCAGTTCTGCAAGCTGTGCACCTACGTCTCAGGACAGTACGACCAGGATGACTCGTTCATCAACCTCAATAAGCACCTCGAGGAGGTCGAGAAGGACCGCCAAGGAAAGGAGCAGAACCGCGTTTTCTACATGGCTCTTCCCCCCAGTGTTTTCATCACCGTTTCAGAGCAATTGAAGCGCAACTGCTACCCCAAGAGCGGTCTCGCTCGTATCATTGTCAGTGTTATCATCATAATACTTCCTGGCGTCCCGCGCTAACTCCCTATAGGTTGAGAAGCCTTTCGGCAAGGACTTGCAGAGCTCGCGCGACCTCCAGAAGGCCCTGGAGCCCAACTGGAAGGAGGAGGAGATCTTCCGTATTGACCACTACCTCGGTAAGGAGATGGTTAAGAACATCCTTATCCTCCGCTTTGGAAACGAGTTCTTCAACGCAACCTGGAACCGCCACCACATCGATAACGTTCAGGTAAGATCGCGCGCTTTGGAAATGACTTTCATAATCTCACAAGCTTTAGATCACATTTAAGGAGCCTTTTGGCACTGAGGGTCGTGGAGGTTACTTCGATGAGTTTGGCATCATCCGTGATGTTATGCAGAACCGTATGTCCAACAAATCCCCCAGGCGAACTGAATGCTGACTTCTCCAGACCTTCTGCAAGTTCTGACCCTGCTCGCCATGGAGCGCCCCATCTCTTTCTCCGCCGAAGATATCCGTGACGAGAAGGTCCGTGTCCTGCGTGCGATGGATGCGATCGAGCCCAAGAACGTTATCATCGGTCAATACGGCCGCTCTCTGGACGGCAGCAAGCCCGGATACCTCGAGGACGACACTGTGCCAAAGGAGTCCCGCTGCCCTACATTCTGTGCCCTGGTTGCCTACATTAAGAACGAGCGCTGGGACGGCGTTCCTTTCATCCTCAAGGCCGGTAAGGCTTTGAACGAGCAGAAGACCGAGGTCCGCATCCAATTCAAGGACGTCACCTCCGGTATCTTCAAGGATATCCCCCGTAACGAGCTGGTCATCCGTGTCCAGCCCAACGAGTCCGTCTACATCAAGATGAACTCCAAGCTCCCTGGTCTCTCCATGCAGACCGTGGTCACCGAGCTCGACCTGACCTACCGCCGCCGCTTCTCCGACCTCAAGATCCCCGAGGCCTACGAGTCCCTCATCCTGGATGCCTTCAAGGGTGACCACTCCAACTTCGTCCGTGACGACGAGCTGGATGCCAGCTGGCGCATGTTCACACCTCTTCTGCACTACCTTGATGACAACAAGGAGATCATCCCCATGGAGTACCCATACGGTAAGCCCATCACCCGAGAATGAAACGAATAACTGCTAACTTATTCTAGGCTCCCGCGGCCCCGCTGTCCTGGACGACTTCACCGCATCCTACGGCTATAAGTTCAGCGACGCCGCTGGCTACCAGTGGCCCGTGACCAGCATGGCTCCTAACCGTCTGTAAGGAAAGGCTTAATCTAGTTGTTTATGATGATATGGGATGCGAAATAAGACGAACAAAATCGTTATCTTTTTTTATGTTACTTCACTTCTGTTAGTCGGCCGGCCAGGCTGGCGGGAGTCGCGTCACAGGGTTCGGCTCCATCGTCGATTTTAGAATTGGAGGCTGGGCAATGAAAGACGTTATGCAAATTTCGACTGAATGATTCTGTCTTGTAAATGTATCGAGGTTCAAAGTTGTAGATCGTGTGCAGGACCCGCTGGAGGGGATAATCACTTCCGAATGGATTTTATATCCGCTTTCCAAGGTTGCAGATAGATTGTTCTATGCATAGAAGGAAGTGCTAGAGCCGCGTCCTGTTAGAGTCTAGCTGGTCTCATGCACTAAATGGAATATTTGGACACTGCTCAGTGCAGCGGCGCCATCTACTCTATCACGATCAACTCTAGGCACTTTACCATCATCCTGTAAGATGAACAATAAAAGAGCCCCTATGAGTCCTATTGTGATGAATGCAGAAGTTGCAGAATTTATATGGTAGCAGAAAAGAATGTAAATTTGTGTCGGGTTTGTGGAGCATTTTGGGGGTTGGGAGAAGAGTACTCCCACGCAAAGTTCTGTTTTCTCTTGTACGGTAGGGTATATTTGCTTGCATTCAAGACTTTTCATACTCAAGCAGTTAGAGCAAGACGAAAATCATGCGATGCTCATTTATAATTGCTTTCCCCACTATTTCAGGCGTCCAACGCCGTGGCTTGCAGCCTCGCCAAGAACGGCCGAGATATCTGCTCCAGGCCTCAAACTCCGTACCAAAATCCATTTTAATTCAAATTAAAAACCGCCAACAGAAAATGAGGCTACACCTGATACAACCCTAAACCAACGAAAAGCAGCCTCAATCCTGCAACCGCCCTAAACCCTTCACCCGGATCGGCATACATTGGCGTGTCAGGGGCGGGTCTTATCGCTGACCCGCAGCCCGCATGGACCGCATGGACCAGGTCTTTTTTCTCCCTCCGTATTTCTGTCCCCAGATTGTCCAGGCAGCATTCAAATAACTTGCGACGTCCGTTGATGCAGACCTGCCCGCCCTTCCTCCGAAAACGCCTCTAATCCCTTTCCTCCCGCGCGCATCGACACCCGCGCGTGAATGAAGAAGAAAAGATCACGACTCCCGCCATCCCTCTGACGATCTCAGTCCCTACGATCATCCCTGAGGCTGCAATTGGGCTTCCTCGGCACATAGAGACTTTTCTTTTATATCTGTTTTAAAGGGGAAGCAATTGAGGTATACTCGCTACTATTGCGGAACCCGCGCTCGCCACGACTACGCCAACGCCCCTTCCGTGAAAACCGCGCCTTCCGCACATTCACTTCTCGACTGCCGGAAACCGAAACGAGAGAGCAGTGAACGGATTCCCGATTCCCGTCAATACATCCCCTCCATACCATCCTTCAATCCCCGATTGCTGTTACGCGGACCCGGAGCGCATGCCACCGCGCGCATAGCAGAGATGCCGCAGGCTGCCAGATGGGCTGGAACGCCTTATATCAGAGGGCGGTCGGAAGCGACGCGCATGGCTCTGTTGACGTTTAGCCTTGTCGGATTACAGTGCGTATAACCTAGCGGAGACTTTACGTTTACCGGACATTGTGAAACATGATTCAGTGGCTGACAAGATCGTGGGGTTAGGTTCACCTGGGGTATAGAAATGACATGTAAGCAAAGAGAGTGAAGGGGTTGATATTCAGCCCGGGCGCCGTTTGCGCTGGATCGGGGAATTCAATGTGAACTGGGCTGACTTGTGTTACTGCGGCGTGATCTAGATTGTACACCGTACCTGCTGCAACTGGGGTTGACGAAATCGAAGACATCGCTTGTGTGGATTGCGGGACCGATTTCTGGGTTAATTATTCAGCCTTTGATTGGTGTTATTGCGGATCGATCGCGGTCGAGATATGGGCGGCGGAGACCGTTTATGGTCATTGGGTCTTTTATTGTGGCATTGAGTCTTCTTCTTTTGGGGTGGACGACTGAGCTTGTTGGGCTCTTTGTTACAGATCCAGAAAAGGTTTGTTCGTCAATTGTGCATTTGCGATTGAGGCTGACAGATTGGCTAGGCTAAGAACACTTGCATTGCATTGGCGGTAATTAGTATCTATGCCGTGGATTTCTCCATTAACATCGGTACGTTATTATCGAAGTGGATTGATGAATGATGCTAACACCTTCTAGTACAAGCATGCTGTCGCAGTTTAATTGTGGATACACTACCGATTCCTTCGCAACAAGAGGGATCTGCTTGGGGTATGTCCGATTTATCGTCCTTTGGTATCTAGGAGACTAACAATCGCAGCGGGGAGAATGTCTGCCATTGGCCAGCTTATCAGTTACGTTGTTGGTGCCGTCGACATGGTTGGCACCTTTGGGAGCTTTTTTGGAGACACACAATTCAAGCAAATGACCGTCTTCGCTGCACTGTCACTGATTGGAGCGGTGGCTGTCACCTCATACTCCGTTAAGGAACGCGTTTTGATCTCGGCCAGGTATGTCAAGTAGTTCCTACATGAGGATGCTACTAATTCACGATTATAGAGATTCTGGAAGTGAAGCTGGTGCGATTCAAGTCATCCAGCAGCTCTTCAAGACGACACTTGAGCTCCCACCACGCATCCAAGCTATTTGCTGGGCCCAATTCTGGGCTTGGATCGGTACGTATCTCTGAATCCATACCAGAGTGATCGCTAATAAAAGCAGGATGGTTTCCATTCCTTTTCTACAGTACCACTTGGGTTGGCGAGACCTACTTCCGCTATGAAGTACCAAAAGACGATTTGGCTAAAGCCACTGATATGCTTGGTGAAGTTGGCCGTGTGGGAAGTCTTTCCCTAACGGTGTTCTCATCCATCACCTTCCTGAGCTCAGTTCTCCTCCCATTCTGTGTGCAATCTCCTGATTCAAAGAAATCTCGTTTCACACCTCGGCCCTCTGCCCGCGTGGCAGCCGTCCTCAAAGGAATGAGGGCTTTCAGACCGGATCTCCAAACAGCATGGATGATATCTCAGATCATGTTTGCCGCAACCATGATCTTTGCTCCCCTCGCCCATTCCCGCGCATTTGCCACCTTCCTTGTCGCTGTCTGTGGTATCCCTTGGGCGATCAGCGGCTGGGCTCCATTCGCATTCATGGGCGTGGAGATCAACCGACTCACCATGAACGGAGCAAACGCACCAGGTATTGCCGCATCATCAACCAGGTCTGGAGTCACCATGATTACCTCCGCTAGTTTGCGAGCCAATGCAGCGGCAGATACCGAATTGGAAGTTCTGCGCCTCAACCATCACGAAGAAGAAGATAGTGATTTCGACGAAGAAGAACAAAATACGAGCGTACCATCTACAGGAGAGCTGGCGGGTATTTACCTCGGTGTGCTCAATGTGTACACTACTCTGCCGCAGTTCGTCGGTACTCTTCTCAGCTGGATTGTATTTACCATCCTTGAGCCAAGCGCAGAGCCGAACAAAGACGCCGACGCGTCGGACACGCAGTGGATGAACCTTGATAAAGATAGGCCGAACGCTATTGCGATTTGCCTCTTTATAGGTGCTATCAGTGCACTTGTTGCCGCTGAAGCAACAAGGCGATTACGATACATTCTGTGAGCTGCTGCTCATGTGCTATGTCAATACACAGGTGCTATATAGCCCTGAATACAAAAGATCTTATACCCGCTCGCACGATTATCTCTGCCATCGTATCTACAGTGCGATGGTGGTAGAGATTGGTCGAGGAGCTGCATATAGTTAATGTAACGAATTAGTAATTCTAATGAACAAAAAATCATTCTATTACGCCTTCCTGTAGAAAAGACCGTCAAATAAAGAATAGTTGCATTCTGTGTTCATCAAATCTCCATCTTCATACTAGGCTATGTACTAACTAGTTGTTACGACAACGTTCAACGTCATCAAGAACAGTGTCCATATATTAGAGCATCATTCAACGGTCCTTCGATGCTACTCTTCAGCGATAGCAGATATTTGACACATACTGGATGAAAATAATAGACAGCGGAAATAAAGTTGCTCCGGCCCGTCGCCAACGCCGCATATTGACTCCGCGGCTTCACATACCTCAACGCGTCTCCTCCAGCTACACTCACAGACACCTCCGTACCAAATGACCATGCCACAAGAACCAGCCCCCGCCCCCGCCGACGCCGTCGCAGCCGCAATCAACGATGGCAAAACCCACCTCCTGCTCGCATGGTAGGTCCCCACCTTGCAGGAGAGCCACAGCCACAATTAACTCCGCGCCAACAGCACCGGCTCCGTGGCAACAATAAAGCTCCCCCAAATAGTGAAAGCGCTCGAACACGAGTCCCTCTCCATCCGCATCGTGCTCAGCGACTCCGCCTCCCAATTCCTCCAAGGCCAATCCGCCGAACAACCATCCCTAGACTCCATCTCGACCCTCCCCTCCGTCGACGGGATCTACGCCGATAGCGACGAGTGGGATCCGCGCTGGGTGCGCGGGGCAGGAATCCTACATATAAACTTAAGGAAGTGGGCGGATCTCCTTGTTATCGCGCCTTTAAGCGCGAATAGCCTTGCGAAGATTGCAGGCGGGTTTTCCGACTCGCTGCTTACTTCTGTAATCCGGGCATGGGATACTACGGGGTTAGTTGATGGGAATGGGGTAGGGAGTAAGAAGCGGATAATGGTGTTTCCGGCTATGAATACAGCGATGTGGGTGCATCCAGTCACGGAAGCGCAAATTGGGGTGTTGGAGGGGTGGGATTGGTTTGAGATCTTCAGGCCTGTCGGGGTATGTGCTTCTTTATCGAAGAAAGGGTTGGTGGGGATACTAATCGATTGTTTATAGAAGGCACTTGCGTGCGGCGATGTCGGGGTTGGGGCAATGCGGGAATGGGCCGAGGTAGTCACGCTTATCCAGCAGAGACTTGGGCTGTTGTATTTGAGCGATGATTTCTAAGAATCCTCCGTATGATTAGTCGAAGATCAGCTGAGAGGCCGAAACAATACGGCTGGAGTCAAGCAGAGTCGCGGAGTTTCGGAGTAGGAGAAAAAGTCATAGAAAGAGACCCACAGCAGATCGGGCTGGATTATTGGGCGTTGAGGGTAAAGCTGTTCGATTTGCGGGCGATCGTTGGTTGAAGGCGGTGGGGCTGTGACGTTCTCATGATGGAGGGGAGGAGAGCTTCCATCTGCAAGCAGTTTGGAAGGTCCTCGAGCTACTTAAAGGGTCCTCCTCCTCAGTTATTCCACGTCTACACTGCTCCTTCTCTCCAATTCCATTCCATTCAATACCCAATATTCACAATGGCTCCCAAGGTTCTGATCGTCCTCACCTCTGCCGCTGAGTTCCCCGGCGTGGGCAAGACCGGCTGGTATCTGGTATGCATTCCTCCTAACTACCAAGGCTTGTCAATGGATGCCCAACACCAATTGAGCATATCAAGCCTTGATCTTTGATAGAATGACAACTAACAGCTATCCAGCCCGAATTCGCTCATCCATGGGAGGTACTCCACGACAAGACCGAGCTCACCATCGCCTCGCCCAAGGGCGGCGCTGCCCCCCTTGACCAAGGCTCAGTAGAGATGTTCAAGGCCGACCCCGTCTCCCAGAAGTTCCTCGCCGAGCAGAAGGCTCTGTGGGAGAACACCGTGAAGCTCTCCGACGTCAAGGCCAGCGACTTCGACGCCATCTTCTACGTCGGTGGTCACGGCCGTAAGCACCCAACCCACTCCTCTAAATGAATAAGCATTAAGTTAACTAACTCCATGAAGCAATCTTCGACCTTACCGACGACGCCACCTCCCTTTCCCTCATCCAGTCCTTCGCCGCCGCCAAAAAGCCCGTCTCAGCCGTCTGCCACGGTCCCACCGTCTTCCTGAAGGCCACCAACGCCGAGGGCAAGCCCTTGATCGCCGGCGCCAGCGTGACCGGATTCTCGAACACAGAGGAAGAGCAGGTCGGATTGCTCGCTAAGATGCCCTTCGAGCTGGAGACCGAGCTGCAGCGTCTTTCGGGCGGAGGCTTCGTGAAGGCTGCTGAGCCTTGGGGCGAGAAGACTGTTGTTTCGCAGACGAGCGGGTTCGGTGGTCCTTTGATTACCGGCCAGAACCCTTCTTCTGGAACTGGTGTTGCGCAGGCTATCCTTAAGGCTTTGGGGATTTAAGTCTGGGGGCTGAGTTATGAGGTCTATGAATAGTATGAATATCCAATTAAAATTATTGTTAAATTTCAAGGTTGTTGTATCCAGTAGCTATGGATAGTGTAGTGATGAGGTTTATGTATTAGATTGAAATTCAAGATAAGATTCCAGTCCATCCTCAAATAAATGCCTGATCTACATGTGGTCCTAGATCATTTTTGAATAACCTTGGATTCATCTACAGTCAATACATACGGACAAAGATACCATATCGAACAAAGCGATTCTTATTTAGGCAACGTGAACCGGCTCGGGTAATTCAGCAGCAAAAGGGGAATATAGCAACAACACAAGCAGACAAGCAGAGAAAGCCCAAGACGGGATATGGTCCAAGTAAAAGACGATAGAGAAAATTAAAAAAAAAAAAAAAACGGATATCGATCCAGCCACAGACTGGTAAATAAAAGAGCTCAAGATTCAAGATGAAAGAGAAAAATCACAACCAGTTCCATCAGTCGTGTCGAATCGCCAGTTCTGGTCGAGGACGCTCGAAAAGCAAGAACGAGGAAATCGATGGTGGTGGGAAATAGGGTAAAGGGTAAAGTAAAGGGTAATTTATGGACGAGCAAGGAAATAGTCTTCGCACTCTGCACGCTTCGGTAAGTGCGGATTGTGGTATATCAGAGAGAAAGGAAAGAAAAATCAGAAATGAAAGCCGCTATATATGACTTAGCGCGCTGCTTCCATGTTACCGGTAAGCTCTGCTACGCGGGCCTTTATGCGGGCAACGCGGGACTCGATAGCTATGCAGTTGTTAGATTGAAGTTCTTCATCTTTGAGATCAATTAAGGCAGGACTTACTCTCTTCACCGCTGGTGTCCCCATCGTCTTCTGTGCGCTCGCTCTGGCTAACGCCCGACTGGCTGATACGAGGCTCCTCCTCGTCCTTCGCGGCTTCTTCGGTGGTAGCAGCGGTACGCTTAACGGCGTTCTCGCGGATCTGGGCCCATCGGTCTGCAGATGGAGCGGGTGCATCAGACTCCGGCGAGACCTGTGGCAAAGCTGTGTCCTCGTGGCCGTTGGTTGGGGTTTTCGGAACCTCTGGTTCAGTGTCTGGGACCGGAGACAGAGGGGCGTCCTCAGGGACGAAAGCAGGCTGCTCAACTAAGGGGCCCTGGTCGAACTTGGAGAACTCCTGATCAGCGGCATCACGCTCGTTGGTGTCGACGCGGGACAGAGCATCCTGCTCAACGGCGTGTCGGGTCTGAGGGGGGCTGCCGCTTCCGATGATCTGAGCTGGCTGTGCATCAGGGTTTTGCTCGGGCTCGACGGGTGCTGCGGTAGGAGTGACAGGTGTCTTGGGCTTTTCGGGCAGAGGCTTCTTCAAGACGTTCTTTGGTGAAGCTGGATCTTGAGCGGCCTTGGCCTTAGCCTCCAGGGCGGCGCGAGCTGCAGCAACAGAAGCATCCTTGGCGCCAGTGCTCTTCATAGGAGGCTGCTCAGCCTTCTTCTTGTTCGTAGTGAACATGTTCTTGAAGGTTCCGGTCGTGCGGATCTTCTTTTGTGGCTTTTTGGTTGGCTCTTGCTCTTCTGCAGGCTTGGGAGCCTCTGTAGGCTGCTCAACAACAACAGCCTGGGCGGGCTTGGCCTCAGGAACTTCCTCCTTAACCTCGACGTCTTTCTCCGGTACCGGCTCCTTCTTTGTCTCCTTTTCTTGGGGCTTTTCCTCCTTCTCCTGCTTGACCACCTTCTTCTCCTCTACCTTTTCCTTCGGGGTTTCCTTCCTCAAGACCTTCTTGGCCGGCTCGGGCGAGGGTGGGAGGGGGGTAGCTGTCGCAGCAGGGTCCTTTGCAGGAGGCGCCGGTGTAGCTTCGGCGGTGCTTGGTGGAAGGGGAGCAGCAGGAGCAGCTGGCTCGGGTGATTTGCTGCCTGTAGCAGCCTCATCTGCGTGCGCGCCAGTTCCCGCAGTGTTGTCGCTCAGATATGCAGCACGGAAGGTGTCCTTGTCGTATGCCTTGGTCCATTTCATGGCAGAGGAAGCCTCGTTGACAATGCCTGGTTGAAGGGTCATAACAGAGTTTGTCTTCGAGTTGTAGTTCTCATCTCGCGGGCCATGCGAGGCTGAGTTAGCTTCTTCCTCCTGCTCGCGATGCTTCTTCTGGAGAGCAGCGGCAGCGGCTTGAATGCGCTTGTGTTGGTCAGGGCCAATGCTGGTTTTGCTCTGTGGGGCCTGGTTGTTGGCGCGCTTGTACGAATCCTCGATATTGTTCACCTTCCGAGCAGAAGACTTGCGGCGGCTCAGCTTGCTTCCCTTGCGGCTACCAAAGCTGAAGAACCGCTTCTTTTCGACGATCTGAGCACCAGCCTCGGGCTCAGGGGCAGCGCCCTTGACCTGCTCCTCGAGAACGAGCCATTTGGTATCGCGGATAACAGTTTCGAGCAGAGCACAGCGGCCGAAAACCGCCTTGCGGGCAGATGGCTCATCACCAGACAAACTAGTGATCCAGACCCACCAGAAAGAGTCATCTAAGTCTAGGGTGTTGATGCTAGCCAGCTCAGCTGGTTCAAGGGTTGATTCCTCATCCAAGGAACGCTTGTGGGATTGAGAGCTCTGGCCACGAGGGGAGACAATTGGAGGCAGAACCTTGTCAGGAGGGAGCAGAAGCGGGCCAACAGGGTCCTTCAATTTGCCCTCGTCCGCGAAGCCAGAGGACATAAAGTCAGCCCAAGATGGAGTCGTGGGGCGTCCCATATCTCCTCCTTGTGACCGAGGCTGGCTGAGAATTGACTCAGGCTTCAGTGCCTCTGGGGCCTTGGTCTCCTCTTCGTGGTCAGATTCGATCGACCCGCCGAAGCCAATGTCTTCGAAGCGGGACCACGAGGCATCCCGCAGGCTAGTCGATTGCTTGGAACTGGACACGCTTGATTCATTAGTGGAAGAAATGCACCTCAACACACGCAAACACTCATCAGTCAGAGCTTTGATCGGGTCTTCGTAGTTGGCAAATTCCTGCAAATGCCAGTGGTCGTCGCGATATTCGAAATTCTTAGCCCGGCGCAGCAGGGCGAATGGAGTGGGAGAGACCGTATCAACAATCATGACAACTTTAGTAGTCGTAACTTGGAGGAGATTCGGGGTTTCCGGAGGGTATTCGGTCGCCTCGACAAGGGACTGCAGCGAAATAGGGAGCGTGGAGATACCACTGACCCCACGCGAAACATCGGGAGTAAGCGAGCGTAAATAAGCAAAGAAGAGATGGCTTGTGGCATCGGCCGCACTGGGAAAGTTAGTTTGAATCCGGCGCCTAGGGGATGAAGACATACGCAGCCCAGTTTTTGTAGGAGGCCTCAAAGCCATTTCCAGTGTCGTTGTGTTCGAAGGCCCACCATCCAGCGTAGCGAGACAGCTTGCGTCCACCAAGACCGTTCGATTTCCCGTGCGCCGCAATGGCAGCAAGAAGGTCGAAGAAGTCGAAAATAATCTTAGTGCGAGCGTCCGAGTCGACACTGATGGGAATGAAGGTTGAGAAGGCGTCGCGGGCCAAATCCGAATCTAAGTTTCATCTCAGCACATGGAACTCGTCTCCACATCCTTTTTCCAGCGCATACCTTGCTCTCCAACCTTGAACAGTTCGTAAGCCTCCCAGGTAACGACACCACCGGGCAGTCTGCTCCAGCACCATTTTAAAACGCTGCAAAGAACCTGTTCCATGTCAGCGTGTACGTCCTCCCCCGGCATATATGCTCCTTACCATAGGCTCATTGAGACGGAGCTCCTGCGCTAACGCATCCCCGCTCACAGGAGCACCCTGGTCAAACGACTGGGTGAAATAGTTTCGAACAAATGTACGCGCAGCACTCGGATCGGAGCTCGGGCGGAAAGGAAGGAGCAAGAACGGGGTATCGAGAGCTAAGAGCGAATGATCAGCAATCCGAAGAATGCGCGGGGTGTCCGTACCACCACATGGTTGTGATAGGAATGTACCCACCTCTGGCCTTCAATTCATGCGAACAACCTCTGATGAGGTCCTGTACCTCCTCGGGAGCGACCTCTGTCCGCTGCCAGGCGTCGGTCCATTTGGGCTTCGCGGGGACGGGCTCGGTAGTCTCGGTGGGCTTGGCTTGCTTTTTGGTGGTGCTGGAGTCTTTGCCCCGGAAGACTCGAGAGAAGAACGGCATCGTCGGAGGATTCACGCAACCACGTTAATTGGCTTGGGTGGTTTTCGGCGCGCGCGTCTCCAACGTAGCTCGGGGGTGAAGTTCGGGAAGTTTTGACGGGTCTGGAGGGTCAACAAATGACGTTAGCGGGCAGGTTTGCAAAGTGAACCGGGCGTGGACACAAGTTCGACTAACAGCGAAGCTAACAACGGCAAAAGAAAAAAGCGAAGGTAAGAAAGGAACGAGGCCAAAGACCCGGGATGTCCTGCAGTCCCGGGGAAAAGCTCAGGGTGCTCAGGAAGGGGTCCCAAAGGCCAGAATGCCGAGGAAAGCGAGTAGTAGGGAGCGCGTGGGGAGGAGGAGATCCAACGAAGACGAGAAGGAATGTAGACAGGCAAAAAGCACGAGGCACACGAGGTACAGCAAAAGGGAAGAGATGAAGGGCTTCAGGGGTAAGTAAAGACCAGTAAAAAAAAAGCGCTGGCGGGACCACACTAGCCTAGGAACGGTCTCGACCGCCCACACAAAGAAGTTCACTCACCAATCTGGCTAGCTCCAGGGCCTGCAAAGGGTCTTTCTCTGCTGTTGAGGAATATCACGAAGGCAACTTCATAAAACACTCGGACATTCGCAAGTGCCAATCGTACGGAAGAGCTAATCTAAGTGGTGGTGGATCGGGGTGGTGTGTGCACAGTGGGCTGCCGAGTGGATTATCGCGATGTTGATCATTATTTGAACATCATTGGGTTTGCAGGTTCCAAGGTTCCGCCCCTAAGGCCCCTTTCATCCAAACAGAGTGATCATTGTAGGAGAGAATGCCGTCCACGGATTGCTTGGGCATGCATCTTACAGAGCGGGACTTGGGTGCTTGGGTACTTGGGCACAATGACAGCCGACACAACGGTACTCCCGCAGCAAGTACCCCGTGGTCACTACTGCAGTCGCCCTGGAGTGACAGGTCAACTGCCATTGTGGGGGGGCCAATTGTAGCACAGGGGCCGTTTGTCTATCGCAGCTTTCTCTCGGCAAAAAAGCCCTTTCTTTTGTTCACAGGCTGCAAAGGCAGTGGTCGCGAGCAAAGTTGAAACACGATGGGAAAGTGGTTGGGTTTCAGAATTGCCGCTAGGAACCAATCCATGGATGGTGCTAGATATGCCGTGTGTTTGTTGACGTGTCTTGGGACGCGAAGGAATCCCGTTTGGGAGCGGCCGCAAGCCTGATATCTCGTTGGGATCATAGCGATGTAATGGTCGCTCTTCCTGCAGCCACAAGATGCGATCCCGATGCCCGGTGGGTCGTGGGCGCTTAGCGACAGGGTCTTCCGCCGTTAGATTGCAGTTAGATTGCAGCAAATAAACTATACCCAGGTGCATAACGTCTTCACCCAACGGCTTATAGTACTTGCCTAAGATTTGCCTAATTTTCCAGGATCAATGAACGTCAATTGTCCAAGTAGACACAACCATTTCTTTCTGTATCTAAGACAATGATGAGGTCAGACGAGGCTGGCCGCAGAGCTATGTGGGGTTATCGCGAACGGGCCCAAGTATATCGTGAGGTCGCTGGGTATATCCAGTCCGCCTAATTGGCCCCTCGAGGTCTACACTACATCTGGTTCTATTGCAAGCAGGCCTGATCGATAGAAGTGAGTCATTCCAAGGTTATAATGAGCTGGCTACCTGGAGCACGCACAATAACATTGTTGGACTGCGGCACGATCCGCATTGATCAAGCCCCAGAGCCGTCACTTTCTTCACAGGGCACAGCGCTGCCATATAACCTCGGAAATACGTAGTGCATTTAATAATAGCTGGCATCAAGAGTCGTGCTACCTAGGCACCTAGACAGTGAGTGCTGACAATTCTGACCAAGAGCTTCAACCTTTGAAGATCAACATATATTCTCGGGTCGCCCAGCGAATATCAACCCATGAATAGTTTGAGAACCCACCTTTCAGAGTGCGGGATTTGCCGACGTCAATTACTGGATGAACCGTAAAGTGATCTGACCGACAAAGATGGAATACCTCGAAGAAAGGTGAAGCGCCTGACTTTCCGCGGGGCTACACTCCTTCTGGTACCACCTACTAGAAAAGCCCGGCTTTGTCCCCCGCACCCACATCGACGGGCACATGTTTGATATGGATAATCCACCCACAGTTGCCGGTGAAGAATCTTTGTCCTATCGCTTTACTCTCTGTAGAAAAACGGCCAGCGCATCCGTGGATCGCTCGAGCTCCAAAGCAGCAGCTGAGGGTATAGTTGAGTGCCGCCAATCAGGCGAGTGTGCTGCCCCACTGTGATGCAGGTGAACAGCCCCAGCCACGCGCTGTGATTGGCCACGGATCGCTGACTGATGCGGCCTATTTTTAGAGCAGTTGACACCTGAGGCCTCCACGGGGCTTACTTGATTCCCTCCCTTTTTTTTAAACCTCGAAATGATTCTATCTTTAGAACTCTACTTACTGCATCATCGACATCGATCCCCCCCCCATCGGTTCTCCACGAGGAACGCGTCCGCGGTTCCCTTTGAACCATTATTCCCCCCTCTATACCCACCTTGACCCTGGTCGCGTGGGATCTCCAGAGCCCACATTGTTTCTGAGACTTCATGATCGATCGCGCGACTCGAAACTACACGTACCACACCGGTCGCACGTCCCATTCACCTGGCCCTGGTAGACTCGTAGTCTTTGTCGTGAGTCGCCGGGACTGTTAAAAGTACACCACATCTCGTGGCGACTCCTTTGCTCCTCCTACGCTCGCCTATACCGTGCGCCCGTAACCCAACATGGGCCGCCGGAAGATCGAGATCAAGGCTATCAAAGATGATCGCAATCGCTCCGTGTAAGTCCTACCTGAGACATCTTGTCTGACCCAAACACTGACAAAACATACGCGCAGTACATTCTTGAAGCGAAAGGGTGGTCTGTTCAAGAAGGCGCATGAACTCGCTGTTCTGTGCTCGGTGGATGTCGCGGTTATCATCTTCGGCCACAACAAGAAATTATATGAGTATTCCTCGTGTGATATGCACGAAGCCCTCGGGCGTTACCAATATGTATGCGACCGCTCCGAATGCCTGTCTGTATGCGACTGCTAAACAATATCTCCAGTTCGGTGGCCCTCACGAGCATAAAGGACCCGACGATTTCTCCGGAAAGCGTGACGACGACGAAGATGAAGACGATATGACCCCAGCCCCCGAGGATATCCAAGCCGTTCAAACACAGAGCGCCATCCCCCCTCATCTGCAACAACCTGGCTTCCAGCACATCAATCATGCCCCCTCTGCGTCCCCTCCGGTCCCGAATGGCTTGCCGATATCCCGACACGGTACACCCCAACAGAATTTATCCCGCCCATCGTCTAGAAATCATGTACGTCGAGTGTCCAACCTTGGACCTCAGCAGCATGCTACTCCGCCACCCCAGAATGGTTTCGCCTACATGTCTAATCCCTCGATGTACAACCCGAATGTCCACGGCCCAATGAACCAACCTCGACCAGGACAATACCCCCATCAATATGCTCATCCGCCTGGACCTCAAGGCACGCCGCCTCAGTTAATTCACCACCCGCAAGGTCTTCCACAGCAAATGGCCCACCAGCCACAGCACTTTCAACATTTGCAACATCAACATGGCGGAGGCTCGCAGCAATTAGGTATACCCCAACAGCCTGCTCCAGTCCAGCAGGTACAACAGTCATATCCATCTGAACAAACCCGAGGGCCTATACCGCCTGTTTTTGCTCATGATCAACAACACCATGAGCGCCCGAATCCGGTTGAGAACTCGGGCGCCATGACTGGTGGCCTGAAACAAGAGCCCAGCGAATCTCCGCCCCAGCCCAAGATGTCGAAGTCCCACAGTATTTTCACTCCAATCGATGACCGAGGTTCCGTGCTTGCTCGACACTTTGGTGGACCGGCACCGACATATGAGTCTCCGCGCGGTCCTGTTAGACCTGACCCGCCAGAGGATTCACCGGGCTCAAGACCGTCGCATATACCAGCGCCACCTGAGCCCGCTCGAAATCAATCTATATCATCCACACCAGACTTGAAGCCGCCTCAGCGAACAAATAGCGGCGTGCTCAATCAGAAACGCCCGCAATTGAAGGTCCAGATCCCGAGTGAGAACTCCGACCGCGGTAGCGCAACTGCTGAATCCTCTGATCGAGACTCCGCGGGGAACAAGACGAGCACACCGGCTAAAGGAAGTGCGGACAATCCGCCTACTGGCGTGGTGCTACCGCCTCCATCGCCGTCGGCTGGAGCAATCTTGAGCGCCGGAGCCCAAGGCCCACCCAATCCATTCGCACGCCCACCTCCCCCCGGCACAACGCAAGCAGGTGCGTTCGGTAGCAGCGGTATCGCAACAAGTAATGTCGGGAACAACAACATAGATACGCCGATGTCCGCGCTTCCAAGCCGTTTTGTATCTGATGCCCTCTTGCCATCGCCCTCTAGCTTCTTCCCTGAATGGGGTTTCGGTCGTTCTGGCCCCGATTCGAACCTGCTACCCAGCCCTCTGACCTTCCCAACCCCCGCCGTGCAAAGCGGGCCCAGTTTCTCTCGAGAAGATGAACAAGACAAGAAACGGAAGAGTCCAGATGATGGACAGGGAGCAGATGCAGCGAATAAAAGACCGAAACCCTAATCTCTCATGACCCCTCACCTGTCCTCTGAAAAGCCGTTTCCGACTTGATTGATCTCACCCTACGATTCCCACTAATCCCAGTATGCCACTTTTTCGTTAAGTCAAGGATCTCTGCTCTTTTCTCTATACCCCGGCTCTGTCCCTTGGAATTTGGCTTGTCGTTTCTTTTCTTGTGATACGTTTGACAACTCTATTGGAATCTGGGAACCCCTGTTTATTCTTCACGTTTATAACCTTACTTTCAAGACTTTCTTATGAATTTCTTCGGGTCGTGATTTTCTTTTGTCTATTGTTGTCTGTTGTTAGGTTTGGAGGATTTGGCGTTCATCCTTCCTGCGGACATGTACATACCGGCTTGCTCTCAGAACTTATATCGAATCAAGGCGCAACTCTGGAAATATGAACCTAGAACATGTCCACTATACCTAGATAAACAGAGAACCACAGATACACCGCCACTAGACCATGCACCCCCTCCCACTAGATCTCCGACAATACCCCAATGCAGTAATGCATTATCGCCGCTAAGCTCCACCTCGGAGGTTCCTGCTTCACACTCAAGCTAGCCGAGCTCCAATTGCACAGCCTAAGAACCCCTGAGCCCGTCGATCCGCTCTGTACTGCAGTCTGTGTCCCTTTTGCGGGGTCTCCCGCCGACTCGGGCTTTGAAGGGCCCTTCCAGGCGGTGGGTTGAGGACCAGACACCGAGTCTACTATAAAAGACGTCATGGCGGGGTCTCCCACATTCTCCTCCTCCGACATTGATTCCACCAAGGTACACGCCCATTGAGCTTATTTCTATACACCATGACTATCACCGGAAGCTGCATGTGTGGAGGCATCCACTATTCTGCCGATGGTATGTATTACAGCTTCTTGGGATTAACTAGGAGAAAGCTCATGTTTCTAGTGGACACCTACACCTCGGCTCTTTGCCACTGCACCGATTGCCAGAAGGTATGTCCCGACATCTATACAGTGATATAGTACTCTTGCTAACGGTTTAAAGTGGACTGGCGGTGCTTTCACTTCTAATGCCCTCGTTCCCCGCACCAGCTTCAAGGTGACCAAGGGTGAGTCTTAGAGAACCGAAACCTATCACCGAGACTAATGACCTAGGTACCCCGAAAACTTACGACGTTACCGGCAACAGCGGCAAGATCAACAAGCACTACTTCTGCTCAAACTGCGGCTCCAGCCTCTACACCGAGCTGGAGGTCATGCCCGACTCGACTGTCATCAAGGCTGGCGGTCTGGATAACGGTGGCGCTAAGCTTAACGGCAAGATCGACTTGGAGCTTTACGTGAAGGATCGCGTTCCTTATATTCCTGCTGCGGAGGGTGCTGCGCAGCAGCAGACTATGTAAAAGTGGAAACTATGTTGAGGGAGAACAAGGAAGGATGTTGCAGTATTAGTATGAAATGTGATATTATTATATGATTCATGAGTATAGTAGTGATATTTAACCGCTAAGAGAATAAAATAGTATCTAATGATAACCCACGCATATCTAAGTCTACTGCGTCGTGGATATTTTTGTGCAAAGTGGACATCACAATGTCCAGACAGGCCTCTCCATCAGGAAAAGCCCGCCAAAAGAACATCCTTGGAAGTCAATCCAAGATGTATAAGATCAAGCCTTGACCTCTTGATGAACAGCATATTTACTCCAGCTCCGAATCGTTGGTCCGTACCTGTAAAAGATATACGGCACAGGAACCATCAGAGCACTGATGCAAGCGAGAATAGTCAAGGTATAATGCACCCCCATATTTCCATAGAACGGAACACCGACAACAGTCATTCCGCCTGCAACCGTGTAACGCGAGGCAGTCATGAAGCCCAGCGCAGAGGCAGCGTAGATGTCATAAGAGTCAATGACATACATATAAGAGCTGAGGAAGATGCAAATCGTCCCCAATCCGAAGAACCCCGAAGCAATAATCGGCGACCAGATCGAGATTGAGGGATTGTCAGTCCAACCCATCCAGAACAGGCTAATCGGGATCAGCGGCGCTCCAACCATTGCGAACCAGAGCCGGATCTCAGGAGGAGTGTGCAGGCCGTCTAAAGCGTGCGGGTCGTCGACGGGATTAGGCCGGTTCGATGCTTCTGCAACAGCCGTGAACTTCTTCTTCGTGTGGCTGTAGATCGGAGGAACGAGGAATATAGCCACGCCGATGCCGGTGTACATAGAAACCCAGATAATGTTGGTCAGGCCTTGGGAGATGCCATAGGTATCTTCGAAAATGTACGGGTAGCCGTCGAAGAAAGTGAATAGCACGATGTAGAGAACCGTCATGTAGAGCGAGATCAGGAGGATGATAGGCTCGTGGATAGTGATGACGATGAGACGCTTAATCGCGCCTCCGATACGGCTGAACAGTGCTATCTTCTGTAGGTCCATTGATGAGCGGAATCGAGAGTCGCCTGTCTGACGGCGGAGCTGCTGTCCCTTCCATTTCAGGAGAAGGGGGCCGTATGTTTCTGGCTGGAAGAAGAGGATTCCAAAGAAGGTAAGGCCGGACATGATTAGGATAATCCAGTTCGACCATCGCCAGGAGAGAACGCCTGTTTGGCCCATATATGAAGCGATGACTGGAGAGAGAATGGGACCTCCGAAAGAGACGATGGCGTACACTGGGAAGAAGATTGTCTTCTCCAATGGGTTCCATAGATCGGCGATAGTGCCTCCAGCACAGGTAAGTGGCGGGCAGCCGAAGAAACCAGCGAGGAAACGGAATGCGATCGCAGAACCGATGTTTGGACCAAGTCCACAGGCCATAGTGAAGATCATGAAGAATACAAGAGAGCCAATGTAGACGAGATTTCGCCCTAGGATCTCCGAAAGAGGACCGCTCACAAGAGAGCCCGCGGCAAAGCCGAGAAGGAAAACAGCTGCGAAGGTAGTTAGTTAACTGCAGGCGATACACGGTGTTGCCCAAAAGCTCATAACTCACCTGTCAAAAGGGACCCTACAACCTCGCTAACGCCATAATCGCTCGCAGCTTGGGGCTCAACAGCAGAGCTGATAGAGGAGGAAGCAGTGACTACCCAACCCAGAGCTGCTACAAGGAGTGTTGCAGTAACACGAGTCCGAAATGGATAGTTCCTAGGATTCTGAGGATCATTCTCACCATCCCAGCCAACTATGAAGAACTGCGAGTGCACACCCTCCGCATTAGGTAGCATCTGAACATCGATTCCCCCAAGACCATACGCACGAGCAGTCTTCTCAGACCTATGCGACCGACTCTGAGCCAACGGACTAGCATTGGTTCGAGGCGCGGGTGAATTCAATTCTCCAGATCCATCAGTAGCAGAAGCCTCGAAGTCCTTCTCATCAGCACCTAAACCGGCCTCAACAGGAGAACCGCCATTCTCAGAACCGTGACTTTCAAGCTGTTTGCGCACGGCATTTCCGAGCCGCCGATACTGGAGATAAGACTGCATTTTTCTTTCAACCGGGGTTTTACCGAAGAGATGACTCCCTGGGGATCAAACTCGGCAATCTCTCCGCAAAGTATAGACGGCCCGGACAGGTTGAGTCGGGAGTGTAGTTAAGCATCGAGAGTTGGAGACCAGGAATTCTTTAATACTAAACTAGCTGTGCAAGGCCCACCGTCCAGGCTGAGAAATCGAACTCGGCCAGAAACCTGGAAGGTCGGGGCGACCATGTCCCGGCTCGACTCTAACCGGTTCCACCTGCGTGTGGGTCGCCGTAAATCCTGAAAAGCGTAATTTTGCCCGTTTTGGTGCTAAGCAATACTGTTTGCTCGGATTTACGGCCCTTAAAACGGTAAGCTCGGTGATAGAGATCATCCGTTTAAGCATGAGTCACGATAGCTGCATGAGTAATGTTTCCGAGAAGTCTCCATTGAAGAATAGGATCGGATAGATCAGACACTAGTCATGTTTAGGACATTTAGCAGCCTCTTTTCATCATACCCCTCTTCCGAAGGCTACTTTTTCTGAAGCTCTACTAACAAGTAATGACTGTAAATTGCATCTAGTCTTTCGAACTCTTCACAAGAAATACCTTCATTCCTTAATGCAAGGATTTAACCTGCTCAACTCTTTCTAGATTCTGCCCCACGTGGAAGCATCCATGCAAACCGGCCCCTCAAGCAAGTCTCCCTGTATTAGTTAGCAACGGCCGTCTCATCGCGAAGAATAAAGTATACCGATTGTGTAAAGTGTAGTACATAGCAGCCGCGGAGATGATATGCATACAATACGTCTGGCGAGAACGTCACATCGCCGGGGAGCTCTATACAAAGTCCAAGTAGCTAGTGATGATTTAACCACGATATCTACGATAGTCCATGATCAATTATTCTCAAGGGCTTTCCTTCGTTCGCAAGTATCCCTTGCAAGTCAAATCCGATCGCCAGACCATTGCCCCTCTCCTCTGCTTCACGAAAACCAGGAGCAAAGACATCCACAAGATCAGCTTCCTCACCCTGGTAGATGTCCACAATCGGCTTCCGCATATCGACCCTAAGCACCGATTAGTATTTAAACCCCCGAAACCAAGAGCAAGAAGACCCACGGCTCATCCTCTAAGATAATTTTCGGGTCCCTATTCTCATCAAGATCAGGATATCTGTCCTCAATATGCTGCAATGCAACCGCTATCGACCTCTGATTTCCAGGGCCAATCTCATAATAACAATAGGCATGTTCTGGGGACATAATTTGAGCCCGGTAGGCTGTTTCATAGCTCCCGTCGGTTTCGAACTGAACCCAAAGTCCCAGTCCTGTCTCCAGGGTTCGGTCATCAATAATGAGCTTGGGATAACAATTCCTGAAAAGTACCGTTCCATCAAGCGCCATGTGCATATCGAGGAAATTGGGCCGGGCGACGCTTTGCTGGAGCTTGAAACTCTCGAGAATATCTTGATTATTTTCAATGGGTAGAAACATCACAATTTCGTCCGCTAAAAGTTGTTCGTCTTCCCAAGAAAACAAACCAAGGATAATCTTGGCTAGCAGGGCTTGTTTCTCTTCGTTCATTTCAGTGATACAGATGTAGACAATGCAAAAACTTTCAAAGTCTCTTTTGACAAAAGACTCGTCCTATTTTTGGATTAATAAGAATCGGAAAAGAAGGGTGTATTTCATACTCTAAGTTCGGGACCTTCAAAAAAACTAGGCTCGTCCTCTGCTGCTCGAGATTGATAGCCCTAGTGCCGGTCAGTAGAAAATCAAAGAATGTTCATTTAACCAAGTCATACATCTCGAAATTCTTGGTCTGCTGTCGCCCATTCTTTGATCAGATCTCGTTTCTGTTGATCTGCGGTATCGCCGCCAACCCACCGCTCACGAACAAAACGCCTCCATGCACGAGTGGCGGTACTGAGATTGTCCCAATCGACATGTTCGTCGTGTCGGCGAATATATGAGGGGATTCCTTCAGGCCACTGGCTATGCGACCTATTGAGGGTCATGTTTGAGCGGCGCGGTAGGAGTTGTGATGGTGAAAAGACGCGAGGGACACGAAGGAGGGGCGGTGGGTCGATGTTTAGGTGACGGACAACTATGAATAATTTAGCTTGTCAAATTCAATGATATGCATTTCTTTGACTTGGTATCCTCACGAGACCATACTATTGCACTTCCACTGATCTACTATTTAAAAAAAACGTCTAAATAAGATTGAAGCACTAACTTACCACATAAAGCATGATCAGCTCATTACCAGAAAGGGATTACCACTTGCTTAGTTATTCAATAGTATTCTAGATGACAGAAACTGGGGCTGGCTACCTCGCAGCCCCAGAGATACGGGGGCCGCCGAATAGAGAGAGCATTTGAATCTCCTCTCCCAGTCTTCCCAGCCACCCACTGACACATTACCAAACCACCAAAACGACCATGACCGTCGTGGAGTATCTCTGTTACCCCTTTAGGAGTATATCAGATTTATGTTCCGCTTGCTGTCTTATACCCAGACTCGAGAGACGAGCAAGACAGAAAGAGCGCGATCAGGACAGCGAGGCCCCGCCTCCCTTGCCGACAAAGCGCAAACGAGCCCTGACGCCCGACACCATCGCGGTCCCTGATAGTGACCACCGTCACCGACAACTCACTTTTGACCAGCAGCAATGCTTTCTCTTCAGCAAACTTCCGCTGGAGATCCGCTATTTGATATATCAAGCAGTCTTGGCCCCGGCAGAGAACCCGGATCTCCATGTTTCCACTGGCGAAGGGCGACTACTGACTGAACGCTGCTATTATGGCACGTTCGTTGTCACGGGCTTCCTCCATCGATGCTGGAGACCCACGAAGAAGGATGGCACGAAGGGGAGCACTCGGAAGCCAAAGCCAGGCTTGTTTTTCGAATTTGCGTCTGAAGAGGACTCTTATTATCCTCCGGGACTGGGATTGTTGCAATCATGCAGAAAAGTGTAGGTTATTTGAGTTATCTTGAATCGGGCTTCTGAAAAGATGACCAACACGAAACAGGTATTCGGAGGCGATTCGGATCCTATATTCCGACAATATTCTACATTTTCGCCAAACACGGACTATCGTTGAGTTTAGTCGGGCTATTCTCCCTGAACGTCTGAATAGCGTTAGGTCTGTAAGCCTGTCTTTCCCAATAGTACAGCGCGGTTTGAATGCAGAGGGAGTAGATGGAGAAAACTTTCCGATAGAGTTGGGGACAAGCTACCCTCTCGATATCCCTGTTTTCTGGGAGTCAGCCTGGGAGGTTCTGGCTCAGATGAAGTCATTGCAGTACCTTTGGGTTGATTTAAGCAACTGGCATCGGACGGCTGACGATTCTGATCATCCTGACTGGCGCGCTATGAAAATTCTCTTGAGACCGATGGCATCGATCAAAGCCCCGAAATACACAGTCCGGTTTGGCTGGCCGGTCGAGATGGATGATATTAGAAGCGCACTAGGGGATGAGTTACCATTTGAAGTTCAGTTCATAGATCATCTAGAAATGGAACCTCAGTTCTGCTGTACTGCGATGACATGATGGCATTTGTCGCTTGAGGGAGATATTTACAATTTTAAAATAGCGTCATTTTGATCTGTGAATAGGTGAAATTTCCATTTATTGCATTTTTGCGAGATGCGCTTCTATTAAATTGAGACTTTTTGCTTCGTCATCGTCAACTCGGAATCACTCATCACAAGGCCGGAAACGACCAGGTTAGGACTATATCCAGAGTAAGAATTAGGTACAGGGAGATTATGCGAATGTAAGTATAGGCAGGGGTATCAAGAAATATGTAAAGAGCCTTAGACTTCAGTTTCAGGCTTGCCCTCATCTTTACGCTGCGATTCGATGAGGTCCTTGCGAGCTTGCTCCTGTGCTTCCAAACCGGTCTTCTGAACAGTGTGAGTCTTGCTCAGAACGCGGGCTCGGACGAAGCAGGAGAGAATGAATCCAACGCCGGCGATGGCGGTGTAGAAGATCCACATGCGACTTAAAGCAAATGTGAAAGCTTCCAGGACGACCTTCTTCTGGGAATCATTCAAGCTTTGGATAAGGGCTTTCGAGGATCCAGAGAAGGAGGAAGCGATTTGATTAGCTTTCTCGGGGCCAAGAGATGCAATGAGTTTGGCGGATTGGTTCTTCATGATGTTTTTGTAGAGGACTTCTCCGAGGACAACACTGATACTGGTTGAGAGTTGTCGAATGAAGCCGAAGGTAGCAGTCGCGGTGGCAGTGTCTGATGGGCGGATGTTGGACTGCAGAGCGACGAGGGGAGCCTGGAAATTGGGACCGACACCAATACCGCCGATGAGCTGGTAGATGACGATGCGAGGCCAGGAGGCATAGGCCTTGAGGTCGATAAGCAGACCCCAGCCAAGAGTCATCATGAACAGACCGAACATGATAAACTCGCGGTAGCGGCCGGTCTTGTTCATGAGGACACCGGTAATACTGGATACAACGGCCAAAGAGAGAACCATCGGCAAGAGGTACACACCACTCAGGATTGGAGTAGCCAGTAGGACGGTCTGGAAGTAAAGTGGCAGGTAGTAGGTTCCGGAGATGAAGACGAATCCGTGGCAGAAGCAGATGAGGAGCACCAGTACATTGTACCATTCGCTGAAGAGGCGAATAGGGATGACAGGGTACTTGGCAATTTTCCACTCAGCAAGCATAGCTAGTGCCCAAGTGAAGAGACCGAAAACGATCAAGCAGATGACAGTAGGTGACTTCCATGGGAAGTTGACGCCACCAAACTCCAATCCGAAGAGGAACATGAGAGTACCGCCAATGATGAGGAAAGTTCCGAGCCAATCGATGTTCCGCAGACCAGCAATAAATGGCGTCTTAGGCGATTCGATGTGAAGGAAGAAAATGAGAATCACCAGCGAAACACCGCCAATTGGCACTAATGAATATTAGCATCTTTCAACAGACCCAAAACAAGAATTGAACTTACAATTCAACCAAAAGCACCATCTCCAAGTAACACTAGTAGTAAAGGCACCACCAATAATAGGGCCCAAAGCACCAGCGATCGCCCAAACAGCACCAAACAAACCGAAATACATCGGACGCTCGCGCATACTGAACAAATCCGAGACACTGATATTGGCCAGCACAATAATACCACCACCGCCAACACCCTGGATCGCACGACCCGCAAGAATCATGGGCAGATTCTTCGCGAGGGCGCAGATCAGACTTCCGACGAGGAACAAGACATTGGCAAGCAGGATAACCGGCTTGCGACCCCAGATATCACTGAATTTACCCCACAGCGGAATACACGCCGCATTGGCCAGCAAGTAGGATGAGGCGATCCACGAGTAACCGCTCTCGGAGGCATTAAAATCGGCGGCGATAGTAACCAAGGCAGTTGACACGATAGTCATATCGAGGGCAGCGAGGAAGAGGGCTAGACACAGCGCGCCCATGACGATGGCGATCTTCTTCTTTCCCATCTTGGCGCTCTGGGATTCGGTGGGTGCCAGCGGGGCGCCAGAGGGTTTCTTCTCGAGGGCATCGTTTTCGGCATTCAGATTTGTGTTGGCCTCCTCCTCCTTCTCCGATGGCTGGGTAGGGGCCGAGACCTTTTCATGGTCTGCGACCGTGGTGTTTTCGCTCGAGGCGTCGTGGTGAGGTTCGGCCATGACGTGCGGAGTAATACAGAGGAACGGGCCGACACACGTGGGAGTTGCAATAGTAACCAGGCGAGATATTCTCCGAGACTGGACTCGGAACCTGAGAAACCTAGCAAGGGGACAAGGGAGCCTCTGCGGGCCCAGGCTAGTCTTATAAGCTGTATAGGCTGAGACGAAGTGGAGTTGAAGGGAAAAAAAGAACGGCCCTCGGAGTTAGAAGTAACAGCGAGCGAATCAGGCTGCCGATCGTTTTATTCAGCGTTTGGAAACGATTTCGGGATTTCGGGCGCCCGAATTCCCGCTCTTTTTACACGCGTGGAAGATTCTTTGTTCGGTTGAAACACACGAGATGGGAGTAGACGATCGAGGAAAATACTCTATTGGCTGGGATGTGCATAATAGTCCGAGTAACGGCTCTCGTTGCTTTTGCCATTCTTGAAACGCGCTATAGATCCGTTTGCAGATCTTGAGGGTTTCGAGGGGGGACGGAGATAACAGCGTCGGCCTTCGCGCTAGAACAAATCCACTGCTTGGTAATGGAGATGCTTGTTGCTTTTTTTTGACTCCACTGCCCCTGCTTTATTTACGGGCCCCTTTAATTCTATAGATTCAAGGAGGACACGCAATACAATTTAGTATCAAATGAGTTCTGTCTGCTATAACGTAAGAGGAATGCTAACTCCGCATTCGGAACGGCATCACCGCCATCTCAGACGCTCGAGTACTTGTATTTATCGAGAATCGAGACCACAATGGAGTTAAGGGTTGCAGCTCCGAGGTCTGATCGCCGCAATCCTGCAGAACATCGCTTGGGGGCCTAACCTAACTCTACTTTGACTCATGTTCCTGCAAAGAATTTAAGATTCGATTGGATGTATATCTCCTAACGCCGGTGAAACATGCAGCCTTTGATGGAGGACTCTATCAGACAGGGGTATGAGGGGGTATAAGTATATGACGAGAACCAATAGCCCAGAAGCCCAAGAAAAAAGACAACCCGAGACCAAAACTATCCAAAGCGTGGGGTGTATACTCCGTAGCCAACAGAACTTAGTCCTGCAGTTGAAGAATTTCTAAGCTGCACGTTAGCACACCGCTACAAATATCATCTCACCAGACATCAAATCTTACCTGTCAGAAACTCCTCAAAGCTCACAGTAATGTAACCGTCCCGATCATCGTCATAGCGCTTGAACACATCCGTCATGCGCTTCAGGCTGATACACGCCTGCACAAAGAGATCAAAGCTCATGCCCGCCATGTTAGGGCTCCGCGGCGATCCGTGCAGCTGCCGCGTCTTGCTTTCGAACGTTTTGAAAATCACCGACACAAACGGCGGGCTCAGCCTATATCCAAATGCAACCAACGCCTTCTCAAACTCCTGCAGACTAATCCGCCCGCTGCGGTCCTCGTCGAATCGATCAAACAGCTCTCTCCATGCAGCGAGATATCGCCATAATGACACAAACTCGTCAAAGTTGATCACCCCGTTGCCGTCGCGGTCGAACATCCGGATCATCATCTTCACCGTGCGAGGGTGGAAGGACGTATAATCTCCGTTGACCAGCGCAGAGCCAAGTTCGTTTTCGGTCAACGAGCCAGAGTGCGAGGAGTTGGCCGCGCGGAAAAGAGGGAATAATTGCTGCGGGTCATCGCTGGGCACAGCCAGTGGAGGAGGGTGAGGTGATTGTGGCGGGCGCGATACAGCAGGGGGCCGATTGCCCTGTCCCTTTGGCGGAGGAGGGCCGAACCCATAGTTCTGAGGAGGCGGCGAAGGGTGTAATGGGTGAGGACGGTTCTGGCTTGGCAGGCCGTGGTTTGGAGGGCCATTCGCAGGAGGATGCGCCCGGCCGTTGTAAGCGTGCCCTGGGTCTTGCGGGCGCGGGGTAGGAGAGCTGTAAGGGTTCGGCGCGGTATAAGGATTGGGTGGAGGGGCACTGGCGACGGGCACGCGAGGCGGCACGCTGCCTGGCTTGGAAGATGGCGGTCGTCCTGGAAGTGGCTTTTGTGTCGAGGGGGTCGTCTTTCCTCCTGTCACCTGCATCGATCCGATCATCTGCGCGACCTGGGGATATCAGTTAGCTGCCTAATGACCCGAGGTGACTGGTCGCAAGTACCTGCTCTGGCTCCGCATGCCTGTGCGATTCCTTCAGTCAGCGATCGAATTCTACCAGAGAGTAGCTGGGCGACTTACGCTGGCAGCGCGTCGGGGTTATAACTTTTATTGTATGCCATGATGCGGTGACGCAGTTCCGGTGGTGTCGCGAGTGTCGGGAGTATCAGTCTCGCTCCAGAGTTCGGAGGGAAAGAAGAAAGGAGACCAGTGAGACCCGACTAGGCTAGAGACTTGGAGAAGATGACAAGTGAAGTATTCTGTCAGGTCATTCCGTCAAAGCGGTGGAAACGCAATCTGACTCCACAGCTTCGGGCACATCGTGGCTATGAACTGCTCAGCCCTACGCCAATCGGTTATTTGCCCATCCTCATGTCATGATTATGCATATCATATGGGGCTACCGGTGCATCTCTTGTCAAACATGCTTGCCTGCTGCTCGAGCATTCCTTGTCGAGCCGCTCGTGTACTAAAAATATGTGCCTCTATCGATCTTGGCGTAGTCGCCCCTGAGGGAACCGCCCCACCATACTATTCCTGATCCCCGCTAACAGCCAAGAAGGAGACAAAAAACGAATACGAGTGATGGCCTAACGGAATGTTTCGGTGATCTCTGGTGCCTGCTCCTTCAGAATATCCACTATCTCTCCCCACGCCTGCTGCTGCAAAGCCCTGCCTTCGTCGCCTGCGGTCAAGGCCTTGGATTCGCTGGAACTATAGTTAGCTCTTGTTTATCTCGAACGCGCAGATGACGTAGGCTCCTACTCAATGTAATTGTCGATCCGCCAGCATCTTCCTTGCGATTCGGGGCCTTGAAACGTCGCGGTGACTATTGATTGTGCGCCTTCCTCTGAAGTCCGGGCAATCAAGGCATGCATCAAGCCTACAGCCCAGCGCTCGTAGAATCGGTCGAACTGGCGACCGAGGGATGATCGACAGAGTCCAGGGCTCACGGTGTTGACAATGACTGGAGTGCTGCCGTCTTCATTGCATACTTGGTGGGCTATAGTTTTCGTGACGTATTCCAGAACTAGTTTCGAGATGCCATACTGTTTTTGAGCTCCAAAGTTCTGCTGGTCGCTCAGGTATTTTAATAAAGAGCCGTCGGTTCGAACATTGTCTCCCTTGACACGGGTAAACAGTTGACTCGACACGATGGTCAAATGTGTTGGGGCGGAGCTCGAGCTCTCCTTGAGTTTAGGCAGAAGGAGCATTGCTAGTAGAGCGGTCGAAAGTGTGTTGACTTGTATAGTCTCTTCCCAGCCATCTGCTGATTTAACGTAGTCTTTGTTCCATAGTCCAGCGTTGAGCACGACGGTATCCACTTCTGTTAGTTCATCCTGAACCCGCTTAGAGAAGTCCTTCACGCTTTGAAAACTGCTCATTTCCAGCTTCCAGACCTGAATGACCCCAGGTCGCTTGGTTCGTTCTTCTAGCTCTGTCTTAACACGGGCGCCCTTTTCCAGATCGCGAATGCCAAAAATAAGCGACTTGACCCCAAGGTTGAGAAACTTGATGGCAGCTTCATATCCCAAGCCAGACGTCGCGCCTGTAAGGATGACTGTCTTGCCTGACAGCGAGGCATCCGGCCGATCGGTTGGAGAGTCTGTGGACATCTCTTTGTGTCAGTCTCGTGACTGTGGGAGCAGGTTGGTGCGCGGGGAATGTTTTGAGAGGAAGATTGCATGATAACCGAATTTGCGGTTCCTCCGGGGCGGAAGGATCCAAGAGACCGCCGATGAACTAAGCTATGATGGAATTAACGTACATCATACATATATGCATGATACTTTTTTGTCCCTAACCAAGTACGCTCATTTTACCAGATTTGACGTGAATTCCCCAGCCAGCTAAACCCAAACCATCTCTCACCCTGTTTCAAGACATCTAGCCAGCCCCAAATATTAGGGCTAGCGTCTTCTTGACTCCAACTGACGATATGTAATTTCCTCAGTCATTATGTGGTTATTCCGCATGATGATAGATCTGTGCTTGGTGGGAATCTCCTTGTCATCGATAGAAGATTTCTCGATCTACCCACCGATCGAGTTGAGCTTATCTACATTGTCGGTCAGTCTAGATTTCTCGGACATCTGATACTTTGTTTATAAGGAAACATATGGCGCTGCTGTCAGATCTGAACTCTCCACATGTCACTTTAGTAGTCCTTTTGTCTCCTTGTGTTGAGTCGGTCGACGCAAGCTTCTTCGTGGTCGACAGAGCCGAAGCCGAAAAAGACGCAAAGACCTCAGTTGGGCTTTGGTGCGTTTCACAAGAATTCACAGATAGTCTCGGTTTTCACACTAGTAACGCTGATTTAAAAGGTTCAGGCGACATGTTGGGCGACTTTGATAGAGCTTGAGAGATTGAACCGCGAAGGGTTGATAGCACGCTATCTGGAGAAGATATCCATATTGATACCCCGTGAGCAAAATAATCAAGTATTACAATTCACAAATCCACCTATACAGACCCCTTCGATCGCTATTCGGGCCCCGCTAACTCGTGCCCGGCCTAGTGTTTCTGCTCAATCGGGCCGATAGGCCAAGGTAGCTTGCATCTCATGAAAATCGTACCGTTTTGATGCTCCAGTCTCAGTGCATAATCATCGTAGCAAAAGAAGACGATTCTGTGATTTCGTCTCGCAATGTTACATTTTCTGTCAAGGCTATATTACCATGACCTTGTAACATGAAGCGGATATGGCTGAAGAGGCTTGTTCTGCTAGAGCATACCACGCAGAGCAAGAACAACAGTAGTTTTGGGAACAGAATTAACTTTAAGGAAACCCCTGATCCCCGCGACATGTTATTGAGGGATATTTAGCGAGTCTCATGTGGATCCATCTAAGAAGATTGCTGGGAACCTCTGCGATCTATCGCGGGCATGCCCGAGCCTTCGAATCGTCGGATCGAATTCAATCCGAGCCTCACTCATAGCCGTAACTTGGCCATGATAGAGAAAGCTAGGAATTGCAAGAGAGATCAAAAAATGATATGGTAAAGGGAGATTAGAGGAAAGCCTTGGAAGACTTTGAGACAAAATACATTCAAGAAGCCGGTTGATTTAACGGCTCAAGATTATGTTTGATGGGTCGGCCCAATAATGTACCTAATCCATACTAGAGCATGAAACTAGACTTCGGAATTCATGAGACCCGAATATTGAGAAAGTTATTGGCTTAGCAGAGCGGCATAGATTATCGCAATTTGATGGTCTTGGCACATCGACTGATTACTTCCCAGCGGGTGACCTCTTTCGCAGTAGCACATCCGCATGACAAGACATTGAGGGATTTTCAAGACTGATTGATAAGGCTTCGTGTGAGCTCAAGGTTCAGTGCGCTCTATGTGTCCGAATTACTGCCCAGGGCATCATGTGCCCAGCTCCGGAGTATACAATTGGGGATTTCGTGCACGGAACAACCCATGCCCAATGGCAATATCTTTCGGGGTAACGCAACAGGCGCGGAAATTTCCTGACCATCAGCCGATCGGACGCTAGAAATGGCAACCCCCTACTTCAGGCACTCAAAGCGAGGACCAAAAAGTGATGCGAGGTGGGGTCGAAGTGCATAGTTGGGTTCGGCTCGTCCCCCAAATCACCCCCACAGTTGTAAACACTTCGAACCATCGGGCATGCAGTTCCTCTCATACTTGCTCATACCACCTCCGAAAAGTCCTGGGTAACCCATCCAGCCTCTTTCATAGTCCCCTGTTTCAGACTATAGCTCAGGTCAGACATTGGACCCCCTCGCCGGTCTCAATTGCAACGAACGCTCGTCGAGTCCGAGGATCGTGTTCGGGCGCTAACGCGATCTACGTGGCAAGCGTGATATCATGGGAACGATGCAGCTTCACTGACGCCTTGACGCACGAGACACTGCATTGTCGAGCACTTGACAAAATAAGTTGGCTCCGTTGTGTAATTTGAGGCATTCATTCTCCCACGTCGGCATGGATTCTAATATGACCCCTGTTGGGCCCGCAACAACGTGGAATGGCTGGTTCCCAAGGTTGTAATCCCCGCCTCTTTGGGGCAGCAATCTCACCCCGCTTATATGCAGAATGCTGCATTGCTTGAGATGAAGCGTTTAAAAGAGTTCTCTTGGGAGCCCCCGACGTCCAGATCAATCAATTAGAAGCGGTGCATGGCCCCCGTCCCACGAAAGGTTACCCAGACAATCACTGAGGGCTACACCACTACTGTGAATGTTGCTCCTGTGGTGGTTAATGCACGGCCTACTGTCGACACTACTAGATTAACGGCCAAAGCCCCATTCGCTGTTCGTGCAGTTGATGACGCCACAGCCCAGGGAGATACTACTGCACTCCCAGTTACAAATGGCGGAGGGGATCTCTCTGGAGCTGCTAAAGGTGCCATTGTTGGATCCGTATTAGGAACTGCATTTGTCATCGCCATGATTCTATACTTCTCGTTTCACAAGCCTGTTACTCGGGGGCCTTCTCTCTGGAGGAGGAAGCGCCGAAGACACTCAACAAAATCGGTCTCGACCAAAGAGACAGATCTTGAAGACTCGCCTCCAAGTACACCCTCAGCTTCACCAGACCCACCGCCTGCACCGCCGACAGAACCAGAGCCTGAGCCTGAGCCTCCGGAGGAAGCGCCAAAAGAACCCGAACCCGAACCCGAGCCTGAACCTGATCCGCCAGCGGAGGCCGAACCAGAACCGGAAGCTCCTAAAGAAGCCGAACCCGAGGGCGAAGCAGAAGCCGCTGAGCCAGCACCTGAAGCAGCAGAGGAGCCTCCAGCAGAGGCTGAGGCTGAAGCAGCTCCAGAGCCTGAAGCCGAACCGGAGCCAGAGGCTGAACCGGAGCCAGCACCGGAGCCCGAGCCCGAGCCCGAAGCACCAGCCGAACCAGAACCAGAGCCCGAGCCAGCGCCAGAGCCTCAAATAATCGAACCTAAGAGACCCCCGAGAACGACGTACAAAAAGCGCAAACGCAAGATCCCCCCTAGAGTCAATACGTGGCCTGGGGATGGTCCTACGTACGTGCAACGGCCATCAAGGCGTAGGAGTTAGTGTAGTCAAGCGGGCTTGATTATGGGATTGGGCACTCTGTATCCTGGAGATGTCTGAACTTACTCGTGTGCCAAATTGCGCATGCCAGTTCAACTGTGTGGGAATGTCAATTTCACATTTTATATAACAATATGTATTTATGGTTCAATTTGGGGCAGACTTAACATGATGATAACAACAACTTGCAGCAATACTTGAACACTAGTTCGCCATTGTTCTTACCTACCTTGATTCCAATAAGAGTACGAGCTCCAAATGGGAGGCTCTGCATCAAACAACTGGGCCTAGCAACCTCTCTTCACACCACCCTATCATACTCGACGAGAGGGCTAAAGCATTCAGAATCACGTGCCCTCCAAACCAGCGAGGAGCAAAATTATGAAGCCAGGGTCTACCACAATTTGAATTTTTCATTTCTAGAGCCTGGTGCTCATGAGGCGTTCAACTCCGCAAGCGCATCTTCAAGTCGACGCAATCGCCCATCGCGCTCTTTTTTCTCAAATTCCAGAGCAGCAGACATCGTTCTCATCCTCTTCACCAACTCCATATTGCTATCCCGGAGATTCATGTTGTCAATCACAAGAGACCTATTGCGTTTTTGGAGTTTTATGTTGTCAATCTTAAGAGATCGATTGCGATTTAAGAGCTCCTCCCGCCGCTCAGCCATGAAATCAAACAGTTTTTCATCATCGGAACCATTGAATTCCAGTTCATCTGAATTGTCTTTCTCCTCAGCCGGGGATGTAGAATATGGGCTTCCGCGAAGCCATATTGCATCTGGATCTTCAGGGCTAGGAGATTTTGCATATCTATAGTCTTTCAAATGTTGCTTCAAGCTCTGGGCAGCAGTATCCTGCATTGCTGAGAAGGAAGCGCGGCGCGACTTTCGCCGTGCACGCGCAGTATGCAATCCGCTCAATGTATCCATCTGGCCGTCTTCCTGCCCTTGCACATGATGTAGTATGTCTTGACTGTTGAGTTTGACCAGGGTCCGGCGACGTTTTTTGCCGATTGCGTCTCGCCTGAGTTGAGGTGGATAGGAGATTTGAGAGGATTGCGACCCGACTGAAGATGCACGCGATGCTGGTCTTGATTCCATCTGAGGGCTTTGAGAGACACCCTCAAGCCACTCCAGTGCATCCGTTTCTGGAATTTCGAGCCGGAAGGAGGATTGCAAGTTTTCCTCGTCTGAGACTGCAGAGGCATTGTGAGGAGGTAGGGGAAACAGAGCAGGAGGATAACCAGGGCTATTCTGGATCAACGCGCTTATCCAAGGATCCAAGTCTTTCGTGGCGTCCTCTAGAGTGTCCCATGGCACTTGATTTGAATGTTAGCCTTGAATCAATAGTGGAAGCGGTCGGGAATAGATGCATACCTCCGTCGATAGTTTGATCGCCTGCTATCTCCATATGTCTGGGGTACAAGTCGATGAGGGGGCCTGCGAGTATACGCCCCCACCGAATTTGTTATTTCACAAACTGATCTCACACCTAAAAAGAGAATAATCGGACTTCGAGAGAGCTTTTGTTCTCGAAGAAGTTGGGGACATCACCCTGGGAGCGTAAGCACCCCTATCTGCGGGGATACGAAACAAGTGCACCCCGGCTGTACTAATCTTGCATCAGCCACGATATTGCGCCACCAAAGAGTCACCCGGGTTGAAGCAACTTTCGATGGATCACATGATGCAGATGTATCGTAGCAGGTAATTAAATGTTGAGACAAAAAACAAAAAACCGAGGAGTGCGAGATCATTGTGCATGACAGTTGCCGCAAGGTGGTATCTGGCGTTATGCATAGCAGCAACTACGGCCTCGGAGGAAAGTACGATAAGTATTCAAACGATAGATCAACTTGAATTTATTTACAACAAAGTCCCCTATTCATGCCAAGGTAACGCCATCACTGCCAACTCCACGAGGTAAGCTATATACATAATTCCTTGCCATCCAAACACCCCGAATATCTATATGAAAATTATGATTGCGTAAAGTATTTAGTTCCTCCGCCGACGCGAGATTTTTCCTCGCCATTCCACTTCAGGATGCATAACACGCATATGCCTTGTAAGAGCATCATCACTGCTAAATGTTTTATTCTCAGTGCAGGTATGGCATCGCACTTTGTGCTTCCGCGCGTTGTGAATAGTATCCTGGTGCCGAATCAAGTCATAAGGACGTGAGAAAATTGCATTGCACGACTTTCCAGTCATCGGCTTGATGCGCTCACATATATGAGGTCCAGTCTGAGAAGAGCGCATGGGCTTGCTGTACCGATGACCCTCACGTTTGTGTGTCTGGAGTTTCGAGGGTGTCTCAAATCGAAGAGCGCAGCCGTGGTATGTGCAGGTGTAAGTACCCGCGTGCGCATATTTATCGCTGATTGAAGAAACCGAGGGCTCCGTGCTGTCCATTGCTGTTTGACTATTTATATTTTGCTCTATCTGAGTTTCAACGGCTTTGTGAAAAGGATGATCTTCTTGTCTTTGCGGGTGGTGGTTTCGGATATGGCTTCGATTGTTAGAATCAAATGTAACGGGAATGATGATTGAATAAACCCACTAATCAAGCGGCCCTGGCATGATAGAGTCTCCTTGATTTCCACTGCCGAATAGAGATGGAGGTTTGGGCGGACCGAAGGGTTGGCTTATTGGGCGTGTTGAAGTCAATGGCCAATGAGCCGGCTCTGTATTCTCGAAGCTGTTCCACGCATGGAAATCAGTCGGAATTTCGGGAAGACCTTTGAATCGCAAGATAGAGTTAAACGGAATTCGCCCATTTTCGTTTGTATTCGAAAGAGAAGTGGCGCCGGAGGGTTCCATAGGAATGCTTTGGAATGGTTGGAAGAGATTAAATGAGTCTGGCCGGACGTAATTGGTTTCGGTGCTTGGGAAGCTGTTATAAAAATCAGAAAAGCCCATGAATCAGCAAATGTCAAAAATTCCCACCTCGCCCAGGGATTCTGCTGCGCTGCCAATGGCGTCTCTGCAGCATCGGGGAGCATAGAGTATGGAGGCAGTGTACCCCAACCTGCCGGACTTTCTCCATTATCCCAGTTACGAACATAGTCTAGAAGTTCTTGACTTGAAACGTCTGCCGTTGTTCGTCGACGTCGTTTCCCCGAGCCAGGCGGATGTGAGACTCCTGAAGCTTCTGATGCCGGACTTCCGGACTGGGATCGCGGCGGAGCTGCAATGCTGTACGACGGCGAGGAAATTCGAGATGCATCTACCGGCGACGAATGCGATGACCCAGGTCCTGAAGGCGGGTTGAATATAGATAGCGGCATTCCATAAGCATTGTATCTAGGAGACGCGGAGCTCGTTCCTAAGGGCGGAAACATTTCTCTGTTAGACAATGGCCTCGGCATGTACACACAAAGATCTCCGCAAGCGTTCTCCGCACAGTTATAGCAGGGCGGACCGTCACCGTCGCACTTGATTTTTCTGCGCCTGCACCAGTCGCAAGCTTTGAAAATTCTTGTTCTCTCGGACATTGGGTCTTGTGATTATTTTACAGGACAGGTTCGCGACGACGCAGTGGCGAGTGAGATACGATGACTTGGCGTCGGCGTCCAATCGTTATGCCCGTTTCCTCGGCCTTAAGCAACGCAGAACCGCATTTCTGCCCCCGCAAGAATATACGGTGACTATGTTAGATAGCTGATATCGTAATAGGGGGGAAATGCGCTTTAATAAGGCGACCTGATGTCGTCATAATCTTTGAACGGGGTAAGCATTGAGGTCAGCGGTTGACTCCGGATACTCCGGGTTAGGGCAACACGCCTCGAATGTGAACCCCCAGAGATCACTTTGAAGATCAGCATCCTGGTGATCAGCACTGATTCAATATTGAATGGGAAGGAAAACGCATCGACTCGCTTGAGCGAGGAAAATACATAGGCTGCGCTATTTCAAGTGGGGGGTCGAGGGCTGTGCTGATGATCCCCCCGAGTCCTACCCACCTGTCACAGCGGCAAGAGATGTTCAGCGCGTAGTTGCAGGAACCCTGCAATTCATGTGTTTCACAGCTGCAGGTGAGTTTGCCTTGCGAACATGCATTTGTCGAAGAGAATAGGCTAGGCGCTTCGCACGCCGAGTCGCCCACCAAGGCAGACACAAGTCTCTCCAGCGGCCAAATTGTCTACAATGCTATTTTTCTCTGCGCACGGGTAGAGTGCGTGCCATTTTAACATGAAGTGTTTGTTTTTATTGTTGTCTTTTCTTCCTGTTGCGCTGGCCGATGACTGGGAGGACTTTACAAATAATCTTGCCACTGACTTGGTAGGTGTTTCGATTTTCTATCGCGCTCGAGGGGCTAACGGTCGCGTTCGCGAGTCACATAGGCACCGCTTCTCACTCTTTTCGGCGAGCAACTCACAAAACAGTTCCTATCTGAATCTATAAATTTATTAGATCATTTTATATTTGCACTTGCACCGCTAGGTGTTTTAACGGCAGTTGTGTCTGTGATTCGGGTCTGCGGAAGTCCTTCGCTGAAGGCCTTCATCGGACGGGCACAAGAGGGGCCTGCACAGGCGGAAAACGAGCTCCTACCATGTGTGTCTGACTCTACAGCTGAGTTGTTCAATGATGGTGGAATCTCTCGAGTTTTTGGTCAACCAAAGATTCTAGAGCTTATCGCCTGGGAAAATGAGGACCCCTCGACTGGCCAAGTATCTGTCGAATTCGGGACCTTGCGTGATGCATTGAAATCGGGTGCCTGGTCGATAGCAGGCGTCAAAGGCTCCCCGCAAGACCTCGAGGAATTACTTGAAGCACCAGAACTAGACATCCCGAATCTCTCACTGAATAAGGGTATTAGGAGACGAAGCCAACCGTGGTTTTATCTTGTGGCATTATTGGGAGTAGTGTCCCAGATTGGTAAGACTCAATAATCTTGGGTTTATGACTTTCCTTTTTGGAGATAACTGATCGATCTAGGTGTTTTGGTTTATGCTGCTCTGACGGTGTTCATATTCCCGAGGGCTTTCAGAGTGGATGGGAACGCTGTTCCGGGCTATGCTTTCCCATTGTTTACTATAGGATCGGTATTCTTGTTCTTAGGGATTTTCCACAGTGCAATCATGATAGGCAGAGCTTCAAAGCACTACACATTGATCCCCCAAAAGAAAAGCAAGATTTATTGGTTGCAACCTGGCGATCAGAAAGTCGGCGATCAGGTATTCAGTGCATTTCTAGCTGTCAAGCAACGCAATTCCTTCCGCATGACTTATGTCAAGTCAATCAAAGCTATTATCAAGCCAAACCAATGGGCCGAGGTTATATCGGCTGTTTTGATCACATTGGTAGGCTTTGTATTCCAATTCATCGGGCAACGAGGCTTGCATGCCTCTGTGATTCTGGCACAGCTTGGCGCAACATTTGTCATGTCTGTCTTGAGAACTTGCCTTCGGACGCAAAGGATGAAGGGAAACCAAAACAAATTGGCATCAAATCGAGAACTGGTGTCATTCAAACAGCAGGAACTTGATTCGCTCGCTTTCTATCTTGATCAAGTGGCTTATTTTCACCCAGTCTCAGATCATATTGTCGAAGCTCACCCATACCAATATAGAGTCAACGAAAATCATTCGTTGGTCAAGCAAGTAATTCAAACCAGAAAAAGACTGGCTTCCCTTACACGAAATTCAGAAAGTACCTCAGCCATGTCTTGGGATAGTATTCCGGTTCGGGAAACTGCTCAAAGCTTAGCTAAGGTGATCGAGCAGACAATGAAAACGGTCGTCCAATGGGGAGGAAACTTCGAGAAGTCGTTCCGATTTCAAGTAGCCTTTGATTGTGCTTCCTCAAAAGCTGGTGAGCCCAAGTGTCAGGACTTTTATACAATCAGGGTATCAAGATGTGCGGATTCTCGTACGTGGAAGGTTGATACAAACGAGCTGGAAGCCATTATAGGCCTATGGGTATGGTCTTTATATTCGCGGGACACGAACTGGAGACGGCCACTCATACGGCTTGTCGGAGCCCACAGCCCTGACTCCGAGAGCCTTGAAACATACATGAGTTACTACAAGTGGATTTTTCAACAGACTGAAATCGAAGTCACCACAAGCAAGGCCATTGAGAGCGCTCGACAAGCGTTTGGCTACCGACTGAATGCCAATGATTCACTAGACCAGATTTTCGTCGTCAATACTGAGACAGAGATTGAAGATCTGGTGGCCCAAGAAGTTTACAAAACGTTTTTAAAGACAGCACTTGGGCATGTGGACAAGTTAGATGGAAGTGCAGAAGCGATTCCAGGCTACTCCAACACATGGTCGATCAAGCACGTTCAAATCGAGGAGCTTGCCATTTGCTTCCAGAATCAGCGGCTGGGTCCTAGAGAAGATGCACTGCTCTGCATTGTCCTTGTTCTCAGGTCCAAGGGCCTGTTGCCAGATGTTGGATCTGACCAAGAAATCATTAAACAGGCGACTGAATCCTTGATACGAAGGAAAGACTGGAAAAAAGCATTTTCTTTGCATCGGTGGCTATGCGAGAGAACCGAGGGAGGGGACTTTCAGTGGTCGGTCTATGAAATGGGGTATCTTTGCCGTCGTGCTATACTCCAAACCGACAAATCTGTACAGGAAGAGGGATTTCATCAAATTCTTGGACTATTGCAAGAACATGTCAAAGTCCCTTTTCTTCGTACCAAGGGACAGTCACAGTTATTGCAGATTTTGGAAAATCCAGACTACAAAGACTGGTGGCACAATTTCACAAGGCAGCTTGCATGGATTTCTTGGCAAATCTCACTCAATACCCCGAGCTTGAAATGGACACAAAGATCTCTGTCAACCTTTCAAGCATCGGAATACTCAGACGTCACTTCAAGGCTTGTGTATGAAGATGTGGGAGCAACTGGTACCGCCGTCCAAACAGTTATAGACCTTCTAGGTTGGCCTGATATTGACTATCGGCAATGGGATAATGCAGGCGACTATTGTGCTGCCATTTTATGGGCATCCACTGCAGAGCAGCCGGCAATAGTATATTGGATCATCTTACGAGTGCTAGAGTACAGCAGAGATTTTCCAGAAATCATTGCTACCTTATGGAGTTTTGCTGCGATTCAAGAGCTATCTGGGGTATTTCACATCTTGAAGGCCCAGCGAGCAGATATAAACTCTATGGGCTCCAGGGGAGGAGTTGCTCTGAGTATTGTCGCTGCAACGAGCCCTCAGCTTACCAATTCTGTCCGGCTACTAGTCGAAAATGGGGCAAACCCAGATGGAAGGGAGGATAAGCCCAATTTCCGGCCATTACTGGTAGCCATTGATCAGGACTATGCTGAAATTGTCGAATTATTGATCGACCATGGAGCGAATATTGACGCAAAGGATTCAAACGGCGAGTCCGGATTAAAATTGGCATGTGAAAGAAACAACCTTCGAATTGTTCGCCTATTGTTATCCCTCGGGGCAGATCCCAATGCCTATGGAGGTGATGGCATGTCTCCTTTACTCCATGCTGTGAGCTACCAGAAGACTGATCTTGTGAACATTCTTCTGAATCACGGATGCGATGTTAATTCCATGGGGGGCCGATATGAAACAGCTCTCTATGTAGCCGTCGGGATGGGATACAACTCAGTTATTCAGCCCCTCTTGGATAAAGGGGCTGATGTGACCAAACCCTGCTTAGGAGAACTTGGCGAGCAAACTGCGTTGGAATTGGCGGTAGAAAGGCAAAGCATGGAAGCTGTGGAGCTGCTGAAGAAAGCAAGACGGCCATAGGCCGATACTAGAACATCATTAAATTATGTATGAATATTAAGCATCCGGATGATTAAGATTTGGAATGGTTTCCAGAGTATAGTTATACCCAAAGTCTAGGTCGGTGCATTGAGGAACACTAGCAATACGAAGGCTTGCTTCTAAATTGCCATATCCGACCTACAAATGACTATTTCCATAAATAACTCGGAGATATCAGTCATACGAGATCCCAAGAACAGACAGAATGTTTTGTTTACCCTTGCCCCCCTCCCGGTGCATAACTTTCGAAAGGTCCCTGCGTGCGGGGAAACCATGGCCTCGGCAAACTCCCCAGTTTTTCAGTCCTGATCGGCAGACGGGATAACAGCTTTCTAAATGCGCAAAGATCATGACTAGAGCGTAAAAATGAAGGAAGGAAATTGCTCGGACCATGAAGCCATGCACTTCATGGAACCGTCCCTAGACAATATCCAACAAATGGAATTGACATCTGCATCCCTAATTCATAAATAATGAGATCAAATAAGTCGCAGTAGACTAAACACTAGCTAGGTGGATTAAAGCTACCGAATGAGTGATCACCGGAAAGTTACCGACTCGTTTAATGAAAGAGGGGTATCTATGAGACCCGCGCAAGCATTCGTGCGATTTGAGAGTTCAAATAGAGGACCATGTCGTCACTAGTTTGGAGCCTTTTCTTCAATCCGATGTGAATTGTGATTGTCCTCGCCCAACTGACATCTTTCAATCCTGATCCCATTTAAATGGAATACAGCAAAACATGAAACTTCCATACTTCTTCATTAATTTGTCTCTATGTGGTTTCATGACCACCCCGCTCGCTTCTCAGCTCAATAACACAAATCATCGCCAATCGGTCATCATTGACACAGATATCTTGGGCGATGTGGATGATGTTGGAGCTCTTGCACTAGCAAACGTCTTGCAAAATTGTGGCCTGGCAGATATCAAAGGAATTGCTGTTGATACAACATCAAAATACGGGGCATTGGCAGCGAACGTACTCACAACTTATTTCGGGAATAGCAATATTCCTATAGCTGCACTAAGGCCACTTACCAACGAAACCTACTTCGACGATGAAGAGTTCACGTGAGTCGCATGGGCTAATATATACTGCAGAAGCTGATAGATACGTTTAGGCGGAGTGAATATGCCAGCAAACTTGCAAACATATGGCCGAGAGAGCTTCAAGATGCATCGTCTACACCTGACCCACTGCAATTATATCGTCGTGTTCTCAGCGAAGCCGATGACAATAGTGTCAACATCATTTCAATTGGATTTATGACAAACCTAGAAAGCCTTTTGAAGTCCAAAGGAGATAGCCTAAGTGCCATTTCTGGAAAGGACCTTGTTGCGTCCAAGGTCAAAGAGCTAGTTGTCATGGGAGGGAACTATCCTTCTGGATGGGAGTATAACTTCGGATACAAAGACCCTGAGAGCACGGCTTTTATTGTGGAAAACTGGCCCAAGAATATTTCTATGACATTTTCCGGGTCTGAGCTGGGAGGAAATGTCTATACCGGTGAGAATTTTGCACAAAACTCCCCTCCAAACTCACCAATCTTGTCGGCATACCAATGGTATGTTGGGCGTGGATCGGCTATTCGGCCGTCGTGGGATCCCATCACAACGCTGTATGGTATTTTGGGAATCGACGGGTTTGCTAAGATCGGGATGAATCCTCTACTTGCTTACGCAAACCAGAATGGTTACAATAGCATCACTTCTCGTAATGGGTCTAACGCATGGGTGAACGACACAAGTGTCACTAACCAGCATTACCTGAAGCTTGCCGATGGAGTGACAAACTCAAGTATGGCATGGCTGCTAGACCAATTCTTTGCGCATGACCCTGCACAGCAGACATGCTTTGGTCAACTGTATTGAGGAAATTCGGATTTTGCGGGATAGGAGGGAGAAGCAAGTAGCTGGTAAAGGTTATCGCGTATACTCCATGCAGGCCGATCAAAAACACAACTACGTATATGTGCCGTTAAGATCACTCCTGCATTTTGAGCAATACACTTCACTTCAAATGTTGCCAATTCAAATCCAAATTCTTGATAATAGCTAACATGTTCAAGTGTCTGATATTTATCACTATGTGGTTCGGTTCTCTCGGCACCATTTTCAATCTTCGGCCAGGATTGCACTTTTTTTCTCGCTAGTTTGCATGGGACCCTGGGGAGAATTAAAAGATAGGACACTTGTCTTCGCTATCTTATGTCTAAGAATGTCATGAATTTTATTCACCTTAGGACGTGGCAACGCTGCTTAAGTAGGCGGCAAGTGACACTACAACATCAAGCCACCCCCGTTTTCTCCGTCTCCCCCCTCGGACTGGTTGATCGCTCTCGCAGTTTTGAGTTCTAATTTACTTGGCTGCTGTTGTGGGTACCAATCATGGCCTCGTATGAGAGTAGGCCCATATGGGCCCGCCAATAAGACTGCATAGCCGAGGCTCTAAGCGCCCATCACGCAGTAGTCCGATGTGATGCGGCAGCTGCCAATCCAAAGAGAATACGCGCCCGCGCAAATCCATTTTAGCCTCCCCTAATAATAGCGACAGCTGCTCAGCGCGGGGAACTGCTATTTCTTCCCTCCTATTTCTCCTTTGAACCGCGCAAATTTTTTCTCGAGCTGTCTCTAAAGCTTCGGCACTTTAAACTTATACGTGTACAGTTGTTTGAACAAATATTGCCGTGGTCGCTTCGTATTGCGGCTTTTCACCTACCCCGCTATACCCTGAACAGGTGAGATTCACTCGGCGATCCAGGAAAAGCCAGAACATTGCTAAGAATTTAACAGTGAATAGCACCTTCAAATATATAGCTCGCGATATGTCTCAACAATTCCCTCCTCCGCCTCAACAGTTTCCTCCTCCTCCGGCGTCAGGTAAGACATAGATTTGGACTCAATGCCAAAGTGTACAAGACCACGGTACTAACAAGTCAATATGAACAGCCCCAGCTCATCAAACAAGTAAAAAGCTCTGCAATTGATGCATTTTGTTTCCGTCTAACCACATGCAGCTTTCGCACCGCAATATGCCCAATATCCACCCCCTCCGTCCACCGGCACCCCGCAACCGCAAAGGCTCCCGCAAATAAACACTCAGACTCAGAACCAGCGCGCATATGAACAGAATGCTGCGCCCCGAATCGAACAAATGCCTGGAGGGGCTCCACCTACTGGTGATTTCAGAGGCGCCACCGCAACAAACCAGGACAACACAGGCACTTTCAACGGCGGCAGCTACCGTATCAGCCATCGCGATACCAATTCCTGCGTGACTTTCCAATTAGCCATGGGCGCACCCTTAATAGTGAAGCCAGGCGCTATGATCTCGATGTCGACAACAATCACCCTGAAAGGAGAATTTCATTTCTCCTGGAAAAAGGTCATTTCCTCAGGCAAGATGAACATGTCCAACTATACGGGCCCCGGGGAGCTGATCCTGGCACCGTCTACTTTGGGTGACATAATGGTCCTGCCATTGCGCGGAGATAAAGAATGGCTGTGTGGCAAAGACTCATTCCTGGCTCATACCTCTGGCGTGCAGCACAAGTATGTAGCGCAAGGTCTTACCAAAGCAGCTTTCTCCGGCGAAGGTCTCTTCATTTACAAGATGGAGGGAACCGGTTTGCTATGGCTCCAGAGTTTCGGTGCCATAATCAAGAAAGATGTAAGGAACGGGATCCTTGTTCAACCGATGTGTGCTAACATTTGAGGCTATAGCTTTTGGAGGGGGAGTCTTACTTCGTCGACAACGGCCACCTTGTGGCTTGGACTTGCAAGTATACCTTGGAGCGGGTTGCAAGTGGTGGTATCATATCCAACTTCGCTGGAGGCGAAGGGCTTGCATGCAGATGCGAAGGCCCTGGCACAGTATACCTTCAAACCAGAAACCTCAATGCCTTTGCTATGCAGATGAAGATGAGCACTGCTAGCGGTTAGGATTTTCAGTTGGGATGGTCATTTCTTCGCATCCGCATAAGTCTTTCATCTTTTATCGTGTCTTTCCTTAGCAGAGCATGTATACAATTAAAATGCAGAGCAGGTCTCTTTATACCATAAGCCATATCAGACAGTCCGGAAACGAATATTCAAAGCTGCTGGGAATCGTAATTTTTGAATTGATATGAGTAAATACTTCTTGCGATCATATCATGTCCTGTTCCTGTTGAACAAGTCTATCTTCAAGTCATGGCCTCATCTCAAACCTACAGTAGCAGGTAACGACCGCAAAAGTTTGAAAAAGTAAATCCTGCCAAAACACAACACCTTAACCAGTACGCTTCCTGTGAGGTTGTTAGTATTCGTAGACTGGGGTTGGCATTTTGGGATACTGACCGGCGACCGACTTGTCCACGGAAACCAGTCTTGATAGTAGCGACGGAACGACGACTTCCGCAAGACAAACAGGTACAGAAGTACAATCTTGAACATTTTAGCAAATCCATCTATAATTGTGAAAGGGCGCACGGAAAGCATACCGGTTCTCTCCCTTGTTGAGTTCGGTGTCAGGGCTGCGGCAAGTTTTACAGGTAACATATTCGACTGTACAAGGTTAGGAGGTAATTTGCAAGCAGTCAATAAGCAAACATACCAATGTATCGTCGAAGGACACTCTCGATGGCACGCTGGACGAAACGACCCTTGATGATCAGACGTCCACTTCCGTCAACACTACCACTTGTACCCAATCTTATATCTGTTAGCAAAAATCCGTCAATTGAGTATGGGTAACTCACTCGGCAAAGAGGTAGGCGATCAAGTGCTCGGGCGAACGCTTCATACGCTTGCTGATATCCTGAATGTTGGCGAAAACAGTCTATGGTCATGTTAGCCCCTGCAGATCATGCCGAATAATGCTGCCTTCAAACCTACCTTTCGGTTACCCTCACGCAACATCTGAGGGGGAGGAATCTTGTATGACTTGGTTCCGCTGGCGAGCATGTCGGGGTGGTGGCTTTGAATAAGGTTGAAGAAGCGGGAAATGAGCAGGGAGTAGGGAATCTGCTGGGTTGATGACTGGTTCCAGATACCAGTGCCAAGTTCAGGGTCTCCTTCGGGCTCGGGCTCCTCCTCTGCCGGGCCTTCCTCGTTGTCAAGGCCAGCCTCAGCAAGCTTCGAGTCGAAATCGCCGGGAGGCTTCTTGGACTTCTTGGACTTCTTCTTCTTCAAGGCAGAGGGGTCGAACTCGCCGTCACCTGCAGGGGCCTCGCCTTCCTCGCCTTCCTCGGTGTCCTTGGACTTCTTGGACTTCTTCTTCTTCGAAAGACCCTTGAACATCTCGGTAACTTCGTCGACATCCTTATCTGTGATCAGAGATTGCCTGTTAGCGGAAGGACTTTTCGAGGCTGGATAGGAAAAATCGTACCGGCAGCAGGGGCATCGCCATCAGCGACCTGGCCGTTGGTGTCCACGGTCACGTCGCCTTCGGCGAACGCGACGGACTTGCGCTGGGTCTTGGCTTCGACTTCCTGAATCATGATTGCGGTTAGCAAGAAAAGAACAGCAATTTCATGAGAGGTGACTGCAAATAAATCAAAGATCCTCCGAAGCCTTAAATAGGCATTAGGGCCGTCCGAACATTGAGCTTCGGAGATCCTTCGTAGACGAGGGGCAATAAAAGAAAAGTGTGTATGGCGTGAGTGATTCGGGGTGACGTACGGAGTCCGCCATGCTGGGTGGTTGGACTAGCTGCTTCTGAATACCGGAGAAAATCTCGGGTAGTATGTCAAAAAGCGGGCTGTTTGTCGTGATTATTAGCAACGTGAAGTTGTATCGATTCCACTTTTCATCGACTCAGTTGCGGGACACGTGAGATGAGTCAGTGTGTGGGCGATTGCCAGGTCACGTGAGATCGGTGGAGCCGGGGAAACAACGGAGACCAACATCATCGTCGCTCGACTCCGGGTTACGACAGATGCTTTGAACCCAACAGGCAGTCGGCAGGTCACTGCTCACCCTTCACGCTCGCCACTTAAGATTCTCCTATCCCTCACTCCCTCAGCCATCATGACTCCCCATTCACCCAGCGGTTCGCTCCTTTCCTCGGCATACCTGGTCCCATCACAAAGCGCCTACGAGACCGAGGACGAAGTCGCGTCTTTACCATCCGAATCAACAACAGACTCAGATCTTGAAACTATGACAGATGATGGCTCAGATGCCGAGGCAGAGTGGCAGGAGAGCTTGGAGCAATTGGAGCTTCTGTTGACAATGGTTCTGGTACCGTTTATTGGGAAATTCCTGGGACGGAAATGTGCATATTGGAGTAGGTGACCTCCTATTTGGATTGCCATATTCCTGCAACCCATATTGACATGTTACTATAGGTTGGGCTCGAGTGATGGAGCACTATTACCCAAATCTCGAACTCACGGTCAAGAGCCCCGCAACCTTTAGAGCTACCGGAGCAATCGAAGCTGCCGCCAGCCTCTAATACCCTCTCTGCTTATCGGTCTTGAAAGACACTGCATTTCTGGCGTTTGAATGTGTTTTTTGGTGCTTGATGTTTAGACAAAAATCATGGCGAGATGCCATTTGATCATCAATTTTATCTGAAAGAATGGCATCAGGGCTCACCATGTTCTTAAACTCTTGAATGTATGGCGGGACAAATGATTATTTTTTTTCATAGATCTGTTATACCCAATCCAGCGAGACTCCATTAATTCCCTCTGTCGCCTCGACACACCTTGTATACTCTTTCCCTTCCTCGAAGGCATACTCAGCACTACATTCAGATTTGCATTGCAAGACACGCCGAAAGACTCAAATCAACTTTGAATGGCTAGAAGCCCCTCTGCATTTTTCCACGCAAAGCCCTCCAACTCATCTTGCGTCAACAACCCGCTCTTCGCCAGTTCCTCCACGAAAGCCATTGCTTCGCGCATATCATCGTAAGGATAATCAGTCCCGAACATGATACGGTCTACCTTGGTAGCCTTCAATAGCATATCGAAACTCTGCACGGTGTACATCCCACTAGTGGTAACCCAAACATTCTCATCCCACACTTCCCGAAGTGTCCTTCTAGGACCACCCGCCCCAAACTTGAGCATCGTGCGGGCAGTACGATCCAGCATAGCTAGAACCATCTCTCCATTATGTCCCAATATGATCTTCAATTTCGGGTATGCATCGAATACTCCCGCAGCACACATCTTAATAAATCCCAGCCCGGCATCCGCATGCCAGGCCCATCCCCCCGAGGCCAACCCAGCTGCCATGCCTGCAGAATAATTCCCAGCATACCGCATACTTACCTCCTCCGGTGAAGGCGGTGCTGGATGAAGATACAGTGGGACACCTAGACGCTCCGCGGCCGCAAACAAAGGCCAGTATGCCGGGGCATCGTAGTGCGTTCCATCAGGTAAACGAGCATCAACGAGTGCCCCAACACATCCGAGCTGTGTGACGGCTCGATCTAGCTCCTCTGCTGCTGCATCGGGAAACGCCATTGGGAGGACGGCAAAGGCAGCGAAACGAGATGGGTGCGAGTGTGCTGCGGTGGCAAGTTCGTCGTTAGCGGCACGGCATCCATCGATATTGTTCACTCCGACGCCAGCAGTACAAGAGAGGACTTGCAAAGTCACTCCGGCTGCATCCATGTCATTCAATCGACCTGTGCTGAGGTCGAATAGTTTAGTTGCAGCTGCGGGAAATGTCGCGAGGGCGTGGGCATAGAAGGGTATGGATTCGCCAGCGCCGAGCGAGGTGAGTGCTGAATGCTCTTCAAGAGCAATGAGCTTCTGGGGGAGGTTGAGCTGGGAACTCATGTTATTTACTTCTTCTATATCCTTGAAACTGAACACTCTCCGCACGTATGCTTTCGCAATACACCCAGGGCGTTCGATTTTTATGGACGCAAAGAAGTTGTCCCAGGGGAATATTGGAGTTCTGAGATCATACAATATATAAATGGTCTTCGAATTACTCTGCATGGCCTCGTGGAAATGCTTGTCATCAATAATCCATTAAGTCCTGCTTCACCACCGGTGGAACCTACCGCGCGGGATCCACGCCATCGATCTAGTCCATGTATTCTGTCTATAATAGATCAAGAATTCTTCAGGGCTTCCAATGTAGCGTAAGCCAGTCAGAAATTCCAATAAATCAAGATTGATGTTCACTCGTGTTGAGAGCGACTGTACTTTGGACGAGGCATATCGCCCTTAGGACCTGATCTCGGAGAGTAGAATCCGGCATGAGCTAGTCCACGGGTCGAACCTTTTAGAACCTTGGAATACGAAAGCAGGCCCTTTGCTGTTATATTTACGTTCCGAAGCAATTCCGCAGTGCCGGAAATACTACCAAACACTCGTGACTCTGTAAGAAACGTAGAAAGGTGGGATATTTCTGTACTTTGGGTATTATGGTAGCCATTCCATCTATATTCGGGTGGAGTCCCTGGAGCAGCACATATTAACTCCGTCCCGAGGTCGGGCGCTCTACGCTCGCTCTCCCGCGCCCCCAAACCCTATTCTCTCTCATGGACATCACTACCAAACAACTCTTGCTATTAAGCGAGTTGTTAGAAAATGCGAACCCTCGAAAACTGCTGCATGTCGCTATAATTAGTAGACGCATGTCTTGGAACTTTTAGGCTAAAAGGTAGCTTTCCTCCCCTTGAGGCTAGCCCTGACCCGCACCGCGCGGGTCCCGCTTTTTAGCATTTCCGATCCTCACGAGATGACAAAGCAGATCCATTGCCTAAAGTGCTGCAACTACTTCAAGTGGTGGCGTGGCAAACAAAATCACTGCAGGTATAAGCAGCTTGATTGGCATGGTTGTCCCAAAGTGATGGTAATGTGTTTCCTTTTCGGGAGGCCTGCGAAGGACAACGCCAATGGGACGCGGAAACTAGCAAGCATAGCTGCCAATTCGTTTATATTTACTGCGCTTGGGGCGTCTGGACTTCGTATCTTGTGTGACTTATTGTGCATATGCGGGGGCGGAGAGATCAATACCTGTACTGGTGTGCGACATTAGAGTATTGCATGGATATGCAGCATTGGTATCTTTTGATTACCGTTTAGTGGGCGGGCGCAGGACGGGAAGGAATATATGATTATGCACAGTAGACAATTCGTCAACGGATTTTTTAGCCGGCGAATAGGAGAGGCTGAGCTGGGTCACTAGTAGAGTACATAATTCAAAGAAGCTCCTTTACATATAATGTACACGACGCGTAAGATAAGGAAAGTAAGAGGAATGAACCAGAGCGGAGGATGGGCGGGTATACAGGATTTTGTACAATTAATATAAGGTGTTCCTTCGCCAAAATCCGGGTGGAGCCAAGTCATCCGGTTGATGAGGTGCAATCAAAGGTACTGGAGCAGGACTTGCTGCGATTTCGTTTCCTTGATAGCATGTCTCCAAAGCCGCCAGATCATTTTGGGCTGGGCGCTGGGGGTTTGCTGGGGTCATCCGTTGCTTGATCGTACCAACTTCAACGGTTGGTTGTAAAAGGGCGTCAATGGATCGAAACATTGATGGCGCAATAGAGTCGAGTAAAATTTCTTCAATTTCTATGTCTGGTCCATGTGTTTGCATGGAGGGATCTTCACCAGACGCGGCTTCATTCGCGCGTGGGGACCCCACAATCGCCCAGAATGCTGCATCCAATGAATTGAAAAACGCTGCGTCGGGATCATGTCCAACGTCAGGCTTAGCTCTTTCCGGGGTCCAATCGACCTCGATTGACTGTATAGGATTACGAAGTGGCTCATCGGTATCGAGTGCTCGCACAGGTGTATCTTGACCAAAAGTATGCCGATGGTCTTGACAAGAGCTTGTCTCGTGAACTAGCCCGACCATATCATTAGCGTTTACTGAGCTGATAGTTTTTGCAAACGTATTCTCTTCGAGTGGCATGCCATTAGCAGTGGACTCAGGCGGGATTTTCAACGCAGCATGGATGCTGATGGAAGAGGATGAGCCTTGTGAATCTTCCCAAAAAGCCATTCTTCTCTGTAAGATGCGGTTCAAATCACTGAGATCCATATAATGTTCCCTGGACTCAGCTGCAACTGAGCTTTTTGTCGGGCTCAATGATGACATCCCTGCATGTAGAGCTTTCAAAAGATGAGCTTCTATGGCGCCTTCGCTATCATGTGCGTGAGATTCTGTATCAGACCATGTGAAAGGAGTTGCGGAATCACATGCTTCACTCGCTTTCTTGGGTGTCTGAGGTCGTTCCGTTGGCTCTGGACTATTGCCCACCTTCCCTTTCAGGATGGTAGCAATGGGACATTTAGATAGCGATTGAGGACTTGACATTCGCCGAGCGGGAGATGCGAAAAAGCGGTGATGGGGCTCTTCTTTGGGTTTGCGTCCGTCTTTCGAGTTTCCCCGGAAACTTTGCCGGTAGTGCTTACTGACTTGTCTTTTTGGATTCTCAATTTCCATTCCCTTCGCCATTGGAAGCGAGAGCGTGGAATGTGTTGCTTCATGGAGCTTTGTAGGGGACGACGCTTTCCCCTTCCCGAAGATTCCAATGCACTTATTAGTTTGCAGTGTCAACCTTCCACTAGCAACGTTTGGTGCATGAAAGTCGTCGTTCATTGTGTGTCTTCGGCTGCGACGCACTCTTTTCCTGGTCTTGTCCTTTGTGGTCTTTGGTTGGCGCTCGCTCGCTGATTTGGCGGGTTTGTAAACATATCGATCTTCTTTTGTCTTGTGGCGCGGCCGTCTTTCGTATCTATGAGCTTCATCTCTCTTTGGCCTGTGATGCAGAGGTGTTTCTGGGCCTGGCGACGCTCTGACCCGCTTCACGGACTTTTTGGTTTCCTGTACCCTGGAGGCAGAGTGGGGCTCAACTAGAGGAAGCTGGCCTAGGGCTATCCTTAGTTCTGGGTACCGATAACACTGACGAAACTTACCGGGAAAGTCAGCATCGGAGACATTAGCAAGCCACCGGCGGATCAACCCTTGGCCACTGGAGTCCATGAGTGGAGCCTCGAGGCAGCTTGGAGCAGCGGATGCATAATTGGGATGGATGTTGAAGGTCCGTGAACCTGCGATCTTCCCAGAGTTGCGGAAGGAAGGCACGATCCCCGCGGGCCAACAAGGTTCAAACTCTCCGCCTCGAACTCAATCCCCACTCATCACTACCTCCTTGTTCTTCACTAACTCGTGCACTCGCGCTCTTGTGCCCACACAGCCTCAACCCATGCTGCCCGCTCGAGGCAAACACGCGTACGGAGACTCCCGTGCGGACCACTGGACCACTGGTACCCACCTCGAAGCCGAAGTACGACCCATGCCGTCTGCGATAGCAGGATAACCAAATTAGCCCTTGTTGGCCAGGTTAACAGAGGCCCCACGGTTGGCCCCAGCCTAGTGCTCGGCGACGATGGCAATCACTGCAACTGCCGATAGCCACAGGGCTACCCAATCGATCCATGCGCTGATCCTCGCTGGTCTCCGGGATCCTGCCGATGTATATGGCCATAGCGGCAGGTGGGTCGAGTGCCCCTCCACCACGCACTGTGAGGATTGGACGTGGATGATCATTGCGGTCGGACTGGAGGCCACAAATTGTCTGACAAGACTAAGCCCATCCCGGGGCTTTCCAAATTCTGCAGCGCGTGTGCCGGGCCAGACCACTGTGGGCACTGTGCCGCGGTATAGAGCCACGGCGGATCTGAGCTGGTGCATAGTACTGATGCACGGGCTCTGTGAGGTACACGGCGCAGACGCGGGAGCTTTTGTACATCGCTGGCATTGCCACGGCGTTGGAAGGCCAGGATGCGTAAACAGAGCCAGTCTTAATAGCCGGCGCTCACCGTCCCAGCAGCAGAGTTTTGTGTTGAGTAACTGTGCCCCTGCAACGGTTGTATAGGTAGTTGGCATCTATTCTTAACTTAAGGCAGCGCCCCTGCGGCGACTTCTTCCTGAAGAGGGGAAGCCGTGCTGACTAGCGTGCGTTTTCCCATCATCCAGATCCAGTGGCACGCACTTGATTGATGGTGGCCCAGCAAGAGCCGGGGGCCATAAACAAATCAGTTTCAAGGTTTACGCTGGTGGGACTGGAGCAGCGGGTTAAAGGAGCGACTATCTCGCTTTCTGAGCCTGCCGCTCTCTCCCCACCTTCCCTCTTCCCTCTGCCTCTGGCTCCAGGCCCACGGACATTAGAAGAGAACCAGGTAAGCAGCGTATCGGCTGGCCCTCCGCCTGGTGAAGCTGGAGGGATAGAGAGAGAGAGAGAGAAACGAGAGATACGGAAGCCCTAAGGCCGATTCTTTACTTGTTACACGGAAGCCCGGGCCCAACTCCGGCTGACTTCTTTCTGCAGTGAACCAGGATCTCCCTGTCAAGCCTCCCCCAGCACCTTCTTTTCTTTGGGAGTCGCGCCTTTATCTCTCTTCTCGTTCGTCTTGTTTCTGACGTGCCGCAGCGTCTGTTCAGTATGGCCAAGCTTTTCGTTCAGTACGTCTCGATCTTCCACGTCCCCAACGCGCGCGAGGGCTCATGCATCTCTCATGATGTTACCCGTTACCTATCACCCTAGTATATGCTGACTTGATTGGAAATTTAGTGGCCTCTCCTGGCACACCAACGATGACACCCTCCGGGAGGGATTTACCCCGTTCGGCCAGATCCAGGAAGCTGTGAGTCTTCACAGTTTTTGCCGATACATGACTCCCATTTTAACCCGATCTTAGATTGTTGTGAAGGATCGCGCGACTCTTCGCAGCCGTGGATTTGGATTTGTGCGCTTTACCACCGAGGAGGAGGCCGATGCTGCCATCGAAAACATGAACAACCAAGAGTATGAATACCAAGAATGTCCATAGGGGCAGAACAAAAGGTGAAAGAAACTTGAACTGACTTTTCATTCAGGTTTGATGGTCGTGTTATTCGCGTGGAAAAAGCGTTTGATCGCCCTCAGCGTCCTGATGGCGGCTTCCAGGGTCGTGGGGGCTACAACCAGCAACCCAACACTGGCTACCAAGGTGGCTATGGCGGTGGCGGTGGCGGCGGCGGCTATAACCGTGGAGGCTATGGAGGTTACAATGGCTACAACCCCGGCGGTGGTGCTAGTGGCAGTGGCAGTGGCTATGGTGGTGCCGGCTATGGAGGCGGTTACGGTGAGTTTCTTTGTTGATAGACTACCGAGAAAATGCTGACCGACTTGAACAGGAGCCCCCAATCCCGGCTTTGGTGCTGGCAACGGTATGCATTCTTTCAAGCCGACTGTCTCATCGCATTTCTAACTTGATATAGGATACCGTGGTAACCAACAGGGCCCCGAGGGCAACTAGGTGCCAGATCTCAGATACCCCGTTGACATGCCCCTCGGTGTGTCTACTTTCGACAGACTTCGACAAATTTCCAGCAAGGTTAGCAAAATATGGGACATCTTTCAATTTGCGGGACGCTAGGGGGTTATTTGCGTGCAATTTCTTCTCATCCTCTTTTTCAATGCGTTGCGTTTCTCAAATTCTGCTTCGCAAGCTGTCGTGGTAGACCATATTTGCTCGGACACCAATTTGCTTTTCATGTCCGCGATTTGAAGGTTTGTGGCTCTTGCGGCTGTGTAGGATATCGGAGTCATTGCCATGAACGAATATGAAGCAGGTTATTACCTCTACCCCATGTACTAAGCGGAGCTGTTATGGTCGCATGAGACTCGAGAGATGGCTATCATGGTCACGAGTGTATTTGCCTCGGACCAAAATATGAGTACTTGCGAATAAAAATGTTGTTATCTCGTGCATTTATCTTTCTCCGGGTCTGTTTCATTATCTACTGTTGTAAATGTGAAGGGGTGTCGAGTGCCGAGATACCCCACGACCAAAGCACCTTTAGTACAGCTCCATCCCGATTTATAATCGCGACGATGCCTGATTTGCGTGAATTTACGTCAAAATCGCTTTTCCCAATAACTCGGCCACGTGAAAATCTTCTCCTGCAAGTCGTAGAATGTAATCTTTAGCTCCCTGCTAATGCGTCTATTGACATGGATGTATCGACAAAGATGCAAAATCATGCAAGCCCATCCGCCTGTCCAACAAATCTCCATCGCCATGCAACAAAGTGACCTTGAAGGCGCTAATCCTTGCTCAACTCTAACTACCTTCAGCCCGATCCAGATACTTCGTCACATCGCGCTCTGCCTCACGCTCGTCGGCCTCGACCGCATCGACACCCTCGATAGCCTTCACCCGCCGAACTAGGTCCGTGACATGCAGGTCCGCGCTTCCGAGTCCAATGCTCTCCAGCGCCTTCTCGAGTAGATAGAGATACTCGGTATTTTTACCGCTCTGTCCACGTCCTGCACTAATAACCTGTGCTACATTCTCTGGGTCCCGGTGCGCAGGGTCCCGGAGAAATTGCGGATTGCTGGGTTGGCCAATGTATACCATGCAGGTGATCGGTGTGCCGTCTTCCTCTTTACCGGATTCTTGACCTGCCGAGGCAGATGTTGAAAAGAATGGGGTAAAGTGTGCGCTGTAGCCATCTATTTCTCGCTCATCAAGGTAGTCGTGGACCTCTTCCGCGTGGGAGGCTGGGATATGGTATGCTGCGCCCCATACTTTGTCTGCGGAGGATTGAGACTCCACGCGTGCGAGCTGATATGGAGTTTAGTGATGGAATAATTGTATAGAATTAGATGTAGGTACTGACCGGGTCGTCTAGCGTTTCCCAGAAACTGCGCTCGATCACCGTGACAACTCGGCCTGGTTGTTCTGGGGTGCCTCGGTGATCAGTGCTAAATTGCAATATCAGCAATGAATCTTCTAGAAAGACTAGAAGCAGAGATATTTCTGCGCTAGTGTTACAATATTTACCTAGCCTAGAGTCCATTTTAGCTTCTTCGATCGGCGAATGAGTAATCGCAACCATAAATGTTGATATAGTTCATACCTGCCAGAATCGACGAACATAACCACCGATGTACCCAGGAACGCGCTGATCTTCAAGAAATTATCAGTCAGAGTAAATGAAGTCCAGGTAGCAATATTTGAAGCCAGATGATCAATACGAATGTCCAGTCGTAGAGAACTCACCATAGTGGGGTGGAGGCTTCCATATTAAGCTCCTAGTAGATCTCAGTATATGTTGCATGAAACCATCCATAAAAGCAAGTAGCCGTGAATTGGAAGAACACATACCCATATCCAAAAACCCACAAGTCACCTTTCGGAAAATGCGTCTTCCACGTGCGACCCTCGGGATGTACTTGATGGCCCTGCAGGGTAGCCGCCATTGTTCGTGTGCGGGCTTGAGTTTGAGTCGATGTTCGGGGTCAATGCAAAAGGATTATGAGATAGAAGTTTCAAAGGGTAAGCAGCTCATGCAGAGTGGAATTCTCTCGGCTTAAGTATTCAAACCCGCCGATCTATGTCTTGCGGAAGTGAAGATTCCCCCGCGATCCCGCTATGGATCCGTGATGAGAAATCGTGGTTTGCATTGTTTGCCCCGGTCCACGCTCGCCATTTGCGCCGCAATCGACTAATCTATACCCTGGGTATCTTACTTATGGTGTCAATGTTTTTACAAATGATGCCGATCATGACTCAGGGAGACGTCCAAATATTTAGGTATTTAAATTTTATGCCGTCTCTGCCACCTGGAGACTTATCTCTCTCTAACGGGGACAGAAAGCTATTATCAGAGTACGCCCTTTCATTCCAAAGAACTCACTGCGAAACTGGAATTGTCGATTCGTGAAGTTTTGCGTAGATTTCCTCTCCCAATAAGGTATTTATAATATTTCATGGATTGTCCAAGCCCATATATCTTTAACCATCTTTATATATCCATCAACCTCCAATCTATACCGGGGTATTAGGGCCACATATAGAGCCTGCCTAGGTATCTTTGCGCGTCATGACACATGAGGACCTGCCGGTCTCGGAGTGGAATATACGCAATGACTCAATCTCAAATTGGTATACGATTTGTAAATCGAGTGACCAGTTTGGCTTTAAATATTAACTTTCAAAGATCCGAAATTTCAAGGAATGTTCCGTTACTCAGAGGGTTTGTTTCAATACAGTAGGGTCTAGTTCATAGGGCATATTTGATATCTGCAGGAAGCTTTGCAGCCAATATTGTAGGAAGTAGAAACCAGTGAGCGACGAACGATATCACAGATGCGAAGCTCCAAGATGAAATAATTCAGAAGAATCTGATATTTGAATATTCGCACTAGAAGGAACAATTCGAAATAGTTGAAACAAGTATTCAGAACCACCAACGCCGTTACCATGAGCTAACTAAAAGATGGAGTTGATTACTGGAAAAAGTTAGGTTTGACGTATCTCCAAGGGTGAAGATTCACTCACAGTTTGAACCAGCAGTAGCACCGGCACCGAAAACAGCCGCATTTCCAAACTTCTTGCCAATCTTCTTCCCGCCATCCTTATACTTGTTACTGCCGTCTCCAGAGTTACTCGGCTGCCCCCCTTGGCTAACCTCGAGAGGCATGTTTCCGTAGCTTGGAGGAGGTCCAGGAGGAGGTTGCGCGTATGAAGGCTTCTCATCAATGACGTTAACGTAGCTTCGGGGGAAGATACCCTGCTCGTTGGTACGTTCGTTGAGACCGCCCCACCAATCCCCGTTCATGTACTCGCGGACAGAGACACGGTCACCGGGGTTCAGCGCAAGATCGCCTGCATCGGTCGGAGTGTATGCGTAGATGGCGGTCGCAATCGCGAGGACAGGAGGCCCCTGAGGGGGAGCGTTTCGTTGCGGAAGAGCAGGGCTGGGAGTCGGCTCTGGCAGAGGGGCTTTTTCATTCATCGAAACATTGTTCATCTGCACCACGGGAGGTGGCGATGGCTGGTAGGGCTGAGGAGGCGGCGTCGCCTGGTATGGCTGGGGAGGTGGTGTTGCGTGGTAGGGTTGAGGGGGTGGTTGCGCTGCAGGCACAGGCGCAGGGGTAACCAGGGCCGGGCTCTGAGCTACGGAACGAGCAGCATCTTCGGCGGTTGGGAGTTGTGAAAGGAACGAATTGAGCTGTTGAGGGGTGATCACAGAGGCATCGGCCAAGAACTCGAGTTCCTGGATTGCACGTCAGCGACATCCGGCGCGAGCTTCCGCGTGGGGAACCACATACCGTCTTGACTATGCGCAGTGACCTGGCGGCCATGGCAGAAGGGAAATCACTAGCCATACTGAATGAGGCCGTCTCTGACGAAAGCAACTTGGATAAGACGGGTGATATGGCGCGAACAATCAGCGGTTAGTTAGGGGTTGAAGGATTGTCGTTAATGAGTGGACTTGTCCGGGTCTGCTCCCGCTCCCGCTCCCGCTTGTTATTTGACTGCCTGATGCCAAGAGGGCCAGGAACACCCGAACATCCCCCGATCTTTATCAGCATCTCCCCACTGGGCGCTGGTGGCTATGAGACGCACACGTCCTATGTGTCTTCATTCATGTGAATCAGCCTTGGAAGCCCAAGACTTTGGATTTACGACTGATTTACATCAATTATTTCAATGAGCTGTAAAAATTGTCGAGACGGTTGGTTTAAAGGCTTGTCGATAACATTCCTGGGGACTTCGCATACTTGGATAGGGATTCTTTATTTATAGCTCACCCGAAATAGGGACATTTATCACGAAGCAATGTACGGGAATCCAAAATGTATTAAGTTCAGTGACCTCTGACTAGTGTACAAATGTGTAATTTGTCGGCCGTGCGCTGAGGTTTCGTCACTGTAAATCTCCAGACCATTGAATTCAGATTTGAGATGCCCATACGGAGCTGGATCCGATGTAGCAGAAGTTTGATTGCTACGTATGCTGGCTGGAGGTTGTGTGCGCCTGGGAAATGGAGATGTGTGCCCAAAGAACAAGTCGAAGATGCAATACAGACACAGTAATTGCCCCGATCAGATCATTACTATGTAGCCATCTTGCATTTAATTATGCTTTTCAAGGTTCTTAAGAAATCTCGAGTCGTCGGTTGCGTATTTGTACCCAGCGTTGGTTCGCTTCTTCGCATCACGCGCGGTTTCCTGAGATCATAAAATGTGCAGCGGCAAAGGGGGCAGCTGGCATCCTGAGATAGCAGCCATTGATCGATACATGGTAAGTGAAATATATGTCGACACGGTAGGCGACGATATGAGGATTTCGGGCCTAAGTCATCTAGACACAGGCTACAAGTGTCGGGCAAGCTTCCTGGGTCTATTTTGGATATCAAAACGGTCGCCAAGTATCAGCCACATGACGAGGAATTTCTTGATATGGACAAAAGAAAAACTCACTACTTGTGTAATCCCGATCTCCAAAGTAACATGGCATCTGGGCAGATATGAGCTCCCTGGCCGTAAGAGCCCCTCTCTCCATGGATGGAACATGGATGTAATAACTGCCCATGATTAGGTTAGGGGTATATGAAATGAAAAAAATATCCCGAGAAGGTGAGATTTGGTCTCCATATCAGAGCTATGCATGCTTTTAACATGAAAGCGACCTAAAAAAACAATTGCCTGCTCATGGTTTCCTTGTCCGATTTTTCCGGGCGTGTGGCACGACCCGCTGAAGTGACAATGCAAAAAACCAAGGAGCGCGTAGCATGCCGCTCCCCCCGAGAAAGCTGTTCTCAATTCCCTTTACGAATGTTTCTTCAACGATGATATCATTTCTCAAGCCAATGGATAAAAAGACTTGATCCCGTTCTGAATTACCGGAAATGCCGGTAGTGACGGATAAGCAGACTAAGAGAACCAAGTGGGTTGAGTTGACATCACGGATTGACATCACGGATTGATATTCACGGATGACGGATTGTAATCGCAATATATGGCCCTGGGTGAATTGACTTGTAGCACATATGATGTTAATGATATTAATGTGAGATATGTTACAATAAAAATGCCACTGCAGGCTTTGGGTATGCAAGGGCGACCCCGCATGGGAGATCATCATTTCTAAGTTCACTCTGTTAACGTTTAAAACGGTGAAAACTTGGACGCACACAATGTTCCCAACCTCTTTGAACTTATATGGAGACAGGTAAGCTGTCACAAGCCTTCAAAGTGCAAAACAGGTCGGAGTGCCAAATCCTAATGTCCATTTCAAGCTACCCATTTCCACAACAAGGGCACAGAATGCAACAACCACGGAAACGCCACCATAGAAATATGCGTGATGCCTGCGTAAGTCCGAGAGTTCCAGCACCCAAGTACTGACCGTTGTCAAGCACCCGCAGAAGCCATCCATAATTCCCTGCAAAACCTGGCATCCGATAAAGCTCCCGCCAGTGACACCATGGGGATCAATTGGAGCATGTTGTAATGCATAAGCCATACCTAGAACCATCGTACCGCAAAGATTCGCCCCAAAAGTTCCCATGGGAAATGAAGAAAATCTTCCGTTAAGCTTTAAAGAGATGAAGAAGCGGGCCAAACAACCCAACGGGGAGAAGATCAGAGAAAAGAGGACAGGCCCCCTCCATAACTCGGCGGACCAGATACTGCTTTCATGTGAATAATGTGGCAAGAGAATGGCGAGACAAATAGTCGCAACCCATGAAAGGAGGGCTAGTACGACAACAGCCGGATTGACATATTTCTGTATCAAATGCAGTGGAAGGCGAGGGGTCCAATGTCCGAGTCCGGTAGCAAGATGAGCACCAAGAAAAAGAGCCGCAAGCGAAAGACCAACTTCTGTAAATAATAATGCAAGTATTGCCATAAAGCTGAATCCTCCGTTAGGTGCTTTGTCCACACTAGTGGGTTCAGCGAAAAGCGATACATTTGCATAGCGGCCAGAGGCCACAGGCAAACTATTCACAAGAGCCAAGAAGACGTCGCGTATGAAAGTTGAAAACGAAGTAAAACACCCACAGAATCCCGTTGTCAAGCCGATGTACAATGGAATCGTTTTCTTGTGGGACTTGATAGCCAGCCTTTTACTTTCACATCCGTCAACATCATTGGCGGGAGAAGGAGAGACATCCTCATCAATGGCGAACAGCTTTTGGTCTTCACTGAGAAAGCCCATAAGGATACTACCTCCAACGTTTGCCCAAAGAACACTGGTATTGAGGGGCGCTCCGGGGTAAAATGTGAGACATTCGACGGCAATCCGTAGCAATGTGCCCGAGAAAGAAAAGAACGTCAGGTAGCTAGTGACGTAAAGAAGTTGCAAGAAGCGATGGAGATCGCCTCTATCTCGCAAGCTCTCCTTTTCACCGGGAGCATATTGATTCCCAGGGGAATTTGGAGAATCGTGTTCAGAATCTAATCCAAATTGGGAGGGTCGACCTTGTCCAGAACGTCGGCTTTCCAGATAATCATGTCGTTGGAATGTGTTTTCTGACTGATCGTAAAGAGGAGCCGGCGCCGCAACTTCATCCAGATTTGTCTGCAATTGAGACATGAGGTTCGCGAGAAGAGGGGAATCGGTGGGAGATGGAAATGGTTCGGGGAATTTTTTGATATTGAACGGTGCTGTCCTATAACAATACCATGCCCTGCGAATTAGGTCGTAACCATTTAAAAAAGAATTTCGTAAAAGGAACTTGGGGAATTTTTCGCTTCTTTCGAATTTCCACATTTTCTGTTGCTTCTGGGTTGCTTCCTTGATCTACACAACTTCCGGGAGATCCGTTTTATCCGCCCGATGCGACCGATCCGAGACTTCCCTCTCAGTTACGGGTGACCCAAGGACAAACAGGTTACTGCCATACAGAGGCTCTCACCCGGTCGATCATTGCGTCGATTTGTCGCTGGCGGATAATTACAAGAAGATCACGAGAAAATCAGAACTTTTGAGACTCGATGAAGCGTATCCGGGTGGGAAATGCCTGCATCAAGTGCCGAGAACTAAAAGCCAAGGTATGGATGAAGTTGCCCAAATGACTGTTCTCTTTGAGCCTCCAGGCTGATAAACGAGTAATTTGAAGTGCGATGGACGCCAACCAATCTGCACAAGGTGCGAAGGGTATGGCTTTCAATGCGAGTGGGCTCAAAAGGATCGCAGGAAAATCCGCTCGACTGGCAAGCATTCAAGCGCCACTTCAAGAGAGCATCAGCGGTCCACTGCCTGTTCATTTCAGGAAAACAGCAAATGTAGTCTCTTGCAGGCAATAGAATCATACGAAAGCTTGCTTGAATCCCTTAAATGCCACTTGGATTCCGCGCAACAAGACGCGGCTAATTCAAAGTTGTCGAGCATTCGAGAATTGGTTACACAGCATGTATATCTGGAAGGACAGGCAGACGTTCCTTCATCAAGTCAAGGCATTGATAGGAACATCGCAGGATCTTCGGAAATCGCGCAATCGAGTTATGTTGGCAAGGCAAGTGAAATTGATTTTATCGATAAGGTTCGCCGCTGTGTGGGAGAAGAACCAGCCGAAGAAATCCCAACGCAAGACTACAGTCAGGATCACCCTCTAGAAAGGTCTGCTCCTTTCAAATTTTCAACCCTGCTACCATCCCGCGATGAAGCTGAGATGTTCGTTTCCGTTTATCTGTCGACAATCCATATTGCATACCCCTTCTTGTCCCAGTCCGCCGTCAATCAAGCGTTGGGAAGATTCCTCGCTAGAGATATTTACCACGCCCATTTCCGCCCCTGGCTTGCAATACTCAGTAAGTGAATCAAACGTGAAAATCTTTGATTCATATCTGAACTATGTCCAGATTTTATTTTTGCCATCGGATCTTACTACACATCCTTTGATATTGAGAAAAAGTCCGAAGTTGCCACACATTTCAAATATTATCAACAGGGCGTTCTCTATTCAAGGGAACTTGATTCACACCGAGAAATCATGAGTGTGCATATCTTACTAGTGCAGTCTTTCTTACACCTCGCTGTTTCACTTACTGAAAGGTATGTGATCTCTCATCGCCGTTCAAAGAACTTTACTAATTCCCGTTTGCCCAGGTCCTGGATTACACTGGGATCCGCAATCCGTATTGGCCAAAGTATCGGACTCCATGTCGAGAGCGATATATCATCTAGACACATCACATCACATGTGGGAGACCTCTCGACTAGGCGCCGCACGTGGTACTCGATGTATGTTTTAGATCGTCTTCTTTCTTTACAGTTAGGAAGACCAGTGGCCATTCACGACGCGGATTTCAGGGTTGAGCTACCATCGAAAGAAGATACTTCAGCATTTGTGTCAGTTGATGACATCCAAGACCATTCAAATCATGCTGAGCAATCGCATCACATCGACTATTTCATAGAGGTCATTCGGTTTTCATATGTACTCGGATCCGTAATACGGAGCTTATACCAGCCGTCCCAGGTCGACTCACCTCCCGATAGAATGCTTTCAAGTGCTTCTTTTCTCGATAGCAGGTTGACCGAATGGAAGCTCAGCCTTCCACGGCATTTGCGCTTTGATCTTGGCCATACATTCGAAAGGTCCATAATTTTTAAGCGACAGGTAAGATATTAGCCCTTGGTAGAAATTCTGTGCGCCCAGTTTGAATGTGAAACTAATGTTCAATAATTAGAGAAATATGCTTGCTGTCAAGTATCACCATCTAAGAACGCTGATTCATCGACCGTTTCTTTGTATGCCCTTCTTATCCGGAAGAGATCCTGCTTTCGCCAATACCATTCAACATGATGGGAATCGCATATTGGAAGCGGAGCGAATTTGCGTGAATGAAGCAACACAAACCGCTCGGCTACTTCACAATGTTACGGACGAGCAAAGCCTGGTACATGACTTTCCGTGGTGGCAGATGATTTCATGTCTGATTTGCGCCGGTTCAGTCCTATGTGTCGCAGCAACTTTTGGCGGCAGTGAACTTGCTGAGAATAGCGGATGCTCGACTGAAAGCTTAAAGGAAGATGCTGGGACTTGTCTGCAAGTTTTTCAGGCCCTCAGCAAGAACTCTGAAGCCGCTCAAAAAGCAGCGAATATGCTAGATGGCCTGTTGAAAACGCGTTTGATGCACGGTATTGGTAAGTGATATCTCATTATCTTAGTCCAATGGTTTGCCTAACTGCGAAATTCTGGCTTATTTATTTCTCCTTGTACAGTTCCGCCATCATGCCAACCAGGTTCTGAATTTTCCGCCGGTGGAGAGATGAATGTGGAGACGAATGATTCGTATGATCACCAGCAGCTTCCCTCGCCAGAATTCACCCAAGATACTGCATCATTATGGGAGTGGCCTGGTGAGATCTTCAATAGCATGGAGTGGTCCCTCCGTTTTCTTGATTTTCCACAGGGCGACCAAGGTGGGTCATGAGCTGGGAATGTTGGGTTTTGCTTGTTTGTTTATTCATCTCATTCTCTGTCTTTTTGACGAAGCTCTGCTCTACTCTACTACTTCTAAGGGTTCATGCGGTCATTGAGCTCTATAAGTCATTACGTACTTGCATGTTGCCCTATTCTTGGGCCCAGTTTCCGTGGATCCTTAGTCCAAGTTAATCCACGTATTTGGAAATCCTGGCGATAATTGAGATAGTTTCATCAGAGATGATGTCAGAAGTTAACGAAATCGGAATTTGAGGCATATAAGCTCTTCTACGTGGATGAGATAGTAGGATGCAGAGATGATAGGGCTGATGCTGACGCTGACGTCGGGGGCTCGTATAGCTAGTGGCTTTCAGCTTATCGCGCTGCCCCGCATTTTTGCCTCGGCGGGCAATGCATAAGTCAGCCTATTTGCTTTCTCTTGCCTTGCACCAAGTTTATGAAGCTGGCCAGGGTCTTACAGTATTCTATTGAAACTTATGGCCAGTAATTTGTCGGGGTGGCTTAGACATGGCATCTCCGTCGCCACTGAGTCTATGCGCCGTTGTCTGGCTATGTCCGCTGGAGATTGAGCTTCGAGCCGCACTTGCTATGCTTGACACGATATCCGATGAAGTTCCACCCAGAGTACATGGCCAAAATGTGGTATACACAATTGGAAACATTGGACCTCACAGAGTGGCTGTTGTTGGCTATTACCAAGAGCAGGGACTTGCGGCATCAGGAAGCATGGCCGCGGAGGTCATAAGAGATCTACCCCGCCTGCAATTTGGTCTCTTAGTAGGAATAGCTGGGGGAATTCCGAGCTTAAGTGATGATATGCAGTTGGGAGATGTTGCGGTCGCAGTGCCAGAAGGAAATCGACCGGGGGTTGTTGGGTATGATCTAGGCAAGGCAAGCGAAGATGGCACTTTTGAACTCAAGCACTGGCAAAATTCGACACACCCTTTTCTTCGATCTGTGATAAACTTGATCAAAGCCCGTGGCGATTCACGTTTTAAGCGCCACTTGCCAAGCAATCGATCCGAGTTTCGACGGCCTATGTATGGGGTGCTAGATCCCGACGGTGTCCATCCAAAGGTCCACTATGGGACTATCCTATCTGGGAACACCGTTGTGAAATCCAAAGATAGAAGGGACCAGTTAAGTCGACAATATGGTGGCATTGCGGTTGAAATGGAAGCTGCAGGGGTTATGACAAGACTTCCTGTTGCAGTCATACGCGGCATCAGTGATTTTGCTGACGCGACGAAGAACAATGACTGGCAGCCATATGCCGCCATCGTCGCCGCTGCATTTGCAAAAGAGCTTTTGCTCAATCTGCCAGCTGAGACGTCTCAAGAATCTAAAAGTGAGTACTGGCTAACTATAGATGCCTGGGCTCATAGCTAACAGATGCTCAGTACTGCAGCCGGATACAACAGTTATAGACATCATGAGCACAAAGGGAATTTCTTCACCATTTGCTGAGCAAGATATCAGATTAGCGCAGGCACTTCCAGAACAATGGGCTTTTGCCGGAAGAGAGACTGAAATGGCTTTATTAAAAAAAGAGCTTGGTTATCCAGAGCGCCAACCGCTTCAAAAAGCAATAGTTGGTTTATGGGGCCTCACAGGAATTGGAAAATCTCAAGTCGCATCTGAATTTGTTAAGGAGCAGCGGGAAATGTATCCGGAGAGGGAGATGTTCTGGATTAATGGCGAAAGCCGCGAGAGCCTCGAGAAGAGTATTGTGGAGATGCTCAAATCAGGCGATCGCTCCATTAATGATAGCGAAGGATTTCGAAAAGACGCAAGAGCATCAAGACATGACCTTATCAAGCTGTTTTTCACGGAGCTTAATCGACTTGCAGATTGTCGGTGGCTTCTGGTTATTGATGGCGTGAATGAAGAAGCTTACCCAGCTACGAAGGAACAACCGCCTTTTGACATTCGTGACTACATCAATGGGCTCTTAAGAGGTTATGTTCTGATAACATCCCGACGTCGTGACGTAGTCGAGAGATACCATCCAGTGGAAGAAGTGAGAGGATTATCTCCCCCAAATGCAGTGAGTTTGATTAAATCAAGGCTGAGCCCTCAATATCTCGAAGGTAAGTTTTCTCCATTGGTATTTGATAAATTATTCCATTAGTAACGTGAATTTCAGGCGTTGGGTCACTTGTTTCTTTGTTGAAAGGCTTGCCGTTAGCAATTAGACTGGCCATATCCGTCATTTCGCGCGATCGGTGTACATGTTCAGAATATTTTGAAAGATGGACAAGCCGTGAAGAGGCAAGGGAAGTTCTTGGAAGGAACGATACACTGTATCGTTCGGTCAACTTGAGTTTTGAGGAACTCGAAAAGGAGAACCCGATTGCTTCAAAGGTTTTAACGCTTTTTAGCTTCCTACATCATCAAGATCTTTGGTATGAGCTGCTTCACAATGGCACTGAAGAAATCTATCCCACTTGGGTTCAAGAAATAGCCAATAAGAAGATCTCTTTCCAGCGGTACTCTGGTATTCTAGCTGACTTTTCATTCATCGAACGGAATTTTCCCGATAAAGACGGTCGCCGATGGGAAACTCACCCCATCATTCAGGCAGTCGCTCGTCAAAGAGCCCAGACAGACGAGCGGGAATACATGGCTTTTGCGATATCCCTTGTTGCCTCTGCCGCTCCAAGATCCCACGAAGATAGTGCCTGGGCAAAAATTAGACGCCTCGCACCTCACGTTGAAGTTTGCTGGAAATACATTGAAAAGGGAAAATCTGGACCGCAAACCGATCTTACTGATCTGGAGGGCTTAGCTCGGGTCTTTCGACACATCGGTCGGTATGATGAGGCATCTTTGATGTACCGCATGATTGAGCATGGTCTAAGCCGGCACAACTCCAACACTGACGACAAGGAATTCTTGGCGGACACGTTAACAAATCTTGGACTCGTATATACGAGACAATGGCGGTTTGAACTAGCTCTGAGCGCATTCAATAGGTCTTTGGGGCTGATGGAAGACCTCAATATCCTTACACCCGATACTTCGATGTCAACCACCTACAACAAAGCAGTTGTTTACATGTTCACAGACAAGCTGGAAGAGGCGGAGGCATTATTGCGACGTGCCGCATCACATTTTTCTGAGAGAAACTCGAATCCAAATTCCTCACAGCAAATAGGCATACAATCGATTTATCTGCGGGTATTGAACGATCTCGGAGAAGTGTTTCTACAGAAAGGAGATGTCAAATCCGCATTCGATCTCTTCAATCACATCTACAAACAGCAATCCTTCCATCAAAGAGATTTGAATCCGACAATGATTTCAATTAAATTGAATATTGGGAGAGCTTTTGGCAAGGCCGGGAATTTTTCAGAATCTCGCAAAATTCTGGTCGAGGTTATTGGTGTCTTCACGGAATTTTGGGGAAGGCATCACCCGGAAACAATGAGGGCTGTTCATGAGCTCGCTTGGACACTAATGCAAGAAGGTCGAAGCAAGGAAGATTCCGGACAAGATGGAGTCAACGAATTACAAAACGCAGAAGAGCTTTGGAATGAGGCATTGGGCTTTTACCAGGAAAGCCATGGACCGCAATCGGAGCTGGTGATTCGCATGAGGGGAAACTTGGAAAATCTACACCGTACCGCTACAGAGAACAGATGGTAAAGTAGTGAGGTCAGTGATTCGGTTACACATTTTCATGGGAGTAAATAGAATAGAAAAACTTGAGATATGACTGTGAACAACGAGCAGTATCTACATATCATGAACATCAATGCATGAGCAGGACTCATTATTTTTGAGTCATGAGTAATCCCGTCATTTATGTCGTAAATCAGCCCATCCAAGATTACAGCCTGCTGGGGGCTGGGGAGGGAATCGGGAATTTGGAGATGTCGTCACTTGTCTTCCCATCAATCGCAAGCTCTGCCACCACTGACCGATAGCCGGGGCGAACTTGAACGCGTGCCCATTGCCTAAAGCAAGAATGATATCGGGATATTTTGGTAATGGGCCAATGATGAATTGGCGATCTGGCGTGAGTGCATATTGACAGGTAACCGTGCGCAGCACTGGGCCATGATCAGGGATGATAGAATCCATGAATGCTTTCAGCTTGGCAAGCAATTCAGGAGAGTGGACGAAGGTACGATGATCGGGATGCATCACATTCCGCTGCGCATCTTGACCCGCTTTAATAGTCGGCTCTTCGTAAGTCGGGAATCCATAGTACCAGGTCTCCCCACCCCAAATCCAAACGGGAAAGTTTTTAGGATCGTAGCGCTCGGGGTCTGAAGGCTTGAAGTAGGTGACTTGTTCTTGCATAGTCGTGAACATGGGAATTTCAGAATCAAGAGGCCCCAAAAGCTTGTTGATCCAAGCATCGGCTGCAAGGATGACCTTCTTTGCTCGGAAGAGACCCCTAGAAGTTTCAATAACCACACCGTCGCGATCGGGAGTGGCTTTGTCGACGCGAGTTTTCTCCTTCAAGATCGCACCATTTGCACGAGCTTGGTACTGCATTGTAGTTACCGATTTGCTGGCGTGGACAATTCCCGTATCTTCTGTGTAGACTGCGTCGATGCCATCGGGGATCTTGAAGCCGGGCCAGCGCGCGTTGACTTGCGCCGAGTCAAGAAGCTCATAAGCTACACCATTGGCATCAAGACTGCTTGTAAAGTCACTGGAGGGAGTTGGTCCTCCTCTGGGTAAGAACACAACACCTCCGGTGATATTCACTAGCTCCAGACCTGATCGTCTTTCAAGTTCCGCCCAGTCTTTGTAGGCCGATCGTGCCAGTGCGACAATTTCAGGAGAGCCGTAAGAGGTTCTGATGATGCGGGAAGTATCATGAGATGCTCCACGAACGTGACCAAGCTCGAATTGCTCGAATCCAATGACTTTAGCTCCCTTGATGGCTGCTTGATATGCTGCACCGCTCCCAAGGGCGCCGAGACCAACAACTGCAACATCGTATCGCTCCATTGTCTATATGTCTTTCAAGTTTGAAGGCAAGTTGGTTGATGGAATTCTTTGATGAACGCTGTAGAAATGGAATTGACAGAGAACTATAAATACCATGAATCTTGCGGAGCTCGCCACCAGTCTATCGGACGAGGCACGACGAAAGTCTATTGGCCATTTCGAAGCCCTTAGTGAGCATAGGATCAAATCCGATGCTAACTCTGAGAGCCGATGTAGAATTGGCCTCGAACTCGGTGAAAGTCAGGTATCTAGCCCAAATTGGTGTCAGCGTCGGAGCTGGTCACCGCTGCGGCGTGTTGATCCACGCCTGGTATTAAACTTGCGGGGTACAAATTAGAGTCTCTGTATGAATTAACTCTTGCATTGGCGAAGAAGTCGCTTTGGTGGAGTGATCGAAAATACACATACCAATTAGAGCGGAACGGAGATGTATGTGTTTTGACCCCGTCCGCCAGGAGTGCACTACGGCCATTTGATCCGACGCTGTAACGGGATTGGGCATTCCGCGAACCAAACCAAGCTGAGCCTTATCGCAAACATTATATTACTCAAGCAAAGTGAAACCGATCGAGAGCTGTTATAGAATAGCTCCGAACATTTGCCGCGGGTTTTATCGCCAGGATCATTGCGCATGATTGGTGAAGATACGCCGAAGAAGTCGCCCCAGATCACCTAGTATGTTAGCTGTATTCGGCGAGATTGTGAGGGGTTTCCTGTGCAATAGCTCCGAGGCAGCAGAAGCGATCTTCAGTCTATTCTCAAAGCAAAATATGATTACCACACGGGGCTATGGTTTCACTTCTGGCCTGGCGTTTCCAGCTTGTCGAAACTAAATCACCAGTCATGAAAACTTAGAGTGAATTTTAGATAAAACTAAATCAAATGAATTTCACGAACTAGAGAGCTGCATGTTTGTCATAACTACTGCTACGTGCATTACTCGTTGTTCAAGAGTCCCAGAGATCAGAAATCTTAATATACCAACACATAGATGATAGGCAGCCTACATCCTGATATCTATGCCATCGATGATGTGGGTGATCTGATGTTTGGCCGAGTAGGCCGTGAGGCTCTAGGCTTTGGAGTTTGCATTTGTAAGATCTGATACATACCCCCCTCTTGGAAAGTATTCTCACATAACCTTTCAGACTGGATATTCGCTTGCGGCCCAGGCTTACTGAGTACATCCATAGGATTGAACGCAGTTTCGTCGCATGGCATTTGTACTGTTGTGTTTGTTGCAGTGTCTGCAATTGCCTCGTTTTGCCTCGCTAGCATTCGGACATTGGGAAAGATGAAATGGGCTGCATGGGCCGGAGTGATATCTGTATTCACTGCAGGTTGGTGAGCGAGCTAAGAATATATCTCCTGTACTAAATGTTTCCAGTGATGATTGCCACCATCGCGGTTGGCATCCAAGACCGACCTCCAACGGCCCCCAAGACGAGCGCCTGGGCTTCAGATTACAAGCTATTCGGGAGCCCATCTTTTACCAAAGCCATCACAGCAGTTTCTTCTATCGTGTTTGCGTACGCTGGAACTCCTGGTCAGTATTAACCTTTGCATAAATTTGTACCGTTTCAGAAGACTATTTTTAAAGACTATCACATACATCTCCCTCTTGGAGTGAGATGAAAAGTAGTGATGCGAGAAGAATGTATGCTTACCATTCTGGAACAGGATTTTTCCCCATCGTGGCAGAGATGCGAAACCCAGCACTCTACACAAGATCGCTCATGATCTGCCAGATTGCTTTAACCGCTATCTATATTTCTATTGGCACCGTCATATATTTCTACTGTGGCTCATATGTTGCATCCCCTGCTCTTGGTTCTGCGGGAGCTTTGATCAAGAAGGTAGCATATGGGATCGCACTCCCCGGTCTCATTGCTAGCACAGTAATCGTTTTACATGTGAGTTGTGAAATGATGACTTACTCTAATACAATCTGACGATTTGCAGTTTTCAAGCAAATACATTTTCGTTCGCATAATGCGCGGGTCAAAACATCTGACCGACAATTCTCTCAAACACTGGGCAACTTGGCTTGGCTGCAATTTTGCTGTCACCATCTCTGCCTATCTCATTGCTAGCGGCATTCCTATCTTTTCAAATCTTGTTGCACTCATCGGTGCTTTGCTTGGAACCTTGATGTCCTTTCAGCCGATGGGTTGCATGTGGCTATATGATAACTGGAAAGATGGCAGACAGCAGCCTACTCTCAAATGGATTCTCACATCCATTTGGAGCATTTTTGTCATCGTTGCTGGATGTTTTTTGATGGTTGCGGAAACTTACGGGTCTGTTGTGAATATTATCGCGTTTAGCAAGGCAGCTTCAGGCTCCTCTGCTTGGTCATGCGCTGATAACTCTAACTCATAGTGTTTAGCTCATACGATCTAAAATATTTGTTTCAACACCCAAGAGATATTTTTGGGCCTTTCTCTCCAGATTTATCCTTGTATGGACCTCTTGTAGACTCCTATCGTGCTCTTTGGTTTGCTGATACTAGCAGACTACATATGAAACTTCATAAATAAATCAAGCGTGTCTCAATTAAGTCCTATAACCTAAGATAGATTGCACATATGCTTGTAAACTCTCAAAAGGCCCCTTGTCAACATGTTTCCCCGAATGTGCTTAACCCACCACACGAGTGATTGTCACGGCGTCCTAGCAAAGCTTAGTATCACTATCACCAGAACGATCAATTCATGGGAACCAGAACATACCTTTCCAAAGTCGGTTGCAAATTCCGTGGTCGTGTTCTCATATATCAGATTCGGGTTTGGCTTCAGCGCGCCAGCTTCGCCAGCTTCGACCATCTCATTCTTTTGTTCGGTGGTAGACTCAACCCAGTTCAGATACTTAGGGGCCCCGGGCATGATCACATTGTCGGCCACTAGAATCGACTTGCCAGGCTTGAGAACATTCAACTCTTCCAAGAGCCACAGGTCCGGCAGATAGCGATCCTGCCAATGATCAATGAAGATCAACTCGATCTCTTGAATGGCATTGTCTTCAACAAGTTTCTTGAGTAGATCATCGCTTGATCCTACCATAACTTTGGATATGTCTTGCAGCCCAGCTAAACTGATGAGTTGATTGGCCACAGCAGCCATCTCGGGGTTCAGCTCAAGTCCTAGGAATCGCTTGCCTCCATTTCTGGATAGAGCGTCCCCGAAAAGGATTGCACTGTAGCCAACGTAGCTGCCAAGTTCAATCATGGTAGATGGTTTCTCTTGGTCGATAAGTTTGCAAACGTGGGCTCCTTTCAACTTTCCGATGTTCATCAGCATATTGAACTGGCTGTGATAGTCATCGATTGCCCCGATAACCTTTTGGGGGTTGTTGCGAATCTCCTTGATGTCTTTCCGGCCATAGATGTAGTGGAGAAGATCGACTTCTCGGCCATCCTAAAAATTGTTAGAGTAAGGCGTTTTCATAGTACTGAGTAACCCACGAGTGCGTATTTGGAAGCGGGAGGGGCATGCTGCTTGTTAGACATGATTATGGGCCGTTAAGTGCTTAGTGGAACGTTGGATGTACTGAGCAAGATTGCTTTGAAGGTGAAAATTATTCAGAAGAGATAGAGCAGCATCCCCATTTATATCACTTCAGCCTCATGAAGATCTTATACTCCCGGGGTTACAAATGGTCTTCGGCCTCGGGGAATTCGACGAGAGAGGAAATTCGGGTCATGTACTTCCTAAACGATTAATCGCCGATGGCCCCTGAGTACAACTCAGTAGGCATCAGGTTTGTAGGGATTTCGTTCATTTTGAAAGCTCATGAAGCACTTTCCTGAGCTCTACTTAAGTCCGAGAGCTCGAAGTAATATCTTACAGAATCCTTCGGATTTATCGCGCGGGCCCGATTTAGGGAGGGTCCATTAGCATTTCCCACACTGTCAGCTTACGCCGCCAATGCCAGGTCGAAATCATATATTCATGGGGCGAGCCAGCAATTGGCAAAATTTGGGGGGTTTTGATGGGGATGGCAATGAGATGGCATTGTTTTGATGATTGTGTAGACACATTTACATTATCTCGCACAACCTCGTCTAATTCTAAGGCATCAAGTCATGACATCATATCGCCCATAGTCCGAGACGCCGCCTAAACGCCGTCGTCCAGAATGAGAAGCGTAGCAAAGACACAAGGGGAACTTACCAGGTTATCCCCGGAGAACAAAGTAGTCCGAGAAAGAGTCAATGTGACTCAAAATAGCCTAAATGCCGGTGATTCATTCACCAAACGCCATCTAGCCCGACTTCCCGAAAGGGTTTAGGGCGGCGTGGTGGGGGACCACTCTGGAATCTTCGACGGCTTCAATGATTTCATTCTTCAACCTCACGCGATCTTCCGTTTCAACCATACCGACGACTCTCTCAAATTTTCACCCCTTTCTCCACCAACACAGACCTATATACCACCACAATGTCTGACTGGGATACCGTCACCAAGATCGGCAGCAAGGCCCGCGGAGGCCCAGCTGGACCCCGCGAAACCACCGTCAAGGGTCGCTCGGCATTGAACGCCGCACAGCGCTCCGGTGCCGTCCTCGGAACAGAGAAGAAGTACTCAACTGGTAACCTCGTGAGTGGCTTCACATTTGAATCCTATACAACAACCAGGCTAATTTTAACAAACGAGCAGGGTGCCAAGTCTGGAGCCCCCGAAGGACAACATCTCACCAAGGTGGACCGCAGTGACGACATCATCAAGCCCAAGACCGTCGGCTACGCCGTCGCAGATGCCATCAAGAAGCGCCGCACCGACGAGGGATACAAGATGACCCAAAAGGAGCTGGCCACCAAGTGTAACACCACCGTCACCGTCGTCCAGGACTTCGAGCGGGGCAGCGCCACTCCTGACCAGAAGGTCCTCTCAGCGATGGAGCGAGTCCTCAACGTCAAGCTTCGCGGGTCCGACATTGGAGCCGAGAAGTTCCCCAAGAAGAAATAGACGTCGGCATCTAAATTTTGCATTTTGTTATTTCGACTTTTTTCTTTTTTTGATGATCACAATACCACCTCGCTGTCAAGCGATGTCTATTGTTCTACTGCTTTTGCTGGTCGGATGAGCGCTGACCTTGCATGGAAATGGCTGATAGAAAACTATTAAAATGTACAAATGAGATACCTTCATCATCAATAATGAGTGCTGTGATTGTAGAGCGCTAGGGCTGTGCGATGACATATTTCTGTGGGGACTTGAAGGATGACCTCAGGGCCTCCACCAGTTGACCAGAGTTAAATTCAATTCTAAGGTTGAGTTGCCCGTTGCCTGTACATGTAGATGACGCGCGACTCTGGCTTGATTCAGACCTCGGGATGAATGACCACATTCATTGCTACGATAGATCGAGTAAGAACTGATGTGACACTTTCTGGGTTCAGAGATCTAGTCTACGCTAAATTATGATTTATTGGAAAGGTTTTAATTGGATTTTGCAAGGCTTCGTCCTCTATTTTGTAATATGTTCGCGACCTTCGATCGGTAATTCATGAACACAACCGAGGACCAACATATAACTCGAAACTAAAGAAGTGAAGCATGCTCTTTTATTAAACCAAAAATAACTCCGGTTGATCATGTAGGAATCAAGCAATGAGAACCGTGCCTTGAAAGGTCATCATCTCATCTCATATGCTGAACTCGACACATCGAGTCTTTATAGCATCGTAAACACGTACACAGAATATTGACTGAATAACATTTTTTTGCCCTTTTTTTCTTACTTTCGCAATTGCTCCCGCTCAACCTCGTACATGAAATCGAAGTAGGGCTTGTCGAAGTGGTGGATACGGACGTAACCGTCCTCACCACCGGAGGCATATGCGGTTCCAGAGGGGTGGACATCGATGGTGTTGAGAGGACCGAAGTGACCACGGACACGGCCGATCTCGTCTTCGAAGACCTTGTGGTAGAAGCGGGCCTCGAATTTACCCTGGCGAGCGGAGGTGGTTGTGACATCCATGGCGGCTTGACCACCACCGAGGATCACATAGTCCTTCTTGGAGGTAATGCTTGCGGAGTTGAGGGGGGTATCGGCGGGGTAGGTCTTGAGGATAGCGAGGCTGCGGGCGGACAGGAGCTGCATATAATTAGCTGGGGATCATGGCGGAAACTAGTTTCAGACTAACCTTGGCGGACTTGTCCTTGGAAGCGGTGATGAAGTGGGTGCGGTCAGGTGAGAACTGGATGTCGTTAATTTGATGGTCGAACTCGTGGGCTTGGATGTTCTCGAGTTGGTCGCCGGTCTGACAAAGGTTAGAAAAGTCTGCAAAGCACAGGATATTGTCTGGCATACCTTGGGGTCGTATTGGCTAACACTGCCGTCCTCGTGTCCAGCAATGATGTACTTGCCCAGATAACTCCATCCCGCGACTGTGGCCTTGCTCTCGTTGCAAGTGATACGCAAGCTTGGCTCGTCGGCCTGCTGCTCCAGGTTGCCGAGCTGTCCATCACCGTAGGCGATATCGATAACCACGATTGTACCCAGGAAACCCATACGCTTCTCAGTCACAGCCAACAACTGGCTTCCGTCGGGGGAGAAAGCCACGCGCTTGACAGCTGTTGGGAAGTCCCAGACCTTCACGCACTCTCCAGTCTTGATGTTCCATAATCGCACGGTGTTGTCGGCAGATCCAGTGGCGAGAAGAATGGTATTGGGGCTCACGTCGACAGTCCAGATGGCACCCTGGTGGCCAGTGTATGTTCCGAGACGCTCGCCGTTGGCAGACCACCATGCGCACACAATCTTATCCTTGGCGACGGAAAACAGGAGATCACCATCGCGGTTGAACCGAATTTGGTTGAGGGACCGTTCCTAGCTTCGCAGTCAGTATATTGTCGACGGGGAATTTTTGTAGACATCCGCAGAAGGCGGCGGGCAGGAGGCACGTACGTGGCCCGAGAGCAAAATAGGCCTCATTTTGACAGGGTGCGACAGACGACAAAAGGAGTGACCGTTGTTGAGGAGGTAATCCGCGGTGATCGACTTTTACGGGGCTCGTAGAGGGGGTGGTCGCTAGCCGCTTTCCATTGACTACCTGAATTTGATCGCACACATTCAATCTTTAGTTTATGGCCTGAGGCATCAACAGCGGGGCGGCGGATCATTACTTTGTCCGTGAGTCTTCCCACGTGACAGACCAGCCCTTGCCCTTCTTCCCTTTCTCGGCCACTGCATGTGCTCCGATGGCGGATCGTTCCTTATCGACGTTTATTAACGTTTGAGTTATCGCGCCTCATAATATTAGGTTTTGTGGCCTGAATCCTGTGGCCCCCAGGCCGGACTCGGGGGTCCATCTTTTTTTCCCGTCGGTGATACAAGGTCCCCTTCAGGACTGAAACTGAACGGAAAACTCAAGGGGTTCGTTCTCATTTCGTGAGGGGAGTAATTGGAGACCAGGTACAAAAGGAGTGCGATTTCACGTTGGAAAGCTCCGGGATTTCCCTCAGCAGAATACATTCTACAGCACGCCAGAGTCGAGAACTGCCTTCGAGGACAGACTCACCTAATCAGGAACCCCAATGCTTCCCGCGGCAAATCGAGTCCCCCTGCAGGCGCGACTGGCCAATCTTCGAATTCGCCAACCCCGCACATTTTCTTCACTTGTGAAGTGCTCATTCTCCTCCGCACGAGGGGTCCGGTCTTGCTTGTTATCTCGCCCGGCTCCACTGCCCGCCGCCTTTTTAAGAACCCCGCCAGCCGCCCCTTCTCATCGTCCCTACAGCAGTTCCGCCATGGCTACCAAAATCGACGGCACGGCCATTGCTAAGGGCATTCGCGAGGGCCTCAAGACTGAGATCGAGCAGACTCAGGCTGTGAACCCTCGCTTCAAGCCTAACCTGGTCATCTTCCAAGGTATGTTCTCTTGGAGGGGTAGCTTCACGAGACAAGAAAAAAAAAGTACCGCGGCTAACAACACATGCAGTCGGTGACCGACCTGATTCTAGTGAGTTTTGAATTGAATACACGGGCTCGAGGCAGACCGGCGCAGCAATGAATTCTAACATTCGCAGGCACCTATGTGCGCATGAAGTTGAAGGCTGCTCAGGAGGTACTTTCTCGCCCCATGGCCCCATATCTCGAATGTTGCTGACCCATTAGGCTGGTATCGTCTGTACCCTGATTAATGTCCCCGAGACCAGTACCGAGTCAGAACTTCTCCAAGAAATCAACAAGGCCAACAACGATGCGGCTGTCCACGGTATCCTGGTCCAGCTGCCTCTGCCTAGCCACTTCTCCGAGCACACCGTCACCTCTGCCGTAGCTGATGAGAAGGATGTCGATGGATTCGGCGCTATCAACATTGGTGAGCTGGCAAAGCGTGGGGGCCGCCCTTTGTTCACTCCTTGCACCCCGCTTGCTGTGATGGAGTTGTTAAAGGCCAGTGGAGTCGACCCCGCTGGTAAGGAGGCCGTGGTACTTGGCCGCAGTGACATCGTTGGCAGCCCTGTCAGTTTCTTGCTCAAGAACGCTGATGCCACTGTGACTCTGTGTCACTCCAAGACCCCAGATATTGCCCGTATCGTCAAGAACGCAGACATTGTGGTCGCAGCTATTGGCAAGACGGAATTTGTCAAGGGAGAATGGCTCAAGCCTGGCGCCGTCGTCATCGATGTCGGTATCAACTACAAGCCCGATGAGACCAAGAAGTCTGGTCAGCGCCTGGTTGGCGATGTGGAGTTCGAATCTGCCGCAACTGTCGCTTCCCAGATCACCCCCGTTCCCGGCGGTGTTGGCCCTATGACTGTCGCCATGTTGATGAAGAACGTGGTGACCTCCGCCAACTCATACTTCGAGAGACAGAAGGATCGCCACATCGTCCCATTGCCTATCCGTCGTCAAAACCCTGTCCCATCTGACATCGACATCTCTCGCGCACAGTACCCCAAGGCTATCACCCAGGTCGCGTCTGAGATCGGCATTGCTACTCACGAACTCGAGCCATATGGCCACACCAAGGCCAAGGTCAGCCTTGATGTTTTGGATCGTCTGTCTCACCGTCGCAATGGACGCTATGTCGTGGTTTGCGGTATTACTCCTACCCCATTGGGTGAGGGCAAGTCTACTACCACTTTGGGTCTTACCCAAGCTATTGGTGCTCACCTCAACCGCATCAGTTTCGCCAACGTTCGCCAGCCCAGCCAAGGCCCTACCTTTGGTATCAAGGGTGGTGCTGCCGGTGGTGGATACAGTCAAGTCATTCCTATGGATGAGTTCAACATGCACTTGACTGGTGACATCCACGCCATCACGGCTGCCAACAACCTTCTCGCTGCCGCTATTGAGACTCGCATGTTTCACGAATCTACTCAGAAGGACGGCCCCTTGTACAAGCGTCTTGTGCCCGCCAAGAAGGGCAAGCGTGAGTTCCAGCCCATCTGGTTCCGCCGCCTGCAGAAGCTCGGCATCGACAAGACCAACCCTGATGACCTCACCCCTGAGGAGATCACTCGCTTCGCCCGATTGGACATTGATCCCGAGACCATCACTTGGCGACGTGTTTTGGATGTCAATGACCGCCACCTGCGTGGTGTTACTGTCGGCACTGCCCCTACAGAGAAGGGCCTGAGCCGTGAGACTGGTTTCGACATCTCCGTTGCCAGTGAATGTATGGCCATTCTTGCCTTGAGTAATAGCTTGGAGGACATGCGTGAGCGTCTTGGCCGCATGGTCGTCGCCAGCTCTAAGAACGGTGACCCCGTCACTTGTGATGACATTGGTGCCGGTGGTGCTCTGGCCGCCTTGATGAAGGACGCTATCAAGCCCAACTTGATGCAGAGCTTGGAGGGAACTCCCGTCCTCGTCCACGCTGGTCCCTTCGCCAACATCAGTATCGGTGCTAGCTCCATTATCGCTGACAAGCTTGCCTTGAAGCTTGCCGGTACCGAGCCCGATGAAGACCACGATGCCAAGACTGGTTTCGTTGTTACCGAGGCTGGTTTCGATTTCACCATGGGTGGTGAGCGATTCTTGAACATCAAGTGCCGCTCTTCTGGCCTCCAGCCCGACACTGTTGTCATTGTCGCTACTGTTCGTGCTCTCAAGGTTCACGGTGGTGGCCCTGACATCAGCCCTGGTGCTGCCCTTCCTGAGGTGTACCGCACCGAGAACGTTGATGTCCTCCGTGCTGGTTGTGTCAACTTGCGCAAGCACATTGCTAACGCTAAGCAATACGGTGTTCCCGTTGTGGTTGCTATCAACAAATTTGAAACCGACACCGACGCAGAGCTCCAAGTCATCCGCGAGGAAGCCATCGCCGCCGGTGCCGAAGACGCCGTCCCTGCCAACCACTGGGCTGAGGGTGGTGCTGGTGCCGTGGACCTTGCCAAGAGTGTCCTGGCTGCTAGCTCAAAGCCAAAGGACTTCAAGTTGCTCTACAGCTCCACTGGCAGCGTCAAGGACAACATCGAGGCTATTGCCCAGAAGATGTACGGTGCTGACGCTGTTGAGTTCAGCGAGCTTGCGCAGAAGAAGGTCGACACCTACACCAAGCAAGGTTTCGGCAATCTGCCCATCTGTATCGCTAAGACTCAGTACTCTCTCAGCCACGACGCGGCTCTGAAGGGTGCCCCAACTGGCTTCACTGTCCCCATTCGGGATGTTCGTCTTGCCGTGGGTGCCGGATACCTGTAAGTTCCTTATTCATCTGATGCAGCAAGAAATCTTCTCTCTAACAATTCGAATAGTTACGCATTGGCCGCTGATATCCAGACCATCCCTGGTCTGCCCACCGCACCTGGCTACATCAACGTCGACATCGACACTGAGACTGGAGAGATTGGTGGTCTCTTTTAAACCACCAACTCACAACTACAAAAGTCAACTGTGCCAGATGCATAGTCCTGTATATACAATTGGCCTTTTGATGACTGGAGCATTTTTTCTTTAGTTTCTTGAGCTGTTTTCAACACATCTACATTTGACGATTAGGCGTCCGATTGGGGGAGCATTTAGACGGAAATTTTCAACACCGAGCTCATGGTCTCATACGAGATTGAAAATGAATATATGTCAATAATTCAACGATAATGCAATATTATTTGCAAATTCAAATTCACATTTCCTAGGGTTTCAATGCTACCATGTAGGAACCGGCCGAGTCGACTCTCTGCATGGACTCAACTGGAAGGGACCCCCTCCAGCAAGGGGGTTTCCCGGCGACAGCTACAGAGACAGGTCTATTATTTGCTCTCGCACCCGAAGTTGTACGACGCATTAGGTTAACGTTCGTCCCAGCATAATTCGCGCACACAATAAGCGCGAGTACCTCGGAAGCCCCATGTGCCAGGGGAGTCCACAATCCACGAACACCACAATATTCGACCAACCCAGGCCTTGCTTGAATAACTGCTCGGCTCCACAAGACAAGCACGACAGGCCCATCGAGCCCCGGGCCACGTAGATCATGATTTACAATAGCCTGGGGAATCAATGCAACCTGCCCACCACTCGGACGCCCACGATATGAGAACCACTCCACCCCCAAAAACTTACACATGGTAGTTAGACCCGTGAAGAATCCAATTCGCTCATCAGAAGGTTATCCTCTGGGAGCCTCGATTCAGATCGGTGATAGGGCAAGCCGTTGGAATGTGGAATCGGTCTTGGCTCGGTAGCCTCGTACGAGCACCTCTGTCCCAATGATCGGCGGTCTCGGCGAATTGTCGTAGATTCGGATTGGCCGAATGTTACTTCATGAAGAGTCTCTTGTCCAATAATATCTTCTGAGGATTTATCTGGGGAAGTCGGCCTGGCTAGATCAAATGTCCTTGACGCAATCGGCGTGCCCGGCCTACTTAATCCGGCGCCGTGAGGCATTGGTAGAGCCAACCAGGGCGATGCAGATTTGCAGAGGGGTTTCTGAGGATCACTAGGGTTGGGGACAATTAGTGCGAGATGTGCTGAAGAGTCTTTCGTTCGGAACGTCCGTTTGTTTCATTCTTTGCGAAATATTTCTAGGTCAGGAACCGCACTCGTGAGACTCCTACCTAAGTGCAATTGAGCATCTTCAACGCACCGTCGCAACTACTCAATGTCAGGAGCGCCTTTTGGCTGCCTATTCTATCACCACTCCGATCCAATGGAATGACACTTGCATTCAACTCCCCTTTTTTATTACGCCGCGCTCTCGTGAAACTCCCAAGGTTCATTCCTCCGACCATGCGTGTGGTGGCCATCACGTCTGCTGTTGGCACTCTAGCGCTTGTGACTGTTCTACTGCGACTATGGACCAGGTTCATGGTTATTCATAGCCCTGGTATTGACGACTATGTCATTGTGGGTGCATTGGTATGTACGCTCGAGCATAGTAGTTGCGAGGAACCTTCTCACAAGCGATTAGGCATGCGGCATTGTGCTTTACGCATGCATATTGGTTGGTAAGTTGATATTTCTGGGTTTATAAATGATAAGTTGTCTAATTGATTGAATAGAATATCACTATGGCATTGGAATTCCAGAAGCAGAGTTAGCCCCTGAGACCATTTCTCAACAGCTGCATGTAAGTACTGCCTGCCAAGGTCCAGGTCAAGCCTCTGACATCGTATAGTATCTGTGGCTGTCGGTCCCATTTTACAATATATCACTCATCCTATCCAAAATCTCCGGCCTGTTCTTCTATCTACGAATTTTCCCTCAGCGCGAATTCAGGATATGGGTCTTCGTCGTCATGGCTTTCCTCGTTATTGCAGGATTGTGGATGCTCTTGAGTGGTTTTATATTCTGCATGCCGGTCAACGCCTTCTGGGATGTTTCACTAGGTGGAGACAACCGCTCAGGACATTGCCTGCCAGAAGGCCCAGTGTGGTTCACCAATGCTGGTCTTCAAATATTCACTGATCTTGTCATTATGATCATGCCAATGCCCTTGATTTGGCGACTTCAACTACCACGCTTGAAGAAGATTGGTGTCATCTTAATTTTCTGCGTGGGAATCTTGTGAGTAATGATCGATCTATATTTGCTTCAACGTTTGCTGATAAAACCATAGTGTTATTGCCACCAGTTCGGCCCGGCTCTATGAAATGACTGGCGTTGTCAACAAGCAAGATTTTACAAGTAAGTCTAACATATGCTTTCTCATTCCAACAAGCGCTAATTTCATTAGGGAACAATGCCGCGGCAGGAGTCTGGTCAAGCCTTGAAGTTGACGTCTCATTAATTTGCGCCTGCCTACCACCACTCCACCCTCTGCTCTCCCGTCTCTTCTCCTACTTCTTCCGTCCACGACCTCTCAATTCCTCCCCGGCATCAAAATGCCAATCACACACAATGAGCCTTACGGGTGAACGCAAACACTCTAAACATTCCATATACGACCATCCCATCGGCCCAGAAAACGGCATTTTCATCAACGATTGCTTTTTCACGGGCCCCGCAAGTTATTCCGCCAGCGTGGCGAAAGTCCAATCCCACCAAACTGAAGCCAAAGATACAAATGGTATCCGCGTTGTACGGGAGCTGCGAATCGGCTCTGACTTGGTACCTGACCCAAGTATCTTTGGGAAGGATCCGTATGATCCGGATATCGAGATGGGGTCTGGGAGCAGTAAGACTGGACCCAGTATCGAGTGGGATCTTGGAGATTTCGAGTTTCCCGATTATAAGGAGCGGATGAACAACCCCATTTGATGTAAATAGCAAGACATGAACATATCATGAGTTACGAAGCCATAGAAACGAACACGAAGAATCTGATCTCTCTTTCTCGTTTATCATAAAAACCTACATAAAGATTAATCTATTATAGACTGGGGCGAGCAGAGTCCTTCCACCGGAAAGCCTGTTCAATAGCTTTGGCGACCTTGACACAGGTCTCTTCGCCAAACCTTCCTCCAACAACTTGGAGTCCAACTGGCATACCGTCGACGAGATTAATATCATCTTAAATTGTCAGCGCTACGTCTCTTAATAAACTCAAAACTCCAAGACTTACATTGCTCCTTATTGAATTTCTCACTGTCGTTCCGGGGAATGAAATCCGACCATTCTTTATTCGGTTGATCCTTGGCCTTGGATGCCACCGTGACTGGAACAGATAGAGCTGCATATCCAAGGAGATTCCAGATAGCGGTGTGTCCAACATAAGGGCTGGATTTCACCCATGTCCAAGGTTTATATCCAACCCATGCTGTGACTGGCATGATAAGAGCATCAATTTCAGAAGACACCCAGCGGTCAAGATACTGAGTTTCGTAGTTATATTTGTCCGCAATCAACTATTGGACATGGTCAGCTCTATCACTTGATTCCAAGGTTCTGTCGGCGACATTGTTATCGACTCACTTGATGTGTTTCTGAGGTTGTTAATATATGATCGGGAGTTCCAACCAACATTCCTTCAATAATAGGTTCGCCGGTAAGATCTGTCTTCTTCTGAACATTCTCACCACCATCAGAGAAGATAGCTTTCTCCCATAATTTATATCCATGAGCGTGGGATGATGCATCCCATTCAATGACTAAGACAGGTCAGACCGATATCGAAATTTTGCTCGAAGAAGAATTACCTTCATGTCCTACTGCCCTTAAGGCATCAACAGTCTCACGAACAGCTCTCTCAATTGGAGGCTGCACTCTGACAAGTCCATCATCGAGCACAAACCCAATCCTCAAACGCTTGGCACGCAGAGAGGCGATACTGCTTCTCCATGGAACTGGCGCGGTATGTTGATCAAGTTCCCAGGGCCGAGCACATGGTAAAGCTTCCATGTAGCGCTCAATACTTGCCAAGCTAACGCTCATCGGACCTGCAACTGATCGAACGATGTCCTGTCCAGGACTTCACATAGTTAGTACTCGCATTTTTACAAGTATTCTTGGCAACGCATCAACTTACTTTCCACGCTCATAAGGATGGCGGCCTGGAGTTGGAGAAAGTCCATAAAGCCCAGTTAGAGCAGCAGGAATTCTAATTGATCCTCCCAGATCTGTTCCAATTCCAATCGGGCTTCCTCGCGCCGCGACGATAGAGCCTTCGCCACCTGAGCTTCCGCCAGAAATCAAATTGCGGTTGAAGGGGTTAACACATTGTCCAAATACATGGTTGTATGAATCGGACATCATCATCGACTGCGGCAGATTGGTTTTCACGTATAGAACAGCGCCTAGTCGGCGCACGGTCTTTGCGACTGACTTGTCAGCTGGAACTGGGCTACCAGTTAAACCAACCCATCCTGTTTGAATGTGTTAGTTTTGAATTCTTAGAAAGGCTTGTTTCGCTCATACCAATAGAAGTGTCTTGTCCTTTGATCGAGAAAAGATCCTTAATCGAAACAGGAAGCCCATGTAGAGGACCAAGGGTCTTGCCTGTCTTAGCAAGATAATCATCCATTCCTTTTGCGACCTCCAATGCTTCCTCAAAGAATATCTCCGTGCAGCATACTGTCAGCTGGTGCGCTATCGCCGCCCGCTTGCAAAATGCCTTCGTTAATTCGTAAGATGACAGCTCCCCAGACGAGAGCTTGCGCAACAGAACAGTAATATCCGTTTCCTCAGTCAGTGCTAATTCCTCTGCTGTTAAAATCTCCCGGATATATGCCAAGGCATCGGGAGTCGATTCAGCCGAGGGGATCGAATCGAGACGCCATTCAGCTGGGATAAGCGCGGCCTGCTGCTCACGCTTTTTGCTAGCACGGTCTAAGTACGATGTGGCCGCCATAATCTGGTATTGAAGTCGATTGCTAATTTACTTGAACATTAAGAGTCTAAGCGGTGATCAGTGTGTTTATATTTACAAGAAGGCACAGATAAGCCGTGCGGAGAAGAGAAGATAGGTTTCCTATTTCGGAAGGCAATCTACGCTTCTCCACTAGACAATCGACTTACTCCTCCACCGCACTTCACACTGTTCCTGCGCGTCCGGATATCGAGGAAACTCGCCATTTTGGCAGTTCCGCCAATAGGCTCGTAGAATGTCGCAGTGTTGGGCTTTGCTTGCATACATGCCTGTTAGATACGCCGGGGTCCCTAAATGGACGTAAAAACAGGACGAGGGCGGGATCTTCGAAATTGCGTCACATATCCGGTCTGCCAGGGAAGATAGAACCTTATCGTGGTGAGAAGAACCTGCCCCTGGATCCAAATTGAGGGCGAATTTTCTCAGTGTGCCCATCGCTGACGTGTAACGATAGATTTGAGCTGTCAGGCCCTGGTCGGATGTATTTGTCGATTCTAGCGATAAGATCTGCTCCATAGCTCTCGAGTTCATATCTAGTATGTCTAACGGCGTATTGTGTCTTGATAAGCGCGCAAGAAGCTGGAATGTATCCGGCGGGCACCCAACAGAATCTAGAAACTGGCTAGACATGATCTCGCGGTGCCAGTCGTCGAATATCAAGTCGCTCTCTCGAACCAGAGCTCCAGTCACATCAAACCATAAGAGATAAGCCAGTACATCTGTAAGCCCTGGCATCTGAGATGCAAGCCGGTCAATGTCTTCTCTAGAATGGCAATGGAGGTCGAGAAGCGACCGCGCTCCATGCAAATGGCGATGCCATTGACCGAATGATCCACAGCAAACTTCGAAGATCGCAAATGTGGCAATGCCGAATAATGCTATCGGATGCCCTGACTCAATGACCTTGCTGAGATTCCCCAATGCCATGAGATGGGACTGTATAGACCGGCGATCAGAGCCTTTGAGACGAGACTGCGCGAAGCGCAATGTTCGAGAAATAAGTTGGACGGTTTCATTGGGGAGATCAGGTTTGCTGGACTGTATCTCTTGATAAAATTGGGCAAGTAAATCAATGAAGCCATATAAATTGATTGTAGTCTTTTGATCGCCTGAGGTACCACTCTCGGCACACGTCTTCTGTGCCTTGTCTGTTTCTGTCGCAGATATAGGCTTATCTTCCCCATTATTTGCCCCAGTCATCCATTTGACTCGGTGGGGATACCGGCATGTCGCCCCGGAGATCTTGCAAGCGCGGCAGGTTGGGCGGTTGAGATCGCATTTGGTTCCTTTTGCGCGGCACCTGTCGCAATGACGGTCTCTCCTCACTCCTCGTGGCTTCTTTATTCGATTCATGCTCTCTGCCATGTCTGGTATTATGAGGAATCGAAATTCGCAACAAAGCCGACAAGAGATAGCGATGCGGGGAAGATATGCTTCCTCATTCGGCGTAGCGAGGGGAGCCGCTCGGCCCGATGGAGAGAAGTCCGGATCAATATCAGCTAAGTTAAAAAAGGTATTTTGTACAAACGAGTGTATTTCTCGAGCTATCAGCTAAACATTGTCTGCTCTAATGTGTATAGGAAACGACTGGATGGCTGTAATACCACAAACTGATAGTCAGGCCCTGTGGAAGCGAGAAAACGAGCCAGCTAGAAAGCAGTAAGACAGGCGAATGGAACAATGCAGATACAAGTGAAGAACAGAAATACACAATGAAACACTGCATGGGCTCAAGAAGTGTAAAGAGCGAAAACGAGAAAAGAATGGAATCCAAGAAGCAACGCATGAACCAGCCAACTGTCGAGCAACGAACATCAAAGGAAAACACGAACCCGATAAACTCCAAAATTCAAACAAAGAAGAAACAACATCTCTCCTCTCAGCGGTGAGGGCCATGACTGCCCCAGTTGGGGACCATCATCTTATGCCAGTATTGATTTGCCGCTTCTTTCCCCTCATGCTTTTTCTGCATGGCAGCCTCGCGACGATCCCGGCGTTGAGTATAAGAGTTGATCTGCTCCGGCTTTGCTGGGTCTGAGGGCTCGGGGTTCTGTGTACACTCAGTAGTGACCACCTTCTCCTTCTTGGCTGTGCGCTTCTGGAAGCGAACATTCCGGCGTGTTTTTGAACGAACTCTGCGAGGCTTGCGCTTCGAATTGGTATAGGCCGATGAATTGAAAGTATTCTTGGCTTTAAACGGAGCTTTCTTAGATGTCGTAGCTCCGTTGTTCTTGGCTCTCAGAAATTCGACCGCCTGTGCAAGGGAAATAGTGGAGGCAATGCTAGTAGGGCTTCCTTCGCTGCTTGCAAATGGATATGGCGAGTCAGGCCGTTTACCAGTACAGTTCTCTTCCTCAAAGAGACTTCGCATGAGATCACGCTTTGTCTTGTCTCGCTTCTCTGAGGCTTCATCGTCGGCTGGTTGATTATCATCTCCGTCCACAGATGTTGCGGGTGTGTCTGCACGATCCTGTGATGCCTGCGGTGATATTTTTGTCTCTGGTTGAGCAGGGACAGATTCTTCGGAGCTTGAAGGACTAGAGTCAGACAGCTTCAAAGGCTTTTGAAAGCCGAGCGATGCTGATCGAACATGGGCACCCTTGCCAACCATGTCTACCATTTTCAGGCCCACAAGTGGGTTCTGGATAACGGAGACCAACGGTATAGCCGGAGGAGGCAGCACCAACGAGTCCTTTGGGTCTGCATTGAAGTCGTGTCTTGGCATCGTTGTGAAGAAAGCTGGTGGACAGGTTCTAGTTTGCTCAGTTGAAGAAGGCGGCGTCTGTGATTGTGAGTCCGCATTTCTTTCAGACACGCTTTGGTGCTGCGAGTCGACGCTACTCGAGCAGTGGTGACAAATCACATCATACTCTCCTTCACGGGGTATGAAATTCGGCGAGACAGCCTGCATGCCACAGAGCATATCCGGCGTGACACAGACGACCAACCACGCCGGCAATTCGTCGAGGGGAATCAACGGGGTGAAGAAGCCTCCAGGACGATACACGCAGAAACGAGGACGAGGCTGAGTATGAGAGAACAAAAGCTGGTAGGGCATCATCTTGACAGCTAGGCAAGATGTCAACCAGAATATAATATCGAGAAACAAATGATAGTTTCGCCAAGTGGCGGACGAATGCGTTGGATATACGAAAAGCAAATGACACCAGTACAGCGAACTTAGTAAAGAGTGCAGTAAAGAATGAAGATTCTTCGGACGATAATGAGTGTAGTCAATGTTAGTTGGAACAAAAAGCGAGAGTGGGTGTGGGAGAGAAGAGAAAAGGAAGAAGCTGACGTTCGCATTGTTTATTTGCAACTATCTCGCCATCGCACCTTCCTCATTCTATCCGGCAAGAGCACTAACATCAAACTTCCTCTTTTGGCTTCATACTAAAAAGCCTTTAGCTGGGAGTAAATGTTCCATTCTTGCAAACAAAACCCAATTTCGGATTGAGCGACGCCGTCGCATTCATACAAATCACAGACGCAGGCGCCATGTTCTGCGGAATGAGCTGTATATTATTCGTCCGAAATCCCTTGCAAGATGAATTTGTATTGCATTCCATGATCACAGCCTGCGTGTGCGTAAGGTTTTTCGGTAAGCCAGCATTATACCAACAGGGGTCCGTCACGCATGACCCATCTCCCGGCTGGTAGGTGTTGATTGTTCCAGTGAAACCAGACCAAGTAAAATTCTCCATCATGACAGAAGCATTATTCACGCGACCATCGACTTGTCCGTTCCCAAGCTGTGTCTGAGAAGAGCCCTGGTTCATATAGGTCTGAGTCACGTAGATAGGAAAAGTGACATTGTAGACGCGGATATTGCTCCACGTCACGTTCTTCACAAGACCCTGTCCTCCGATCCATGACTTGAACCTGGCTGCGTAGAGTGCATTGATGGCTGTGACATTGTCGAATCGGATATTGGAGACGTTCGCGAACTCGCTCGGGTCCTGCCCAAGCGAACCGATGCTCATTCCATGCGTCTGATATCCAATAGTATTTCTACCAAAGTAGATGTTATGAGATCCAGATTGGACAGCAATAGCGTCATCTCCATTATATATGACACTGTCGGTGATGCGAATGTTTGTGCCAGTGACATCAAATGCATCTGTATTGAACGGAAACGAACCAGTCGTAGATTCGGCATCGACGAAAGCTCGAGATACGGAAATATTATTTCCCTTGAGCTGGACACCCCAGGCAATTGGCTTTCGAGATTTGAAGTATTGCAATGTGCTGTTCTGGGCGTTGAACTGCATCAAATGCGGGCGATCATCAATCCCCGTTCCATTAGGCGGGTTCGCATCCCACCACTCCTGTCCATAGGAGATGATCCAGCCATTATTTACCTCGGGCGAGCCTTTGTAGTCAATATTGGAACCAGCCAGCGAGAACCAATACTTTCCGTCAGAATAAACTGATCCACTCGAGCCATTGACGATTTCCTGGACAGCTGTAATATTCCTTGGCAGATGGATGTTTCCATTCATGCGGATCTCAACATTACTGAGATTTGTAGCACTGATAGGCGTATTGGCATAATAGTCGACACCGCGTTGGAACTCAATGACCGAATTAGATGCACATTGGCAAAATGCTTGTGCAACCGCCGGGGAGTCATCAGTGGTGCCATTCGAGGAGGGAATTATACAACGCTTGGGACGATCTGTCGAAGCACTGAAAACGAAAGAGAAAAATAAGGGCCATAAGGCCACTGTTCGAGCTTGCATTTGGGGAGTCAAGCAATGCCACGATTGAAGACTCAAGGCAAGTTAGGCCGGCACTGGCTGTCAATTTAAACTCGCATGGGCTCATATCGCTCATATCCCATGCAACGTTGCCGGGGTATGAAAACGAAAACCATTACCCCGGCCTTGAAAGTCTATTCAAAGCGATAGCATATTTAATGTGGAGATGCGCACTGCAAGTATGAAGCTTTTATGGATGGATTTCTTCTCTCCAGATTCCGTTTCCCAACGATTGGTGGGAAAATACGAGCGATCGGCATGAATCTGCAGCCGCAAAGCCGGGGAAATAGCCGCGAATTAGCCGGCCAGTTAGGTTGACGACAGTTTGAGAAGCCCCTCAATAATTCCTCAAATGCTTAGCATTGCAGGCATAGATCGGGTTTGTATCCGTCTTTTCATGTTCAGCGCTCTCCTAGCAGTGGAAGAATACCGCCCAGCGGGCGTTCAAAAATGTCTGGTGGATTGAGCTTTTTGCTTCCATGCCCAGGTGAACTGGACTAGTCGTGCTCAGCTTGCATTATTTTGAGAGCTTCGGACATGATCGAGACAAGAAGTTCAATTAGCTACAATGCACATAAGATGGGGCTTTCGCTCGATATCGCCGATTGCACGAAACATTGAAGTCTTAGGTGAAGTGCCCACGGCCCTGTGATATATTTAGGCGTGCGATCCGCACTGCGACCAATGACAAGTGATACTGACTGACCGATTCACAGGAGCTCCGAAGGCGAAGTCAACAAATTGAAAAGTGCAGTAACCTTGGAATGTTCCCAAGCATGCCTTTTCATGCTGAATCTCACGAGTCAAGTTACCTGCGCTAAAACATCCAGCGCCCGACTCCTGGCATACTTGTATGGCTTTGGTGAAAACCAGCACAGACCATCGAAATCTCGATAAAAGCTCGGCAAGAAATCGGAAATCCGATTACGGCAAGATGTTTCGAGGGGAATCGCAAGCATTGTCGTTCTGGGGAAGACTAGACTAGAGCGGGAAAAGTAAGGTTGCCCCGTCGGTTAAACTTTCTAACGACGGAGCTCTCTTCTTTCCGCTTGCTGGCCTATATCAACACCTTGTCCAGGCACATCCATGAACACGTCTTCGGAACATTGAATCGATTCATCGGCTAATCCAATTTCAATCCATCAATTCCTATCGCCCCTCTCAACATGGCGGCCGAAACCAAAGAACTTGTCCTCGTGACCGGCGGAACAGGCTTCCTAGCAGCTCACTGCATAATCAAATGCCTCGCAGCCGGGTACAAAGTGCGCACGACCGCGCGATCCCTAAAGCGCAAAGACGAAGTCATCCAGATGCTAGAAGCCGGCAAAGCCCCCAACATCGAGGACGTCTCTATTGTCGAAGCAGATCTTTTAAAAGACGAAGGCTGGGATGAAGCCGTCAAGGACTGCAGCTACGTGATGCACGTCGCGTCTCCATTCCCCAATGCGCCTCCAAAGCACGAGGACGATCTGATTATCCCCGCTCGCGAAGGAACACTCCGCGTTCTTCGCGCATCGCGCGATGCAGGCGTTAAGCGCGTGGTTATTACCTCGTCGATGGCTGCGATTGGGAGTGGTTTACCGAGCAGGGATAGTTCTAAGCCGCTGACTGAAGAGGACTGGACTAATATCAATGGTCCGGGGGTGAGTGCGTATGACAAGAGCAAGACATTTGCGGAGAAAGCCGCGTGGGAGTTTATCAAGAAGGAGGGAGGAAAGCTTGAACTTGCGGCTGTGAACCCCTGCACCATTGGGGGGCCTATTCTGTCCAAAGAGTCCTCTACTTCCATCGAAATTATCACGCGTCTGCTGAGCGGTGCGATCCCCGGCTGTCCCAACCTCTATTTCACATGGGTTGATGTCCGTGACGTTGCGGATCTGCACTATCTAGCCATGACGAATACGAAAGCCAACGGCGAGAGATTTGTTTGCGTGGCGCCGCCAAAGGATTATTCTATATTAGAGACATCGACTCTTCTCCGTGAGAAGCTTGGTGAGAAAGCCAGACGGTGCCCGACTCGCAAGCTTCCGGACTTTTTACTGAAAGCACTGGGTTGGTTTGATTCGGGCGTTGCGCTAGTTTGCCCGATGCTGGGTAAGCATCACCCTGCGTCGACGAAGAAGGCGGAGACGCTGCTTGGCTGGGCGCCTAGACCGGCTGGTGAAGCTATTGTGGCTGCTGCTGAAAGTTTGCTTGAGTTTGGGGTTGTGAAGCCTTGATCAGGCTTCAGTTGCTTATGGTTATGTTGCTACTCGTGGAGGGCTTTTCATTTTTCGACTTGATAGTCTTATACCCATAGTTTGTTAAGGGGATTCGCAGAACACCATCATCAATGACTGCATACTTTTTCTAAATAATAAATTCACACGTAATGATTGAATAATTGATCATATTGTAACAGTATAAATAATAGTAGATGTCAGAAGATCCCCTCCACTATATGATTTTCCAACTCCATTTAACCGGGTATCTCTCTATGCTAGCGAGCGTATGCAACAAATGCTCCAAAATATGCAACCCTTCAGAACGCACCAAAAGCAAATAAATCAAAAATACATGGCGATAGATGGCAATAAATGGTGATAAGGCATCATAGCGAAGAAGCCAAAACAGCCCACTCTTTCGCCTTGATCCGCTGAGCCGGATCTTTAGCAATAGCAGGCTGCACAAAACTTTCAACAAACCCTCTGCGCGGAACACGAGCAGCACCAGGCCCCGAGCGCGTAAAGTTCAGGATCTGGTGCCCGTCGCGCGCCATCGCGAGCCGCTGCATATTGTTCGAGCCCGGATATAGTAATAGATCGCCGGTAGCAGCTGCCACCAGCGTCGCTGCGAGCGAAAACACATCCGAGGCTGGGGATGGCGTCGCGGTGCCTGATTTCAGCGAAGCAAGCGATAAAAGCTCTGGAGCTGTGAACGGAGGCGTGAAGGCTGAGTAGATCTCACGGGCTGTATCGGGTGAGTCATTGGTTGATACGTCTATCGCGGACGAGAAATCGGCAAGCAGCGGCTCGTAGGGAAACTCGCCAGCTTCTACGCCTGGCTCGTCGGCTTGAATCGGACGCAGGAGCAGATTGTGTGGCTTGATGTCGCCGTGGATTACACCGGCGGTGTTGTGTAACCAGGCTAGACCGCTGATCAGCTTGCGCGCCATGTCGCGCCAGGAAGCGGGGCCCTGGACGGGATCGAACATTGTCGCGTTAGATGGTGGGCGCTTGCGAGCGAGATCGGCTTGGTCTTCGATGTAGGTTGAGAGCGCGAGAGGTACGGCGCTCATGACTAGTGCTTCCATGTCGGAGTGGTATCCGTGGAAGGGGACGACGAAGCGCTCCGCGCCGCGGGTGAGGTTGAGGCGCGTCAAAGCCAGGGCTTCTGCCTGCAGGACTGGACGCGCATCGCGACGGAGAGGTGCTTTCACGGCATAAATGCGGGATATGCTAGTTGGTGAACTGGGTGGCGTGTACATGGGACCGTCGATTGTTGGTGTTGAGCGGGCCTTGTATACTATGCTCCATGCGCCGCGACCAAATTCGATGGGGCGCTCTTTCTCATCGCGGCATATGTCGAGGTCATCGGTGAATCGAAGTGATGTACATACGTTCTGTTTCAGCGCTGCCTGGTCTGGGACGTCGTGAACCGGGCTGGGTATTGATCGGGCCGAATCATCGCTCTGCTTGCCGATCGGGGTAACCGGAGGCGTGAGATTCGAGGCGGAGTTCGGAGTATTGATTTGAGCATTCTTTGCGTCTGTGTTCGTGTGCAGCGACAACGGCATAGGAGGGGTTGTCGGCGTCATGTTGCGGATGCGACGAAGTGTACTTCGCGGGCTGCGGGCACGTATTTGAACTATGTACTTCCTCGGGGAAGGATATCGCGGATACGCTAATGCGTATCGCAGATCCCAGAACAGGGAAAACCCGGGCAAGTCGGAAGCAATGAGGAGTCGCTGATATCAGAGTGCAGCGCCACCTGCAGACCGGGCGAGGCTGTACTTATGATCCAGCAATTGGGTTGGGGCTCGGTTACTATGACGCTGTGGCGGGACGGGCTAAAAAGACCTCAAGTCAAACTCGGAACCGAGTACAGAGAGTCGGGACAGGGCCAACGGTTCGCTCAAATCATCCTGAAGGATCGAAGGGGGGAAAGACAGAGACGAGACCCGAGGAAAAGGTTGCGAAAGAGTCACGACGGCAGGGTCCAGTCCAGGGTGGCTAAATAAAAGATTGGGGCAAGCCTCCAACATTGAAACGGCGGGACGCAAAGGGTCTATTCCATGGTCTCGACCGGGAAAGCAAAGAACCCAGTGACAAAAAGGCCGATCAACCGCGTTCGGGGCGATGCGACGGTAGTAACCGTGGGTTGGTTCTGGTAATGAAAATGGAGAATCTCGGGGGGGGGGGTTGCGCTGATCAGAGCGCGTGGACATGCTTTGGAACCCCCAACGAGGCGCTAGACTGCTTAGTTCTATCGCCCATCGGCCCAGCAGTTGGAATTGGGGCCGGTGGGAAATGAGCAGAGTTAGTAGCGGCAGATGACAGGTCGGAAACTGCTAAATTGCTGCTAATCGCCACGATGATCGTTATCTTAACCACCCGCAAGATAAGATTGGGAACACGAGGGTGGGTTTTAGATGCCTTTTCCCTTCTAGCGCGGCAACCGTAGCGCCGCTAGGGTCGAGCATCCACCTATCATCCACCCATAAATAAACAATAGCATGTGTTGATCAAGGGATTGGAATAAACTAACGTATACAAAGAGCCTGCATCGCTTAGAGCAAGCCGGTGGTCAATGGGCCCAAATATGGGTTCCTGCTTCTACCTCCGCATGCGGGTCTCCGCAAAAAAAAAAAACGGCGGCGCATGTGGGCGTCCGCAAAATTATTACAAAAATAATACGACAATCGCCACTAATGCACGATAAGAGTGAAAGAGTCCGGTATTCCCGCAATTCTGACTTTTCGGCCTGGTGATTTTAGGCATTTGAGTAACTCAACTACAGTTCGCTACCCGCCAATCCTGCAAGCGCGTGGGCCCAAGGATTGGTAGATGGCAACTCCGACTCGGCCTTCAATGCGTCCACAAAGTGCAATGTGTTTCTAAATCTATGCTAATGTACAATGGCGTGGCGGTACAGGTATGGTACAATTATGGTACAATCCGGGGCTTTAGCGACCCTTCAAATCTTAGTTCAATTTCAACGGGAGCTCCCCATCGCGGTAGAAGGTCATTGTTCCCCCGAGCTTCCGGGAGAATTGGATCGCAGACAGGTCCGTAGCGTGGTTCTGGTATTCCAGGAGTACATCCCATATAACATTGATGGGGAGAGCTCGAATACGCACATTACTCAGATCGTAATCGATATTCTCTTGGAAGGACTTGGCTGGATCCGCCGAGGGATCAGGGAGAGGAACAGGGCCGGATCCCGGCTTGAGGCGCTTACCAGCAAGATGGACCACGCCTGGTATGGCACGGACTAGGTCGTTGGCCGAACGTCCCGGGAAAATAGCGTGCGATAATTCTTGCACGGTGAGAGGGGCGCGGGTGCCGCTGAAAGTAAGAGCATCAAAAAGATCCAGTAGTTGTTGTCGTTTGTTCTTTGGCACACGCTCAAGGTACTGCCGGGCAATTGAATTCGAGTCCGCTTCAAAGTAAATAACAGAGCGCGGCTCGTAGGGCCAGACATCTCCTTCATCTAAAGTCAAGGGGTTGAAAGGCCGTTGGCCCCACGCAAGAATTGGCTTGCTAGACGTTTGTTCAACCAGCTCATCATCCACAAAGCGTTCGAGGACCGCTGCTTTTTGAAAATGGATTTCGGATTTTTCCTCATGGTATTTGCGTGTCATCAGGCCGATCTCGTCATCGAGGGCTTGAAGGTCGGCCGCAGTTTTTCCGAGGTCTGCAGCGGCACGCGATAGGTCTTGGGTCTTTCGATCAAGTTCAAGCCTTTGATCAATGATCTTCTGGCGGTTAAAGCAGTGCTTGTTCTCTCCTCTGAATGAAGAATATATTCGGCTTATTTTCTTCTTTACTGCCGTAGTCTCTTCATGGTTTGGACCAATTTCCTTGAGCCTTTTAGTAAGATCATCCATCTCATTTGTCCAGCGAGTGTGAGCTTCTGTCCAGACTCGTGGTTGATAGATATCTTCCGGTTTTTTTATTTTTTTATTACGCAAAGCCGGACTCTCTGGCGCTGGAATTAGCTTCGGAGCTTCACGACCAGCGGGTGTTGTGATGCCACTCGCTTCACGCCGTGCCTCGGCACGTTCAAAGTCGCGATTAAGAGATGACCATAGCTTGAGACTTGTCCACGACTTTGGGTGTTTAGTGCATGCAACATCAAAAGCATGCAATGCGACATTTTCGGTGAGGAAAGATGGGCGTCTGCGTTCAGCCAATTGACGCGGTAAAATGGTCTCGACTTCCTCCGTGGGCATCGTCGCGATGACTCTTACACTGCCATACTTGTTGATGTCCGATTGTCTCAAACAACTATCCATCAAAGCTGCCCACCACCTTCCTGGAGTGTTATGGTCGGCCGCCATATTCAAATATGGAGGATTCGCCACAATCAAAAGCGTATCATTTCGGGGCAGCAACGCCTCTTTTGCGGGCTCATCTGAGCATCTTTGTTCGGGCAAGTACTGATCAAAGATTGTATCCCATTCTCGTTCTTTGTATAATTGTCTTGAAAGCAGCGTGTAGCATGGCTTGCTGTTTGCCAAGGATGTGAGGACTGGTCGGAACATGTCCAGCTCGGGTTCAATGAGGATATGACGGCGAGGGAGAAGAAAGTTGTTTATCCTGGACGAGAATACGCCACTCATGGGCCATAGATCAAGGATGTCCAGTGGTTGGTTCCGACGGAGGTAGGGCGACAGTCGTTGGAGGATGTCGTCTGCCCGTCAGATTAGCTAGTGGTCTCTCTTGAATGCTTCTGGAATTGACATTTACCGCATGCTGACTCGTTAATTAAGCCGGGATTTGGCGCAATGTTGAATTGCTTGCGTGTCTTGAGGTGTTCGAACAGAGTCCGAGTAATGGGGAGACGCGCTAATGGCGCCCATTTCACTTTAGGCGGCATTTTTTGTGAACGTCAGACAGCGTTTACTTCTTTGTAAAAGTCCTGTCATGGCCAGATTAGATAAAACGGAGGAGACTGAAGCATGGCATTGAGCAGAAGTAGTCAATCGGAGGAAGGTAGATCGACAACTTTTTTCCTGTCGATGCAGAGCGGAAGGCGGAGGTCCACCTTGCGGGTTCGCGAATCCTCTCCACTCTGGAAATCACCAGGTCCATCTGCAGTAGGCCTCCCTATTCTTTTTCTGTGGTCCTGTCACAAAGTCTCTTGCTCATTCCTTTGAATGCGGCTGCCTTGGGCTCTGGTCACCGTATCAGCCGTCCAGCTCCCTGCGTCGAGCTTCAACCATGCCCTTTGAGGCCTGAATCGCGTGAAGAGGGGCTTGAAACGTCTCCCCGCCGACTTCTCTCGCAACACCATGGCGTCTGAGATACTATCCCGGAAGGACGGGAATCCTCCCATGAGTGTGGAGATGATAAGCAAGCGTGCTCAAGACTATGAGTACAACGGGAATATCGCGCTACGCTACTGGCTTCGAACGGCTGCGACTCTCATTCGCGAGGTCCGTACACATGCATGCGTGAAAGCCGACCTACTGACACAAGATCGCCTAGGCACATATCTACGAACGCGAAGGAAACGATGAACAAGCCTATCTCCTCCTCTTTCGACATGCCCAGCTAGTCTTGGTCAATTTGTCTGTACACCCCGATGCGCAAAAAGATGGCGAAGGTCGGAAGGGGCTCGTTGCCGCCGAAAAGGAAGTCAGAAAGAACCTGGTCAAACTGGAAAACCTCAAACCTCGCATAAATAGGCGCTATGAACGATACAAGCAGCTTCTGCAGGAGCGCCAGTCGCGCAAGCTTCCCTCGGAAGTCGTGTTTCCTGATTCAAAACCGACACCGCAGGACCCTGCTTTGTCTGGCGTTGCAGAGCCTTTAGAGGCTGGAGAAAATCGCGATCTTGCTGTGAGGCTAGCTCAATCTGAATTGAACCGCAGAGCCACTCTGCGTAAAACTCAGGACACACCTCAGGATGGCCGGAGAGCTGCTGGTGAATGGGGTGACTGGGGGAGTACATTGCAGGCCAAAACACAACCCGGCGATGGCGACCTAAGTCAGCGCATCCAGAATATCCGATCAAACATGAACGACAGACAATACCTTGGTCAAGCGAAGGGACCCCAGAAGCCTGTGATACATGAGGCACCCGCGGTATCTTCGGCATATAAGTATCCAACGGTGCCACGTTCAAAGCCTCTTGATCCCATCTCGTCTGGCCAAATTGCCATTCACGACAAGAACGTTGAACGACAACCTCCTCCAGTGCTCCCCCCGAAAGAAATCGCGCAACCACAAAGTGCCGCATTTATAGATGGGTCAACTGTGGACGCACCCTCTCGCCCTTTGAAAATCCCATCCCAGCCTGATGTCCCTGGAAAGATACCCACCGTTGATGTGCAATCCGACCTCAATCCCTCGAGCTACACCTTCAAGCCCTCTGCATACTTAGAAAATGGCTCTCCTCTACGCTCCGTCTTCCTCCCCGCCAATCTTCGAAACCGCTTTTTGACCATGGCCGCCGCCAATACGCGCCGAAATCTTGAAACATGTGGAATTTTATGTGGGACGCTGGTTTCCAACGCACTCTTCATATCCCGGCTTGTCATTCCAGAACAAGTCGCCACCTCCGATACCTGTGAGACAACCAACGAGTCTGCTCTATTTGATTACTGCGACTCTGAAGATCTCATTATGCTTGGCTGGATCCACACACACCCAACCCAGACATGCTTCATGAGCTCGCGTGACTTGCACACCCACTCCGGCTACCAGGTGATGCTTCCTGAGAGTATTGCCATCGTCTGCGCTCCGAGTAAAGAGCCCGAATGGGGCGTCTTCCGTCTTACAGATCCACCCGGTCTGAAAACAGTGCTTAATTGTACACAGGGTGGTCTTTTCCATCCTCACGATCAGGAAAACATCTATACTGGTGCTCTAAGGCCGGGGCATGTTGTCGAGGTAAATGGGCTGGATTTTGAGACAGTCGACCTTCGCCCTGCCGAGTCCCGAGTCTAGATTTGTATACCCCTTTTACAATAAAATTAGTCGATATCTCAATGTTAATTCAACACTTCATTCTACATGGATTCAATCACAGTCATTGCCAACTACTCCAATCCTCTCCTGCGTTCATTCTTGCTAGAAATTTGTAAAAGTGGCCACCGATTTGCCTTTGTGCGCTCAATGACGGAACTGTGGCAAGAGGCGCTGCGAGGAAACAGATCCTTAAAAGACACCCAAGCTCGTAGATGAAACTTCTATCCTAACTACCAGGAAGTATCAATCGGACATCAATCAGCAAAATGTCGACGAAATTCTCTCGCGCGGACCGATATCACGACGAGATCGTCAGGATGGAAGACGAGAAGTTCGGCCCTCACCACCATCATCATGTTACACATAACACAGAACCTCGATCTGAAGTAAGCAGGTTTCACCACAGCTTCGTTTTAGAAGCACATTCATGATGCTAATTAACACGGGAATAAGGGGCCATATCGGGTAGACCACCCAAAGTCGGGCGACAGGCGCTCGCCGGAAGCATCTCGGAAGGCGAGAGAGAGCTCGGGGTCAGCGAGTAAAAGAAACGTGTCGAAGCATCGCTACAAGAAAGATCATTTCCATCCTGATGAGTAGGGATGGTCTCCATACTCTTTTTAAAAGCCCTTACTTGTTTCAAGATCTTTGAAGATCTTTGAGGGGGGTCAGGCCGCCTACTCTTTTTGATTATAATTTGATACTGTTAGAAGGTATGAATTTACAAGCTTCTGAACAACTACATAACATCTGATAAAAGGGTTCTTTGGTGTGGTGAAGAATGTAAATACGGAATGCACATGTGCAAATGCCGTAGTCTATTTGAAATTGATATATTCCAGGTTGTTTTGGCATGAAGTAATTCATTAGATACATGGAACAAGCACAGTGTCTTTGGACAGACCAGGGGCGTCTCCCATTTGTAGTGAAATGTCTCAATGTGTCGATTCTCATTTCCTAGCAGTCGTTCGGTGTCTTTTTGTCCGAGTATCCTTCTGGACATGTCCAAACCCTTTCTTTACATGAACTACTTGGGATAATCTCGCAGTTTCCTGGAACTCCTGTCCAATCTTTTCAAGTAATGCACGAAGGCTTTTCATATCTCTCGGATCCTCGGCGGACAAATCAGGTTGGTCTTTGATTTGGTTTTCTATCCACGGCATTCTAAAAGCGCCACAGTTGGCAGGATATATTTCGTCCTCAAGCTCTGTCATCTCAAGATATCGGTCTTCGAATAAACCAAAAAGGAACTTTGGGTCCTCCGGAGGCACAGTTGTATTTTGTTCCGATTCAAATGGAGGGATTGATTCACTTGCCTTGCGAACGCGGTTGCTCCCGATTTGGAAATTCTCAAGGAGTTGCAGTTCGTCCTGGCAGCGTTTAAAGAATCTTGCCCAGCGCATCTTATATGTTTGATGAAACCGCTGCTGATCCTCCATATCATTCAGTTCATCTGAAACGAAAGCGTGGACAATAGTACAGTCGACGAGCTTGATCGAACGAAGTTTCTTGTTGCTAAAAAAAAAGGTCTCTAGCTCACTATCGCGATTGAAACCGAACCCACGAAGCTCAATACTCTCTAATTCGGGGAAATATGGGCTATATACCTCCAGATCCCAATAGCCAGACAGGCTCTGGTACATCCCCCAGCTACCCAGTGAAAGGTGGCGAAGAGAGTGCCACTGTTGTGGAACTTCTAGGAAGTCTAAAGGTGCAGTAATCCAGGGAAACCCAATGAAGTTTCTAGGTGCAGAGATATCGGGGAACTTACGCAAGGGTGATCATATTAGCAATTTCATTCCATCTCGAAACACAGATCATGAGACTCACGCCAACTTGTAGAGGGCGTATGCTGTTGCATCGCGTGATTTTCAAATTTTGCATGTCGTGAAAAAGAGGTCCATATGGGAGCGACAACGAACAATCCGTTGGCAAGCCCCGGATAGAAAGCCTTTCAAGGTAGTAGTGCACGATTTGAGGGAGAAAAGTTGTAGGACGATACTCTTTTGTCGAGATGGTTCGGAGCTTAGCAAGCTCCGATGACTTCGGTTTCTCTAACGGCTCCACCCATTGGACTGTCAGGTATTTAAGTTCAGGGAGAAAAGGCACCCAATCCAAAATAAATTGCTCTAAATTGATGTACTTCCTATAGCTGGGGTGCTGTGGCGTATCAGGCTCGTCCTCGTTCTCGTCCTGGGAAGTCGATTAGTATATTTCAAGTGGTACATAATGGGTTATATCAGCAATGAAAGGTTTACAAGAGCCATTCAGAACTTACAGACTTCCAATAAGTGTCGGGAATTACAATCTTAAGCTCTAGTATGAAATTACAGTTGACTATGTCATCTGCTACGCGGGCCAATCTTTCCTGGCTCTCTGGTGTTTCGTCCAATAAGAAGGAGAATCGTGCTAGCTGATTAGCACAAATTTTGTTGCAAGTATGGCTGGCTAGACGAAAGTTCCTTAAATCATCGATTTCATCTATGTTATCAACGATCGCGTATAAGATCTCTGCAGGTAAATAGAAAGACATCGCGTGAGTGTCAGTTATTGGGATGGGGGTAAGGAGTTTGCAATCCTTTCTGGAATATGACGAAGGTATAAGTACACGAAGAGGAATAAAGGTAAATAGGAATAAAGCGCAAATACTCGGTGAGTAGCGATAGCTCTTCTTGCAGAGAACAAGGATAAAAATAGACCATCATCAGGTATCAAACACGGTGGACCTGAAGTGAATCGTTTATAGGGACTTCAGTGGACGATGTGATTTCTCAAAACCAGTGATCCTATAAGAAGATCCCAGGTATATCACACATACCTATGATCGCCAATTCATGCCCAGTCTGCAGATTATCATCCCAAAATGTCCCAGTACTTGGTATAAACAAGCATAGGTTCGCACGTCATGTCTATGACATCTTGCATACTACTTGAGCTGCTCATTTGAGAGCATCTCTATACATAGAACACGATGGGACTTCCGCAACCTCGAATAATAGATCAAAGCATACAACCGCTCTCCGGTGTTTTGCCGAGAATAGATTTCATTTGTCCTGAAACACGGTTTGAATAGGGCTCCATCAAGCTTTGTGTGCTTCTCTATCACGTGACCCCGTTTATAGTTACGGACCTCTTGCTTCGCCTTCCGATCCCAAAGCAGTCTACAGGAGCTCCGAAGGCAGGAAGGATTTGGCCTTGCGCTCGCCATATGAAGTTGTTCCTCGCGGCGCTCTTGATTTCAAGGTAGCAGATAACTCCAGGTGAACATAGCCTTATCAGAGTGAAAGCTACATGATGTAGACACTTTGTCGAGGTTTACTACCCTGAACGACAGGTCCAAGGGAATCGAACAAGCCAGTGCAGGAGCTAAACCAGATGACTGGCGCGTTCCCTGCGAAGATGGAGAACTTAGTTTCAGTTGATGTCATGACACTCTATTCTGGCTTCTGGTTCTAAGAGACTATCTAAGGGTACCAACCCCGTAATAGGAAGGCACAGGAGGTGGCAGGGAAATCAAGACCAAAATCGAGACTTCCTTGGAGAGATACGTGTGAATGCGGAGCTTTTCTCGGCCCCACAGCTCAAGGATTGTCTCAAGGCTATCACATCGGATTTGACTCGGTCCGCCTCACGGAATGATACCCTTTTCAAGGGCATTTTGCGCCAGCATTCCAGGGTGTCTAAAACAATAGAATAAAAAAGAAAAGCCAGGGCCGGGGGTTGAACCCGGATCTCTGCCGACTCCCGAGAGGCACCCCTGTCAAAGGTGTGGGCGTCTTGCAGTGTAATACCATTATACTACCCTGGCTGGTTAGTGACCATAAGTGCCAAGTTGGTTAAGTGCTGCAGTAGGCGGCATTGCGGGTTCAGACTGAAGTGAGAAAACTCTGACTGCGTGCCTTGTGAGGAAAATGACGCATTTGTCTTCGTATCGACCGGTGCGGCCCTTGGGGTTTGCGCAGGATGGCAGCAAGCTCTCATTGAGCGTCCATGTGGCATATTATTTCGTGAAATGGTCGAACGGTTTGATGATAAGAATCACCAAGCTCCCAAACCAGATTGGCAGTGTATTCGGTGCAGTGCAGAGGAAAATTTCGGATAATATCTGTCTGAGAGCAGCCCTTCTCAGGTAGCATAGAGGTTGTTTGAGGCCGCAGACATGATAAGGTCTGGAAAATTCTAGAGAGTTAGTGCGATAGAGCAGGATTGGTTTTCGCGGATGGAATTGCTTGGCTGTCCATTAGTTTTGGTGGAATGAAGAGGATGCTCTAAAGTTGGAGCGGATGGAGGAAAACAGAGACAGTTGGAGGGGAGCCGGGCTATTTATACTCGGGCGGTGGGCCCCACAAAAACCGGTGGGTAACACCACAACGCTTGGCTTTATTTCACAACAATTCTACTTGCACCGGTCGCATAAGCTCTGATGCATGCAATTTAGTTCTGCTCGAGCTCGCTGATTATAACTGTGAATTTTGAGATCCAATGATTTCCCTAGGCGCTTATACTTTAAGTAGCGATCAAATGCCACAGCATTCATAAGTATTAGAGCCCCATAGCAAGGACTAGCTCGTGACGCCAGCTTCTCTATTCTAGTGTTTCGTTCTGGAAGTTAAGAATTGGCATTCCAAACTAAAATGAGCAGTCAATGCAGTCTTGATATGCAATTGCTCTGGGCGGAGTTTTGCCGACTACACGGGAAAGCTGCACTGTATACCAGACATGCGGCTACTTGTTCCACCTCTCGAGTTCAACAACCGGCTTACCTTCACCTCACAGCCTGCATGAATCACTCATCCACCCGCCCGTCATAATCTGCGTCAATTGAAACGAGCTTCCGTATGTCCTCAGAAAGTTCAGACAAGGGGGATCCCACCCCCGATGCGACCACCTCCAAAACCCCGCCTGGATCTCACACGTCTCAGCAAAAACAAGATCTCGCCTCCTCCTTCTCCTTCTTCTCGTACCCTGTCGCGCACGTCGCCAAAGGCCTGTATCGCCGAATTACAGATCCCAGCGTTCCTGAGAATATGCCCTCCAGCTTGTGGTCCAACTCGTCCTCCGAAGTCTTCACGCCACGCCGAACAGCATCCCCCTTCCAACCTCCACCCCTCACCCCTCTCTCCCTCACAGTCCCTAAAAGCGCCGACCTACTCCAGCAACAACTCCTCACTCGAGCCCTCGCCGAAGAAATTCGTCTACTCGTCCCCGCACGCCTCCAGCTTGTCGAAAATTGGCGTCTCGCCTACAGCCTCGATCGCGACGGGGCCTCTCTCGGCACCCTATATGACAACTGCGAAGAATTCTCCCATCGTAGCCCGCGGGCGGGCTATGTCCTCGTTATCCGCGACTCCTCCCCTGTAGGTGCTGTCTTCGGCGCCTATATGACCGATGCGCCTCACCCAAACTCCCAATTCTTCGGCACGGGCGAGTGCTTCCTCTGGCGCGCGAGCGTTCTGCCACCCCCCTCCAACCTTGGCCTTGCATTTACCAGCGATGGACCACAATCAGAGGAGGCGCTTGAGCGTGCAGGTCTCCCTCCGCCTCCCTCGGCCGACACGACTCATACTGGCCGCTGGAGCACCGTACGCAACGACCCCAAGGCCAAGACCGAGTCGCCTACGCACAATCTGAATATGAACATCAAGACCAACCTTGCTGCGGCGAGCGGGGGTGCTCTTGCGTCTCCATCGCCTTCATCTATCAATACGCCCTCGCGGAGCGGGGCGAGTACCCCTGAGCGCATTAGGTTCAAAGCTTTCCCATACAGCGGTGTCAATGATTATATGATGTTCTGCGAGACTGGATTTTTGAGTTTAGGCGGAGGGTGAGTTTTGATATGCAAAGTTTCGTTAAAGCTAGGATAAGCTGACGTTGATGGCAGTGACGGGCGCTATGGGCTCTGGATTGATTCAAGCCTTGAAAAGGGTGTCAGTGCATCCTGCCAGACATTTGGCAACGAGCCTCTTTCCGAAGAGGGTGAGAAATTCGACATTATAGGAGTCGAGGTTTGGTACGTTGGCTCATAATTTACGGCCTGGTCATGCGCTCGAGATGCCCACCATGGTTTGCTATGTCGAAGAAGCATTGTTCTGCAAATATACGAAGGCGAAGTCATTTATCGTAAATACCCAGTGGAAGGATTAGCGTTAGTTAAGGGAGACCGTGGGTCACTTTTGTACTGTTGCATTATTCAATCTGAATTGAAATCGCATATTGGATCACACGATCTGGGTCTGGATTCATGCGCATAAAATAATTTGACTTCAAACTAGTTGCACAGTCAAAACTGTGCCAAGTCAAGGTTTCATCCTAGCTGTCCATGGCGATCTGTCTTGTCCAAGATGAGGTTCCCGACAGGCGCAGCACATATTGTGGAGGATGCGCCTTTCCTCTTTATCTCCCCGCTTGTGGAGTTCAAACTCTAGACACTGCGGTGAACAACCTTACACTCTAGCTTCATTGGACACGACGAAATGACCAGGCGCATCATGCTATCACTAGTGCATTCCGACCCATTTGAGTCACGCTTTGAGTCATGAAATTGTGCCTCCGGGGCCGAGCTCGATTTAGAGCCTCAGCGGAATCATCTAATCTCCAGATAGCGAGTCATCTAGCGCTTATTTTTTTAGCGCATGCCACCCTAACTGCGCATATATAAAGATGTGTCTCTCCTCTCCACTGAGACTTCTGCTCTTGAGCCTCATACATAATCATGGCGGCTTCCAAGATGGATGAGCATGACTTGCTCATAATTGTCGATGCGACAGTGTCAATGGGCAGTTATCTGACTTCATTAAGAAGCTCAATACCTCAGATCATCACCATATCTGCTATGACTGGCTGTTTCACTCGAATCGGCCTTCTAGCATACCGCGACTATGATTCCTCGCCCGCCACGCAATGGTCTGGCTGGTTCCACCCCGAACATGAACTCAGAGGAGACCAGCCTGATCTCCTCGAGGCAGCTAAAAAGCTAGAACCTATAGGCGGTTGGGACACTCCAGAAGCCGTTAAATCAGGTCTGGCGGTGGCGTATGACTTGATGCGCCCTGATGCCAAAACGTTGATATTCCTCTTCGCGGACGCGCCGCCTCATCCACGACAAATGCACAATGAGCACAGGTGCACGAAAAATGGCAGCAAAGAAGAGAAAGCTTTACGGGCGACCCATGCTACTCGAATTGCAGAGCAAGGCGCTTCCTTCGTGGACTGGATAGAGGCCTGTGGGATGCTGACAACGGGCCCTAAAAAAGCGCAGGTCTTCCCTATCTTGAGTTACAACTACAGAGGCTGGGCAGGCCTCATCTACTCTTACTTCATGTACTTGGCAACTGTGACTGGGGGTGCGACTATTATCCCGCAGACACATAAGCCGGAGCTTATTTCTAATATTACTGTGAATGTGCTGTTAGCTTGGATGGGGGTCGAAAAGGCTAACGTCTCTGAAATTGATCTCAAGACTGCTACTGAAACACATTCTGAGCTGTGGCACTATAACTCACTTGCACAATTAGATGAAGTGACTTGTGAATGGGCAAAAGCCTCCAGAAAATTTCTTGCTTGTCTTTGCTCTGATGATGAGCCGGAGCTTCGTCTGAATACTCAATCGGAAAACTTGTATGCGCAGGACATGATGAGGAAGCTCCCTAAGAAAGAGGTTCCTTGTCAGAACTTTGCAGAGCGCTGGACGACGGATGAACGCTACAAAGACTTGGTTATTCGACACCTGCTGAAGGTCATTGAAGAGGATATTCAACTGATCACAGTCAACCCTGTCTTTGGGTCGTTATGGCGTACGCTTTGCAATGACAAGGAGCATCCGCGTCGCACTGAAGTCATCGATGCTTTCAGTACAGCGCTCAACAAAATACAATCGCCCCAAGTCAAAGAGGCCGTTGAAGACTGGCTGGAAGAGTCTTACGACTTCACAGCCGATGTCCTGCAAATTATCAACAGTGTTCCCAAGGAAGAGCAGTACCCTTGCGTCTTCTTGGATCCCACTCTTACTTTCTCCAGCACAGGAACCAATGGCCAAGAAAATATCGAAGGCGAAACAGCTGGTTTGACCCGCAAGGATTTGCTCGAGATTGGCAGGTCATGCAATGCCGGTATCCTACGACAAATTGGTCGCGCACTTACTCATCTCACTTCCGCGAGATCTGAGACTGATATTCCCGAGCACATCTCAAAGGCAGGTCTCGAGATGGTTCCTAGAATTCCACTTGCACTAGCAAAGCAAGAACATGGTCGAGAGTTCTGGAAGATCTTGCTTCATTTGATCGTCCCAGGAACGTTCCTCTCAACACGCCCTGCAGCTCTGGTAGCCGCTCTTAGTATCCGACTAGGAATGAAATTTCTCAACGATGCTGCTGTGCATGAAATGCTTTTCTTCAAGCATAGATGGAACGATGTTGAGACTACTGAAAATTGGACTGTTGGCTGTTTATCTCTTCTCATCGACGCTGATGCAGTCTACCAGAAGCAGCAGAAGCTGGAGAATGCAAACGACGATGGCAAAACTCTCCTCATTCCCTCCGATAACCAGCTATTCGAAAAGCTCATTTCCCTTAAGATCCTCGGAAATAACATCGGCCGCGTTTTGGAAGCTAAGGTATCTTGGAGCCCTAGCAAAGCTATTGCAGCCATCGGTCCTCAGGTGGTATGCAAAGCATGCTCGCACCCTCGGTCTGTGACAATGATGGCAGAAAATAGCATATGCGGCTTATGCTATGGCACTCCTTTCTCTCCAGATGATCTTGAAAGGCGATTGACGGTAAATGTCGCAAAGGACTGCTCTCCCACTTCTCCAGGTGCGTGGGTAGAGTGCTGCAATCGAGCATGCAGAGCACAATACATTGTGTATGGGACCGATGATTTGCGAGTTCGGCCAAAATGTCACTACTGTCGCTCTCAATCTGGTCAATTTTCTGAAAGTAAGGCAGTGGCTCCAACAGTTGAATGCATTCAATGTGAAAGCTGCATGATATGGCCTGAGGAGTATCGGCCTGCCGACTTCAGGCATTCAGACTTCGTTTGCCCACCCTGCACCTCGGGTAAGGCTACGATAGTTGACGTTGAAGTGCAAGTGAAAACCCTTGCCGAAGAGAATGGATACTCATGGCTTGTCCTCAGCGACGAGTACCCATCTCAAGATCTTTTCCAGGGCCGCTCACTCTTCCACACCATCACGCAAGTGGGGACTGAAAAGTTCATGTCCGGTGTAAACTTGCTCCCAGAAAACTCAGTCACACTAAGGCTCAAGGGCAAGCGTGTTCGCAATTCAGCAACATTAGTATCATCTCTTCAAGAAAGAGTAGCCAAACGCAAAACCGATCGCGCCGAATGTTCTCTCTGCTTCTCACCATCCAGACGAGACCATCTGAACCCTGCCTGCGGTCGACGAGGCTGTTTCCAAAGAGTCTGCACAGACTGTCTAGAAGGATGGTATGGGCTCAATAGCGCAGGCAAAATCATCAACACTGCGCCTCTCACATGCCCCTTCTGCCGCCGGCCTCCCGTGCAGCGCACATTAATAAGGTACGGCAAGGGTATTCATGCAGTCCGCGATCTGGCGAGCGCAGTCGCTAACAGGGGAACTTTGATATATGCCTGGTGTATGACCTGTTCGTCTGCTAAAGAGCTTATGGAACGTCATTGTGCGGATGGAGCACCGCCTGAGGTCAATGGCTGGATATGTGGTGACTGTCAGGGTACTCGCGACAGAGAGCAGATTGAGCGTCAGAGGATGAGAGCAGCGCATGAGTTAGCTATGGCCGTGACGCCTGAGGAGATCGAGGCAGCAGAGCGCCGGCGTGAAGCTGCGGAAAAAGCCGCGGAAGAGTTGGGGGTGGACGGGGTTAAGCCTTGTCCTGGTTGTGGAGCTCTTTCGCAGAGGATTAGTGGTTGTGGACACATGACATGCCCCATGGATGGTTGTAATAGGGATTGGTGTTGGTTCTGCGGAGAAGAGGTTCCCGGAGATGATATTTACTGGCATATGGATGATGTTCATGGGGGTTACTTTGGGGGGGCGTTTGAGTCCGACGATCCTGGGGATGATATGGATTGGGACGACTAATTTTATGACGATACCTCTTGATTTTCATCAGGCTTTATGAAACGACCATTAGTTGACAATATACTATTGTGGATGACCAAGCGCAATCTTAGATACTAGGGCTGGTAAATCGTATTTGCAATTCATTTCTGGTAAGTTGCATCTAGTTAAGCTATCTAAGAACCTATGGGAGTGACGGCCAACCTAAAAAGCGACGTTGCGAAGTCGATTCAGAAAGTAAAAAAGAATTGATGGACGGAAATAAATTGGAACAGCAGGGGGTATGGGTAATGGTACAAATCACAAAACAAAATCGAAAAGACAGGAGCAAAATGAAATGTTAACGACTAGTAGGGTGAGTTGACGATGCTGTCTCTGAGATGGCTGTGGCGGCCACTTCGGTTGCGAGCTGGGGTGATAGGGCCCGCAATACTCTCGCGAGTGGGCTTCTGGAAGCTGCGCTTTGCAACCATGTTGACCTCGTTGGGCAACGCTACAATCACGTTCTTATCAGAGCCGAAACGGAAGTTGTCCGCCATGACATTTTCTTCGTATCGCTTGATAGTGTATGGGTCCTTGCGGCCAGCGAGAACCTTCTTCATGTTCCACGTGATGATGAAAGGACCAGTGGCGGTGACGATGGATGTCTCCTCAGACTCAACACCAGTGTTGAAGCGAGCTGTGGTGAATGAGAGGGGCTGCTTGGTCTCGTGCTGGAACTGCGCCACGTGTGCAGGCTGAAGACCCAATCGTCGAGGCTGGGGCTTGGAATCCTTGCCGAAGGATTTCTCAAATCCAAGTTTGCCTTCATTCTTACCGTCCTTCTGGAGCGAATCAATCAATAGAAGGTAAGTACGGCAAGTAGCCAGCACCCAACGACCGTCAGCGGACACGTCAAGGCCAATGATTGGTTCACCAAGGGCTGGAATGTGTGTTTTGGCGTTAATACCTAAGCGGTCAAACATACGGATATCTCCCTTGTTCGATGCAACGGCGAGATAGCCCTTCTCAGTAGTGGCAACAGCAGAGAAGTCATTCTTGCTCACGTACTGTTTCAGGTCGGCATCAACAAGCTTGTTACCGGCGAGACGGGGATCAATGCGATACAAGGCATTCTTCGAGGCACCAACAAAAGGCTGAGCGGCAGTCATTTGGGAGAACTTGCTCTCGGGGGCGAATGTATCGACGGAAATATCGTCATGCACCTTCCATTCATCCACAACCTTGCCGTACTCAAGATCCATGCGGTATAGAGAGTTAGGATCATCAGTGTTCTGAAGAATCAAATCTTGATCCTCGGCATGAAGCATGACCTTCTTAGGGCTGAAGAGCTTGCCACCTGGGGTCTCGACCTTGGAAATATTGGTGGAGAACTCCAGGTTGTTGTTGTCGGTGTGTCTGAAAACGCCGATCTTGGAGCCGCGGACAACGAAGGATCGGTCATGTTTGTAGCCAACCGCGAGTTGAGAATTGACGTTTCCATCTGCGTCGCGCGTAACGTGATCATCCTCGGACTCATCGCTGTCGTAATGCTCGCTGCGCTGCCCGTCATCTTGGTCGGTTTCCTCCTCTTCCTCTTCCTCCTCATCTTCCTCCTCGGGCTTATCATCGGCGTCTTCCATCGTGAGATCCTGGAAAGCGTCCAGAACATATTCACGGTCATTCTCCTTAACCTTGTTCCACTTCATTTCATTCAACTGTTCCCAAAGGGCTTGCATCAGGCCATCCTGGAAACGCTCTTCCGAAGGTTGATCTTTGAAACGGAGAAGCCAAGAGTAGGCAGATCCATCTTCGGAATAATGATTGAAGATGAAGGACAGGTATTCGAAGTTGAAAACAGGGTTGATGTCTCCCACGACGGCCTGACCCAGCCATTCTTTGTCGTTACCACTGATCTGCAGCCAGTACTGCCAGTGACCAATTTCCGAAACGCTTGCAACGACTTCAGAGTCCTGCAACACGAAAGTTCCTGAAGGGAGATCAAAAAGGTGGAGTTCGGCTCTCTCCTTGGTCAAAATTTCCTTTGATTCAGGTTGAGCGGCAGCGGCTGGCGCAGTTGTAGGCTTCTCATCTTCCACTGCTGACTTCATCTTGCCCTTTGCCTGGGCGTACTTGACATCTTTGGCCATCTCGGCGGCGGTTTCTTCGGCGGTTAAGGACTGGTTGCGGGAGTGAGAGGTAGGCGACGCGACCGGGCTGGCAGAAGGGATGGGTTTCTCTTGTTGATAGGCAAAGCTTTGTAGCTCCTCTTCGGTAGCTCTTTGGGCGCTGCGACGATACTTGCGTTCGTATTGGCACTGCAAGGCCGCCAACTCAAAGGTTGCAACTTTATCAGAAGGGACAGACGCGTCACAGATAAACTCAAAGAGATCGCCTTCGTCTCCGCTTAGGTCGTCCCACGCGAGAATCTTGACTCCACCGTCACGGACCTCAGATCGGAAGTGCAGACTCTCATCCAATAAGAAGACCTTTTCGTCCTTGTCAAAGCCGTCCGTTGCACCGTGCTCGTCCTCGTCTTCAGCGAGCTCCTCTTCGCCTTCCTCATACGCTCTCTGGATCACCAGCTGGTACTGGAACTCCTGGCCCGTGCGACGGATGGAAGCAGCTCCGTCTTTGAAGATGAGTTCGGAGTATCCCTTAGGAGACAAAGGGCGAACAAGGTAGAGTTGGCCCTGAGGAATTTCGATGATGGACTCTTTCGAAGTGTCCCCGAAAAGAAATTTGCCCACTAGATTTAAACGAAAATTAGCACGTGTTCGACACGTTGGAGAGAAGAGATAGTGGTTGATATGGAGGGGTTTGGCGGGGCAGCAACGCGTTGTTACCTACCGTTGCGGAGCATAAACATTGTTGCGAGGGGCAGCTGGCCAACGCGAAACGATGGTCGGAGGCCAGAGAATGGGTTAGGAGAGATGGATAGTTCTGAGGGAAATATGACAATAGAAACAGCGGTTATAACTCCGTGAGTCACGAGAGAAAGAAGTCTCTGAGAAGTCGCAAACAAAAAAAAAAAAACGGATTGATGCACTTGCAAAGAAGTGGACTCCGTCATCGTAGTGTGGCGTTGTGGCTGTGGATTAGTCATTCCCCCACTTGTGGCGACATTCAGATCTGAACTATAACGAGATCCATTCCAAGGTTGCTTGCATTGCTTGGGGGGGTTCTGGTTTGGGTGATCTTTTACAAATTGCGAAGGCTTTTGACTCTAACTCTACCCATCACACTCCAAATAGTGCGCCCCACTGAGCAGAGCTCAGAGATATATTTTGCGGTTCCATGCCCTGGAGGTCAACCTTGGAACTTAGCGGCATTTCGAAAACATATCATCAGACGTCTCTGAACGTTACCTAGGCACGGGAGCAGCTCTACTTTCTCCACTGTGCATTTTGAGCTTCCAACACATGCATTGAGCCTTTGGAAGATTGTGTTGTTACTCCCGAGGTCAGCTCATTGAAAAAACAAGCAAACCATTTAAGATGTAGATAGGGCATGAATATATTGATTATGCCAAAGACAACCTTGGAATGCACGCCGGAACTTTCCTTCCAAGGTTGGAATTTTCCACAGCCCTGAGTTTGGTCTAATACCGTAATATTCATGGATGAAAAGACTAAGCAACCTAAAATGACAGCACGAGAAGAAGAATAGAAGGGATAATTTGCAGATGCGGAACCTTAGAATGTGTAATTTGGATTTGATGCCTAAGTGATACGGACTCAAGCCTCCTCGTCTTCGCTTATTTCATCGGCCGCAGCCTGCACCGCTGCAATTTGATCTTCTTCGTGTACATCTTCCTCATCATCTTCGACTACTTCCGCATGATCGTCTGCCTCATCTGACTGACCTCTCAGCTTTCCTCCCTTGCGTGGCGGAATGACCTTCATGAATGCCTCTCCCCAGTCCCTCAGCGTTAGCCAATTGAGCATGATCTCTACCACATGGTTGGTGGTGAGCACAGTGCGAGAAGCCATTTGAATATATTCGCCAATAGGGAGTTTTGCTGTCTTGAGTCCCTTTTGCACGGCCTCCTTGTAGCACACGGCTTTGTAACGATTCTTGTCCACCAAGCCACCAATGATGTATGTGCTGTATGGCTTGAGCTCGGTCAATGTGTGAGGACTGTCACTGCTGAGGTAAATGACCTCGCCATCCTCAGGTTTGGCGTCAGTCTTATCGGCAAAGGGACCAGCAAGTGCACCACCTTTTGCGGATGTCATATGCTCTTTTGCGAGCCCAGCGGCGACCGTAAAGTCTTCTGGGATGACTTGAATGCCTTTCCAGTTTTGGTATGGGGTCAGAACAGTATCGAAACGCTCCTTCAGCAATTTGTCGAAGGAGCTGAACATGAGATGAGAGCGCCACTGTGCTCGCGTATTCTCGGAGTATGAGCGAGTCATTTGAGCCGACAGGGAAATGCGTTCCTTTTCATTCATCAAGTCATCGTAGCTGCAGTCGATGACAATTGACAGCGGTATTAATGTAGACTTGTGCTTCATTCGCCGTGTTGACGCCCAAGACTTGCGCAGCTCAATGACGGCCTCTTCGCCTCCTTTTTCGCGAGCTTCCTCCATCATCTGGCGGCGTCGCTGTTTCCTCTCTGCCATCTTTTCCTTCCTCTGACCTTTCCTGGCTTCGCGATCAGCCTCCCATTTCTCTTTCTTGCGCAGTCGTCGCATCTGATTTTTGGACATTCCAGGAGGCGGGTTGCTGCTCTCAGCTGGTGTATTTTCTTTCTTGTTCTCGTCGTCATTTGTATTAGTTGTTGCTTGATCTGGCTGCTGTTCGGAAGCCGGAGTAGGTTGGTTCGACGCATCAACGAGGATGGCGCCGCTCATGGCCGGGCCAAGATCTTCGTGAACCGGTTCATTCTCATCGGTGGCGAGCTTCGCAAGCTTCCTCGGCCGTTCGTCGTCTTCCATGGTCGTGTGATCCCAATTCGCGGGATTTGTAGTGGGCTGTCACAGCTCTGGTGGGCGTAGATCGCGGGCAAGAAAAAACCGCCGAGCCTCCACCAATCATAGCCGCGGCGACCTCCATTACGGCACCTCCGCACGTGACCGCGACTCTCCATCGCAACTTCTCGTTTCGACCGGTTTGGCATCCCCAGATTCCAAACCCCCATTCAACCGCCACAATGCCTCAGGATATGCCCCCAACGGGGGGTTACGCCAATGTCCAGTACAAGGTATGCCATTGGCACAAATTCAGGCCCTCGGAGCTCAGAGAGAGTCTGCCAGGGCCCCTTGTGAGGAACGTCACGGCTAACGACTCCGCTTGAATCTAGCGTAACCTCCCCGCCCGTGGCTTCAAGCCTTGGGTCTATGCCGCTGGCATGCACGCTCTCATGGCCTACGGCTTCTACACATACTACCTCGGTACCCGCGAGCAACGGTACGTGTCTCCGCCAACGACTCTTCCCCTCCGATACATGCCCAAAGGACGTCGAAGCTGGATCGGGAGCTCTTACAAACACGAAGCTGTTTATACGTTGGAGATAGGATCGTATGCTAATTTGATACCGGTGTAGTGAGCTCACTCGCGAGAAGATGTGGTCCCGCCTCCACCTTCTTCCTTTGTTGCAGGCCGAGGAAGACCGCGACCAGGTCCGTCGCCATTTTGCCGAGAACGCACGCCAGAAGGAGCTTCTGGGTGCCGAAGAGAAGGTCTACAACTCCGATCGGTATGTCATTGCGCTCTTGAGGCTGAAGGCTATCACTAATCATGCGCAGCTTCATCCGCCCAACTATCGCCTACACTCCTAGCATCACACCTGAGGCCAAGAAGTCGTGGTTTTAAACGGCTGAAGAGGCTGTCTATTCCTCTGCAATATGATCAGATTACATTGCCTACCTTTTTGAGTGTAGGTTGGAGTAGAGGCTGACTCGTGAAGGTTGATGCGATTTGGAGATCGCGCTGAGATCCTTATCTCGATATGCTCGAGAAAAACACTGTAGATATAACACTTCGAAGAAAGTTTCCTTTGGTTTTGCGAATTTAAACATTTTATTCAGCATTCGAAATTTCGCCATAGCTCCGTAGGATCCAAAGTTTGCAGCATTTTACTTCAAGACCAAAGTCGTTAATTGGGGACAAGTTGCTATTTAATATTTTTCGTTCATATTGTTTTTAGCCATCTCATAAAATGTAGAGGCTTATCTATGGAAGTTAAACAACAGCGCCTCCACCGGGGTAGTCCGTAGATTGCACGCCACTGAAAAGAGAAATGAGACGGGGAGGGACAAAAGACATGAAAGTTCGCTTGAATGCAAGTATTGCAATACTAGCGTACTTGGGACCTCAGGAAAGTGCGGGATATACTGAGTCAAAAATATCATTGAGCACATATCCAAATGAAACTGGCAAGCAAACCGAGATGGATGGCGCCTAACGCGGAGAGGATGTTGAGTTATCGGCCCGCAATCGTGTGAAATAATACCCACGAGGCGAACAAATCATATAAAGATTTGCAAGGAAAACGTGTGTGGGATGAAAGTTGGGTCGGGGGTAGGGAGTTGCTTATCGAAGAAATTGCAAAAGTGGCCGAGTCGATGAGAGGGAGGAGGGATTATCCAAACAAATCAGCGACACCCGAGAGATCGGGCCCATCGTTGATATCGACCCGAGGGTTAGACTCCTGCGTTTCCATTTCGGTATTGGTCATATACCGTTCTTGGAGTGCACTGCGAGCCTTGCGTCGATCCTCGCGGGAACCCAGGATCTTCCCTTGTTCGGCGACACTAACACCTCGAAGAGATTCAAGAAGCTCCAGAACAAGAGCACGTTGCTGTCGAGGGGATGCGCTTCTTCGCAATTGCGCTTCAGTCTGTACGACCTTCTCCTCCGTGATACCTGGTAGTGTAAGAAAAATATCTCGTGGGGTGGCACTGGCAGGGCCATAAAGGAACCAGATGGATGCGATTAGTTGGGCCAAGTCCTTCTGCATGTCGACGAAGTAGGGCTCGTGTACAGATGTGATGCAGGCCTTGAGGACATCTGTGCAAATGAATTCTCGAATAGTGACTGTTGTTTGGTTGTCTTTTGGACCTGGAGCGAAATCCGGAAGGATGGATCGAATGACTCGTGTGATAATACTGCAGCATCTAGTGTCACGCATTCGCAGGGCATGGGTGCAGAAAAGCATGATGGGCTCGAAGATCTCGGAGGATGAGAGAACAAAGTGTCGAATGGAATCCGCAAGTTCCGGGGTCGGTGGAGGGGCACTGGGGTCCGATTCTGCTCGATCCGGGTCTAGAAGTTGGTCAACCATTATTTTGTCGAATTCAAAGGGACTGTGAGATCTCGCGAAAGTCGGGAGATGTATGCGTAGTGTCTTACCTCCCCTCTGGGGATCGAACAGGCTGGCTACCATGATCACCGCGGAGTAAGTGAGCTGGCGAAGCACACTTTCGGATTTCATCTCATCGGTGAGATCTCCATCGGCAAGTCCAGACTTCCGTTGTTCGATAATTTCCCATTCATGTGTGATTTTGCGGTCCAGGCTCCGGAAAAGGGTCGACAACATCGGCGGTAGGAATTGGCCACGATACTGCACCGGGCAGTCGTCAATTAGGCAGCGAGAGATATTGAGCAAGACAGAATATTGATGTGAGGAAAGGTGCTCCGCATCTTTGAAAAGGGCCTCGGATAGAGGGGTTGGGAGTTCAGAGTAGCCATAGAACTGATGACGCATCCTGCTCATACTGAAAAGCATTGAATAACACGATTCGCGTACGGCTCTGATCTTTCCTCGGACAGATGAAGCAAATCCTTCAAGGGTTGCTTTGGATGCAGTGATTCTAGCGTAAAAGTCGTCACGACTGCCGCTAGATATTCCAGCTTGCCAAAAACGGTCTGTAAGGATACGCTCAACCACAGCTCGCATTTCATTGCTCACGGCCCAATTCGTTGGATTGTGGAACGCATGTGCATTGCTGAAAGGTGTGAGTAGATCTTCGCAACAGAAAACTGGGAAACGTACCTGAGAAGCGGAAGAAGTGTTCGCAGAATTTCAGGAATTAGCTCGTGCCACATGCTGCATGCAACATCATAAGCGGGAGACGCCTTGCTAAGTTTATCAGTGGAGACTGCCAGCATTGTTTTGGTCCCTCGTAAGGGCAGCATCTATTCAAGTCAGATGGGGTACCCGGTGCGGTAAAATTCTCGAATTTACCTGAAATTTCTTCGTCATTTCTTCTTGGACAACCTTTCCTTCGTTGTCTAAAAGGACCTCGGACCAGTCCGAATGTCTATGAGCTTGCTTAGCTTGCATATATGATCCGACATTCTCTAATCCAAGCATAGAACAAAAGCCCTCGAATGATGAGCTCATGCGGCAGAATTCTTCGTCCCGCCATGCCAATCGAATTGGCTCGAGGAAAGAAGAAAGACGTCCATGGCGGGTATTTGGATCAACATTGCTGGCTCGTTGCCTGTCGAAGTTAGCTCAATGTTGAAACACCCCGAAACGATGAATTTACATTATGATTAGTAAAATCGAAGTCAGTTCCATCTGGAGCTTATCATCGACACGATTGGCGAGAGTTATCTCCGTGATCTTCGGTTCAAGTAAATCGTAGAAAGTCTGCAGCAGCATGAGTATTGTGAGTGACCCGAAATATAGGAGTAAGCATACCGCAAAGTAATCGGCATAGCGAATTGCCAATCGACGAAGTTCGTGACTAGCCAGTCCGTGCAATTCCTTCACAGATTCAGAATATGCGGGGAATTCTGGATGATCTTGAAGTCGGGTCATGAGGATGTGCTCAAGAACCTTCAAAGCGAAAGATGGGTGTTTGTCTAGGGCACGAGAAGAGATGTCAACTACGAGTTTTATCACTCGCTGCTTTAGAACAGGGTCCTGAGGAGTATTAGTACAAATATAAATAATAGTTCTAGTAGAACTCACATCATAAGAGCGTTGCATCAGACTTGTGGCCCAATCTTCAATTGTATTTTCAAGTGCTTTGCGCTCTTGCTCCTTTGTGGCTGTTAGTTTCAAAACACTGTCATCCGGGTCCAATAATCCTTACATCTTCTTGTGGAGCTTTTCCATGAGCTTCGACCCATTTGTGGTAGCCCTTGACTACTGCCTCAACGACTGAAAATTGAGCGTCAGCTCGCATCAAAGGAATAGAGGATTTGCTGAATGTTTGCACTATGCGATGTTAGTATACGATGAATTTTCATCAAAAGAATGGCACTCACTCGTAAACGGATCAACCCCGTCATATAGATTGTTCAAGTTACTGTCAATCTTCGCAAGAATCTCACTAACAGCCTCTTGCGGCCGCTTTAAAGTGATGCTTTCAATGATAGATGAGCAATAACGGCGGTAGTTTCCGACAAAGGCATGGCGCTCAGGAATAGTATCAATATCCTCGTTCAAGAATTGCACTGTGGGATTGTCAGAGTCAGCTGGAAGATTTTCCCAGCGAATCAAACGCTGAGTGCAGATGTTAAGGAAAACGGGAGTTTGAGCGATCACAAAATCTAGCTCATTGATTTTGCCAATGCCGAGCAGCCGCGACCAAAGGTGCAAAGCAGGAATGGAAACCACCAAGCTCTCGCTTTGCATGATGGTAATCATGAAGCTGAAGAATCCTGGTAGATCCAGACGATGCATCGTTTGGCGAAGAAGCCGCTCATCTTCTAAGCATCCCGCTATGTAGGAGATTGTCTACATTCATTAGTATCGGACTTGCTATCGAGATTAGTTCAAAATACCTCTGAAAGTTTCTTGGAAATCAGATATTTCGGCTCGTCAACATCGTCTGGTCCAACAATCGACCACTGGTACACATTGTGAAGAGTGGATAGATAGTCAGGCTCGAAAATCATCCACACAAGCTCTTGCGAATCATCATTTCCCATGTTGCTTCTCCCGTAAAGTGCATGCAGAGCCTCCATCGCAGCCTAGATCCATGGAATTAGCGAAACCCATCAAATTCATTGAATTGCTCATGCTTACCAGCAGAACTTGCTCATCTTGGCATGTCAATGATCTAAAGATACTCGAGACCACATGTGAACCCGTGACCGCCTTGTAGACCGACCATGAAAGGGCTGATCGCAAAGTAGTCAAGGCTTTTACCGCTGCATCTCGCGCCTGCGGAGATCCCAATACATTTTGCACGCAATTATCGAGGAATTCGCAAATTCTCACTAGCCAACCCTCTTCTCCGCAACGTAGAGCTCCACTTGGATTTTTGTCATGGTTGACCTGCTCTATGACTGCAGCAGGGGTAAAGATCTCCACCAGCGCGCGATTCAGTTCTGTACCACGCAAGGACGAAACAGTATCTTCACGAAAGAAGACATCTTCGGAAAGAGTCTCCAGCACGGAAAGAACCAATTCTCTGTGCACCAGAGAGGCTCCCCAAAATTTGACCAGGGTAGCATCCATGTCCATCCAATCCAGACCCCAGCTCTTTTTAGCGGCCTCCGACCATAACTGGGGTATCTTGTTGCGGAAATAGCTAGGGTCTTCGGGCTGAATGTTTTCGGCAAGCTGCAGCACGATCGATCGGAGATTGGCAGATTCTTCGGCGTTGCTAAAAGACAGATGGCGCAACACATGGTCCAGCAGCGTCAAGCCAAAATAGCGCACAACATACGCATGGTTTGAACGCGACGCAAGCAGGAACCCATTGCGGGCTGCAGCATCACTGTCCTTCAGTGACTCGACGAATGTCAGGGCCTCCTTCCGAAGATCGTTGGACGACGTGGGACTGTGAATTGCCTCCAAAGCTCGAATTATGTCGGCCATGCCGGCTTCTGAAAGCTCCTCAGCAGCCATGTTGTCGGCGCCGAGCTCGGATCGCGTGAAGTGTATGTAAAGCGGAGGCGCACGGAAGGAGATGTAGTACCAGTCAGATGGTACGCGGCGTGGAGGTTCTCAAAATATCTGTTTCCCAGCTATTGACAATTAACAGTTCATAATCCAAGGAGTCGAGTGATCACGGTGCGGTGTTCACCTGGCCGTTGAACTTGTCCGTCGGACAGCTAGCAGTCGGACACAGCGACAACGGCCACCCAGAGACGCCAATCGAGCGGTTTCGAGTGAAGGACGGGGAGGTATGTCCAGGGAAGGGGTCGTGTGTTTTGGAAGGGGAGGCGGAGTGGGTTACTTTGAGCGGGAGAAAAGTGATCTTCCCGCGAGGCGGAAGTTGGAAGTGCCGGGCAGCTAAACTCACAGACGGCGATCCCCCAACAGTTGTTTGTTTCCTGCCCGCGCATCGTATTCCCTAGAGAGTCCTTAGTCCTAGCTCAGCAAAGATAAACGAACCAAATCGATCTGTTTCACCTTTGTCTCGCCTTAGACGACTCTCCTATTGGCCTGAGCTTGAAATAGCTGTGCCCCTCCAATCGTCACCGGTTGTTTATCTTATCTCTGCACACGCGATCCACGAGTCTCGGGAAGGCTTCAATGTTTACGGCGAAGATGGGAGGTGTTACAACAAAACAAGACGCATGGTGATGCGAAAAATTGTGTTCAGAATTTCAGACTCAGAGATTCAGCTCCAATGCATTAACCGGTTCCGAGCGCCTTTCACATAATAGTGCAATCTCCTCGTTGACATTGTTCCATGTATGTCGCCTCTTCCCCGGCTGGATTAGCGACCTCTCCTGGTTTACGCTTCACCCCTTCAATCTTGATCTCTTGATCACCTTGAGCATGCCACCACCTGAGGCGCTGTAGCTTAACTGAGTGAATTTCGTGCGTGGTAATCTCCCACTTGCCCCCGCTCACTTCCACAGTGGTGTGGTCCGCCGGGAAATGGAATTCTGGAAGATCAATTTCGGTTGGGAACTCAGAGGCCGTTGGGGATTTCGCAGTTAATGACATGCTGAAAGTACAGCCTCGGAGATCAAAGACATGGCTAGCCAAACTGCCGCTGACATGGACAGGGCTAGGGCGCAAAAATGCCTCTGCGGCACGGTAGCCCTTTGGCTTGGGATCCTGAGAATGCCAACTCGAGATCGATGGGGCTTGTAGAGCCTGTTTCACATTACTCGGTCCAATTTCAGCTCCTCCAATAGTTCCATGGCTTTCAGAATAGGATGGGGAGTTTGGGTTGTGAGACGGTAGAGAAGTACTGGACGGAAGCTCTAGGTCATTGACAGAGTATATGGACAAGTCTTCCCCATTCCAGTTATCTCCCCATTCATGGCAATTCTAAAGCCGTTAGTCTGGAAAATAATAATATGGAAGGAGCCGTACCTCTGTTTCATAAACCCACAAGGTATATCCATTGGACTCACTGCCCTCAAGAGCGAAGTGATTCGCATCCATGGCACTGGTTTGACTGCTATAGTCTCCAGTATTGTAGGCGTACTTGTTGTCCATATCGTATGGGATACCGATTTCTGTAAACAAGAGCGGATGATTACCCATATACTTGATGCTCTCATCGCGAAGAAACTTGAGTTGGTCACGAAGGCAGTTCCTGATTGCGGTCTCGCCGACTTTGACGCCAAAGGCGGGAGCCCAGTATTTCCCACGAAGAACTCCAATGACATCAACATTATAAAAGCGGTTCCTGAAAAGGTTAGAAAGGCCCACGGTATAGCTAAATCATAAAATTCATACCAGTGTTTCGTCATTAATGTCAAACCGTCGTAGTAGTGGACAGCGTGCACCATATTTGGGTCATCGTCGATGCTCCCTTTCAGATCAGGCGGGAGCTCCATAACGGGCGGTTGACAGAGCATAATCGACTCGGGCCACACGCTCCGAATGGAATCTCTGTATGCACGGTAATGATTCAAGAAGTAGGTATTTGTGAATTTCTCATAATCCATCTTCTCCCCAGTCTGAGGAATCTTGGAGAAATAGTCTTTTTGAAGCAGAGTGTCCGTGGATGGATCCCAGACCCCATGCTGGGCCCAAATGCATTCACCCAGTTTCCACCCAGGGTCTCGTTCCCAGCCATACTTTTTATCTTGTTGCTCGATAGATAACCAGGCTGTGACACCAGCTGGATCAAGAAGCTCTCGTCCCGTCTGATAAGGCCCAAAGCTTCCAAAAGCCCAAGTAGGCAGCTCACAAGCACGACCGGACCCGGTTAACATAGCTTGGAAGGCAGTGGGACATGTTCCGAGTTTCAATTGCTGGTCAGAAGGAATGACAGAAATATCTTCGAACCCGACCAAACCACGGTGAGGTTCATTCATGCTCTCCCATCCAATGACAACATCATGTTCAAGGTCACCAGCATCATGGATCTTTTGAGCTAGAAATCGGCATGCTCCAATGAAGTGATTTTGCAAATAGTCCTGGATATTTACACCGTCAATGATGGCTTTGGGTGCAAAGTCACGTCCAGCCCAAAAGAGAGTGAATATCGTTTGACACAACAGTCGAGTATAGTTGGTACTCCAGACCATTTTCGGAAATTCAGCAGGATTGTCCCAAGTATTGTGAACTAAAGCTGCTCCGGTCGTTTTGAACTTGAGGGGATCGAATCCTGCCGCATATAACGTCCACAATGGTGCACCTGACCCCCCTGAAAAGCGTGACCACTGTTGGAATTAGCAGGAGCAAGTACATCTGAGAGAACAGTTTGACCTACCACATCCTGATGGGGATCCATAAAGACATAGAACTCATATTTCTTGGCTATCCTGAGAATCTCGATGGTGAATGCGGCCCACTCCTCGTCGTATTTACCCGGACCAGCATGCTCGATAGCTTCCCATGTGAAGATATATCGAATGGTGTTGTAGCCCAGTTTGCGCAGTCGTTGAAAGTGAACATGGGAGGCCGCTAATGAGAATGGGCGGCCGATAAAAGAGACATCGTCACCCTCGAAGAACTGTTTAGATTCGCGAGACGGGACATCCGGAGACTTAGGATATTTAGCATCCCCAGCTACATTAATCCCTCGTAGCACAATCTCTCGATTCTGAGGATCTCGGAATGTTTTCCCGTCGATGTGTAGGCGTAGAGCTCCCATGATATGGGGACGAGGATAAAGGAAAGCGTGCGATCGCGGTTGGAGGCTGTGATCAGATTGCGACGATAGACCGAGACAAACTTGCAGACTTCCTGGTTGTGATTTGATCAGAAAGACTTTAGAAAGCAAGCTGTCTCCCACAGACTCAGTCACGCCTAGCTGGCTAAACCACTTGGAGTGACAAAAGCAAGCTGAAGCTCCGCCTTGATCACCGCAGCAGTCGTAGTGGTCGGGGCTGGCTAACTTATTGACCCGTGAGTTTCTGACAGCCCTGGAGACGATATATCATATATGTGTCTTCCCGAAACCTTGTGCCAGGAAGAAGCAAAGTCGAAGTTGAGGCAGGAGGTGAGCAAGCATAACTGGGGAAGACGATAAGGCGGAGGGCGTGACGTTATCATCTGTTATCCTATCGGGGCGAAGATCGACGGGCTCTAAGCTCCACCACACCAGAACCTCCCCGCTGCTCATATGTGCGACCAGTGACCATGTCGAGCAAAGCCGCGCTCAAGGCGATTCGAACGGCCTTGGATGCCAAAGACTTTGCTGCAGCAAGACAAAAGGCCCAGGATCTAGTATCTGAAGATCCGAAGAATTACCATGGGTAGTGTGGACAGCATCCCGCGCCAAGTCATCCGCTAACATCTCTTCGCGCTTTCTAGCCATGTCTTCCTCGGACTTGCGAACGACAAGCTGAATCAGAACGATGAATCTGAGAAGGCGTATATTGCTGCCACGAAAATCAAGCCCAGCGATCGGACCGGATGGCAAGGGTTATTATCGGTTTATGAGAAACAACAAGGCCAGAAGCTCGACGCCTACCATGACGTCGTGGTGAAACTTGGAAAAATTCTCGCAGATGGGTATGCCCTATTTATGATGAAGGAATTGAGACACAGGAAGTTCTGACATAAGATTAGGGACGAGCTAGAGCGTTGCCAGGATCTTGTCAACAAATATGCCAGGTTGACAAAGAGCCGTGGGTCAAAGGCACAGCAGAAGCAGGCCCTGGAGCTACAACTTCCAACCTCCCCTCTGTACAGCTTCCTCGAAGGCCGCCTTCCTCATCCGTCTCTGACCTATCTCCGCTTAATCGAAAATACCGAATCGGAAGAAAAAGAATTCATCAATCGCGAGATTGGTGAGCGAAGGACTCGCCTGGGAGCACGAATTGACCAAGTCACCTTGGAAGTGAAGAAAGAGGCTTTTAAGAAGAGTGGTCTGAATACGCTCTATAAGGGAATTATAGATTGGACAAATGAAGACGAGGTGCGCCGAAGATACGAAGAGAAGCTCCTCCAACGTGGCTACGATGAATTGGAGGTGGCATCCTCTAAGGATAAAAGGTCGAAGAAAAACGAGCTCATCCGCGCAGCCCAAGATATGGTCATTATAAAACATCCCTTCGAGCTCGCCTGGAAGATTGTTTTGGAATGGAAAGACGTGAACAACTATTCCGAATATGACGTTGGGATACTTCGAGAGTTCAGAGATTTCTTCCCTGAATCCGGACTATCGAAGGTTTTGAGGGGATTCCTCGAGAGTGGACTCTCCCCCTTCCCGAAAGAAGAAAAGGACGAAGAAGATGAAGTAGCCGGCGGTGAAAGCGATGATGGCACCACAGATGTGGCAGCTGATCGCCTTATTTTGATGGTTGAGGGCTTAGATCTGGCTCGCGACTCGATAATAGCGCATCGCATAATGGCCGAGCTTTACCTTTCACTCGAAGAGTATGAGAGTACCGTTGACGTTGCTCGGAAAGGTCTACTTAACGTCAAGGAGGCCGTCAGAATCTCCAGCGCAAATCTTACCAATACAACCGACGCCCTGAGCATCACCCTCGCCAATTCCCTGATCTATCATCACTCGCCTCGTTACCATACCGAAGCAAAGGGAATTTTCGAAGAGATTCTGCAACGAAAGCCAACATCGACAAGTTGCCTGCTTGGCATTGGGCTGATTTTGAAGGTCGACGAGGACTATGTTGAGGCTGTTAGCTTTCTGGAACGTGCATTCGAGCGGGACCCGACCAATATCAAGGTCCTTGGTGAGCTGGCTTGGTGCAGGGCGCTGACCGGGGAGTTGGATAAGGGTCTCCATGATCTTGAGGATGCTCTTGCGCGCCTCAAAGAAGAAAAGGACCCGAATAAAGACTTCAAGGCAGAGCTTCTGTATCGCATTGGGTATTGCCAGTGGGAGCTAGACCCATCCGCCGCGGCTAGAAAAAACCGCGAAGGAGCCTACGCGAGCTTTCTCGCATCCATCAAGGCTAATATGAATTACGCACCTGCTTATTCTAGCCTCGGTATCTATTATGCAGACTACAAGCGTGATAAGACTCGTGCGCGCAGATGTTTTCACAAAGCCTTTGAGCAGTCACCCGCGGAAATTGAAGCAGCAGAGCGCCTTGCAAGGGGCTTTGCCGATCAAAAGGAATGGGATCTTGTGGAAGCTGTTGCTCAGCGAGTCGTCGATTCAGGAAAAGCAAAGCCTACACCTGGATCCAAACGAAAGGGATATAGCTGGCCATACGCGGCTTTAGGTACTGTGCAAGTAAACAAGCAGCAGTATACAAAGAGTATCGTTTCATTCCAGGCCGCTCTGCGCATCACACCAGGCGATTACCATTCGTGGGTTGGCCTCGCCGAAAGTTATCATCATTCAGGCCGATATGTTGCCGCAACTAAGGCTTTTGAGCATGCTCAGGGCCTGGAAGATAATCTCTCCGATGAAGAGAAACAGCACATTTGGTTTGCCAGGTATATGCTTGCGAATGTTAGAAGAGAGCTTGGTCAATACGACGCTGCCATTGCTAGCTACGAGGATGTCCTACAAACGAGACCCAACGACGTTGGCAATTCAATTGCACTTCTTCAGACCTTGACAGAGAGCTCATGGAAGAATCTGGACTCGGGTTTATTCAACAGTGCCGCAGAACTTGCTGTGAAAGCCATACAAGTTGCTCGCTCGCTCGCGGAAGTGCGACCGAACATTTTTAATCTGTGGAAAGCTGTTGGAGACTCCTGCTCTAACTTTTCATACATCAAAAAGAAGATTGATAAGCTTTCCCTCTCAGATTGCAAAGCACTCTTGTCTACCCAACTTGACGTGACCGCGCTCGATATTCTCACCGATGTTGATGGCGTTGGCAACGATTGGCTGCAAGCAGACGAGACAGACGACTCCGTTTCAGCTGATACTTGTATATATGTGGCCATCCTCTCATACAAGCGCGCCATTCATGTGTCTGTGCATGACATTCATGCCCAGGCTGTTGCGTGGTATAACCTCGGATGGGCTGAGTATCGTGCGTACCGCACCGTTCAGCCTGGTTCTGGGAGCAAGAGCAAGCGGCCCCGTAAATTCATCAAGGCTGCGATGCGCTGTTTTAAGCGAGCGATCGAATTGGAAGCTGGCAACTCCGAATTCTGGAACTCACTTGGCGTGGTGACTACAACTATGAGTCCCAAGGTTGCCCAACATGCTCTTGTCCGAAGCTTGCATCTCAATGAGAGAAGTGTTCAAGCGTGGACCAACTTGGGCGCTCTCTACCTATTACAAAATGAGATTGAGCTTGCGAACCAAGCTTTCACTCGTGCACAATCCACAGACCCAGATTATCCTCAGGCATGGATTGGCCAAGGCTTAATTGCACTTTTGTATGGAGATCCAAAGGAAGCGCGTGGTATCTTTGAGCATGCTTTCGACATCTCAAGCTCGTCATCCATTTTACCTAAGCGGCAATACAGCCAAACCCTCTTCGACCACTTGATCTCGGACCCGTCCGCCTCCAACGAAGTATCTCAACTGATTCAGCCATTCTTTGCATTGCACCAGCTTTGTGCACAAGACCCTTCAGATCTGCCGTTCATGCACTTGTCGGCACTTTTGGCAGAGCGAATGGGTGAAAGTGCAGATGCAGAGTCGAGCCTGGAGGTCGTATGCTCAGGGATGGAAGCTGAATTCGAGGAGTCCGAATCACCAGCTTCTCTTTCTAAATATGCCCAGGCAAATGCTGATAAGGCCCGTGTACTTCTCGCTTGTCATGAGTACGAGCAAGCAGCAGAGAAGGCCGAGTTAGCCCTCACCCTGTCCGGCGAGGAAGATGCGGAAAAATTTGATCCAGAGGGGTGCAAGAAGCTTCGACTGTCAGCACAGCTAACTGCTGGTCTGGCAAATTACTTCTTGAAGTCGATGGATGCAGCCATTGACATGTTCCGTGACGCTCTCCAGGAGACCGACAATGCCCCAGATATCGTATGTCTTCTTGCCCAGGTCCTTTGGGCGAAAGGCGGAGAGGAAGAACGATCAGTGGCGCGGCAGCAATTGTTCGATTGCGTTGAAAACAACCCAGAACACATTGGCGCTGTCACTTTGCTCGGCACAATTGCACTCCTCGACGGAGACAGAGATGTTATAGATGCCGTGGAATCCGATATTCGCAATATGGTTACCAAAGATGACATTGACATCCATGACCGAGCTAAGCTGCTGAAGCTCCAGGCAGCAGTTTCTGCCATGGGTTTCAACGAAGACTCTGCTCTTCCTGAGAACACGAGGTTATTGAAAGAGGCAACAGCGGCCATCATGCTCACACCAGGCCACCCCGAGGGCTGGATGGAGTTATCTGCTGCGTCGGAAACGTTATACCCGGCAGAGATGGCGGTTGAGCGTGCTTTGCGCTGCGTGCCTCCTTATAGCAATCTTGTAGCTGATGACCTTAGCCAGGCTTATGCCCACACAGGGAAAGCGAGCGATGCTATGAATGCTATCATGGTCGCGCCATGGAGACGCGAAGGATGGCAGGAGCTTGACCATGCGCTTTCGAACTGATGACGATTAGCCTTATTCTTTCAAAAGCTTATATTCACAGCAAATCGAAAATATTCAATACATACTTTGCCACGTGTAGTTGTAATCAAGCAATGCCTGGTGTCTTTATGGTCCTTCTGCGTTCACAGCAGATATTCGGTCTAGCAGTCTCGCTTTTCTCCCCTCTTTCCACGATCGATCCAAGGAGTCAATCTTGCCTCCAAGCAAAGTAGTAGACGCCGGATTTAAAAGAATCATGCCTCGGGCCACTGTAGCGTTTTGCAGTAAAAGCTTTGCCCCAATTGATAGCTTATCTGTTGATATTCCCTCGATATTGTCCATTTCAATAGCAATCGCTCTCAAGCCATTGGCATCCTGTAGGACTAATCGGTGTGGCCCTCCGCCGACACTCCCAGAGCCATCAGCTCCCCTTGTCGCTTGGTTTCCAGAGCCATTGTTTTCTGTAGCCTCTTGATCCTCCCCTACAGATATAGTCCGGACAATTTCACGCCCACGGATGGCTTCTCCTCGCTCCACGCGTTCGATTGCTTCCACTTGGCTCCACAAGCTCGCGCCGATGTCCTCAATGTCGAGAACTTGAACGGGGATTGGACCATGCAAACGCCTTTCCTGAATACTCGGATCGAAGATGTTCGAAGGGAAAACGGACGTGGGATTCGTGGAAAGAGACTCTCGAAAATCGGAGGCGAGGATGCGAAAAATGGCCGTCTTCGCGAGTGCCGACGCGGGGATATTGCGTTGTCCGTTGGAGGCGATGAAAGCACTAATCCAAGCCTGAGAGGCACAAAGGCCTTTTGAGGATTGGATCTGCGCTGCTATCTGATCTGCAGAAGCCATGATACTGCCATTCTCTGAACAAACTGGTGTATAGACGTGGGAAGAAGAAGCGGAACGCAGTTAACCCTCGAAAACAAGCACGGGCCACTGCTTAAACCCGTTGATCTGGCCGTCTCGCGCGACGTCGTTCCCTTTCTCAACCACCGCCATGTCCACCATCTCCTCGCCGCGCCCTTCAATTGCCTCCTCGAGAGCTCGTTCACCAACTCCCGCCTCCTCTCGACCCTCCCTCGATGCGCTGAATACCAATGTTGGGGGCCTCAGTGCCTCTTCCACGCCTTCCACTGCGCGCGCAGTTTCACCCAATCCGCGGCGGAACCGCTCGGCTCTGCGAGACTATTATAATCTTAAGCCACCAGGCGCAGAATCACCAGGCACAGACCGTCGATCAAGAAGTGTCCCACGAACTACAGATGCCGGAGACATCTCTAACCCGACGAGTCTGTCCCTCGGGACCGAGCTTGACAGCGAGGACTTTGACCCACAGCGCTATGTCGACCATCTTTTGTCAACTTCTTCACTTTCTACGATTTTAAAAGCCGAAAACACACTGGTTGGAGACATACGCACACTGGATGGAGAGAGAAAAGCACTTGTATACGATAACTACTCGAAATTGATCCGTGCCGTCGAGACGATCGGCAAGATGCGCCGGAGCATGGATGAGCGTGGTGCGCCCCTGACCATGACAAAAACACTTGGACCTGCGATCGCATTCGTTGCAGAGACTGCTGGCAGTCTGATCAAAGAAGGCGAGGAGCAGCGTCAGCGTATAAAAGAAGCACACGCCGAGGAACCGGAGCCACAAAAGCAAGCGGAGAAGGACACAGTTAGATGGGTGCTCGCGGCGCCTGAAAGACTGCAAAAGCTCGTCTCCGAAGAGCGAGTGGAGGATGCTGAGGCGGACTGGAAAGACGTTCAGCGGCTACTCGATGCATGGAGCCAAGTGAAAGGTGTCGCAGAGGTCCGCGAAGCATGCGAGCAAGCCATGAAGAAATCTGAGCCAGGAAAGGAAGACAATGCGGAACATTGAGGATGTTATCTGCGATGGTTCCGTATTCCCTCAGTCCAACACATTTTTCAATAGATACCCAAGCAAGTTAACACATAAGTCTAACACAATTGAACATATCAAGACCACTCCCTTGTTTTTTTCTGATGATATTCCAGTAAGTAGAAGCGTTAATTCATGCGTAGGATATCTTCATAGCTATGGAAACGTCTCGCAATAACCCATCAATGCTTCAACACATCCCGACTTGAAAACATACTCGCCTTAAGTCCATATTCGTTTTTGGACGTGATATCGAGATAGGTATACGCATCACACTTGTAATAAATCGGTCGTTCACTGGGGTTCACAAGGCCTAACTCAGCCATGGCCTTGATGACTCGCTTCACGTCCTCAGCATCTCCGAAATCAGGAGTGTAGACACAAAGGAGCCGCGTGTTCCCCGATCCATCATCTGTTGCAACCTTCGCAGTACTGCTAAGCTTTCCGCTAACAACTGCCTGGGCAACTCTCTTCCATATCCCGTCGACATGGGCAACTGACGGAAACAGCATCCATTTACCTGCTGTCACCCGCGTCTCACGCGCAAGGGCAAATATAGCCTTCTCAAGATCGCGGCGCATTGGGGTCAGCTTGCGAGTCAATGGAGCCATGGTTTTCGATCCGGACTTATCGTGGGCGGCACGTAGTTCAGCGCTCTTTTCCTCATATGCGTGCAACAGCTCCAAGCCCTTGCGCGTGAAAGTAGGTACATCGCCCGACTCTATAACCTGGGGTTTTCCATATACCCAAATCCAAGAGCCTACTTCGTCTAGCTTTGTCTTTGAGGGAGTCAATCTTTTTACAAAGCTGTCAATGGATTCTTCAGGGCCTCGCTTGTCTCGGGGTAATGAGGCTGGTGCGGTTGCCGTCTCCGCATCTTGCATGGCGGTATCTGGATCTCTCGTCGCGTCCTTTTCGGGCTTAGGCCTGAGGTCATTCTGTCGTGTGGATAGTAGTTTTGAATGATAGTTTGACCAGTATAACTCTGGGTCGTCGGATGCGACAAGCTTCTCGAGTCTCTCCTTTTCGTCCTCTTCTCCTGTGTGAGGTAAGTGAGTGGCACATGGCACAGCCAAAGCGATTTGGTTATTTACCGTAGAAGCTGGACTCATCAGATAGTATATCATTCAAATCAGCCGTACTGGACATGATTATGGTGGAGCGCGCTGAAGTCAGATCGAAATCAGAAGCTGGGCCTGAATAGATGTTGCTCTGGCGGGGCAGGCGTCACTGGATGTTGAGTGTTTAAGGAACGTTCTGTCAGCCGCGTCTGCTTATTAGCTGTGGTCGACAAACGCCCAACAACACTTTGCCAAGGAGCAAGGATTACGTCTTTGTTTACAAGACTTTAGCAGGAAAACTCCGTGATCTTACGATACTAGTCGGGCGTAGTGCTACAGACTAACGAGGTTTCGAGCTATCCAAACAGAGCTGAAATCCATTTGAAACTCCATTTTAAACTGATTGAGGCAAATCGAAAACTGTTAACGAACTTACCTATTGTCAATACCCGACTACTAACTACTAACCGCTATTCGCCTTGATTTCCGGCCAAACTTGCGTAACAAATTTCGTTACATCGGATTTCAGGCTCTCGGGCTGCTCAAGAGCTGCAAAATGCCCACCCTAATGACAATGATTCAGAGGTTAGACCGAAAGATTTAGTTAACACGGTTTTCTGGAACAATAAGCGTACCTTATTGTGATGTCCCCAGAAGACAAGGTTCCCCGTAGTTTCAACCCAAGAGCGTGGAAGGGGTGCGAGCTCCTTTGGAAAGTGGGAATAGCCAAAGGGCTTCTTAATGTACCAACGAGGGTCATTTGCCGCAGGAATAGGAGGCGGAGGAAAGTTCTATCAATATTAGTCCACAGGCTATGGCAAGGCATGTGCCCGACAAATGAGCTTACCTGCCGATAAAAGTATATCGAACGGGGGAATGTGTTGGTGAGCCAGTATAGAGTGATTGACTCAAGGATGTGATTCGGGTCTAGCGGATCGTCTGTCCACTCCTGAAACTTCTCACCAATCCTGTATACCATCAGGTTAGATAGAAATGTAGGAATACTGGCAGTTCGGAAAATAATTACCATGCTAAGAGCGCCAACGGGCTACTGGAAACAACATGTCCGATCGTACTAGGTCGAGTACCATGTTCATTCATATATCCCGATCCGAATGATCTGAAGTCATTCATTCGTTGTATGCCCTCCCGTTCTGCTGCTGTCAAATGTTCATCCGTGATTTCGGCAGGTGGGCCCATAAAGGTGACGTTGACTACAATTTTTTCTAAGTTTTGCGGATGACATTCTTCGAAGAATCAAGGTAGTCTTACGATGAACGGCTACTCAGGAGGTCAGTACATGTGCAGTTTAAACAAGATGTCGTTTTTCGGCTTACCTTTGCAACTTGGGTAATCTACCGCCAGATTCCGGGCAATGCGACTACCGATGTCACCACCCTGAGTGACATAGCCTGTTTCAAACCCGATGCTTCTCATTAGTTGATCTAACACCCGCGAAACATCTTCAGTAGTAAAATTCATGTCAAGGGGAGGCCCGGAAGAGAACGTAAACCCAGGCAATGATGGAACAATCAGATGGAAAGGCAGTGTATTAGGGGTATATTCCTCCTTGAACTTCTGCAGAATCGGCAGGAATTCAGTGAAACTTCCTGCCACGCAATACGTTAATATCGATTTGACTTCACATTAAGAAGGCACAGGTACCCACCTGGCCAACCGTGGATGAACATGATGGGGATCGCATCTTTCTTTTCGGAAAATAAGCCCACAAAGTGAATATTGAGGCCTTCGATATCAGTTGTCCACTGTGGAAAGCTATTGAAATACTCCTGGGAATTTTTCCTATTTTTGAGAAAGAAAGACGCATCAGCACATTGGTCAATAGATAATAAAGCTACCATGATTCAATATACCATTTGTAAGAACGGAGCCATAGATCTTTCATTGTCACCAGCCAGCTCGTGGTGACGCCATAGCGGGCATCTACTAGCGAGTTCTCATAAGTATGCGGGGCTATCTTGGAAAGCTTGATAAGCGTCTCGAGTTCGTCGAGTTCATTTTTGGGAACAGAGATCTTATAAGGGGTGGGAGCAATCTTCGCTGTCGCTGGAAAGGTGCTGTACGGAATGGCCATCGTTTCGGTTGTGATTTGCTAAAAGGAAGGAGTAGCAAGGTTTAAATATTTCGCCCCAAGAGCCGCCTCAGCGTCGACGGAGAGATGACATCCGCTCCGAGGGAGAAGATCGTCGCGATCCCCCCGCCACATTATACTCGGGTTGGATAAGTTCTCCGCATATGACGGCTGAGATCACCACTTGGGCATAGCGTATCTAATCACCGGCACCTAACTATTGTATGTGTCCTCTACTAGTTGGACAGTCTGATGCTTTCCAGGTCCTTGTACTTATTTGGGCTTCGGATCGGATCAACTTATGCGGGGACTATACTATAGCGCAGCAATGATCACAATCTGTAAAGATTGGGGTGTTCACCGGACACATGATGTGCATCCTCTCAAAAAGGCACCTTGTTTTGAGGCATAAAGCTTTATCCCGATTCTTGGGGAATATTTCTGATAATCACGCTCATAAACCCCCCACTTCTCTGTATTTGGAGCATGACTCCGGTGAACGCCGTCGGAAGAACTCTGGTCTTCATTCTTCTGCTGATCAACCCGCGTGGGGGCGGAATGTGGTATTGTTTTGAAGGTTGGTGGAAGCGCAACAGTAGGTTCGTAGAGCTAGAACGTGTATCTAATAAATACCCAATCTCAGCTCAGGGTGTACAGCATCGGCTCCTTGTGGAAAATGCTTTGTGTGAGCCTAAAGTCGGGAAATGTCCATGGAACAAATAACAAACCTAGGAAAGCGTCTTGTCCTGCCGAGAGCTACCGTAGATCATCATAGCGAAATTATCCCTTTACATTGTTTGACCCTGCAAAAGGCGTGATGTGAAGGGGATCACTAACTGTAAGCCCCCCACGGCTATATCGACCCCCTCTTATAATTCTTCCTCAAAATCGCTGTATATGGCTAAAGCTGGCAATTGCCAACAACGGTAACAGACATGGGCTTCACGAAACATTTTGGAAACCAGCTGTTGCATGAACCCCCGGCAGCTGCGACAGCTGTGAGAGTCATCATTGCAGGATGGTTCCTTCGAGGGATTTTTCAGTCAAAATAAACTCATAGTGGATACCGTGTTTCATTCATAACCTATGTTGTTTGTGTTGTTGTTGTTGTTGCTGCAATTTCTAATGTGTGGCTCGGACACATGACACTCGAACAAGACACAAAAGCCAATCGAATCAGAAGATTGCGCATAAAGGCACCTAGGCAGAGAGAGGAGGGTTTGCCTATTTGGGACTTGATTATGATGGTTACATATGAACTAGAGGCAATTAGGGAACAATTCGGCAATGCTCGCAAGCTGCATTCGATTCCGTCTTCATTTGTGAATCTCCAAGTCCCCTCAGTCGTAGAGAATACCTGTTCCACAAAGTTATTCGAGATCTAGCATTCTAACTTGACCATCAGGAAATATTTGATCAATTTGTGTTGTTCTGAAACCTACTATCTCGCATTTTTCATTACTCATGGTTGAATATTCTAACTAGCAGAAATGCAAACTCATCAAGATCATCAAATTGAAAAATTGACAATACATCCAAACTAAACACAATACCTAAGAAAATCAAAATCAAAAAAATTCCAGCCCATCATGACTTCAGTATTGATCCCCAGCAAATGTCTATTGATTTATACCCCATTTAAGCTCGCTCTGATAAGTGGACAGGAATGTCCTTATGTCTGATGAACCATTTGTTCGTGAGTTGCCACTCATGGTCTTCACTCGGCAGGTTCATCTATTGAGATGATTAGTAGACATTCAAACGTTTTGGCCATGTGCAGTGACTTACATCAAAAGTACTGAATAGGGTAGCAATAAGCTTGAAGCTCTCAAGCTGAGACAGATATTGCCCTACACAGGCGCGAGAGCCAGCACCAAATGTGAAGTCGGTTGCCTTCATCTTGACAAACCGCGTCTTATAGTCGTCATCCGTTTCGTCAGGGCTCTGAAGCCATCGTTCGGGTATAAACTCATCGGTGTCATCACCGAATACATCAGTTCGGTTGATGACCCATGGGTTCATGCCGACGACAGTTCCTTCCGGAACATATCGGCCATCAGGCAGAGTGAAGCCGCCTGCAGGTACGACACGCTCGAGAATCAGTCCCACGCCTGGATTTATGCGCATTGATTCACGCATCACGGCTTCGAGATATTTCAAGCCTTGGATATCTTTCCATTGAGCCGGAAGGGTAAGATCTGCACCTCGTAGCTCATCGCATAGTCTGCGATATACGGCAGGGTTTTTGAGGACATGATAAATGGTTGCACACATAGTGCCAGCAGTTGAGTCGCTTCCCGCAAGTACGTTTGAAAGAAGATAGAGGATCACTGTGTTGTCGTCAACCAATTCAGGATTCTTCTTCTTGGCTTCAAGGAATTTTGATAGAAAATCGGCATGACCAGTGGGATTAATCTCCTGATAGCGCTTTTGCAGTTGCTCGACACTGAAAATGTTTGCCCAGACAAATGTCGGAGGTCCAATGCGCATGATAGGGTTCTTGTCGAAAAGCATATCAAGAAGAGGGATCTGGGAGATCTGGAAAGAAAATCAGCTATTTGGTCTTCTATAATACCACGCAACACATACTGGTGCGAAGTAGTCCAGCGTCCTGGCCGATCTACCAAGAAATCCCTTGTAGTCACTACCAGCTTCAAGTATACCAAGATTTTGTGAGAAAGTCAGCTGACTCATTACATCCCAAGCAACTGCAATTTTACCAAACGTTATTTCAAGAATTTCGACGCCAATACAAGGGAACTCACAAAAGTTAATCCAGTCAGTCATCTCACATATGTCACCCGTGCTGGAGAATCTCTGGCGGAGCTTATCAAGGAACAGATTGATAGTGGCATCCACATTCCCTTCGACATCTTGAACCTTGGTCATTGAGTATAGGTTCTTGATGGGACGAATATATGTGGAGTGCCATTTCTCATCCTGATTCGAAAAGAGATTCTTCAATCGAATCCCACCAACAACGACATCATTTACATTGTACATGTCACTCTTAATGATATGTTAACAGACCACATGTAAAAAGATCACACAGTTTAAGATCGGATGATACCTTGAGCCATGGGTTCTTTGTATTGTAGACTTGGCTGATTAAAGTTGGGTCAGAAAGGCTTAAGAGGTTCGGACCCATGCGAACAGCCGATCCATATTTTCTGTGTAGTTGATTTTGAGTAATATCACAGCGACCATTGAAGACATCCAGCATGCGCCAGGCATTAGTAAAGCCAGCCACGGCGGGACCTGGGAATGACTTTAGAGGGGATCGAATGTAACTCCAAAGGAAGCGTGAAACGACGAGAATCGCCGCGCATAGCACGACATTTGTGGCGAAGTCGGCGATGAATGTCATTGTGCTGGGTATTCAAGTCTGTATTCTCGAATGTAGGGGGGATTCGTGGAGTTTAAAAGAGTAGCTTCGTTGGACCTTTCCAAGGGTTGCGGGCCTCTTTCCTACTGGTATGGAATCACACAGTCTGGCATTAATTTTGAACTAATTTCTTCATCTAAAACCCCACTAGAGCCACATAATTTATCTTCATCAGAGGTAGAAAGAGGTCCCTCGCACAGATCGCCACCTAGCTGCAGTGGCGTGCAGAAGTTCATCCCCGAGGTCCTGGGGCGTGAGTCCGGGCGCAAGATCATCACTGGTCTAGAGCTCAGCAAGCCAGAAGGGACAACAAGACGTGTCCTACAAGTGTGTGATGAATGTCAGCAGCCAGTCGGACCACTAACGTCCTTGATTACAAGCCACCCATAGTTTGACGCTGAACGCCGATGAACCATTAGATCGCAAGTACTTTTCTCACTGGGACCCACACAGCCAAGATCTCCTTACTTAGCTCTTTCTTTGGATATGCGGTTTCAACCATTAGATTAGTTTGAGTACTTTTACCCCCTGTTGTCAGATGGTGGCTTGACTGGCTTTGTGACACATCACATTTGGAGGAACTGACAGAGCGTTAGCCGTGGAGCATTGAGTTTCGGGCGGAGAAAGAACGGGCTCATCTGCTGCGTATCCCTTGATGAGAGGGTGCGAGATCCATAAGATTTAGGACCGGGCTTTCTTTCGGCGTGTGTCATGGAAGCTTATTCATGCTTCTCCGAGGCTGGCTCTGTAATATGCGCGGCCTTTTCAGGGCCCATGAGATCAGCGAGTCCTCAAAAATAGGGCTGCTGCGAAACATATCACATCAACGCCCCCGACCTCATTGCACGGTTACTTTGTTATTCCTATGCACAACATGACAGCGCATTATTTCCCAATCCCTGCCAGTGGCTTTTTCCCCCGACTGGTGTATCTATCGCAGGTGGCATATTTGGCCTTACACGGCTCTTGTAGGTTGGATCATCTGTTGAGAGTGGTCTTTATCCGACAAGAATAATTCATCCTGAAAAGCGCTCGTAGAAGGATACTTCTGCATGGTACTCCATCATAGACACTTCTGTTCAACATAAGCGGGAAATACGTGTATTCCTGGGCCATTAACCCGACAGCTTGGAATGTTGCCAGAAACGATCCGAGCTCCGTTCCAAGCAAATGGTAACGATGGACTGACTTTCAATGGTCTCCAAATTAGCTGCGCATTCTTGTTGCGTTTTGTGTAATTCCAAATATTGCCACTCTAGCTAGCTGACACAAAAGTACTAGGTTTATTTTTCGCAACGCTGTGAGATCAGCTAGCCGTGCCTCACACAAAACACGGCAGCTGGCATCTTTGCAGAATATTTCAATCTCTAAACATCTTATCCGTTGGGTGTCCCCTATACTCACGTGCTTCTGCTTTCCAGGATATTAATCATGGAGGCCGCCAGTTCAACTTCCATGTCTTCCCACTGCACAGTTCTGATCTACGTATCCTTCAGTTGAGAAGTCTTGTTTTTGTGGGATTAGATCTCTGTGGCTCAGACCACACGGGGTAGCGAGCCGCTGAAACTCCTTTTAGACCAGCCAATTGGTCACAGATACTCGGTTCGTACTTTAGGTCAACGCCATGTGGGGGGGGGAATCAGGGAGTAAAGGTGGATCTCAGCTGAAGCGGTTCGTTGACACATAGACCACTGCCCGTGCTCTGCATGTACACTAAACTCCGACCTCTGCGTGTCTATTTTCTCCTAGTGCATTTCTAGCTCTAGTCCAATATTAGTATGGTAACAATTCAAGTAGATCTCGCTAAAAATGCTTACATGATTCGCATTGCTTGCCCCATAACTTCTCCATGATCGTCGTCCCCGAGCGCAGCACCCTGCCGCGTCAAGATTTCCGTTCACTCAAGGGGTGAGTGGACTTGCCGAGAACAAGTCAGCCCTACAAGACCGTGCTCAAGCGGAATTTATGTCTAACCTTGAAGTATTTCCGAGATGTCCAGTCCATATATCATATTCGGGGATGTTCAGTGCATCTCCGCGTTGCATGGGGACGGGACACAAGAATCTAAGTACTGCGATCTTCAATGCAAGTTCTACTTCAAGACTTCGCCTACAAAAATATTAGCAACTCATCACCTGGAGCTTTGATATATCAAACTGAATACAATCTGTTCTTATTTCAGCAAAGACCATGAAAGGGGTATTCGTGAAGCTATATCTATTTGAAGGGGCATCTGTCTTCGAGAAAAAGTCTCGCACATGCAGCTTTTGCTCCATCATTCCACTTTCAATCCATATAAGCCTCCTTCAATCAGCTAGGAAATAGTTTACCTTCTGTTACTTGACATTATCATGGTGACTCACACGGCTGCTGTGGATGACCAGAACCAGGGTCCCACCATCGTGTCAGCATGCTGGATCCTCTTTATTTTTCCGGCCCTGATGGCTGGTCTCCGCTTCTGGTGCAAGTCGAAGCTAAGTCGAGGCCTCGGTCTAGATGACCTTCTCCTGGGAATTGCCTTGGTGAGTTAAATTCAAAGAAAAGAAGTCTGTAAAAGGCTGCCCTAACCTCCACTCTAGGCAATTCAATTGGTTTATACAGCACTCATCACACGTGCCGTTCAAATGGGCGTTGTCGGTCGGCATGTGTTTGCCATTGAAAATCAAGAAAGTATTCCACCCGCACTCAAGCTTGTGTACATTAGCTATGTGATTATCATCATTGGCTGTGTGCTAAGTAAGACTTCCTTTGCATTCACACTGCTGCGTATTGTCACTCGCACATGGATGAAGATGCTTATCTGGTTCATCATTGTTTCTATGAACGCCATAATGTGGTTGTGTGCTATATCTTATCTAGCACAATGCAAACCAGCGGCTGCATTGTGGGATGCTAAACTTTTGGCAACAGCCAAATGCTGGCCGACCAATGTATTTGAGACCATCGCCCTTGTGGCAGGATGTAAGGCATACTTCATGCGCAAAATAGCATAAGGCTAACTCACTTGCATAGCTTACTCTGGTTGCATGGATTTCATTCTATCCCTTCTTCCATGGATGGTTCTCTGGGAACTCGAAATGAAGAAGCGTGAGAAGGTCGGTATAGCGCTTGCCATGAGCATGGGAATCTTGTAAGTTCACTGTTCAGAGCTACTATAATTACTCTAACGCAATTTAGTGCTGCGGCAACAGCTTTTGTGAAGACATCAAAACTTGTTAATGTCGCTCAGGTCCAAGACTTTACGTGTGAGTTTATTACTGAGTATAAGATAGATTGAATGAAGCTAACCTGTTTGCAGGGTTTTGCTCTACTATCACGATATGGGCGTCGGCCGAAACAGGCCTGACAATTTTCGCTGCCTCGATTCCTGCACTTCGTCTTCTTGTTATTCGTGTTCGGTCGAGCTATGAGGACCCTAGTCACCCCTCTTCTTCAAAATACAGTCGATCTGATAATCGAACCAACCGAAATGAAGTGCAAATGATTGCATTCGAAACGAACCACCGGAACAGCAGCGTTAAGAGCTTTATAAGCAAAACCGGCATCAATACCACTCAGGAGGTCCATGGCGCATAGAATTCTAGGCTCCATTTCGAAGGATCTGAAACGCCATACAGCTCCATCGTCGCAGTGAACGGATGAAACCTTTCTATTCATACCTCACTTCTTCACTTCTCAGCCGTTTCCATCTGATCTCCGGGGCCGAATTCAAAAGATCCTTTTGATTCTTACAAGAGATTTATTGTACGATTCTGGAAATACTTCAGAAGACCCTTAGTTACCTTCTATTATTGATATTATTCCCCCACTATAAGCCAAATCCAAAATTACGAGATAATATACCAGACTAGCTCAATCTCAATTATGGAATCAGCTCTAAAGCAGGCTCAAAGCTAACCAGAACACGCATGAACCTTTTGTTGACGTCGAGATTTGTGATATTGAATAACGACTATAACTTTAGTGGCTTTCCTTGCGGTATGTTTGGTAATTCTCGCTTCTTAACCTTTCCACTTGGTGTGCGAGGAATTGCGTCAATGAAAAATACACCACCAGTCAACCACTTATGACGAGCAAATCTAGTTTTGATGAAATCAAAAACTTCGATCTCGCTTAATTCTTCTCCCAATTTCTGCACCACGAATGCTCTAGGATGCTCTTGCCCCTTTCTGTGAGAAATTAGCGACTAAATCAGATTCAGGGCGACTGTATTCACTTGCATTCTACACCCCACCACAGCGGCGTCTTCGATATTAGGGTGCGTGACAAGTGCAAGCTGCAATTCTGCGGGCGCTACTTGAAGCCCTTTCACCTTGATGAGCTCCTGATCTGTGTTAGGGATTGCATATTGTGAATTTATTGCCTCAGCTTACCTTCAGTCGATCGAATATGTAAATAAGTCCTCGTTCGTCAATGTATGCGAGATCTCCTGTCCGTATCCACCGATGCCCATCTGCTTGGACAACTGTCTCCCAGGTGGCGCTCTCATTCTTCCAATATCCCTTCATCATCTGTGGCCCCGATACTAACAATTCACCAGTTGTCGCCGGCGTAGTCGAATTTTCGTCATGGTCTATAGGAACGATCTTCGCAGCACAATTTGGATTCAACCATCCTATGCTTGTACCATCATCAAAATCATCGGGTGAAAACCCCGTCACTGAGCACGTTGTCTCAGTCATTCCCCACCCTTGTTTGACGATAACACCAGACTTGAGGTATTTCCTTGTCACACTATTTGCCATATTCTCATCCAAAGGAGCAGAACCACTCGTGACAACCTCGATGGCTTTCAAATTCCACTTATCTGGCTCCTCATATTTGTGAAGCATTGTCAGGATTGTCGGTACAGATGCCATGAACGTAATTCGATAAATATCCAGAAATTGAAGATATTTCTCTAGGGTAAATTGGGGCATGATGAAGACTTTGGCCCCTAGCCGAGCCGCACTCAAGCAATAATAGGTTTGACCATAGGCATGATACATAGGAAGTGCAGCCAGCCATCTTTCACCCGACTGCTCTATGTTTTGCTTTCGTTTGCGGGCTTCAGGGCTATCCCCGAAGTGACTTCTCTTGAAAAGCAATTGTTCCGAGTTAGCGACAAGATTATGGTGGGTAATTTCGACTCCCTTTGGTAGCCCAGTGGTTCCACTTGAATAGTTGAGAACTGCAGTCGTTTTTTTCGCTTCTCTGAGTGTGTCTATACGCTTCCAGGTCCATGAGTCTGTAGTTTCTGGGCGTGCCCAAAGAATTGTCCATGGACTTAAAGCCAAGCCCTTTAGGTCTTCAGTCAGATCACCGAAAACAAACACCCTTCTCATGGGAAGAGATGCTCCTTTTGCCGCTTGAATTGCCGTGTTGATTCCCTCACGGCTGGTTAGCAAGATCCGAGCCCCGCTGTTTTTCAGCTGGTATTCAAGTTCTGATGTCACTGTCAATTTGGTTCCTTCTTTCACTCTACTCTGATGAATATGAGCATGGAATCCCATACCTGTCTTAGTTGCTGCTGGAGAGGAGCCTGTGAAAATACATCCCGCGGCAATGACAGACCATAGTACAACTGGAAAGAAAAGTTTATTCCCAGCGAACAATAGTACTCTGTCTCCTTTCTCCAATCCGAAATCTTGAAATCCTTTGGCGATCTGTTTCACATACTGCTCAGCTTCCCTGAGACTATAGTTTTGTGACGGGCTTTCGGGGTTGAAGTAAAGTGGTATCGCTTTCTCCGTGCCAGGTCGCGAAAAGACATAAGAAGTCACATCTACTGCGGGTATTTCCATCGACAGTGGCGACTGAACTATCTTCCCTGCAGGGAGTCTGGTGTCATTCCTCCCCATGGCTTCGGCAATGGGTGTAGATATCCCCTGTTCACAGAGATATGCTCATAAAGAGATCACGAGCCAGGAGACGAGCACATGCTACCACGGTGCTCAAATCAAATTGTAGTTTGGTATACCCAAATTTGTAGGGATACCATCTATGCATAAAACGCTTGATCATCGAGTTCTAGTGAGATTGTTTGTGACAAAGAGAGCCGAAATGGCCGGCAAGAACCCCGAGATATGCCTGGCATCCTTCCGTACGGGGTAACGACAGTGTCCAGGGTTCCCCGCTCGGTCTACTAACCTCGGCCTATAAGTCCGGGGTAATATCACTGATGCTCACAGCCTTTTGCCGCTCGGCCTTTTTCTTGAAAATTGAATTCACGAAAGGTATCGACGAGCTACTAGTGAAACAAAACAATCCGAAATCTTGCGCCGACCGAGATTGCACTCGGAGTAGTGCCACTTGAATAGTGCCAGTCAGCTGCCATCATGCAAAAAACGCCGAAAAGTCGACCTAGTGCATGCGTTCCCTGTCACCAGAGAAAAGTTCGATGCGATGCAGGTTTAACTGGTACGCCGTGCTCAAGGTGCCTGTCTAAGGACCGATCATCTGAATGTACTCTTGTTCCCCCACGGGTTGTGAGAAAGGAACCAAACCGGGATCGGATCAGGAGACAAAACTCGAATCGCAATTCTAGAGGGCCTAGTTATTTGCGGGAATTTGTTCAAGAAAACGCAGCTTATGAGCACAGTAGTGTCGTATATACCCTCTTTCTTCTATTTCATATAAGTCATGGTTACTTTGTCGCGAGACTGATAATAAAGATAGACCAATATACCAGAGGCATTCGAAACTTACCCAGCACAGCTAGATAAGACACCGAACGCTCAAGTGACTCCTAGTTCTTTAGCCGTGTCTGAAGAAGATGCCCAGATTCAAACCCTTCACCGGATGACAGATTGCGGAAACTCGTCGCAAGCGGTGCCAAAGACGCCAGTTGAAACTCACAGCTTTGAGGTTGTAGAGTATTTTGATAACCTGAATTCGGTTTGCTTATTAGGAGAAGCACTTGGCCGTCGTCAACAACGAAGACTCATTCAAGTTGATTTATCTACACCAGAATATGTAACTACTCAGCAACGAGAGCTTGCAAATCTGGATCCCCATGATGCGGCTTACCTCTGCTCTCGAGGTATTACCATGACTCCACCTAGATCAGCATGGTAAGAAACATCCATCAAAACCGATGCAGATGCTAATTACTTTTAGTTTATCTTTAGTACGACTGTGGTTCAAACACGTCTATCCATACACGCCAGTCTTGAACCGTGCGACATTCTACCAAGAGCTCATGAAAGGAGACTGCTCTCATTTCGTGCTATATGCTATCTTGGCGAACGTAGTCCCGTATGCTTGTCGAGAGCTCATCACTGCTGCTGGATTTTGCGACCGGAATGCTGCTCAGAAAGATTTCTCATCCAAGGCTCAGTTGATACATGATTTTGGATGTGAAAGACGACAGATGGTTCTCCTTCAAGGCTCCTGCATCTTGAGCTCTTTTCAAGTTTCTTATGCCCCGGCAAAGGATTTTCGATTCTGGCTTCATAACGCATTTCGTATCGCCACACAAATGGGTTTACATCGTCAGAATCTGGGAGATGATATTGATACGCCGACACATCGTCTATGTCGAAAGATCTGGTGGATGATTTATGTGCGTCAATCTCGGTATTTGGTATTCCCGCTCCTCTAATTTATGAATAGGCAAGAGATGTTCTGTTCAACCTTTCGGGGTTTGCCAATAGTCGCTGTATTGATGATCGAGAAGTTGATGTGCTCTTAATAAACGACGATGATTGGCCCAAGGAACATCTTGTACACGAGGCCGAAGAACTGCTTGGAACAACGACAAGTATTCACAAGTCTTACTTTACGCACAATTGTCAATTATCCCAACTTGGTGAGCCATACATACTGACTACATAATGCTTCAGAGATATTGACTTGGCCCAGGTAGTAAGTTTCTTCGGTTCTCCAGAAGCTCGTCCCCCATATCCTCTCGAGCCGCCCACGAATTTGCAGAGGAATTTTCCATTTGGCGTCGACTACTCCCTGAAGACTTCTCGGTAAATCGAGTGAGCATATGGACAAGCGAAAATGTGTGGATCTTGTTTCTTCTTGCTTTGAGTTATAGACTTGAATGTTTTTTCTATCGTCGAGTCCGCGAAGACCTTTCAGCAAGTCTTGATACTGAAGGGCTTCTCTGGTGCAATAAACAGCTAGCTGCCTCTGTTTTTGAGCTGGACACATTAATGAGCAGGGCAATAGAGCATGATGTTGTCAAATATGCACCAGCGTCTTTGTAAGTTGGAAAATTTGAAGCCCTCCATGAAATCAATTAACATATCCAAGAATTGTGTGCGCGTGTAATTTGCTTGCCTTCCACTTGGAGACTGCTTTGAGTGAGAACTGTGCACAGTCACGGAAATTCTCCGCTAAAGCACGTATAAACTCACTGCTTGCCTACTTCACAGAAGCGGGCGAAAGTTGGCAAATGGCGAAGTGGACATTACGGGTTGCTGAATGGGTTGTCAAGCGTGCGGACCTGCGAATGGATTTTGATTTTGCGCGAACAGCGGACTCGCGATCAGAACCCAATGAATGCCCGAGAACATTCCATTCAGATGAGTATGAAGGTTCAACAAACATGAACCGAACAGACCTGCTGCTAGCTCCACTTTTCGGCAGCGATTCATTATTCACTTTCGGCGACACAATTCCAGATCATTGGCTCGAAGATCTATTCTCCAATGATTATCAACCACCTAATACAAGCTCCAGGCTATAGCATGGAATATAGAACAGAGCAGTACTATATAAGCTATATTTCTAGGCTGTTATTTCTCAAGTCTTTGATATACATGTAAACCGGCCGAGGTTATTTTCGTCGTATTTTAATTGTAACCATAATACGTTATCATCAGCATGGGTCCTGTTTAGACCGAACACCGAGTACGGGTCCTTGAACGCCGACTCGTTTGCCCCCATCCATTGAACCCCGCATCTACATTTTGAATATTGGGTGGGACAAAAACAGGTGCATAGCCTGCAGGGGAGGGCTTCCCGCTAGCTCTTGAAATATTTCTGGAGCTTCATTTCCTGGGTTAAGTTCAAACAACGGCCTTTTTTTCCAGATCCCACGTAATGTCATTACGCTTGCAAGGGAAAACGGCGATCGTCACTGGCGCTGGCTCGGGGTATGGATATGGAATTGCGAAGAAGTTGAAAGCCGAAGGCGCAGACGTAGCGATTGCGGATATCTCACAGCCTCGTGGAGAACATGCGGCAGGCCAACTGAGCGCACTTTTTATTAAAACAGATGTCACCGATCGAATTCAGTGGCAAAATTTGCTCCAAAAGACCTTGGAAAAATACGGCTCGCTTGATATCGTCGTCAATAACGCCGGAATCTGCTATGATAAAAAGGCATCAGACACAGTCTCCGAGCGGGAGTTCGATTCAATGATGAATGTTAACGTAAAATCGATCTTTCAGTCAACTGCTGTTATTGCCCCTTTTTTCCAAAGTCAGGGGGAGGGCGTTTTTGTTAATATAGCATCTACAAGCGCTATTAGACCAAGGCCGGGTATGTGACTGATTAAGACACTCAAAATTTGAACCCTTCCAGTATTGACAGAATTCGCCAGGTCTTTCATGGTACGCGGCTAGCAAAGCAGCTGTCAATGTTGCAAGCAATGCTATGGCCATTGAGTATGGTCCAAGTAGCATCAGGTTCAATACAGTTTGTCCTGTTGTAGGGCTTACTTCAATGTCAATATTCCCTCGCATCCCGCGACGGCACCAAAGCTAAACAAACTTTCTAGGACCGAAACTATGCCGCAGGCTGACATCGAAAACTTCTCTTCGGTCATTCCTCTGGGAAGGATGTGCACCCCAGAGGATGTTGCTGGGGCAGTTGCGTATCTAGTGGGACCCGACGCGAAATTCATCACTGGTGTCAACTTACAGGTTGGTTTAGCTTCCTAGTTCCATTTTTCCTCGACAGAAAACGTTTCAGTAACAAACCTACCTTGCAGGTAGATGGAGGTCGATGTGTATAGATAGCATTGAACGCGCGTTCATTCCTCGAGTAGCGTTATGCCGTTCTTGAATGGTTCTTGAATGAAAATATCTACTTTGGCCTGTCCCAAAATTGAATCCAAGGGAGGTTCAACCTCTTTTTGAAAATTCAATATGAGTTATCTTTCAAAGAACACTAAGCAACTCCTTCTCTGTTGGAATATCGAAGCCTTCGTATTCTATATCTCTCGGTTCCTCAAGAAGATATTTGCATTTACCAATTTCATACTAAAGTTGACATAACCCTGAGTGATAACGCGCAAGCTTCAATTTTGTGCTATTTCATTTGAGGCCCTAGTAAACTGCATCTGGCAGATCACCAGGTTGCTTGTTCTTTCCATCGATCAAGCCATAGTACCAAGTCAGATCACTGCCATCATACTCTCTAACGTGGAATCCGTTGCCTAAGAAATTGAACGCATTTCCACTAAGATACTCGATATCATAATCTTCAAACCTCACGTGCTGTAACATTGTCAGATATTGAATCCGTGATCCAGGCCAAATCGCAGGCTTCCTGTTTTTGTCTCCAGCTTTGAACCATGACGAGCATGGCCCACTGAAAGCTGTCCGCTTCACATACTCATCAGCATGCTTGGAGAACTGCTCTGCGGCAGATCGTTTCACTTGGATTTTTTTGATATCCTCTACCTGAGCCTTTTCAAGGACTTGAAATGTGTAGCTTGTGTAGGCTTCAACCATTGGGCATACTGAGCCGTGCCCAAGAGGTCCGTATCTACCGCAGAAAACAAAGTAATTTGGCACCTCGGGAGTGTTGATACCCAGATAGCCAAGATTATTCGGGTCTAGGAAGTCGTCTTGGACATTTCTTTCATTGCAAATAATTGGAAATCGGGGTCGGAATGACGTGTCGAAACCAGTTGCACAGATAACAGCATCACATTGGTGGTGCATTCCATCGGCAGCAATGAATCCCGTGGGAGTAATCTCCTTTATCTCCTCTGTCAATGTGGTCGTTTTCGGATTCACAAGAGATTCCAAGAATCCGTTTCCAGGTGTAGGGCGACGACAGCCGATCCCAAAATTTTTGGGCATAAGGTGATCAATGATATCATCGCGGCCAGCAAGTTTCCTTCGCATCTCATTTGAAGAATACTGGCGGGCATTGTTGGCATCCTCCGAGTCATTTATCACGATCTTAAATCGCTGATTAAGTTCTGATTCCACTCCTTTGCAGTACGCAAGGTAGAAGTCAGTATCGTTTCTGAAGCGATCCTTGATCTCTTCCGAGTAGGAAAAGTTTTTCCCGCTCTCGCCAGCGTATTTTGGCGCAAATCCCGCAGTTATCCAGGTGGCAGATCGAGCAACGACAAACAATTCAGACACTTCGTCAATAATTGCAGGAACCACTTGAACACCTGAGCTGCCAATCCCGAGTACAAGGACCTTTTTGTCTTTAAGGTCCACCTTGCTATCCCAGTTGGCTGTATGAAGCAATGGCCCTCGGAAGTTGTGAAGTCCACTAATCTCGGGCCATTTCCAAGTGTTTAAAAAACCCCCACCGTTGATAAAGAAATCAGAATAGTCTACAAAAGTTTCTGACGGCTTGTGATTCTTCATGATAGTGATTTTCCATTTCCCTTCATTTTCAAGCCATTCGGCATGAATGATTTTGTGGTTGAACTTCACGAACTTGTCGACTTGGTTATCCAAAGCCACCTTCTTGAAATATTGACGTATCTCTTCACCTCCAGAGTAGTATCTTGACCAGTCAGGCTTTCGTGCCCACGTGTATTGATATGAAACGCTTGGAATGTCACATGCGACGCCGGGATATTTGTTCTCAAGCCAAGTGCCGCCAAAGTCACCATTCTTCTCGTAGATTGTTAGATCAACGTTCTCCATGCGCTTCTGTAGTTGAGCAGCAAAGTTAATACCACTGCAGCCAGCGCCCATGAAAATGACCTTCAGCTTGCGTTTGGTGCCCATAAGGTTCTCTCGGATTTGGTATTCGTTTTTTTGTTCTAACATAGGGGGTGGAGAATTTGCCGCTGTAAATTCACTATTCAATGGCATTTCGGCGATACCAGCACTTGCTGCTAGGGTCATCTTCTCGATAAGTGTCTCTGACATGATGCTTCAGAATCGCTTGGTCGCTTTTTGTTTCGCGTCGGAAGTTAATGAGACCTGCAAATCTCTGAATAGCAATGGATCATGTTATCTGATAGAGGTGTTTCTTTAATGATAAGTCACTTTGAGCCAGTTTTCCAGTTCTTCTCTCGGCTAATGGATAGTCTGTTGAAAATACTTCTTCGTTGGTCACTCACGCTGAGATGCGGGGTTTAGCGGCTGTGTATCTCGGTCTCGGCCTCGGTGTCGGTCTATAAGTAGATAACCTTACGGTATGTAGCCTGATTCTAGCTACAGTGTTTTGAAAACCTTGAATCTCTAGACTACTTCTACTTAGTTATCATGAATTGTTCGAGCTTGGGATAAAGTGTGTCTAAAAGGTATCAAATTTGCAGAAAAAAACTACATCTTTGAGATGAAAGGTAGCCCGTGGATCTTGGAATGTCCCCTCATGTCTTCACCCCAAACTTTTACGTCAGTGATTCAAGAATTATACTCAGCTTTAAACATATTCAATTTTCCAAACGATTGAATTCCCGCGGTACATCCAGTCCAGTACTCAAAAGACCTTCAAAGTGCAACGAAATTAGACTTAATCATACAAAAATCACAGAGTATAACGAAATAAAGGACTATTATCACCAAGTCTTGCCCATTCCTCATTTGTGTACTGCGCTTTCACCTCAATCTCTGTCTTTCCAATCATAAATTCATCACGTCTTTCATTCTCTCTTTGTAGTGATTTTCGCAGTAGAATTGTCGTAATAACAGATACAACAAGAACGGCCAGGCAGGTTCCAAATCCTGCTGGATATTTTGGAGCTTCTTTTGAAAGGAAGATGTTGCTACCAACAAAGCCTCCAAAATTGCCGATCGTCACCAATAGAGCGAGGCCAACCGCTCTCTTTGAGCTAGGTGCAAGATTATTCGCACACAGACACATGATGCATACGAACGGCCCGTATAGACCAATTGCGATGAAAAATAGGAATAGATATGTGACGCCGTATAGCCGGTCTTGTGGCAACGCAAGTTGAGCGATGAATCCGACAATGGCGATGCAGTAGGCACCAATGATGAATGGCGAGCGAGTTTGGATTTTGTCGGACCACATTGCAAAGATGAGTACGAAAACCACAGCACCCATGTAAACCTTCGCTGACGTTAGAAGAATACGATCACTCTCACGTAAATTGGTCTTAGAGTCCTACCGGGATTGTCATCAATTGCGCAGATGCAGAATGATACCCCAGACCCTCAACCACTGTAGGCAGAATACTAGTAAATCCATAAACACCAATACTCACCCCTTGGTATATTAGTGTCATGGCATAGATCTTCCAGTCCGTAAGTGCGTTCTTGACATGAACCCACTTGACTTTATCGGTGTTGTCGGCGCCGCTTTCCGCTATCAACCGATTGATGATGAATTCTCTCTCCTCAGCCGTAAGGAAACTTGCGGTCTCGGGTGTATCTGGCAAAAAGAACCAGACGGGTATTGAACAAAGGACTGGGAATAGACCTTCGAGAATAAAGATCCATCTCCAGCCCGCCAGATCTCCTATCCCGTCCATTTTCTCAATTGCATATGCTAGCAAGCCACCAAATGCCCCAGATAGAGAACACGCGGTATAGAAAAAGGCCATCCGACTTTGAATTTCGTAACGTTTGTACCTAAAATAATGGTAAGCCACTCCTAATAATCACCATTCAATCAAAGTTCATACCAAATTGTCAGTAAATATGCAGCCGCGGGAAAAAATCCAGCTTCAGCTAAGCCCAGAAAGAATCGCGCAGCCACCAAGCCCTCATATGAGCTTACTATGCCAGTAAATGTCATTATTCCACCCCAAATAAACATCATAATGGCAATCCATTGGGAAGGTCTCATGATCTTTAGTAGCACGTTGCTGGGAATTTCAAAAAGAGAATAGGGGACGAAAAATACAGACAATGCCACATTGTATCTGTTCCCGTAGAGATTGAGGTCTGTCTCCATGCCTGCAATTTTTGCGTTGCCAAGATTAGTAACATTAAGAAACGAGACCCTTGCTTTCGTCATTAGCTACTCCTATGGAGAGATGAATTCCATCGCCTTACAGATATAGGACGGCCAGGAATGGGACCAATCTCCAATCAATCTTCCACAAGATCCTAGCAGTCTCGTGTTTGCCGTAGTCGACAATGATGAAATTTGCATCTGCATCAACGCCTTTTTCGACATGCATATGTTCTGACTTTGGTTCTTCCATCACTTCTGTTGCTGAGCTTTACCGCAAGTTTCCTTGCGGCTGAGGAGAGAGAATGGGATACCGTGGATTGAGTCAGTCTAGGGCAAGATTATCATTATCAAAATCCGGGGTAAGCTTATCCATAAGCTCTGGCCCCAAAGCCATAGAGCGTAGATCCAACGCTTGCCGAAATTCAAAAGTGCGGGGAAGAGATGTGGGTGGCTCGGTCTAAAGTGGTTTTCGCCCAATTTGGCCGAGATAGCCACGCCGAACTAATTATGCCTTCGTAATACAGCGTTTTCTTTCATTCAAATGCTTGGGTCTGTTTTTCATATTTGGGTCATTTGATATTCTAAACGAATGAACAAAAGCGACGATCCATGAACAAGCTAAGGCATGGCACTCATGGCCCCGTTAATGCGCAAACCTGAAGTCCAACCTCTTACTACCGTGATCGTTTGTATCCTTGATGTAATCAGTCTGCTCTTGTTCTGACATGCTAGCCCAAATCTTCTCTCTCCGTTTATTTTCCCAGACGTAATATACTTTCGCACCCAGGAATAAAACGATTGCCAGAATGTTGATAGCAATCAAAGCAGTGTTTCCTCGACGATATTTTGGCTTGTCGTCATCTCTGTAGATAAAGTACGCCGCGATATCACCGGCTTGGACCGACATCTTTGGGGATGTTAGTAATCTTCGCAGCGCTGTGTGTTAATTCTGGCTTACATTATATAGTGCGGCTGATACTGAACGATTGCCGACGTTGTTGGAGTTTCTTGAAGCCCACGCAACCACAATGGCTGGATAAACGTTAGCTCATGACCCAAAGAGGCATTAGAAACCTTTTTCAAAACGCACCGTGACAATATGGGTAGCTCAATAATACTGTTACTACAGCATATGTTCCCCAAGCGTTCTCAATAACGGCTGGCCAAATACGCAACGCCAGAATGCAAGGCAATGTCCATATTGGCTGGAACATTGAAACCAGTGACCATTGATTGAGACGTGTTGATATCCATGTGATTAACAGCAAGTTCAAAATGTGAGCCACATTAGCTGGAATTGTAAGCAGGTTAGTGTCGAATTTATCGAATCCCACAGATCGTAGAGTCAGTGTGATATATGAGCTCGGAGGTGATTGCGGGATGTACGCCACCACGCCAATCAGATAAATCGGCCACATATGATAGTCCTTAATTCCATTCCACAAGCGCTTCGGAGTGATAGCCTGGCGGTTATGCATATCGCCCTTGCTGGGGTCATCTCGTAAGACGCGGTTAACCAGAATGGTGATTTCCCTCTCACTGAACCAGCCGTTTGGTCGAAACCAGGTCTTGGTTTGAACTGCTGATGCCGGCATCATGAAGAAAGACCCGACTCCGATCGAAAATGTAATGAGGCCCTCGATCAGGAAAAGCCAACGCCAGCCTTCTAATCCGTGCACACCACTCAGGTGAAACACTCCGAAGGCTAGAAGCGATGTCGCAATAGTCGTCACAGAAAGCGATGTCCAAAAGAAACTTTAATGTATCAGCACAGCCGAAGACAATATCATGCTGCATGCAATAACTGGAACATACCTTAAGCGGACAGGCAGCTCACTGCCCTTGTAGAAGTAAGAGAGCCAAAGAACTATATCCGGGATAAACCCACCCTAGGAGCTTCAATTTAGTACTGTTTCCGCTCCATGGGTGTTATCTCTTACCTCAAGCACGCCCAGTAATGCTCTTGTCACCAGGAAAGTTTTTCGGTTGGTCAGAGCGCACTGTGTAATAGCCACTATAGACCAGAGCACTATCTGAATGGGAATCCACCTGTCGGGACCGAGCTTCTTTGAAACCAACTGCGAAGGCAACTCGGCAAGCAGAAAGGACACACGAAAGACAATATTTCCGTAATTATAGTCTATTTTGTTTTCTCGATTAGGTTTTTGTTCTTCTTGTGCCAGTAGAATATCGGAATGTATCATTTAGCATACCATTTGTAGTTAAATTCAAGTCGCTCAACATTGTGTCGGAAACCGCTTGCACCAGATTTCCCCGGTCGACCTGAAGAGCGAAGAACATCACACACTATGGAGGCATGTTAATTCCAATTCGTATTTCGGTTTGAAGTAACGGACAACATACTGCCCATAAACAGATCCTCCAATCAATTTTCCGGACGAGTCGTCTTTCTTCATCGGCTGACCAGGTTAATTCAGGATCGAAATAATGCCGACACTCATATTGGGCGTTTTCGTAAACATCTTTCCAACGTTGAGCTAAATCAGTGTCCAGGAATGGATTATGAGAGTTGGTAGTTTCTCCATCCGATTCCACGGCTCCATATACCCTTTTATCTTCGTTCTGCCCTGAGTCGCGCACCACAACTGTGGCTGAGTCTCCCTTCGTTGAGGCCATTTCAATGTCTGATAAAATATGGATGAAAATAGCCCTCCTGTGCTCTTATGCCACGGTCGGTATCTCCAAAACAAGTGGGAGCGCCAGTTCCTTATTAACCATTTCCGATGATAACATCTCCGCCGTTGGTTTCGTCAAATGGCGATACTACTAGCGCAGAAGATGTGCTAGTCCGCTAATTGATGTCTTGTGTTGTTCCTCCCTGGCGGAGGGATACTCTCATGCTTGGCACAATGGCGTGCTTAGAAGCATCGCCAGATACGCACACAATTTGAATTGTTCCCTCTAATAGTGATCTATAATGAACTTTGCTAGTACCTAAATGAGATAATTAAAATAGGTATTGCTCTTTAATGCATATTTAAAAAATTTGTACCGTCTTTTCCGTCACATCCTGAATCCGTCTTCTTGAGAAAAAAAAGATCTATAGGACCCAAGTCGATGACCCTTTCAAAGGCATCTGAATGCATGAGTCAAGAGCCAGGTTCTGTCAGTGTCAAATATTTTGCAGATAAGAGACTGCAAAATAACATGATTGTCATAGTTACCTTGCACGAGTTGGCCCAGCCATATGTGTCGGGTAGTAAAGCCGAAATCACGGTCTCAGGGTCTCCGGTCGTGGGTCCATGTCGAGACTAACCTCCATTTGCGAAGTTCCGGCGAGGTGGCGGAGCGCCCAGAACAATAAATCGAGGTTTGTGTTTTCAGAAACTGCGCAGGGCAATCCAGTTTAAGCATGTGCTCCGATACGCGAATTTTCTAGCGAAAAGTCAACATGCCGACGATAAGCCTTCTGGCGACTCTTTTTTTCCAGGTTCAATTTATTTTTTTTCTTTTATATTTCCCTTATCATTATCTTGACTAGATTCACGCGCAACCTATGGATCGCTGCACCACCCTCCATCAACGACATAAGAGCTTCCCGTCACGGCGCTAGCCTCATCACTACCCAGAAAAACGATCACCTTAGCGACCTCTTCTGGTTGCAAATCTCTCTTCAGGCTCTGTGATTGAAACACCTCTTCATGATATGCCGGCGAAGGCTTGTAAACCCCATTAATCTGGTTCTGTGTCGCAATGGCACCTGGCATCACACTGTTGATACGAATGTTGGAGTCTCCAAATTCCTTGCTTTGTGTACGGGTCAAACCCATGATAGCGGCCTTGCAAGCCGCGTAGACCGGCGTACCAGCAGAAGGAATTCGCCAAGTAATTGATCCTAAGTTGACAATGCTCCCTCCGCCATTCTTCTGCATGGCAGGAACAAACGCCTTTGTGAGGAAGAATACGTGTCTGAGATTGGTGTTGATGTTGAAGTCCCAGTCTTCTGGCGTAACATCGGGAGTGTTGATTCTTGCTTTGCCACCTACAGCAGCAGCATTATTCACCAGAACATGGACTACTCCGTGACTGCTCAAGATGTTGGTGGCAACACTTTCGAGGACAGAGAGTTGCGACACGTCACAGTGATAGAAGATCGGTTTCTTCAAGGCTGGCCGTCCGGGTGATTTGGCTTCTTCAGATTGCTCAATATTTTCAATCACTCGCTCTGCATTGGCTTGAGAAATGTCCAAGAGGAAGACTTGGCATCCTTGGAGCGCGAAGAGCTTAACGGCGGCTGCCCCAATCCCGTCGGCTCCTCCCGTCACCACGACGTTTTTGCCGTTCAAGCTGGGGTAAATTGCAGACGAGGCCATTTCTCCCTGCGTGACGCCGTATCTCGTTCTGTTGTTTCAAGGTGAAGAAAAACAGGTCTTGAGTCCTTTGGGTGTCCAGAGGATACCCCTCATAAGACGGACCGCATGGGCCCTCCACGGCATCAGGTGCGGGGTGCTCCACAGCCCATCGGAATAGCAAAGTTGGACCTTATGAGGGGGCAGGGGGTTTGTTCAAAAAAATGAAATCACGAATACCCAATTTTTATTGTAGTAGCCTTACGTCAGGGAGTCACAACAATTTGTGTAAATGAGACGTTCGTATTTAATGTGGTAGGGAAGATGGGTTAATCTTTGTTATAGACAGAAAATCATTCTTTTGTTTCGAATAACGTTACTATTGCATTACTATCGTGTCCGGCGTTACAAAATACCAATATCATCATGAGACCTTCCCCCCTTTTATCACTCCCATCCAACTGAGCTCTTGGCTTCGTTAGACTTCAATCTCTTTCTCCTTCAGAATCGTTTCAACTTTTTTTTGCGACGGCAAGACTTCTCCAAAAGACTGTTGTATATGTGGAAGTTTCTTCGCGACCTTGACCGTATCGAAGATGTTCGTGGAGAGAGCGAATATGTCGTCGATTTCCTCCAAACTCCGTCCAGAGGTCTCGGGGTAGAAAAGAAAAACTATAGGCGCAATAAGAGCGTTGAGACCAGCAAAAACGTAAAAATATCTTTGCCCTATAGAGCTAAATGCCATGGGTGTGACATTTGTGATGAGAATGCTGAAGCCCCAAGATGCGCTGACACTGATGCTGTTGATCGTAGAGCGCAAGTGTAATGGAGAAAGCTCTGCAGCGTAAAGATAGGGGATTCCACCAAAGCCGTTGACGTAGCTGATGTGGTAGAGAAAAATGAAGACGATGGCTCCATGAGCTGCTAGTATGTTCCCAACTTGGGAGCTAAGTGTAGCTATAAGCACAAGGCAAATACAGTTGCAAACTGCACTTGTGAGCATCATTCGTCGTCTCCCGAAGCTATCGACGATGAGAACACATATGGTCCCCCCAAGTGGGCCAACAACTTGGTAGACAGCAGCTAAAAGGCGTGCAGTTGACTCGTCCAGACCAAGATTTGTTTCAAAGATTGCGGTTGCTGGAAGTATCCAAGTCAGCAATGGTTCTCATCAAGTAGGGTCTCGTATGCGAGGGAGAAGGGGAGGAATATGTTCAAAACTTACTGTAAAACGTGGTAACCGTAGATCCTGTTAGCTGGAGAAACAATAGACCCATCACAGCTAGACAAGCTCGGTGGAATGTTCTCTGGGTACCCATCTGGAAAAACTGTTTTAAGCCAGCTTTTTCGTTTGACATAGCAAGCGAGGCTTGAACCTCGACGATCGTTGACTGGATCTTCTCGTCATCAGAATCAGTGTTCTCAAGGGCAGTTAGGATTTCCATTGCTTCCACCGTTCTGTCCTTTTGGATGAGCCAGCGGGGAGATTCCGGCAGCATACAAATGAATCCAAAAACAGCAATGGATAGAATGATTGAAAGTCCCAGCGGAAGTCGCCACGACATGCTGCTCTCATGTCGAAATGACATTCCATATTCAAGGAACAAGACCATCGCACATCCCATTCCAGAGAAGATACCCTTGGTGACAACGTGAGATCCACGTTTTGCAGCTGGGGAGATCTCGGATAACCATAGTGGAATAGTCGCTAACGATGATCCTGCGCCAGCTCCGACCACCATGCGGGACAAAATGAGTTGTGGCATATGAAAAGAGCTTGCACTGAGAGCACAGCCGAGTATCTGAGTGGCAGCTCCAAGCATAATAACTCGGCGGCGACCCAGCCAGTCACCTATCCAAATGCATGATAATGCTCCCAGGAAAGCACCGATGGGGAAAGCAGCGACGACGGTGCCCTGCAGAGAGGAAGCTTTGGCTTTGTCCTCGGCATGTGCGATGTCAATTCCGGGGAAACGTTCTTCGAAGCTTCGAAAGGACAGAACGCCACCAATTGAGGCTGAATTATACCCAAAGGATAATATTCCGGGCATGAGCACTCCCAAAATGGCTGCGACATTGAGGCTATTGCCGCGTAAGCCAAAGAAGCGCGTCATTGTCTTGGAATGCAGATCTTTAGAGCCAAGCAATTGTTTCTTAAGATCAAGGGGATCGACAAGATCGATTTGCAAAGGCCGCGTAAGTGTGATATTTGACCGAAAGATTGCAGAAACCCGACTTTATTTATATGATCATCTTGTTAGAGCCCGTCGGCAGGTTTTACGCTCGCTTTTTTTCACTCGACCACGATAAGCGGAGCTCGGGTCTTTGACATGGTTCATGCCGCATTCCATTCTCTGCAACGGTGGGATAAATTCCCGCAAGAGCCAATATCAACAGCAGCTGCGGCCACAAGGGACAGCCTCCGCCACAAGGGTCGGCCTAGATCATCCAGATCCTGTGCAAGGTTTTCATCATTCCTCATTGTTGACTTGGAAACAGTCAGGCCAATGACAGTTGAAAATCTCCGACGACCTTCATGATAATGCAGTTAAGAGCTATAATCATGGGTTGTACTTATCGGGTTCCCTGCTTGGATGTCTTCAATATTTAAAGCTGACATGGCACATAGCTTTAAACGTCGGAGTCTTCTGACATCATAGTTTACATAATAAGGCCAAACTAAACGTGGGATAAGTGTCTGCCCTTAATTATGTTACTCTTGTGATGCAGCGATATACCATGCATAGTCACCGCCCCACTTCGCGGCTCCATACAATTTTTCTGATGGAACTGTCGATCAACAGCTTTGACCCCAGCCAACTGCGCCACGGAAGATCGGAAATTTACTCAATGGTCCTCGGGATAGTCGTATCAAGAGCCTGTTTTACTATTGTCCAAGCTCTCTAGGGTTTGCCGGTTCTGCCGCGGGGAATTTGCATCCCAGCCTCCTGCCCCTCCGGCTATCAAAATCTATCAAAATTGATAACCACAACTCCAGGGAAGAGGCAGATAAACATTCGTCAATATGACCCAAGAAACTCAGACACCTCATTCGGATACTACTGTCTTCTTGGACCAGCCTCCAAGCTGCCTCGAGTTCTGCCCGGAACTTGAAGACCACTTCGTGGTTGGAACGTACCTCCTCTCCGAGACAAAGAATGAGGGTGGAGAAATACAACAGTCCAAAACAGGCAGCGTGCAGCTGTGGAAATTAGACTTCAGGACAAATGCACTGTAAGTCAGCACTCGATTAGCCGGCTTTTGCTGTCATCCCTTCTCTTATGACATCAGATGATTGACTCCCCCTTCAGCTCCCTTGTACAACGACTCGACCTTCCCTATGCAGTGTTCGATCTTCACTTCCACCCAAGAGAGAAGGACAAGTTTGCCATTGCCAGCAGTACAGGTGCTGTGGCTCTGTTCAATCTGTCGCGTGGCCAGAACCAACCAAGCATAACCCCGATATGGACCAAACGAGTGCATGAAGATCCCTCCATTCCTACTCTTTTCCTTGCTTGGACTCCGGATAGCTGGCTTCCGCGTCCAGTGTCTGATGGATTTGCGGTTACTTTTTCCGACAGCCTGACTGCTGTCTTTGCGACGAATGGAGCGCTCACTTATGAGGCCGGTTTCACAGAATTGGGCTCGTTCCACGCGAGACAGATGATCGAGGTCTGGTTTGTTGCACTATCAACCGCCAAACAATCCATCGAGAATGATACTCAAAACAATTTCCCGTTCATGTTTACCGGGGATGACTTCGGTTCTTTGCATACCCGACGATTTGGCAATGACGAAACACAGATAGATGATGATGAGCCTCTATCGCCACCTTTGCTCGATCACGATGATCGTGCTCGCCATCACACGGCTGGCGTGACATCTATCTTGCCTCTCCCGATACCCATGGCCGATGATGCCCCGATCCTTCTGACAGGCAGCTACGACGAAAGTCTACGAGTTTATCATGCTACACGACGGGGTGAAGTCCTTGCAGAACAGGGCTTAGGAGGCGGGGTTTGGCGATTACAGCTTATCGACTCTAAAGACAGGACGCTTGACTCGAGTGATTCAGATCTCGCCATTGAGAGGACCTCTCTGGTTCTGGCAAGCTGCATGCACGCCGGGACGAGAGTTGTTCAGGTTACTCAAACACAACATGACCAGGGTTCAGAGTGGGATATTCGAGTCCTGGCGGAGTTCACAGAGCATGAAAGCATGAACTACGCTAGTGATGTGCGGAAGGGCGTGAAATCGGATCCAACGGAGACATCAAGCGGGGAGTCGGAGCTGCTCTGTGTGTCGAGTAGTTTCTATGATCGTAGACTTTGTGTTTGGAAGATAAACGTATAGACGATACAAAAATCAAAGCATTCACAAAGATATTCCCTACAGCGGTTGGTGATTACATGGGCTTAACCTGCGATCCAATAGGCTCAGACAAAACCAAGCTTTCTTGGTCCAAGTATTGTATAATTCTGACATTCCAGTATAAGATAGAATGATTCCATTCATAATCATTAAGGAGGCGATTCCAAGTGCTTTACTCTGTTAAACAATGGTCTCGAGCTCCCGAGCGTATCCTAGCGTGTTCTCAATCACAGTACCACTTGCCACCAGAATGTCCTTCTCAGACCTGGTGGCTGACTCCGGCTCAACAGGGAAGTGTATCCGACCATCGCGAAGAATCCAGCCGCGCAGCTTAGCGAATTCGATGACCGCGCCTTCGGATTCGAGGAAGAGGAGGTTCTTAGCATTTGAGATAGGGAGGGAGGGGTAGGCTTTTTCGGAGCAGTCTGCAATCTCGTTGCGGATGGTTCCGATGAGTACCTAAATAAGACAATTGTCAGCATGCGTTCTTAGCAGTAAATTGGGCTGTCTGATGCCAAGGCTGCCCGGCCCGTCACTTACGTTGGAGAACAGTCCAAAGTCCTCTGATGGTACACGCTCCGATTTTGTCTCACGCCACACCTTATCGTAGCTTCCCTCCATCAAATTCCGCTCCAGCTCAACGGGGTGCTTGATATAAGGATCATCTTCGATACGGCCACCCTTCAAACTGGCCTCTTCTACAAGGCCTTCCAACACGGTGTGGAAGTTGGCGCTGTCGCCCATGCTCAAAAGAAGAAGCAGGTAGAGTCCTGTAACCTTGCTGCGCTGGCTGGTGCTGAAGTCGGCATTAGAGGCCTTTTGGCCCGGTAAGCCTGAGTGTCGCTCGAGATCGTAGAAAGGCTGCAATTGTTGATAGTAACGTGTGAAGGTCTCGGCATCGGTCTGCCGGATGGAAGCGAGGGCACCAAGCTCAAGCACTTGCCGAGCAACGGCGACGAGCTGCGGAGGAGTCGATGAGGTCGGAATCAGGGCATTTTGCATAAGAAGGGCGCGCTTGGCTTTGCTGAGGAGGCCATTGGCGGCTACGAGCTCTTTGCGGTCCAGAGCCTTTTGGAGCTCTGGGACAATGTTCTTGAGATCGGCCATCGCAGGTGGTTTCCGATAGCTGGATCGAGTTTGAGATTCGTCTGTCGGGGTGCGGTAATAAGCAGGAGGGTAATAACAGCAATAGATCGTTCTCGAAACACTCAAGCTGATTGATCTCCAGCATGACGGAGCTCCCGTGGGCGGTCAGCAGCTGTCCACGTGATCTGAAGCCTCAGGACTCCAGCCGAGTTAGGACTAGCGTACTCTACCGATAAGGGCTTATCAGCATATCGATATGCGGCCTGGTCAATAAATTACTTTTAGCTTTCTGGCATTCCCAAGTGCCAATGCCAGTGACAGAATATATGCATGGATAGATCGACCGAGACTAAAGCGGCCGGCAATGTTTCTGCAACCAGCCTATTCTGTCATACCACATAGATCTGCAGCTTTTTTTGTGCATGACAGGTTAACTTTCATCATGCACATGTGCAGTCTAGGGCCAAGGCATAAACCAAATGTTGCATCTGTCTCCAGGGTCTGAATATTCTCTTCTGGCCACAAATAAGATTAAACTATAGAGGCAACAGCCTTACTTAAGCTATGCCTGGAGTTGGGCTACTTCCGGGATATTTCAGTAAAATCCAAACATCAATCAAAAGGGGCGAACATGCGATGTGCACCACCACAGAATGAGCATTAGTACAAGGCATCCAGAGTGCCGGTGGACAGATACCTCGTCAATTTATTATTCATAGCTACACATAGAACCTCGTAGCGATCCCTATGATCTATAGAAGATTGGAGAACCATAGCGTGAATTGATAAATATGTTGCTCGCGCTCCGCTGGCCGTCGGCTAAATATCGTGCTTGATATCTTCCCAAGGTCTACATAAGTTTGACATGCACAGTGGAGTTGCGCACTAAATGCAATGATTAAGAAACTAGCTAGGTTTTTGATCAAAGAAAAATAATCTCAGCAACGATGCATGGGAAATCCGATTAGGCTGAGTACAGTACATGACTGAAGCAAATAGCATGGCTTCAAGCAATGCAAGGATCACCTGCCAAGACTAGATTCAGCCTAACTGGTAGGTTGCCGGAATGCACGTACTTTTTGTTCAGAAAAATGACACTTGCGCGGCCTGGCCCGGTAAGTGGCAGCTATGGCATCTAAACTAATTGCTGGTTAGATCTGGGGTTCAGCTACTGGCAAGGGCCCTAGTGGATCAGAAATCCCACGCACGGCCTACTTCAAGCCGCGTCCATTAATATTTACAGCAAATTGAAAAGCCCTTTACGACATAAATCATCCGCCCTCTGTCCTCGAACAGCGATTTGCCAAAAGTTCAGTCTGGACCCTGGAGGAACGCCTGAGCCAACGAGCACGAACATTGCAGCTGTGATAGGCGCCAAGCAATGCCAGCCCCCATAGCGACGGTGATCATTTCACAGCTGCAGCAGCCACTTGACTCTCAGAGAAAACAAAAGAACAGAAAGGAAACGCATAGGAGGTGTCAATATGTTTCTTTCTCCTCAAACCCTGCTATTCATTAGTTTCAAGCTATGAAACCCTTATACCTCTTATCACTCGCTCAATACATACTGACCGTCAAGGCCACATGCTACTGGCCCAATGGAAATGCCATAGAGAAGGAGAGAGACTATTTCCCTTGCGCCGGGGGTCAGCAGTGCTGCCACCAAGGGGAGACTTGCCTGTCAAATGGCCTCTGCTTCAAAGCCCACGATGCACTAATCTATAGAGGCGGGTGCACTGACCCCAGCTGGCCTGAGATCAACTGCCCGCATATCTGCCACGAGAGCGACCGTGAGTAGGCAAAATAAAGTTTATTACCATCTTGTCCGCTAATACAAAGCATTTAGAGCTTGACTACTCATGGGCAAACATGTATCGCTGCAACGTTAGTGATCCTGAACAAGCATGGTTATTTACCTGCGGTGTACAAGGAGGGAAAGAAACATGCGAATCAAAAATGGGATCATGGAATTGGCATCCTGCTCAAGTTGAAGTTGCACAACTTGGTCCAGGTGACTCTTCTGATTCGATGTGCTCTCAAAACAGCTCCATTACTCTTGGTTTGGGTCTCGGCCTCGGTGTGCCTCTATTAATGGCTACTGGGGCATTATCATGGTTTTATCTGTACCACAAGCGCCAGATGAGATCTTTGGTACGGGAAATGAGCTCTGCTCGATTTGGCAATTCCTTTGTCCAAAGGCCTAAGACAGACGTATGCCGGGAGCTGGATAGTTGCGGTAATGCCGGAGCAAAGACCTCTGAATTGGAATCAAATGACCGACAAGAGCTTGAGTCGTGAGCCTTGCTATGTATGAGAAGAGACCTGGGGCTTTATTCATGTATTACAGAAGCGAATAAGGAGAATTTATTCAGCCAGGAGCTCGGGGGATTGATTTATACGACTAATAATTTTGGTGTTGCCTACCTAGCTTTTGTTAATTTTGCTCACAAGAGCAAACTTCAAGGCACCCCGTTCTTTCATTTCAACAAGAATTTTCATCAATTTTGAAACCTTGCTACTACTTCCTTGCTAATAGAGCGAGGGTTTTGAACAACGGCGTTCCCAGCCCTGTCGCGGGGTCCCAACCCGGGACCGCATTCCAGCTTGCATTCCGGATGGAGGATCGCTGACAACCGCGTGATGCTCCATTAACAATGTCAGTAAATCCCGTCTGGCCTGTAGTATAGAGCCAAGGATTCAAGAAGCCCAGTCGAGATTTCCCTTGCGCAAGTCTAATCGAGTTGAGCTGCGAGATGATCCCAGCAAAGACAGGCGCCGAGGCACTAAGAATGTCAACATTGCAAAATCCGTATGCTAGGCCGAAGTATTTACCTTGTTCCACCAACGTGGAGATATAGCTCATGGTCCCTTACAATGAATTGGCTCGACTGAGCCGAGACATCGGGGATTCCCCTTCCATTGGGGTTATACAGTCCATCCCATTGACTGCCAATCTGGGATAGGAATCCTCGAATCGCACGGTCTTGGTATGAAGCACGCGGGAACAGATCTGAGAAACCTCCTCCCGAAAAGCCAGTTGCTCGTTCTGGATTGACGCCTGACACTCCACCGACAGAAGTGACAAAAGGGCATCCGGGTGGGAACTCTGGCAGGAACCTTGTTCGGGAAGTCCCGTCGTTTGTGGAGCATGTCCCACCTCCAGGGCCGGAGTCTCCACTGCTGAATATGACAGAGACGCCTCGAGCACCGAGCTGTGCGAACAGATTACATACTGCTGTTGCGTATGCTGCCGGTACACTTTGTTCTGGCTCGCTATATGACATGGTAAGAACTGCGGGTAGTTCTTGCTCCGGCAAGCTGACTAGATAATGAAGCTGCTCGAGATATGGCTCGTTAGTTGAGGCGTTTGGATTTGGCTGTTCTCCATCTGGGACTAATGGGCCTCTTCCACCTGTGGTGTAAAATGTGGCCATTGCATGGTAGCCTATGGAAAGGGCATATTGTAGATCTAGGCTAGCTTCAATGCTTTGGCGCCAGGAATTTTGCTCGTTCAAGCCACCATTTATAGAGACAGTTGAGAAGTTTGCGTCGGCTCTATCTGGCTCGTATGTCTCGAGGAAGTGCCTGAGATCATCATGTCTTGCGTATTGCTCCAGGAACCCTGCTACTCCTAGTTGGTTTCGAATATCTGGAGTTGCAGTCGTGTTGTCCAGGCCGTATAATTCTCGCAGACATTTGGGTGTGACTACCGTTTCACATGAGATGTCTTTGTCTGGCAAAGGGGAAGATGATTCAGTATTGAATAGACGCTTATTCGCATTCGGGTCACCAAAACGAGTTGTTGGCTGTATCATTGAGACATGAGGGCTTATTTCATCCGGGACTGAATATCCAAGTGTTCTTATCGCGACGGTTTGGCTTTCATTGTGTTGATAATTGAAGAACTCTGTTTTCAGCATATGCTCAGCCTGAGAGACCGAGGCTTCAAAGGTGATCCAGTTGCTATTGATTTCTATTGAATCAAGAGCGATGTTCTCAGATCTTAGCCAGGATGTTAAGCTGTTTACAACTTCTGAAGGGGGGCGTAGGAAAGTGTCAATCTCGTCCTTCGTCATATGCCGGCCGTAATTCGGATGACTAGGTGTTGAGAGGTCGATGACATATTGCTCAAATGCCTTGGTATCAGATGCATCTACAGCGAGTCTAAACTTGACGATTGATGATGGAGATGGCTTGTCCTTTTTCAGCCACTCATCCGGAGGTTCACTGAGTTGCTCAACTTGAGTATAGCTTCCGGCGGCTAGCACCACGCGAAAAACGCATAGAGCGATGGCTTTGGCGAGAAGAAATGAGAGGATCGTTTTCATGGTTCCAATGATTACCTAGGTATATTCATGCCACATTTTCCTTCGGATTTCATTTGCTACTTTCGTTGGGGCCTCTGAAGATAAATAGTCATCTCTCTTCGCACCGCTAGGGAACACATGTGGCTGCTAAGACTTGAGCCAGTTTCCATAAATTTCCAATACAGCTGCCAAGTTTCGAATCGATGCAACGCCATGCCTGGGAGACCTTGTCAGCTCGACAATATGTTGTTTTCTCTAGCTTAGGGCTACATAGATTGGAAGAATTTCGCCCGTCAATGTCACCTATCGGGTGCCCACTCCTTATTGGCACGCCCCTGGGGAATATGACAGAGCTGTACAAAGATCGGCTGAAACGATAAAGTAAATGTACTTTCCTTTGCCCGTTTTCTGCGTACTTGCAGGTTGTACTGACGGACCAAGGGTCGTCCAGGGTCTGAGAACTGTAACCGAGGTGTAACCCGGAACAAGATCAGAGGGTCTGTTATGCCGGCAAGTGCGACCACCGGACTGATTTCCGGCCATTCAACCTTAAATGAGTCGTTGAGTCCTCTTTATAAAGCTGGGAGTCGGGACAACATCGGATATGCAGCGAGTCTGGATGACAAAAGCAGGCGCGATGGAAGATATTTCTGCCTGTCTGCCTTGTTGCCTTTCTGCCTGACATGGAGCGGAACAACGTGCTTCCGAGTGCGGGATGATCGACGTAATGCACCTGCTGTGGGTTGCAGAGCTCTCTCCACTTTTTGAGGGGAATGACCTGCTTCTTTATCAGCTGTTCCAACATTTCCAACCTTCCAGGTCTATTCCACATGGATATCCGGTTATTTTAAAACAGTCACATACCTGGGCCCTGCAGAGTATTTTCTTCACCCTTTGAGGTTGAGCTAAACGGCGATAATTTGGTAATTGGGGCTCACCACCTCTGTAGTCTAAAAGCGCATCCCTTGCAGCAACTGGGGATGATTGACGCTGAGATCTGACCGACGTCATTCCCACATTCCACCTGCCGGTAGCTTAATCTCTACCCGAACTCTCCGCAACAACCGCCTTTGATCTCACGGCTGTCATCCACCATGGCGGAGCCCGAGGTGCAGCATGCTCGCCGCTTGTCGGCTGACAATCAGACAATATTGAAGTCGGAGATCCCTTTGAAAGAGCGCTTCTTCCGCTTCTTCCAGCATGAAATTACAGGTATTTTTCCATGAACGGGTGTTTCAGCCAGGCCAATGACCGTTCCAAAGCTTTACAGCAGCAGATGGACAATCTGACAGATACCGCGCTGGTCGGTGGAGAGCGTGCGGACGCAACGGACCACTGCCTCGCAGGAGTCGTACGACTTTCCAACGAAGTCAGGGACGCTGCGAGCTACATCCCGACGTACGATCAAAGAGTGTATGCCGAGGTGGGTACTAGATCTTTCAAGATGTAGATTACTGAGCTGACTTCGTTCAGGCAATCAAAGCATTGCAGGACAAGCTAAATGAAACTCGAGCTGCATTCGAGCCGCGTGCAAAGTTCAGCTTCAAGACAAAGAAGAACTCTTCCGCCGTCTCCCTATCCGATGCCGCAAACCTCGCCGCCGAGGGACGTCGAGGCGTCTCGGGCTATCGATCCCCAGGAGCATCTTCCCTGGGTTCATCTGCGAACCACACCCCAAACTACCCTTCCACTCCTCTCAACGAGCCCGACAAGCAACTCCAGGAGCGCCCTGAAGTCACACCTACATCTTTCCCCACCGTCGAAGCGATTGCAGGCGCTGTCCCGAAGTCCGAGGCAAATGCCAACCCTACTTCGTTCGCCGCGACGGGTATATCATCCGTCTCGGTGAACAACCACTACGGCCTGCACATCATGCTCCCCTCATCGGGGTCTGTAGCAACAGTTCCTGCATCAATTACCTCCCTCCGACACTGCGTCGTGGACATGTCAATCCCAACAGCCAATGGAAAGCCATACGCAAGTCTGACTATCAAAAACATTAAAGAAAGCCTTCTCATCTGCGGCCAAGTCCATGGTCCAGCGCACATCACCGGTGTCGAGAACAGCGTGCTGGTAGTCTCTTGCCGCCAGTTCCGCATGCACAACTGCAAAGACGTCGATGTTTACCTGAGCTGCTCCAGCAATCCCATTATTGAGGACTGCTTCAATGTCCGCTTTGGCCGGATTCCAAAAGCATACGTAAGTTATTCCATAATTAAGCCAATTGCAATACTAATTGTGAATAGGCCCTTGATCACGATCGCCCAGATCACGAAGACCGCTGGAGCCAGATCGAAGACTTCAAGTGGATCAAGCCGGAGCCTAGCCCTAACTGGAGTCTTCTGGACCCAGGCGATGCTGTTCCCGAGGAAGTGTGGGCGGAGATTGTTCCCGGCGGGCCTGGGTGGTCGCTTGAGGATATCCTTCATGCCATAAAACTTGTGAAGTGAGGATCTCCGTAGTGTAAGATGGATTGACTCGAAAACGGATTTCGTATGTAATCGCCTTATCTCTGTATTATCTGGTTTGGTACTCTACGGTTCAATGTAATCTCTATCTATCTTGGGGTATTTTGGGTAAACTGCGGACGTATTTGATGTATTTCGTTTGTCGTCGACGATTATACATTCTAGAGTTGATATACAATATGTACAGCTGTATCGTCAGGACAGCAGATCAGAACTCTCAATGGCTAGTACTTGACATTAAATACCAAAGCCTGAGTGTCGAGGCTGTACCCGGACTCATCCTTATACTTCAATTTACCGAAGTTCATGTGGCCTTTGATCGTTAGCAAGCTGTATTCACGCAGATGTGAGAAACATACCATCCTGGGTAATGAAATCATTATCGCTCAACGAAAGCAAGAAATACTCATTATCGCCCTTCTTCTCATGCCCACGCTCCGGGTTCGCAGGGAGGAACGCCAAACTCTCCCACTTCTCATTCAGCAAGTGCGCATCCGAGGGACCGCCATTGTGAAGGCCGAATTTCGCGAGTTCGGAGTTGACATTGAAGTCCAAGAATGTGCAGTACTCGGCAGCAGTAATGTTTGAGCTGAGAACGCCCTTCGACGACGCAATCGCGCCCTTTGCAGAATCGTAGTTACTCTTTCCCTTGATATCAGTGATAGAAGATTTCTTCAAAGAGAACACATCTGCATGCCGATAGACAGAGCGAGTATTATCCTGGCCGCGTCCAAAGTTGGAGTCGCGCGCCATAACTAGGAAATCGCCGCTGGGCATCTGGTGGATCTCGGATTGGGCGGCAGTCTTATGAGCCTTGGAGTCGTCGGTCTCGGTGTAGTCGTCGAATTTAGGCAATGTAACAACCCACTCATGGATATACTTCGGCGTAGGGCCGGAGATATCATAGGCAAGCAAGCGCGCATTTTGAGCATAGCGCTTCTTTGTACCACCCTCCTGCTCTAAAGCGGACTGGATAAGAGTATAAAGAGTCTTCCCATCAGCAGAGATGGTCAAACCCTCGAAACCCTGGTTATTCTGACGCCCGGTCTCGGTATCAACGGGGTTTGGTTCCTGATCGGGTGCATAGATTGGCGGAGTATCAGAGTTAAAACTGAGAGTGTTGTTGCGCCGAGGCAGAAAGGCGGATGGTGGCCGGATGGCTTTCTCGAGGTGGCCCTTGCCATTGAACTTATACACGTAGGGTCCGTATTCGTCGGAGATCCAGAATCCGCCATCGCCGGAGAGAGCGAGGCCCTCTGCGTCTAGGGACATGCGGTGCCCGCCTGGACCTTCTCCTCCGAAACCATTGCCGGTGTATGTGGCGCCGGGCAAGGGTGGGAAGCCTGGGTATGAGAGATTGCCAATTGCATCGGCGTCGAGGCCAGTTGTTGGTTTACCGTCTGGGCCATACAAGAGGATGGTGTCGAAGTACTTCAATTGGAGATTGGGCTTGGAGGGGTGCTTGGCAGAGGCGTGAGGGGCCAACTTGAGGGTGATATGGAACTTGTGAATGCGCCCTTGGAAGTTAAGGGTACCATTGGTATTCCTGGAAATATCCTAGTCAGTATCTTCGATTGTCTTGCAAATGGATGCTACGTACCAGCCACGATCAGGAATGGCATAGAGGATTCCAGTGTAGGAATCATGTTTCTTCCGCCAAGTATCCAAGTCCACGGCAATAGAGCTTCCAATTCCACCGATTGTATCACCGTACTTGTCCACAGCGTTGGACGGAATGAGTCCATACCCAGCGAGCCCGGTATACTCATAAGTCGTGCCGCCGCAAGTAGTCTTATTCACCACATTCGCGGCATTAGCGACCGCTGCCAGCGCAGTAATTGCCCAAGTAGACTTCATGGCGACAATCGTACTCCGTAGATCGCAGATGTCTCAGCTTCTCCCCGCGGGAGCCAGAAGCTATTTATCACCCTCCAAGACGCGGAATCATACGTGCAACATCGCACACGACACTCCGGGGATAGCGCCCTCCACCGAACGTGCCAGGCACAGCGATCGCCATTCGCCGATCGCGCGAGGTCTGCGCCCGACTCGCCAAGAGGCTCTCGGATGTGAATCGGTTTCCTCGTCATGACATGCCGCTGTTGATCGTTGCCGACTTCGGCGCCCGTAGGCTACTCTCTGGCCTCATTTGTGGCGCCTGCTGCGGAGGTCGCGTTAGTCGTTTCGAGTGCTAGCGAGGCACGTGTGGGAATCTGGCCTTGAAGATGATCGCTGCTTACAGTAGCTCTGGGCTCATCCCGATCCTTCCGCTCGAAACAGGATTCAGGAGCAACAAGCTGGATCTGCGACCATGGCTGCGTCTGCTGGAAGATCTTTGTCTTGTTTGGAATGTAGAGGCTACAGCTTGTGGTTTCTTAGTACTAAGTAATTTATCTAGATAACATCATAAAAAAGGTCTGATCTTGGTTGCGATCAGGGATTTGGCGATCGTTACTGTGATCATGCAAACAGAGCCACCCTCGTTTATTTGTACATTTTAAGATTCCCCTGCATTCAGGGGGATTAGACTAGTCTAAACTCATTAAACAATGTATTCTTTTCGGTAAACTCCGCCCATGAACACCCTCGAAAGATCTTCTTGTCAACATTATCACCCTACGCCTCCACGTTCTGACCCTCTTCTTGAAGACGCTCTTTCTCGGCCTCTTTCTTCACGCTCTTCCATTCGAAACCAAACGACGTAACAAAGATGAGACACGCAAGAGCAAGCCCCAGATACCAAATTGATCTCATAGAGTCGTTATAGACCTGCAAAACAAAATCCAGCTGGTTTTCTGGTACCTGCTTTCGCAAAGACGTCGCTCCGCCGTTGAGGATAGCCTCGGGGCTCACCGAGACCTTTCCATTGAGGCCTTGAAGTAACTTCAAATTGAGTAAGACTTGTCCAACAGTAACGAAGATTGTACCACCCAGGAACTGCACGAATGAAAGGAATGTCAGGCCAATAGGGGCCTCGGTCTTGGAGAGAACCGTCTGTGCAGCGATATTTGGCTGCATCAAGACGAATCCAATCCCAATTCCCACGACGACCTAGACCCAGAGTTAGCTTTTATCATAGTTGCCTTTGTAACATGTAAACAAACCTGATATCCGATCCAATGAGAAGGTCCCACTTGTGGCTCCCAGGTCGAGATCAACGCAGCCCCGACAATTGCTATGGCGCTTCCAAGTAAAAGAAACGGAGTGTAATATCCAAGGAAGCTGATCGCTCCTCCGGTAATCATGACAATAATGACCTGCGAAAGAAGCAATGGCAGTAGCGATAGGCCAGCACTCTGAGGTGATTTTCCCTGGATCACCTGCAACCAAATCGGAAGATAATACGCGAACATGACGAGGATAGAGCCGATACCGATTGACGCAAAACAGGCAGCGAACATAGTTCTTTGGAGCACGATATTCCCTGGTAGCATTTTCTGAGTATTCCTTGGCCATCGCTGGGACGCCCCAAAAGCAATTGCCAATACCCCGAAGACAACGAACAGTGCAATGACACGCCCGTCGCTCCATGAATACTGAGGGCCCCATTGAAGAGCGAACAAAAGACAGACAATTGCAGGGGCTAGCAAAAGGAAACCGAGCGGATCGAGTTGCATGATCTTTCCTCTGAGCGTCGGGGCAGGCTTTGATGGTGCCGGCTTATTCGGGCATAGAAGAATAAGAGTGACGATCGCTACACCTCCAATGGGCACGTTGATCCAGAAGCACCATCTCCAGGTGACAGCGGTGAGGTATCCTCCTAAGAGAGGGCCCAGGATAGAAGCGAGCCCGAACATTGCGCCGATTCCACCTATATCATTCTTTGTTATATTTCCACAGTTCAAGACCAAGAATCGTACATACCTGCATATTTAGGTCTTTTGTCGATGGGGAGAAGGATGTTGATCAAGATGAGTCCGCCAGAACTGATTCCGGCACCACCGAGTCCTGTAATGACTCGACCGACGATCAAGGCTCCTGAATTCTGCGCTGTCGCGCACACGATCGAGCCTATCTCGAAAATAGCGACGAGAGTGACCATGACTACATTTCGGTTAATGATCCAAGCTTGAAATATTGCTTTTGGCTGGCTTACTCCATTTAGCAGAATAAAATGTCTGTCCCACACATTAGTTTGCTTCTTTCCGGTTGAGCAGAGACTCTTACGTAGAGGAGACCAAATGTCATCGAAAATATGCACAATGGCAGGAGAAAACCGGACTCGTACCATGAGACATCTCCGAAGCTGTTGAATTCGTCGGTAATCCGAGGAACAGCTGTTCCTAAAATCGTGCGGTCCTAGTACCATCATCAGCCACTGTCATATAATCCAAGTCGTGAGTTTGGAAGCGTAGACTTACCAATGCAATCAAGAAAACCGAAAGGTAAAGAGCCACCATGGCAGGAATCACCAGTTTCGCAGGCGGATACTCATCCTTCAAATCGCCTCGCGTGTCTGTCTCCGGCACGTCTTCTCTCTTTTCGGCATCCATAATGATTTGATTGAGAATTCTGCAAGAATAAACATCAGGCGAACCTCGCACGTTTTAAAGCCAACGCGAAGAATATCTCCCGCTGATCATACTCACTCCTTGAGCGGCGCGATCCTCAACTTCGGGTGGACCCCGAAGCTAATTCCCTGCTTTTTGAGTTCGGCTTCGGCCCCGCGCCCGAACTTCATCGATCGATCTTCCCACGATCGCCTCCGTCATCGCGCTTGATCTCGCAATTCCTATAATTGCGAATTGAATAAAAATGACAAAACGCGTCTCGTGCATTCCATGCTCGAAGCGAAAAGTTCGCTGTGACAGGCAAGAACCGTGCGCGCATTGCAAGCGTCGCAAGATCGAGAATTGCACGTATCCTGATGAATCGCCCGCTGCAAGAATTAAGCACTTGGAGGCGCTAGTCCGAAGCCTCGGTCGTGATCCCGATGCTGATTGTGTCGATGGTAATGCTTTGACTCCTGAGAGTCCTGCGACGGCTATACCTAGAGCGAGGCCATCTCAATTCCGAGATAAGAGGGTCGATTATCGCTCTCCTGCTCGGGTCGCTCCTGATAGTAACCCGGTGATAGCTGAGAATGGCGGAGAAAGGGTTTATCTTGAGTCGTATGTCTATGAAATCTGAATCTTTAATCTTGCTAATAGTCCTAGCTCCTCATTTCATAGCTGGGACCGAACGGATTCTCGGCTATATACACAATCAAAACGAGTTCAGAATTACTTCATGACTGAGTTTGGCTCATGCGCTCTCCAAAGTATTATCAACCCCGATGAAACTATTGATTTTCGCGAGAGACATCCAAGTATACAGCATACCAATCTTCTTTGGGAGACCTTCCACCGCAACGTTGACCCTATGTGCAAAATTGCCTTCAAGTGGGAGTTAGAGCAGTTACATCGCCGCGTTTTAACGACTGAATCTCTGGAAAGCCTTACTCCCGGCGAGCTATCTCTGGTGTTTGCCATTTATCTACACAGTGTTGTCACTTTATCGGAGAACGAGTGTACAAAGTGGCTTGGCCAAAGCAAGCAGTCATTGATATCAGAGTATCAGATGCTTTGCGAAAACGCACTTGCTAAGGCGAACTTCCTCGCAACCTCGGATGTGACGCTTCTTCAGGCTTGTACCATTTATATCGTGAGTGGCCTATTCTTCATTGCAAATAAAATCTTACTTACAAGCTCTACGCACGCAGTCGGCTTCGTTAGATCGTATCAACACGCGCAGTCTCTGGGCCTTCATTGGAATCGTTCTTCGACATGCGGAAAGACTCGGCTACCACCGCGAAGGAACCATCCTCAATCTTTCGCCTTTCGAGACAGAGAAGCGAAGGCGTATATGGTGGCAACTCCAGCACTATGATATGGCTCTAGCTGTCCTCTCTGGATCGCTATCATTGCTATTAATGGCAGACTGGGACGTCAAACTTCCTCTCAACATCGAAGACGACGATATTGGTCCTTGGTCAACAGAGCTCCCAAAGGAACGCAGTGGGCTAACAGGAATGTCATTTTGTCTCTGGACCTCCTACATCTTAGAGAGACAACGCGAGTTCCGCCGCGCGGATGGAAGCCGTGTTGGCTCTGCGTGGATGGCAGATCGATCCGTATCTCTTGAAGAAAGAGGCGGATTTATCGACAATCTGGAGAAAGGAATAGAAGAGAAATTCCTCCGCTATTGTGAGCCTGTGATACCACTGCATCTTCTACTATCTATCACAGGCCGTAGCTTTACAACCAACATGCGGCGACTTATATCCCACTCAGACTCCTTTATGCAGGGCTCATCTGAGGATCGCGAAAAGAGGACCCTCGAGCAGTGCATCCGATGTCTGGAGTATGATATTCTTCTCAATTCCCAGAAACCCCTTGAACGGTATCGATGGCGTTTCAAGGGTTTCTTCCCATGGCATGCTTGTAAGTCTCTCGAGTCAAACATTCAGATCACGGTACTAAGTTAGCAGTGGTCTATGTTATTACCGAAGCATCAAGACGGGTAGCAAGTCCCGAAGCAGATGAGATTTGGGAACTAGTGAGCCGTTTATTCTCCGTGAACCCCGATCTATCTTATTTCTCGGATGACCGCAGGAAGCCTCGTGCTGCCGAGATGGTTCTCGCTGCGTGGACATCGTATGAGCAGTCTTCTGCTGCAAATGGAATGGAGAAGCCTGGGCGGCCTTCTTTTCTGGATTCTATTGAGAAATTGCTCAATGAGGGTGGGCTTCCTGCTGATTTTGAAGGTGTGCCTCAAGGTGTACCACACGCATCACATCAATCGGGTGTACAGCCTACGAATAATGAACTACCTGTGTTTGGAGATGGAGAGGCGATCGATGACAATATCGTCAATACTTTATTCAACTTTGATGTCAATGAAATTGACTGGTCGTTTTGGAGCCAGTGGGGATAACTACATAGTGGAATTAAGATTTTATCAATTATTGCAGAGTCTCTTTTATTTCATAATAATACACATTTGACGGTGAATAGTAAAGGCTGGAAATTATTAAGCTCAGGTATTCCAGGTGGTTGGAAGGACTGGATAATTTTTTGCGTGCATTCCAAGGTCCTGGAAAACAATTTGATTGCCTGCAAATCAACAATTAGATAATGTCCTAGCAGAGAGCGAAACGTAGAAACCATACCTCCTAAAGACTTAGCACGCTGTTCATTCTCTTCTTCAAGCTTTTGAAGTTCTTGTCCAGGCTCTATTTCATGAGGCTCTTTGAGACCATCGGATATCCCAGCTTTTCCCAATTTATCTTGCGCTTCCCCAATGAGCAAGATTTGCGAATTTGGATACTCAATGAACTCTGGCTGCAAAGGGACCCATCGAAGATCTCCGAATTTTGCCTGGACTCTTTATGCAATTGTTAATAAAGTGTCTCCAAGGGAGTAAATCAAAACACTCACGACTCAGGATACTCGGCTTCTTTTGGGAGTTGACCAATTGGGGGGCCAGGAAACTTCGGGTTCTTTGACTGAACTATCCAGCTACCGCGTTCATGCAGACCAAAGCTCTCCTGGACCTCGCCTATCTCTTTAGGTAGAGTGATAATGTAGGCGAGGTGGGAAGTTCTCTTTGTGGAGGTAATGGCATAGACTCCTTCGGCATAGGGCTTAGCTTCCTGCGTGGTACGTTCACCTTGAGTCTTCGTCTGGTAAGTGGTGCTGGCAATGAAATTATCCTGGAGATCTTTCATCGATTGACCCGCCTTTTCCACAAATGCCATATCCTTTTCGTTGTGAGAGGTGGGAAACTTTTTCTTGGGAAGCATTATCAGCCGACATCGTGCATCCTTGTCGATGGGGCCTTGTCCCATATTTAGTTCTCCGCCAAGGGGAGTTGGTCTGAGAACTGCAAAGCTTCGCGCAATCTCTCCCAGGCCGTGCGGATCCTCGACATTAACACGGGGTCGGTAGAAGAAGTAGATTATTCCTTTTTCGAGGATGTTGGATGGTACCGCATCTTCTCTCTCTTCTGACTTGCGGATGCCGAGTTCGGTCGATGTAAAAGGTTTGGGCGGCTCTTTGTGGCCATTGATTTCCATGATGCTAGGAATCTTGGGCGTTCCATCTTCAGGCTTTACGGTGACAGATTTTGCCGTGAGTATATGAGGCTGTGCCGTGTGACCCGCCTTGACTTTCGTGTCTTCCGTAGTAACATCGGCCTTGGTTCCCAAATTCTCGCTCGCGGCGTTATTTGGCTGAGCCACGCTCTTTGTCTCGGAGTCAGGAGCGTCCTTCACTTTCTTTGCTGGCTTGGGCTTCTCAGCTGTGGCCTTGCGCTTTGATCCTGCAGGGTTTACATCTGCGGAGCTTGTAATGGCCTCCTTGGCCTTTTGGGCAGCGTGGCGGGTAGATGCACGCGTTGCCATATTGATGACGAAAACCAACGTATAAAATTCCCCAGCTCAGCGCATGAATAGTATTGGAATAAATTGGCGGGTTCGATGAGGAGTTAACTTGCAAACCCTTGACAAACTTTCCTTTTATATCGCGCAGTCCATGAGATGGTGGTGACGTCATTAGTGTCATGTTTGCTTTTCTGTAAGCAACTACATCTCTTGAACTTGCAGCGAAAACACAAGGCTGAGGACATTCTTAGGAATGTTTCAATCGATGTCCATGTCATCTGTCACGGCGTTCTCGGGCGATGAATCAGCGCTCTCGTCGCTGGACCGCATCTCGGAGCTGGAGCTCTCGTCTGCTCGTGGATCGCGGAAGTCGTAAAGGGATGCCAACTGAGAAGGTTGGGTTGTATCTCCAGGAATTTTACTCCGCCGGCGTCGTCGCTTAGGACTCAGTCCTGGATTTTGTGCAGACAAGAATTGATCACCAGATCTTGGATGTTTGAGTTGACTGTGGGCAGCCCGAGAGCCACTCGTGCTTGCTGCATTGCCTGTCTTGCGCTTCTGACCTCTCATCGACCCATGATGAGATCTTTCGAGAGGAAAACTCGAGTGGATGTTCCCCATATCGTCAATATAGCCTACCAGATCGCGCTGCCATCGTTCAAGGTTATCTGGTAGACACGCCAACTCAGGGGGTTGCATGCCCGCAATGGCCTCATCTTCAGGTTCTTCAATGGCATAAGGCCGAAATAAAATTTCCTCCTCCATATTAGGGAGTGCCGTGGGAGAGGTTTCTTCGTGCTCAGTGTCTGGTGTCGATGCCTTGGAGTCGTTAGAGGTATGCTCGCTGCTGCTCGTGGGAGGACTAGATATATTGTCTAGCACCAGTGATGATGTTATATTCTCCGCATCAACCATAAGCCTGGAATTTTATGGTGTATCTGTGAGAAGAGTCCGCAAAGACGAGTGATTATGTTCAAGTATAAGAATCATGGCAGAGATAAAATGTGCACTCTGTCAGGGTGGTGGCGCTGGTTGATACAACCCACGATACGCGCTGAAAGGAGCCAACAATGGATCCAAGCAGTTAGGACAATGGGGGCCTCAAGATATAATCTACATTTGGAGGAAGGAGTTTCTCAGAAAGGAATAGAAACGGTTTCGAAGTGATCGAGGACTACGATGTTCCAGATGTTTCCAGCGGGGAGCATTTGAGTATGCTTCGATCGCCAATAATGGGCCGCCACTGAGGGAAAGTACCCCACCGGCTTGAGCTCTCCATCGCGATCTCGTCTGAGCTAACCAAAGGGGTATACGCGACGGAGAGCTTCTAAATACCTTCAACAGCTTACATGCACTTTGCCAACAGGCTTTTATTTTCAACTCTGGAGTAGAATAGCTCCATAGTAGACTCTTGGCACCTGTACAGTACTTCCTGCTGAGACAGGCAGCCAGCCGCTCACCGCCCGCGGCATGATTGGCTACCACGATTCGCTTACACAATAAGTCCACGTTTAGTTTACCTTGTTAACAACTTGCTACGCTACAGCAAAGGCATCCAACCACCGTTGCGCCTCCACTCCATCTTTCCCCTGGTGGATGCGCTGGTTGTCTCTGTGATCTTCTCTCTACTCGCGTGCGGAGCTTGCAGCTGTCCGGTGCGGCTCCGGCCAAGTTTCCCAAGATGCAGTCGTCTCCAAACATGTTAACGAAGGTACGCCCCTCGATCTCGCCGATGGCCTGGGTGCTCGCCCTGTCACCTCTTTTCAGCTCCTATCGGTCCAATTGTGTTTACTGATCACTTCTTGCCATACAGTTCGAGTCGAAATCGTCCAGAGCAAAGGGAATCGCATTCCACCCCAAGCGGTCAGTTGGTCCCGCGGGGGACACCTACACATCCGTGGCAGGACAGCGGTGCTAACATCTACCAAAACAGACCATGGATTCTCGTTTCTTTACACTCTTCCACTATCCAGCTATGGGACTACCGTATGGGAACATTGATCGATCGATTCGAAGAACATGACGGCCCTGTGCGCGGTGTCGACTTCCACCCAACACAGCCCCTGTTTGTCTCCGGAGGTGATGACTACAAGATCAAAGTCTGGAACTACCAGACACGGAGGTGTCTGTTCACATTGAATGGTCATTTGGACTATGTGCGCACAGTATTCTTCCACCCTGAGCTCCCCTGGATCTTGTCTGCGTCGGACGACCAGACCATTCGGATCTGGAACTGGCAAAACCGATCTCTCAGTAAGTGCTGTATAGCATAGTCTTCAACCAGGGGTGTTGCTAACAATTCTCCCTAATAGTCTGCACAATGACTGGTCACAACCACTACGTGATGTGCGCCCAGTTCCACCCCACCCAGGACCTCATCGCCTCCGCCTCCCTCGACCAGTCTGTCCGCATCTGGGACATCTCCGGCCTCCGAAAGAAACACTCCGCTCCTACGTCGATTTCGTTCGAAGACCAAATGGCACGCGCCAATCCCAACCAGGCCGATATGTTTGGAAATACCGATGCAATTGTAAAGTTCGTCTTGGAGGGTCATGATCGCGGCGTCAATTGGGTGTCTTTCCACCCCGAGCTGCCTTTGATTGTATCAGCAGGTGATGATCGCTTGATCAAGCTCTGGCGTATGAGTGATACCAAGGCTTGGGAGGTCGACACTTGCCGCGGCCACTTCCAGAACGCTTCTGCGTGTCTGTTCCACCCGCACCAGGACCTCATTCTCTCCGTTGGCGAGGACAAGACTATTCGTGTTTGGGATCTGAACAAGCGAACTTCAGTTCAATCGTTCAAGCGTGATCTTGACCGATTCTGGGTTATTGCTGCCCACCCGGAGATGAACCTGTTTGCCGCTGGTCATGATACTGGTGTGATGGTCTTCAAGCTGGAGCGTGAGCGACCTGCCTCTGCCATCTACCAGAACCAACTGTTCTACATCACCAAGGAGAAGCATGTCAAGTCATATGATTTCGCCAAGAACGAGGAGTCGCAGTCTCTGCTCTCTCTGCGCAAATTGGGCTCTCCTTGGGTTCCCCCACGAACTGTCTCTTACAACCCCGCTGAGCGGGCCATCCTGGTTACATCGCCCGCTGACAGTGGTACATATGAGTTAATTCATCTTCCTCGCGATGCTACAGGTGCTGTGGAGCCTACCGATGTCAAGCGTGGTCAGGCTACCTCAGCGGTCTTTGTTGCTCGTAACCGATTCGCTGTCTTCAACCCGGCCAGCCAGCAGGTTGATATCAAGGATCTGAGCAACTCTACCACCAAGACCATTAAGCCGCCATCCGGAACAACAGACATTTACTTCGGAGGCACTGGTTGTCTCTTGTTTATCACCCCCACAACTGTTGTTCTGTTCGACATTCAACAGAAGAAGCAGCTTGCCGAGGTGAGTGTGACTGGTGTCAAGTATGTTGTTTGGTCCAATGATGGTCTCTACTGCGCTCTGCTGAGCAAGCACAACGTGACCATTGTTACCAAGAGCCTTGAACAGGTTAGCACCTTGCACGAGACTATCCGTATCAAGAGTGCTACCTGGGATGACTCTGGTGTCTTGATCTACTCTACTCTGAACCACGTCAAGTACTCTCTTCTGAACGGTGACAACGGTATTATTCGCACTTTGGACCAAACCGTCTATCTTGTTCGTGTCAAGGGACGCAACGTCTACTGCCTTGATCGCAATGCCACTCCACGCATTCTTGAGATTGACCCAACTGAGTACCGGTTCAAGCTTGCCCTTGTTAAGCGGAACTACGATGAGATGCTTCAGATCATCAAGAACTCCAGCTTGGTTGGTCAAAGCATCATCTCATACCTCCAGAAGAAGGGCTACCCTGAGATTGCTCTTCAATTCGTTCAAGACCCTCAGACTCGCTTCGATCTGGCTCTTGAGTGTGGAAACCTCGACGTTGCTATTGAAATGGCAAAGGAACTGGATCGCCCCAACTTCTGGACCCGACTTGGAGCAGAGGCATTGGCACATGGTAACCACCAAACTGTGGAGATGACCTACCAGAAGCAGCGCAACTTTGACAAGCTCTCCTTCTTGTATCTGTCTACTGGTGACCAGGACAAGCTGTCTCGTATGGCTAAGATTGCTTCTCACCGTGGTGACTTCACTTCCCGTTTCCAGAACGCCATCTACCGTGGTGACGTTGAGGACCGGATCGAGATGTTCAAGGAAGTTGATATGTGTACGTTGCAATTCCCTGCTAATAAAATTGAAGCTTTTACTGATTATGCGCAGACCCCTTGGCCTACCTCGCTGCCAAATCCCACGGCCTGACTGAAGAAGCCGAATCAATTCTTGAAGCTGTTGGCTTGACCGAAGACCAGATTACCCTGCCAACTATCGAGGAGCCCCTGAAGGTGGCTCACCCTATTATTCCAACCTTCAAGGCTGCTTGGCCCGTCAAGGCTGCTGGCCACTCATCATTCGAGAAGGCACTGCTCGGAGAGGTCGGGGCTGCCGATGAGGAGCCCGCTGCCGATGGCTTTGACTTTGAAGATGATGAGCAAGAAGCTACTCTCGCTAAGGAGACTTTGGACGATGATGACGAGGAAGATGCTTCCGGTTGGGATATGGGCGACGATGTTAACATCGAAGAAGATGTTGATTTCGTCAATGTTGAAAGCACTGAGGCTGGTGCTGGCAGTTCAGAGGCTGACCTTTGGGCTCGTAACTCTCCACTGGCGGCTGACCATGTTGCAGCCGGTTCATTTGACACGGCTATGCAACTTCTCAACCGCCAGGTCGGCGCTGTACACTTCGCTCCCTTGAAGTCTCGATTCCTTGAGGTCTTCAAGGCTTCCAAGACTTACCTGCCTGCTACCGTTGGCCTGCCACCAATTGTCAACTACGTGCGAAGAACCACTGAGGAGACCGACAGCCGCAAGCTCCTTCCAATCATTCCCCGGGATCTGGAGACCATCGCGACTGTCGACCTCCAGGAGGGTTACGCTGCCATGCGTAGCAACAAGTTGGAGGATGGTGTAAAGATCTTCAAGGGAATTCTTCACAACCTTCTCATCAACACTGTCTCCTCCGAGGCCGAGGTGGAGCAAGCGAAGAAGATCATTGAGACTGCCCGAGAATACATTCTGGCTATGTCGATCGAGCTTGAACGCCGTACACTCTCCACCGACGAGGCTAACCTCAAGCGAAGCCTCGAGTTGTCAGCCTACTTCACCATTCCCAAACTGGAGGTGGCTCACCGTCAACTTGCATTGATGGCTGCCATGAAGTTCTCGTTTGCCAACAAGAACTACAACTCCGCTTTGGGCTTCGCTAGCCGGATGCTGGCCAACGGCGGCGCTGCTAAGCTTCTCGAACAGGTATGACTCTTTAAACCCAGATATGATTGTTGATGCTAACAATATCTCTCACAGGCCAAGAAGATCAAGGCTCAGTGCGAGCGCAACCCCTCAGATGCCATCGAAATCGACTTTGACCAATTCGCCGAGTTCGACATCTGTGCTGCTTCCCACACCCCAATCTTCGGTGGCTCCCCCTTGGTCACCGACCCCTTCACTGGTGCCAAGTATCACCAGCAATATAAGGGCAGCATGGACCGGATAGCAGAGGTTACAGAGATCGGTGCCCCAGCAAGCGGCCTCCGCCTGTTTGTTCCTGGGCAGTACTAAATTTAGCAAGATGGAATTTGACGGCCCGTCGGCCGGAAACGTTTCATCTTGCGGCATGAAATTACAAAATAGCTTCTATTCCATCTTCTGCACGGGGAGCTGTGTGTATGGTGGCGCTTTTTGGGAGACAAAACCCCATGTCTAGATGTCTTTGTACCCAAGATTATAATTGTTTAGCGGTTTTAGTTATGCGAATGGTTCTGTTTATCTTTGCAACGCCTTATAGAATCCATCCCATCCATTTATTTCATGGAGTGTAAATACGTCGACGTCAATCCAATCATATAGTAGTGTTGGAAACTCTAGACAAAGCTCATCCAGATGACGCATCCCAAATGCAATATTGTACAGAAAGTAGAGATAAACGCTAGAGTAGAGATCTTTACAACCATCAAGTCCACGAACCAACCTCTCAATCACATCGCCCATCCTTCCACCCAGTCCGCCACCGCTCCTCCCAGAAATTGCAATTAAACTCCTTCTTCCCAAGCTTGCGATTCACCTCGTTATGCGCCTCGCACATCCACCACCCGAACTCCTTCCGCCCACCCAACTTCGGCTTATTCTGTCCGCTGGGATGCGCCATCCACGTCTGGAAGTCATCCGCGCACACCCAGCATGGGTACAGCTTTGAGAATAGTCGCAGGAAGCCTCCCATGTCTGCTTGTTGCTGGGTGCTGGCTGTCTCGGGGTATGTGGCTGCCATCGAGTGCAGAAGGGTCCAGGTTGAGCGGCCGAGGGCTTCGACGTCTGGCGGGCAGTCTGAGGGGATAGATGGAATTGGCGAGGGTTTGGGGGTTGTGTTCGATTCGGTGGTCTTTGTGGTTGAGCTAGGTGATCCGGAGGCTGGTTTGGATTGCTTCGTCATGGCGAGCCAAGAGGATACGGATGTACATGTCCGGCAACTATTAAGGGATTCATTTAGCACTTGGTCTCTCCAAGGTAGTACGGTTCATTTGTTTGTAGGGAGCTCTTACGGTTTGCCATCCTTGTCAAGGACAACGCCTTTTGGCAGCGGCGCCTGGGAGTCTTCTTGGTTTGCGCCTGCGGGCGTTTTACCCCCAGTGTATGCTTTGAATGGGTCTTGAGTGGCGTCGGCCATGGTTGTGCCTGCAATTGGTCTTATCGTCACGCGTGGTAGGCTATGAAGAAGAAATGAAGTTCCAAGGTTTTTGATTTCTAATGCGGGAGAAGGCGGATCGACACAGTCAACTTTCTTATCAGCTCCTTATCGGCTTATCAACTGCAGGAACCATCTCTTCCTCAAACACCTTGATCTATACACTCCTGCCACATGGGTATCTCTTTGCCAGCAGACCATCGAGCTAAAGGTCCACGAAGCCCCATGTATCGATGCGCGCGGGCTAAGCCTAGAGGACTAATGCCTAGACTGGGGTCATTGATTGTCGGATCTGCTCCTGCTTGTAACAACACCTCTGCCACTGCATAGTTATGACGGTTGCAGGCAGCGAAGAGCGCAGTGGCTCCCACTCGGCCCCCAGGAGCATCGATCTTCACATCAGGATCTGAAGCCAGAATTGCTTTAACTACAGACATCATCCCAAACGATGCTGCGTAGTAAAGAGGCTGGGTTGCTTCGATCACTTGTGCGTCGGCTCTAGGGATCAATGTCTGTACCCAGACACCAAAATTTCCACGATTTGGAAGCTTAGCAGTGTCGAAAAAGCGTTTGATAAGCTTTTGCTCCGTCTCGCCTATATCACAAGCCGAAGCGTGATTCGGCCAGTAGTGCGCGGCATACCAGAGGAATCTGTACTTCGAAACATACTTGTGTGGCTCCCGTCGATCAAGCGAGTATCCCTCTTTGAAGTTACCAAGGCATAAATAAGACAAGCATTTTCGAAGGATAGTGGTGTTTGCTGTGGTAGGGTTCAGGCTAAAGTACTTGACCCGCGAGCTTTGAATCCACTCTGATGTCAGGAAGTCCCGGACTGATGCATGGGCCAGCCGTATTTTACCTGAGGGGTCTTGGCTAATAAGGCCTTGACACAGATGTAAGAGTAACTCAGCGGGAACAAGCATCATATCCTCATCTAGCTCTGTACAGTCTTCATCCAGGACGACTGCTTCATTCAGCTCCCCCAACAAAAACGGACGGGAAGCGAAGCTTAGCCAAAACAAAGCCTCGCGCACGAATATCCAGTCTTCTGGGGCAATCCGCTCAAGAGTGCTGGCGTATGCCTCGCGAAGAGAAACAGGTAAATTCTCCAATGCCATTTTCATGGCTTTTGCAGTACGTTGTTTCTGTAGATTATCTAAAGAGAGTTGAACCCAGCGGAACCTGATGGAGTTAGCAAGTTCAGACTTTGATCGGTTTGTGACTCATGACTTACGATCCATCTGCATTTCGAATGAGTGTCTTTTCAATTGAAGACTTTAATTCCGGCTTCAACACCTTGAGAATCTCATCATGCGAGAGACGATATTGAATATAGGCTTCGATGCCGCGGCGCATCATCGTTGAGGTGAGATCGAGATTGCGGGTCCGGTCGTGGGAATAGAAGGCCACGGTTGATGTAATAATAATACGAACATTATCTGATAAGCGTGAGATTCTTTGAAGAGATGCCTCGATCATTTCACGGTCTGCGCTCTCATTGATAGCATCAACAAGCAGAATTACTCTTGATTTCTCAGACGACTGTTTGATTATAGCATCCTCGAGTGCGGTAATGTCGATGGGTGGCTTATGCGATTGATTTTTCGGTAGATTATCATAAAGTGCTCTGATTTCACTCAAAATCGAAGGATTCTTGGTGGAAAGTTGCGCCACAAGTGATCCTAGGGCATTCAATGGGCTTTGTGTGTCGGAGTTACTGATTGTACAATAGAAGTATGCAATGCTCAATGACGGTTCGCGGGAAGCCATAGAGGACAATTCATCGACAGCTTGGGCACTATAGTGGGTTAGTTTTCTGTTAGTTTTGAATGTCTATGTTACATACAACAAGGTAGTTTTCCCAGTCCCAGCTAGATGAAGTTAGCACATTAAGCCACAAATGCTAGGTGACTTGTACCAGCACTTACATTTCCCGACGAGAACCAGAGTTCGCTCTGTATTTTCATAACGAAGCCAATGTTTTAATTTCCCACTTATGAACCATTCACCTGAGACGATCGGCTTGCTTTTGGATGCTCTTAAGTGAGAATCTCCCGGGTTGACGGGAGCGATCCACTGGTACAGCTCCTTATTAGCCTGTTTAGTTCGTTCTCCGTCTCGGATACGCAGCTCTTCGCTCATCGATCTTGCTAAGGCTTTTATGTCATGCTGGATATCACGCTCTACGGCTGCGCTATCCGCCATCAGGACAAGTATAAGCCATGACTTGACCCTCTCAAGTGCAACGAGGTGAGTATTAACCTCGTCTTTGGTCATTGGCCATTCGAGCTTCTGTTTGATCTGTTTCAGTTTGCTTTCTGGCCGCTCCAGGTCTTTGAGTATAGATTGAAGAAAATCGTTTGTCTGTTGCAAGACTCTCTCCAGAGTACTTTGGTCGAAATGATTAGGAGTTTCCCCTTCGTACTCAACATGCTCGTATTTAGACGACTCGCCAGGGGTCTGTGCCGCCAGGTGCTCTAATATTCCTTTCAAGGCAAAGAGCTCTTCGCTGAGCTTGCGAATTTCTGTCCTAGCGCTTTTCACGGCTTGTGCGTATTTGATGACGCTAGCCAGGATGTGGCTGACATCCAGGATGAGTCCTGTGATCGATATGGGGTCCATGGTGGCTCGAGATGCGACCGAACGGGCTAGTGGCCTCGTCGCCTCGAGTGATGCGCTTGATGAGGTCAGATCTAGGCAGCAGATCACAGGGTCTTGAATATCCAGGAAATATCGATACTGTGTCTGCCTTGTCTTATGTGGGCGGGGTAGTGGGTCCCCTGCCAATTGGGGCCTTAAAGGCGATGAATTGAGCCTAGTTTTCAACTATGAAATAGGGAAACCGGAGGATTTATGCTTGCAGTTAAATTCTGCAGATCACACCGATAAATATGAGCTGCTCAGGAATATATTCATAGAATCCTGGGGGTGTTTAAAATGTTAGCCGATAATTGTTTCACACCTGCAGGTATGCTTGGACCTCGGGTACGCGTTTTCATGTGCCATTTTATATAACGAGCATGGGCAGGGTATAATGAGTGATCCCTAGCTAAATTGACCTGAAAACTATCTATGAGGCTGGAGGCTCCATGATTCAAGGCAAAATCTTTTGTCTTGTATCCTCGGGACGTGCGATGGCTCTTATGAAGATATATTCTAGGTTCGTTGCTTAATGCTTATTCTCCTAGCATCTTCTAGTCTTAACTCCTTTATAGGTTAAAAGGGCTCAAGGCTCACCAATGGCATTTTTCTCAAACTCTGCACGTAAGAACAATGGCAATGTCAAAAGATGGTTCAGCTTATTTAGGCTTTGTCCCCTGAGAACCCTAATTATCGCCTATAGGCGACTATATGCTAAACATATGCAGAACATATGGTAGACTACGCTGTGCAATTTACAGGTAATCCATTTGACCGTATAATTTGTTTCGCTGTAGATTCTGTTAGATAGCAGAAAGGTACTGTGTCAGTAGTAAGTCCCGCTTGTAGATTGCGGATATTAAATCAGTTACCATATCCGCAGCAGACAATAAAGATTTGTATATATCTGTCCACAATGTGGATTCTGCCACAGTCTTATTAAGATAACTTTCTAGACCCCACCTGTACTTTTTCTAACTTATGTGTCTCTTGCAAACATCCAGGCTGAGGCTTTAGCCGATTTCGACAATCGTCACAAATAAGAAAGCGTCCACGCCAGCACTTGAAACAAGAGTAGATAGCCTCACCGATCCCGAAAGTGAGAAAGCAAACAATGCAGTACCTAATGAGTGTTCCATTACCTCGTTTGGCTCGCCGAATGATAGGATAAATATTCTCATCCTCTGTAGAGAAACCGAATTCTTTACACTTTTGACTAATGAAATCCCTGACCCCCGCATGTCCGGAATATGCGGCCCAAGCCAGGGCAGTCATTCCAAAATTGTCCTTGTGTCTGAGTTGAGCCGACGCGTTCTCATCGAGTAACATAACTGCGGACGCTGTGTCCCCTCGTCGAGCGGCTATGGTCAGAGGTATTGCGCCATAGATATCTTTCGCCATCACTGACACAGTAGGATCGGAAATAATGGACTCCACTATCTCATGGTTCCCACCTTGGACTGCAAAAAAAAGCGCTGTTCTATGAGTGGAGTCGACAAGGTTAAAAATAGTTCCACGTGCAGATATCATGTCAAATATTGCTTTGTTTCCCCATCTTGCGGCCATGGAAAGAGCAGTCATTCCCGAACAATCCTTCAATCTTGTGTCAGCTTTATTCGAGCCCAGTAAAAGCTGGACGATGTGCTCCTCGTTCTCCTGAATCGCAATCATCAAGGGAGTCTCCATTTCATAATCACGTGAATCTATTTTCACGCGTTCATTGCCTAAGAGGAGGGATAGAGTTCTATCCCGGCCTAGAAGGGCTGCACACGCCAGCGGTGTCATTCCTCCAGGACCTGGAAGGTCTGCTTTAGTCTCTGGATGTTCCAGCATGATCTTGAGGGCTTCTTCGTTGCCTAGACCTGCAGCAATTATCGTGGGAGCGTAAAGGGAATCTCGGTGCCGCTCTCTTTGCGAGCTCACAAATTTGTTTGGGTCCGAGATGCCAAATTCTATAAGATTCTTCACTGCCCGTAAGTCGTTCGTGCAGACGGCAATCTCGAGCTGCGTTTGCCGATCAATTATTTCAGTGATCAATAAATCGGCTGTCGATTTATGACCTCTCTTGGATGCCCAATATACTGGAGTGCGACCCATGTTGTCCTTGATGTGCCGATCCGCCCCTCTATCAAGCAGAGCTTTGACAACAGAGTCTTGGCCTTTGCTGGCTGCGCGAGAGAGTGGTGTTCTTGATCCCCCTTCGAACATCCAACCCTAATTCAAGTGGATCCTCAGAAAGTTGCTCCTATTGGAGAATGCATGTATATGAATGTAGAAGAACTTACAGATTTTGCCGCTCCCGAGCTTCCAACATCTTCAATGTGTTCCTCAATATTCTCAAGTATCTCGTCTATAGTAGTATGTCTTGAAGAGAAAACCATTGAAGGATGTACTTGGTAAAGATAGTTGATGCGAACTCTTCGTGCAAGTAAGAAATCCACAAGTTCTTTAGATCCACACTCGATTGCCCAAACTAACAATGTCGCTCCTTGGTCATCGGGCATTTCATAGTGCCGTGTTGTCAGAATTGAGGGGTCCAAAAGGACAATCAGGTCATGCACGATGCCAAAAGGGTATTTTGCATTCCAATACGTGAACCATGTGTTGTATTCGATGTGAAGACGCTGGGCAACAAGGTAGCGAAAGATCTCCACATGACCACCCCGAACGGCCCAGTGAGTTGTGTTCGCACCGATTTCGTCCTTGGTATGTTGGTTGGCGCCGTGTTCAATAAGAAATCGTACTATCCCCAATTCTCCACCCAGTGCGGCTAGATGAAGTGCTGTACGTCCATTAGAATCCGCCACATTGACCCTAGCCCCCATCTCATTGACCAGAAACCTTAGGACAACCGAATTTCCATACTCTGCGGCATACAACAATAATTGGTCCCGCAAGGTCTCAAGTGTAGTCAAATGAGCGGACTGTCTCAGATATTCCACCGCATAGTGAGGATCCACGGCCATGGCGTGCTGCGCCCAGCTTCTGGCTGCATATTGACCAAAGGGATTTTTCTCGTTTTCAGGTAGCTTATCAAAGACTTCTATAAGTCTCTGACCCTGTTCACGTCTTATTACATTATTTCCGCGATCGAAGTTCTCTTTTTCGAGATAGCTCAGACTGACATGCAAGGCGTATAAATTTGCTTGGTCTACACTGACCTGGCACAAGTTGAAGCCGGCGCTCTGTGATATATAGCTTTTTTGCTGTGGAAATAGAGACCGCGATTTGCGCCCATTGATACAAACAAAAGGATTGCTGACTGGGTCAAGTGATTCAGATATTCGGGTCGGGGTTGATTGCACTCGAAACAGCCCAAATCTGGAGAATATGGCAGCGCTAAGAACATACTGAAGGATGATCGCGAGAGTTGCCACCACTGCGGAGAGTAATCTGAAACGCTCGACTTTCTCCAAAACAGCCATTGGTCGGTGGCTTAAGAGGTATTCCTTTGCAGACGCGTGAACCAAATGCACGGTGCTTGTTTCATGATCACAAAAGACAAATGGCATGCAGGATTGATAGACATCGGCTATAATAATTCTGGGGATTCTTTCCGTCATGATTGATTCTTTCCATATCGCGAACGCCATATCAACATCTGCCGCTTTAAGGGGGCTGCGTGCAGTTGCCACGAAAGGCAGAATAAAAGCCGCTCGGTCAAAATCATGACGACAAATTTTCCATAAGATCTTATCATAAATTGCGGGGAGTCCAGGAGGTAGTTTTGCAAGCATTCCAAGGATAGCTTGTAAATCCTGGTCATTTCGAATTTTGGGGATGAGATTGTCGACAACAAGATGAACCCATAAAAATGTTCGCCCGGATTTTTTGATGAGAGCGTCTTCGATTTGGATCGCTTTCTCACTCCCGACTGTCGTACTGAGATTAAATTTGCTGAGCTTTTGTCTTATGACCCTGTGAACGTCACTTTCCACATTTAAGTTGGAAGACTCGATCGTCAATGAGACGGTGATATCTTTGATATCATATGAAGCATTCCATTTCTCGGGTCGAGTTGATATCATAAACTTCACATGACTGCCAATTCGATGCGTCCGAATATCGGAGTTGAGTAGTTCGAGAAACTGCTCAGCTTGCGCAGGCTCACATTCATCCAGGGCATCCACAATAACGTATACCTTTCTAGGTATGTTATGCAAGATCTCGCGAAAGAAATTCCAAAGGGCATCAAGGCTGTTGCCTTTAATCACCGTTTCGATGTTTTGGGGAGAAACGGCTCTGCTTTTGGCGAAAAGGTTCTTTCCGTCTGCTAGTAGCTGTCGCAACAGACCACCCAAGATGCCGTTGAGGCTTGTTCGTGCAGGACTCGACGAATCGCAGAAGTAATAAGCAATCCTCCCGGGCCTTTGGTCTCTCGTTTCACCCTCGCGGGTTATGAATTCATCTGCGTAGGGCTCTTTGTTCATCTCCATCAGATGATGTACAACATAAGCGCATAGCACGGTTTTTCCTATTGCGGGGCCTCCAACGAGCCAGCTAACTTGTGCATCCTCATCTCGCCATTTAGTGTACACCTCGTGCCTGACAATCCACTCGCATGTACCTGGGACGTAGGCTTTGACGCGTCGAATGGTTGTCAAATGCTCGTATGCATCATATGGGGCAAGGGCTTCCATGAATCTCTCATATGCATCGTCGGGCGCATTCACGACTGTGTTTCATGGATTCAGCAAAAGGCCTTTTTGCATGTTGTTCGCTCAACGCCAGCCTACTGCATGTAGGTGAAATTAACATACCTTCACGATCGAAGCTATTATAAGTTTGCACATTTAGTAAGTTCCCTTTGACCTGCCCAGTGATGATTCCCGAATTTCTCCCCGTTTTCGAATCGACGTTAATATTGTGTTGGTCATCAATATTGTAGTACGAAGGACTATAAATGTGTTCCGATCGGTTCTGATAAATATCGTCATAATATTGTTAGACGGCCTAGTTAAAAGCTATCGGACTTAGTATTCATAGTGTTAAGATGACATACAGAGGACATTTTTCCCGTGATCAGTGACAAAAAGTCTTGTGGAAGATCTTTTAGATGAAGGCTGTGGAAACTAAGAGCAAGGAGACAGTCTTCACCTCAGAGACTGAACAGATAAGTCTAAGATTCTGGGAGGGTAGTGCGATTTCATGTGCGGCTGTTGCCACGCAAGGCTGCCCATGCCGTATTCGCACGGACCGCGCCGAGGCAACTATGCGTTAGCTTCTAAGCACGCTTCACCCGGGTGATATGTATGCAGATGCCCAAGCCCAGCATATTGCTTATTGTGATGTGATTCAATTGACGCTATGGCATATGCTGCATGAATTTCACCTATCATATACCATTGCTGTACTACAGGGAAGCTAAAGGACAGCGGAGAGGAAGCTGGCCAAACTTGATTTGCCCATGTGAGTACGGAGTACTCCGTAGCTGTTGCATATTCAGGTCCTTTCTAGGTAGATAATTTGACTGAGCCGCCCCCAGGGCCTTTAGTTTCAACCTGAGCTTTTCCCTCTGTTGGAAACAGAACCTCCTTTATAAAGCTCCTTCTTCGACTGCCTAAGGCGCCACTTTCCCCCATTCCAAGGCCATCAACACTCCTCACAAGACCACCAGTTCTTCCTAGTCTTTGCGATAATCAAGTCTCTCATCATGGTTGAAGAAAAGTCCAGTGACATCTCGGTCAACGTACGCACAGCAGATCCTGGCTCGTCTCTCCACATAAAGTATCTTGAGCACCATAAGAAGGAAGGAGAGAATGCCGTTAAAGAAAAGCCGGAGCACGTGGAAATTGAAAGAGCTTCTTATTACGAGTACGCCTTAGTTTTAACTGAGGTTTTTGACGAGGAAGACGTCCCACTCATGAAAAAGCTTCGTATAAATTCATCACACATATGCGACGCGTTGAAGAGTGTGGTGAAGTGTTACCCCGCATATCGAATGGGATTTAGTAGCCCGATGGAAATTGAATCCCCATTCGGCCTACTGTATCACCATTTCAATCAGCTCTCTGAGAGGCAAACGGTAGCCGATGGTATTAAAAAGGAGCATTTCAATTTACTTGTCAGTTATTTGCGAAATGACGCCAGCTTCGAAGCAATCGAGCTTATCGAGAAAGGTCTGATTACATTCCATTTTCTCTGGGCTGTATTCAAGCCAGGTGACTATGTGCGTTGCGTTTTCAGTTCTGGCCAAGACTGGATTTTATGGCTAGAGGACACGGCATACCGAACAGAGGATGATGGTGACTATTTCGAGCTCAGGTGTTACTGTTCAGCTTCCGATGGCGACAGATATGGGAAAAAGCTGAAAAAGCTCAAAATCTACGATAGACTTGAGTTCTCCGGAGGTGCTCCGGTCCTTATTGAGAAGCTCTCAGTTATCCCGTTGGACCGATGCCCCGATTTTATTGACCTGAAATCGAGTCTTCGATCCAGAGGCGAGAAGTACATATCATTCAAAAATGGTGGCATGTTTCAACATAAAGGCCTTTTTACGTCTTTCGATGAGACGACACCATGGGATCTTAAATCGGTCCCGTACACAGTATGTCTGTCGAAGGCATCTACTCTCAATCAAGCTAACTCACCTGCAATAATAGCTATCTGGCCGGGTGATTGTTGACATGAAGACGTTCTTCGAAGATCATGACTCCCAGCGTGAACAAGTTCTCCCATGGAACTGCGCAGAAGAAAGTATGTGTGGTCCGCCATGATTCAACGTTCCACATAATTATTACTAACATGTAATTTGGCCAACTAGATATCGATGAGGATGACACGATGTTTCTCTATGAGCCATTTGTTTACGGTTACTCATTGGGTATCTCTAAATGGGGTCAATTGCTTGTGAAGGATCTAGGGCCTGTGCAATGGGATGTGAACATGTTCAATGATCTGGTTCTGGCTCAGCCTCAAAAGGAACTCCTGAAGTCTTTGGCTCAAAGACACTCCTTTGGCCCAGAAAGGCCCCCGAAAGACATGTCGCAAGAAGACGACAACATATGTAGCCCATCAGCACTCCTGGACTCTCGCGATATCACTAAATCCAAAGGAAAGGGGCTCGTGGTCGCTCTTCACGGTCCACCTGGAACGGGTAAAACTATGACTGCAGGTATGCCACCCATGAAAAGAGTAATAAATACGTGATGGTTACTGATGCATCATTTTTCTTAGTCGCTCTAGCTGAAGAAACAAAGAGACCCATTGTTATCCTTCCTGCTGGTGGCCTGGGACGTCATCTTCACTCGTTCCCGTCCGATCTGAGAAGAGCCGTAGAGTATGCTACTGAATGGAAAGCCATATTGCTCATTGATGAGGCCGATGTATTCTTAGAAAAACGTGAGACGGGGCCAAGAAGTAATCTAGAGAGAAATGGCTTGGTAGCAGGTATGTCCCCTTCTCCTAATACGAAATTGTTTATCTTCTCTGGATTGAACTTACACTTCTACTGAACAGTTTTCTTGAATCAGCTGGAGTACTGTCAAGGTATCGTTTTCCTGACTTCAAACCGAGCGGAATCATTCGATCCAGCAATCAAGTCCAGGTTGCACCTGATGCTTCATTATCCTCGGCCTAACAGGAAAGCTCGGCAAGGGGTTTGGCAATCGCATCTCAACAATGTGCCGGCTGGGGACATTGAACTTGATATCCCGAAAGTGTCAGCCTCCCTCTCAAAGTTTGCAATGAACAACCGAGAGATTTCCAATGCAATAAGGTCCGCATCAACGCTAGCAAAGGACCGATCTAGTAAATTGAGCCAGGCTCACCTAAATTTGATGCTGCGTGTCTGGCGGGACTCAAACCCAACGTGGCCTACCGATGAAGATTTGATGAGTATAATCATCGATTCACGCTTCATCGTGGTGGTAATTGTTCTTTGCATTGGCATCCTCGTCGCGTTCGGCATTTCATCTCGGGGATACCAAGTTTTGAAGAATAAAGATGTTATGATCTTTTATCGCTAAATAATACCCCACAACAGCTTGTGAGTTGATGGCTCATGAAGATGTTTGAGAATTGAGCAAAGGCGATACCAAAGACAAGAGGAAGATTCAAATTTTGCATGTGGAGTCTGGCGATTAGCACCCGACCACATGCATCTGGGCACTGGCTACATATAAATCACACACCAGTCGTGACTATTACGTTTGCTACCTAGACTGGCATCTTCCCGAGGTCCAAGGTTGGGAGATCACGTAAGAGTCCTGATCGTGACTGTTGAATGTTTTTTTTCTTCCTATCTTGTTTCGAGTTTTTTTTTCTTTCTTTCTATTTCTTTGAACTTATACTCATCTCATCTTTCTCTTCAGTAAATGCGACCTCTTAGTCTCTTGGTCTCTTTAACTATCTCTGTGCTTGAATGTAGGTATAAATGGCTATGTCAAGGCTACTAGCTCGAAGGGCAGTATCACTGCTTTCACAGTACTTCCAACTCTCTCTCTCTCTCTCTCTCTTTCCGTCTTTTTGAATGGATATCTAAATTCATCTATACAACAATAATGATGGTCATAGTAGGAGAAACAGTAAGACATGACTTCAAATTCAAAGATTTTGATCCTACACAATACGCACAGTATAGATACTATGTGGATGCTTCGAGGGACGTCTCAATTACATTGGTCCCGTAGCCCAGTTGTATGGGAAATTACACACTAGAGCAGATACGGGTTAATGGGGTCCAATGCGCAACCAAGGGGGTCCAACTAACGCGACTCGGCAGTTGGTACTTGCGCCCGAACGAAAAGGCTACCATGGTGAACATTCCACGAGGAGGGGGAGCCAGAATTCAGCATTAAGGATTAGCCTCTCGAGTGGCTAAGTGAAACTGGATAATTTATGTTTACAGTTCAATTCTGCATATGCCACCCATAGGTATTAGGAATATATGCGTAGATTCTTGGGAGCGTTCGCAGATCATTGTCTCACAATCATGCTTAGATCTCATACATGCACGAGGCACATGCTTTCAGGTACCATTTTATATAACGAGCATGGGCACCTGGGCAGGGTATAATGAGTGATCACTAGCTGTATTGACCTGGAAACTACCATGAGGCTGGAGGCCCTGTAATTCAAAGCAAAAATTTTGTCCTGCATCCTTGGAAAGTGTGATGGCTCTTATGAAGATGTATTGTAGATTCGTCGTTTAATACTTATCCTCCCAGTCCAGCGTCTTTTAGTCTCGACTCCTTTATAGGTTGGAAGGGCTCAAGGTTCGCCGATGGCATTGTTTTTCAATTCCCACAAGTAGGAACAATGGCAATGTTAAAAGATGGTTGAGCTAATTTAGGCTTTGTCCCCTGAGAACCGTAATTGTCGCCTTAGAAGCGAAACCCGTATACTTCTCTTAATCGTAGTCATTCCTCTTACTCCGTATTGACTCCGTCAATCATTGAAGACAGGGAAACAGGAAGTAGACGTGCCTTCTTTTCGCTACAATTTATTCACAATCAAGGAATTTTGACGTTAGTTGTAAACCAAACGCGCGTCTGAATACATGCTGCCATAATGTAGATTGGGCTTTGTCATCCCTTTATCGGACCCCGGACCCGCAGCCGCACGCGTTGAGGCGTGTCGCGAGCTGTCACCACTGCTCTGTCTTCTAGATTACCCAACCCCACAGACAAGCGTTGTTCGGCTGGGCCGTAAGGAATCAGTGAAACAGCCATGGCGCCAGATTATAGGATGTCAGATTCCGAATCCGACGACAAACCACTCGCTCATTCCGATACCAGCCTGGAACAAGGACTGCGCGATGAAGTCGCGAAGGTGTTCCAGTCAGGCAAGATGGAAGAATTGACTGTGAAACGAGTGCGATCGGCTGCAGAGAAGAACCTGGGGCTTACAGAGGGTTACTTCAAAACTACGGGGGATTGGAAAGCGCGAAGCGAAAATGTCATCAAGGATGAGGTGGTAAGCGAATGCTCCTCGCATTACATGCATTATTGCAACATGTACTGATCACCTCATGATATAGGAGAAGCAAGAAGCAGCCCCCGAAGAGCCTGAAGAAGAGGCATCCCTCAAGCCACAGCCCAAAAAGAAAGCACCACCAAAGCGACCTACCAGCAGCGATGCCGCACCTAAGCCAAGGAAGCGTCAAAAGACACAAACACCAGAATCCGAGGACGAGATTGCTGAGCCATCAGCCGGGGATAGTGAGGAAGAGGAGACAAAGGCAAAGAAAGAGACCAAAACAAAGGCGCCCAAGGAATCCGCAGAGGTTTCAGACGCTGCCGACGAGGACGTTGACATGGAAGGCCCGTCCACGAAACCTGCCGCAGACGCCACGAATGATGATTCCGAAAGCGAGATGTCTGTTGTTATAGACGAAGAGCCAAAGCCGGCGCCCAAAAAGCGGAAGAGCGCCGAGGGGCCTGCTAAGAAGGGCAAGAAAGCAGCCCCTAAAGCGAAAGCAGCCCCCAAAGCGAAAGAAGACGAAGATCCAGACCAAGCAGAAATAAAGAGACTGCAGGGGTGGCTGGTGAAGTGTGGCATCCGGAAGATGTGGTTCCGTGAATTGGCACCGTACGACACACCGAAGGCGAAAATCAAGCACCTTAAGGGAATGCTAGAGGATGCTGGAATGACAGGGCGCTATTCACAAGAGAAAGCAAACAAGATTCGGGACGAACGAGAGCTCAAGGCGGACCTGGAGCAGATCCAGAAGGGCGCTGAACATTGGGGAGACGACGGAGGATCTCGACGGCGGGCCGCTCGAGGTGGACAACCGCCAAAGATTGAAGACGACGATGACGAGGAAAGCGATGAGCCTCAGGAGAAGCGTGTTCCTCGTGGCCGCCAAACGCTGGCATTCCTCGATGATGAGGACGATGAAGAAAGCGATTGATATTTCGATTCCCTTGCAGTAATTAAAGTCACCACCCAGATGTCAATTGGACTTATCCGCTCTATCGAAGCCAATATTTATCTCCCGTTATCCCTATGTGTGAGGTATCCTCGTGCGCCGCAATCGCCTCGTGCGTCATTTCGTATACCACATCAATGACCAGGCTTAGGGCCACCCATGCGTTGTGCGGCCAGGCTGAAGACAGCTACAGAGGACATGAAGAGGACCAGGTTGTAAAACTAGTCATTATTAGACGTCGAATCCAACGAACTTGAAAGTATGGAACAGGGTGGTCCTACAGCTTTCCGGGAGTACTCATTCTCCTCAGCCTCAGTACGCGCCTCGACGAAGAGTCGCCGTAAATTCGGGAGATTAGCCTGTAGAGCATTAGCCTCTGTAACAACAATATGCCCTTTACTTGGGGTCTCTCACCATATGTAAAGATCGCGATCGCGTGTGGGGAAACAGGGGAGCGTAACAGTGGGAGGCAGAACTGACGGGAAGGTCGAGATCGCCATTTGTGGACAACTTTTGATCGTCCCGGACACCCTTTCTCTCTTCCCACCATCCGCTCTTGGCTCGCCTTCGACCCCCGCCCCTCCAGACGCCTTTGTCATTCAATGTTTTTGATGAGAGAGGGAGGAATGGTTTAAAATTCATCTTCGATCGCTCCGTCCGTTTCCCACCTCTGAGTCGCGCGACCGCTGCGAACTTGCGATTCCCCGCAGTCGCCCAACTCCTCGATTACTCCCCCTCAAGACCCCGATTGTATCGGCGGCGCCATTGCGAAGTCGCTGCTGAAGCTCCACACTATTCAGCATGGCGATGAACAAGATCCGTGGCGCCTTTGCGGTGCCTCGGAAAGGAGAGACCTTCGAATTGCGAGCTGGCCTTGTGTATGCATTCCCTATCACAGAAAGCGGCCCCCTGGCCACCAGCAATGGTGATCGCAGCTAACATTTTCGAAACTAGCTCCCAATATGCCTACGAGCGGTATGTCGATTCGGAACTCATGAAGCCCGGAAATTCGGGGTTTAAGGAGTGTTGTATGGCTAACTCCATATAGGAAGGAATCTATCCAGAAGACAATCATGGCCATGACTTTAGGCAAAGATGTGTCTGCGCTTTTCCCCGATGTTCTCAAGAATATTGCAACCGCCGATCTTGAACAAAAGAAACTGGTTTATCTCTATCTTATGTGAGCTCTGGTCTACATCATAGGGGGCGAGGTGCAAATGCTAACCACGAATTGCACGCAGGAATTACGCAAAATCCCACCCTGATCTTTGTATTCTCGCCGTCAACACATTCGTTCAAGACTCAGAAGACCCGAATCCACTCATCAGGGCGCTCGCCATTCGAACAATGGGATGTATCCGAGTAGAGAAAATGGTGGATTACATGGAAGAGCCGTTACGCAAAACCCTTCGTGATGAATCGCCATACGTCCGCAAAACCGCTGCCATTTGTGTTGCGAAGCTCTTCGACCTGAACCCAGCAATGTGCCTTGAGAATGGATTCTTGGAGATGCTACAAGAGATGATCGGTGACCCCAACCCAATGGTGGTGGCCAATTCGGTCACTGCGCTTTCGGAGATTCACCATACCGCCCCCGAGACCAAGGCTTTACAAGTAACACCCAATACGCTACGAAAGATGCTGATGGCTCTGAACGAATGTACCGAATGGGGTCGCGTGACTATTCTCTCAACATTGGCAGAATATCGCGCAACCGATGTCAAGGAATCCGAGCACATTTGCGAACGAGTTGCGCCTCAGTTCCAGCATGTGAACGCTAGTGTGGTTCTTGCGGCTGTCAAGGCTGTGTTCCTCCACATGAAGTTTGTCGGTCCGGAATTGGGGAAGACTTATCTAAAGAAAATGGCTCCTCCGCTGGGTAGGTTGAGTATCCCATTTACACGTAAATCTATTGCTAATCAATGACAGTGACATTGGTGTCATCTGCTCCCGAGGTGCAATATGTTGCCTTGCGAAACATCGACCTTCTCCTCCAGAAACAACCCGATATCTTGAACAAAGAGCTCCGCGTCTTCTTCTGCAAATATAATGACCCTCCATATGTCAAATTCCAAAAGCTTGAAATCATGGTCCGGATAGCCAACGACCGAAATGTTGATCAGCTTTTGGCCGAGTTGAAGGAGTACGCCCTCGAAGTCGACATGGACTTTGTTCGTCGTGCCGTGAAAGCAATCGGCCAAGTCGCTATCAAGATCGAAAGTGCCAGCGAGAGATGTGTCAACACACTCTTAGATCTTATTAACACTAAGGTGAACTACGTCGTTCAAGAGGCTATTGTGGTGATTAAGGATATCTTCCGAAAATACCCTGGCTACGAAGGCATCATTCCTACCCTGTGTCAATGCATTGATGAGCTGGATGAGCCCAACGCTCGTGCCGCATTGATCTGGATCGTAGGAGAATATGCCGAGAAGATTGTCAATGCTGGTGATATCTTGGGTGGCTTTGTCGATGGATTCAACGAGGAATTCTCTCAGGTTCGTTTCACACTACTTGTTTTAACACTACTCTTTATTGATCTTTCTAGACCCAACTTCAAATCCTCACATCCGTCGTCAAGCTCTTCCTCAAGCGACCTGAAAAAGCACAAGGCCTTGTGCAACGAGTGCTTCAAGCCGCGACCGCTGAGAACGATAACCCTGACGTTCGTGACAGAGCCTACATCTACTGGCGTCTCTTATCAAACACAAGCGACCAGAACGCCACCAAGAACATTGTCCTCTCCGAGAAGCCTCCTATTGTTACCACTATCTCATCTCTTCCTCCAGCGCTCTTGGAACGCCTTCTTCAAGAGCTCTCTACCCTATCCTCCGTATACCACAAGCCCCCAGAGCAATTCGTTGGACAGGGTCGGTTTGGCGCCGATGCTGTTCAACAGGCAGCTATCGAGTATGTTTATAAATGCCTTCTTGTCCCCACTTGGCCTTTACTAATCTCATCATCAGGGAACAACTCCAGAACGCACGCGAAAACCCACTGGCTGCTGCCGCCGCCGCCGCTGTCAGTGGAACTGCCCCGTCAGCACAGGCCCAAAACAACGTCGAGAACTTGCTGGACATCGATTTCGACGGTGGTGCCCCCGCTTCGGCACAGAAGGAGCCAACCGCTGGTATGTCTGGTCTGGAAGGCCTGGCTGGCACTCCTGTGCGAGTGCAGTCTCCTGCTGTGGGCTCCCCTGCCCCGGCACCTCAGGGCAGCAACAACCTGGATGACTTGCTTGGCGTCTTCGGCGACTCCGGACCTGCACAGCCTTCGTCGAGCGGCGCGAACGCTGGCGGCTCGGGAGACCTGATTAATGGCTTCGATGGTCTCGATCTTTCCGGCAACTCTGCTCCTCCGCCAAACAACCAGCCCAAGAGCAACGAGGATATAATGTCACTCTTCTAGATGGCACCAGGGCATAGCGTTCTCAGCCACGTAGACTGGTTGTTTTTATATCCATGTATTTCGCAAGCGAGGATTTGAACAGATCGAGATAGAATGGCTTTTTATATTTGTGTAATTCTCTTTTTCATTTCATGGCATTGCCATCCTGCCGGATTCTAAAAGGCCTTCATGTACATCCTCTGAAACTTGCCCACAGTGACCATTTATGCTCCAGAAAAGTAGCATTTAAAGTCTGGGTCTTACCATGCCCATTTGCTGAACAATAAACCCTTGGAGTCATTTACTCGAGAGTACTTGGCACCTTTGCAAGTGGGGAATCTCTTTAGGAGATTCCACCAAGGTAGCTGTACTATGTAGATTGAAGGTGGAGAAAGAGTAGTCTTCTGGACCGGCCCGATCTAATCTTTCAAAGTGGCGATTCCACCAAGGTAAGTAAATATTAGCTGGAAGGTACGACCATTTAAAGACAAGCCAATGCAGAAGGCTCGATTTATCGGAGAGTTAATTATGACGAGCTTGGTCATCTCGTCGGCAGTGGAGCAAACCAAACCGCCAATCTTGTAACCAGCCAAAGGCTTACAAGTTACGGAAGAAGTAAGGAAGCCGATGAAGATCTCCAACAAAAGCTCAACATATGACGGAACTCGGATATGGACAGACTTGGTTCCGAGTAAAAACCGGGATTTGTCCATGGAGTCTTCGGACCGAGACGATCAGACCAGCCATGCACAGGCACGGCCGGCAGAGCATGGAGCAGGCCTTGACCGCTTGATCAAACTTCTTAGATGCCGGTGTTTCATTTATGATTAGGCATGGATCTAGACAATGTACGAAAGGGGCAAGGAAGGCTTGAATGATAGATAAACTCGTATGATGATCAGCACGCAGCTTCTACAGTATGTACATGAGCAGATCATATGAAAATTTCAGGAGATAGCTCTAACTTTAAGCCAGGCTAAGCTTGGCCGAATTCATATTTTGTGGCGACCCAAGTTTATCAAGTGTCACCGTCAGGTATGCAAACATGCTTTGCATCGCCGGAGAAAAGTGGAGGTCAGCAGCAGTGGGCGTAAGGTTCTTATGTCCGTTCGATGACAGAGCTTCTAGAAGACTGCTTTTTTCTGCTGCAGTAAAATAGCCGCGGTAGTTGATTCTCCCTGTGTTGTCATAGGTTCCACTATGTTCCACTCGCCGGAATCTGCAAGTGTTCCACGGGAACCCGAAATTATCCTGCGCATCGTTCCAGGCGGAGTTTCGGAGTGGCGGGATAAAGTTGCACACGGAGATTCGGCACAGCATATCAGACCCATTAATCATAAATCAATGCGAGGCATTACGCACTGCACAGATGCAAGCCTCGGTCTTTGATACTATTCTCCAATCGGATCGAGTGTTGCCGGGGCTATCGGTGTTGTAGGCCACTCGATGACATCGGGACGAATAGAGTTCTGACAACCCGATATTAGTGTCCATACTACATCCACCTTGCCTCAGTACTGTAAAACAATGCAAAGCTCCACAACTCCGAACGTAACCATTCCCAAGTTCCTGTTGCAAAACCTGTTGATTACCAATTCTATATGTGGTCCAAGAATTTGCCGTGTGTCCAGTGGAATCCAGTGGAAGAGGTGGATCAGAAGATTTTTGGTCCCGTCCCGTATTGAACGGTGGATAATGTCTTGACCTTGAGTTATTATAAGAGGGACGTTGTTCCCCGTGAGAATAAATCAGACAAAAGCATCATTTCAATTGATCAATTGATCGAATACACATTAATACATCATAAAATCATTCACCATGTCACAAGTCGACTACAAGTTCGAGGGCTGGATGGGCCTTGACTCCAGCTCCAGTGAGGGCAACATGGTCTGGCAAGAATTCGAGCCCAAGACCTGGGAGGAAACAGATGTCGATATCAAGATTACTCATTGCGGTATCTGTGGATCAGACATGCACACTCTTCGCAGCGGCTGGGTATGTATAGATCTCAATGCGATATGGAACATAAACTAACAATGAGCTATTACAGGGCCCCACCATGTACCCATGCTGTGTCGGCCATGAAATCGTTGGCAATGTCGTCCGTGTCGGATCAAAGGTTACTCACATCAAGATGGGAGACCGTGTTGGTGTTGGTGCTCAGAGCGGCGCTTGCCTGAACGCCAACGGCGACTGCGAGGAATGCGCCCAAGGACTGGAGCAGTACTGCTCTACCAGACTCGTCGGAACATACAACGGAAAGCACTACAACGGTGACAAGTCATACGGTGGTTACGCCACATACAACCGTGTCCCCGCTCATTTCGCTGTCAAGATCCCCGACTCGATCCCCTCTGCTGCCGCCGCGCCCATGCTGTGCGGTGGTGTTACCCTGTTCAGCCCGCTGAAGCACAACAACTGCGGTCCTGGAAAGAAGGTTGGCATCATTGGCCTTGGTGGTCTTGGCCACTTCGGTGTGCTCTTTGCCAAGGCCATGGGCGCCGACAAGGTGGTCGCTATCTCGCGCAAGGAAAGCAAGGCTGAAGATGCGATTAAGATGGGCGCTGATACTTACATCGCCACTGATGATCAGCCCGACTGGGCAACCAAGCATGCGCGATCCTTGGATCTGATTGTCTGCACTGTCTCTTCTACTAAGGTGAGTTAATCCAAGTTCTCCGTCCAACAGGTTGAGATGTGGCGACATGATGCTAATGACTGAACTATAGATGCCGATGCCGGAATACGTGGGCATGCTTCGCACTGGTGGTACATTCGTCCAGGTCGGTCTTCCCGAAGATGGAACTCTCAATGCTCCTGTGCGCAATCTCATGCGCCGTCTGAAGATGGAGAGCTCTCTGGTCGGAAGCCCTAGCGAGATCCGCGAGATGTTCGAGCTGGTGGCGGACAAGAACGTTCAGCCTTGGGTGCAAGAGATCCCCATGAAGGAGGCCAACAAGGGCATTGTTGACATGGAGGAAGGCAAGGCCCGCTACCGCCTGGTTCTGGTCAACGAGTAAACGAATGTACAAAATATAGTAGAATAATGTTATAGAAGAATTGAAGCGATTATTATTTTATACAGAAAATGCTGTGAGCCAATGAAATCGCACGTGAGGCCGCTTTCGGAGCCACTAGTCCCGATCTGGAAGTCCCCGCGATGATTCATTTCAAGCGTTTTGTCGCAAACTTTCAACCTTCTTTCTCTCCCGGCTTAGTCTTTTGGTGTGCTCTATTTTCGAAGAGTCAATTGGCTTTTGATTGCGCATTATGTCTCCCAGTCTGTCACAGAAGTATCTGAGCACCCGCGGTGGAGAGTACGGGGTGAGTTCGGTGTCCGCCGAGCGGCGGGGTGTTTGCGACAGGCTCAACTAGAGTATTCTAATCTTGGGCCTGAATCTTACGCCTCGTCGCATTTGATATTGATTATCAGTACATTTGGAGTGCATTGTTGACGCTTTTATTCTTCCAGGTGGGTTTCGAGGACGCCGTGCTCCAGGGTCTCGGCAAAGACGGTGGTCTTTTCGTACCTGAAGAGATCCCTCAACTCCCCGCCTCGTGGAAGGAAGACTGGAAAGATCTGAGCTTCGAGCAGCTCGCATATGAGATTGCTTCGCTGTACATATCGCCCTCCGAAATCCCCTCCGAAGACCTCAAGGACATCGTGAAGCGATCGTACGCTACCTTCCGCCACCCAGAACGCACGCCACTTGCCGACTTGGAATCTTCGCAAGACCCATTCATTCTTGAGTTGTTCCACGGCCCAACATTCGCTTTCAAGGGTAATACTGTAATCATCGGAATGGATTAGAATCGGGCTAATCCAAGTTCTACTTCAGATGTTGCGCTACAATTCCTCGGAAACCTGTTCGAATACTTCTTGGTGCGGAAAAACAAGGGCATTGAAGACCCTACGAAGAGGGTATGTTCAACATCGCAATCTCGTTGATGGGTAGCACTTGTGGAAACAGCGAGTCTGACTATGTTTACAGCACCACTTGACCATTGTTGGAGCTACATCTGGCGACACAGGCTCAGCCGCGATCTATGGTGTGCGTGGAAAGAAGGATGTCTCGTGCTTCATCCTTTTCCCAAATGGCAGAGTATGTTATTTCTATCGATATTTAATTGTGAAGAAACTAACAACCCCAGGTCTCCCCAATTCAACAATTACAAATGACCACTGTTCTTGACTCGAACATCCACAACTTGACCGTGGATGGCTATTTCGACGACTGCCAGAACATTGTCAAGGAGCTTTTCGCCGACCCTGAACTCAACTCCACCCACAATATCGCTGCCGTTAACTGTGAGTAATCAACAAATTGATGATATATCTTTTGCTAATAAGATTTAAAGCTATTAACTGGGCCCGTATTCTCGCCCAGCAGACCTACTACTTCTACGCCTACTTCTCGCTTCTCAAGTCTCCCAAGTACAACAAGGCTTCCAGCCCTCGCATTGTTGTTCCAAGTGGAAACTTTGGTGACATCCTCGCCGGTTTCTTCGCCAATCGAATGACCGGTGGCGAGCTGGCCAGCAAACTGGTTATCGCGACAAACGAGAACGACGTAAGTCAAAATGAAGCAGTTCCAATTAATCATTACACTAACAATCTCAGATTCTCGACCGCTTTTTCCGCAGCGGCGGCCACTACACCAAGAAGGCTATCGGTGCCGAGTCCGACGTCGTGAAGGAAACCCACAGCCCCGCCATGGACATCCTGGTCAGCAGCAATTTCGAGCGTCTAATCTGGTACCTCTCCTTCGAGACCAACGGCGGCAGCTCCGTTGAAGAACGCCGCAAGCACGCCTGTGAGAGCGTCAGCACCTGGCTCAATCAGCTGAAGTCCGAGGGCGGTTTCCAGGTCACTCCGGCCGTTCTCGAGGGTGCCAAGGCAGAGTTCGAGAGTGAGCGTGTGTCCAACGATGAGACTATCGCCACTATCCGCGATGCCTACTCCACCTGCTTCCCTAAGAACATCGGTTCTGGCAGCGCGAAGAGCTCCAAGACTGGTGGTTATATTCTTGACCCTCACACTGCTGTTGGTGTTGCTGCCTCGCGCCGTTCCATCCAGCGTAACCCTGGCGTTAGCCACATCTCGCTTTCGACTGCCCACCCTGCTAAGTTTGCTAGCGCTGTTGACCTTGCTCTGCGTGACAAGGATGGCTACAGTTTCGATGAGATTCTGCCTCAGGAGTTCGTTGGTCTTGAGAAGCGTGAGAGCCGTTCTATCCCGGTGCCTACTGGTGCTGGTTGGAAGGGCGTGCGTGAAATTGTTGTTAAGGAGGTTGAGAAGGAGCTGCAAGGTCAGCACTAAAATATTTTGACTGTCTATAAAGCATTCATTTGAAGACTTTGGCTTGCGGAGAGCCAAAGGTTTAGTAAATACAAAAAATGTTGAGATGCTAATATTATTTCTAAATGCCCTGATCGTAGTCACATCCCAGGTTCCTATTCCTAATTTAGGATAAGATAAAGCCTTCAAGGACATGGAATGAATATGCTATATAGAGTAGAAAGAACTAGGGCTGTGCACGATACGATATCGCAGGATTTTTGGGATTATCGTATCGCAGAATCTCGACGATAATTATCGCAGGCTGTATCGCTCATCAAGACCAAATTTCATTGCATCACTTGCCGTCTGCGCGGTTTCCAAAGTGAGCTTAAGCTTTTGAAGTTAACGTTCCAGTTCTCTGGTCACGGGTCAACTCTAAATTAACTCCAGGAACAAGGAACATCGCAAACCTAACTTCAGCCTTCAACAAGTGCGGCGCGAAACTAAATCTACGATTTAAAATTTTGAAAAAGTAGTCAAAGTCCAAGCTATTGTATTATTATTACGTATAAAGTTAACACCTTTTAAATCAAAATCTCGAAGTGACCAAGCACCTCTTCCTCCGTTCCTGGTAGAGGTCGAGCGAGTCTAAAAATCGACAAGAAGCACAAATCCAATACTCAAAGCCAGAACTATCTGATCTGCACCAACAGGATCTGACAGCCGAGACAATGAGTAACTTTTCTCTTTTTCTCAGGAACAGTGGGGTGGCGGTATCACAAAATCCCAGAGGAATCAAGTGAGGACCGCTCAGCTCAAAGGCTCACTGATTTACAGAAGAGCCATGAGACCGACAACACCGGCAAGGAGACCAGCGACGGGCTTGACGTTGGAGGCAGCGCCGGTGAAGACACCAGGGGAGCTGGGCTGAGCCTCGGCAGGGGTGGAGGGCTGAGCCTCAGCGGGGGTAGAGGGCTGGGCCTGCTCAGGGGTAGAGGGCTGCTCAGGAGTAGAGGGCTGCTCAGGAGTGGAGGGCTGCTCAGGAGTGGAGGGCTGCTCAGGAGTGGATGGCTGCTGAGGAGTGGAAGGCTGCTGAGGAGTGGATGGCTGCTCAGGAGTGGATGGCTGCTGAGGAGTGGAGGGCTGTTCAGGAGTGGAAGGCTGCTCAGGAGTGGAAGGCTGCTCAGGAGTGGATGGCTGCTCAGGAGTGGATGGCTGCTGAGGAGTAGAAGACTGCTGAGGAGCAGGCTTGGGAGCAGGAGCAACAGAGTGAGTGGGCTTCGGCTGGGGAACGGGCTGAATGGCGGGAGTGCCAGACTGAGCCGGAGCGAAGGTAGCAGGCTCCTCACCGGTGACGACGGCGGTCTTGGTCAGAGTGAGGGTGTTGGTGACAGGGACAGTGGTGACGTGAGTGCCAGAGGTGATAACCGAAGAGGAGACTGGAAAGCTTTGTTAGCTAAAGATCTTGGTGTGATAATAGACGTAGCTATCTTTGCTTTGTCTGGAAACTTACCAGGGCAGCTGGTGGTCACAACAGTGATAGTCTTGACGTGAGGCTTCTTGCTGGTGACATGGGGAGCCTCGGTGGTAACGTGAGGAGCCTCAGTGGAAGTGGTGCAGGGAGTCTTGACCTTCTCCTCAGTGGTAGGAGCAGGCTTGGTCGACGTAGTGCAAGGAGTCTTAACCTTCTCTGTGGTAGGAGCAGGCTTGGTAGACGTGGTGCAAGGAGTCTTCACCTTCTCCTCGGTGGTAGGAGCAGGCTTGGTGGAAGTGGTGCAAGGAGTGCGGTGCTTGTCATCGACCCAGCTAGTGGTGGGAGTAACAACAGGAGCCTCGGTGGTAGTGCACGGGCTAGAGGAAGCGTGGTGACCCCAGGTGTGGTGGTTCTCACCGCGGGCGATGACGCCAGCGAGAGCTGGAGTGCCAGCAAGGGCAAGAAGGGCAACAGACTTGATCATTTCGAGAGATTGAGAGATTCCCGTGTAAACAATGAAGCTTGGACTGGACTAACGAGTGAAGGTGGAAGAAAAACAGAAGAGGTTCAGGGACAGCTTTGTCCTGGTTTATATGCTCCTCTGGATCGGTGGCACTGAAGATAAATGCATCCAAGTCATGATGCTGGTAGCTACCACACTTGTGTCCAGGAGAGTAAAGGATTGACCTGGCCTGATCCACATTTGCGTCTTCTCTAGCTGAAAGCGGAAACTTCGATCCATGAAGATTGACCAAAGTGGAAAATGCTTCACATCGATAGGGCAGATCGAGGAGGCAATGATACATCCATTAGGGCTGCGAAAATGGAAATGTGACATCCTGCGGTGCCATCTCTGTCGGTGCTCCACCAATATTTCCTAATGCGGGTGTACTTTAGATCGCATCTGAGAAATCGTCGGATAAGGCTGCTCGAACATCGGTCCATGGTTCAGATGAATCAAGATCTTGAAAGATTGGATTCTTTTGAGTTCGTTATCGGTCGTCTGCCGGTCGACCACAATGGTGTCTGCGAGGAACAGGCACCTTCCAGAGTTTGCAAATCGATTCCATATAGCCAAAAGATTAATGAAAAACTGTAATCCAATTCAAGAACATTGTTCCCTCCCCATTTTCAGAATCAACCGGCGTGGCGTTATACCATTCTGGTAGACGATGTGTATGGCTTGTCACTTCGCCTGTGCCTGCCATCTACTCCATCTAGAACCACGTTCGAGAGGATAGAAAGCATCCGGAATAATAGCACGAATCAAAAATAATCGCTTCTAGCCGAAGAATGTAGATCACTGCCTTGAAGATGATTCCCCTCCTTTGCTTTGCCTATCCTCGGCCTGAGGAATGCTGGAGGGATGGCACTAGAGCATCCACGCGAGAAGTTTTGTGTGGGGATGCAGCAAGCCGGAAGCACAAGTTGTAGAATCTCTGAATAAATCCGGTGATAGAAGTGCAATGCATGAGTCCATGACGGGGTGATAGCAGTTGTGGACCTGGCAGTACTTGGCTCGACGGTTGCACGAAAGGGTTGGCCTATGGAGGGAGATGTATCTATCCTAGCTCTCGGCGAAAGACTCCCGTCCAACAAGAGGCCGTATTGAAAAGGATTGATATTCAGTCGCTGGTAGCGAGCTTGATTCAGAAGCATTTACCAAAGTCAGCAGTCTTGCCGTCATGCAAGGTACCTGGATGGCAGGCACCCGTAGCTGCTGGCCGTTTGCGGCCAGGGGAAACAGGGCAAGCTCAGTAACCTTTAGGTCAATTGTCTGGGAAGACATCTTCCATGGTCCCAGGGCAACCCAGCAAACCATGCCTCAAAATGTTTTGAGAGACAAGTCAAGCTTGAATCATGGAGTCAAACTTCAATTGGCCCGGCCGCCTTGTGGTCTTCTTCTGCAGTGTCGCTCGGCGCGTATTCTGTTACTTAAAACACAGCCTTTCTGCTCGCAGCTCCATAATATTCGGAATTAGAAGTAGCTTAGTAGAATAAATCATTCTAGGCCATAAAAAAGTGCTTTGCACTGTTGTTCGGGGGGAGACGCGGCTGCGTGAAGCGCAGCAAGCATGGGCGGGCCTCGGGTGTTACCGCCTCGACAGGAGATCGTAGATCGCAGAGGGCCCCCTCGTCTCTAAAATATGACTTTATGATTCATGACTCTCTATTCCTGCACCCCTTCAGTTGGCTCATAAATTCGGGGAAATATTCCGGCAAATTTTCAAGTAATGGCTGAAGATATTTCATTCGCAAGCTTTGGTTTCCTTGTGTTGGATGAGATCCGGTTTCGAAACCAGAAGCCTCTTGTGGACGTACTCGGAGGCTCCGGATCATGGGGTGTGTCTTCAGTCCCAGAGGAAGTAGCGAACGGCTGTTAATACTATATTTTAGCAACTTTAGGTGCCAGGCTGTTTTGTCCGTCTCCACAGAGTCGCTCTGTTGCATGGCCTATCCACATTGGAAATGACTTTCCAACTGCGGTCGCAGAATTCCTGGATAGCTTGAATATTACCTTGGTAATTGAGCGCGAGGCCAATAAGCCATCTCTGCGTGGGCTATTAGAGTACAAGGATACTACTTTCGGGCGTATGTCTTCCTAGTCCATTCTCTGGAAACCCGTATTATACCAGGCTTACTGGAATGCTGATTCAAGACCCGTAGCGAAGGACTTTCAATATACAACCGGGGTCCTGGCCATTGAGGAAACCAAATTGCAGGGAACCCCAATTATCGCATCAAAAGTATTTCACTATCTTGCTACAGGCGAAGCTATCCAGGAACGAGTCTCCGCCATTCTCGATCTCCGAGGCAAGGCAGGGATATCTGAACGACCACTGGTCATCTGGGAGCCCGATCCTCGTAAAGGCAATCCTCAGAATCTTGGATATTGCCTTGCTGCTGCATCTTGTGTTGATGTGGTCTCTCCCAACCATATAGAACTAGCGGGCTTCTTTGGTGTCCAATCTGGCCCTGCGTTGAGCAAACCCGATATTGAAGTATTTGCGTCCAAGTTTCTCGAAAGTGGAATAGGACCCACGGGAGATGGCACAATTGTTGTACGTGCTGGAGGAAATGGCTGTCTTATCAAGTCTCGTGCGCTCTGTCAATGGTTGCCACCCTTCTACGAAGCAAAGGCTGGACAAGAGCAAGCGGATGAGGTAGTCGATCCAACCGGGGCAGGCAATATCTTCTTGGGTGGCTATGCCATTGGCTACCTCAGGACAGGCAACATTGCCCATGCAGCCTGCTATGGTTCTGTTTGCGCCTCCTTTGCTTTAGAGCAAGTGGGCATGCCAAAGAAGACCATGGGAGAGCACGATGTAGAGTTGTGGAACGGCGCGAGCGTATCCGACAGACTTCAAGAGTACGTATCCAGAAAGGACGTATCCCTTAAATTATAGACATGAGTCTGAATAATCATGAATTCCAAGCCACCTTGTTCCCATGCACAAAGAATAAAAAGTGAAGAGATCAGTGAATGGCATGGGAGAGCGTCTCCTAATGCGGCAAGATTGATGATACTGCCGTCGAGTCACATGACTTGATCTGCGTCGGGACGCGTCGCGGCGCGTCCACTCCTTGACAATTCCCGAACACTTTGGATGGGATATTTCTTCCCAATTGCGCACAATGCCTCACTCAGTATCTCCTCCTGGGTCTGCTGCCCAAAATGACGATGAAATGCTGCCAGATGCCCCTGCGGCTGAAAATGGCGTCAAATTGGAGGACATGTTTAATGACGACGACGACGAATTCCCCGCCTCCGAAGCCCACGACGTGAAGATGGAAAGCTCGCCGGCTCCCATGCCAGCAGCGTGAGTATAGCCTTCTCTCGTTGGTCGGGAAGATCTTGTTGACGGGAAAACTTGCGATAGTCCTCCAAAGTCCACACCAGCGGAAGTCGACACCGAAATCATGCTCGCTTTCTATCAGCGCCTATTTCCCTTCCGATACCTCTTCCAATGGTTGAATCATGGGATTGTGCCAACTCGAGACTTTGGCAACCGCGAGTTCGCTCTCACGCTCCAAAATGACGCGTATCTTCGATACCAATCTTACCCAACTGCGGATTTGTGAGAGACCTCTCCATACTGGTCAACATGTTTGAACCAAAGTCCTAACCCGCCTTCTCCCAGGTTCCGAAAAGACATCCTCAAGATGAACCCATCTCGTTTCGAAATTGGACCCGTCTACAGTACCAACCCTCGTGATCGCAAAACCCTGCGCGGAGGGCAGATGAAGCCAGTCTCAAAGGAATTGGTTTTTGACATAGATATGACAGATTACGACGACATTCGAACATGCTGCCAAGAAGCGAATATCTGTCACAAATGTTGGGCATTCGTCACCATGGCTATCAAGGTAGTTGATGCGGCACTACGGGAGGACTTCGGCTTTGAGCACATCATGTGGGTGTACTCCGGTCGTCGTGGTGTCCACGCCTGGGTATGTGATGCCCGGGCGCGAAACCTTCCAGATGATCGGCGCCGAGCGATAATGGGATACCTCGAGGTTCTCAAAGGAGGCTCGCAAAGTGCCAAGAGGGTGAACCTGAAGCGCCCTCTCCACCCCCATATTGCGCGGAGCCTCGACATTCTCAAAAACCACTTTGCTCAGACAACCTTAGCGGACCAGGACACATTTGAAAGTGACGCGCAAGCCGAGCGACTTCTTTCTCTGCTCCCTGATAAGGGACTCAATGAAGCTCTTAAGCGGAAGTGGGACTCGTCACCTGGTCGGCCCAGTACCAGCAAATGGGCCGATATTGATGCGCTTGCAAAGACGGGAAAGAGCAGCACACTTAATACAACCACGCTGCGCGATGCGAAGCAAGATATCGTTCTGGAGTATACATACCCACGACTCGATGCTGAAGTCAGTAAGAAGATGATTCACTTGCTGAAAAGCCCGTTCGTTATTCACCCTAAGACTGGCCGAATCTGTGTTCCAATCGATCCGAAGAAGGCTGATGAGTTCGACCCGCTTGTCGTTCCTACCGTCGCCAATCTTCTCGCTGAAATCGACGAATACGATGCCAAAAACCCTTCTGGCACGGCTGAAGCGGATGTTCCGGATGTCGAAGGCAGTACTGCAAATGGCTCAGATATCAAGGGCAGCCGCAAACTTCAGGACTACGAGAAAACTAGCTTGAAGCCATATATTGATCACTTCCGTTCTTTCATTGCTGGTCTATTGAAAGAGGAGCGAGCTGTGAAGAGAGAACGTGAGGAAACAGGCCCGGCTATCAAGGCTGACCCTATGGAATTCTGATCTCCTTGGCTTTTGCTGCCATGTCTGTTGTTCAATATTACGAGTTATGTTCATTTGGTGCCAATCTAGGTCTGCCTGTGGCGCAGGCCAGGGCTGGTAATTTCCGAGGCGTTCTCAGGTGATTTGCATTATTCCTATTTGTTTATAGCTTGTCATGAGGATGATTAGCCGGATATGTTGAGCCCTGAACGAGGTATTTCACATTTAAAATCCTAATGAGCCTTCGGGTCTTCGAACAACACGCGTAGCATACTGTATCATACGTGCCTTTTGGTCAAGCGAAACGTTTTTGAGAAAGAAGGATTTGGCCGAAGCAAATTGCGTGAAAATGAGATGAGAAAAGAACTACGATCAGCTTGGAAGCCATGCCCATTGTTGTTATTCAATGAGCTAGATCGAGGGGAATGATTTACTGAGGCGGCGGCAAAAGCTGCCTCTTATGACTAGAGAACAGATCATGTATTGAGGGAGACGTTGATATTGGTACACTTTGGTCTAAGACCGCTGCTTTTAAGCATAAGCCTAAGAATTATTATAACATATGGAACAGAAGATATGGTTGTCGCTGAGGGCGCAATTAAGCAGCAACGAACTTTCGGACGTCTAAATTCATAGCGTTAGCAAAATTCATTCTGTAGATCGAATTAAGGCCGACTTACTCTCCAACCACCGGACGTATTCATTCTGCTCCTTGTAAGAGATGAAGTCGGTGACCATGTTCTGGAACTCGACGTTCAAGCCACGCTCCTCGAGGTAGCGGCCCCAGAAAGCAATGAGCTCGGGGTCAAGGTTCTCAGCAGGGGGGCCAGCGTAGAGGCTCTGGCGGGTCCAGTCCTTCTCGGCAGTGTGGGCATTGGCGACAGCGGCATCCTTGAAGTGGGAGATCTCCTCGATCTGGAGGTCACCATCCTGGATGACGGCCTGGATCAAGAGAGCGCCGTTGTCGGGCTTCTCAATAGTGACGTTAAGGCGGGCAGGGAAGGTTGGAGGCAGAATCTCGTCCTGGCCCTCACCCTCTTGGCCTTGCTGCTGGCCCTCGAAACCCTCGTCACCGAGAGCCTCGTCGGGGAGTTGGTCCAATGGGTCCTCGGACAGGTTGTTGATATCGGCGACGGTGAAGGAGACAGTGATGCTGGAGAAGAGAATCATTAGCCTACTGTAGATGTCCTTTGGGTATATGCGCCTTACTTCTCGTTGCCGAACTTCTTGGTCAGGACAACTTCCTGCTCACCCTCGACATCCTTAGCCTGCCATTCGCCGGCCTGCAGGGTGTAGTCAATGCTGGCCTTCTGTTCGCGCGCATCCTCGACGCCGGAAGCCTTCTCGTGCTTGACCTCCTCCTCGAGCTTGGCGATCAGTTCGATGTCACCTGAAGAGAAAAAGAGTCAAAACATTAGCCGTTTTTTCTCTTAAACAGGTTATGGTAGGAAAGGTAGCTCCAGATAAATTTCGCATTTAAATTCAAGCGAGCAGAAGGTTGACCTACCCTCAGCAGCTGGCTCTCTGACGGCACTTGAGGTGGAAAAGGCAGCGTAGGCGGGCTTGGAGACCTGCTTCCAGGGTTGGGTGAAAGCCGGCTTAGGGAGAGCGGCAGGCCGCAGCGAAGCGCGGGCGATCGACTGGGACAGCCGAGGGACTGAGCGGGTAAATGCACGGAGAGAAAGCATGTTGATGGATGGATGAATTCTTCGGGTTGAAGGTTGGAAAAGGAAAGCTTGAGGAAAAAACGCGAAGCTAAACCGATGATGTTGCCAGAGCGGGTCTGGCCACCCAATCACTTTTATCTAATCGGTGGCTTCCTTCCGCTAACTATTGACAACTTCTGGTTCATCATTGTTATCCTAGAAATTTGGCTAGCTGTCTAAGCTCAATATATGCGATGAAATGTATTCCATGGACTAAGCAAACGTGGAGATAAAAGCTAGGGTGTTTGCTTAAATACCGACGGAGGTGGCCTCGGAATACTGGGGTGCATGACGGTTCGAAGACTCGATAAATTTTATTCTGACAATCAAACTTGACTATCCATGGATATAACAAACAACCGCAGTTTGAGCTGCCTCTGTTACTACTTAGATGGACCCTTTCTGCTTAGGCTCCCATCATAATTGTATGCTAGCCTGACTCTTACGTTAATATAGAGTGCACGTATAGGCGCAGGTGACTGGTTATTTTATTTTCTGTTCTGTTACTTGGTCAAGTCCGTATTGAATCGTCATTTGTGCGAGTGAAACTATTGCGCTCTATAGTCAATCATCGTAATAAGTGAAAATTTCATCTATACATTTCCATCATGATGCGCCCTTTGGGGGGAAGCTTGAGGCCTGTTTGTGTCCCTCGGCAAACAAGCGAACAAATTTCAAAGTGCTGAGTCCTGACCACTGGCCATTCCATCGCTTGAGGGCAAACAGTGAATCCTCATCGGTGAGGTCCGGCATCCAAAATCCTGTTTTGAATTCTTTCTCCTCCGTCTGTGTTCGCTGCTTCAAGGCTTCCTCCCGTCGACTTGGCGGTCGTCCTTTTCGTCGTTCTTGTTGGATTTGCGCAAGTTCTTCAGCATCTCGGTGAATATATCTGCGTCGATATTAGTTCAATTCTCATTCGAAGAATACATGGGCTATTACTTCGTGACCAATTCGGCCAGATCGGCGTCGGCCAGTGGTGCGTCGATTGAGTCAACAGCATCATGGAAGAATTCGATGCGGTCGGCTATGAAAAACGTCAGAGAATTTTCCTTATGAGTGATAATCTGTTGACACTCACAGTATGGCTGGCGAGCCTTCATTGTCATCGAAGCATGGCGGGACAAGCGTTCAACACGGTGCCCCGCGCGACGTAATCGCCGAGCGTCACGACTAAACTCATGGAGCGCATCAGCACCTCCTCTCTTCTTAGAGATGTGCTTCTGCACTTTGTGCAAAGCGACAGGCATTATGGTGTCTGGTGGTGGCAATGATGGTGGGCTATCAATCGGCGATAACTTTTTTTTGGGTGCCGGCATTAAAGAGCGGTGACTCTTCATCGGGTACCGCCTTCCCCATATTATCCACATTTCGCGTCGCGTTGAGAGCAAACCAGAACAAACATTCCACCAGCCATGCCGTTATTTCCTTGGTGATTCCTCGTTGATCCTTGGTACACACCTCCTTTCTGTTTGCTACGCGTTCAAGTTTGCAAATCCTTAAGTTGCATGTTACTGCCACTCGAGTAACCACAAGCCCCCGCTTGTGCCTCGACTTCGGTGCTCCACCATGGGTATTAAAGGTACAGTACCAAAGAACCAAGGGGGAGGGGACGTGTGATCAGCTAACATAGTTACAGGACTCCACGGTCTTCTCAAATCAATCCAAAAGCCATGTCATCTCAAGTCATTCGCCGGCCAGACCCTCGCAGTGGACGCCTACGGATGGCTCCACCGCGGTACCGTTGCCTGCTCCGTGGATCTGGTCCTGGATCGGCCGACAAGAAAGTAGGATATCACGATTGGTCTTCTGGAAGATGAAGAAACTAAATATTCAATTCACAGGCATATTGATTTTGTCCTTCATCGAGTCCGCATGCTCCTCTATTTTGGAGTCATACCCTACATGGTATTCGATGGCGATAACCTCCCCAGCAAAGCTGCTACCGAACACGACCGACATAAACGACGCCAAGAAAGCAAATCCCTTGGCCTCGAGCTGCAGCGCAAGGGCAGGATCGCTGAAGCTTACCAAGAATTCCAGAAGGCAGTCGACGTGACTCCGTACATGGCCCGACAGTTAATTGAGGAATTAAAGAAGTTGAATGTACAGTATGTGGTGGCACCGTATGAGGCCGATCCACAAATGGTGTATCTTGAAAAACAAGGGATTGTACAAGGTATCATCTCCGAGGATTCAGATTTGTTGGTTTTCGGAGCAAAGCGTTTGCTTTCCAAATTGGATCAACATGGTGATTGCATTGAGATCAACCGGGCAGACTTTACAGCATGTCGAGAAGTGAGCCTTGTGGGTTGGAGCGATGTGGACTTCCGACAAATGTGCATATTGAGTGGCTGTGACTACTTGGCAAACATTCCAAAGATGGGGTTGAAGACAGCTTACAGGAGTATCCGCAAGCACAAAAATGTGGAAAAGGCCTTGCGAATGCTTCAGTTTGATGGTCAGTACAAAGTGCCAGCTGATTACCTCCAGAACTTCAAACAGGCCGAGAACACTTTCCTTTACCCCTGGGTCTTTTGTCCAAATGTCAAGGAGCTGGTCAATTTCAACGCTCTTGAAGATGGTATGGAACTTGCTGAAATGCCATATATTGGAAAGCATGTGGATGCAAAGGTTGCTGCGGGTGTTGCGTCCGGAGAACTTGATCCCACTACCAAGGAAATCATTGAGATGAAACCATTGGCTGCAGGTAAATTGCCCCTGGGCATCAATCGCCGTCAGACCTTGGGGTCTTCTTCAGAGCTGAAGCCCAGCAAGCCAATCAACTCGTTCTTCACCCCAAAGCGAACGCCGCTGGCCGAGCTGGATCCGAACAGCTTGACCCCGTCCCCGAGCCAGCAACGTCTTCTGGAGCGGAATGCGAACAATACCTGGCAAGCCAACTCAGCACCCTCACGCTCGAACACTCCTAGAGCTACGCCACTTCGCGCCTTTTCCGACCAAGGCCTCAGCCCTTTGGTTCGAAGTGTAGAGCGATCTTCCTTCTTAGCCCAGACTACCCGGGGCTCAACTCTACCCTCAACTAAGAGACAAAGACTTTGCTCCGAAACGGAAGACTCACTTCCTGCGCGGCCTACTGTTCAGAGCCGTTACTTCACCTCCACCGAACAAAGCAGCCCCAGCGGACAAAAGTTGTCCAGGACTAAGAAACCTCGGAAATCTACGTTGGATGTCTTTTCAGACGAAGTGGCAGAGGACATATTTTCCCAGATCTCAGACGTGCCCCAGAAAGACGAGTCGTCAGGGATAAAAGAGCAGAGCACAGCATCTGAGCTTGAGTTTGGGCCGAAGCAAGGAAAGCCTCAATCCACGAACGAAGAATCCTCCAAGAAAGAGACCACAGCAGATGCGACTGCAGAATCAGAAGACTCAAAGTACAACCAGGCTCTGGAATTTCATGTTCAGCGACAGAACTCAAGTCTCAACTCAAAATTCGCCTTCCAGGCCGGACCCAAGGCTGGATCACCGGCTCCTCGCTCGCCTGCGACTAGAATACCCGTCATGCAGGCACGCCGCAACCCGCTTGTGGCATCTCCCAGGACGCCCACATTGACATCGCAAAGTAGTCAGCGACAGCGACTAACCCCCCTTCAACGGATGGGACAACATGCGCTTACCCGGTCTCACTCAATCAATTTTCCAACTAGCCTTCGTCACACCGATTCATCAGAGTCGCAATCAGACGAAACCCCTACTACCACCTGCGCAAATACACCACAAGGCAGTGAGGACTATATTGTCCCTAATAGCGACGATGATGAAGACGAGGTCGCTACTAGCTTTGGTCAAACATCGACTCTAGATTTGAAGCGTTTCTCATTCGCCGCAAAATAAATACTTCTTCCACGGATGCGCGGCCTTACGCATTTCTGACAGGACTTCGAGGAGCATCGGGATCATCACGTTCACATTGGACGTATACATTGGGATCATGGGCATGGAGTTAGGGCATTGTATCTTTTTGTGGAGTAGAACCGGTCTGGATACTGTATCGTTTTGAAAGTGTAGCATTTTTAGTGAGAATCTGAAACGTGTTTAACATCCTCTACTCCGTACGACCTTTTCGTATGCCTCTGCCAGCGCATGTTGGTGACCAAGGTGGTGATGACACGGCGCTAGATCTTAGAGATCGTCGCCATGGTACATTTGCGGGAGGCTGGGGAGGATTGACGGTGGGGCCCATCTAGTGCCCGATCTGGGTGGTCCAATAGAAGCTCTTAAAAACAGGGCGGTCTGTGTCTCAGCCGGCAGAACATCCCGTGCCTGGCAAGCGGTCTAGCGCGGTTACCGTGGAAGCGGCACCGTAAACAAAGCCCGTTGGCCCAGCCTCCTACTTTCCTATACTACGTCTCCATCCCCAGCCTCCATGGTCTTCAAGCGTGCCGGATTGCAAGCCTGACAGGGTTTTACTACTACTAGCTACGATCTTTCTCCCCCTTCCATTCCTTCTGCACATTCTTCTCCTTCTACATCTTCACCCTCACTCTTGAAGATTCGAGATTCTGACCGACTTCGAGTCTTGTCTAGGTGCGACTTCGGATCAAAAGGCTCTCCCAGAACGCTCGCTTTGTTTTGGGTGCTTGCTTCTTCTCGATACCCCGTCTACACTTCGACTTCGATCTATCTTCGCACTCCTATCTTACATTCCACCTCCACATTCCATAACGACGATTGACATCGGGCCGATCAAGGGCAGCTACATCGCCCAATACTACCACTGAGAGCTATCTCCAGTGTGCCAACAGAGTATTGACTCTGCCCTTGTCTCCGTACACTCCTTCTCGGGGAAACCGAGGAGTGAGTCCGCTCGACGTGAAATAGGTGTGCCTAGTGGCCATCAGTGGTCGCAATGGCTATCAATTTCGCTGCAGGATGGGCCCGTAAGTAGCTCTCCTCATGGGAGAATATGAATACACCGCTAACAAGTCTCCAGGTTTCATTCCCATGATCGGGTACCACCATGTGTTGATGGTTATTATTGCCGTCGCTATCATTTTACTATGTAAGTCAGATAGGGTTCAGCATTCCGCGGCCCGAAGATCCCATGTGTGTTTGGAATGTGACTAACATTTGACAGCCCTCCTTTTGGCAGGATGTTCATCATCGTCACCGCAGATCCCTGATATCTTCTTAATATCGCTTTACTACGAAAGCTACAAGCCAAATTTTGATCTTTCACAAGTCGACCCTGGTGTTGTCACGCCAATTGCGAACATTGTCCACGGCGCTGAGTTAGAGGTTCGAGTTGGATACTTCGGTATCTGTGCTCAGCCCGATCATGGTGCGTTCATCTGCAATTCCAACGCTACGGCGCTGGCGGAGGTGGTCAATGTGGATCAAGATCCACTCAACTTGATCTGGGTCGCCTCCACTTTCAAGGATGCGGTTGTTTTCCCGTATCTCCTGTAAGTTGGGCTTGATTATTCCTGTTTTCTGATTACGATACTAATAATGAGTCTAGGATTGTTGCTGTTGTCCTTGCCTTTTTCTGTTTCATCCTTCTCGCCACCTTCCCCGGCTGGCACGAAGAGCGTGACGAGTCGGGATCTGATGTCGAAGTCAAGCCTTTCCCCTCGCGACCTGTTTCTCAAGCAGCCTTGGCACTTATCTTCGTTTCATCTGTCTTTGTCCTTGTGTCAGTATTATGGCAACATACAGCATCCGTTGCAGCAAGTACTATCGCACAAGACATGGGTAACGGCAGTGTCAAGAGTGGTGTCGGAACTTCTGCCATGGTGCTGGGTTGGTTCGGCTTCGTCTTATTGGTTGTCGTGACCATTGGTCTTCTCGTCATGATTCTCAGTATCAGCTTGATCCGCAAGCTGACCGACGACGAGTGATTTGGATGATTCTCTGTTTTCCGATCTTATTTTCTTTTTTGCTGAATTTACGCCACAATACTTACTCGACACTACGACTTCCCGACATACCTTATACCGACATGAAACGAATGGGAAATGAATAATCGCAACGAGCATATGGCTATGGCCTAATGCTTTATGGAATGGAACAATCTACGAAACTGGCTGGAATCCTCTTACGGATTGGGATTGAACAAATGGGCTCACAAACATATCAGGGGACGGGAATCCTCTTTCTTTATCGCTTGCTCCGAACTTCACTATGCCCATGCAATCAGGGGCAACGGGGTTTGGGCGATTTGATTCAACTGTTTTGAATATCAGAGCAGAACTAGTTGGCATCTTTAGAATGAATGTCACCACACATCCTTGTACAGACGGTGTTACGGATTTCTTTTTATATTTTCAAGGTCTCTTTCCTCATGTACTAAAATCCTGCGACTGATGCTTCAATGAAGAACTTGAATATTTGTCTACAACAATTTGAATCCTTTGACCCACCCAACTCGATTTGATTTCCAAAAACAAATAGTAGCCCGTTTAAAATTGCGTTGTAACTCGTCAACTATCCGTGGATGTTATAGTTATTCTTCCTTCCTTAATCTTTCGTCCTTTAGCCACACTGCCTCTCCTGGTGCAGTGGGGCTTACTTAATCTTTAACCAGAAATGTGTTTTGAATCATGTAACTCATTCACTTAAGGGTGATATTCATACAAAAGAACAGACTGCCTGTTTCAAAGACGCCACATTCCCATAGGCCACGCTCTGCTGCAGCGCAAACAGATAAACTGAGGGTATCCGGAACTCCTAACAAAACTGCACGTATTCGATATCGATATCTCGACGATCCTCACGGTACCTAATAGTCCATAGGTCCACCACCTGGGTTCCCATTTCGCGGGTCAATGGGCACTTCGAAATTACTTGCATCATCAAGTGATCGATAGTGTGGGTTTCCAAAGCCCCCACGACCACGCCCTCCACGGCCTCCGCGAGATGCACGACCTCGCCCATTGCCTCGGCCGCGGCCTCGGTTGGAGCCACCGCGGCGCGAGCTTTCTTCGGCTTGGCCGCCTGATGGGCGCTGGTAAGGATGATATCCCGGTGCTTGTGGCTCGTAGCCAGAACCCTCGTATCCTCGAGAACGGGGTGCACTCTCATCGGCCTCGTGAGGTCGCTTCCTGTTCGGGTAGTTATTGTTACGCCAGTTTTTAGGTTTTTGCTCGGATTCGATTTGTAGAATGACTTTCTCGCCGACGACTGAGTCCAACGTCAGGGCCATGTTTGGTGGGGCTGGCTGCCAGTTATTGATTTTAGAGGCTTCATTCGGACGAGCGCCCTTGCGCACTGCCAGCACAATAAGGGGCACGGAGTTCTCTGAGTAGATTTTTTGAGTTCGAGGAACTTGCTCCACGCGAGCGGCGAATACCCGATTTTCGTGGATAGCTGTTCCGGTGATTTGCCATGTCACGGAATTTCCCATGCCGCCTGCCTTTTCCAAGATCGACATGGGAGCTGGACGTGGTGCAATTAGGATATTGTTCGCAAGATATTTTAAATCATTAGACTCGGCAAGGCCTGTTGGGAGGATTGGATTGAGGATTTCTTCCACCAGTCGTGCTGAATCACTTTGTGAAATCAGGTAGCCCGTGTAGATCACTGTCTTACGGATGCGCATTGGGCCTGAAGAGAGCCGATTCCTTCCGAGTGATGGATTTCGGCAAGCTAGGTTGTGCGAATTAATCATGCGCTGGACTTCGGCTGTTTCTGTCACAGGGTCGAGGCAGGTAGCTCCTTCAAATACCTGAATAACCTCAGTATTGATTGGCTTCCGATTAGGCGGAACCTGTGATGATTGGAAGTGTATGTTCATCTGCTCGAAGAAATCACGGAATGCCTTAACACTATAGGGAGGTCAATCCAGTGTTTATTATTTCAGTAGAATGTCGGACACTTACTGCTTGGGACGATCTTCGTAAACTTTGATCTCCTCAGCTTGGTCATATGTAAGGACCAGATCAGAAAAGAAATTCTGCTTGAAGGTCATGGTCGATGGAAATCGTTGACCATTCGGGCCAACCTCTGGTTTGAGGCCGATCAAATCGAATTCTAGCTGTTGGCTTGCTACCATGCGCTTGATGAGATTCGCAAAAGCATCTTCACCTCGACCAGTCAACAAGACCGTGACAACGTCCTTTTGCTGCATGCTGAGCCTGACTAATTGGAGCTGGTTTTCAGTCAGTCAGGTGTGGATCCCAATGTGAACAAGCCAGTCCAACATACAATGTTCTCGTTCCACCATCCTTGCCAGCCCAGCGGTTCCTCTTGTTCCAGACCTTTCCCTGTAGCCGAAAGAATGTTTGGGTCGTGCCACCACCCTCCGTTGGCAAAAGATTCACAAGCTTGGAGCTGGCCGATAGTCGACGCATGCCATAATTGCGGGTTCGGCAAAGGGCTCAAGAACACTGTATTATACGCGTTAAGACACTTGCTTCATCATTGGCGGAAGAGAGACTCACAAGTATTATCGAAGTCGTAAACGTGTATTGACCGCACTTGGGAAACCGCTAAAGATTAATGTCAGTATGACTACTCTTGAGACTAAACATCCCTCGGAGCTACTTACGAGGTAACTCTTTGTTCGCAATGGACCATCTCTTCATGGATGTGACCGTGTACTGAGGCTGCTGCGAGCTCATTGTTGCATCAGCACCATGGCCTGCGTAGCCGCGCTCTGACACCACAGCTTTTGCGGACCGCATGGGAGAGTGAAAGGTGGGGAGGCGGTCGACGAAGGTGGTAATTGGACGGTGTGGCGTCAGCACATTCCGGGTCGCTCGATTCGAGGAAACACGGAGCCTATATAAGAACGCCAATTTGAAGGGTTGCGAAAAAGATCATGTATCGAGTCAACAAGAGCGACTCGACGTCAGAGGGCAATCGCGCTGCTTTTTTTTGCCGCCTCTCTGGAAGGCGGTGAACCCCGACCTTATTGTTCCATTCCGCATTTCGCCTCGGTTGCGCACGCTTGATCGCCATGAAGAAGCTTGATGGCGGAGAATGGCGACTTGAAGCATGAAATACTCCAGAAGACCCTCCAAGAGGTATCGCACGAGGAAGGTGAAGGCGATCCTTGTGTGATTTGTCTTGAGACCATCACTGAGCCGAGCGTCGCAAAGCCATGCAACCACACCAACTTCGACTACCTTTGCCTAGTGAGCTGGCTGGAGCAGCAGCCAAACTGTCCTCTATGTACGATCCCATGCACTTATAATTAACGAGAATTTGACTAATAGTGGCTAGGCAAGACCCAGCTCACGGCAGTCCAGTATGATTTGAAGACCCCGCGCGGCCCAAAAACATACGAAGTACCACCCACGCCGACCGGAACAAAGACCGAGGGTGCAGGCCCGCAGAGAAGTGGTTTTCATGGGCGCGCAAGAGCAAGAGGCCGGCGATCCCAACCACATACTCGAGATGCTCCCCCTGCCGAAGACCCATTATCAGTGCGTCGCAACGTCTATCGCAACCAACTATACTCTCTACGAGTCGGATCGAACCGCCTCTCACAATACAGCGAGGTAACGCCGGAACATTTCAATCGAGACGAATCCCTCGTATCCAGGGCCCGGAAATGGATCCGCCGGGAACTGCAAGTATTCAGCTTCTTGAACCCAGAGACAGAGGCCGAACAATCTCGAAACCAAGAGAGAGTGCCTCGCCCCGGCCACCAGCGACTCGACGACCGTAGGGCAAATAACGCCGAATTTCTACTCGAGTATGTGATTGCTATATTGCGGACGGTCGATATCAAGGGCAGTGCAGGACAAGCAGAGGAGCTACTCCGGGATTTTGTGGGTCGTGATAGCGCTCGTCTATTCCTGCATGAGTTGTTAGCTTGGTTGAGAAGTCCATACATTTCGCTTGAGGACTGGGATCGCCATGTTCAGTACCCTAGGGCTCCGAGAAGAATTCGCTCTAGAGATGGCATAGATTCTCAACGTTGTTCGTCCCGGGCCCGAAGCGCATCGCCAGTCCGAGAGCCCGATGCGAGCCTTTTTAACCGAATATCAAGGCCTGAACGGTCACAGCCGAGAAATTTCCGCAGGGGAGTATCACGAGGCCGGGCCGATCATCGATCTGGGGTGCCTCGGAACCTGCTAGATCGATATATTCCAGATTAATGGTTGGATCGAGCATAATATACTGTATCACATGAATATACTTTTACTACAAATAATCGAATAAGATAATACGGCGAGGCTCTCATTACCCTGCCTTTGAATTCAGATAATGAAGAACTGCAAACATAATGTGCTATTCCCAACCTATGCTAATGCCAAATATCAATGCATTCATCACTTCATGAAAGCCGGACGCAATACCAAGCTTATCTCCGACGGAAGCGACCATTCCCCCTGCCGCCGCGATTTCCAATTTTGATAGCTCGATAGTTCGCATGAGCCTGTGGGTTGACCTTCCTGGGCCGACCCGGTTTCTGTTTCTCTTCCTGCGCAGGAGCCGGGGCAGCTTTCGGGGCAGCAGGTGTTTCCTGGGACTTGAGCTTAGACAATCCCACAGCTTCTTTGATCCGCTCAGAGAAGCTTTTCGGTCGACTTGGCTTCGGCTCTTCGTCATACTCGGGGTCGTCGTCTGAGCCAGGTTCTGTCTCAACCTCTGACTCGCCTCCTGACATAGTATGCAGCGAAGCGACTTCATCGTCTGCTCCATCTTCGGCATTGTCCTCTTCCTCGATTTCTGGAGGAACCTCTTGAACTTGCGTTTCGGGGACACCAGCGAGTTCATCCTCGCTAGACTCATCGAGGACAGGAGCAGGCTCTTGCGGCTTCGGCTTAGATAGAACCGGCCGCATAATGACTCTCCGCGTAGTCCGCTTCTGCCCCTTCTTCTTATACGGTTTGCCATTATCTAAAGGCTGGCTTTCGGGGATTTGGAAATTCGTCTCTTCCTGCTCTGCTTCGATCTCCCGCAGCATGTCCAGCTCATCGTCCATCCGCTCTTCTTCCATTTCCCGTAGACCTTTGACCAAGTGAGAGAGACCTCGGCCGGCGAACTGGCGGGGCTTGCGAGAGGCGATAGGACTTAGTCCGGGGCCTTCATTTCCACTAGGCGGCGGGTATCTGCCTGAATTTGAGCGGCGCAAGAAAGATGGCGTTCCGGAGGGATTAAAGCGCTGTGATTCATCGGCGGCTGTACTCTGTTGTGGTGGGGGGCCTTCTGAAGCGGCTTCTTTTTCGTCTTCTGCCTCGACCATAGCCGCATAGCGCATCGTTGTGGGCGTTGCGAAGAGGTTTGCTAAATAGAATTGTTTTGTCTCGGAGGCCGGGGTTCGAGATAGTTTAGAGGATTCTTCTTCCTCCTCTTCTGGAGCTTCGGGGATAGTTGTGATTGTTTTTGGTTTCGAGGGCGTTCTGAATCCTGCCGCGAGGGTGTCCGTTTGTTTCTTCGCTGATGGAGTAGGAGCACTTCCGCCTGACTCGGATAACATGTCAAATAGACCAAGGGCCTTTCCGTCGCGCTGCGGTGTAGGGCCGATTGCTGCTTTGAGAGGTGACGGCGCAGGCACATTTTGACGATGTGTACTTGGGCTGAACAGTCGGCGGAAAGTAGATGGCGAATCATAAGGGTCCACTTGGTATGGCTGGGCTTTTGTCCGTGGATTTGATGGTGTTGCAAAGATGCCCTTCGCAGACTTGCGCGGTGTTACTTCGTGCTGATTAGGACCATTGGGAGATGCGTGCTTTCGTTTCTTCGAATTCTCGGGCTCTTTTGCGCGAGTTTCGCGACGATTAAGGGCAGCTTCGAGGTTCTTGAGGCGACCATATTCTTTATATTTGGCAGCTAGAAGAAGTTCAGTTAGATCTTTGCGCCAGACAAGGAAAGTCGAATGTCAAACTTACCGATGTCGGGGTTCTGTTTGATGTCGTCCCGCCCTGCCTTTCGGCTGTTTTCTGAGAAGAATTGCTTTTCCCAGACTTTCAGCTCAGCGCGCAGGGCTACAGCCTGAGCGCCAACCTCGCTGGAGCTCTGGGGGTCCATGGTAGGCTGTGGCGGAAGGGAGTTGGAGATTGAAGGCAATTAACGCGCCTCGCGTCGCGTCTCCGCCCGCGCGACCCTAAAGTGCCAGCGCAGCCATTTAGACATCACGCTCTTCAAAGGATTTTTTCGAGACTTTAAGTTCTCCTATATTTCAAGGCTCTTCTCTTTCTTAGTTCATAAAGTGAAAATAATACAAGGGGGGCATTAATGGGTATATTCGACTTTGCTAGCAGTCAAACACCTGCAGGCCAAGGCGCCAAGTAATATGTATATGATCGCTCTATTTCATGCTCATGGACGCTTAAAAACTATTGAACAAATTAAAAGGACCCCTTCACCAGCTCGTTAGTCCCCGAGTCCGATCAAATCCTCCTCGTAGCTGCTCGTCCGGGTGTACCACCTTGCCCTGCAGCAAAGTGTACTTAACGATACCCTCGCAATGCTCTGGATGAACCCGCGCAAGCCAAATCATCTGCTGATCCTTCTTGCGATATATCAAGACATTGGCAGAGAACTTGTGTCCACCGACGTGCGAGACAAAGAAAATGCCAGCACCGCCAGGTCGCGTGTCATCTGCGTCGCGATCTAGACCGAGCGGGCGCAGATGTCGCTCTAGTTCGCGCTTGATTAACGGAGCTGTGATTCCGCAACGAGCATCTCGTCGCCGATGAGAACATAAGAGGACGACATAGTCAAGTTCACAGGGCCGAGCGGCCAGACCGCTGGCAGGTGTCACGGCGCCGATCCCGTTCTTCTCGTCAGTGGGGCTGTCGACAAAGCGATTGACCAACTCTGGGACATCTGATTGAGAGACAGAGTCTACGTAAGTGAAAGATGGAAGAATGAGCACTGTGCTGTTTGTTTGACCATTATCGAAGTCTGAGTCTGGTGACTGAATGTTGGAGGCCGAGACCATGATGCGCTAGATAAAGAGATCAGCTGTATATTCCGCTAGCCGGGGTTCGGCACTGTGCATACTCCGTGCTTTGATTTTGCTGACGGCTGGTCCAGCGCCTCCATCAGGCTTCCTTTTTCATGTTCAACCTTTTCTTTCCAGTCTGATTTCCCTGTTGCCACCAGGACGTGGGAGTGAAACTCTTTGATGTGGCCATAAAGCGGTCGTGAGGTCTCAACTTTGACTTTGGACGGGAAATGCGCAGTGCAATCAGCGCAGTCCTGTAAACAATCCGGACCATCGACAGCGGGGTCCACTTTGGGGACAAAGTAGCTTTCGGTCGAGCGACCAAACGACAATAGTGACTTTAACATGGTGATACAATGTGTTAGTTTCCGCCCGTGGGGACTCTGTGGTTCTTATGGCGGCGTTGGTGGATGCCTGTCAGTATATCGCGGTGTCTTCTAGTGATACTTGCAGTAACTCCGAGGCCTGTAGTTCTCCGAAGGATTTAACTCCGTTCACGCCCGACGCTCCCAATGAGGCTCCCAGCGCCGAGCTTAATCAGCGGCATTGAATTCCCCCGGACTGGGCCCTTAGAACTAGATTGAATGAATTGTTCCGATCGGGGATCAGCTGAAAGCGTGGGAGGTTCAATATTCAATGCATAAGATTTCCGACATCAACAAAGGTTTGTTGATGTTCCAAGGTTTGCCGCATATGTGGGTGTTGATAGCTTCTTTCAATGTATTCCGCATCAAAGATTCCAAGGTTCAATGTTGGAACACTGAAGGCAAGAACCTTGGGAAATTTGAGAAATGACATATAAATCGGACCTGTGGAATTGCCATCAACCTCAGATTTTACTCCAAGCTTCCAAGGTTCACCAGCTTCCTTCGAATTAACAATTGAACCAGAGTTGAATCCAAAATTTCACCCATACAACAACAATGCTTCGCATACTGTTGATTTTTGTGCGAATTTTCCAAGTAGTCACTGTAGCTTGCAATATCCTCGCCTGCGTCGCTTTGCTTTTCGACCGGACCCAAGAGTACATACCTCATGAGCCACACTGTCCTCATTCGGACCTTTGATACCAACGATGGCCCGCGGCCTATTCCTCGTATTCCGATTTGAGGAGGAACAAGATGTCGCCGAGGATGTTGAAATATGCGCCATGATACATGCCAAGTTTGTTTCCGGGAATTTTGAGGTTCGGAAAGAGGCCAGGCGGGACAAGTTCTATCTATCTTTGGCGATCAATACATCGCACTCTTTTCTTGTGGGGGGACTAAACCCAAATCTTTTCACCGGGCATGGCAGAGACACTTTTCTACGGCATGGCAGACTGGTAGAGGAGGTTCTTTGCTTTGTTCGTGGGAAAGTCCTCAGCCTGGGTAAGGGTATGCCTTGGGGAGAACCCTTGCCTTTTGACACGATAGAGATATTCCGTCATGGGGCGGTGGTCATGAGCTTCTAAGATTCGGACTCTACAAAGTTTTTTCTTCTCTTGTTTTTTTTTATAAATAAATTTACAGACTGGGCAAGTTCTCTCACTTCAATCTTTAAGATGAAGGATTTCAAGTTATTGATTCATACTCAGCTACGCATTGTTTGATATGTAGTCATAAGGTCGCAAAAATGATATTTCCAAGGTTCCTCTAAATTAGACAGGGATTCAGCATTGAATGGTTTGAGATTGAGAATAAATTATTCGAGCTAAAAGCCGGAAATTAAAGTAATTTTGGCTATGCGCTATGGTATTATTTGAAGGCGCTGATATCGAACTCGCTGTTAAAAATGGTATCGTTCGCTATTAAGCCAGGTTGTACTCTTTCACAAGCTTCTCTCCGAGAGTTGCCCCAGTGACGTAGGCTGTGGCCTGCACATGGGCGTTGACAAGCACTGGAACAACACTCATATCGGCAACTCGCAAGTTCTCAATGCCATTGAACTTGAAGTCGGGGTCGACGACAGCATCTGCATCGCCCTTCTTGCCCATCTTCACGGTACCAGTCATGTGCCAGCTGGATCCGATGTTCTGGCGCCAGTACTCAAGCAGATCCTCATCAGACTCGCTCTTGGGCATGGTCAGCTCGGCTAGATGGTCCTTGGTGTAAGAAGTGTGCTTAGCGAAACGGAACGAGTCCCGCAAAGCGTCGATCGCCAGCCGGCGGTCGAACGGATGAGCCAGGAACTTAGGGTTGAAAAGAAGGGGCGTGTCTGGGTCCGACGATTGCAGAGTAACCTCGCCACGAGTCTGTGCGTTGAACAAGAACACGAGCAGGGCCGAGTAGTTCAGGGCATCAGGAGGGAATTCCGGCACAAACCAGTGCAGCGGGAAATGGGTGATAATCTCATAGTGGGGAACGGTCTCCGCTTGAAGATATTTCTGCTCTCGCTCTGGCAGGGCCTGAAATTCAGACGTCGATGACAGCTCGGGTAGTTTGAACCAGCCAATGCCAAGTTCGCAGGCGAATTTGGCCCACGGACCGGTTCCATCCACTTCCCATTGCTTGAGCGCAGTGTCCATGGCCTCTTGGGATCCATAGAACTCCTTGCGGTCAGTGCTTCCCTCTTTCCGAACGTGCGCGAGGGGCACGAAGCAGTGATCGCGCAGACCCTGGCCCACCGCAGGGGCGTCCAGAACAACGTCGATGTTGTATTTTTGGAGCTGGTCGGCGGGGCCGATTCCTGAGTGCATCAGAATGCGGGGGTTGTTTAGTGATCCGGCGGACAGGATGACTTCGTTAGTCGCAAAGACTATACATACGAACAGACCGTTAGCAAAAGCCTTCCTTCTTCGTAATGGAAGTTAGAAAGACTTACACTTCTTGCCATTGGCCTCGACACCCACAGCCTTCTTTCCATCAAGGAGAATACGCTGTACTGGGGCACCACAAAGAACCGTCAAGCTCTCTTTCTCCCGGACAAGGTCTGCTGCCATGGATCGCAGTCCCTTGAAAGATGAATTGATCAAGACGGACATGCCAAGAGGGTTTCCTGAGTTGTGATCGGGGTTCAGAGGAAAGCCAGCTTCCTCGAAATTATCCAACAGCTCAGTGAAGTCCCTCTCCCACTCACGAGCGAAGCCAACGTGCAGAGGACCATCGTTACCGTGATCTTCAGGCTTTGGGTCCGCGTACTTCTTGTCTACGTCTGCGGGCAAGTCTCCATGGAAAGTTTCCAATCCCTTGAATCGTCGTTGGATGTTGCTCCAGGCAAAGTCCTCACTACCGGCGATACGTGCCCATTCTTCGTAATCGTCCCGGGCGCCCACACTGTAGACACCAAAGTTGATCGCACTCGAACCGCCAATGCAGCGGCCCCGACTGTAATCAATTTGGCGGTCGTTGCAATCTACCTGAGGCGTAGTTTTGTAGCCCCAGTTCATGCTTTCGTCCATAAAAGCAGTCCATCGCTGGCCATCCACACGGCGGCTACGCTCATCATTGTCGTCGCCTGCTTCGATGAGAAGAACACTGGGCTTGGTGGTCGATTTGGCCAGCTGGTAAGCAGCAGCACTGCCAGCAGGGCCGCCTGGAATTGTAAGTTATGTGATCCTAATTGGCATTTTTCGTTTTGTGCCTCGGCATCGTACAAGAATCTGCACTTGTACGAATAATCACTACTTACTTCCAACGATAATAAAATCAAACGTAGACATTCCGGAACGAATAAAGTTGTGGCGGAAAAGATAGAACTGGCTCAAATTACAGACAAAAGCTATGTCCTAAAACGCCAAGTGGCTGAATTTTGGTTCACTTAATATACTTTCGCCCCCAGTCGCCCACGCGCCAAAATTTTACTGACCGCATTACGGAGCACAACAAGGGGGCATATCCGACTAGCCAGAGAAAGAGCACGCTAACTTAGTCTCTGCAGCATCGAGAAGGTAGCCCCTGAGATAGGGCATTATTCTTTGCAGAATTGTTGGTCGAGGCTGACTATCGTCACTCCACGCCTGGTTCCGAGACGGAGATTGGCAACTCCACATGCCTAGAGCCCTCTTTTGCCAACGCTAAAGGTGGGGAAAAGCGGGACTAAATCACCACAAGCGAGGTAAATCTTGCCTGCTGCACCGCAAATATCCACTCCCATGCATTTTGTTCCAGACCTAGGCAAGTGATCGTCACTGTCGAGTTTCAGCTATCTTATTTAGCACGGAATATTCTCCCTGTTGTCAAAAGTTCGACTCCACTACGCGTGGCGCCAGCCCATTATTATCTGGATACCCTGTGAAGATCACACGGGTGATTGTCTGAGTTATTACGAAGACATAGCGCGTCCTCGACGTGGACAGAGGAAGTGCCAACGGCGCGGATGGTTTCCGTGAGCCGAGAGCACAATAGGCTCCACTAACATCTGGCCCACCCTCTTTAAACTCCGGCTAGGATGGCGAACAACGCCAAAGTGCTTGGCCTCGCCCTAAAGGAGGAATGTGGCGAATGACTGCCTAATGGATGTCGTAAAATACTGTGAAGAACCGGGCCGAATCCTGCGAATCACTGCACAAAAGCAGTGGCGTGGCGATCTTCAGCGCATAGGGTATTTTTTAATCTACATTATCTATTATCAAGAGACAGGGGGCAAGGTACTTCTGGAATCTGACACGCGGGACTCTTGCTGCATGAAGTTTTAGCTCGAGGTTCAGGGGCGTCAAGACCCAACCCACAGCCAGTCCCTCGGGAAGATCACCCAGGTGTAATGGGTCAGGGACGATGGAGAACTTAAGATGGGCTATTAATCTCCTGAACCAGTTATTGACGGGTGTCAGAAGGACTGTCAATGCTCGGGTTGGCCGTGCCCTCTATGCGACCCAATTTTTAGTCATTCGTATTCTTAAAATTGCGATTATGTCGGAAACGGTGGGCTGCCTTTAATCCGTTTCAACCCCCATCGTTGTCGCGAACTGTTTGCTGTGTCACATTTCCCCAGATTCTTGAGCTGCCGAAAGAGCTGCCGAAATGGCCACAAACGTCGAGGCCTGGGTTTTGCTTTCTATAGCCCTCGCTTTCATCATACTGCGGGTTGCCGTGCGATGGAAGCTCGTAGGGCCAGGCCAGTTCCAGCCCGATGACTATCTCATGCCCTTGGCAGGTGTATGCTAGCCCCTCTCTACGTTTCAGAAGGAACTCGACTGACCTTTGCTCTCATATAGCTTATTTTTGCTGCAGAAGTTGTCGCGGCATACATGGTCACTGCTAAATATGATGGATTAACCAACTCGTACATGACAGACGAGCAACGATCGAACGTCTTGGTCGGTTCTTCTGAGTATTCGAAGAGAATCGCCGGCTCAAAGATCCAAATCGTCGGTTGGTCACTCTATGTGGGCAGTCTTTGGTTGATTAAGGTCTGCCTGGCTATTTTCTACAGCCGTTTGACGTGAGTTTCACATGAAGCCCCAAAATTTTGAAGAAACTTAGAATGCTAATTAGCCGCAGAACTGGACTTCAGAGCCTTCCTACTCGCGTGAAAGGCGCTTATCTCCTACTAGGAGTTACATGGCTTGCAGCACAGCTGTCTCTACTCTTATCATGCCAGCCTTTCCATGCCTTCTGGCAAATCAGCCCTGACCCAGGAGGTGAGTAAAACCGAACCAACAAACAATCTTCAGCGATCCTAACGTCAATTCCAAGATTTCTGCCAACCAACTAAGTCACCGGCTTATGTCTACGTCTGCGTTATTCTGGATGTCGTGACAGATGCATACCTGTTGCTCATTCCTCTACCTCTCCTGTGGGCTGTCAAGATCGACCCGCGGCGAAAGATTCCTCTTCTCGCACTTTTCTCTGGTGCTGCTTTCGTTATTGTTGCAGCCATCATTCGAGCCGTGGTCATCGTCAGCGTATGTTTCCCCCCTTTGAGATTATTGTTTCTACTTTCTGACAATTCTGTATAGGCCGGACCTGATGGTGCAAAGAGTGGCTCCCAGTGGGCTTGCCGAGAAGGATTTGTGTCTATCGTTGTCTCGAACCTGCCAATTATCCAGCCACTTCTCCGCAAGGCTTTCAGCAAGATCGGTCTCTCCCAGTTGTTCAGCTCCTCAGGCAAGGCAACAAACGGACAGTCATACCCCTTGTCAAGCCGAGGCTTCCACAACATTACAAACAAGAGTGAAACCGACAAGAAGTCGAAGATGAATGCCGCCGGGCCATCACACACTCAGATCTCTGCATGGGGTAGTGATGAACACATCTTGAATGACGAACCTACTGGTAAGGATATCACCGTCGTCTCTGAGACCGTCGTCCAGAGCGAGCCATGGGACTTCACCAAGAACTCGCCTCCACGAGACAATGGATGGGAAGGACGACCATAGATATCGAAAGGGGCGCTGCTGGACTAAAAGCGACAAGGTGTAGTTTAAATATTGAAGCGATCACGAACAACCTATTATGCACTCGGCGGGTTATGCAACGTCCGGCTCGAAATGAGGCTCTTATACTTGTATATACATATAACTATAACTATCTTTAATTTATTTTTTCCTTCTGCTAAAATTCTTCACAACACAAGCACAAGTACGCGCAAGCCCACTTTGCTAGCTCCCTCGGCACATCGTCGGAGGCCTTTCCCTAATCCAGCCATATCTAGTGGGGCGCGTAACGTAAGCTGCGACCAGCCCAGAGACTGATCTATCTCCTAGGAGGAGATCAGATTACCAGCGGCCTCAGACACGATCATCCAAGATGGAGGTTATTCAGGCCTTTCAAGCGGAGGGCCCGCGAAAGAGGCGCCGTCGCACAATGGCTTGCACCCAGTGCCGAAGCCGCAAGCTGCGATGCGACCGCGCATATCCGACGTGCTCGAGGTGTCAGAAGTCCAGGACCCCTCCTAACTGCACATACGAAGATGGGTTTCTATGGCAGCAGCCAGCAACAGTGTCTGCTAGCGCATTCCCCTCCGATCAAGGATCTATATCGCGAGCAACTAAATCAGAACAAGCTTTCGCAGCGCAGGCCTCCCCAGACTCGGGTTTAAGGGAGATTCGGGCTGAAGAGCCGCTTTCAGCATCGGAGTCGGGCCCAGTGCCTGCTTCTGAGGGTCAAACCCCGAGGCTAAGGCATGTAAATCGGGGATTTCTGGAGACTGTACTTGGTGCTCCTAAGGCTGCTGTGAACCAGGAGCCTTATGTTCACACAGATCTTCTGCAGCGCGCGAAACGCCTGGCTGCCGAGCCGGAACTGCCAAACGCTGATCAGAGCATTCATGAGGATGTTGACGAAGCTGGTTCTGACAGCGCTTTATCTCCGTCTGATCAACTTGATATATCCCCGAGGATAATGATGAGAGGCCGCGAGACTAAGACTCGTTTTACGGGCTCGGGGATTATTGCCAACGTTGTTGCGCAGGTATGTCTTGGCCTTGCGAGCTTTTGACGGTTTGCTCATTACCTTTATAGTTCCCCGACATTCGATCTTTTGCAGAAGATATTAGACTGTCCAGTCCAATACTGTCTGAGGTTCGCCCGGACCTACTTCGGGTTAAGAAGGGTTTATGGAAACGCAAACCTCTCAACACGCCATTTCCTGAACCGACAATATTTTCATTGATTGCACTACTGCCTTCGCGAGCTGTTGTTGACGAACTCATCAATTTATATATGGCCTACGTTGAGTCGACCCATCGTATCCTCCATATCCCGACATTCCTACGTGAAGTAGACGACTTTTGGGATAACCACGACAATCCGAACATCCAATCCACTCAGTTTGTCATTCAGCTGTTGCTCGTTCTCGCATGTGCATGGAACTTTGCCAATTTAGACAGCTTGCAGCAGAAAAGTCCAGTCCCTCTGAAATGCTACACTGCTGTTGAATGGATTCTCCATACCGAGAAATGGATGGCAATTAACCATGTCAAACGACCGCAACTCTCATCCCTCCGGCTCGAAATTCTTCTCATCATGGCCCAGAACTCTTTTGGAACAAAACGCAGCCAGGCTTGGTTAGCAACCAGTCACTTGATCAAGTCGGCGATGATGGCTGGTTATCATCGCGACCCAAGCAAGTACGCTCGTATCTCGGTTTTCAATAAAGAAATGCGTCGTCGGATCTGGATAACTATTGTGGAGCTGGATCTCCAAGTAGCCATTGATCGAGGCATGCCACCGTCCATCCAGAGCTCTGACTATGATAGTCTTTGTCCTTTGAATATTAATGACGAAGAGCTCAACGGAAATACCGTGGAACCTCCTGCAGATCGACCGCTCAAAGAAATCACTGATATGTCATTCGCAAACGCCTTAGCCCGATCGTTACCTATCCGCCTCAAAGCCTGTTCTATCATGCATTCTCCTCGCATTAGCTGTCGATATGAGGAGATCCAGCGCCTTGACTGGGAGTTTAATCGGCACCTTTCTCAAATTCCGCCTTGGGTTGTCACAGACCCCTCCGACCTGACGAACAAACAGAGGATAAGCCTGTGGAACTCCCTAATCAAGACAAAGCTCGCCCAGAGCTTACTTTCAGTCCATACCCCATTCGCGATCGAAGCATCTCGGGAGGTGTTGTTCGCACCATCCGCTCGATCCCGCCTAGACGCTGCTATCATGATACTTTCCACTCAGCGTCTGATGCATGAAACATCACCTCAACTATCGCTTTGTGTGCTCGGAGAGTGGACTATTCAAGCATTCATGTCTGTTTGTCAAGCACTACATAACATGGGATCTACTGAGTCACAATTATCCTCCACATCCCAGATCCATCTCCTACCAGGACTGCCTGATACCCTGGTATCTCTCACAGAGACGGCCCTTCTTGCATTGGAAGCAAGATTCCTGCTGGTCGTAAAAGGCGCAAAAGACTACTTCTTCCTATCGACAATCGGATCGCTTGTCAAGGCAAAGCTTTGGCCCGCTCAGGAGATCATGTATAAACAATTGGTTGTTGAACGAGTTCTGTCCTTCGCGCAGACAATGTTTTCGCGCCATGCTACTTGCGAGCACCTGGGCGACCCAGGAATGGGCAACTTCAAAGAAGACCAGGTCAGTCTTTTACACCTATCGTATAAAGCTCTCTTCCCATTCTTATGCTATTTTAGGTTGCGGCTTACCTCGCGAGCCAGGGCATGGCGCCAGTTATGCCTTCGGAATTTAATGGAATTTTCCAGCCCAATATGGGCGTCACTGTTAGTTTATGCTGTGTGACCCTGATATGTTTCCACGCTAATCATGCTTTATAGCAGTCTCCTGGAAATTTTGACCCATTTTTGGATGTTTTTGATTGGGATAATCTGACTGGAATGGCGCTTCTTGGCTGAAATGGGGTTTAGGCGCTGTTATAGGCTCTCGTTGCCGGCATTATTGATATCCCCGACTTGCCTGTAGAAAATATCGAATATTTAAGCGATCGCTTCACGATTGATTGTTCATTTGTAAATGTTCGGACAGGTTTTGATAGGAAAACCCCGGACGGGATGTCATCGTCAATTTGACCGACCGATCGCGATCGCGATCACACAGATCATCGCCCAAATTTGCCGAGCAGGTTGAGCAAGGGTTTCCATGAGGTGATGCCCGATGTCGATCACACCCGCGTCCGCAAGGAGTCGCAGATCAGTTAGGATCTTCAGATTTTCAACCTGCGACAGCGACAAGAACCATACCCCACTTGTGCCTGCACATCACGGAATAGTCGCTGTGACTTGCGACGCCGGAACTCCCATATTCCAAATCTATTTATAATGTTTAGTATCTTAGCGCTCTGCCGAAATTTGCTTTGCTTCAGCTTTCGCAATTATTGGGAGTTGGGGCCACATTCAGTCCCTGTTAATACCGCCGGGGCCGCGGTGGTCAGGCAAAGGGGATCAGGGGGCCATGGGGCCTCGAGCCTCACAGGGTCAGGCTGTCGTGGAAGACATTTACTATGTACTTGGAGAGAGCTAAGCTGTAGATCCCCTGAATCATGGTCGATCTTTATGCCGGAATTTATGTCAGTATGTCATTATGAAGTAGGAACCGGCAAGGCTCTACGCCGTAGCGAAGCTTGTGATCCTCTTTTAAGCAAGAAAAGCGGCCGATGATGGCCAATTGTGGACCGATTTGCTATCAGCGCTCTCCACTTCCCCTGAGCTGTATGGATTGTGACAGGCTCCGAGTGCGAGTGGAGTTTACAGTACATCGGAGTACCTGGAAGGACCCGCGCGGTGCGCGGCACACCCTCGAGATTTGGGGGCTTTATTCGTCAATTCCGGATCGATCAAGTACCCTGAGGTACCCTACTGACCATCACGGCAGCCTAAAACACTTGGCTTCGGTCTAGTCTGGCGCTAAAATCTGAGTCGGACCCTGCGGATTACTGATTTTCCAGAGGCTGTGCTGGGAGGGTTTTTTTTAGACGCCTTGTGCTTTCAAATATCATGTGTGATCCTCTTTTCGTTTCCACCTGAAGTGCTATATACCCTGCTCGAAGATCACCTGCCCTGTCCTTGCTGTCGAAGGAAGAAACAGCTTCCATTAGCTGCCCTGCACCAGATCGAAGCATGTACTGGATCCGATAACCACTTAATCCGCGACTTGGCAATCTTAGCCGATCCTGAAGATATCCACCCATTACGATCTCAACTATACCCCCGCATGATTGGAAATAACTATATGAGAACCTCAGACTCGATCCCACGAAACGCCATAATATCGCGCCTATGCGCTCCATAACATTATCCTGGTCACTATGCCTGCTGGCCGTGATAAACATCAGCTTAGTGCGGGCGCGACCTGCCCAAGGATCCTTCGGGCGCGTATCACAAGTTTATGAGACAACGACCACAATTCCTCTGCCCAATCCCGGGAATATCCACATCCACGACCCAAACGTGTTAGTATCAAATGGCATGTACTATCTCTTCAAAGGCGGCGTCCATATCCCATATTTTAAAGCGGCAAACCTGAGCGGGCCATGGGAGCAACTCGGCACTGTGATGGATGGCGATAGCATCATTCCCGTTCAGAACAGATCGCGGCCATGGGCGCCTACTGCCATTGAGCGCGATGGCAAATTCTATTGCTACTATGCGCTCAGCCAGGAAGGATCGCGCGTGAGTGCTATCGGCGTCGCGACAACCGATTCCCTGGAAGATGGACCGTGGAAAGACCATGGAGCTCTGATCCGCACAGGGAAAGGCAAAGGGTCGCATATCTGGCCGTATACGATAACCAATGCTATTGACGTGTCGATCATCTTCGAAAACGATACCGGCAAGCCATATCTTAACTGGGGAAGTTATTGGCACAACATCTGGCAAGTTCCGCTTACAGATGACCTGCTTTCTATTGAGAATCCTGAGAAGCCCGACGCCGTGCAACTGACTTACATGCCGGGCGAAAAGATGAAGCCCGAGGAGGGCTCGTTCCTGACCTATCGTGAGGGATACTATTATACCTGGTTCAGTCGCGGAACGTGCTGCATGTTTGACAAGCACGGCTTTCCAAAGCATGGCAAGGAATACAGTATCCGTGTTGGGAGGTCTCAGAACGTACGAGGTCCCTACATAGATAAAGATGGCGACTTGTTGGTGGAGGGTGGAGGTACTACTGTCTACGCATCCAACCACGGCGAGGTTTATGCCCCTGGGGGTGTGGGTGTATTGGTGGGGGATAACGACACCAAACCAGACATCCTCTATTATCATTATTTGAACACATCAATTGGGTTCACGAATGGGGTAAGTCGCGATTCCGATTTTTTGAGTCAAGGCACGAGCTAATCATCATTGATAGGATGCGTTGCTGGGTTGGAATCTTCTTGACTATCAGGATGGCTGGCCCACGGTTACAAACGGCACTGATATAGACTCTGGTGCCTCCATAATAGGACGCCCAAGCTGGTTGTCTTTGACAATTCTTATTGGTATGGAAGCCCCTCCTTGCTCTGAAGACAAGTGCTCATACGAAATAGGTACATGGCTGTACATATGGTCATAATAATTGGTTATGGACATCTAAGATGTATCAGATACCCCTTGTCCTACGTTTTAGCGACAACATTTATAGACTACATGGTGGCGGCGTTAGCGTTTTTTTGATTTAGCGACTTCCTTTCAATGAACATGGAAACATAAGATGTATAGTCTTAATGAAACGAAACATTACTGTACAGAATTGATTTCGAAACTCGAAGCAAGATGTTTCGCGACAACTATGGATCCCATCCTCCGTCCACATTGTAAATCTGGCCTGTTGTATATGACGATGCATCACTGAGCAGAAACACAACCGTCTGCGCAACTTCATCCGGGGTTCCTACTCGTGGGATGGCCGTTGGAGTGGTAGATAAAACGCCACCCGCAATTCCGATGCCTTGGTCGAGGAGCGGGGTTTGAATTGAGCCGCTAAAAGTCATCAGTCTTGTTTTCTATATTGGAGTCTCCATTGTAAATCATGTTAAGGCAGAGTACTCACGGCGCCACGGCGTTGATGCGAATCTCCGGACCAATCTCCTTCGCCAACGACCTCGTCAGACCAACAACACCATGCTTTGTCGTTGAGTATGCTGCATGCATCGGGAAGCCCCGCACGCCCTGAATGCTCGACGCATTGACGATGCTCCCTTCAGCGCCCGGTACAGCCTGCATGGCTCGCAGCTCTGCGCGGACACAGTACATCATTCCCGACAGATTCACGCGGACCAGGAAATCCCATTCATCATCTTCCATGTCTACCAACTTGCCGATTCCGTGATTCTTCCCAATAACACCTGCCATGTTGGCCGCGCCGTCTAGCTTGCCAAATCGCTGAACTGTTGCGGCAATCCACCCTTTGACAGCTGCGGAGGATCCAATGTCCACAGCGGTGGTCATGACCCTCGCCTCAACGGACTCGCCAGATTGCTGCTCAAGCTTTTCGACTGCTTCGGATAAGGTCTTGGCTGATATGTCGGCTAGTGAGAGCTTTGCGCCGAGCTTGTACAGTTGTTTTGCCACGGCCAATCCGATGCCGCCTAGACCAGTGACCACATATACTTTGTCTTTGATAGAATCCATGCTTGAGTATATAAGTTCTTTGAAACCTTAACGTGTCTTTGTTTCAAGGTAAAGATTTTGCCAGAGGGAAGGTCAGATGTCGTAGCTTTTCCACGGAACCCCGCCACAAGCCCCGCGCTCAGACGTGACAGCGGGGATTCCTCTCATGGTCCGTAGTATCTGTGACGGTGGAGATAGTGGAGATTTCATCCGGTGGCTTTCATCTGAACCCGGCTAAATTCTGACTCACAATTTCTTTGTTGCAGAAGCAAATTTGACTAAAGTGGATTTTATTTCGGTGGGGGTTTATACATCGGGTCCACCTTGGGCGTGGGGTGCAGCATTTCCGGGGACGGAACAAGTTGCTCCATGGGGTCTTAGATTGGGATGAATATCTCAAAATGTTGCCTATACACAGAGTATAAGAGGAAGCTACATTTAATTGTAAAGAGTTTCATAGGCCTTTCAATACTCCATCAATATGAAGCACCTTCATGATCACAATTAACACGATTGTAAATTCAAAATTCAAAATGGGTATCTTGAAAAGTCCAAACCATACGCCACCAAAAGCCACCATAACATCAGAAAATAGCTTGCGAAAATACAAGCCCACCAACAAGTAAGAGTCCCCATAAGCTTCCAGCCGAGGATATGCTTCGTACACCACCAGTATTCTCCACCGCCCCATATCGAATACTGTGAGCATTCAAGCAATATTGAACATCCGTGGCCTCCTTCAGTGTATCCGAATTGCAAATGGCCGTACAAGCCTCCGGATCCGAATACTTCCACGTCTTGTAATGACAACACGATTGCAGCACATGCGAGATATCCGTATTGACATTCTCAGGCTGATAGAGAGGGACCTGCGCGAAGAACTTCGGCAACGACTCGGGCTCGAATTTTATCTGTGGGAAATATGTGCCATGACTAGCGCATTCGGAGGGCTGCTTATAAGCTATGCGCGTCGAGAGGTTTCTGGCCATGTCGATGACGGAGGATGTTGTCTGTATGCAAGCGCGGCGCGTGAGTCGGTCAATTGTCAGTGTCGGTCTGCTTGTGCCATGTAGGAGGGATGCAGGTCGCGGTGGACGCGCGGATGCTGCACGGGGGCAGACGCTGTGCAGATGACAGGTTGAAGGTTGCGGCGAGCGTCGATTGTAAGGCGTACAGCCGCCAAGACTTTTTGGGGCTAGTTATTTCTGCCTGAGGCAGAATTATTCTATAGATTAGTTATTGAAAAGGGGGAGCTGCACTGAGGCGTGGCTGTATGGAGGCAGCCTGAGTCGAGGAGGCAAAAGGAACCAACCAAACCAAACCGTATAGACCGTCGACCGCGCTGACGTCGAGGGCGTTCCGTAGCCAAATCGAAGGGAGGACTCGAGGAACCAACGTAGGAATCAATGGCTACAAGATCACAACGGCGCGACCCTGCTCAAAAACGTAACCGATACGATAGGAGAAAAACAATAGAAAAGAAACCGGCAAACCGCCGTCCGAACCGAAAAACCGAGAACCAAACCGAAAACCGTGGGTTGATTTTCTGGATAGCCATCTGTCATCTTCGACAGTGCATCTTTCATGGTCCGCATCGATCTCTCAATAGGTCCATTTGAACCAGGATGGTAAGATGAAATGTCAACTCGATGAATACCCTGCTGTTCCAGAAAATTTCGGAGTGCTGACCGATTCTCTGGCCCCATATCTAGCACGATTTCACGCGGCATACCATGATGAGATATAATTTCCTCTTTCACGAACTGGATAACTGTATCCATAGTAGCTGATTTGACAAAGTGACCTTCTAGCCATCCACTGACAGAATCACAAGCACAGATGACTGTACGACAGTCCCCATCTTCCAAAGTAGCCTCTTCCGGCATAGGGGTGGAGTTGAGATACCATTTTTCGAAAAGCCGAAGAGGCCGCGATATTCTGGCTTCCTCATAAACTCGCGTGGGTGCTCTGCTCTGACACTGTGGACACGATTTGGTATAGCTTGCTACATCCTCATAGCAGCCGCTCCACCAATATCTCATCTTTACTAGGCCATAGGTTGCTTCCCTGCCCTTGTGACCCATATCTTCATGAGCTCCTTTCAACGCAGCCTCCTTGTCATCTTTTTGATCCAAAACGCGTCGTGGCGACTCCGGATGGACCCTATTTCGCCTAAAAAGATGGCTCCCTTGTACGACAAATTTCATACACTTCTTTTTGAACGACCGAAGACGTGATAATTCCATGCCCTCGGGCCGACGCAAGGTAGTCAAAAACCGAGCTATCTCCTCTGATTCAACAGAGTAGCTATCCTCAAGGACACGATTGACTGAGTTGCCAAGCTGGCCTTGGGCCTCGTTTTCCGGCCATCGTGCAGTCATCTGTGCTCGTGATTCTATTAGTGGATGGCTAGAAGGTCACGTTGTCAAATCAGCTACTATGGATGCAGTTATCCGGTTCGTGAAAGAGGAAATTATAGCTCGTCATGGTATGCCGCGTGAAATCGTGCTAGATATGGGGCCAGAGAATCCGTCAGCACTCCGAAATTTTCTGGAACAGCAGGGTATTCATCGAGTTGACATTTTATCTTACCATCCTGGTTCAAATGGACCTATTGAGAGATCGATGCGGACTATGAAAGATGTACTGTCGAAGATGACAGATGGCTATCCAGAAAATCGACCCTCGCGCCAGTCAAAATCACCGTGGCGACCACATTTCTATCCGATGATAATGGCCGACTGGTTCACAGTCAACGCTACTACAGGTGTTTCTCCCTTCTTCTTTTTGCATGGTGCTGAGCCTATCGTTCTAGTTGAATTATCTATGCCAACGTGGAGTATACTACCGTGGGACGCAGTTTCGAGCCGGGCTAAGTTGCTTGCTATAAGAGCTTGTCAATTTGAGCGCCGTGATAAAGATATGGAGGAGGCACTGCACCGGATCGAGCGTTTAAAGGAAGCAAATGCTGATTTCTTTGACCGAGAGCACAACTTGAGACAAGGACGCTTAAAAGAGGGAGATTTTGTGCTACTTCACAATATGATCCGTGAGCATGACCACTCATCGCGTGAGAAATTGCGTTTTCGCTGGTTGGGACCATATAGAGTTCACGCTGTCAAGGAATCGTCCTATTTGCTAGCTGAACTAGACGGAACGGTACTCAAAAACTTGATTGGAGGCGACGAATCGTTCAATGGCGATCGGTTGAAACAATTCTACTTCAGACGAGAGGCTCCAGATGACCATCTTGACATCATCCCGCAAAGACGAGGCGTAGGTGGGCCTCGGGGCCAACGGCGAGCTCGTGGTCGTGGCCGTGGCCGAGGTAGAGGCGCAGGCGTGCGTGTCGACAGTCAAACTAGCTCGACCCAGATCGAGTAGAAGAAAAGCAGGCGCCTTAGGAGGAGGAGGAGAAGAAGTAGTCTGTATTGCTGGTCCTGGGTACTATGTACCCCTATATAGCACATCGCTTAGCCACACCGTCTCACCATTATCCTGCTGAGTCATCACCTGTACAGTTGGCTTTCCCCACTACATTATGTACTCTGTTCGATTATCTTGCCTTTATTCTGCTGATATGCACACTGTGTGTGACTGAACCTCAGGAACTATTCTTCTGTACTATTCACTCATAGATGAGCATCTCTATTTAATCGTCGCCACATCTTCTTGCGAAGTTCATGACCATCATTGAACGCGTCAACCCAGCCTTCGTCAAAGACTGGTAGTGGCCGGCCCTTCCCATCATCTGGCTCCCCAGAAAGCTCGCGCAGATTCTCAAAATAAGATCTGAAGTGAGGATGTACAACCATGAAGCCTGGGCCATCGCCTTGTTCGGCAATTCTATCATCCTCCCATTTCTGTCGTATGTCTATAGGAGGCAAAGAAGCTCTGCCAGCCAAAACACGAGCTGCAGCCACTGCTTGCCATTCAAATATTTTAAACGTCAAGCCTGCGCCAACAGCTCCGATAAAAACTAACGTGGGATCGTGTTTCCAGAAAACATGCTGGTATAGATCAGGCACGCGATTGTTGCGAGTTGGCACTTGCGGTAGATATGGCAGTGCCCATGTGAAACCCGTGCCAAAGATAATGTTATCCACATCTTGAAGCTCAGTACCATCTTTGAGATGCACTGTTCTCCCAGTGATGTGTGATATCTCTGCCCGTCGCTCAATTTTAGGGTTCTTGAACGCTTCGTCGCCGAAGTATTGGTTGTAGCGGTTTCGAACAACCGCATACACTGGTGTCTGCGCGCTTTCTGTTAAGCTAACAGCTGTATCTGCTGCGGAGACTGATGCTCCAACAGTGACCACTTTCTAGTTGAAGTCAGAGTCAATCGTTTTACCTCCAGTTTTCTCGAAGGGTAGCTTACCTTCCCGCGATATTTCTCTGGACCACGGTAATTCTTTGTGTGCTCCACGCTACCCGGATACTGAGTTGCAAACTCCTCCAGCCCCTTTATAGCGGGAATATATGGTACTGCATAGTGACCAGACGCAACCACAAGAGCGTCAAATGATTCAGACCACCAGTAATCAGATGGAGCACCATAATAAATCTCACGGCGGCGAAGAACAAGATCCCATTTTTGCCTATCATGGTCTTTGAGAGCCCGTTCAACGGTAGTGTTATACTCGACGAATCGATCATTTCCTTTCTTATTGACAACATCTTCAATATACTGCCTGATCACTGAATGATGTCTGAAAGGAGTCTCCGGACCATGACGGTCAATGGACCACTTCGACCGAATCGCAGGAATTGGCTCCTGGGAAAAAGACATAGCGCCAGCATCCACATTAGTCTCCAAACCCGGGTAGATAGGAGAATCCGTGAAGCGTGGCTGAGTCAAAGCTGGAGTCCTGCATGGCAAATCCGCTGGAATAGACACAGCAGCATCTGCGGTCCTCTCAGCGAGCTTCTCAAAGCCGAATTCCTTCAGACTCGGCGGTGGGTCTTCTCTCGACACCCTGAGACCGTCAGACACTTCTTCATAGATTTGAAACCCTTGACATACCAGCATCCACCCGCTTCCTCCTGCCGCTCAAAGACACGGATCACATCAAATGCCTGCTCTTGCACGAGCGCATCGACCGCAATGGCGCCTGAGGGGCCGGCTCCAATCACCGCGACGGTCCTTGCCGGTGCCATGATCGCTTGAACTGGGCTCGACTCACTTTGAATATGTACAAAGGCTCGAGCTGGACCTCTGGCTAGTCGAAGCTCTCGAGCTCTCGGGCGAGTCGCCTGGAGTGTCTTTGCGATTAGTTAGATCATCACGCCATTCTCGGTGATTTCACGCAAGCGTTGCGGCAATGGGAGCTGATATAGCACGGATAAAGCCAGTAGATATTGGCATAATGGCATTCTTGAAGACTTACCTCCTCCGTATTGATTCAATATTTACTCGTACTTCCTCAATTGTGCAGCGTTTACTCCTTCGCCGTCCAATCCTTCGCTGCTGAGGATCGCGAGCTCGTTTGATTGGACGATAACCGGTGGATCAGGAACTGCCATATGATTGGCTGTGTCATGTGACTGTTGCCTAGTAATTCAGGTGTCTAGTTTCCCAGAAAGGAAGGTGCAGCCATTTCGACGTCACTCCGCAATTATGATTGGCCAGTGTTACACCGCATTCTTCTGATTGGCCGCTGCGGCTTGTTTTCACAGCCTTTGCTGTTCTCGCCACTCAATCAATACTTAATTAATGTCAAGATCTCTGCCTGTTCCGAAGACCCTCGTGTTTCCATTAATAGCAGTGTCTGACAGGTTATGATGGAAGATTGGCAATTGCCATGTGGATGCAGTCGCAAAGCCCGTACCAAGAACAGCTGAAGGCCTTGACTCGTAAGCTGTCAGCCGTGTCTTGATGTTAGCCGGCAGGCATCTACATACGAGTAGAGGCGGGGATGCGCGATTTTGCTGCATTGTGAGATCGTACGCTCATGGCTTCACAGCGTGTCTAGGAGGATGTCTAGGATGATAGCCCGCCCGATCATCGAGCGTGGTCTATCGACCGTCATCGGGCCGAAACTAACAGTTCTAGATGCATGCAAGATGTCTATGCTATTATAGGAACATCGATGCCAATCAGATATCGCGAAGGACCCTAAGTCACCCATTTTAGGATATTGAGCTGCGGGAGACGCAGGCAAACCCATCGTATCGGAGGGGGCTAGACCCCATGGCAGCCCAGGCGCAAACCCGGGGTCCAAGCTATGAGGCAGGTGCAGTCACAGACAGATTGTACAATACAGACAAGTTCATGCGCACAGCTGGGCATAAGCTGACGCGTGCCGCATTGAGCCCCCGGGGCGACATGAGAAGCCTTGGCCCGTTGGTTGGGAGTTGTCGATCGGTGGATCAATCGCTGGGCCGTTCATGCATAACCCCCAAGCCAACACTCCGAGTGTGTGGCGACGCCGTACTCCGTGATTCCGACCCGGGGGCTCCGCCTCGCACTGCCATGCTCTGCCATGCTCGAATACATATGATTTGTACAAGGATGCTAAATAAAGAGTGCCCAGATCATTTGCCTTCATTACATCATTAGGCAACCGTAAAGTGTCTATAGGTACTTGCGCCTCCAAATGATCGTAAAGCAGGTGGACATCGAAACAGGCCTCCTAAATCAATACGCTACGTATTAGGTGGGGGGTTGAAGACCCCGTCTTTACTCCGTATGTCAATCATAAATCCTGATGATGACATTGTAGGGTCTTGCAGAGCCAAAGCCACCTTTATTGCAGATACCTTCCATATAGAGTATGTCAATACCTACGCAATAGACCCACAGCCCTCTCCAGCAGTGCCAACCGCCCCACCATGTGGTGTGTACTCGCAGTCATCTTTTTCAAACAATCAGTGCGATCGAGCTCCACAGCCATGAATCCCTGATCCACGCCACCTGAGCATCAATACTTAAAGATGCACCTCGATCGCCGTTGTCAATCATTCAGATCTCTCAAACCACAAGCAATCATCATCTCCAGACCTCCATCAACTCAAACAATCAACCAATAACCACTATCAAAATGCAATTCTCTGCTATCATCTCTCTCGCTCTGGCTGGCTCTGCCTTCGCCATGCCCGGCATGGTCGCTCGTTCTTTCTCGACCTCCATTGCTACACCCTCAGTCTCGGGTTCCATCCCATCCGGTCCCATCGAGACCAACGCTCCTCCAGCTGTGCAAGCCGCCGAGTCCAAGTACTATGCAGACTACAACAGCTACCTCACTGCCAGCGGCTCTGCTAAGCAGGCTATCTACTCTTCACTGAACCCCGACCTGCAGGCCATCCAGTCGGCCAAGAACGCTGCTTTCTCCTCCGTTGCTGCCTCTGTGTCAGCTACCCCTACTCCCGCTCGTCGTTAAGAGTCTTATAAAATGGAGACCTTGATTTGGCATACGTTTTAGATGGTATAAATGGGTTAACGTCGGCGTTCTTATGATTGTACATTAATTCACGTGCATTGCATTGCGCGATAAACTCTTGATTTGGGTGCATATAACTCTTGGTTAAAGAGTCGGTACAATTGGTCTTTCACAATTATTCACAATACATTCCTTATGATTCATTGAAACGTCTATTCACGAACTAGATCCTTGGCGGCCAAGACTGTAAATCCTCCCGCAATACGACGACTTAAACTTTCAGGATCAACAACCGCATAGTAATCCAAAAATGTAGATCCTAGAACTTGAAACGGAGGAACCTCGCCGAGTCACGTCCGCTCGCAAACCATGAGCTAATATACATTACCATGCGACCGGACAGCGGAAGCTTTTCAACCCCCGGCGCCTGCACAACAGGAACAAACTCCGCTAGTTCGAGTCGTGAATGAAGATCCTCCAATTCCTTAGGGTCATCTATCGATGACTTGAACACAGCCCCTGTCTCAGCAACGGCCTTCATCTCTTTAGGGCTTTTACTCATCCATTTCAACGTGGGAGTACTCAGCCCCTCGAAGAGAATCTCGCCCCCTGAGAACCTCTCGCAGATCCTCTGCAAGATCCTTCGAGCATCTTTCTCCGGCAAATACGCCAACAGTCCCTCCATAACGACGAGAACAGGGCCATTAACATCGCCCAGCTCATGCATCCACTTCTCATCTAGCACGTCAACACCAAGTAGCGAATAGTGCTTTCCGGGTATCGACTCGGGCTGGATTTGCCTCCGCAGCTCGATAACTTCAGGGAGATCGACATCGACCCATCGAGTGTTTTGGCCCCATTTGACGCGTTGCATCCGGCTGTCGAAACCGCATGCGAGATGCAGAACTGTCGTATTAGGGGTCTTTTGAAGGAACGATTCTGACCATGCATCGAACTGCTTGGTCCGAATTGCTATACCTCCGTTCTGGATCGTAGCCATTGTCATCGAGGCCGAGTCGAATGTGATTTTCTCCAGGACATCTTTTGCGTATGGATCGCCTAGGATTGGATCCGGGAGCTCGTTATCGTGCACTCGAGCGAGGAGAGGAATAAGTAAAGTCTTTGCAACCCCATCTAATTGGATGGCGACTTTGTCACTATTCCCTCTTACCGGTGCTGAGGACCCTTGAGGTTGATTGCTTTGTTCGGGGACCATTGTTTGGAAATGGCAACGCTAATATCAGACTTCTGACTTCAGTTTGATGAGCTCTTCTCCATTGTCAAGCGAGTATTGAGCTACTTATCAATGTCTCTGCTCATGATCCGTACTCGCTTGGTCGATTCCATCCAGCGCCGCATCACTCCGAAAGAGGCTAGTAGCCGCGATTCCTCCCGCGTAAACGGCGTGGATGACAGTAGCCGACCGTGAAAATTTGGGGCTAGAACGATAGTTAATGGAGATTCTACTTAGCGATCGTTGCGCCTGCTACTCAATAGGTCTTTCAATATAGGTATATGTGGCGCTCGGGCGAGAGTACCATTAGCATAATATCCTCTTGTAGTTCCTTTATTATCTATGGTAACCGATAAGCTGGTTAGCACGGATGATTAGATCATAGTAAATTTGACTAGCAGAACTAACTTATATTCTCCGCCACTACATTACTTTATTATTATGGGGTTTTTGGTATAACTACGTAAGTAAATCGAGAGGAGATTACCTTATTTACCTTCTAGTACTGTCTTTTAAGAATTCTGTTTATAAAGTTATAGTCTGAGTAGGATCTAGGTAGAATTCAGATAGGATTCTTAGTAAAGGTCTTAGAAATCTAACTTAAAATAGAAGGTAGTAGCCTATAGATACTCTACTATATTACTACCTTAGACATAAAACCACCAAATTGGGTGAAATTTGAATCACAACCACGGGCGGGAAACTGACCATCTACCAGATAGCGGTCGCTGGTCGACCCAAAACGCCCGGAAGCGCGTTTGGGTCAACGGCGACCGCTAGTAAATGATTACTAGGATTACTAATCATCTGTGCTAATAAGCTTGTTGGTTGCCATAATTATCTATATTTTAAAAGACTACTTCCAAGGTTCATTCAGTTTTAATCCCTAGATCCGAAAGAGACTCAACATTGCGACCACGAAGCTGCGAAGATTTCTCATCAACCGGGCTCGCAAACTCAACCAAAAATCGCACCATCCAAGAGTCCATTCGAAAGCTCGTATCTGCTGAATTCTTGCACGCCTCGTGGAAAGTCATCAAGCGCTCCATGCAGAAATCAAGAGTCGGCCAAAGACTACACAGATGGTTCAAGATGCAGAAGTTCTTCTCCAAACGCTCTTTCGCAAGCGCAACGCTCGTATCATCGCTTTCAAAGAGAAGGCTATGAATCTGGACGGTTGAAGAGATCACTAAAACGTGTCCGATCATATTATATTTCACGTCGCATCCGGGTATCTCTTCAGCGGCATAGAGGATCTCGCACAGGCTAGCTGCGTGGTGCTTGCATTTGTTGGCATAGTATCTTGTCTGCGCGTTGAACTGTCTTGAATCTTCATGCAGGAATCGATAGAAAAGCATTTGGCCGTAATGGTAGTATCCTAGGTATATTGCGACATACACGCGGCCTAGTCCTTGGGCGGCGAAGCTTGTCATGTTCTCGGGTGTATCTCGGATGTGATCTGGGAGCTCTTTAAGCCATGTATCGAGCTGCTTGGAGAGAAGCTCGACGTTGTTCATTATCGAGACGGCGTCCATATCTGATGTGGATGCTTGGATGTTGAATTGGTTTATCTGATATAGAATCACATTTAGGCGGATCATCTCAGCCAAAAGAGATGATCTATTTGGATCGGTCGAAAGGTCTGTATCTCGGCTCATTTGGAGGAACGAGACCTCTTCCATTGGATAAGGGATGTTTTCCTTAGGCTGGAGCAGTTTAGGCAATCTGACCCCTGTGCTGGACCAAGTATCGATCATTGTCAAAGTCCACCATACTACATCTCGTTAACTTCTGAGTCCCGCGTAGAGATGAGCAAGACTTACTTCGAATATTGATTTCCCTCTCCAAATTATTGAGAGGTTTCCGATTTGGTAAATCAAGAAGCTGCGCTATTCGACATGCGACCGCATAGTATATTGACTCCGGGGCAGCCTTACCATCTGTAATCGCAATCGCGCCTAAGAGAACGCAGGCTTGCAAGGTGTTCACCGAGTCATCGTTCAAGTCAAGGAGCTGCTCGCACTGCTTCGCGAATATCTGGCCTCTTTTCCGAGGATCTACAGCTGCGAAAGTCGAATTGGCGGAAAATCTTGTCTCATCAGCACAGATTATATCGCATGGCGTGGATCATTACCTTGCAGAGAGAGCCATCATGCCATAGATCAAGATCGGAGGGGCATCACCATTCTCGACATCCTCCACGAATGTTGGCTGGTGAAAGAGAGTATGAAGTTGATCGTGTACATATTCAAAATAGAGCCCCACTAACTCCATACAAAGAGGTCGGGCAGGTAAACTGCATGTCTCTAGCTGCCTCGGTGATGATGAATCTTTCACGCTCGGAGACGGAGCTTGTGCTATACGAGGTCCGCCATGACCTCCATAGGAAGTATTGCTCGAGCAGTGGAGCTGTCGCTGCAGACAATAGGTACAAGGGCCCCCTGGTAAGCCACCTTCGCACCTGCGCCGGCGGGCACTAGCTTGAACGTCAGCCCAAGCCAATAGTAAGTAGCACGGCCACTTACCGGCACGTTGAACACGCTTTAGCGTGCCTCATCAAGGGTTGTCTTTCCGAAGTCGGTCAAATCCTAAATCCTGGACTGGAAGTATCTTTTGATGATGAAAAGCAGACATGCACCCCACTTTCCCGCCTCTTCGTCCCTTGGCACACGGATGCGGCGGATCCAAGCACCAGACAGTTGCCAATTTATCTTAAGTCATTAGCAGGTTTCTTGAAGCTCAAATTGCCCTACATGAACCCGATGCGGTATTTTCTCGGAGCTTCTCCGCAAATGCCTCTGCGAAAAGACTTTAGCCGAGAGAATTGCGGAGTGCAGTCTGGAGTCCCCAGTTTTGCGCAGAGCAGTCTAACTTCACAGCCTATCAGAATCCCTCAAAGCCGCCGCTAAAGAGCGCGCAGGGACCAGAAATCCCCCCATTTCCCTATTTTCCCCATATTCCATCATGCTACGGAGTAGCTACGGAGTAGAGTTCACGCATTGAACTGCCCGGAGTATTGGCCGCTCGTGTCTCCGATTGGGTTATAGTTTTGACCCCAGAGAAGCGACCGGCCGATTTATGGTTATAAAAGGTATGTTATTCCCTCATGTTCTATCACCAGCCTGCCATTCTAACGCAAAATGTTCCTCGCAAGTAGAGCTGCAGTGGTCACTGGCCTAGTATCTTTGGCTACCACCGTGGTCGCTCAGGCTAATGATGCGATCAATGTCGACGGAACCTCTTTCGCCCTCAATGGAGACTCGGTCTCCTATGTGTTCCATGTCGACAATAGCTCTGGCGATTTGATCAATGATCATTTCGGCGGCAGCGTGACTGGTCCCATCCCCCACGAGATTGTCTCTAGCATTGGCGGCTGGACTGGAGAGCTGGGTAGAATTCGTCGTGAGTTCCCAGACCAAGGTCGTGGGGACTTTCGCAGCCCAGCAGTGAGGATTCGTCAGTCGGAAGGATATACTGTGTCAGAATTCCAGTATCAGTCCTACGAGAAAAAGGCGGGAAAGCCTGAGCTTGCAGGTCTTCCTTCTACTTTCGGAGACGACGATGAAGTTTCTACGCTCGTCGTGCATCTTTATGATAAATGGAGCGACGTCGGTGCGGACCTGACTTACTCCATCTTCCCCAAGTACGATGCTATCACGCGCAGCGTGAGCATCACAAACAAGGGCAAAGGCAATATCACAGTCGAGGCTCTGGCTTCATTGAGTCTGGATCTGCCCTATGAGGACCTAGACATGATCAGCCTTCATGGAGACTGGTCAAGGGAAGCTCACCGTGAACGCAGAAAGGTTGAAACCGGCTTACAAGGGTATGTTCCAAATTGCATGAGACGATTCACCATCTAACTCGTTGAATTAGTTTTGGTAGCACAACTGGTTACTCATCTCATTTGCACAACCCCTTCCTGGCTCTGGTTGACCCTGCCACCACCGAATCCTCAGGCGAGGCCTTTGGCTTCTCGCTCATCTACACAGGCTCATTCGCCGCAAGTGTTGAGAAGGGTTCCCAGGGCTTCACACGAGCTCTCCTTGGATTCAACCCCAGTCAGCTCTCTTGGCCATTGGCTGCTGGTGAAACCTTGACTTCTCCAGAAGTCGTCTCTGTCTACTCCAAAGAGGGTCTTGGCGGCGTTTCTCGCAAGCTGCATCGGTTGTATCGTAACAACCTCATCAAGAGCAAGTTCGCCACTTCTGACCGTCCTCCTCTTCTCAACAGCTGGGAGGGACTTAGCTTTGACTACAACTCCTCCACCATCGAGCAACTTGCACAGGAGTCCGCAGACTTAGGTGTTACTCTCTTTGTTCTGGACGACGGCTGGTTTGGAGACAAGTACCCCAGAGATGACGACAATGCAGGCCTCGGAGACTGGACTCCCAACCCTGATAAATTCCCTCATGGACTAGCACCTGTCGTCGAGAACATCACAAGTCTCAAGGCTGTGAACACCTCGACAGACCTGCGTTTCGGTATCTGGGTAGAGCCAGAGATGGTCAACCCCAACTCCAGTCTCTATCGCGAGCACCCAGACTGGGTGCTGCACGCAGGCTCCTACCCACGCACCCAGCAACGCAACCAACTCGTTCTGAACGTTGCCCTCCCCGAAGTCCAAGATTTCATCATCCAATCCGTCTCCCACATCCTCAACAGTGCAAACATCACCTACGTCAAATGGGACAACAACAGAGGCATCCACGAGATGCCCTCCCCCTCAACAGACCACGAATACATGCTAGGCATCTACAAGGTCTTCAACAACCTGACCACCCAATTCCCGGACGTCCTTTGGGAAGGCTGCGGCTCAGGCGGCGGTCGCTTCGACGCGGGCGTCCTGCAGTACTTCCCCCAGATATGGACCTCGGACGACACGGACGCAGTTGAGCGGATCACAATCCAAATGGGAACATCCCTCGCATACCCACCTAGCGCGATGGGCGCGCACATCTCTGCCGTCCCGAATCAGCAGACGGGCCGTACTCTGCCTGTGGAATTCCGTGGTCATGTCGCTATGATGGGTGGCTCGTTTGGTCTCGAACTTAACCCTGCTGATACACCTGAGGACGATAAGGCTGCTCTTCCTGGTCTTATTGCGCTTGCGGAGAAGGTGAATCCGCTTATTTTGAATGGAGATCAGTATCGTCTAAGTCTTCCGGAGAAGTCGAATTGGCCTGCTGTCTTTTTCGTTTCAGAGGATGGGGACCAGGCTGTGTTGTTCTATTTCCAGATTAATCCCAGGATCAACCATGCTATTCCTTGGGTTAAGTTGCAGGGTCTTGATCCTAAGGCTATGTACAACGTTGATGGGAATCAGACGTATTCTGGCTCTGTATTGATGAATATTGGTCTGCAGTTCCCATTTGAGACGGACTATGGCAGCAAGGTTGTGTTCTTTGAGAAGCAGTGATTTGGAAAGTCTAAGTAGAATACTTGGCTATGACTGATATAATGAATGTGAATCATTGATTGAATGTTTTGAAGTCATATACAACATAAATTTATGAAACCCACGTTATAATGGATCGATCTCTTATGTAAAAACATCAGTAGCATACCGCTCCTTTGTTCTCAGCTTATCAAAGAAGACATCAGCCGCCTCCTCGTCACTAAGTTTCTCATCGATCTCAGGCTGCAGCCCAGCAGCCTTCATCTCCTCAAGCCTCTTTGGCCGACGCTCAATAAACAAAGCCTTGCAAATATTCCTCACAGCACCGCCAACACTCGTGCTACCGCAGACATAGATCTTCGCGCCTTGCTCAAACAGATTGACCAGTTCCTCGCCATCAGCCTTCATCCGGTCCTGTACATGCTGCGCAGGCGATCCGTCCTCCGGCCGACTAAACGCCCACCGAATATCGACAGCGCCGATCTTAGCCCATTCGGCGAATTCTTCAGCGTGGATGTCGTCTTTGTTCTCTGTGCGGCAGCCCACGTATAGGATTGCCTTGGCTGGCTTCTCGGCCTTAGCGCTAGAACCAGAGATAGAGCCGCGACGGCCACGGATCTTCTCTGCGCGATCCATAACGAAGCCGCGGAACGGAGCGAGGCCACTTCCCGCACAGGCCATGATCATTGGCGTGGTGAGGTCGTTTGGAGGCCTGAAGCCAGAGTGCGAAGGGCGGACGGTTACATGTGCTCGCTCTCCGACTTGAAGTCTTGAGAGGTAGGTGGATGCTACACCAAGATACTCCTCTGCGTCTTGGCTATCGGCACTAGATAGAGATGGGGCGTTGAGAACCGAGAAAGTAATTGAGCATTCTGATGGGTTGGCGAGAGGGGATGAGGAGATCGAGTACTGGCGGACTCGCATTGGGGGGAGCATAGCTAGGAAGTCGGCGATAGAGAGCTTGATGGATGGGTAGCGCATGAGTAGGTCGAGAGGGCTCACGCGCTTTTTGACGATCTCGGACGTGAACTTTGTAGGGCTTGAAGCGATGTAATTCAGCTCGGCCTGGACATCGGGGTCTTCCAAAGCGGCGTCGGCGAGGGTGATGAGATCTCGCTTGGATGCTGGCTGGGAGAGCTCGACGTAGGTGGATAGAAGCTCGAAGGCAGAGATATTAGTGTCCAAGGGGATTGTTGGGGCCGCTGCGCTGTTGGGGGCTTTTGTGATGCGCAGGTGTGCATCCCAGGGAAGCTCAAAGCGTTTGATCGCACGGCGAACAACAGTGCCTGGGTTCACGGGAAGTACAGCAAGGTAATCACCGCATTGATAGGCCATGTCGGTTGGTAACTTGAAACGGATGATTCTTTTAGCTGGCACATCAGGGTTTGTCAGGAGCTTGTTCTCGAGTACACATGCTTCCTCGAGTTGAAGACCTAATGCCGATGCACGGGTGCCAGATGTGATCTCGACCTCTAAAGATGAGCTTGGCTTGGTAGCCTGCTTGTCACCTCCTCCGAATTTAGCTGCGACAGCTGGCCAGAGTACAGAGTCACCCCAGCCATCGAAAGAGGTGAACATATCTCCTTCCGCTGCGTTAGCTGTGCCCAGTTCGCAAAGCCTGTTGCCTCCATTTTCTTTGACCATATCGTTGACCAGCTTGGGAATCCGGTGGAAGGTAGCGGCCCAATCGTCTTCTCGAAGTTAGCGAAATACTGCAGAAAAATGATGATAAACTTACGATGACCACAGCCGAATGTAGCATAGTTGACACCTTCTAAGCCATTGCCCTTTAGTTCATTGAGCCATTCCACAAAGTGCGCGGCGTTGTCTGGTGGTTGACCCTCATAGGAAGCAGTGATAAACACAACAGGGTCGTTCTTTGGGATGTTTTGTGATGCCGAATCCAGGAAATCAACCTTCGCTTCAAAGCCGTGCTGAAGCGCGTCTTGTGCGAGACGGTGTGCAAAGGTCTCACAAGTACCTGTGTTACTTCCGTAGAAGATGTACATGGGCTTGAGCTCCCCTTTAGGTACCGAGGGCGTGGGCTTCTTCTCTCTGCTGGCGATAGCAGACTCTTGAGCACCCGATGCGGCACTGAGAGAAAGGTTCAGCGAGGTAGGATCCAGGCCGTTTCGAAGAGTAGCCTTCATCTGGAAATCTTTCGGCTTGATAGTCAGAGTCTGCTTGATGCGCAAGTCGTAGCTTGGATTAGCCAAGGTGAAGTTGAAGTTTTGAATCAAAAGTGCTGTCATCAGCAAAGCCTCCTGCCAAGCAAAGGGTCTTCCAATGCAGCCACGAGCTCCATTTCCAAAAGGCTTCCAGCTGTTCTTAGGCAGCTTGTTGAAGTTTTCGTCGAGCATGCGCTCTGGCTTGAACTCTTCGGCGTCGTCGCCATAGACCTTTGGGTCCCGGTGAAGCTTGTTGAACAGGACTCCAATTGTCGAGTCTTTTTCGAGGACGTACTTTCCTCCACCAAGGGTCACTGGATCCTCCGTGTTCTTTGTTGGGTGAGCTCGCAGACCAACAATCGTGACACTTGGTCGCAGTCGTAGTGTCTCACGCATGATCGCTGTAAGATACGGCAATTTACTCATGTCGTCAACAGTGATCTTGCGCTTGCCAATGACAGTGTCAACCTCTTCCTGTGCCTTTTTGTAGACGGAGGGTGTCTTGAGTAGGTAGTAGAAGAGGAAAGACAGCATTCCAGAGGTTGTCTCATGGCCTATAAACCATAAGCATATGGTCAAAAAGGTTAGAACGGAGACAACATACCGGCAATCAAGAAAGTAATCATATTGTTAATGATCGACTCATCAGAGAGCCCCAACCCAGTCTGGGAATCTCGACCAAGAATCAAAGCGTTCATAAGATCCTTCTTCTCTGGCTGAGGATGCTTCTTGCGATCATCAACCAACTCCTGCGAAAGCTTCCGCATATACTCGATATTAGCCCGGAACTTGGTATGCTCGCCGGTCGGCAAGTTCTTCACCAGCCCAGGCAATCGAGCGCGATTACCAGATCCAACAAGGAACCCAGTCATCGCCTCAATAAAAGGATGCATCTCATCATGGTAAAACGAATTAAAGCGAGTCCCCATCGAGCAAAGAGCAATAGTATCGAGAGTCAGTCGCGTAAAATCATCAACCACCTGAATAGGCGTCTCGGGGCCCTGTCTCGCCCACTTCATCACCAACTGCGACGCAAGATCGTACATATCGTCGAACATTCCACGAATCATGATCGGGCCGAAAGCAGGAACGAGAATCCTATGCGCAGCCGCCCAATTTGGCTCTTCAGGATGGTGCGCTGTGAAAAGGCCATCGTGGACGCCCTCGCGGACCTCATTCAATGCCTGGCTTACGCCTTTCGTAAAGCGCTCTTCGTCGCAGACTTCGTTTACCAGCTCCTGCGAGCTCACGAAGACTCGCGGCTTTCCGAAGGTCGTTAGCTTGAAGATCTCGCCGTATGTATCAGCTAGTAGATCGAAAGATTTCAAGGGCGTCTCGGCGTCGATGTCCCAAATGTTGCCCAGAAACGGGACCCCGGCAGGACCGGGGATAGGAACTTCTTCAGAACTCATGGGTGAATCTGCTTAAACATACAGAGTATTCTGTTCGATGCGAAAAGCCTCTTTATAAGTCCTGATGCAATGTCGCATAAAGAGCGGGCTTCAGGGCGCCGACCCCGATTGGCCGGAAAGGGAAGAACGACCCGTCAGTATTAGGGCAACGACAAGAAGTCAGAAACATCCCTCCGACTCTCCGTGGAATAAGGCCTTATGCAACCCATATCCTGAATTGTGTAGCCTCCACCGGCACTTAAGCATTCTGGCTAAGAACGCATTAAACGCCCAATCCCCATATCCCCTTCATAAAGCCCACACGGCCCAGAGATGGGTCTATACTTGCCTGCGCCCGTCCAGCATCCACGCCTCGGCCCAGCGATCGGACCAATGAGGGAATCCATATTGGCAGAAAGTGGAAGTGTCTCGCCCCCACTAACGGGGAGGCCGATTTCTATGAAGGAGCAGAGCAGTTTCTTGGCTGAAAACGTAGTCTCGGGCGTGGCCAGAAAAAGGTTTCTCCCGCCTCCCGTCGGGGTTGGTGCGAATCCCGGTCCATGAAGTCATGCAGTCCTTGGGATTGTAAAATAGGCTTTTCTGACAGGCCAATTGACCGAGTCTTTACTTGGATCGGTAGCTCTTTCGAGACCGACCGCCACTTCTTGTTAATTGCTGGCCTTGTTACCTGGCTGGCGCGCAGGGCCCTTGCGTTGTGGCGTTGAATTATGACGATCAGGCGTGCAGTGTTCTGGTGGTAGCAAATGAGCAGAGATGGGATTATCCGGGGTATATCCAGGGATTGGCGGATGAGGGGTTTGTTTGCTATCACTGCCATTACGTCTTCTTGAATATCATGGATCATTCAAGACAGAAATGCGCAGATCGACTGAGCGTAGATTGCCTGATCGGCCATATAAGGTTCTATTGATGCTAGCATGCTATGCTAATGCCTAGACTCATAGCTAATATATCTAGAAGGTATACTTCGAGATACTAGGGGGCAAATCCTCCACCGCCGTTCCCCAAGAACTCTCCTTCTCTCCCAACGTCAATTCAAGTACACCCCCCTCTGTAAAGAAGTCATGCGTAACCCAATTCTTCGTCCAGGTCTTGCCATTAAGCTTCGCGCTCTGGATATAAATAGCCTTATAGCTCGGATCAAAGTTGACATTCCGAATAGTAGCCGTCTTACCCGTGAGGTCACTCTTGATACTTGCCTCCGGGAAGTAAGGAGGAGTAATCAGATAGACGTCCTGCCCAGGGACAGGCCAGAGACCAATCATGCTAAGCACAATATACGAGCCCATCGCACCGCTATCATCGTTGCCTGCAAGGCCGGCAACAGTAGTGTTGAACTGCGACGGGATGTAGAAGTGGGAGTACTTGGCTGAGAGGGCCGGGCGGCCGACGTAGTGGAATTGGAAGATGGGTAGGAAAGCCTGTTCGTCACCGACGTAGAGGAGACCGGATTCGTGGAAGAATTCCAGACGCTCAGTGAAAGAGTCCGCGCCGCCGAGAGTCTGGATTAAAGAGCCCATATCGTGCGGTGCGTAGAAGGTGTAGAGCCATGCGCTTCCTTCGTAGGTCTCGTGGCCGTCGGGGTTCAAGTAGCAGGATGTGAAATTCAGCAGAGGGCTGCAGAAGATTGGGTCCTGGTATCCCCATGTGCCATTCTCATAGCGAGGCTGAAGGAAGCCTGTGAACTTTGAGCCCTGGAGGCTAGAGGTTTGATCGCGCTTGTACATGTTGACCCAGTTTCCAGAGCGGTCGAGGTATTTCTCGTAATCTTCCGACTTTCCGAGCCCCTGTGCCATCTCGGCGATACAGAAGTCGTTGTACGCATACTCCACTGTTCGCGAGATACTGCGGGTATGGGTGCCATTGCCCAGGGTGTCGTGGTCGTACGTGGGGATGTAGCCGAGGGACTTCCAGTGAGCAAGGCCGCCACGTCCTTCGATATCCCAGTTTGGCGGCTCAATCTCTGCGTCCTTCACGACAGCTTCGTACGCAGTATCCCAGTCCACGCCGGGAAGCTTCTTCACGTAGGCGTCGGCCAGGACGGTATCAGCGTTGGAGCCGCCTTGGGTGAAGCCCTTGCAGAGAGACATTCGACAGTCAGGGAGGTAGCCCTCGAAACGGTAAGTATCGACCAGACTGCGCAGCATGAGCGATTGGGCATGGGGATCCATCAGAGTCAAAAGAGGATGGATGCTTCGGTAAGAATCCCAGATACTAGTAAAATTAGCATCCAGTCGACGGGCCTATTTCTCTACACAGAATGATCTTACCAGTAGAAGCTGTCAAAGTATGGCTCGTCGCTCTCCCACAAGGGGTTCTCGCCAGTATAGTCCTGAGGACTGATCATAGTCCGATAAGCACCACTCCAGAAGATCGTCTGCAGCTCCTTAGAGACACCAGTTGCATCAACAGAGATTGTGCTGAGCTTCTTCTTCCAAGCAGACTCCGCCGCAGCAACAGTTCCCTCGAAATCGTAGTCCGGTTGCTCATCCTCTGCATTCTTGCACGCCTGATCAACGCTCAAGAAACTCATTCCCACACGGACAAGCAGATTGTTGTCCTCAAGATTCTGGAACCGAGAGAAAGTACCCCCAGAGAGACTCTTAGCAGACACAGTCCCATTCAAATGAACAGAGGTCTTATTAAGAGTAGATCGGTTATTCATCCAAGCCCCAACATCCCGAATCTCAGCACCCTTGAAATCGGCACAGAAGTAGGACTTATAGCTCCCATCTCCGAAACTCGGACTAAACGAACCACTCCCAGTCAACCGCCCAGTCTCCTCATCAACCGCCGCACTCCCATTAGTTCTCGTCTGCGGCAGATCCATAAGATCGACCAGAACCACAGGGCTAGTAATAGCCTTGTCAAAATTAAACCTATAAAGCGCCGAGCGGTTCGTAGCAGTCATCTCCGCAAACACGCCATTAGCCAAGGTGATCCCAAAGTACCCAGGCGAAGCCTTCGGGGCCGTCTGGTTCCACGAAACCAGTCTATCAGACTGCTGCCATTTGCAGTTCTTCAGATCGTCGTCTGGGCACGATTGCGCGAAGATGGGGAAGTTGCCCATCGACGGCGAGCCGCCGGTACCGTCGTCGTGCATGTGGCTGAATCCGTACACTATTTCCTTTAGTATCGATCCATGGATATTCAAGAATCAAAGCTACTGGGTTCATACCTTCGGGATCATCGTAGGCGAAACCTGCTTCGTTTTCACCGACAGTGTCCGCGACAGCCTTGACCATGCCTTTGTTTATCAGCATAGCACGGGATAGCATTGACAGCAAGACTTACCGTATGGCATCGTTGCGCCGGCGAATACATGGCCTGACGTATCAATGTTAGTGTCTTCTCAACATCCATACAATAGAAGGCTACCTACCTCCATTGGCTGTCCCAATGAATGGATCTACATAGTCCAGCGGATTGAACTCATTGTCTCTCGTATGCGTCGTGAGGGTACTCTGCGTCGCGAGGGCAGCGGAGCCGTATAGCGCGACGGCGCCGAGGAGATCGCGCGCGCGGCTGGGAATCATGCCGATGGGTTCGACGTAAACAGTGAACAGTGATGAAATAGGAAGGGCTTCGAGCACGAGCAGGAAGCTTTATTAAAGGCTGGCACGTTGCATTCGTAGCAGCCGCAGGGGCACATTCAAGATCAACAATGGGGTTGCCCGGTCGGGAATGCGGGGGTCGGGCTTTTCTTTTGGGCACTCCGTATTTGCTTCTGGGCTGGCATTATCATTCAATGCTAAGACGTGTTATGGAAGCAGTATTTGGTAACTTGTTTATTAATGGTTATGTTTCTTATGGCTACTGCATGAATTGCACTCTCAGTTGCGTGTATGGCAATTGAAACGGAGTCATACAGTGATCTCGCTTATACCTCTGAGCACCGATCTCTGCTTATGCGGGGGTGGGGATGCTGTATGCAACGCTTGTCCACTACTCAACAAGCAGAGAGCGGTTGGCTGCAGTCCGTGATAAATTAAGGTGGGCTGGTCTTGCCTGTCGGGTCTATATACACCGAGTATCACACGTGCCGTAGGACCTGGCACTCGCAGATCTATCTACTATTACTTATACTACCAGCTGCATGTGGGTTATTGAGAGAAAGAGATGGTCACATTGAAGGCTCAATCGTCTTGAAAGTATATGTACAGATTGTGCGTTTATGATAATCCGACAGGAAACGCAAACTAGACAACGCCGGCTTCTAACCAGACAACGAAAGACCAGAGAAAGGATATCAACAAGAAAAGCCTCCGAACACGAGTGGCGGCATAAGAGCAAGCGAAGGAAATAGTCATTAACGCCGTAGCCACCACGCTGGACGGGCGAGTTCGGGCAGGCCATGCATTGTTGCGGCGGGATTGTGACTACGACGGCGGAGGAAGGCTCACGGAGCCGGCGTATGCGTGGGAACATCAAACGAACAAATCCTAGGGGGAAATAGTCCTATGATCGAATCTGTCCGTAGCCACTGTTCCGCCACTCGGTGGCTCTCCACTCGCTCTGCTTCCAGTCTCCCTGGTAGTTCTCCATCTCGGAGCGCTCGTTGGCGTTCTGGTTGTCGCCGAGAGCGTTCTCGAGACGGCCCTTGCTGCGCTGGCGCATGCACCACCACAGGAAACCTGCGACAGCGGCCGCGCCAACGACACCTGCGGCAGCGTAGACGCCGATATGTGCGCCGTTGCCGAGTTTGTCCCACTTGTCGCCGACGGACTCTGGGGGCGTCTTGTTCAGCTCTTCCACGGTGGTGGAGTTACCCTCGACAACCTTGATGCTCTCTGCGCTTCCGGTGCGGTCTCCGTAGGTGTATTCCTTGCCGGAGTGGAAGTCCTTTGCGCGGATGCTCTTGACGCTCATGGTGAAGGGAGCCTCGTCCCAGTTGACATAACCACCAGCCCATTCGACGGTCCAATGGTTGGTTCCTGGCGTACCGGCAGGCCAGATACTGACCTTGATCTGGCAGGGAGTTTGGGGGTAGTTTGTGCCGCCGAGAGTCTTGGGGTCGTCCTTGGTGAGGTTGCGGACCATGGTGTTGTCGACCCACCACTCCAGGTAGTTCTCGGTCCAGTAGGTGGTGTAGTTGTGATATTCGGTGTCGGCGTTCTCGACGGTGTGAGTCGTTCCACGGCCGTAGGTGGTGGTGTTTCCCTTTCCGAAGAAATCGGTCTGGACAGCGTTGGTGTCGTTGCCGACCCACTCCCAATCGATCTCGTCCAGATCGTCAGATTCCAGCACGACACTGCTGATCATACCGTCACCCGGAGACATCTTGACCCAGGACTCGACGACACCGAAGAAGATGTAGAAGTTGGAGGTGACAAGGACGGCCTCGCCTTCCTTGGACAGGGTGAAGTCGGCGCCATCGTCGTTATACACGGGCTGGATACTGTTGGTCATATTCCAGATGGTATCGTCGAGGGTGGAGTTGAATTGCCAGGTGTGTTCGGTGCCCAGGGCCGGGTCCGCGGGGCAGTCCATCTTCATCGGGTTACATTCACTTGATGTTTGGGCGGCAGCGTAGCCAGCCAGCGCCGTCACGGCGGCGATGCTAAAGAAGCGCATGATGAATTCCACAAAGATTGAAAGAATGGACCGATCTAATCGCGATCTATAAAGAGTGGATGTGCGAGAGCACGGAAGGAATGGACGTGGAAGGTGACCACAGCGAGAGATGGAAAGAGAAAGGGTGAAATGGGAAAACAGACGCCACGGACCATAGTGGATTTGGGATTAGCATGATGGCTAGCCCCAAAAAAGCAAGATTATGATTTCTTGGTGTTTCTGTAAGGGGAAGGGATTATTGCGGGTTCTTCACGCTAAACACTTTCTGGGTTTAGTGCCAGGCACCTCTTGCCCCGATCAGGACTAGCACTGGCCTAATCGGGCTGTAGCGGGTGTGCCCTTCACTCTTCGTCTCTTTTTCGAGGCCATCAGCTTCTCCGCGCCCGTCGATTGGTGCTCCAGAGGGTCCAGATAAGGCGATCCGCCTGCAGATTCAGGGGCTGCAGCAATTTGATAGCGACCAAGTTGCTGCTTGGTCGCAACGGATAGAGCAATCTGGAAGACTCTGCTCGATCCACGGAGTACGGATCCAATCTACGGAGTACAGAAAGGGGCAACTCCACTGATAAACGAACTCGTTCACGCTCCTGAGACCCCCGGGCTATTTCGAGCTCCCAACTTCCTAATGTCACCGCCACCGTCCCACCGCAATCACCCACAAGCCACTAGTTTCTCAAATGGGGCCCGATCCCTTCCACTGATCCTTACGTGGGCCTGTCTCGTCTGCAAGCGAACCAGTCTCGATAACAACTCCATCGTGAGACATTATCTCTCCTCCTCCTATTCGCCTATCCCAAGGACGCCGACAGCGAAGCTTTGAGGCGTCCGCCCGTTACGTAGTCCTCGATTACGGGGAGGGGAGAATGGAGTACACGGATGCATGCTAAGTGTGCCACAGCATCATCTTACTCGGTGTGTGGTGGCACGGCGTTCACGCCCCTGACATCCCCGGCAGCCATCCGGCTAAATATTCAAGAAAGGATTCCATTCGCAGACGTAGCCGTAGACTTAATTAGCTCATTACTCGTGTCCTTCATATCAGCAAGGCAATCATTAATCATTGTACCTGCATAGCAGGCCCATCCCTCTCCCCGCCCTCGCATCACCTGGGCAGGGTCCACGGGTTGTGTACTCCGTAGACCAGCCTAACTGAGATACACCTTCGCCGGCCGCCGCACATCATCCCGATGCCGACGCGGCTTCTCAACCACATACTCCGATCCCGCGCTGCGTCTTCTGCGGCTCCGGCTGCGCGACTGCGTGGTCACTGGCACTGTTTTCACTCGGTCGGAATCCGCGCCGAAGGGCCATGCGCCGGGAAGTCGGCAGAGGCGCCACAGCCAGAGCAGGAGGAGAGTCCCTGCGATCGAGCCGATAACGATGCCCGCGATCCCGCCGCCGGAAATGGTGCTGGGGCAGCCTTCGGGGGCGCGGGCGTGGAGGCCACTAATGGGTGCCTGGGTTTGTTAGTAGAGGACTTGACTCCGTAATTGGGCCCGAGTTCTATTTCTGGTCCTGGCTCTGGTTCCGGCCCGAAGTGCGAGCCATGGATGCGGTGGGACTAACCATGGTGAATTGGTGCTTTATTGACAACTTTATGCTCTGTACTGGTTGCTCAAGCTTTCAGTGGGAATTCTTCTTCTTTTCACGGTATGTACTTCTGCAGAGGCGGATGGGTCAATGGCGATGCAGGAAAGCGGAGTCGTCGAAGGTACTCCGTCTTGTCTCTCGCGATTCAATGCCACAAAATTCGGACTCTCTGGACTCAATTTGACAACCGCAGAGACTTGTAGCAAACTGAAAGCAGAAACCGGCGGCAGGATAAAAATCCAAGCGAGACCCAGCTTATACATAACAACCCCTCAGCGGCACAATCCCAACCTCCCGCCTGGGCATGACGTCAAAGAGTTGGACAGTCAGCGTCCAGCGGCTGAAAGAGAAGCGATCTTCGCCTTCTGGACTCACAAACAGGATATGTCGAGCCGGGGGTCGATTCGAGACTCGCCGATTGGCTACCAGATCGATCTGTCGCCAATCCAGCGCGGGACAGTGCTAACGGCTTAGCGATGGGGCACCCCAGCTCGACTGATCTCCTGCGCTGCGGAGACGGAGAATAAGTGACGTGGATTATGCAGTTTGCTCAGCTCTCTCTTCGACCAGTAACATTAGCTTAGATTTTCTAACTATTCCACAGTGGCTAGGAGTCTCTAATCACTCCGTAATTGCGAAGAGTATCACTGCTGGCTCAAATCTACATGTCCCGGCGAAGGAGGCACGACCCCAGTCTCCCACACTTTCGCATCCTTGCCGAGCTCAAACTCGATCATCCCGCCATTGGCCATTACATCTTCATGCTCGAACCAGTTCTTGCCCCATTGCTTGCCGTTGATCTTCACGCTCTGCACGTACATTCCCTCTTCGATTCCGGAGGCCTTAATTCGAAGCGTCTGGTTCCCGTTGATCGTCATATTCATGTCTGGGAACCATGGCGAGGAGAGCAGGTAGACTGGCTGTGTGACGATCGGGTAAATACCAAGCATTTGCCACAGAAGCCAGGAGTTCATTGCGCCTGCATCGCTGTTGCCGGGGATGCCGTAAGTGGCGTCCTTGAAACTGCGACGCTTAGTATCAGCTCTTAAGGTGATGCGGGGATCTTACTATTGCTCGGCGAGGCTGCGGGATTGCGCAACGCTCTTGTACTGCTTGTTGATGTAGTTGAATAGGTAGGGTGTGGCGAAGTCGGGTTCGTTGCTATAAGGAGATGATTAGTACTAGATGCAGATGTGGAATAGAGTGCTTACCCGATGTTGATCAGGGTGGTAATTCCAGCGCCATTGGCGCCGAGATTCTGCTTTGACATGTTGGGTTTGAACTACATTCGTTAGCATGTCCACTCACACCACATGCATAATCACTCACCATAACATCAAGACGCTTCTCAAAGGTGTCCTCTCCGCCCATAAACTTAATCAAAGTCTTCACATCGTGTGGGATCACGAATGAGTATTCTGCAACGAGAAATTAGCATCCCATAAATCAAACCTAGGTATTCTCGAAGAAACTCACCCCATGGAATCCCCTCATACGTATAGTCCGTCCACTCACACCCATAGCACAACAAAGGATCATACCCCGAGCTATTAAACTTCCCATCCGAAAGCCTCGGCGCAAGGAACCCCGTGAAATTCAAGCTCTTAACATCATGATCCCAGATATTCTGCCACCCAGCGGACCGATTCATATACTTATCTACATCTTCCGGCATTTCTCCCTTCGCAACAACCGCAAGCGCATAGTCGTTCAAACTATACTCGACCGTCCGCGAGATCGAGCGCGTATTTCGGTCTTCAGAGACATATCCTAGCTCCTTCCAGTCGTCGAGCCCCCCACGGCCCTCTTTCGTGCTCGCCGAGAAATCGGTAGGGTTGAATGTATTGTAGGGGGTTACTTCTGCATCTTTGACCATGGCTGCGTAGCCCTCTGTCCAATTGATGTTTCCGCGGAGGCCTTTGATGTAGGCATCTGCGAGGACGTTGTCGGCATCGGAGCCGCCTTGGGTTAGGCCGTTCCAGTTGCCGGAGCGGCCGTCTGGCATATAGCCTGCGTGTCTTCAAGATGTTAGAGATGGGCTTGCTGCGGTGAGGTTTGACATACTTGTAGATATCGATGAGGCCGCGGATCATGGACTCGTAGTACTCGGGCTGGAAGATATGGTAGAAGCTGACTGTGCAGCGGAAGATATCCCCTGTTTCTTGTTAGATATCTCAAGCGCTTAGTGTGGTAGATAAGCACATACACATTGTATAGAAGTCGTCCCAGTAAGGCTCTTCAGAGTCCCAGAGCGGGTTCTCGCCCGTGCGGTCAGACGGCATCAGATGCATGAAGTACAAAGAGCTATATAGAAGCCTGACGTGGGTATTATTCGCCGAGTCGTCGAGTGGAACCTGGATCTTGTTGAAGACATCCTTGTTCCATTCGTTCACGGCGTCGGTGACAGTATCGTTCAGCTTCCAAGATGGGATCTCTTTCTTGATATATGAGCGTGCTTTAGCAACTGAGATAGACGAGATGCCCACACGGGAGGTCAGCTGCGAGGCAGGTCCATTGTTCCAGCTCATCAGCACGCCGATGCGGTTGTTCATGGGGCCAGCTGTGACCTTGTTGTCCTTGCCAAAGGTCGGAGTACCAATCTCGCCATTGGCAAGGTTCTGATAGTTTGGTATAGGATCTGTGTTGATGCCAGAGAAGGTCTTTGCTTGGTCAGGGCTGTCGGACAGTTCGCCGTAGAAGTAGACCGTGAATGGTGCTCCTGCTTGATGTTAGCGTGGTATATTCCTCTCTGCTGCGATACTCACCTGCGTTCCACCCGCCAATGTATGTGCCGTATCCCGAGTATGATTTGCCATCTTCTTCAATCTGGATTTCCCCACCGATGAAAGCCTGGCTGCCGGTGTCGCCGGGGGATGCAGGGAGGTACTGTTATACTTAGTTCAAGTTCACTACCCTCAATCATGCAGTCCAAGCACCTACATGGGAAACATCCACCAGGATATGCTTCTCGCCCTTTGGAAACGAATACTCCATAATACCAGCATGTCTCGATGCTGACAGCTCCACTTTAACGCCGTTCTCAAGCTGCGTCTTGAAATACCCAACTTTGGCCACATCATCACCAACCTGTCGATTGTAGTTAGCCAGAATTCAGCCCACGAAGAACACAAACCCACCCTCGGCTGACTATAAGTCTGATTATCCAGTATATTAACCGGCGCCTCCACACTCGTCAACGGCATCTGCGCAACAAGCCCATACTTCGGCGCACCACCCGTCCCGCTCTCATGCATCATACTAATGCCCGTAACATTGCCATCAGGAGTCCACCCCCCGTTCAGCACAGCAGTATCCCAGTCCTTCGCAGTCGAGTCAATACCGACCTTCACAACGCCGAAAGGCCGCGCGCCGCCAACGAAAATATCTCCGCCGCCAAACCCCGTCCCATCGGGCCCTTCAGCTCCAATCATCGGATTCACGTACTGCGACAGGTCGACAGCAGCGATGCCACCGACAAGCATCGCCAGCCCCAGCGGGGCCAATCTAGTAGCTCTCTTCATTGCCTTAAAGCTGTGAAGTAACAAGCTAGAAGCTTAAGGAAGGCACGTTCTACGAAGACAGCGTAGGAACCCACCAGGAACCCCTCGCTTTATACATTCCGCGCAAATCCAACGCCTAAGCGGTGAAGTGGTGTAACCCCAAAGCATCGGGGTCGTCGCCCCCGAGCAAGTGGAGGCTATTCCAGCTTCCCCGCATGTGCGGACAATTCGTATACGGAAGGCCAGGTCGGCTCGCGGCTGGAAGCGCCATGACATAGCGATCGGCGTGCTCTCCGAGCGCAGATGTAACGCTTATGGTACCTGGGTCTGAATTATGAGATTGCGACTAGTGAGGTACGGCGACCAGTGCGGGATAGCCGAAGCTTGACTCGACTCGATCGCGCTAGGGCCTAGTGGATTTACAAGTACTCGAAGGGTATTTATATTGAAGATGTAGAATTGATTCAAAATGCCACAGACTCCGTCCCATGATATCATAAACAAACGACCCCATGTCCAGCCAGGGACTAAGATGCTAGAAAGAAGATGTAACTCGTTATCGTCCTTCGATGTAATCTCTGTTCTCAATCGTGACGCTCTTGGTCATGTGGTTGACCTTGTAGACACCGACAAGTCGGGAAGCAAGTTCGAACTATGATTTATTAGCATGGGCAGAGGAAAGGTGTGAAGAATGTACTCACCATATTGTTTCTTAATGAAATAACAATAAACTGGGCGTTCTTTGTTCGTTCCTTGATATACGAAGCCACAATAGAGACCTAGACAGATTAGAATTGCCCATCAAGAAAGGACAGACAGTACTCACATTTCGGAAATCCAGAGCGGCATCAATTTCGTCCATGACATATAGAGGCGTTGGCTTGTAGTGGTGCAGGGCAAAGACCAGAGCCAAACTGGACAGTGTCTTCTCACCACCTGACAGGTTACCAATGTTCTTCCAACTCTTCTTCGGAGGCATGACAGAGAAAAGAATGCCCTCAGAGAAGGGATCTAATGAGTCGACCAACTCTAGCTCTGCATTACCGCCCATGGTGATCATCTGGTACATTTCCTTCAGACGAAGAGATATAATACCGAATCCTTCCATGAAACCATTGAGACGGGCTGATCGGAGTCCATCTAAACGTGCCTTGGCACCATCTCTAGTACCCAGCGCTGTTGCCAGATCTGCAGAGCGAGATTCATGCTCGGCGTTTCGGCGGCGGTACTCCTCAATCACACTGACATCGACAGGAGCGTTCTGTACCTTCTCTTCAAGGGCTGCGATCACAGCCTTGAGAGATTCCTTGTTCATAGCATCCAGCTCATCCTTGGTGAAGGTCTGGAGCTCTGTAGTTTCTTGCTCCTCGCCAAGATCGCTGACGTTCTGGAGAACCAGCTTGGAGAGCTTCTCCTCCCAGTAGCGGCTGCGCTTCTGGTTCTCAGTCAGAGCCTTCTGGTTCTCGTCCAGCTTGTTCCGCATCTCGATCTCAGTAGCGCGCGTCTCGTTGAGCTCAGCCACCTTCTCATCCAGCTCTTCCTTCATAGTCTGGAGGTCGCTCTTCTTTGCATCGAGTGTCTGTAGAAATTAGGATCTGAAAGTCCGCGTATAATAAGGAAGTCTTACATTTTGAGCCTCGTCAGCCTTTTGTCTCCACTCAGAAGCATCATTGGCCTGGCTCTCCACATCCTCCTCGAGCTTCCCAAGATCCTCGGAAATCTGGTTCAGCTCCTTCTCAGAACCATCGCGAGCCTTAGAGTGCTTGGTGATGAGCTTCTCGTTCTTTGACATCTGCACCTCTGCGTCGGAGATCTCCTCGGCAAGCATGCTAATCTGCTCTTTCAGACCATCGACCTTGGCCTTCTGGCCACGTAGGCGAACACCACCGACTTCCATGATCTTGCCCTGCAGCTCTTGAATCTCTTCCTCGATGCCGCTCTTTTGACTGTTGAGATCCTCGATCTCGCTGTTCAAGGCCTCGATCTGTTCTTCAAGGGCGTTTGCTTGGGACGCATCTGTCTTGGAAGGTTTGTGCTCGGCACTAATTTCCTTCACACGCCGTTGCGCATCAACGAGACTGCGCTTAGCGCTATCGATCTCAATCATAATCTTCTGAATTTTTGTTTGCACGCGAGGGATTTCTTCTGTCTTCTCGCGCACTTGAGATTCGATGTTCCGTTGCTTCTCTTGGAAGTTCTGGAACTTGCGCTCTAACTCCTCAAGATCTGACTCCAGACGGGTCACTTGTTCCTTGGTAGTGTCTGCGACCTGCTTGGATGACATACCACCACGGGCAACACGAGTACCACCACCACTCATAGTACCAGAGACGTCAATCAATTGACCATCCAGTGTGACAACTCGCCATCGACGAGCACCGTAGGCAATACGGTTAGCCTGCTCGAGGTCCTTGGCGACAAGAGTGTTCTGCATCACGCTGTAGAAGGCAGGAGCAAACTTGGGATCCTTGGGCTTGACAAGGTCAAAGAGTCGGGGCACACTCTCGGGAGTGTAGATGGTCGACATGTCTCGCCGAGGGAGACGGTCGAGCAGGATAAAGTTGGCTCGGCCCAGGTTGTTCTTTCGCAGATAGTCGATACAATGCTGACCAACTTCGACGGTCTCCACGACCATGTTCTCAAGCGCAGGACAAGCAGTGGAAATAGCAACATCGTATTTCTCGTCAATGGTTCCCAGATTACCGAGGCGACCATGGAACCCATCAATACGACCAGACTCCTTCAAGCGCATCAATCCTGTCAAGACACTGCCGCGATTGTTTGTGCTCGCAAGGCTACTCCTGGCTTCATCGGCCTTCTGCCTAGCGCTGGAAACATGAGACCGGACCTCAGGCTCACGAGCGACGTATTTCTTGAGGTCATTTTGCAGCTTCGCTACCTCAGCCTCCAGACCTTCCTTTTGAGCCTGCCTTTCTTCAAGGTCGGTCTGTTTTGTCTGCAAGGTTTCCTCGATCGTGCCGATCTTGCCTTGTGCTTCTTCCAGCAGAACAGCGCCGGCGTTGCTTCGCTCACGAATAATGTCCAGCTCACTCTGTGCAACCGCAACAGATGATTGCTTCTTGTTGATCTTCTCGTTCCAAGGCTCGAGAGACTTCTGCTTGGTAGCAATCTGGTTGGAAAGTCCTTCTGTCTTTCCTTTAAGGCCTTCACGGATCGTGTTGAGTTCTTCCTCTTCGGTTGCCATCTCCTTCTCGAGCTGAGACGTCTCTGCGGTCTTGCGCTCGATGTCGTCGGTGAACTTCTGAACAAGGCTCGTGCATTCAGATGCAGCAAGGCGGCTCGTTTGCATTGTCTTTTCGAGCTTCTTCTGCTTTCCGAGCAGGAACTTCTTCTTTTCTTCGAATTTGACACCTTCCTTGTCGTACTTGGCCATTTCTTTCAGAAGCTCTTTGTTCTGCTTTTCCATGGATTCGTACTCGCGAACGCCGCGCTTGTAGGCCTTCTCAATCTCCTTGATGCCAGCCTCATTGCCTTCGTGCTTCTCAAGCTCCATATTGAGCAGCTCTTGCATTTGAAGGATGGCTTCTTCGGTGACACGAACATTGTCAGAACACTCGTTGATGTAGATCTGGTAGAGGGCCGATTGCTTCTCGGCGAGTTCATTCTCGTCACGGATGTACGCAAGAGCCTTGTTCTTCTTATCTTCAAGGGCAGTCTTTTCCTTCTCAACGTGCTGGACACGGTTGTTCTTCTCCATACACACGTCGTTCAAAGTCTCCAACTCGGTGGCTGCTTCGTCGATCGGGGTCTTATACTTTGAGGTTCCAATTATATCCTCCAAGTACTCGAGAAGACCTTCGTCGTGCTCATTCATGGCCTTGGCTTTCATTTGCGCAATCGACTCGACCTCACCCTGCAAGATCAGGAATCGCTTGTGGTCGAGGTCAATTCCCCGATCGCGGAGGAATTGTCCAACATAGGTAAAGTTCGTCTCCTTCTTGTTCATGTAGTATTTGCTGCTGTTGTTCTTGAATGCTCGGCGGGATACGATCAAATGAGAGTCAGGGATAACATCATGGCCGCCATCCGGACGATCCAGAACTTGTTCGAAGTGAACCTCGACCTCACAGTAAGGCAAGTCTGGATACTGAGCAGAATTATGAATCAAGGCAGAAATCTTGCCCTGCCGCATTTTGCTAGCGCGGAAACCGAAGACAAAGAGAAGAGAATCAATGACGTTCGACTTGCCAGAACCGTTGGGTCCAACAACGGAAGAAAAGGATGCATGGAACGGCCCAACAACCTGCTTTCCAGCATAACTCTTAAAATTTGTGAGGATCAAGTTCTGGATGATCATACGGGGCTTGGGCTCGGCGGGTTCCTCTGGTGCTGGAGCAGCTACATTCCTAGACTTCATAACAATGTCCATGGGCCTTTCCAGAACCGTTGAATTCGGGTTGATGATCGAGATTTGAGATTTGGGCTCTTCTGGTTGCTTTGAAGGCGAGGATTGGTTGACGGCGGCATCGGTGATATCGGAGAGAGGCGGTACACTTTCCCGTTGAGCCCGCGCTTCAGGCTCTGGCGACGCGGACGGCTCTGGAGTCGGAAGTGAGCCCTTTGCCGGCTTCGGCGTGAGAGAACCACGACTCTTGCGGGGATGAGCCATACTATGTTTTTTCAACGCTGCCTGGTTCGAAGGCGAATCAGGATCAGCTTCCACCGCCTCAGTGCTCTTTCTCTTCAATCTTGGTTTGGCAGATGGCGTTTCAGGATCAGCTTCCGCAGAAGCCATGCTGACATCGTCATCTTCCTCCTCCTCTTCCTCTTCAGCTTCGACCTCTTCGTTCTCGTCGTTATCCGTAGCTTGCGACGCATCCGATTCGTCGGCAACCGAAGGTCGGGATTTGCGCGCGGGTTTTACGGTCGAGGGTGTCGTTGGTTCTAATGTCAGCCGCTTTGAGGGACGCCTCCCCTTGTTCGGGACGGGCGTGTATTCCTGTTCCTCCTCTTCAGAATCCTCGTCGTCATCGTCGTCGCGAGTCGCGGTTGGTGTTTCATTGCCCGAGATCTCTGATTCGGAGGTCTCTTCGAGGGCGTAGCTTCGGCGGGAGGCCGCCCGACGCGAGGGTCGACCCTGGGATACAGAAGCCATTATGCGCAAATTAGTCGGAGCGCCTGCTTCATGAGGCGCGAGGGGTAAGGGGGAGATGAGATGATGAAAGTGAGTCGCAATCAAACGGGAAGTGGGTTGTTTACGTCCCGCCTAAAGGGGTTTAGCTGCGCTTACTGCCATAACAGACCCCTCACCGCCAGTAATTACGGTCGCAATACACAAAATTACTAAAATTACACGCTCTTTCGACATCCGCCGGTCCTGTTGTTCACCTTTCACACCTCTCAAGACTTACAATGGCGTCCTGGGCGGACTTTGATAACATCTTCAACTTCAACAAGAAGTATCACTATGAGGCTAAGGTCGTGGAGCTTATCGTGAGCAACCGGCGGGTGCTCGAAAACCAGCTCTTTGCTGATCGGCTGCTTGCTCTGCTTGGGATCAAAGGAGGTAACGCATCACGACTGCAGCTTATCCTCGCTGGCTTACTGACATGCTGCAGTGACCAAAGTGTATCCTCCCAAGACAAATTCCGAATTGCGATCTCTAGTCGATCAAATCGTCTCCTCCGAATTCGATATCCATCACAAACAAGCCTTGATCTATTACATCCTCAAGGACTGTCGCAATGCCCAAGGCGCAGCAGCTCAATTTGCGCAATCCTGTCACTTCCCAGAGAAATACCGGCTTTTCATTGAGGGGCTTTGGCACATGGATCGTCTAGACTTCCGTGTATGTGCAATTCTAGGAAGACAAGCCATGAATTTGGAGTTTTGGAGTTGCTCATAAGCTTTCTAGGCCGCAATCGAATACCTCGCCGAACCCTCCCTCATTCCAACCTTCCCTGACGAAATTCTATACGCCCTCACTCTTCCCCAAATTGCGAAGCACGATGACAGCCTTGCTGTCGCTTATTACCTCACCGCCGCCCCACCTCTAGCAACTGAGAAGGTCCAGCGAGCATTCTTTGAGACACTTTCGCGATCCAACATCACAGAGGCGTTTTTCTTTACCCGCAAATACGACGAGTTCTATCGTCAAGCTTATTTTGCCCAGCTCATCGAATTCGTGCTTAAGACATCGCCGGGTCAAACTCGATCGAAGCGCGCAATGGAACTCGTTGGACTGCCACTGGATGATGATGAGGAGGCTTGGTTCCAGGATTCATTACTTCATGGGAACGCAAGCAATCTCCAAGGCGCTAAAGATACATTGATGATGCGTTTCTTGGCAACCGGGAGAACGAATGCGCTGGCCGCAGAGTTGGAATCACTGGGAGGCAAGAAGGTGGAAGGTCTGAATTGGGATGACCTGCGAGAGAGCATGCGCTCTTCGGGGGCAGCTACATCGCAATGAATTTGATGAAAAGGAAATTTAGCACTAGTAGGAGTTCCGGATTTCAATGAATGGGATGAATTGCACTAAGTATTCTTGTAATTGGGTGACATATAAGCCATTGTAATCGTTGCTTTTGCCAGAACAAGACTAGCCCAAGGCACCTGGCTGGCTGTCGGCAAGGCTGAATCGTGTCTGGACGTCTTCCGCGCTTAGGTGAGTGCATTCATCCCCTCTCAAATAACTCAGAATGAGCGGCGTAGAGCTTGGTCTTGGTATTGTTGCTACTCTCGATCTTTGCTTGAAGTGTGTACATCACTGCTGTCGGGCTACCCCGCACTAACATACTATGCAGACACGGCAAAGCGCTCGTCAGTAAATACAGGTCCTTCAAAAATGCCGAACATGGAATCGAGGAGCAGGCTGTTGCCATTGAAGCCACATGGCTGAAAATGTCCCAGCAACTTGCTTTCTTAAAGCGTATTTGGGAGACTCTACCCGAAGACTACCAAGACCTCCAGGGTCGTATTCTTGGGATCTTGGAACGAAAGCTACAGCACGCTGTAGCACAGTTAAGCAAGGTCGAGAAGCGCTTGGACCACTCTATTGGAGCATTTGATAAACGGAAAGCAGCGAAGTATGCTTTGCTTCTCAAAGAAAACCTCCAAGATGCAGTCTCAGATCTACAAGGCTGGCAGAAAGAGTTCGATCCAACATGGTTCTTGGCTTTACGAACTCCAGATAAAGCCATTGATAATGAGCTAGCCAAGGGCCCTGGAACAGAAAGACTATCGACTGCCCGGCATGTCCGGGGTGCACTTAAAACAGGGTCACCGCAGGGAAGGTCAGTCTTCTTACCCGCAGACGAACTTGGCTCAGCAATCGAGTCTACGATTCCCTATTCGACTTCCAAGATTATGGAAATTCAAAAAGTCGGACAGTTCATTATAGACTCAGCAGATTGCGCTTCGAGAAACGACGCTGCAGATTTCGGCAAAGCTGTACGAGATTTGGCCTTGAGACTACAGAAGGTCGACGCAAGAGAGTTTCACCTCCTCAAATGCCATGGTGTAGTGAGAACAAAAGATCTGAATACACAGAAGTTACTCTCATATGATTTTGTGTTTCACATCCCTCAGGGCTTTCAGCGTCCCCAGAGCCTTCGAAGCCATCTCCTTTCACAAACGACCTACTCTTTGACTGACAAGATTAGTCTTGCGAAACAGCTTGCAACGTCAGTAAATTATGTCCATGTTCTTGACTATGTGCACAAGAACATCCGGCCAGAGACTGCGCTTGTCTTTGAAGGTTTCGAATCTACTCAGGTGTCATTGTTTCTGGTCGGCTTCAGAGCCTTCCGAATGGCTGAGAGCAAAACACTACGCCTGGGAACCTCGATCTGGGCGGAAGAAATATACCAGCATCCTGAAAGGCATGGACTTAGTCCTTCTGTGGACTATGTCATGCAGCATGATATATACAGTCTAGGTGTTTGTCTACTGGAGATTGGACTCTGGCAGTCTTTTGTTGATGACAGTGGACATGTAAGAATACCAACGGCTGATGACAATGATCAAGAATCAAAATCCATCGAGATGGGATCGCTAGGAGAGCTCTATATTTCCCTGGCGCGCAAGAAGCTCCCTACGAGGATGGGTGACCAGTATACTCGGATTGTTGTCAATTGTTTGACATGCATGGATGCCACCAATGTTGATTTCGGCGATCCGCAAGAGTTTGAGGACGAGGATGGGATCTTTATTGGGGTCAAGTACATTGAAAAGGTAAGAGTTCTCAACATATCATTCCCATATCAAGATATGGAAAATTGAAAGACTATGTGGACAGATTCTTCTTCAACTTGGTGAAATATCAGTCTAGCAGCACCATAAGTCAACATATTCTAGGCCTACAAAAAGCATCTTTGGGGTCACGTCTAAATCTTCTATTTTCTTGATAATTTCTCTGGTCTTTGTAGCTTGGACCATATGAAAATCGAGTCAAAATAAGAGCTCCTAGGTCAATTCCAGTAGACGCGAAGTAAAGGAAGCTCCATAGAATAGTGCAACTTACTGCCCATCTTTCCTTTCCACCCGCTCTCTCTATGCATTTATGCGTGTACTTCTTGCATTGGGACTTAGCAAGTTGAGCACAGGCCTGTTTGACGTATATGCATCTCGCGCAAGTGAGACATTGAGAGCATGGCTAGGCGGTGATAAGTGTGGTGTATATCGAGAAACTGTTCAGACATCGGGAAATAGAAAGTATTCTCGCCCCAGGAAGGTCTCCAAGTTTCGGAGTGAAAATCTGCCTTGTGTGTAAGGCGTGCGTCTTCTTGGGTTGTTGGTAAGAATGCACTAAGATAACTTGATTGTTCTGCGCACAGAACGTCCCTTAGGTATGGTATTGCTTCCCCGATGTTCAAAAGTTGGATGCTTACCACGTGAGACAGTTTACTTCTGCTTGTGGGGATCCTTTGACAAAATCGGTACCAGGTCATTTGGTACAGGAGTTGCCAATTGAAACTCTCTAGAAAATTTGACTAGCTCGTCAATTTTGACTTCACGATCTCGGGCAGCCTTGTTACGGCGCTTCTCCATCACTTTTATTTTCTCCTTCTCGGCAAAGCTGCGGAAGTCAGACATCACGTCAGATTCGAGCTTTGCAGTCAGATCTCCAGATCTCGCTTGCTTAGTCTTTGTATCAGGTATAGTAGGATTGGCAGGTGTAGCAGTGACTGGGTCGTTTGTTTCAGCTTCACGATGCCGGGCAAGCATTTTACGGCGATCCTTTCGCAATTGCATTGTCTCCTCCTCGGCAGTCATCGCGGCGAAATCGACCTCTGCAGTCATATATTCAGAACTCGCGTGTTTTGCCTTTGGATCAGGTGTAGTAGAATTGGGAGGTGTCTCCAGCTGTCCTTGTTGCTCCCCAGTGCTTGATGCATCTTGGGGCTCAATGAATTTTGAGTTCTTAGCAGCACCTATAGCTCTGTTCAATTCATGCAATCGCCTGACGTTTACAGCAACCCCTTTGGGTGCTATTTGGGTTTCCTGTTGAGTGACTGTTGACGATTCCACGGGTCCTGGTTGATTGGTGTGGGTAAGGTCATGCCTTGGCAATCCATTTGAAAATGGCAGAAGGTTGTCTTCTACCAGCGTGACAGTTCCATTTGGAGACATTTCGCCAAAGAAAATTGGCTCATCTTGAGATTTTCTCGGCCCTGATGATTCGTTTGATGGACTCAGTATCTTTGCATTCATCATCGAAGACTGATCCACATCTGCCCAGCCTCTTGAGGCTGCCTCTGAACCTGAAGATGCGTCATTTTCTCCAGATCCGAAATAAATGCCTGTAGATCTAGAATTAAGGTTCGTGGAATTCTCTATTTGACCGCGATTACTTGGAGTATATCCCTTTAACCAAGCGCTTTCAAGCGCTTGACCGGCGGATAACCTCGACGTCGCATCCACAGCCAGAAACGAGATCAGGAATTCTCGGACTCCTGGATTAAGGCTGTTGAGCAAGTGCGACGATGGGAAGCGAAGGCTCTGTCCGTACGTCAAAAGGCTCCCGAGGCTGGGGAATGGGTATGCGTTGCAAAGGAGATAGAATGCCATGATGCCAAAGGCCCACATATCAACAGCACCTGTATACTGCGGTGCGATCTTTTCACCTGTGCCGGGCGGATAAATTTGAAGGATTTCAGGAGCTAGGAATGGTCGAGTTCCAACTTCTGATTGTAAAATAATGTTCTCGTCATGCCTTTTGCTAAATCCAAAGTCCCCAATTTTGACCCACCACCGAGGGGCCGCTGACATGACAAACACATTCTAAAATGATATGAGTCGGAATTCGTTATTGATGAAAAGTTTAAAATACACCATACCGCAGGTTTTAAATCTCGATGCACAAAGCGATTGATATGAAGGTAATTCAACCCCTGGAGAACTTGCGCGGAAATTTGCCGGACCTCGTCCTCCGGTAAAGGGCCACTCAGATGAGCCGACAGGTCTCCTAGTTTTATATGTTCCATAGCAATGAAAATTGAGCTTTCATCCTCGAACCAGCCAAGCGATTTGACAAAAAGTCCTGTGTACTACTAGAAGTCAATTCTGAATACTTAATCCAATGCTGGGTCTTCCTAACCTTTTGTTGTGAGAACTTCGCAAAGGCTTCCAGTTCTTGTTCACAGTATATCATGTGTGAAGGATTCTTTGGCTTTCTGATCCTCTTCACAGCACGTAACTTGGAATGGCCCTCGCCGAGGGTGCATTGCTCAAGCCAGACCTTGCCGTACGCTCCTTGGCCCAAGGCCTTCTCTTTCTTCCAAAATTCTCTCTTCTGTGACCAAATTCCACCAATGTATTCTGGCTCGAAGGTAGGATGGTAGGTTCCTTCGGGGTGTATTTCAGCCATGAGCTTCATATCATCTACAAGCTCCTTTGCCGCCATGTTGTAGGCCTCGTGGTCTTTGAGCCTTCAGCCTCGATACACAAGAGCACAGCGGTAAAATGGCCACGGGAATCCAAGCCGCTTGCTGGAATGCGAACTGGGAAGGCTGCGCCACGCTTGAAAGACTTCTGTGGAAGTCTGCGCGGGGTTGTCTCGACGTTCAGCCGCATTGCGCCTCATCCATGAGACACGTGATGTACTAACGATCTCACGCATGCTCGTCGAAAGCCAGAGGATAAGTAGATGTCACTCGATCAGGGATATCAGAGGTCTGCATTATGTCTACAAATCATCGGCCGTAGTCATATGTGCGAGTGGTTTTATCTGCTCGCAACGTTTGAGTCGATTTTGTCAGCGATTACGGACAACCATTCCTTGAACCATGGCAAGTGCCCTGTCTCACAGTAAATACCGTCCTGCTGCCGTATAAAACTTTGATCTAAATTGAAGACAAAAGTTAAAACAGAGAGTAGAATTGAACAAAAAGAGCAGATTAAGGAATATTTAGACAAGGGATCGGAAGTCTATTATTTAGTTTTGCTTTGACCTTTGGTGCCTTGCACAACCCAGCCTTTGTCTTATGACTAAGTAGTTAATTGAGACGTACATGAAAAGCGCTGAAAACGGATCCAGGATAAGCTATTATTTCATCTCCGGTACACCGCATAACCAACTTAACATTTTGATGAGGCTGTCTTGAATTAAAAGGGACGGGAAGTATTAACGTGGAGCGAGAGAGTCCGATAAGCCCGATGAGGCATTGATACGATAAGCCCGATAAGCCCGATAAGCATCGCGATAACTCCCTCACGTCTGCCGTCCTCCGCAAAAACAGCTTTGAAACGCGTCAATTCCTTCCATCAAGCTCACGGGGCTATACAACCCTCTCCTCCCACTTTTTCCTACCTCGTCAGAGCATTCAACTCTTTTGCAGCTCACTGAATTGCGCCCCAGCGCGTGTGAACTGGGCTGGGTAGAGCCTACCGCGCAGCCAACACCCATGCAAAGTCGCAACGATGACGGTGTGCAAATACTTCCAGCAGGGGCGCTGTAGATATGGCGGTAAGCAATTCCAAAATCCAATATATGATGAAGCTAATAGAAGCTTAGATGGTTGCCGCTTCGAACACCCGGGTTCAAGCAACTCAGTCTCTTCAGGTAATCGATTTGGGGCCTTGTCCGGAGGCTTTGGAAGTAAGTTAAGCTCCCGTTGCTTTCACTCATTGTTCAGATATATATGAAGCATTGAGAAAAGTGCAAATTACCCATCATTTGTTTGATCATGTCTTTACTATTCGGACTTCTATGGTTTCCCCTTGAATAATGCCCAAACTCTTTGGCTTTCTACCTTCTCACATTGCCCTTTTCTATACCACATTCTTTCTCCCAAATTATCTTTCCTGCCCTTTATTCAATTTTCATCAAGTTTTCATCCCAGACTTGAGCCATGTTTCAATACACGGGCCCTAAAATGGACATATATCTAACACCAACTTACAGGCCAAACTCCGGCACAGAATCAGCAACCCCAGCAGTAAGTTTGGGAGATTCAGGGAACATTGCATGATTTAACTTCGTGCAGGCTCAACTTGAATGCATCCGATATCAAGCAAGACTTGACCGCTGGGAAAAATCGCCCCGAATGGATTTTTTCTTCCTATGCTCCCGCTCAAGGAGTTCCTCGGCAGCTGTTTGGGGGGCCTCAAAGAGAGCAAAGCATGGAAGAAATGCGTGTGCGGCACTATGAGGCTGTTGCATCGAACAACATGAATCAAGCTGTCCAGGAGGCCGAAGCTTTATGGCAAGAGTCAGCCAAGCAGATGGATATTGCTCTGAATGATACTCAGGGCGCAATTAAGTTCATTCTTGATGGTTACCAAGAACATCCCAACAGAATCGATATCACAGAAGGCAGGAATGACGCGGGTACAAATTCAAATCAACCCAGTGCGCCTCCAAACCCCTTTGGCCAAGCTCAACCAGCTGCTCCATCTCCTTTCGGGCAAGCATCAACTTCTGGCGGGTTCGGTCAGCCTGCTCAGAACCCATCACCATTTGGTCAGGCACAGTCATCTGGATTTGGTCAACCGTCTGCGCTAGGTACAGGGACTCCATTTGGCCAGCCATCGGGTCTGGGAGGAGGCGGCGGATTCGGGAAACCATCACTTGGAGCCACAGCATTTGGCAGCAACACAAATGCCGCATCGCCGTTTGCAAAGCCAGCCTTTGGACAAACTTCTGCACCATCTGCTTCTCCGTTTGGTGCTGCCGCATCATCGTCCCCATTCTCCCAAATAAATCAAACCAGCAACCCATCTCCTTTTTCGAATCCATCTGCTACACAACAGAATCCATCGCCGTTTGGCCAAGCTCAACAAACCTCCAATCCCTCACCATTTGGTCAACCGTCTACCATTGGCAACCCCTCTCCATTTGCACAGGCGCAGCAGCCTGCCACTGCTTCCCCTTTCGGTCAGCCATCAGCTCCGAGTGGGTTCGGCCAAGCGGCCCAGAATTCATCACCGTTTGGACAGATGCAGCAACCTCAGCAAAACCAACCAGCGCAGCCGAGTCCATTTGGTCAGCAACAAGCCTCTTCAAATCCGTTTGGAAATCAACCCGCAGCAAGTGCCCCCTTCGGACAACCTGCTGCTCCCCAGGGTGTACCAGTCCCGTCAAATCAGGATTCTGGCCCACCGGCAATCATGGATATGGATGGAGCCAGCGACTTGAACCCTCTGCCACGACTCGAAGGCGAAACTCGGCGGGATCCAGTAAGCAATCGCCTGTCGATGTGGAAGGGCCGTCCTGTTCAGTATGTGAACAATCAACCTTGCTATTTACACCCCCAGGACAACAAGACCTGGGTTCGTATCAACTTTCCCAACGGCCCCCCAGATGCAGCATCATTGCGCGACTCTCAAGCTAAAGAGAGTGATTATACTCCTGAGGTGGCGGCTCAATATGAGCACTTTTTGCAGCATGGCCGCTTCGAGAATGGGGTGATCCCGACAGTGCCGCCAAAGAAAGATTGGATCAGCTTCAATTTCTGAGTTTCCTGTGCAGCCCATTTTGTTTTAGCTTCTATCATATTATGGGCAAAAGGTTCCGTTTAAAATGGGTTTCTGGTGTTTTTGTTATGCCCCTTTCTTGGCTTTTACATACAATCGCGTTATGACATGATGCAGCAACCAATTCTTCGTGAGATACCACGTCTGATGCACTCAATTCTACTTAGCATACACGTGCGAGATATTTACTATAGGAATTATGTTTCTCAAGATGTTTCCATTTTGTATCTTTTTTTTTATCAGGTTAAACGGGTATCCACCCTGATGTTCCTAGTTACAGGCCCAAGATGAATAGACAACTGCCAAAATGACCAAATGAAGGTCACTCAAAACAGTCAATCCAGAGCCCTCCCTGTCCATTGCATTTGACTACGTAGAGTAGTGCATTTAAGCAGCAATGGTAACCTCAACCTCAACACCGGCCTCGATGTTGATGATGATCTGCTTGACGGTCTCGGTGGGGGCGAGCAGGCTATCGCGCGTCAGTCACAGTCCAAAGTAGAAACGGAACCCCACGCGATCGCAATTGCGCGCGGGGCAGGGCAAAACTCACTCGATGAGACGCTTGTGGATGCGCATCTCGTACTTGTCCCAGGTCTTGGAACCCTCACCGTTGGGGGTCTTGCGGGTGGTGACGTTCAGGGTCTTGGTGGGCAGACGGACGGGGCCCTTGACCTGGAGGGACTTGGAGCGAGCACGGTCGATGAGCTCCTGGCAGACCTTCTCGAGGGCGGCGACCTTGCGGGAAGTGAGGGTGATACGGATCTTGTGGACCTTCTATAGGGGCGTTAGCGTCTGAAACAATCAGAGAGGACAGGAGCAGTGTCTGAATGCCTCAAACGCGTAGTCACGAGCGATTTTTTTGTTGGCAAATTCATAGAGGGCAGCGGCGCTGCCCTGCGACACTGGAGTGGAAGACATGGGGAGTGGTGAACGTACAGGGCCCTCGCCGAAATCCTTCTCGGGCTTCTGGAAAGACATCTTGAGTGATTAGGGGGTGGGAGTGAATGGCTATCAAGACCTGAACTTCTAGGCTCGGTAAAGTGATGATGGCCGACAGATATTGTGTGGAGCGGTGAATTTGCTAAAATTCATCGAAATTCAGTGCGAAGTCTTGGCGTTCGGTTATCTGGCGCTAGTCCTATTTGGGTGACCGCTGAGTCAGCGCTTCGGGGACCAAATGCAGGCAGAGTGGGATATACAAAGGCGCGGAGTGCAGGACAGGACCGGTCTTTCTAGTTTCAAGCGTCGTTGTATTTCTTTTATTCGTTTCTTAGACTTCGTTCTTTCTGCATCGCGCGCATATCACTTGATGATGGTGGCCTTCCCACCTCTAGCTCCGGTGCCTCCCCCCGCAGTGCGGCGGACGATCCCATCAAATGATTGGGAGGCTTGCTTGGACGCATGGATGACACTGCTAGGCATTCGGCTCAATGCAAATGACCAACAATTCCAAGAGGCCGCACCTCAAGATGCTCCTGTGACGCCCTTCCTGGAGTCTTTCTATCAACAAGCGGCTGCGGGGGACTCGAATCTACAGTCAGGACCGAAAGCTCGAAAGCTCCGGAAACTCTGCTTCCTGACTGCCCGGCGATATATGCTGGCCAAAGAAACTTTACCAGATATCTTCAAATGGTCTCTTCTCGGCGATATATGCTGCTGCTATCCATCCAGCGCGGTTTTACGTTCATCCTTATTGGAAGCTTGGCATATCCACCATGAAAGGATATCTCTCAGTATAGAGCAAGCCAAATCACAATTGATCAACCAATTGGGATCTGATACAAAATCTGCAACTGGTGAAATTATTCTTAATACACGGCGATTGACCATTCTAGCCTCGACATTGCCACCATGTGGTCAGGTCCTAATGGCCGGGTCAGATTACCTTGATACACTAGCAGAAACTTATCAGTCACCCAATACTCGAGAGGAGCTTCGCAAGATTCTTGTTGCAAATGTCTATGTTGGTCTGGTCTCCTTAAGCAAAGAACCAACCCCCAATCTTTCTCTTTTATTGGACCAGTTGTTCAGCCTCAAAGCGACAGCAGGGCTAGGAACTCCCCGAATGAAGCACGAAGCAACAATGCTTTCAGATCTTGTCTGTAGTTCTGATATTCTTGCCCGACTCGAGAAATATCTTTCCAGCCATCCACAAAAGCGGGCAGATGATCTACTTGCGAGCTTGCACGCATATCAAATGGACTCCAGAGATCTGCACCGCCGGTACCAACGACGAAAGAAGACAGACAAAGGCAAGGGCCCATCTTCAGGCCTGGAAATCCCAGAAGAAGTTCACGCTCATAAACTCTCGCTCGTTTCTCAAGTTCAAGATCTCTTCCCGGACCTTGGATCCGCCTTCGTTGTTCGGCTTTTGGATGTCTACGGCGATAATCCAGAAACAGTCGTAGCGCATCTTCTCGACGATTCTTTAGCCCCAGAGCTACAAGGTCTCGATAAATCCGAGCAACTACCAGCCCCAGAGGAGCAAAACACGAGTCATTTAGCACCACGCCCAACACCTCCACACCTATCACCCGCACTCGAACCAATTCCAGCCCGGAAGAACGTATTCGATACAGACGTCGACATCGCAGAACTCAGTCTTTCAGACAACGCCAAAGGAAAGCTCCAATTCGGCCGTGCCGACCCAGAACTCACGGCTGACGAAGTCTTGGCCGATCGTAGCCAGCACTCGACTAACAAGGCAGCAATCCTATCCGCACTGGCAGCATTTGATTCAGATGATGACGAGCGCGACGACACCTACGACGAGGCCGATGTAGGAGGCACAGTCGATGGAGTGACACCCGGCACAGACGCCGATGCCGATGCCGACGCTCGCAATCGTGCAGCAGCCTCCGAAGTCCTTGAAATGACTCTCTTCCGCACATACAAGTCCAACGCTGCGCTCTTCGGCCGAGACTCGACTACTCGCCGCTCCCAGCCCCGCGCGCAGCTCAAGCGCGAGACGAACATGACGGACGAGGCCATCGAGGGCTGGGCTGTCATGCTCTCGCGTGATCCGAAACGTCTCACCAGGCTCGAAAGGAGACTCGCTGATGACTTGGGTGGTCTGTCAGGCGTCCCGTTGAACCAGCCTGATCTTGCGGCTACCTCTTACCGGAAGCCTCGTACTGGAGAGGAAGATGATTCGGATGAGGGCGAATCTTCTGCTGGGCCTCCGGGCCGTGGTGGGCGTGGTGGTCGTGGAGCTCCTCGTGGAAGGGGCGGCAGAGGCGGTGGTAGAGGTGGTCGTCCTCCTCAGTCTGGGGAGCATAGCAATCCTGCTGCTAATAGGAGGAAGGAGGAAAACAAGGCTAGCAGAGCAAATCATAATCGGCGCCAGCAGCGAGCGAAGAAGATTGCACGTGGAGGTGGACTGCCGGGCTAGTTCATGAGAAAACCTACATGCTGCCATCGCCCCGGAGGATACCCAACTCATTCGCCAACAAAATAATGTATACAAGGCATTCATCAGAATAGAAGAAGAAGCATATTGCAATCATTTTCAATTGAGGCCAGCTCTAAGCAAGCGCTAGGATGTCATTGCTATCTACATAAAGAGTCGTGATTATTTGCATACAGAAGTAACCGAGATAGACAGGCTTCGTCTAGTGATGATGCGAGAAGACGCCCTCCTGGGCGATGGACTTTCGACATTCCTCCATCATACGCAGCTGCTTGGCCACGTCACCGAGCCGGCCGATGACCTGTTTATTTCCATCGTAGAAGGTGAAAATCGCATATGGGATGCCTGTTTCTTTGCAGAATTCCAAGACATACTTCTGAGCTTGGCGAAGATTGTGTCGTGGCATACGCGGGTAAAGGTGATGGATAGCTTGGAATTGCAAACCACCATGGAAGAAGTCGAGCCAAGTGGGACAGTCGACGTCCATCGTAGTGCGGAGCATCTTCTGTGCAAAGGACTCATTGACGCCCAAATCGGCAGTGGACATGGCGAAGTGGGATAAGGTAATCTGGACGTGCAATGGCGAAGGAACAATATGTGAGATCAACAAGTAGACGATCCGTGTGTTCCAGTCAGGCAGAGTCTTGTAAAGGATGCCGTAAACAAACCAATACCAGAAGAATGCCTGCCCAGCAATCTCGAGCCAGCGATGCCACCAGGCAGGACCCTTCTTAGGGGCTTGACCCTTGAGAAGATATTCCCAACTCAAAGCATAAAGGTTGAAACGGGCAAGCGCCATAATAGGATAGTAAGTCCAGTTTTGAACCTTGAGCGTGACTCTTGCCACGGCATCAAGGGCCATAATTCGGTTGTAATATGTGCTTTTCAAGCTGTCAAAGAATCGATGCGAGATGGCAAAGAACGGGATGTGCTCAATGTCAGGATCATGCTCGGGCTCATTAGTGACAATATGGTGCACATTATGGCTACGCTTCCACCAACCCAGACTTAGACCTCCACAGAAGTCAGCAATGAGGATTCCAAGCACAGTGTCGACGTGGAAGTTGTGTGTAACACCCATGTGGCCCAAGTCATGAGCCGAGAACACCAGCTGGTGCCAAAGGCAACCGAGAAAGAACGCCGAGGCCGCATACCATTCCCAACGGAGAAAAGTGTAGGAGAGTACGGCGAATAGACTGTATCGACAACACTCGGCGCCGTAAGCCCAGTATTTGCAATTGAATAGCCCTTCTGCATAGAGTCGGTCGTGGAGTGCTCGGTATTTCTGTCTGATGCTCTCTTGGCTTGCTTGATCGAGCGAAGGGTATTTTTCCTTATCAAATATGATCTCTTGACGAGTCCTGGCGTCAAGGAAAGCTGGCTTGGGCTGCGAGTCGGGGCTTGTGGATTTCGAAACAGCGTTAGGATCCTTCTTGCGCTGAACGGCGGTTTTGTCGACTGCGTCGAATATCGGAGATGGTGGGGTCGACTCCTCCTGGCTAGAAGTATCTTGGCTGGACAAGTCTTCTTCACTGGAGCATGTATCCTCCTCGGAAGAGCGAAACTTGCCTCCCTGGATTGGAGGCAAGAAGTTGGTCCAGTGTCCTTCAATTCGTCCGATCTGGTAGGAGAGCATAAGATCGCGGGCTTCCCTAGAGTGCAGGCTAGATAAACCCAATTAGCCAAGCCGTCATCAGCTAGATCCCTATAGCACGTACGCATTTATCTCATCTGAAGCATCTCTGCCAACCATGTGTTCAATGGCCTTCTCACCGCCAGGGTGAAACTTGATGAAGGCATCCACCTTCAGGACACGGCTTTCAAAGATGATAACATGTTTATTCTCCGAGATCAATCCCTCAATATACCGGCGACTCAATACGGTTTCCTTTCGAGAGGTCTTAACGGTGGGCCCCATGGCGGGAAGTTCGGGGGATGCGGGTTTGCGGTGAGGAAGGAGGGAGGAAGAGGGCTGCGCGCGAGGTCAGGTCGAGGTTCAGGGGGACATAGTACAGTCGTTAAGGGGGTATATGCCAGAGTGCCTTTTAATAGCGACGAGGCAGGAGATTGAGACGAAGGAAATCAGGGAGAGCTCATTAGCCCAGGCAGAAGCGCCGGCGGGTTGCAGGAGGTGGAGAATCCGCCCCGCTTGGTCTTCCCGTCTACTCGTGCTTCCACTCACAACACTGACAGGCAGATGGCATGATGGCTCAGGTGAATCCCACATTCCTCTGTGGCGGTGATCGGCTTCGGTCTAACATGCTTTAGGAATCTCTGTTATCGCTAGTCCAAACATGGCTTGATTGGGACAAGGTACACTTGATATCTTTGACCGCAATGTTGTTGACCTGATCTCTTTCTCACATGCCCATAGGACCCCAGTAGCCGAGCTGAAATAGAGCATTTGCGCGATGCTAAGAATGAGGCCGAGCTGGAGCTGCGTCTCCGCAATCGTATGTTAATATCTGGGTTAAGCTATGGAAAATGTGACCTGACAAGGTCTAGGAATCGAATTTGGCACCGCTGGTCTTCGTGGCCGAATGGCCGCTGGATTCGCCTGCATGAACGCTCTGACTGTCATCCAAGCTTCACAAGGGCTCGCCAAGTATATCCACACGCAACGCTCTGAAATCGCATCGAAGGGCGTGGTCATTGGCCACGATGCGCGCCACAACTCTCGAAGATTTGCCGAGCTCGCTGCCAATGCCTTTCTTGCGTTGAAAATCCCAGTTTGGTTCTTTACCGAGCCCTCACCAACTCCAACTGTGCCATTTGGGATTAATCACTTCCACGCGGCAGGAGGTATTATGGTGACTGCCAGTCACGTATGTGAAATTCAAAACCAAGCGAGTCAAAGCTAACAAACAAATCGACAGAATCCTCCTCAAGATAATGGTACGTTCAATGAATAAGGAATGAATTTTGATTGATTACTGACTATTTATGAACAGGCTACAAGGTGTAAGTGTTGCCAAATATGCGAAGGGAAAGCAGCAATTAATAGATCCGCTGCACAGGTATTCAAGCAATGGCGCTCAAATCAATCGCCCTGAGGATGGAGACATTGCACAGTCTATCCGAGATAATCTAGAGCCCTGGCCATCGGCTTGGCAGGAACTGCAGGCTAGTGAGTATTTGCACGACACTGCGTACCAGCAGCTGCTATCTCCATACACATCCCGAGTCAAGGAATATGCGGTAAGTATGGTCTGCAAAAAATGGCACAAAACAAAAGTAACACATGGACAGCTTTCCACCGTCTCAGAATGGCGTCCATTAATCCCATTTGTCTACACTCCGCTTCATGGTGTCGGAGGTTTAGTCCTTCCAAATCTCTGCAACTCATTGGGTGTGGAAAGCTTCGTTTCCGTCCCGCTACAGACAAAGCCTGACCCTGAGTTTCCGACTGTCAAGTTTCCAAATCCTGAAGAAGCTGGAGCTCTTGATCTCGCTATACAATCTGCAGATCAAGAAGGGAGAACTTTGATCATAGCCAACGACCCGGACGCAGATCGCTTCGCTGCCGCTGAAAAAGTCGAGTATGTTTGTTTTTTAGTCTAAAATGAAAATCCGTTGCTGATACATGTCCAGTGGGAAATGGTTCTTGTTCACTGGAAATCATGTGGGCGTGCTTCTCGCATCCCATGTCCTCGACTCTCTCGAAACCGAGAAAGATCTCGCTAAACAGACCCTTTTGACGACTACAGTCTCGAGCGGAATGATTCAGAAGATGGCGGAGTCAAGAGGTGCTCAGTTCAAAGAAACACTGACTGGTTTCAAGTGGATGGGGAACATTGCACGGGAGCTTGAAGCTGCTGGCAAAAAGGTGCCATTTGCATACGAAGAGGCTCTTGGTTACATGTTCCCCTCCGTTTGTTACGACAAAGATGGCATCGCCGCTGCTTCTGTGTTCCTCGCAGCCACCGCCAAATGGAAATCTCAGGGGATGACTGCGTATACCAAGCTTCAGCAACTGTTTACCCAGTTTGGTCATCATGAAACATTGAACAATTATTTCAGATCGCCGAACCCAGCTCTCACCAGTGAGCTGTTCAAAGGCATCAGAAGTGGTCCTTTCTTATCTGGAATGAGACTTGGCTCTATGAAAATCCTTCGCTGGAGAGACTTGACTGAAGGATACGATTCAGGCACTGCAGACAATAAGCCTGATTTGCCCGGAGACCCGACGAGCCAAATGCTAACCCTATGGCTGGAGGGTGGAGTGCGTTTTACCTTTAGAGGCTCTGGGACCGAGCCCAAAGTCAAATGTAAGTTACCTTTCCGCCCAAGTGGTGATCAATGCTAACATTACAAACCAGTCTATATTGAATCCTGCGGCGGCTCTCGTGATGACGCTGTTAAAGCAGTCTGTGATACTTTTCTTGCCATTCTGAATGAATGGGTCAAACAGTACACACCGACAATGACCCATAGCGATCGGCTCCCTACCTCATCTGGCCACGTCTTGAATGTCAACTAGAAATCGTGGGCCAAATTGAAATTCAACACATTCTTTAGCTTCGTATCTCAAAATATCAAATAAGAATTGTTTTGAGAGCGTTTGAATACGATGAATTTGTATAGAAATGTCTCAGTCCAAAACTTATCAGGTGTAACAGGAGTTGCAGTTTGCCGCGCAAGCTCTTCCGTTGTCTTTCTTATCATTTACACCGGTATAACATTGAGAGGCAAATCCTTTCGAGCTGTAGATACTAAGAACAAATCCTACGCCCTTTTTTGTTTTTTTTGTGATGCAAACAAGCTTATTATTTATCAACTTGCCGTCCTCTCATCCCCCGTTGACCGCCATTGACAGACCCAACATTGCAGGTCGTATCATCGATGTTTCATCCAAGCCACCAATATCATCGCCGCCATCACCTTCATCGCCATATATGGAATGGCAGTTCTACCAAATGTCAACATGGACACACTTGGCCTGCAGCCGCAGGCCATCAGGCTCAGGGCCCGCAGCGTCTAGTGCAACCAAATTTTCCTCGTCATGAGCATAGCACAGGACGTGGAGCGAGCGTGTATGATCATTATCTTCCTACGGTTCTTCATCCGGATTGAAGCTTACCGGTTCTACCAGAGAATGCGTTGGCCGCTGCCCCAGACTGGAATCAATCAATGCCCACCAAAGCCACAACAATGGCAGCGCTTCCGGGGGGTATGATCATAATGACAAGCCAGCTCACTCTCCGGAGATCCAGCGCCCTATGATGAGTCCCGAAGTAACTCGAAATCATCATCGTTATTCAAATAGCCACTGTCGTGCTGAAGAGGCACTCAACCGGCGCGAAGAGAATTATTCCGATACTAACGCGACATATGGTATCCTGGATTGTGACTCTAGGTGCTGTCGTCATTGCGGCGAGCCTATGCAGCCACAGGGTGAAGGTAGAATGACGTTTATTTCTGCTTGTCATGTATCTCGGATACCACTTCGCGGTCGATATTGGGTGTTAGGGCCTCCTTTGCCGAGTGCCTTTGGATCTCGAAGATGAAGTTACTCGATGAGGTTCCCGACGTTCCAGTGGAAAAATCATCGGGTTGAAGCTCTATAGACGGAGGATTGGACGCATTTTCAGCTTTGCTTTTTGGTATTGTACACTGTCATTATTTAAATAAATGTTCCCACTTATATGCAATGTCGACCTAACAACGAAATCTTCGAGCTGTTCAGTCAATAACATTGAAAGTCTCAGGCCTGATGACTTTTATATCGCTGGACAACAAACTTCGCAACCTCCTCGCCATATAGTTGAGCATATTCCAAATGGGCAGTGGCGCTTAGAAATGTTCCAACGTCACAGAATGGATCTCCAGCATCGCAGTAGGACCTAATACGGGGGCCTAGAGCCTCACAGGCTTGAATAGTGTCTCGATAAAAGATACCATTGCCTGTGTTATTCCACGTACCATGGTTATATGGCGCATTGGCAACGTGCGTGGTATCACCGAACAGGACCACTGAAACGACTAGTATTGTTAGTAAACGGAACGCAAGAGCCATTTTGATTCATCTCACCATTATCAGATACTTCCTTAGAAAGCGGCTTGCCTATTCTCAGTAGCTCGTTCGGGTCTTGCAGATCAGGCAGGGCAGGCAAAGACCAAAACGCCGGTGTCCCACAGAAATTGTTACTTGTTATTTGAGCTCCCTATCTTTATTTTAGCAATGCGAAGTCGAAGAGTCCCAAGGTCAAATAAGAAACAAAAATCATACCTGCGAGTAACCAAATACCGCAATCTTGGAATTTGGACAAGCATCTACATAGCCTTCAATTGCTTCTCTAAGGAGCCCAGTTCCATTTGCGACCGATACCATGTAACTTGGAACTGTCTCAGAAGCAGGATACGGTATACTCTCACTATGAGAGCCGGGAATCCTCTCCGCGATGACCTTGGTAATGTCTCCGGTCGCTCCGAGGCCCATGGGCTCGCCCGTCCCGCGGGAAACAAACATTTTCAAGCCTTTGGCGCATTGTATGCCCGATTTCTCCGCGTATACTGCCGCAAGTAGCCAGGCTGCTACGACAAGAGAACTTTTATGCATATTGATCAAGGGCAGGGCGAGAGCGAGCTCTTTGGAATGTAAAGATTCCCGAACGTGGGAGACATGTCCTGCTATTTAACTAATGTAGCTCAGCCCCTTCTGCCTTCGATCTACAATTCCGCGGGCGAGAGGGAATTACAATTATCTCCTTTCTCTGCGCTGTTGGTTCTCTGCATTGGTGGCCTTACCCATTCTTGGTATTCTCCCAGAGCAGGAAAATGAGCCGACCATGCACTATAACTATAAATAGTTATGCACAGCTGCATATGCCAAGAGCATTGCTCTCGTACTTCTGTTCGAGCTGTCAATTCACTCATGCTGGTGCATGCTGTGAATTCCGCGCGCAGGAGTCGAACGGCTGACGATTTGCGTGCCTGGGCGGGTACTCAAGGGGCATCATTTTCAGATGTCTCATATTTGTCATGCGATTTATTTGTCACCTATGGCTTTTAAATCACAGTTCATACACCAAAGACTTTATGAATTTCAACTGGGGTTCTAGAAAAGAAGCACTGTCCTCCAGGAGTAAGATATTCCTATCCATGGAACCACGTGTGGGCTTTAACGTGCAGAATGTACAACATCGACGGTGTGAAACATATATCCAAATGCACAGGTGTTCCCTAGGTAGGCCCACGGACACAAGTCCTCCCTACATAGGACAGGGAATTTAATTATGTATACGCTGTGCTCTCTCGAGATGGAGTTTGAGGCTATATCTTCAATTTGAAAAAATTAGGCAATTACATCTACTACTCCAAGGGGTCAAATCAAACCGCTAACGCTACCGTTCAACATCGGCTGAGCCTCCGATTCTCCGCAAATAGAAGTATCTGATTGGCTTTAGGACGGTGTTGACCCACTCGCGGATTGCATCCGCTTCTCCTCGGAATGTCCGCAATATGAGGATTTACTAAATGTCTGCAGTAGGGATTGATGCGGATGTGGTTTTGTAACCAAATCTATTGTGATTGTATAACATATAATAAACATAGGGAATGATTACATGAATTGTGAAATGCTACATGACATGTAGTTTGCCAGCAGAGCTAGACTAGGAACATTTCAAAAAAGTAGTACAGGTATGGAGGTATCAGATTCACGGGGATGAAGCGTCTAGAAGTGGATGGGCTTGGAGTAGGTGGCCATGGCAGCCTCCTTGAAAGCCTCAGAGAGGGTAGGGTGGGCGTGGCAGGTACGGGCGACATCCTCGCTGGAGGCACCGTACTCGACGGCAAGAGTAGCCTCAGCGATCATCTCACCGGCACCGGGACCAATGATGTGAACACCGAGGATACGGTCGGTCTCGGCATCGGAGATGAACTTGACAACACCCTCAGTGTCGAGGTTGGTCTTGGCACGGGAGTTGGCGCTGAAGGGGAAAGTGCCGACGTTGTACTTGACACCGGAGGCCTTGATCTCAGCCTCGTTCTGGCCGACCCAAGCGACCTCAGGGTGGGTGTACATGACGCTGGGGATGGCAGCGTAGTTGACGTGGCCGTGGCCCTTCTTGATGTACTCGATGGCGGCAACAGCCTCCTCCTCAGCCTTGTGGGCCAGCATGGGACCGAAGGTGCAGTCACCAACGACACGGATGTGAGGGACCTTGGTGCGGTACTCCTGGTCAATGACGAGGCGACCACGGTCATCCTTGTCGATACCGACGTTCTCCAGGGCGAGACCCTCAGTGTAAGGACGACGACCGATGGCAACCAAGACAACATCGGCATCGATAGTCTCCTCCTTGCCGCCCTTGGAGGCCTCAACGTTCAAGCTAACGGTAGCACCGCTGTCGTCACCCTTGACGACCTTGGTGTTGGTCTTGAACTTAATACCCTGCTTACCCAGAATCTTCTGGGCCTGCTTGGCAATCTCAGCGTCCATACCAGGACCGCCGATCTGGCCAAGGAACTCAACAACGGTGACCTCAGCACCGAGACGGGACCAGACGGAAGCCTAAAAAATTAATGTTAGCTCATGCATCGCAACCTCGACCAAAATTTGCAATGCATACCATCTCAAGACCAATGATACCACCACCAATGACAACCATCTTCTTAGGAACCTCCTTGAGCTCAAGAGCACCAGTGCTAGTGATGATGCGCTTCTCATCGATGTTCAAACCGGGGAAGGGAGTAGACTCGGAGCCAGTAGCGATCAGGATGTTCTTTCCGCGGACAGTCTGCTCGCCGCCGTCAACAAGGTCGACCTTGACGGTGTTGGCGTCAACGAAAGAGCCAGCACCCTTAATGTAGTCGACACCGTTCTTCTTAAGCAGGAACTCAACACCCTTGGTCAAGCCGTCAACGGAGGCGTCCTTAGCCTTGAGCATCTGCTCCAAGTTGAGCTTGACATCTCCAACCTCGATACCGCGCTTCTTTGTGTCGTGGAGGATCTGGTGGTACAGGTGGGAGTTGTTCAGAAGGGATTTTGAGGGAATACATCCGACGTTCAAGCAGGTACCGCCGAGCTTTCCGCGCTTCTCGATACAGGCAGTCTAATTATTCGAGTTAGCTTGTTTGGGGCTCAAGACTCATGCGATAGCGATCGAATGAGCTATGAAGCGTTTCCAAAGGGATTATTTACCTTGAGGCCCTCCTGACCGGCCTTGATAGCGGCGACGTAGCCAGCAACGCCACCACCGATGATAACCAGATCGTGGTCTCCTATAAATCGGGGATCAGCCGTCGCATCCGGGAAGACGAGGAAATGGTTCCGGCAGCTCGAGAGAAGCCGGATCGATCAAGACTTACCAGCCTCAGAGGCGTAGCCACGTTTTGAAATGCCAATGAAGAGAGTAGGAGGAGTGACGATGTTGGAAGGGAAGGCCTTGGGGACGGCGCGAAGGCTCGCCCGAGGTGTGGCCCGGGGAAGGACGGTACGGAACATGGTTGAAAGATCAGGAGCAAGAAGGAAGCAGTATTAAAAGGACCTCCAAGATACTTGTCCCGGAGGAGGAAAAAAGAGGGGCGCAATTGGGAGAGAAGATGTCTTCAACGCTGTGACGGGAAGGGACACAGCTTTTGCAGTATTTTGAGATTGATGAAGGGGTTATGTAAGCTGTTCGGGTTGTTTCGGTAATGCGGAGAGCTGATACGTGCACGCTGGGCGGTCGTGTATCCACGTAATGCTGTTTCAACGGGTACGCGGCGGTGTAAGAGGCGGTCAGTCCGGGCTTGCCCGCACGCTTCACGGATCCGCCCGAGAACAATCGGCCCGCTAGGAGCTAAGCAGTCCGATACTAGCGCCTGCATCGGTCTTAGCATAACGAAAGGTGTTGCGATGTGGAATTCGAGGGATTTTCCTATATCATTATGTTGGAAGTCCCAAATCCTTGAAAGACCCTAGGTCACACTCATATTCTGGCAGCTTCATGCTACAAAGGAAAAATAGGCAGAAATGTAGCAGGCCTTAGTAGTTGGGCAAAAATTCACGTAATGCTACGTAAATACGTCATGCTGTGCCTGGATCGGGGATAGCGCAGTGTGGATATAGGGACACCGCGGTGCGTGCAATCTTCCGATACTGCCGGCATCAAGTGCCACTGGTCTAGCGTTTGCCGCTTCCAAGAAAATGCCTTTGATTAGCAATATTTTCTTAAATACTCTTCAAGTGGAAGATGGCATCTATGACTCATTCTAGAGATTTACCAAGCTTGTGAATTCGTTACTTTTGACAGCATAAGCACATGAAGTTTGGCTCGAGATTAATCAGCTCTTACTCCTCGATGCGCAGAAACATAGGAGTTTGTATCGGAATAATTTTGCATTATCAGATTGAGTATGATATGATCTAGATCTAAACAGGCCAGCAATATAAGACCCATACGTAGTGGAGTTCGCGTGATCCCCGTATCCGCCGATCTTGATACTGTCTTCCATGGGCATTCCACTTGATGAATGGGACTCATGTCATATAGAGCATTTGAATAAGGAATCTCAACCGGGGAATTATGAATTAAATTTTGAAGCAATCCAGCCATCCCGAAGGAGTGATGCCAGTTAGCCTTGCGATTCAGTTGGCCGCAGGTGTTTCTGTCTCATAACGCGTGGCTATCCTGCGCAATGCGCATACATACACATTCCACGATTCCCCGTTCTCCGCTTCTGACACAGGTAATTCCTTTCAAGACGCCACGGGGAACCTACTTGATCCTCATCGGGCTTCATACTGGTGGCGTTATAGCCACAATTCGATCCCCGCGGGCTACGAGAATTTGCCGTCCTCCCACCGAGTCGGCTAGACGCGGCTTGATTTCAAGGGAGGGGAAAGAGTCGACCCATTTGCATGATGGCACTAGAGCTTCTATACCCCCGCATTCTTCAATGGCCTGCGCTCAATATCCCCTTCTTCAATCCGGTTGTATGTTTCTCGTCTTCCAAGGTTGTGTTGGCAACTACTACCTCCCGAGGTCGTTCTCCTCCGGGTCCGATCCTTCAACACATTGCAATCTGACTCGCACTAGCTATACCTTTTATAAAATTTGACAAATGGCATCGGAGATAATTAGAGCTTACTTCAAACAGTAATTCCATTCGTTGCTCCGTGTCTCCGTCCCACAGCTCTATCTGATTGGCATCAGCGGGACTCTCCTGCGAAGCAAGCACCTACAATAATCTATTATGAGAACCGTTGAACCCAATGACTCATATATGTTAGATCCACGATGGAGTCCAACCTCGCACATAACGCTTTTAAAAGGACTTAAGTGGTAAGTGGTGGATTTTACACGGCGTGCCGCTTTTGGGGGCCATAATCGGGGCTGAGCGCCATCCTGATGTTGTTAAGCCTTCGATGTCGGCTATCGGGGGTCCGCTCCCGATACCTATTTGGATATGTGTTGTTGATCTAGAAAAGAATATATATAGCGATAGCAGGACGCATACTTGTAGAAAATCCAAACCCGCACTTCACAGTATCTGTCGACATTCAAAAAAAACGGGTGTAACATTCCAAAAATCGAACATCCCAAGGTTCCAAATATCAATATGGCCAGTCTCGCATCCTCCTTCGTTGAAGGCCTGAAGGGCCGCCGAACTATCTACTCCTTAACAAACGAGTCGACTATTCCAGATGAGCGAGTCCAAGAACTCATCGGCGAAGTAATTCAGCATACTCCTAGTGCGTTTAATACACAGACTACCCGAATTGTTGTTCTACTCAAAGAACAGCACGAGAAGCTATGGGATATCGCCTACGAGGTCGCTAGCGCTTCGGTACCACCGGAGCTATTTGAGAACTTGTATAAGCCTCGCATTGCGATGTTCCGTGCAGCTTATGGATCTGTATGTTAAGCTTGCTTGCAATCGCTTTTCATCTAAATAATGGGTTTACAGGTTCTTTTCTACGAAGATCATGCGGCTTTTGAGCCATTGAAGCAGAAGTTTCCTATGCTTATTGATAAGTTCCCAGAGTGTATGTTCTGAGATCTTAAGAGAAAGCACTGGACTAATTTGCGTAGGGTCTTATCAAACAAGTGGAATGCATCAGCTTGCTGGTAAGTGCTATCTGCACAGAGTGAATGGTTAATCGCTAACATGGTACTAGTCTGGACTCTTCTAGAGGCTGAAGGGCTCGGCGCTAGTCTGCAACATTATAACCCCATGGTGGATGAGCGAGTTTCCCAAGAATGGAATGTTCCTAAAGAGTGGAAGTTGCAAGCGCAGTTGGTCTTCGGAAAACCTACCGGCCCTCCGCGCGAGAAGGTATTCGAACCAGTTGAGAAGCGGCTATTCGTCCACGGCAAATAAGAGCCTGAATAGAAATGTTTATGGCGCGATGAATCTGGATGGCATTGCATAGAATAATTTTAGCTAGCTAATGTGAACACTTTAATTTCGCGCGATAAGTCAGCCATGAAGAATTAATTATTTGACTTCTCGTCCAAGTGCCTCACGAACTCCCCAGCCTGGAGTGCACATAGACGCGCTTCTTCTCTGAAATTCATAATCCACCCGATCATCAGCACATCATGAGGAACCTTGTCCTCCATATAGAACTTGACGGAAGACATGTTCTCGGGTATACTCTGGAAGACCTGCGCAAGTCGCAAATGCTCTCCGAATAAGACCTCTCGTCCTCCGGAAACAATGAAAATAGGCGAAGGGAGTAGAAACGGATGTTTTATAGGAGCCACGTATTCTTCGACGGGGGTTGTCAGATGTAAGTTTCTTAGAAAGTTCTTAGCGCCCCAGGCTTGCAGTGATCCCGGCGTGTACTCGGTGCGATATTTCGGGCTGTTGATCCATGCCTTGATGTCTGCACCCGCGGGAACATCACACCACGGCGACCACAACCAACTGCATTTTGGAGCTGGAAGGAGTGATTTCCCTTCAAAGTTGACGATGTATCGCAGCAAAGCCAGAACAAGATGTCCACCGGCACTGTCACCGCTGAGAATAATCCGCGACGGAGGAATGTGTAGAGTATGGATCATGTAGGAATACGCGGAGATGGCATCTTGGAGTTGTGCAGGGAACCGCCCCTTCGGATGGCCGGCAAGTCGGTACTGAAGAGAGAGCACGTAACGCGCCGGAGTGTGCGACAACAGATTCTTGGCTAGGAATTGGCAGGAGGCTGTCCGGCCGTCGCCCATAATATAGGATCCGCCATGTAGATGGAGCACGATGTGACCTCCTTCCGGAATGATGAAATCGACCGGCAGACGTTTGGGATACCAAGTTGCTCCCACAGTCTCAGGCTTGACTTCCTTGTCTTGTGCGATGCCCTTGTACAGCTCCGGCTTGCTCGGTTCTATCAAGATGAATCGGTCGCGCTCCAGACCCGGGCGAAGCGATAGGGAGGGCTTGATGCGGCAGAAGGCGAACGCGTCCAGGAAGGCCTTGAGAACGCTGTTGCATATTGCTTGTCGGTAGGTCCAGTCCGGGTCTTGCCGGCGTTCAGGCTGCAGGTATGCCGCGGCGAGTAACGGGAGGTGCAGAAGTGAGGGAGAATCGCGCGTAGCCGTCATCGGAGAGATGGATCGAAGCAATTCATGGATCGCCAGGAACGCGCGCGAAAGTTGAAGTGTCTCGAGAAGTGTTTGGCTCTTTCCCGTTCAGCCGCCTCCTTCCGGAAGCATTTGACGGCTCGCTGCTTGAGTCTATAAATGACGACAGCATGATCCTCCAACTGAACCATGGGCGATGAAACCACAACTCGTGTAACCTTCTCGATGGTTATCACGCGCTCGAGTCACAAGGGGTCATTTCTGTCTTGAGTGTTCAAGCTCACTGGCGGTAGACTGTGTGCTGTACTTGTCATTTTATTTTTCTCTTGATTCCTTGGGAGTTGAAGACGATAGGGATTCAAAGATTGTCGATTATTTGGAATCATTTATGCAAATCCACGTACGAAGATAAACACAGATACAAGAGCTGGCATATTGCGATGTTCCAAAATTGCGGCACATTAAGAGGGCATAGAAAACCACACTGCTTGACAACTGGGGTAATCGCGACCAGCGACATGGTCACCCCCAGATGTCTACTGACGACGAGACAGGATAACAGAGCCAAGTCGGTTATTAGCGCAGCGCCAGTAATGAACCGATTGGCCACGCTAAAACGGGCTAACTGGGGCCCTTTTTACCCCGAAGCGGCTTGCCGGGAAACTAAGGAAAACACGGAGTAAAGAAACTGGGAAAACTGGAGTCTCCGCATCTTCTCCGTCATTGCGGGCGTCGAGTTGCCCCCTGATTGGCAGAGCCTGTAGTTCTCGGCACGAGCACGGCTTGCGCTCTTTGCCATTGCGTCCTCGTCTGGGCCGATGCGAAATATGGCCAGAGAACACAGGGACATGGTGAATTCAGCATTGCTGGGGAAAGTAGCAGGGATCTTGAGTGTTGATCCCCCAGCCTTGGCTGCCAGCTTCAGATTCGGGGCCTTGGGGTTTGTCATGAAGAAACTCGGATTGCCGACTTCAGGCTCGGCCGGCTAAATTCTGGGGAGAAACCCCGCCCGTATTGGACGTCTCCAGTCCCGACAGGCGAGCCGGTTTCCAGGCTCGGTGGGGAACAATACAACCTATGACCTTCTGAGCTTTCCCCAGTCCCTCGGACTTCCCCCGCGATGTCCTGGTTCCCAGACTCGGACGATGTCGCTCCTTGCCTTCCGGGGAATAGAAAAGGTTTCGTCGCGTGGGGAAGTTGGCCTGGTCGTTGGTTAAAAGGACGCTGAGACCCGCTTGTTGTTCGCGACAAATTTTCCTTCTGTTACCCCGTGGGGTTTGCTACTTCTCTTATTCCTCCCAGGTCCTCACAGGGTATGAATCTTGCGCATTCAAACGCTAAGGTTTAAGTTGTATCAATTGAGCGAAGATGAGTGACAAAATCAGCAAGTGGAATGTGGTCCACCGCTTGGAGAAGCGCAAGCTTCTCGTTGCAATCAACTGTATTGCAGGCTTGTCCATTCTCTTCTTCGGTTACGACCAGGGAATGATGTCAGGAGTGAACAACGCGCCCGACTATATTGATCTCATGGGCTTCGGCTATTCCGAAGAGGTAGACGGCATTCTTACTCCTGTCGTCACCAATTCTCTTCTACAGGGAGGAATTGTCTCTGTCTATTACCTTGGAACTCTTTTTGGAGGCTTATTCGGCGGCTGGCTGGGTGATAAAACTGGGAGAATCAAGACTATTGCTGCAGGAGCTGCTTGGGCTACTCTAGGCGCGGCCTTGCAATGCTCCGCGCAGAATCATAGCTGGATGATATGCTCTCGAGCAATCAACGGAATTGGCACAGGTATTCTCAACACCATTGTCCCAGTCTGGGCCACCGAGACAGCGGAACATACCTCGCGTGGAAGTTTTATTGCACAGGAGTTCTTCCTCAACATCTTTGGTGTTGTACTCGCCTACTGGCTTGAGTTTGGACTTTCGTACATTGATGGTGGGAGATCCGCTTTCCGCTGGAGATTCCCCATTGCTTTCCAGATCATCTTCCTCATTATCCTTCTGGTTGCTGTCTGGTTCTTTCCGGAATCGCCTCGATGGCTCGTCAAGGTTGGACGAGAGGAAGAATCTCGATACATCTTGCAGCGTCTGCGTGGAACCAGCGCAGAGGATAGCATCCGCGCCGAGGCTGAGTTTCTGGATATTCAGAGCAGCGCTGAGCTGGAGAAGACGATTGTGCACGGTGATTCGTACATCTCCATGCTCTTCGGCTATAAATCTGGAGACTTGCACATTGGGCGCCGTGTCCAGTTGGTGATTTGGCTGCAAATTATGCAAGAATGGGTTGGTATTGCTGGTGTGACCGTATATGCACCGACAATCTTTAGTACTGCTGGCTTCGACACGACCAAGAGCCAGTGGATCAGTGGTCTTAACAACGTCTTCTACATGGTATGTCATTCGCATTCCCAAGTATACCTTGACTAACATCGATCCAGTTCGCAACCCTCATTTGCGTGTTCACTCTGGACCGCATCGGCCGTCGAAACACTTTGTTCTGGGGCGCGACAGTCCAGGCCATAGCCATGTTCCTTGGTGGCGGATTCTCTCGTCTTGCTATAAATGCCAAGGCAGCCAATGAAATGGGCAAGGCTTCTTCATATGGTGCAGCTGCAGCCTCGATGATTTTCATCTTCACTTCGACATTCGGAGCCTCCTGGCTGGTCACACCTTGGGCCTACGGAGCAGAGATCTTCCCCATGGCAGTCCGAGCAAAGGGAAATGCCTGGAGTGTGGTAGGCTGGAGTATCGGCAACGGGTGGCTGGTAAGTCGATCGCGACATAAGATGTATTGAAACATGCTGACATATCTAGACCCTCTTGTGCCCTGTCATGTTCAGTTCTATTGGCGAGAAGACATTGTATATCTTCGCCGCAAGTAACGTTATCGCCATTCCTATGGTCTACGTATTCTACCCCGAGAGTAGCCAACGGACGCTGGAGGACATGGATCTGCTTTTTGCGGCGAAAACACCGTGGACGTGGGATGCTGAGAAGACTTTCGCCCGCCTGAAGGCCGAGACTCCTGGAATGGTCCAGGCTGTCAGTCGCAAGGGTAGCCTTGTGGACCCAGAGGCTGCAGAGCATGTCGATCATGCATGAAGCATTACATAGCAGGCCGTTTTAGAATATTCAAGCGACATAGAAGCACGATTTGGTGCAACGAGCAGATGATAAATATTATGATTTAAATTAGTTTAAAGACGTACTTCTTTTTGATTCTTGTCAGTTTTCCTATCCATGCTCTTTTCTATTGTGGTAGCTCTGAAATCTCGAATCGAGTAGTTTCGTTCGAAGGTTCGCGAAACGCGTTCTGATTGGTCACTTTGACATCAACCTTCGCCGCTTTACAAATCGCGCCTGGAAACACTCCCAGATATTCAAGATCGTTCAATATAAGATCCTCCAATTCGTCTCCCAAACCTTTCCATCCCCTAGCCCTCTCCAAACTAGCATCTACCCCCGTAAGTCCCCCGCGACGACGCGTTATTTCGCGTTGCGGAACACACGCGCTCACGATCAAAGCTAATAGACTCCAGCTTCCATCCAACCCAACAAACCCCCACATCTACAACCCAAGAATACACAAAACTACTCTTTCCACATACCTCAATCATGGACCCCCAATCTCCAAACAACCCACCCTCTCCAAAACAAAAAGCAACCCCAACCAACCCCCCAACCTCCCAAACCCCAAACCTCTCTTCCACACAAAAACACCAGAAATCCCTCCACCGCATCTCCTCCCACCCAACCCTAACCCCCTACCGCCGCCGCGTCTACCGCACCCTCCTCTCCGTCCCACCCGGCCGCTGGACCACCTACGCCGCAATGGCAAAATACCTCGACTCGAGCCCGCGCGCAATCGGCAACGCGATGCGCACGAATCCTTTCGCGCCCCAAGTCCCCTGCCACAGAGTTTTAGCGGCTGATAAGACGTTAGGCGGGTATAAGGGCGAGTGGCGGGTAAGCCGGCATATCGGGGATGGGTCTTTTCGGGATGAGAAGCGGTTGAGGCTTAAGGAGGAGGGGGTTGTATTTGATGAGATGGGAAGGGCAAAGGGAATATGTTTTGTGGAGTTTGAGGAGTTGGACAGGAAGTGAGGTGGGAGATTTGAGATGGGAGATGCTGGGATTGGGTGTGAGATGGGAGTTGTACCGGTGGTGAGATGGGATATGTGGTTTATGGCGGATATGGCGTTAGGTGGTTCCGGGTTTTCTTACCGATTGATGATTGATATCAGTGGTGCTTTTGTTATCTATGGTGCTTTGAATGGATGAGCGACGAGCGCTTGTGGCGTCTTAGTAAGATCGGTTCTTTTGTTCTTTTGTTCTTTTGGAATTAGATTACTTGTAGACGGATCGGGAATTATCAGTGGATACGTTTCGGGATAGCTGATGGTTGACATGGACCCTTGTTTACTTTCGGATCATGCTAGATTGCCAAGGCTTACGGCGCTATGTTGATCTTAATAGCGTCTTTGAACCGGATGGAGGGCCGGACGAGTCGTGGGGTATCTGTGGCATGCCGATCATTTAGATGAAGTGCACGTTTATACAAGTTTTAATCATGATCATAAGCATATGACCGAATCTTACTGCTGATCCTGACTCAGAGACTCTTGCACCTGGATTTCACGCAATTGTTGGAATTTCTTGTCGAGAGCTTACATGTGCGGTGAATTCTCGGCATGCAGAAGGCTATACCTGTAATAGTTTAGATGGATGCCGGAAGAAGCACACGACACTGCATGCATTCACTGATGTGATTCTATCTTGAAACATAGAATGGATCTCGGCTAGAATGACGTCCCAAGGGTCGCTGAGCCTTGACCATCAATCAAATTTGACAATAACCACGGCGTAAGCGATCTCATGGATATTACTCTCAAGCCTGTAGTTGTCCCCTGCGTTTACTTCCATCCGCGCCAAGCGAAATATATTGACGGCCTATAGGGAGCTCCGTATACTCCGCATGGAGACTAGTTTATGGTTTCCAGAGCCCAGTTCCACGACAGCACATCTAAATATCCACCTAGACCCATATTTCAGAATAAAGTGCCAAGTACACTCCGTAAGACTGCTACGATAACTCTCGCGATGGAGAATAATTGAGACGTCAACTTGGACTCGAATTGCCGGCCCGCTAGAATGCCGAAGCGACCTCGGCCCCACCGCGGTTCTGTCGCGGTAATCTCCGTGCGAACGGCCCATATTTGAGACAGAAAAGCAAAATAGACGAACAAGGTTCAAATGCGAGTCCAGGCCATCTCAGGCCCGCAATACTGCATACTATACACCGCTGAAACAAGCGCTCTCTTGACATTCTTGGCTTTCAGGGTCGTCGCAAATGGGACCTCGGCCGCTTCTCCTAAGCCTACATACCGCTCTAAGGATGCGCAGTGAGCAGGCGGCGTGGATCCCTTTCCTTGGCCTACGAAATATCTAGCAATTTGAACTCTGTGGACTAACTAGAAGAGTACTTCTGTCAACCCGCTGCCAAGTTTTCTCCCCCGCACTGGCCATGTGCGCTGGCATGGTTCTTTGAAGCACGGGATATACCGAAATCTGAAACACGACGTAAGTTGCTTCTTTCGTTTGACTGCGTCAACGGACGCTAGCGCAGTGATTGTCGGTTCGCAAGGAGCCCCGACGGTCGGTAGTGCCGTGAGCGATCGGCACTTGGAGTCCTGCGCTATTAATATTTTGGAGACTAGATCTGGAGAACAGACCACCATTAAAACACACGGCGACCGAGTATGCTCCGCGCATGTGCCAGTGTGCGCCGCCTTTTTAACCATGAGCTGTTTGCTGGCTATTGCTCTGGTGCCACTTTACGCGCTACGGTTTGGGTCTATTGCTTGACCCACATATGCTATACAGTTGTTTGCCTTTAACGGTTATGGTTCCTGGAGAGTCCATTTGGCATTGGAGAAGTGGTGGAGTAGGGTGGAGTCGTAGCTATCGCTCTTGGAAAGTATGTCGCTACCTTGTGCTATCTGCTGGGGTAAGTGTAAATAGGTGTCTCCAGGGTAGAACAGCGCAATGAAAAGCGCAGATCATTGCGCTATGAATGAACTCTACCATTTTGAATGTATTGAAGGCATTAAATTGCCAGTGGAGTAGCGAGAGCGTGCGGAGGATCCGATACGATCTACCTGCTTTAACCACGTTTACGAATGAATGCGGAAGGAAGGAATGGCACTAGACCGCGAGCAGTAAAGGGTGGATTGGGGGCTACGGTCAGCCTTCTGCATTTCTCAATCCTCTTTCTGTTTTAGTGCTGGCCTTTGTCTGCAGAAGTAAACTCGTCCCCGAGCCTTCCTTTTGGGGACATCTCTTGGCTGTTCCCCCCCCTCAAACTACAGCTAAGGTTACATACATAGAGGCCAGGCACTGTGGCTAACCCCACAGTAGATAGTGGGCTTCCCGATACTCACGAAGGATTCTGGGAGATCGTTCCTGTTCTCTGCTTCGGCGATAAACCCAGGTCGAAATGGCGCATTGCCAGCGGGGGAGATAGCAGGTTCCTGGACCCCAGACTTGCATCTTGCATGAGACGTGCCTATCGCAAGAGGTGATTACGAAGCTCTGGTGCTAGTATCCGCTGCCCCTTTCTCCCCTCTTTCCATACTTAGTGGCTGCTCTAAAGTGGTATAGCGCGCGAGTCGTGTCAAGTCGCACAGGCTCCCGCGGGTCGCAAAGCCAGCGACCGAGTCAAGGTTCTGTGGTGCGACAAGGTGGCCATAATCCTTGTGCGATCGGAATTTTCAAGGGCTAGACTTTGCGAGAAAGTAAAAAGTGAAGACGGGAAAAAGTTAATATGGTAGGCAGTTCGGGCTGGCCGTGCCTATGGTAATTGCATTCCTGAAACTTAGCGTCGCCTGGATCGCCAGAGAGATCTGGAGAGTTTGCAATCCCTGCTCGTGTAGCCCAATATGGCAGTTCCGTCTATAGTTCCATCCTGGATCCCTGTTTTCTAAATTGTATGGTAGAGAAGTGGAAATGAGACCAGAAATGTGAGAAGGTGGAAAACACGTATTGATATCATAACAGTTTAAACAAAAAAAGGGCGACCATGAAAAACGAAGCCTGGGTTCTCCTCTATACATGATAAACCAAACAAGCAAAATGGGCTCTATAAATTGAAACACATGTTGAAATAGAGAATCGCAAAGGCGAAAAAAGTTTCAAAAAGCTGCCGAGAATTGAAGTAAATGCGCCGCCACAATAGACGCCGAGAAATCGAATAGAAGGTATAAGAACACAGTAGCAGAACAGAAGTCGTGAGATCGTAACATCGGTGATAGCATTATTTGCTTCGCCGTAGAGACAAAGGGTTGAGGGTATTGTAGAGGATGTGGTCACGTCGCATGCGATCAAGCCATATCCTTTGCCGAGCGTTTCAAGGCCCGTCGCTTTGGGACGTCCAGGTGGTGGTAAGAGCGCAGATGCTCGACCAGGTGGTCTTGGCGGGGAAAGCCATTACTGCCTTTGCGAGAGCAGTGGTCGACAGGGCAGTTTCGGAAGACAGGATAATGGACACTGGATTGATGGCGCTTGAGATCGGCGAATCGAGTAAATGACTTGCGACAGGCGTCGCAACCAAATGGCTTTGCAGGCCTGAGAGGATCGATGTTAGCAGCTGGATTAGAGCTAGGTGGGATGCGATCGCATCGGCTTTGATGGTGCACATACTTGGACTGAGCTGCTGGTGGAGAGTCGGGGGTTGTCGCATCCTCACTTGGGGCGAAGTGATAGTTGGGCACGGGGACTTCCTCAGGAAGATGGAAGCTGCTACCACCATAGGAGCTGCCACAGCTACTGGTAGGGCTGGGCATGCTAGTTGCCATCACAGAAGGATCGTAGACGGTGAACTCAGGCATGGCGGGGGCATAGGCATATGGTGCACTCGGTCCGCTGGTGAAGGTATAGGGCTCAGGCATGACGTCGGGGACGAACTGAGTGTCTATGTCGCACATGTTGTCATAGACCGGAGATCCATAGAAGAAGAAGTCCATGCCGCCGGGTGATGAAGTGTATGAGTCGGAATAGCTGAAGGGAGACTGCATTGCTGGAGAAGAGGTGTAGGATTTCTTGGGGATTGGAATTGCAGAAAGCGGAAGCGTAGTCTAGTTTAAAAGGAAGCACAGGATCAGCATTCTAGAAGGCCTAGAGAAAAAATCTTTATCCAAGGGGGTCCAACCATTGTGAGACGACGGTACGAATCCTTCTGAAGCTGGTTTCCCAGTCGAGCAATGCTAAGTGCCGGGGAGCGTTGGGGGCGAGATGCATGGGAAGTGCACTACTACTTGCGGAATAGTTTTGGAGTACAAAACTAATAATCAAATTAAATGATCGGACGTCAAGTAATATGCCAAGTAGGAACAATCAATCAGTACGGCCAAGAGGGAAGAAAAGTTTTGCCGTCGAAGTAGGCTGCGCTGCTTTCTTTATGTGGTCCCGAGGCACCTTCCACCTTCTCTCCCCCCCCCGTCCCCGTCACCCAAGTACTTTCGATTCTCTGGGTAGCGCCAACTGAAAAAGAAAAAAAGAAAAAAAGGACACTAAAGAACACGAACTGCATCACCCAGGCACCGTTGGGGCCTCTGAATGGCTTCAGGGACGCAGGCTGGACGGTTAGTGGCCCAGTCCCACACCACAGCCCCCGCCTCGCAGCGTCATTCCGAGAGAGGATCACTGCATCTGCGGGAATTTCTGCAAACACGGATCCTCCACTAGGCCGGGATTTTCCCAGTGATTCCCTGCTGACTCGCTAGCGCGCTGCGACGAACATTCCACGCCCCTTCTAGCGTCAGGCTCCAGTCTGCCGTATATTGCGCGAGTGATTGGATGCACCGCGGGATGCGAGCCCAGTCATGATCGCACCGTCTCTCAGGATTGGCCCCGATAAGCTGCACGATCATCCCAGCGGTCAGACCTTGAGCGCTCGACCCTCTTCGCTGCTCCCCTCGCACGGCTGAGGACGATCATCGCCTGTTCCAGGCGTGAGTGGAGAATGTCGGTTTAGAAGTGCGCTTCTGGAAGACTTCTAGCGTCGTTGCATCCCGGCCTTGGCCCCCCTCCTTCGCTGGGGGTTCCTTTCTTTTTCCTGTGTAGCGCTTCCTATTCGTTTCAGGTGGCCTGCGTGGCGTCCAGCCCAGGACTTGCGTCTTGTTCCAGAAACCTGCCGCGTTGGGCTTAGCCTTCGTGCGTGCTGTGGGATTTCTTGATTGCACGAGGGGGCCCTTTTCTTTGTTTGCTCGACGGCCCATTCTTCTCTACCGAGGTTCTCTATAGTATCTCTTTGTTCTTTTCGTCGACTCGGTGATGGCTTACAAGCCGAGATCCACGGCATCGAATCTTCCTTGGAGGATATAGATCGACTTGGAGGTCGGCAGTCGTCGAAGAAGATCAAGAAACGCGGCATTTTCGCAATTTCATACTCGGCAACGGCGGCCCGAAAATATGAAGTCACCAAAGCAAGCGATCTACGATCCAAAGAACAGCAGCTGGCGATCGCCAAGACTTGGTCCCAGGTTCCTAGTCTGGGGATGGGACCGATCGACAATCGATGTCATTGGAAAAGGCCGCACAGCCCCTGTTCTCTGATCCCAGCCTTCTAGAAGCGAAAAATCCCGCATCGCTAGCGCGCCAAGAGCTGCACCATGACCATGTTGCAGTCGGCTCCCGTAGGTGTCCTTTCGTACAGCCCCTGCCACTGGAATCGTGAGTGGTTTACTTACCCCGTAAACCTGCTTCACCCGCCTCACCCGCAGCGGCTTCTGCGAGGCCCTGGACTGGATCCATTTTTGGGCTCTAGCCCCTCCAGGGGTGTACGTATACTTTCCTTCTGCATGGCAAATAGACGGGGTCTCGTAGTGGATGGCAGCAGAATAGGCTAGGTAGCTTTCCCCTCTTTCAATATAGTTTGTATAGTTGCCACGGACGCAAATGCGATCGTGCGCTATAGAGTGCACGTACCGAATGGTAGCGATCCATGGTACTTTCGCTCTGGCACATGCACCGAGCTCTTGCGATACTTAGCGCGGAGTACAAGCCACTCTATTATTTCAAGGCACATCAAGCTTTTCCTGTTCCGTATTAGTTCCCATTACTAGCAATAACCAGACCCTGTGCGTGCAATCATTTGGGACACTATGAATAGACAGAGTATTCGACGAAGACTATAGATAGAAATTGTAGGCTGGCCACAATCTACATATTGCAATACGGCTGATTGGACCAGGCATATCTTGGCTCACGCGAGGCCAACTGAAACAACAAATCTATGTAACCTGGGTGGCGAGGATGACGAACATACAAAGTGTCGATATTGAAATCTTACATGAAGTATCAACCCGAAGGGCTTGATTTTAGGTCCAGCTCAACAATTATTTCTCAAGGTTGCCATTGGTGCCCTCACGCTGGTCAGCGAGCCACAGACACGTAGCCTAGTCAGACTCAGGGTCAAATGATCTGCGGATTACAGGAGCCTCAACCCTGACCAGGAACAAAAGTACTCTGCCTTGCAGAAACCCACTCGCCAACCACTCCCACTGGCTGAGCTTTTACCCCGTAATCGCGTACATTGGGGCACCGGGCGCAGGATCTTCAGTCTGGGGCTTGGCTGCAGAGCTCGGAAGAGACCAAGCTTGATTTTGTAGCTTTGATCGCTTATGGGGATGGCCAGTGGCCTAGAACCTGCGGTTTTTGACGAACCTCTTCCAGTTTCGGGTAGCACAAGCGGAACCTTGGAGAGTTTACAGTGCCTGCATGCGTCAGCAAGTCCCTCAGAGACGCCCTGTTGGGTATACAGAATAACCCAGGTTATCTAATAACTAGCTGCTATACGAACTTAATTACGGTTGTCTTGGCCCAGGCTGCCAAGTCAGTATGTGGAGATTCGATTGGAGCGTATCATGAATACGCTTTTCTTGGAAATTGATACCCTTGTAGGACTTCGACAGACAGCGCTATGTTTGGAGCAAGCCATTACCTCATTATGGGGACAATGTTTGCGGTGATGCGTATCGCCGGCTAGTGTGGCCTCTCTACACCGCAAGAACCAATAGCTATCAACAGGCTGCGCCCTCGTGGCGATCACGCTGGAGCCGCACGTACCATCCACAAGGCAGACAAGGGAATTTCCCGTGAGTCATCTATGAGAGAGTTGAAGGGGTAGACAGATCAGTCTCATACCGTACCTACCGTTGGTCACTGAGACCATTGTTCAGAAGAACATAATCATTTGCTATTCTTACCAGCACGCCTTGTTCCACAACAGATGCGAACTTGAAACGGACATCCAGCCGAAAAGGACGAGTGCCCATGCAGTCCTCTGCTGTGAGGATGGTCCAAGGACCCTCAATTCCCGTCATCATTCTCCTACGGCAAAGACCCCACGATGACATCGCCGTATCGCATGGGCAGGTCTCCTGAGCCAACACTGGAGCCCACCAGGCCTGAGGACGAAACCATTGTCACCCAACTGCCCAAAACATCAGCATCAGAACTTGTGAATCCGTTCGTTGTCCTCAATTGTTGATCGACCCCACGTCGACGTCAAGTCTGTCCGACAGAGTCAGACCAGCTCTCCAGAATCCGATTCGCCACGGAAACCTTTGGCGGGTTATCGCGGGACAGTCGACTGAGATATGTCATAACGGATTGCGGGGAGATCGTACGACGTTGGCGCGTGCATGTCTCGGAAGGCACACCGCAAGAGTGGCTGGAAGTGGGACGCTCGGAACGAGGCGACAGATGGACGGAGAATGAGGTCTGCAGGTAGTTTGAAGCCAGGTACGGAGTATCCACAGGAGATTGTCTTTATTTTGAACCCCAGCCAAGTGATGTGATTTGAGGAGTTGGTGCTGTCACACGCGGCAAGGTGAGAGTTGTAGGGCTCGGCGGGTCCACATGTCTGGCACACGTAGCGACATGCCGAGGCTCACGAGACTCAATTCTGGACGAAAGGCGCGAGACAGCCTGCGGGTAACTTCTGTGATGAGGTCGAGTTATTGGCCGTGACGGACGGGTGAAGAATACGCGGAGACGCTGAACGAGTGGTAAGTGCAAGGATGCTGTCAGGTTACTCTGCATGAGTCGGGGTTATGATTAGTCGCTCATATGCGAGTATTATGCGAGCATCGCGTTTTTGGGGTAAGTGACGTGTGAATAGCGGCTAGAAGCAGGACTCGGAATAGCACCGACAAGAAGGAAGGGCTTTCAGGGGTGACTGAGAAATGGGCAGGGAAATGGCGCTTTATTGTGGCTTTAGGGTTTGCCATTTTATCGTTTTCTGGGGTATGATTTAGCCTTAAGATTGCGATAACGATTATTCATGCTTTCTCAATTCGGCTAGATGCAGTTTCCACGATAAACTATTGATTTTAGGCCCACTTGCTCGATACATCGTGGTGAGCTTCTGGGGATATGGGGGGGATGATTGGCCCCTCGATCTCGCGGGAAAACAGTCTATAGAACTATGAAAACAAAGGATCAGGTTAGTCAAACTCTCGCAAGACTTAACTTGATTTCGTGTGAAATGCCAGCATAGCTTCGTCTTCTCACGCCGCTTCCGGTGGTGGGTACATGGCGACATTAGGTACATATGCAACAGCTCCACCGGTAAGCTGCTCTGTCACAATATCGAGTCTTGGCCTCCGACTCCGAAGTCTCAAGTACCTGCCCTCGTTAAACAAAGAGTCGCAAGGGAGAACGGCGCGGCCCGTGAAGCTGGCTAGATCTTGGGGTGTTTGTTTTCTGGACTCCGTGATTCTTGTCTGCATTTGCCGTGACCCACTGTACTAATGGATATAGCGCGAAGATCTTCACTTTCTGTGACTGTGGGGCTACGATCTGAATCAAGATCAAATCAAGGGCCCCCTTTTGCTGCTAGGATCGTTTAAATGTAGACCCCTCCCCAGCTGGTCCAGACTCGACTCATCAGCACCTCCTGCTTCATACGTCGCCATAGCTTGACCATCCCCACGCTACCGTGAATATAACAGCAATCAGACAAGATGTTCTACAGTGGTGAGTACATTGTCTGCTAGCTCAAGCTAGACACGTTGCTAACCCCGCGAAGCTCTAGTTGTACAGCGATCGCGAAACAGCGACGGCGCTTATCAGATCGGCCAAGTCGAGAATTCCGAGCCGGTCTCAACCCTCTTTGATCACGCCAGCAAGCACCGAGTGCCCTTTAACTCTTCCGTGGATATCTTCACTGTAAGCGGGCATCACTCTCTACCTTGGTAGTACCTCGCTAACCACAAGCCTCATAGGTATCCGGCTCCATCAACACACAGACCCACGAGACAGAGCTCGCACTCGGAGTATACGGAATGAGTCTGGGAATCTTCCACGGTGTTCCTGGACAGGCATTCAAGATCAGCATCGACTTGAGCATGGTCAAGGGAACTGTCGAACTGAAGATGAACGGCTTCGACGAGTTATGGCTGGATATCAACACACAGAACTTCCAAGTAGCAGCGGACGGCCCTGGCGAGTTCATCCAGTGCAAGAAGAATCATTTTATCCGAAACATGCCGGACATCAGGTGCGCGCCGTGGGTCTCCTCTGAGGCACATCTGTAACTTTCGATATTTGGGAACATACTGGGAATTTGGATGGGATATGCTTGGAGTCTTGGGGGTTCATAATTTTGGCTTGGTCGCTTTAGCTCTTATCGCATTTCTGGAATGGACTTGACTTGCATCTGCATCGATGACGCTATGTCACTCTTTCTCTATCTCTATAGGCTCATGTAATACGTGATAGCATGGGATACCGACATCTCTACCAGGAAGCCTTAGCGGGTAGCTGACAATCAGAAAATAGTGTCATAACATGAAGAGGAATGCCTCCTTCCATTACGTAAAACTAGATGAAATCAACAATTCTCAGAACTCCTGTGCCGTGAGACCCAATTCATTGTACTCATTGCCCGATGCCACCCGGCAAACAATACTAGGGAAACAATGAATAAAACACTACAAGGGAAAAAAAACAATGAACTCCCCGGGCCCCCGATCCAAACCCTATGACACATCTATTTCCGTTCCCCAAGAAAACAAGTGCCGCGGCCACCTAATTCTAGACTAAGAATAAGGCGGGGTTATCGCGAGCCCAGGCACTTCGCCTGCCTGTATGGTCTCATGGCAAGGGGACGAATTATAATTCGTCCTCGAGGTATTTGTACACAAACTTGAAATCAGCCTTGCGCCGGTTCATCCTGTTGAATATTAGTATACCGTACTATTTTCATCTTGTGTGATGGATGCATGACTTACCATGTACTTTCGTAGTCGAAGAACCGGTAGGTGCCCTGCTCAAACTCCTCGGTGATGTTCTTCGGCTCCTCATGTCGTTGGAACCAGGTCTGGTACTGCTTGTGGAAGCGCCAGCTCTGGTTCTTGAGGGCCTTGGCAGCGAGGTATTGCTGGTAGGACCCTTGTCGGTAGTAGAAAAGATAGAAGAGAGTATCGGTGTCGATTCGACCAGTATCGTACAACCGCGGGTCATCAAATATAGATAATGGCTCTTGCGGATAGTAAAGAGGGGTGTGGTAGGGGTTCTGAGCCTTGTAATGGCGGGGCTTCTCTGCATCGCCAGGTTCTGGGCATGTCGTGAGGGATGTTGCCAAGAGACGCTGGACAGATGGGGAGGAGGCACTGGTGGTTGATCGTTGCTTGGTCACCTCGAATGACTTAACCAAGTCTTGTAAACCTGGGGGTAGGTGGAAAATTGACTCCTCGCTATCCTCTTCCTTTGCGGATTTGCCATTAGTTGTTGGTTCTTTGGCGGGTTCAGGCTTATCCACTGGGACGGGTGATGAGGTAGCGGAAATTCTAGTACCACCAGGGGTCTTTGATCGAGTGGCATTTACATTATCCTCTGAGATGGCTGCAACAGAAAGAGCCGTCTTAGCAACAGGCTGCACCGTCGAGGCGACTGGTGATGCCGTTGAAGAAGCCTTTGAAGCGGGGAAGACATTTGAGAATGCGGGACTAGCACCTGGTGGCGGCGGTAAAGGAGCAATACCAACACCACTCTTGTCACTTGCCGCTGCAGCTGCAGCAGCAGAAGCATACTTGAGGGTCTCTCCGGGGAGTCGGGTGGGAAGAGGCGCGGGCTTCATACCAGGGGTGCCATTGGATGACGCAGATGGGTGAAGAGTAGCTAGTACGGGTAGAGGTGACTTCATCTGTGCGGAGGGCCTCCTTGTTGATACCGGATCCGCCTTGGGCTTGGGCTTGGGTTCTGGCTCATCATCCGGCATGGATTGGGCTTCTTGTGACGACCCTTGGTCGTTCTCGGCTCCCATTCCGAATTGGGCCTCCACGTCCTCGCCAATGTCCAGATCATCATAGAGAGTCTCGTCTTCGCCAGAGTAATCGGGGCTCGCGCTTTCCTCAACGTAGTATTTGATTCCTTCCTTGAGCTCAATCACAGCATTCACCTCCAAGTTGCCATTTTGTAATGATCGAAGGAGAAACTCCAATTTGTTGACATGCCACTTATAGCGTTCCGATAGTTGTGAGATATCTGCCATGCGGTTTGCCTTGCTGGTGTCTTTCTTCCCCTTCTTCATTTGAGCGTGAAGTGCCTCTTCCTCAGCCTCCATGGCCTCGATCTTTTGTTGGAGTTCGTCCACCATCGACGATAAGAAATCGCAAGCTTCCACTTTCTCCTTTTCCTTAGGATCAAGCCTTGAGGCAGCCGAAAGACCCTCCTTGGAATAGGCTTTTGTCTTCATTTCCTTCTCGACGGCCTTGAACTGCTCCATGCACTGTTCGATTCATTAGCCCGGGTTCACTCCCCACACCCGCATTGTCACCAGGAACACCCTACCGTTTCAATCGCTTTCCGCTGCTCCAGCAGCGGTGCCTTGTCCTTGACCTCATTGCCGGAGGCCCATGTCTTGATCTGGTCACGGAACCTTTGGAGCTTCTTGATCTCGCGTTTCAAGTTCTCCTCGAGCTTGTCTCGCTGTGTTGGATTTGTGGCGGAGCGGATCTTTTCGTAGATGCCTTCGAATGTCTGGATTCCTTCTGCGACCTTCTTGAAGGTCTTATCGATCTCCTGCTGCGTTTTGCGGGACGCCATAGCGGTTTCTAGGTGTGGACTGAGCCGTCCACAGGCGGGATAGGTGTAGTACGGTGGGGGCGGATGCGGGATGCAGTCTCGACCAGTTGGGTCGGCACTGCACAATGGGTCGAGAGGAGAGAAATGGTTGCTTGAGCGGGGAGTTTGCCCGTATGAGAGAGCAATGGACAGAGCGGAGAGTCGTGGACTTGATCCATCTATTTGCAACTGCAAAGCTTCGATGGTTGCCTCTTTAGGCAAGCGGTCTGCCAGCACGGGAGGCAACGCCGGGGAACGTAGATGGCGAAAGTGCGAAGAAGATCAACTCTTGGGACAAGGCTACGAACTCATTGATTGAGAAGCGGCTGCCTGTTTGCTTGGGGAAGCTCAGTGACACGTATTTCTACGCGTTACTTTTCTTGCGAGTGTGTGTGTGTGTGGGGGGTATCCGACATATTCGTCTATGCAATCCACTGAACCCCTCCGTCACTAAGCACCACGCTGCCTCAGACATTATTTCTCTTTTCGACGTGGTCTTATTGGAGTGACAGGGCTTCGAACCCTTCGTGTCACATGCCATGAAAGGTTTGAACTTTCACTCCAAGACTATTGGCCTTTATTCTAACTTCCGAAGTCATCATACAGCGCGTGAAGTCCGCCTCGGTGAGCGTGGACGAGGAACTGATCTCCTCCATCGGCCGAGGGCTACTTGTCTTTGCAGGAGTCGGTCAAGAAGACACTGAGAAAGAAGCAGATACTCTGGTAAACAAGGTACTCAAGGCTAAGTTCTGGCCCGATGAGAATGGCGTACAGGTAAGAGTGTCACGCGGTGTGTTGTCGCTCCGGCTTATTCCAAGTACGTCCGCAGTGGAAAAGAAATGTACAGGAAATCGAGGGCGAGGTCCTCTGTGGTATGCGATCCTATCCATTTGCGACCAAAATTGAGTTATACTTACCGGCTGACTGCGCAGTCTCGCAATTTACCCTCTACGCCAAGATGAAGAAAGGAAATAAACCGGACTTTCACGATGCAGCCAAACCAGATGTCGCGCGCAGGATATACGACCATTTCTACAATAAGATGAGCACATCATATGTGCCCGAGCGGGTCAAGAACGGAGTCTTCCAGGCCATGATGGATGTCGAGCTCAAGAACGACGGGCCGGTGGGTGTTGACTACCGCAGTGAGGATGCGGCGGTACATTTTGCCTTTGCTGGCTTTTCTCTTTGCGCCGCAATAGGATAGATCGCTGACATTCACTTCTCTCATAGGTTACGATTGAAATCAACACAAACCTCCCCAAGAAAGAACCCAAGCCAAACGACGGCACGGATAAAGGCGAGAGCGGGGCAGACTCGGCGCCCACGCAGACATCCTTTGAGTTTCAAATACCGCCAGAACTATTGCAATGAAAGAAAAAGCTGAAAAAGTAAACTGGTTTTCATGTATTATAAATTATATAGCGAGGGCGATACCCGGTAGCATTGAACGGCGTCAGTTGCGCATTCGTCTAGTTTGCGGCATAGAACCTTCCTGAAGATTTGGTAGGCCGCAACCTCCTCACCCCACCCTCACTTCTCCAAGAGCAAAGCCACGACCTGCCCTCTTCTTTTCCCCACTCTCAATAAATCACCTTCGATCTGCAACTCCGACTCTTCGCCCATCCTCTCTCCATCCTCATAAATATCCATCATGGCTGACTCTCGTACGCACCTCCACTCACTGCGGGGATCTGCAGATCTGCCCGCATTGAAAGAGATTTGACCGTGTCTAACCTTCCTGTTCAACAGAGCGCTCTCGTGTCTTCTTCGACATCAAGATCGGCAACTACAATGCTGGCCGTGTCGCTTTCGAGCTCGTATGTCCTCAGAATCTCCTCTTTTTGAGCTCTCATCTAACCATTCATCTGCATAGTTTAATGATGGTACGGCAGAGTCCTTGAACGCGCAAATCACCCAGAGCACTCAACTGATCTACATTTAGCTGTCCCAAAGACCGCCGATAACTTCCGAGCCCTTTGCACTGGAGAGAAGGGTCAAGGAACCCAAGGCAAGCCATTGAGCTACAAAGGTACGTCCTAGAACCCTCCCCGTTGCACAAGTTGTCCGGAGCGCGACTGACCACGTCGCGTAATTATAGGCTCAATTTTCCACCGTGTCATCAAGCAATTTATGATCCAGGGTGGTGACTTCACTGCATTCAACGGCACTGGCGGTGAATCAATCTACGGCGAAAAGTTCCCCGATGAGAACTTCGATCTTAAGCACGACCGTCCCTTCCTTCTTTCTATGGCCAACTCTGGCCCTGGCACCAATGGCAGTCAATTCTTTGTGACCACTGTTCCTACTCCTCACCTCGACGGCAAGCACGTGGTTTTCGGCGAGGTGATCAACGGCAAGAGCATTGTCCGCAAGATTGAGAACTTGGAGACCCAGTCTGATAAGCCCAAGGTTGACGTGACCATTGTCGACTGTGGTGAACTTACCGGGGAGGAGTACGAGAATGCCCACAAGAAAGTGCAGGACTCAACTGGCGACCCATACGAGGACTTCCCCGAAGACCACCAGGGCGAGGATCTGACCGCGCCCTTGGCCTTTAAGATCGCTACCGAGTTGAAAGGCTTCGGCAATGCCGCATTCAAGAGTGGTGACCATGATCTCGGCATCGAAAAGTACCAGAAGGGTCTTCGCTACCTGAATGAGTTTCCCGAGCCTGCAGAGAACGATCCTAAGGAGCTAGGCGAGCAAATGAAGGCTCTACGATTCACTCTTCACTCGAACTCGGCTCTTTTGGCTAACAAGATTTCCCGCTTCGTACAGGCTAAGAGGTGGGCTGGGTTTGCCCTTGACACTGCTGAAGTTGCCAAGGCTAAGGATGCGGACAAGGCTAAGGCTCTATATCGTCGCGCTGTGGCAGCCATCGGCCTTAAGGAGGAAGATGATGCTATGAAGGATCTGCAGGAGGCTCTCAAGCTTTCTCCTGGCGATGCGGCAATCACTAACGAGATTGCCAAGGTTAAGCAAGCTGTTAAGGCCCGCGAGGCCAAGGACAAGGCTGCGGCTAAGAAGTTCTTCGCTTGAAGCTTTTATATTCCATGTACCCTCTCAAGATGAGTCACGAGGCGTTTTGCGCGTTTCTTCTACAATACATGATGATGTACCATTAGACATCATGAACTTAGGAGGTTCTTCTTCAAATCTCAAAAACACGTTCAAGATGGTCAGTATGTCACATTTCAACGAATCATCAATATATTAGCTTCTTCTACGGCGAATCAAAGACAGTAATTTATTCGCCCGTACTGGTAAATGCACAGGTCCCCATGTCACGGACCAAGACCTCTGCTTCAGGTCTGATATCAAAATCAAAAATATCCATAGGAACAGCCAAAGTTGTACACGCGTTCGGAATGTCCACAATTCCAGCAATATGACCCTGCACAGGCGCACAGCTGAGCAATAGATAGATCTGGTAGTCGCTGTACCCATAGCGCCGCAAGTACTCGATCACACGCAAGCAGGTCTGTCTATAGGCCACAGTAGCGTCCAAGTAATGCTGTTTGCCATTTTCATCGACAGAGAAACCTTCGAATGTCAAATACCGACCAGGGCTAAATTGTGGCTCGACCGGTCCGGCATGGAAGATCGGAGATTTCATGCTCAGCTTAGCCATGCCATCTTTGATCACAGTAAATTTCAGGGTAATAATACCCGCCATCTCGATTGCACCGCAGAATGATATCTCTCCATCTCCTTGGGAGAAATGCAGATCGCCGACTGAGAATTTCGCGCCCGGGACATGGACGGGCAAGTATACTTTAGAACCTCGGGAAAGGTTCTTGATATCGCAATTACCACCGTGTTCAGGACGACCCTGATGACTTTAGCATATGGAAAAATAGGAAATGCAATCGATTGCTTAACATACCGGAATTGTTCGTGCACCCTCCCTTGCGACTCTTTCCTTGACATCTTCCGTCGACATTCCTGCGTGGGCATTCTGCGGGTTCGGCGGCTGGGCGACGATCCGATCAGCGACTGTATTCGCAGCAATGAGATCGCCTTCACGACGATTCCATTCCGCGAGAACTTCTGCAGAAGGAGCACATCCAAGGATACCCGGATGAATCAATCCAGCAAAACGAACGTGGGGAATATGGCGTGAGGAACAGAATATTCCTTCGAAGTCCCAAATGGCTTTCGCTCTGTAGAGCCTTGTGAGCACAAAGATATCGTTATCGATGGATGTACATACGCCTTGGGATACAGCTCATCCAGAAAGCCACCTCCATTCTGGTGATCGAAAACACCTGTGAAGCCCCATGGCTGCTCTTCGAAAGGCTGGACATCCTGGACCTCGACAAGAAGTACGTCGCCCGGCTCAGCTGTGTCAATGTCGAATGGGCCAGACAGATAGTGAATCTGGGTAAGGTCGACATTTTTCAGGTCGTCTGCGGAGTCATTATTCCCTATCTGGCCGCCGGTCCAGTCGAGACATTCAATTTTGACAACCTCGTTGTTCGCTATCTTGCCACAGGCTGGGACTAGTGGTAAGATGCTTGGTTAGTGGCAATTATGAAACTAGGGCTTGGCTGAGCTCACTATCTGGATGCCATCTGTTCTAGAAAACATGAGTCTTCTTAGCCAAACAAGGAGTGATAAGAATACTTGGTTAATCACGTACATGGAGTCCCTCCTGTTCCTGAGCAGGCTTCTCTAGATCAACTTTCAGCGCCGTGCGAATTCCTTTGGCACCCATAGTTGACAAAATTGGCGCAGTATGTTTCGTAGTTATCGAGAGAGTTTCTTTTCTGAAGATGCCTTGCTCTCGAAGAAATTCTACCTACAAGGCAAGTTATCACTGCAGCCGAGGGGAAATGCGCTACGAGATAAGACGCAGCTTCTCCGCAGAGGGGTAACCCCGTACGTAACACCTTATCTCTACAACGGCAACATTCGGCTCTTCTTTGCTTTAGCCGATTCAAAGCGAAGTCTCTTTTCGTGGGAGTTTATTCAAGTGTTCCGAAGTAATCAACTGCCTTCCTGCCCGGGAGCAGGCCCATAGCATGCGACATGACAACAGTACAGGCTATAGACTTGGCAAGGTCCACAGAATTAAACAATTAAGAAGCAAATAAAGTTGCCATGTGGGCTAAAAATAAAGTCCACATTCAAGGGCGGCAGTCACTAGCATCTGGATTTAACTTGAAAGAGTGATCTGGCTGCCACGCCATCATCTATGTGCCCCAGATGTGGAGAAAGGTGTGTATAGGCAAATCAAAGTACGATGATCGCATACTACAGAAAAGCCGAGAAATAGGGGAGGCGATTCGATGCGCCAAGATTGTTCCCTCAGGCTGTTGTTGTGTCAAGGATTTTGTTGATTGGCGGGCGCACGATCATGCCTCAATGGGCAGCGATCAACGTCAGCATCGCCCCATGGCAGCTCTTGGATCCAATATTTTGAGGCCCCTGGCGGATCATGGTATCTTAATGTAGCTAGTGGATCTGGGTTCCCATCAAAAGAGGTCTCATCTGCCGCATTTTCTATTCGCGGACCCGAGACTGCCGTGAGCTGGCCCCCATAGGTTTGTCGTATACGAGCCATCTTGAAAATACCCCACAAAAGATTTATTATCCATCTCTGTCTAAGCCTCAATACAATGACATCAAGAAGTCTCGGCAGAGGCATAAAAACAGCTCAAGTCCTTCTGGAATCGATGTTAGGATTCAAGTCACCGACAGGCGCGTTGATCAACTGCCCAAGATGCACATATCAAGCTGGGGCTCGTTGCTTTTATCTTTGGCGATTACAAGTGAAGCTTCTAGCTACTTTGATCGACGCCAACTACCAAAAGAACCAAAATGGATCAAGACAATTAAAACCGCTAACAATGCTACTATTCGTTATAAAGAGCCTGGGATATGCGAGACGACGCCTGGAGTGAAATCATATTCTGGCTATGTGGATACATCTCCGGACTCACATGTTTTCTTCTGGTTCTTTGAAGCACGTCATGATCCTGAAAACGCACCAACTACCCTTTGGCTGAATGGTGGACCTGGTAGTGATTCACTGCAAGGATTGTTCCAGGGTACCTACGCCTACAAAATGCAAGACACGATCGGTTGTCGTGACTAATATGCAATCTTTAGAGCTCGGCCCTTGCCAAATTCAAAAGCAAGGAGAAGAATATGTCAGTCGTCTGAATCCTCATTCTTGGAATGAAGCTTCGAATATGCTTTTCATTTCTCAGCCAGTTGGTGTTGGTATGCGATCGCCCGGGTCCCACCGAGAAACATAGCGCTAATATCGCAATACAGGATATTCTTACTCTGAGAAGGGACCCGGAGTGTCCTCTGGATTAGCCCCATTAGGTCCCATTGGCACTCCTGCGAAAGTAGCCAATGGTCGATGGCCCTTAGGCGATCCTTTTGGCATCGGTAAGAAAGCAATGTTCCAATGCGAATGTAAATCTGACAATTCCTAGACACCACAGAGCTGGCTGCGAAGGCTGCTTGGGAGGTTATACAGGGGTTTTACAGCGGCTTGCCGAAAATAAACACCGTCCTAAAATCCAAGACATTTAATCTTTGGACTGAGAGCTACGGAGGGTAAGCTAATTACGAATTGCTACTGAAAACAAGTATACACTAACGATATTCTCAAACAGACATTATGGTCCAGCTGTGAGTAATCGTATATGAGCTCAGATTGCTTTTGCTAAGCAATAAAGTTCTTTGACCACTTTTATCAAGAGAACCAAAGAATTAAAAATGGCACGACAAAGGGCGTTCAGCTAGAATTTGGCACTCTCGGAATTATGAATGGCTTAATCGATTCAAGAATCCAGTCGGAATATTACTACAAATTTGCAAATAATAACACCTATGGCATCAAATCAGTGAGTGAGCACGATAACCTTGAAGATAGTGATGATCTGACAAATAATAAAGGTACCTGATGATATTTATACATTCATGAAGAGGTCTAACGAGATATCATCCGGCTGCTTGGGTCTCATTGACAGCTGCAGAGCCGTAGCAAAGATCTACGGGAACATACCTACGGTACAAAGCAAGTGCGCAGAAGCAGAAGCAGTTTGTCAATACTCCGTCAGTAAGTAAATCTGATCTCCTTAATATCCTCTGAATGTCTTATCTAAAGGTTCGTAGCATCGCCATACTATATCGCCAGCGGTCGTGGATCTTATGACATCCGCGTTTCAAATGAAACCGTCGAGCCACCAGAAGACTTTTTAGCCTACCTCAACGATGCGGCCGTGATGGACGCTATCGGAGTGGATCTCAATTATACTAAGGCAAACAACGCAGTCCTGCAGGCATTCAGAAGCACCGGTGACCTCGTACTCGCAGACTACCTGAAAGATATTGAGAAACTTCTATCTCGTAATATCCGGGTCACGCTAGTATATGGAGATGCCGATTACACCTGCAATTGGTTCGGAGGAGAAGCCATCTCTCTCGCTCTCAAATATAAGCACAGCAAGCAGTTTCATGCGGCAGGATACCAGCCGTTCATAGTCAACGGGACTGAATACGGCGTGACTCGCGAATATGGGAATCTTTCTTTCACCCGTATCTACAATGCTGGTCATATGGTGCCTTATTACCAGCCCGGTGCTTCGCTGCAGTTTTTCAATCGCTCTTTGTATGGGTGGGATCTTCCCACTGGTCAGAAAAAGCTCACCTCGAACTTTGATACTAGGGGCCCTGCTTCTGCGACACATACCCAATCATCTGTTGCATTGCCTTCATCTACCGCAAAGGTATCTGGAACAGGATCTGTGAGAAGGTCTTTTTTCCAAGGTTGAAGTTCTTGAAGTCGTGGGATTTAAATTGTTTTTGATATCTTATGTTCCCAAATAATGGTTCATTTGTACCTAATCGAGAATGCACAATTTCTAAAGCATATATCGAAAACCTCTCTGGAGCCGACGTGCTGCCGCAACATCGATTCCTTCGTAGTCCGCGGTGACTTGTAGTCGTCTTAATTCTTTCTCAGTGAGTTGCACATCTCCATTCTCATTATCAAGACGCTCTTGACGCTTGTTTAAGATACGAAGATGGAAATAAAGAACGGCAGCAGCGAGCCCTCCAAGAACCTGCACCGCGATACAGATTCCAAGCGCAGTTCGATAAAACGGCTCCTGAGAATCAGTATAAGTGTAGGGAGTCCAAATACTAGCAGAGTTGGCGATTGAGTTGATAAAAGCGTAAGCCGCTGCACGCTTTGCGGGTGGACGAGGCAAAGAATTTGCAATCCATGAGTAAAGAGTGCCATTTTGAGCGAACGTGAAGTTCATCAAAAAGAGAGAAAAGTATCGGGGCCCAAAGGAGTCGGTCGTCATAAAGATGATAAACCCAACAAGAGTGATGGGGATCGGGTAGACGAAGAACCAGAAGCGATGGCCTATCTTGTCTGAGACCCAACTGTGTAGAACACTCCAAAATACCATGAGCACGTATGGGGGTGCTACCAAGAGTAGCGAAATTGTGTTGTTGTAGCCCAGAGTCCCTGTCAATGTCGGAAAGAAATATTGGAAGCCACCGGTGGCTGCAATACACCAGTACATCAAGGCGAGTAGATAGGTCTTGATGTCAGTCAAGGCCATTTTGAGCCCTTTGAGTTGACTGACTCCACCTTCTTCGTCAACATCAACTTCGGCAGCTTCAATGGCTAGGCGTCGAATTGCAACATCTTTCATTTCCGGAGAGAGGACCCGCCATGTTTCTGGGAAATCAGGAAGGATGAAACATATCATGAGACCAATAAAACATGTGATTGATCCCTCGATGATGTATAGCCATTGCCATGCCCCTATTCCCCGCTTGCCGGCCAGCCCATTGAGGATTCCGGCCGCGATTAGATTCCCGAAAGCTCCGCTGACCAAGGATCCAGAATAGAAAATGCTCATGCGAAAGGCAAGTTCTGATCTTGTGTACCATTTCGATAGGTAGAAAAGGATACCGGCGAAGAAGGGTGCCTCTGGGACAATGTTAGCGCGATCGGAAAGATGCATGCTGAGCAACTTTACCAACGAATCCTAGGAGAAAGCGACAGGCAACGAGTCCGCTGTAGCTTGTGACCTGACTAGTGCATGCAGATACAAGACCCCATGCTGTTACGAAGAAGCCGATGTACAGAGATGGACGACCCATGTAATTGAGGAGAAGGTTTGAGGGCACCTGCATCAGGATATAGGCGACGAAAAGAACAGAGAGACCTGTTTGATATTGTTGATCATTGAGATTGAGGTCGGACATCAACCCTTGCAGTTTTGCTGAAGCATAGTTATTACTACAGAAAATTGAAGAGTTAGGTCAGAGTTCATCGTGATTTCATCGTCGTCTCCTGATGACATTTGGAGGCAGTGCCCTGGGCATGCTTCCAGAGAGGTAGGCTTTGCGACGAGAATACTAACCGGTCGATGTAGTTCATCAAATACACCAATATCACCAGTGGCATGATCAGAATGTCTATGCGTCTACATAGCTTCTTCTCAATCGCTTTTTCTTCGGCGGTCAATTCCACCAGACGTACAGTCTCTTCGTGTGTAATGTCCGCTTTCTCCCCCATGATCTCGGCATCTGAGATTGTATTTCCTCGGGACTCCATACTAAAAGTGTTGAAAGCGAGGGAGTTTGATTGCTACTATGTGCCTGATTTGGGCAGCCATAAGGCTTATAAGAAACAAGCATTTCGGCTGCTTGGCGTTATAGTCACTGCGCTGATAGTCACTGTAAGTAGACGATCTGGGGTCAGCATGACCAGAACAGGGCTTCATCTGAGCCAATCATTAGAGGCCATTTGGAAGAGGCTTTGAAGAGGCTTTGATGAAAAGTGTTTGATAGGCTCCTTTTCCGCCCTCTAGTCTTTAGTCTCAAAAATGGCTTTATTTCCCCGCACTTTGTTCCACATTTCCCCGGCATTCCTTTCAAATCCGGGGTTAGTTCGAGTCTTGATTGAATGGCAGATCCGTGGCCTGCTTATCCGCTCGGGTTTCTCTCCGTTCCAGCAACCTTGTCAAGGCGGACAATCGCTGCTTGCCACAATGGCTTGCTCATGGCATAAGCTCGGAATTAACTATCATCGACCCTCTTGGCATTTTGTTTCCTTGGCTTGCATTAGATCACAAAAAGCTGTACTCCAGATTCAAGAAAAATATGCCTCATCTAGGCCTTCAAGGAAATAGCCTCCTTTCAGGAGTGACTGTGACAGCTGGTATGGGGTTTATTTTGTTTGGTACGTCATGATGTGAATATGTATTGGCGATCACTCATTCCAATCCAGGATATGATGATGGGGTCATTGGCGGTCTTTTGTAAGAGAGCTTCTAATGGCGAACTGTAAGCTGGACTGACACCGACAGAACGGCACCATCCTTCGTGGCTCAATTTCACCTTGATTCTGCAATGCAAGGAACTGTGACATCGCTGTTCAATGTGGGAGCTGTAAGATTCCGACAAGGACCGAAGAAAAAAACCATTACTGATCCTTTCTCTCTATCCAGTTCTTCGGATGTCTTATTTCCGCCGTGATAAATGGTAAATTTGGTCGCAAAACTATCGCCCATGCCGGAGCTTTTAGTGTGGGTGTTGGCGCAATATTACAATCTGCAAGCTATGGCGTTGCTCAATTGCTGGTTGGGCGTATAGTGGCTGGAATTGGACTTGGAGTATGATGAGATTAAGCAAATTTCCTTAATACTGTGTGGCTAATAGTTCTTCGAATCTAGCTGGTTGTGTCAAACATAATTATGTGGCAGACGGAAGTCAGTCCAAGCCATATCAGAGGTCTTCTGGTGGCTTCCGCACTCACATTCTTGATTCTCGGAGATGTAAGACGTCCTATATGCTTGAGACTGGTGGAGTTCCTTATATGATAATTTGAATCTAGTTAATTGCTCTATGGCTAGAGTTCGGCATCGCAGAGCGAGAAAGTAGCTATGCCTGGCGTCTACCGCTCGCGCTTCAAGCTGGTCTTGCGATACTATTAAGTGCGCTTCTATTCGTGATGCCCGAATGTAAGTTGTATCTATTCCTTTGATATGAGAAAGCGAAATTATCTGATTGAATATTTCAAACAAGCACCCCGGTGGTTACTGCAAAATGAGTATCGTGATGAGGCAGTGGGAATATTAACTCAGCTGAACACTCACAAGGGCGTCTTAGATGATAATAACCTGGAAAAAACAGTGACGGAAATCACTGAAGCCATAGCACTTGAAAGTCACCAGGCATCTTGGATGGATCTTTTGAATAGCGATCGAGTCGGATCCAGAAGGAGGGTTGTTCTATCATGCATTCTCAACGCCTGTCAGGCATGGAGTGGAAGTACCCCAGTCAGTTATTACACAACCTACATGTAAGAAAACCTGGTTTAGTTTCCCTTTGGAAAGTTTAAGCTAAGACATTGCCAGATTCAAAAACTCAGTTGGGCTTTCATATCGGACTGCACTTCTTTTGGCAGGTATCCTCCAAGTCTTCCGACTATGCGCAAGTGTGGGTACTTGGTATTCCATTGAAAAATGGGTCAGTCAGGTATGATAAAATTGTTTGAACCTATTTCTGAAAGCAATGTAGGGCCGTCGTTTATCCTTCATGGTAACTGCTTTGGGAATGACAATCGTTATGGCGGTTATGGCAGCAATGATTGCTATCGGAGGAAAAGGACCAGGGATAGTTGCATCGGCTATGCTTTTCCTATATGAAGCCTTTTACGCGTGGGGATTTATGGGTCCTATTTGGGTAATATCTGCTCGTCCCTTTGTTTTCAAGATGTGACACTCACCAGACTCCAGGTTTACGGACCAGAGATACTTCCTTTGGCGCACAGAGCGAAGGGGGAAGGTCTTGCAACCGCATGTCTTTGGCTATCTACTTTTGTCGTCGTAGAGATTGTACCAGTTGCAATTGCCAATATTGGATGGAAGGTATACCTCATCTTTGCTTGCTTCAATCTCGCATTTATACCTTTCATCTATTTCTTCCTGCCCGAGGTATGTCCGGTTGCTTTCAATACCGGAACTCACGATTGGGGTTCACTGTTCCGACTCGCTAAATCTTCGTTTAGACAGCTGGTCTTAGCCTCGAGGCAATCGACCTTTGTTTCATGGATCAGGCAAATCCGGTCAAGAAAGCCAATCAAATGCGAAGTGCACTAAAGCATGGAGGTGTCGTGACCCTTGACCGGGCATTTGACGAGGAGAAACACGGAGAATCCGCCACACATGTTGAAATTACAACTACTGCTCGATAGGGCATTTGGAGATAACAATATGAAGATCGTAATCAGAGCATCGCTAACTCGAAGGGAAGTATATGATAAGCGAGTTTTGGTAAACATGTTTTTGTTCAAGTTGTTCAGCATGTTATGAGACACGCTCTTCATAAGAAGAGAACATGTTAGATATGTACACCTGAAATAAAAGAAGCTCGTGATGAATCATTGCCACAAGGGCTTATGTGGAGCCACCCATAAACGCCAGGAAATGCAGTGTAAAGGCTCTTCGAGTCGATATCAGACCGAATTTATCATAGACATCATGAACGGTGCCCTTTCGAATTTTGAAACTTATGATGTGAATCGCTTATGCCTTTGATTTCGAAGCTCCACCTTTGGCCTTGGCCTTCTTGCGATCTCGCTTCTTCAGGCCAGTCATTCCTGCCTTGCATACTTCCGCATAGCGGGTATAGAATGCCTCAAGCTCATCATGCGTGACGATAGTAGACAATTTGACTTTTGATGAGGTGTTCTTTGTGACTTTTCCGGTTTGTCCACTGGACTTGGGGTTAGGCGCACTGGTGTTTCCATCCGTTGCGCGAACAACAACAGCTGACGGCGCATTCGCATCGGTCTTCGGAACTGGCTTTTGACTCAAAGTTACCGAGCCTCGGGCTCTTTCGGATGTTTTCGAAAGCAAGCTGGCGAGTGACGAGAAGAACTGTCGGTGACGATGTCGTTAGCGAAGAACATGTGTTTTCGCGTGGCTAGCGTGGCTGCATATTGCCCTTACGCGACGAGGAAGGGGGAGAAAAAAATACCTCATCATTATGGAGGTGAGGCGCCATTATTAACCAAGTTATTGCTAGTGGCGCAGCAATTGAAATTGTTGGAATCCCAAGTCGATAGAGTCTCGTGGGGGGAAGAAACTCCGCTGTGGGTTGTGGGTCGCCGCCTCCAGATTTAACCGGCAAAAAAACAGCCGCCGCAAAAAAGTTCACTCACCGCACTCTTTCGCTCGATCTCAAGCAACTCTTGACGCTCACCATGGCGAGAATGGGACGCCCGCAGCATAATACAACATCATTGCCCAGGCATCTACGATCAGAGCTCGGTATCCGCGATACATATGGCGACAAGAAGCGCAAACGAACCGGACCCGCCGCACGTAAAGACCGCCGCCGTGACGAGCGAGCGGAGAAGAAATCGAGAAAGCCCCAACGATCAGCAGGGCAACCCTCTCGGCGATTTGTGGACGACGAGGAAGACGAAAACGACTTTGATCTGGACGAGGGCGACGAAGAGGCTCCAAAAAGCAGCTCCAAAAAGAATTCTGTCTCTGCGCATGAACCGACCTCCAAACTCAAGTCAGCGCTGAAAAAGCCTCAGCCTAAAGAGGATTCCGAGTTAGACGAGAGTGATGGATTTGACGATGAGATAGATTTGGACGAATCGGAGGAACCTGATGCTGGAGAAACACCACATATCTCTTCAAAGGTCAAGTCGAAATTAGACCAGGATGATGCAGAGATTGCAGCCCTCGAGAAGAAACTTGGTCTCAAAAAAGGAGGAAAGCTACCCAAGGCCTTTGCTGAAGATGGGCTGGACGAGCTCATGGGAGACCTTGGTGATAAATCGGACGACGAGGACAAGAAGCGCAAAAGGGAAGCGGACGAATGGCTTCTGAACAAGCGGCGAAAGGCCCAGAAGCTCCAGGCCCAAGCGGAAGATGAAGATAGCGAGGAAGAGAGTGATGACGATGAGGTTGATCTCGATGATCAAATAGTTGGAGAGGATGACGATGAGGACGAGGAAGACGAGGAAATGGGCGACGATAGTGACTTTGGAGGCTTCGACGAAGAAGATGCAGTACCAAAGAAGCGCGAGAACCCATATGTGGCGCCTGCACCAAAAGCTACTGTTGCGTCTACTCAAAAATACATTCCGCCATCCTTGAGAGGCCGCTCAGACTCGGAATCTGAGTCTCTTACTCGTTTGAAACGCCAGGCCCAGGGACACCTCAACAAGTTGTCTGAGGCAAACTTGATTTCTATACTTGGAGAATTCGAGAAGCTGTATCGAGATTATCCTCGACAGCATGTCACATCTACCATCATTGACCTCTTGATGGGGCTCATTTGCGAAAGAGCAGTTCTACAGGATACTTTCCTTGTGCTCCATGCAGGATTTATTGCGGCCTTGTACAAGATAATGGGTATGGATTTCGGTGCCGAGATCGTGCAGAAGGTTGTCGAAACGTTGGACGCCGGTGGCGACGAACGCGGTGGCTTCGAGGGCAAGGAAGTCGTCAATCTGGTGTCTCTGCTGTCACAACTCTACAACTTCCATGTCATTGGCAGTCCGTTGATGTTCGATTATATTCGGCTCTTTTTGCAGGAGATCACAGAGGCAAATACTGAGCTCCTCCTCAAGGTGATTCGAAGTAAGTCTCCTAATTAAACACAACACAACTCCGTCCCCTAACAATTACAACAGACTCTGGACCTCAACTTCGACAGGATGACCCCTCCTCGCTGAAGGACATTGTTTTGTTGATTCAACCTGCTGTCGCCAAAATTGGCGAAGACCAACTCTCCGTGCGCACAAAATTCATGATCGACACAATCACCGATTTGAAAAACAACCGAGTTAAAGATGCCATTGGCTCCAATGTGACATCCGAACACATCACAAAAATGCGGAAAATACTGGGCTTCATGAATAATACTCGAGTAATTCGTGCATCAGAGCCTATCAACATCTCCCGCGCTGATATTCATGACTCCTCCAAGAAGGGTAAATGGTGGCTTGTTGGTGCGAGCTGGAAAGAAGACCCATTGGTCTCTGCTCGTAAAGAGCTCGCTGGTATTTCCGCTCAAGGAGCCGAGATGGATGAAGATTATAGTGAAGCCGAGCCTGACCTCGGTGACTTAGCCAAGGCTCACCGCATGAATACAGACGTTCGACGCTCTATTTTCGTTTCCATCATGTCTGCGAACGATTTCCAGGACGCCCATGTGCGACTGCTCAAGCTGCGTCTGAAACGTGCCCAAGAATTTGAGATCCCCCGTGTGCTCTTACACTGCACGATGGAAGAAGAGGCGCATAATCCTTACTATACTCTCATCGCCCGCCGACTATGTGCTGAGAATGGACGGCGTTTGAAAGTATCATTCATGTTCGCTCTGTGGAACGTCTTCAAGAAGATGGGTGAGCGTGGCGATGCCGATGAAGACGAGGAAATGGACTTTGACCCAGATGATGAAGAGACTGGTGTCAGTATGAAAGCTGTTGTCAATCTGGCTAAAATGTATGCCATGCTCATTGCCGACGGCACACTCACGCTTGGCATATTGAAAAATCTCAACTTTGCCTACCTGCAGCCTAAAACAAAGCTCTTTACTGAGCTCTTGCTTATCAGCGTTATTCAGCAATCTCAGAAATCCAAAAAGGCTTCGAAGAAAAAGAAGGCTGATAAATCGAAGTCGGAGGATTCTCCAAAGGATGAGGAGGCTTTGATGCAGATATTCTTACGTGTCCAGGAAACACCTCACATTGCCAAGGGACTGATCTATTTCCTTCGAAAGGTTGTATCCAAGAGCGACATTCCGGCCACGGAGCAAGAACAGAAATTGATTCGTTGGGGATGTAATGTGTCTGTGGACGCACTCAAAGCTGTCTCCGATTAAAGCGTGCCGCCCTGGGATCGAGCTTTTTGAATATTTTTGCATCTTAAGATATACCCATGAATGAACATATATGGATAATTAAACTGTAAAATAGGACATCAAATTCCTGCACAGTATCAATTGGGTATAAAGAAAATATTGTCAACTGGCCGCTTCAATGAGGTCCCATTCCATTACGACCAGCCAGTTCTCGTTCTGAGAGTCTTCAGGATTGCCTTGAGACTGATCCGGGATTTGCCCATCTGGCATGGATAGGCTGGGGGGGCCATGAAGCTCTAGATCCCATGTCAGCCCCCGGTGAATTCCTATCAAGTCCCCAGGTCGCAAGTAGATCGGACCCTCAGGTGCCCATAACGGCGGCGCAGTTCGAGGCAGACCCATCACCATTAAGTTCAGAGTAGAAGAATTCTGGTCGTTGAGCGAGTCCGTCAACTTCTCGGCTTCCAGAAAAACCATCGTTCCAGAACTACTGAGGGATCCGTGCCGAGTGTCTAGCACACGCGCAGCGATCAAATATTGGCTAAAAATGCCATTTGTATCATCTCTCATAGTTCCAGATATATCTTGAGGTACTGCCTGCTCTCGCTTAGAACCTGTCTCGAGGATCCAGCTTCGTACCTCCGCGGCCATTCCTCCGGGTGTATAAGCGGGGAGGCCAGATCGCGGACGACCGCGACGACTAAGAGCACGCGAAGAGGGCGAGAAAGGTGCCGGTATATCATCTGCCGTCTTCTTTGGTGATGGAGATTTAGGAAGGACAAAATTCGGTTTCCTCCTCTCCGGTGGTGAGATTCGCTGTGAAGCTGCTGGTGTCTCTGGCTTGTATACTGGCTGGTTGCTTGGTGGCTTTTTGGTTGAGAGCATAAACTTTGGCTTGCTGCGAAACGGTGTCTTCGTGTTTCCAGGCGTGACCAGTCCTTGCCCTGGGGGCCTGGCGGATGGGCGCGGGGTGGCGTGTATATCAAAGTCTTGGTTTCCAGAGCGAGGCACATCAGGTGCGATTGGAGAATCGAATAGCCGCTGGGCATCAGTCAAAGTACCAGGGGATTGTGGGAAAGCTTCTTCGTCCTCGAGCCGTTTATGACAACCCAGTGTGGCTTGTTCATCTGCAGCTAAACGGCGTCGTTTGCTGCTATTTCGGACTGGTGCGAAAAGCGCGTCATAATCTGCATCCAGTGGCCCAGGAGTATTCGGTTCCAAAGGAGGAGGGTGAAGGTCCTCGAAAGAATCATCTTGTATTTCGCTTGCCCTGCCCTGCCTCAAGTCTCGATCCCTTGGAAGCTCCCAGTCTTCCGAATCTTCAATCGCATCTCTCGGCTGGCGCGACACTGCCACGGAGCGAAGGGGCGTGGATATTGCTGGTTCTGTTGACGGAAAATCATCGTCATCATCAACTATGTCAATTCCGTTTTTCTTTTGAGGTGTCGATTGGGAGAGGAGGAATCGAGGGGAGTTCGCAAACTGAGAGCCAGGGCGACGCGTAGATGGCTGACGGCGGGGCAGTCGGAATGGTGATGGAGTCTGCTGCAATATTAGACCAGGAAGGGTGGCACATGATGGAGATTTCACATACACCGGGCAGTGGCATTTGTTCCCAGTCAGTCAAGAACGCCCAGGGTTGACATTGCGTTGAGTGCGTTGCGGTGGTCCGAAGCGAAACGGGCGCGAGCGGAGATGGAATAAAGCCGCGTTGGATGCGCCTCGGGCCTCTACGTTGATTCTGCACGCTCGAAACCTTGACCTTTGAACATGCCATAGACTGATCATACTTCTTTTCTAAGTAGTAAGCCTAGGATGGTATTCTGTGACATTTTCTACAACCAAAAAATGAGCTGCAAGTGTAACATCCCTCATGTCAGCTACTTGATTTGATGAAGAATAGACATATTGAAAGAAACAGCGTCCATGGTCGTAGACGTATTAGCTTCGTTATATTCATAAATCTCAAATTATAATCATCTCTCAGGTCTGGTACGCCTGCATACCCGCAGAATCCACTAGTATCTCGAATCTTTCGTATCCTGAGTCGAGACATGGAACTTATTCTCGACAAAAATAGCATCCCCCGGTCGTTGTAAGGTCGCACTACTGCGATCCATTTCTTGATCTCGGGTGGGAGACCAAGCTTGAAACTTGGAATCCGCGATCAAGTCCTTGAATTCTAGATCAGAGTCGTAGTTGTAGTTGGTTCTGCCTCCAGGCGCGGAACTCTTGGGGAGACGAGACAATCCTCTTCTATGATTGCCGGTTCTCTGAACATTGCTTTCATAGTAATGGTCTGCCATTCCAGATCCAGACATAAGTCCCAGTCTTTGCATTAAAGCTGCGTACAAGGGCGCGGTGGCTGGAAGGCATGCGCAGACGATACCGACGCCTGCTTCGACAACCGTGAACGTGACTGTATCGATATTGTTCCACTGGCTCAAAGTAAGTAAAGATAACATAGAGAGATCGTATATTTTTGAGCTAAGATCTTACCGTGACATCAGTCTCGTTGCTGACCCGGAAAATCACTGCAATGCGAGCAATACCGCATCCCACCGTAAATGCACCCAGCAAGAACACAGCCGAGACAGCAACCTTGCGCGCAGTCTGGATCGTCAGCTTCCAGATTATTGGCACTGGAAGGAACAATATAGCTAGATCCGAAACTGTGCTCAGAATCTGTGGTGCTCCCAAGTATTGAACTGTGTGGTTTAGACAGGATCCACCTGGCATCGGCTCTCCATAGTAGGAAACGTAGCGAGTCCAGTAATAGTCGATCGGCTTGCACTGGAAGATGAAGAGCAATGTGGAAGCAATTCCGAGCCCCGCGGCATATGCACCGTTTACCCAGAGTGCAATTTTGAACCATCGTTGTTGCACAAGGAAAATACGCCGATATAGAACAAGAATAGACAACTTGACGAACAAAATGCCAGGTGCCCAGAGAATAGCCACAATCCAGTAATTCTGCATAAACGCATATTAGTGTCAAGATAAAATGGCAAGGAGTGGCAAATCTCCTACCGTGTAGATATAAGAAAGACCATGGGGAGGGCTGCTGTCATTCTGAAGGACTCGGATTTGATGAAGACCAGCTCCACCCTTCAAAGCTTGACATGAAGCGACCAGCTCGGCCAGAACTACAAGCTGTTTTCAGTTAGCAATGTTCAACCACCTTTTGACGAGGATGTGTCGACATACCAAAGCGACAACAATGAATAAATCGTCTAAAGCCCAACCTTTTCCGTAACGTCGCTGGGCATAAAGCCGCAATATCACGGCAATTGTCGCCGCGATAGAGCAGATAATGATACCGGCATATTGTTGTGGTCTCTCATCATCATCCCAGAGTAGAAGTTGTTTGTTGTACTCATCGCTGCCTGGCGTTGGTACGTATTTGCTGGAATCAGCCATTCTTGATCCAATATTGAGGCCGCCAAGGCCAACCCAGCCGAATAAATGATATGCAGACCGTACAAGGTTCTTGCGATCCACTTTACTCCCTCATATGCCGTTTAAGTTTATGGCCAGGGGAAAATGAGCTTGGATCATTTAAAGAAGTGTTGGAAGCAAGAAAAAACAATAAGACTCTGTCTGGCCTGACGAATTTCAGCCCACAAGGCTACGGGCCGGCTGGCGGGACATGCGGCCTTTGCCTGACGAAACCCCCACTGGGGCCAGTCGATCAAGCCCATTTGTGGGCTAGTGTCTCTGTAGGTGCAGGAAAAAGGGTCAAGATTAAGGCAGTGCTGCTACCATGCGACCGCCCAGGATGCGCAGGATTCAGCCCCCAGAATTTGGATGCGCGACACCATTGGTCTAGGCCAAACCGAGTTAACAAGGTTGTCGATAAAAGGCTTTCTGCTTCGGCCTCCGTGCGCTATGATCTCACCGGAAATTGAAGGAGGTTGGTGGTACCGGGGGCATGCAGCGCCATATCTGTCTTGCGGAAGACATTCGAGGGGGCATGCTTCCTTCCAATCTGTCACACATCTGGGCTAAAGTATGCCAACAATTGTGGGGCCCTCGAATCTTGATCAAAAAAGGGGCAGAGTACCCACAATAGATCAGCTCGGAACACGGAGTTTATGCATGGCATTTCCTATCAAACCTGTGATTTTTGACTGCAAAGCTTAGGCCTTGAGATATGGAGTCAGCCTATAGTTTGATGCCTGTGCTCTGTAGGCCAGATTCCTGAGTCAGGCTGTGGTCGATAGGCTTTCCCATCATCCCTCTTGTTGGCTGGCATTCTCGGTGGAAAGATGAAACAGTTGGCAGATTTCGTCATTTCATACGGAGTACGTGAAACTAAACCCATTAAAATATGGTATTCATGGCATAGATGATAGTTAAGCATGAATAAGTCTGCGCTGGTGGGAGAGCATGTTTTATACATGGCACTGCAAGAAAGATCGGCGAATAGATGGCAAGGTCCACCCCGGACTGCGGGGTATGGCCTGTTCTCTAAATGGGATCACGAATATTTTTTGTATCGTCAAGCCTGTTTGTATCCATTTGAGAACTTCTTTTCATTTCTACCGACGCAGAGATATTCCCAGTCTTCTTCGTAAAAAATACCCACCTCCCTAGTGAGTTCATCCGTGTGTTCATGGGGACCTATCGAGGTTTCTCGATGGACGTGTCAGAGGTTATGATCATGATTTTGTACCCCCTCTCGGCCTTTCAAATATGTAGCCTCACTAGTCCTTGCATCTCTATGATATTCTAAAAGAGTTATCGAGGAGTGAAAAATCGAGATACAATGGAAATTTCGCACTCATCACTGCCTGTATCATGCAGTAATATCTTGATTTTTGCGAGCCTCACAGGGTACCCAACAGCCAAGATATGCCTGATTACCGTGAACTTGACGCAGACAAAAAAAAAAGGCATGGTAATATAGCACGTGGCGAGGGAAGTCAATTCGTGTAGAAATTTGAACTACATCCGAACCAAGAATATCCAAAGTGTCCGCACAAAATCCCCAATATATTCTCCTAGTCGGGAATTCAGTTGCTTATCGAGTAAAGAATAAACTCTTTGAACTACCAGTCAACCCGGGCTATTCTTGCCATTTCAGTAAAAGGCTCATCGATATACTTGCATACTTCGTCGCGATAGCCGGGGTGGGTTCGACGGATGTCGGCTCACGAAAGCTTCGGTAAATAAGTGATAAAAAGAGAAAAGTGTACGTAGTGCTTGTGGAGGTCTGGACACAAATTTCTTGATGCCTGATTTCATGGTTGGCTCAGGTCCAATTCCAACATGACGATGCGGCGTTCGTGGAATCGAATCTGCTCAGTATCTCCTGGAAAATCCACATTGTACGTTCTTGTCGGCCCTATCGGCTTGTTCGGCTCGCTCAATTTAACTTTCACGGTTTCTAGAAAGCGAGAATCGAATATTTAGGGTGCACCGGATCTTACTGATGTCCGTCGGACTACAAGAAAGCCGCTCTACTCGTCCATCGATCGTCGATCTCGGCCTCCAGGCACGTTTTAGCGGCGAAGTGAATGGGGCCAATCCAGGATTTCATTCAATTCGGTTGATCGGCAGGTTCGAAACAGGGACCGAACCCCAGCCTTTGGATGTGTAAGCGCGGACTGGACCCGATAACAAGCATTACGATTACGAATTCGCGTGCTTCGGCGTGGAGTTGACCGCTGTTTAGGTTTGCGCAAGACTTGTTCCTGTTCCACATATAGTTGAATGCGGAGAAATACAAATGTAAAATGTACTAACCCCGGAACAGGCGGCTTCTCTACCCACTGTAGACATCTCAGTCGATGACTTGTCATCAATGGATTATCATTTCGTATTTTTTGGTTTGATTAATCGGGAATGTGTCTATTATTGTATTCTCTTTCAGAAGAGGCGAAAAAAAAGTTAAGTCTTAACCAGACTGTTTTGAAGTCTTAGGGTAGTTTTTCGAGCCAACAGAAACCGATAGCTTTCCAGAGAATCTTTCATACTGAATGTCTTGTCATTTATCAGGCCTTCTCACTTAAATTATAGTAAAGGTTTTCAATTTTCAGGTTCTTCTGGATTTCTATTGTAATGAGCTAGATTGGTTGACATGGGGTATGCATGGATGGAGATCGAAATTGAACACCTGCGAATTGACTTCAAATCTGGTAATTGATCATTATTTAGTCTTTTGGACCCCATGATGATTTTGGCCCAAGTCAGTGAGAATGAGTTCCAGATCCTGCTCAGATCCGCCATGTTCAAGTATAAATACCGCCATGAAGGCCCGCCGAATGAATCAATCATTCAGACAAGCCAATCCCTGCAAGCAATCTCGGAACATCTTTTTCTCTCATTTTGGAGCCCTCTATCCATCCCAAAAAATTATCATGCGCTTCACATCGGCACTTTCAGTCCTGATCGGGCTCGGCATGGCCAGCGCAAGCCCAGCTTATGATCCCACCGAGAAGCACTCTTTGGCTCGCCGCGAGCCTAGCGATAAGTCTGGTACCTCCCAGATCGTCCTGCAGTGCGAGGGGGTTACTATTCCCTACCCCGGGGGTGATGGAGGTCAGGGCGAAGGTGGTGGTAGCTATTTTACCAGCAACCTGCTGTTTAATGCGGATGGCACTCAGATCAGCGCCGAGGCCTGCACTGAGACGAGCAGTACTTGCACCAACTGTCTATTCTCTGGTGGCGGTCTCAGCTCACCCACCAATGTGACCGCTTGCTGGTTCCCACCTTCCGGAGAGTCCGGATGCTCGATCGAGTTTCAATACAACGGATACGATTACAACAGTCAGAACAGTGAGCCCAAGTGTGGACACACCAACGGCTTCTCGCCTTTCTCGTTTGATTTGAGCGCAATTTGTTACTTTGATGTCTAAGTAAGACATAAGATGCTGTCAGATTTTAACTCTACGTTATGACTTGACATTGGCATTCTCATACTTCGAGTGGTTGCTTCCCGTATAGTGATGGCGAGCGAATTGCCTTGGATCCTTCCTTGAGTCTCTTGTTAAATGATGATCCGCGGGCTAGGATAAACACGCAGGAATTTTCATGTAAACATCGCTTCAAGGCTTTTTGCAAGCTGCTTTCAAATTATATTTGTCTTTTGAACCTTTAAAGTCGTAAGCCATGTACAACGGCAAGTCGAAAAGTGAAGTCCCAAATGGTACTTGAGCGAAACGCCTTCGTTTAAAACTTCCCATACTTGCGTCCAAATCCTGATAGTATAGATATTTGAACAGCGGGCGAAGCCATGTTCTGGTCACCCGAAGCTGTAGGGGCTTGATTTCATGCTTGATCGTTTCTCACCTCTCACATTTATCGACGAGACAGTTGAATTTGCGATGGAAAAAATCAACTCAATATCTTGAAACAATGATTACTGGGATAGGAATACTGTGGACCGTCGCATAAGTATCGATAGTGGCGCCTTCGAGCCGTTGGTCTTGCATAGAAGCTAGCGGGGAAGCCAGAAACTCATTGTCAATGCGGGGCAACGCCGTTACTACAGCCGTCCCAGCTTGATAACAGGAAAACTGAGATTCAAATCCACAACATGCCTTCTCTTGTTCATCTCAAGAATGGTCGTCTAGTGATCGAGGGGCAACTGATACAAAGATCTATCTGGTTCGATTCTGAGTCAGGCGTTTTTGTACCAGCGCCAGACCCAACGTTGCATGTCACAGAGATAGATCTCGGAAACCGCATAGTTGCCCCTGGCTTTATAGACCTACAGATAAATGGGGCATATGGCTTTGACTTCTCAGAAGATGCATCAAGCAGTCAAGATGGGCTTTCTTACAGTGAGCGATATCTTCAAATGCGACGGAAACTTATCGCGACGGGCACAACGAGCTTTTTGCCGACCATGACCAGCCAGCTACCTGATAGATATCACAAGGTGTGTCTATGTCATCTATCTTCTGTATTTTATTGCTTGGCATACAGAGAGTCTAAAATCTATATTTAGAATCTTCCATTCCTTGGCCCATCCAAGTCTCGCGACCCATTCGAAGGTGCCGAGTCTCTTGGTGCGCACTGCGAAGGGCCTTTCTTCGCTCATAGCCGCATCGGAGTTCACTTGCCTGAAGCTGTGGATGCGTCTGGCTCGGCCAGTGATCTTGGAAAGGTATTAGAAACTTATGGTGCTAGCAATGTCGTGGGCGATAATGAGCATCAAACCAATCCACTAGAGCCAGGCTACATCCCTTCTCATGTTCGCATGATTACACTTGCTCCCGAGCGCCCTGGGGCTTTGGAAACCATAAAGCTTTTAAGCAAGAAAGGAATCAACATGAGCATCGGGCACATGGCTGCCGACTACCACCAGGCGCGAGCGGGAATTGATGCTGGCGCAGCGATGATCACACATTTGTATAATCAGATGTGCTCTCACCACCATCGTGCACCTGGTCCACTTGGAATACTTGGCGGTGGATCAGATTTGCCAAGCTATCTAGAGGGCGAAAGCCCTGTCGAGCATGATGAATTAGTTGATTCCGGCAAGCGTCCTTATTTTGGCATCATTGCCGATGGTAACCACGTCCACCCAGCAAGTCTTCGCTTGGCGCGTATGGCCCACCCAGAAGGAATGGTTCTCGTTACCGATGCCCTTTTGTTGCTGGGGGGCGAAGATGAGACAATTGACTGGCTTACGCGGAGGCTTACAAAGAAGGGTGTTTCAGTCAAGCTTGAGGGTACTGACATTATTGCTGGGAGGTGAGATAAACATTCCATTGGTCGATTTCGAAGGACATTCGCTGACCATACTTTTAAATTAAAGCTGTGTTACGTTACTCCAGTGCTTTAACAACTTTCGCCGCTGGACTGGCGCATCTATCCCAGAGGCTATCGATGCAGTTACGCTGAGGCCGGCTACGATCTTAGGACTAAGCCAGGTGAAAGGAGTTCTGAGACAAGGAGCCGATGCTGACTTTGTTATCTTAGAAGAGGCTTCGTCGAATAGTCAAAAGGTCTCTGAGATTGTCATTGATCAAGTGTGGAAATTCGGAACGAAAGTATTCGATCAACAAGAACAATGAGGGACACTATGTCAAGTAGACTAGAAATACATACCTGGTAGAAATGAATGTCATGGGGAGCAACACAAACGAAGAAGAGCTGCTCAAACTAATTCCTCCGGTTGATGAACACTGCTCACAGAGATATTGCGCTCCACGCAGATTCCGATGGGCGAAGGCTCAGTCTTGCTGGATTGCGAGTAGCATAAAGTCTTGGCCGTAGGAGAAAGTTCAGTCGCAACCGAATTGTTCCGCAAGGTAATTTCGGAATCCAATTTTAACTTTTGCCAGAGGTTGCGCAAGCGTTTATGCTCTCCATCCGAACGATTCATGCTATCAAGAGAAGCGCCAGCCCAGATAGATGACAGGGGCAAGGAAATCACGACAAGAGTCAGTGCGTTTGTCCCGAATTCAGGTACTCTGACCGCGAACTGGAGAAGGGTAAAAATGGCTGGGATAAAGAGAGTCTGGCAGCCGCAGACGAAGATGATCTTCATGGGACCAAAGTCGCGAACACCAAGTCGTCGGCGCTGCTTGATGGCGAACCCTAGCTTCCCGACGAACACTGTGCAGAAGAAGCAAATGCTCACTGTGATCAAAATGAGAGTGGTACTCTGTAGCCATCTGAGTCGGTCTGACCATGGTTCGAGCGTCATGACTTCCTCACAGTTTCCGACCATGAAGGCAAGACGGAATCCGATAGGAAGAAGAGCCACGATAATTGACAACGCGAGCAAGGTGTAGCGATACGTGCGACGCAATGTTAGGCATACCACCTGGACCTGCAAAACCAACGAGATCTCGAGGCAAATGATAAGTAAAGTCTCGAAAACAATGGCAGAAATGGATATTCCGTATGCACTTGTTGGAACGGCGGAATAGTCATAGGTGAAGTACGAGTAGATATCCTCGAACCCGGTCGCGTAATGAATGATCTGAAGAAGTAACCGGAGGATGTTCAGAACAAGGGAAGCGCAATTCAGAATGAACACGCATGACCCGCGACGATGAGTCAAAAGAAGAAGCATCACAAACAGGATGATTGACGCACCCAGCTGGGCAGAATAGTTGATGCATAGCATTTGATTGTAATGCACGAAATACTGCAGCGCTGACAGGGGAACCTCGGTGGCGTCGTCCGGCCCTTGAATAGTAATTGGCTGCTCGTATGGATTGGTGGAACTCATGGTGACGGGATCCATTGTTTCTGATATTGCTCAAAGAAGGCCTTATTGCCACGACTCGATGCCAGTGTGGTAGTCAAAGCAGCGATCAAGGAAGATGTTGATGAGCGAAGAATCCAAGTTGTCTTAATGTGAGATGTACCTTTTATACTATGTGCTGGCCAGGCAAACTTTTGGAGGTCGAAAATGCTGTCTCATGGTGAAGACCAAGGCTGAGACGAACAATAGGACGGGTGGGGAGAACAATATAAAGGTGGCGGAGATGCTTCACACGACAGCAGACATGGTGCCAATGTGAATTCTCACCACTTGGGTACGCGATTTATCATAATCGAAGACACCCAAGAAAGTTTTGGATCGAAGAAACCGTGACACCGAGTTTAAGGGATGAAGGTTCGTAGTCTATTGTGGTCATCGGTAACAAGGTTCTCTGAGCGTGTTCCACCCGCTTCCCTCCCGCGGAAATTCACTCCTTCCAGCGGCCTAAGTAACTGACAGGGATGTTGATTGTTCTAGCTCATCAATTGATCGTGACTAATTCCAACAATTTTCAATTCGCAAATTCCGATGATGGAATGATGGAAATCGCATAGCCTCGGCCTTCCGATTTGGGGCGGTCGGCTTGCCGAAGGATTTACCGACCGCGCCAGGAACCAAAGGAAGATGGCAGCGGGGAATACAGAATAGTTACACCTCAGACTCCCGTCGGAAAGGATACAATAATTCGGCTCCCTACAGAAACCGATTTCTAAGTATACACTCCCGCTCAAGTCCGTGTTGTTGATAATCCGAGCGCCGGGAAGGAATTGGACCGACCCGCCAGAGCCTCGGAGACTTTCCCAAGGCACAACTTGCTTGACCCCTGCCATCAACAGCTTCTTGTTAGGGTTCGGAGCGAAGTATGACAAACAACTTGTCGAATAGTAGTATACGCCTCTGCCAATCGTCTTAGACCTTCCCTCGACTATAAATTAGTCGCTTCATCTCCACTGTTTGGGTATTTTCGTTGCTAAGTGGCGCGCTGCTTCATAATCGGCTGCCCCGCAATCAGCATCATCTCGAAAGTAGGAAAATTTTGTTGTAGATTAGAAATCACCACGTGGTGGAGTATAAATTGACCCCAATGGAATGCTCCAAGATGTAATTTCTACTTCAATCTTACCAGACACTCTCTTAAATCTATAACGAGCACCATGACTTGGCCTGACGTCCCCATCAAGCCCGCGGAGGGCGTCTCCTTCTTCACACCTGCTCAGAGCCCCCCAGCAGGCACAGCTCGTAACCCGCAGACAAGTGGCAAGGCAATTCCGAAACTCTTCCAGCCCCTGAATGTTCGAGGCGTGAATTTCCAAAACTGCCTGGGTGTAAGTGATTGCCGAAGACTAAGTCTTAGTAGTCTGACTCCCGAAACCATGTGCTCACCATTGCATCTAGGTGGCACCCATGTGCCAATACAGCGCTGATAATGGCCACATGACTCCATGGCACACTGTCCACTACGGCGGCATGGCCATGCGTGGACCGGGTATGATTATGATCGAAGCCACCGGCGTTGTCCCCGAGGGCCGTATTACCCCCGGGTGCACTGGTTTGTGGCAAGACTCGCAGATTGCCCCAATGAAGCAGGTGGTCGAGTTTGCGCACAGCCAGGGCCAGAAGATTGGTATTCAGCTGGGCCACGCTGGCCGCAAAGCTTCGACTGTGCCCCCTTGGTTGGGTGGTGTCACTGCCACCAACGCTGTCGGCGGCTGGGTGGAGAATGTTAAAGCCCCCAGCGCCATTCCTTTTGCCGATGGAGATATCGTGCCAAAGGAGATGACTAAGGAGGACATCCAGGAGGTCAAGGACGCGTGGGCGGCTGCTGTGCGCCGTGCTTTGGCTGCGGGAGTCGATTTCATCGAGATCCACAATGCCCACGGATACCTGCTCTCGTCATTCTTGAGCGCCTCCTCAAACAAGCGCACTGATGAATACGGCGGCAGCTTTGAGAACCGGATTCGCCTTTCGCTGGAGATCGCTCAGATCACTCGCGACACTGTTGGTCCTAATGTGCCTGTTTTCCTGCGAGTCTCGGCTACCGACTGGCTTGAGACTAGCCTGCCCGAAGAGAAGGGCTGGAAACTCGAGGACACTGTTGAGTTTGCCCGTGCGCTTGCCGAGCAAGGCGCTATTGATTTGATTGATATCAGTACCGGTGGCGTTCATGCTGCTCAGAAGGTCAAGGGCGGCCCTGGGTTTCAGGTTCCCTTCGCCGCCGCTGTGAAGAAGGCTGTTGGCGACAAGCTGCTTGTCTCGGCTGTCGGAACCATCACTAATGGTGTTCAAGCTGAGAAGATCATGAATGAGGAAGGACTTGACGTGATCCTTGTCGGTCGTCTTTTCCAGCGCGACAATGGCTTGGCCTGGGCCTTCGCGAAGGACTTGGACGTGGAGATTGCGATGGCTGGTCAGATCCGATGGGGATTCACCAGCTTCCGCAATGCATCAGAATACATTCAGCCCAACTCATACAAGGCTGTGATCTCTGACTAAATAGAAAAGATAAAGCCGTAGGGCCAGCGGAGCGAATAGATTAGACCGCTGCAAGGTTAACTATAGTTACATGAGCATGCATGACTAATAGAAATCAAAATGTACATACAGAACAAACAGAACTCTTCCAAACAAAAATACATGAGATTTAGCTCACTAGGCTCCAGTGGCTGTTAAGAAATCAAAGTCTGCTCCTTCGTGAGCTTGATTTACAGTCCGCTCGTACAATCCGCGATAGCCTCGCCTTTTCTCTCGCTCTGTCCATGTTGACTGCCCGTTCAGAACCAGCTGTTTTCGCCGAGCGATTCTCTCTTGCATTTCGCTGTCTTCGATATTCAACTTCAGAATTCTCTTCTCAGCATCAAACACGATCAGGTCACCCGTTTCAATTACCCCAAGAGGCGACTCAGGAACGGCCGCTTCTGGCGAGATGTGCAACACGATAGTCCCGCCAGCTGTTCCTGACATCCGCCCATCTGAGAGACGAAGCATATCTGTGACACCTTTTGCTGCCAACTTACGTGGCAGAGGAATCATTCCTGCTTCAGGCATACCAGGATTGCCGATCGGGCCGATGCCTTTTAGCACAAGAACCGAGTCGGGATTGACATCTAGCTCTGGGTCGTCCAAGCGAGCGGCCATATCACGCGAATTTTCGAACACGACGGCCCGTCCAGTGTGGCGTAAAAGACGCTTTTCCTTTGAGGCCGAGGCCTTGATGACCGCTCCGTTAGGCGCGATATTGCCCTTTACAACAATCAGCGAGGATGAGGGATGAAGCGGATTATCTAGCGTGCGGATAATGCTGCGAGAATATTCGAAATCACGGAAAGGAGTCTTCTCGAGGACTTCTCCGAGAGTTTCTCCGGTGATAGTTTGAGCTGAAAGATGAAGGACTGGCTTCAGGCGATGGAGCAAACATAACATGCCGCCTGCGTTATGGAAGTCGGTCATGTAGTTGTCGCCACTGGGCTTGAGGTCAACGAGCAGTGGAGTGCTGCGACCAATCTGATCGAGGGTGTCCAAAGTTATTTTGCCGGAAACTTCAGGATGACGATTCACAATGGCCATCAAATGAACCATGGCATTAGTGGACCCTCCAATGGCTTGCAACACCATCGCTGCGTTGTAAAACGACTCGACAGAGAGGATTGTTTGTGGTGAGCGGCGAACCTTTGCAGCTGCCACAGCATTTTGACCTGTCTGCTCAGCGATTCGAAGTCTCCCAGCAGATACAGCCGGTGCAGAAGCGCCTTGTAATGGAATCAGACCTAAGGCAGCCGTGATACAGGCCATGGTACTCGCAGTTCCCATCACACCACAGGTTCCGATCTAGGGGGAAATTAGTTGGAGCTCTTGAACTCTCAAAACAAGGACGTACTGTTGGTGCGAGCTCTTCGTTAATTGCCATTATATCTTCCACATCGGTAGTCCCGGCTCTGAAAGAGGCCCAATTGTTCCTACAATCTGTGCAAGCTCCAATTCTTTTGCCTTTGTGGCTTCCAGGCATCATTGGACCAGTCAACAATGGCAAAATTGGCTTGTTTGCTGATATACCACCCATTATCTGAGCGGGTACTGTTTTATCACAACCTAAAAACCCATTAGAATGGTTTACTCGACACATCATGTTAGCGAAGGCGCCGTACCTCCAATCATGATACAGGCGTCTACCGGTTGCGCTCGGATCATCTCTTCAGTATCCATACTCATCAAATTGCGCAGAAACATGCTTGTCGGGTGCGAGAACCCTTCATGTATACTAATTGTAGGGAAATCGATTGCAATGCCGCCTTGTAAATGAATGCCACGTTTGGCGGCTTCCATCAACTGGGCAGCATTGCCATGGCAAGGGTTGAAGCCAGAGGAGGTATTAATGATCCCAATAATTGGGCGTGATAGAGCATCTTCGGAGTAGCCTAGGGCTTTAATGAACACTTTTCGTAGAAACAGCGAGAAGTGAGCATCTCCGTAGGACGTCAACCCTTGCCGTAATCCCGTAGTGGAAGTGATAGGCTGCTGCAGATCATAATCCTGGTTGATAGGCTCTTGAGATGTCATCATGGACTAATAAAAGGAAGGTTTTAAAAGCCTTGTGAAACCCGAAAACACGTGGAGGGTAAAATAAGATAGTCCGCAGATGACATTCAAAGACTAAGTAATTGGCGTGGCGGATGCGCTCCGTTGCCGCGCGGATCGCATCCGACATGATCCTCGGCTTAAAAGCCGTTTTAGAACGAGGGGTAGTGTATCCAACCAACGTTCTCCTTTACAAGACTTGACGAAACTTTTCAATTAATCATGTTGAGCCTCCAAGGAAAAGTCGTTCTTATTACTGGCCTCGGCCAAACAAGCGACGAAGGATGGGGGATTGGTGCTGCAATTGCGGCTCTCTTCGCCCGTCAAGGCGCTTCCATCTTTGGGGGTAACCGCACCCTCGCATCTGCAGAGCGTACTAAGCAACGCATCGAGAAAGAGGGCGGTATTTGTGACGTGGTCGAGACGGATGTTACCAGTTCCGAGTCTGTCAAGGCTCTCGTCGACCAATGCATGCAGAAGCACGGCCGTATAGACATTCTGGTAAATAACGTTGGTCGCTCTGAGCCCGGATGCCCGGGATCAATGGCCGAGGATGTTTGGAATGCTCAAATTGATATCAATTTGAATAGTCTCTATCTGACCTGCCACCATGTTCTGCCCATCATGGAAAGACAAAGATCTGGCGCGGTAGTGAATGTTGCTAGTATCGCTGGTCTCCGCTATATTGGAAAGCCACAAGTTGCCTACTCTGCGACTAAAGCGGCAATTATGCAATTCACCAAAGCCACCGCTGTGATATACGCTGACAAAGGCGTGAGACTGAATACTGTGGTTCCGGGTTTAATCTACACACCCTACACTCGAGCTCTTGCCAAACGATATGCTCCTGGTCGAGACGAGGCAGCATATATGGAGAAGCGAGACGGACAAGTTCCGATGGGGCGGATGGGGGATGCATGGGACGTGGCAAATACTGCACTGTTTCTAGCATCAGACGAAGCAGGCTATATCACTGGCCAGAAGATTGTTGTGGATGGTGGAATTACTGGCTCAACGGGGCGGGTCTGAAGCAAAAGCGGAATAGCATGATATAAGCCTTGATAGTTCATGTATTATACAAAAGAACAAACCAAATTATAATTTCAATCCCCTCATAATGATATTATTCGCTCCACATCCAGTAGTCCGTCCTGGGGTACATCATTGATACTTTCAGTGCGGAGAGAGAAGACTTCTCCACAAAAGAATTGCGTATGACCAGCACGCCCCAGGTTTGATATAAGACGAGTCCCCTTTTGCCCCCTTTCTCCCTTTTCCCCCTTTCATCCAAAACACCCCAATCCATATTGCTTCTTCCATTTCTTCTTCCAGAGTCTTGGCTTATCACCACATTGTGACAATGTTGTCCCCATCAAGACACCTTACGCTTGCACAAACGTTTCTTGTCACTGCGCCTTCTTTCTTCCTCTACGGTTACAACCAGGCTGGATTTTCAGCCCTCTTGACTCTCCCGGATGTGGTCCGCTTGTTTCCCCAAATTGACACAGTCAATACACAGGGGGAACAAGCATCGTCGAATTCAACGATACAAGGCCTTGTAAACGCCACGCTTCAGCTTGGAGCCTTGGTTGGTGCCCTTTCTTGTTCTCTGATTGGAGACAAACTGGGTCGACGGAGGAGCATTTTCCTAGCAAGCGTTATCGCAAGCATCGGTCAAATACTCCAGTGCACATCATTCTCCCTTCCACAGCTCATTGTTGGACGTGTCATTCTGGGTCTTGGTGTTGGCCAGCTCAATGTTACTGTCCCGGTTTGGGAGACAGAGAGTTCTGCAGCTGAGAAGCGAGGACGAAAGGTCATCACTGCTGGTATCTTCATCTGTGTTGGCTTTTTCTCTTCAGCCTGGATCAATTTCGGCTGCAGCAAGATATCATATCCACCACTGCAGTGGCGGATACCTCTAGCAATCCCGACCCTCTGCTCAATTCTCGTGTGTTTCACAATTTTCACCCTCCCCGAATCCCCTCGATGGCTAGTTCAAGACCACCAAATCACAAACGCCAAGGAAGCCCTTGCCCGACTGAATGGTGTTTCCAGCAATGACAGGCACGTCGAATACGAGATTTCACGCATCGAACACGCCCTCGAAAGTGCCCCGACCGCGTCCATGATGGATATCTTCAGCAACGACGCCAAATTCTCTCGCCTAGGCTATCGCTTCATCCTTTGCATCGTTATACAGTCAATGCAGCAACTTTGTGGGGGAAACATGATCTCAATTTATACGAAGAAAATCTTTGAGAGCAATCTGCACCTTTCTGGAGACATACCAACTATCATTGCTGCGTGTGCCTTGACATGGAAGTTTCTTAGTTCATTCATTGCATACGCAGCAGTTGATAGATTGGGGCGTCGTCAAATCTTCCTGATCAGCGGTGGAGGAATGTGCATGTGCATGATTCTCTTAAGTGCGATGACTAGCCTGCCGTCGTCAAACAAGGCCGCCTCAATTGTTTCTGGTGTGATGATATTTGTCTTCAATACATTCTATCCGATCGGATTTCTTGGAGGAAACTTCCTATACTGTGCTGAAGTTGCGCCCGCCCGTCTTCGTGTCGCCATGTCGTCAATCTCCATTGCAAATCACTGGCTTTGGAACTTCATTTTCACGATGATTACCCCTGTGGCAATGGAAACCATTGGATGGAAGTTCTGGTTGGTTTTTGTTTGTACTTGCGCCTGCATTCCGCTGGTGATTGTGCCTTTCTATCCTGAAACGAAGAACCGCAACCTCGAGCTTATTGATCGCGTGTTCAACGAGGCGCCTACGATCTGGGACATTGTGCCTATGGCCAGAAGAATACCCGAAGGAAGCCTGGGAGTCGACGAGTCCATTTTCACCGACAAAAAAGAGGAAGGGGAAGCGGAGGATGAGGAGCGAAGGGAGTTTGCCTAATTGAGTAACTTATCACTCGGGATGGTTATTCGTGGCACGTCTCTTTCTATTATACACAGGCATAGTAAGTCATAGAATCACGAATACAGTCTCTGGTTCAAAGACCATAGTTCCTAGGGCTATGTAGCATATTTCATGAAGAATAGATCGCACAGACACGTGAGGTCTACAATAGTCTTATCTGACTCGAGAAGGAAGAATTGATACTGTAGTTTCATATTTTGTATGTTTTTTTAATCACTTATAGAAAGCCAGAGCAATGCCAGTCAATCTTTAAGATTGATCCAGTCTCACTCTCCATAACATACAGCACATGCGAGTCGTCACCTCCCCATGTCAGGTTTGTAGTTCCGGAGCCCACGGGGCTCTTAATTTTACCCAGCGGCTCGCCATTCGGTTTATGGACAAAGATTGTACCAAGTGTAGAATGTGCAACGAAAACATTGCCTTCGGAATCTAAAGCCATTCCATCGGGGCCTCCTATTCCATAATAGTTTGAGAACCTCCCCATGCGTTGAACGGATCCATCTCCGTAGAAGGGAACATGCCACACGGAATTGTCCCGCGTCATGGCGACAAATAATGAGGTTCTGTCTTTACTCAGCACAAGCCCATTTGGTGAAGGTCCATTAGAAAGAACCATTTCGATACGTCCGTCGGGATGAATTCTGATCACGCGACCCGTTGGGTCATGAAGACCTGTCATCCCTTGATCCGTGAAGAAGATAGTACCATCTGGATGTACAACCAGGTCATTGGGTCCTTTGAATCTCTCTCCGTGATACCGCGACGCGATGGTTGAGAGCTGAGATGTTCTGGGATCCAGAGATAGAATCCCGTTTTTGAAATCGGCAATGACAATTTTCTTGGTCGCACTGTTCCATGCCATCCCGTTTGGTTCTCCGTCGTATTCGACTACCATTGACCATTTTGCGGTGAGTGGATCAATGGAAAATATCCGACCGTAAGGGATATCCGTGACAAAGAGGGATGATAATGTAGGCACGAAGACTGGCCCTTCAAGAAATGAGTCGAGGGGTTTTCCGCGTTTTTGATTCTGGGAATGCTCTGAGTCCCCAGGGCGGCGGAACTGATCGGGGAGCGATGTCCACTTCTCAGCGATCCATTCAAAGGTCCCAGGAACAGACATTCTTGATTTTGGCGAGATTTTTGTCTTGGTTGTGGTCTCCGGGAATGGAATATCACGTAAATGAACCCATCGATGAAGTATGGGACGTCTTAAGAATAGGCTGTATAGTAATGCTGCCTTTCGTAGAGAGTCTTTGCAATAGCACTCTTCTAATTTGATTAAAGTATATACAGGACCCGTTCTTGAAATTCGAATATTGCCACTATGCTTGCTTGCGGCTCGGAGTTGATCCATCCATAGAAACGGAGAACATGCGCTCGGCAACGGAGTGCATCCGTTGATGGGTCTAGCTACTTGCTCTTGACCACGCCGTCTGCCCCCACAAGATAACTTCCCTCGGGACAGCTAGCCTTTGAATCATTCTGAGCTCATGATCCTCGTAAGATATCATCTTTCTTTTTCATCCAGTATGTGGTGAAATGACCACGGGAGGGCCAGCCGAGCATGGTCTTGTTTCGCTAGTGTCCACGATTGAACTTGCACTATTTGTCGTGACTGCTCGCTTCCATTCCGCCGAGCTCCCGCTAAATACTTATATGAAAACAAAGTAGCTGTAGCATATAGATTCGTACATGAAAGTAGTTGTTCTTGGGAATCACCCTCCGAGACCAGAATGTTATCACCTCCCGATTTCTCAGGACACACTCAAGGGTGCTTCAGTCCATACATTCCCACGCTCTAGTGTAGATAAATAAGGCTTGTTTTAAGGCAAGAGAGAGATGATATTATCTTCCTAATTCTTCAAAATATCCATCTCGACTCTGACAGTACACAAGTCCCTCTTGGGAACGTTATTAACACCTGTCAGATCTGAAGATTAAACCCTAAAAAGCACGGCATGTGCAGCTGTAACATTGTTCAGATTACAGGAATTTGTTCTTTTCTTTATCTACATCTCAGAGTGGGCAGCTAGGAACAAGGAAAATAATGTTAGTGGCTATAATTCAAGGCCAAAAAGGGAGATCCTTACCTTCGATCTTTGCCAATGTGAAAACCGCAGTGGGGTCAAAGGCTGGACTCAAGCGCAGATACAAATCAGGAGAACGTTTCACGTAATAACCAGTTCTAGTGTCCTTGAAGGTGAAGATAGGTGTTGCTGGATCGATCCTGGTGATTTGGAAGGGTTGGGCTTCTCCCCCGCGGCTCAATCTGCATGCTGTGTACGGATCACAAGCAATAGTGTCAGAGCTAGCGCCCATCACCTTGATGATGGCTACATCATCAGGGTGGCCTTCGGTGTTGAACTCCCAAGAATCATGCCCGTCAGAAGGTGCTGGGTCAAATTTCAAAGAGAATTCATCCTCGGAGCCTTGCAATAGTGTAAAGAGGCTGCCGTCAACGTCTGACTTGATTTTGTCATGGAACGTAAGACCGTAGGCAGATTGGCAGATACTGGCAAGGAGGCCAGCGAAGATGAATGCTTGCTTCATGCTTATTGATTCGGATATTGAATTAAAGAGTCTGGGTTTTTTAATACAAGACGAAGGTAGGCGACAAATCTCTTGAGGGGCGAGATGAGGTATTTAAGCTCGAAGGACCGACAATTTCCAAGACTTTGGAGCTCGATCATCCTGCAGATAAACTGCAAAATGCTGTTGTGAAACATCGTATGTAAGATAAATTTCAAGATCGGCAAGTCCATTCTGGTACTGGGAGGCTGGCTGTTTGCAAAGTGCAAGCAAGGTATCGCACGGGTTGTCTGGCACCTACCACGAACTCTTCTGCATGCTGTACATATACACCACCCGTAATATGTGGAGGCCGAAAAAAAAAGAAAATTGGGGTAGAGGCAGCGGTGTGCATATAATGAACCTCCTAATCTGGGCTGTAAGTCGTACTACAGAAACGTCACTGTGCATAAAGTGGACGTAAGATTTACCGAAAAACAACAAACAAAACACCTGGGTGGCGTAGCTGAACAAGCCAATATGACTGGTATTCTACGAAATGCTGGCCGGGTTGAGTGCCTCTTATTCGACAAAAAAGCAATTTCACACTAGCGATCTACAATGCAGGTGAATCGATCGTAGCTCAGCTGAATCCCTCAACCCTGTGTCCCGATCTTTTGCCGGTCGCAGTCTATTTCTCGTTGCTTCTCTCGAGCAAGAAGAAGGTTAAATTGAGCTCGAAAATTGCCGCTTGATATGTAGAGATTGATATTGTTCTGTCATATAAAATATTTTTTGGTTTGTCAATGCGCTGGGTCGCTGACAATTCTTCAAGCAACGTGACGCAGGGAGCGCAGGGGATTCCCAGCGCTTGCCCCACTCGCTCATTCTAGACTCTCGCAGCAAGGTAGCACACTCTGGTGCTATTTAGCGAATACATAAACTATTATGTGGTCATATCCTTGTGTGATCCTTATGCAAGCTGCTTGTTTTAAAACGAGCACGCATTAGCACCATTCTGACTCTTACATCAAGGGTACCGCCTGGTCAATGCCTCTGGTGCGGTCGGGATACATGTTAATTAGTAGGGAAAGACACCCTTTCGGGTTGAGCCAGAGTATTCAAATCACCCATCAAGAAAAAAGGCCTAAGAACGTGTGTCGATTTCAAAATGGAATTGAGTTCCTCTAAGGCAAAATTCAGCCTGGGGTGATACAGAGTCCACGTTCGCTTCCCCGCGGCTGCGATGTGGGCCTTCTACGTACACTCTCGTTCATCAGTTGACGAAAGCTCATATGTAATCAATTTGGCAAGTTTTTGGTGCAAGATTCAAGTTGCTTGCATTGTCATCCATGATATAAAGCTAGGTGACAGTGAAGAAGGTTTGATGTCAACAAACCGTGCTTTGGTAACGCGACAGAAAATGGAGAGCAAGGTTGAAATCCACCGTTCGACAACTTGTCGCTTGTTTGTTGCCTCAATCTTCATTCTCGATCGGTCGACAGTATGAACGCGTACACACTCATTATCCTCGCGCAGATGGCTGGTGGCAGTCGCTGTCGCCGGATCCGTGATGATCTACATCAGCATGACCAATTCCGACAACCCGACAAGCCTTCTTGACAGTCCCACCCCATTTTTCATTCGAACGGAGAAAGACAATTATATTATGAGTGTTGGAAATATCTTCAACATCTCCTAATGGCGGGCAAATGAATTTTGACGCAGCGCCGACAATCAACAATCATGACCTCTCAACGGGGCGTATACTTCAGCGTTGCCGCTGCCGCCCTTCTGCTTTGTGGACTGGTTTACATCTTGTTTCCTCAAAACGACATCTCCCTGGATGACCTGCCACCGTAAGCAAATCCCCTCTGCTAATTTTCAATGAAGCCGACGCTAATTCTTTTCTTTCAGTGAGTATTTACGATGGCTTAGCAAACTCACGCCCTCTTTTTCCGCTGTACACAGTCTATGGAACCCGCTTCTCCATCCGATCAGCGCACTTGAATTTACCACGCCATCCGGAGAGCTATTTTCGTTGGAGAGCGAGCCAAGTTTTACAAAATCAATGGGGAAAAGCTTACTGATCATGGATGTCGACAACCGTCCATTGGACGGGCCAGGGGGCATTACCAACAGTTCTAGACTGGATCTGACAGATGTCAGTTACAACACAATCGGCCGAATTGATCATTTCATGTTTGGTGGGTCTTCCCTTACAAAAACTTATCCCTGAAGCTAATCGATCTTAGCAAATATACATGGATACGACTACAAGCTATTCAAAACCTCAAGCTTGCCTGGTCTGCATGGAACATGGGGAAAAGTATCTGCAATAAAGGAAGCCCTGCAAGAGTACGAGATGGTAGTATTTCTTGATGCAGATGCCATCATTCAATATCCGCACCTGCCTTTCGAATGGCTATTCAATTACTGGGGAGTCAATTCGAATACTCGTGTCGCCATGGCTGTTGATCCAGATGAGCCACAAAACAAAGACTCTCAGGGAAACATTTATTTGAACACGGGATTCCTCATCGCTCAAAACAGTTCGCGAACCAATGAGCTTTTCGACGCTTGGGAGTCGTGTCCTTCTGAAATCCGATATTCTAACTGCTCCCGTTGGGCTGAGGAATGGCCTCACGAGCAAGCAGCATTCGGGGAGTACCTACGATATGATTTCGATGAGCCAGAGGACGTGATGGTCTTACCGTGTGCTGAAGCAAATGGGTACCCCGAATTGGAGAATTCGACTTGCCATGGGGAGTTCATTGGGCATTATTGGACCGCAAAACACCTGGTACCATCCGCAGTCGAATACTCTATCGCCCAGTATATCCTACGCGAAGCTCATTCTTCATTTCGCGATGACCTGGGGAAAGTTCTGGTCAACGCGACTAAGCCACTATCGCCCCATTTGTAATACACGGAGGATATTGGTGGCCATCAAATGTAAATTACAGACCTGGTCAATTAATCAATTGTACATATACGTCAAAGACTTTTTACCCCAATTCCAGCTCTTTTTTCCTGTTTCAGAACCGAGAGGCGCCCACCTTGCAAGCATTCCTGGATTAATGTTGAGACACGCTGCTCCCCACCGGAAGCGCTCTGTGTTCATTCCGTGTCTGGTCGAGGAATGTTGATCCCTTCACGTTAAATTCATTATTCATCCAGCGACATATCAGACAGCTCCTCAAATTTGCTTTTAAAAATCTTTCAGTGCTCAGTAAAATTAGCTCATCACGTTTGATAATTAGACTCCTTAGCACTATCTCAGAAAGAGCCAGCGTCGAGTATGTCTGACTCGAATGTTACGCTCTCGGCTCCGATAAGCCAGATCTTTCCGGATGCGGCTTCGTACTACCCTCAGAATCCTAGTATGAATAGTTCGTTACCTGATAATTCAAGACATCTAGCAGGGCTGCTGCATGCGAATTCATGCTTTTTGCCTCAATCTTTCCTCACTAGGGAGGTTTGAGCCTTTCTACGTCCCTCTTTCCCAGCCGGCGACAGGATGACCTATCAAAGTCTTCCCAGCAACATGGGCTCCTCAAGGTCGAGCTACAAATGGGCATACTTTGCGGTGGCGGCAGTATGCGTCTTTTTTACTTTCCACTGGCTTTTTGAATTGGATTCCGTATCGACGGTCACTTCACAGTAAGCCGGTTTGCCTGGGACTTGTGATCGTCATATTCTAATATTTACAGAGCTATTTCTTCCTCTACAAAAGCCCTTGGCTATACTAGCAATGGGATTCACGCTGATCTTCGGAACATTTTCGAAGACCTTCTGCCTATTACCGCTAGCCATTTCACGAGCCCGGATGGAAAAGTGTACACATTAATCGACGAGCCAGTATTCACAGAGAAGCTAGGTAAAGATATCCTGATCCTTGATGTTGAATCACGACCACTCGATGGAAAGGGAAAGATATTAAACCGTGAGCCGTTGAACCTCGAAACGGCTCCATATGATACAATGAGCAGACTGAGCCACTATATGTACGGTAAGGTTTACTGCAAACCCGTTGGGGGGATCAAGACTTACCTTTTCAGCTCGCACGCATGGCTACGATTACAAACTGGTTCAGCCCGCTAAGTCAGATCTCACTGGAAGCTACCCAAAGGTACCAGCGATTCGTGATGCGCTACGCGACTACAAGATTGTGGTGTTTATGGACGGCGATACCATGTTCCCATACCCTCATATCCCTCTCGAATGGTTAATGAATCTGTGGGGAGTGAAAAACAATACTCTGATTGCCATGCCCGAAGACGTTGATGAGCCATGGAGCTACGAGTCCCGAGGCAATCTAATTCTGAACGCCGGGTTTATCATAGCGCAGCAGTCAGACCGTGCCCACGAACTTCTTGAGGCGTGGGCAACTTGCCCAGATGAGACGCGCTATCCTGGTTGTGCTCCTTTCAAAGAGACTTGGCCATTGGAGCAGTGGACATTCTCGAACTGGGTTCGGTATGATTTCAACCGAACCGATGAGGTTGTGCCTATTCCGTGCACTTTGGCTATGGGGTATCCTGGTGCGCCTGAAGGAGGGGGCATTTGTCACGGTGAGCTCATGACGCATTGGACGACTGCGAAGGAGTCGACATCTGCTTCGATTCAGAAGTCGGTGATGCAGTATGTGATGCGTGAGGTCCATCGACAGTTTCATCGGGAATATGAGGATGTTGTTCTGAACGAGATGAACGAGAGTTAGACAGGCCTCGGTGACAATCATTAGATCTACAATGCTTTGAAGAATTTACGAAAGCAAGAGTTATCTTTCCAAATGTGTGAGATTCAATTGTTGAATCTAAAGTAGTCTCATCCGTAACTCTCAGAAGCTAAATAAAGATATTATAGCCGCGCCTTAAAACAGAAAAAGGGTCTCTTCAATAATAACAAATACTACAGATTTGCAGACACTGGGGTATCTTCCGAACGTCCATCTCTAATCATCTCACTCAACTTATATGCCAGTGCTCCAATAGGGGCAGTTGGGTGCCCACTGATTTGCTCCGGGAACACACTAGCGTCCATCACACGAAGCCCCTTGACGCCGTGGACCTTGCACTGCAGATCCACAACGCTGTTGGATGGGTTCGGTCCCATGCGTGCCGAGCCTACTGGGTGGTAGAGAGTGAAGGCTTTCTCTTTCATATAGCGAATCAGATCATCATCGGAGATTTTCTCGATGTCGCTGCTGGAGTAGGGCCACCAATATGAGGTTGGGTCGTCGTTCACAGGGACTGGCTCCAAGAATTTCTTGAAGTTCGGGCTTCGCATGATCCTCAAACATACTCGCAATCCTGCTAGAATTACCTTTCGGTCGTTGTCGTCGGGATCGGTCAGATATCTCGGATCAATGATTGCTAAATATTATTTCGTCAGTCTTTTTGTTTTTCATGATCAGTTTTATGAGAACATACGGGGCTCAAAGGGATCTCTGCTCTTCAGAGAGATGGTTCCATTGCTCAGAGGGCGGAGATGACAGCAGACCATGCTGAAGACACTGCTTCCATCAATCACCGGCTCTTCGGCATGGTTGATGAATGCCAAAGGAACGCCAATGATTTCCAGATCAGGGCTCGTAGGTCCAGACGTCACATCAGAAGGAGGGGCTGAGGAAGCTGGGAAGCTATAATCCGTCGATCGGATGAACGCTGCGGCCTCGCCAGCATTACTGGTCAAAGGACCAGAGCCGAAAAGCTTCCATCGAAGCAATGCCGGAATAGCTTTAGCAGGATTTCCAAGATAGTCCAGTGTCTTGTCAGGATTGGCTTTGACAATCATAGGAGTGGGACACAGATGATCTTTCATGTTTTTCCCGACAGATCGGTTGTCTTGGAAAACAGGAACTCCGAGGCTCTCAAGCTCCTCCCGAGGACCAATTCCACTCAGTAGTAAAGTTTGTGGAGTATTTACTGAGCCCCCAGAAAGAATTACTTCTCTTCGGGCGTGGACTTGGAATGGTTCGCCACCTCGCTTGCCTTTGAACTCTACACCAATGGTGGTAGGGTTGCTCGATGTAAGAGTATCGAAAAGCACTCTTGTCACCTGGGCGTTGATAGCGACGTATAGATTCGGACGATTTAGAACATCTGGGGTCAAGAAGGCAGTGGCCATAGATGATCGCTGTCCCTTCTGGTCAATGAATGTCTGAAATCGAGTGACACCCATCGAGCCCTCTTTGGTGTTGATATCAGCGTTCGGAGGAATGCCCGCATCATGGCAACCAGTAATAAAACCATCTTCGGTGATCTCAGAAAGCCATGAATACCCAGTTTGCCACTTGCCAGACGAGCCTCGAAGCTCAGTCTCGATCTTCGGGCGGGAGACATTGGGGGTGAACTTTTCCATGCGGCGCAGATAAGGCGCTAACTCGTCGTAGCCCCATCCATCGCAACCATGAGTATTTCTCCATTCATCGAAATCAGCCTTCGAGCAATGGTGGTACATCATAGCATTGAGTGATGTCGATCCTCCGAGAACTTTCCCGCGCGGCCAGAACAAAGTTCGCGACGACAGACCGGTTTGCTCAACCGTGTTGTAGTCCCAGTCATGTTCAGTATGGAACATTTTTGGGAACATGAGAGGGACCTTGCTTTCCAAAACATTCCGGTTGTCCCCACCCGCTTCGAGAAGGAGGACGGACGTGTTCTTGTCTTCGGAAAGTCTGCTTGCGAGTACGCAGCCAGCGGCTCCAGCTCCCACAATCACTAGAGTCGAATTATTATTAGCTGCTTGGTCTGTAGAATTCAATTGAGAGGCACATGCCGTAATCATAGCCTTGGAGGGTGCGCTGCGCAGACGCATAAGTGACTGGCGGTCCCGTCTTCAGCTGTGGAGTCGCATAGTGAAGTGGGTTGTGTAGGGGGTTTGCGTGTTGTCTGCCCATCATGAAGATACCACAGCGCGTGATAATTAGAATAAACAAGCAAGCTTGATATTTCAACAAGGAGCTTCCCCGGTATTTGTAGAGCTTCAAGGGGCCAAGTAAACCCCCGCGAATGTAATCATAATTGAAATGGATCTTCCCCGCATTACCCCGGTTGATGTCAATTCCTGGCGATCCTATGGATGGCCAATAATGTGGCCACTTTTCGAGGGCTCGAGACCCCGAAACTCGGTTAGAGTAGAAGCTCTGCTGCACTTGTTCCGCGGTTCACCCTTGAATTTGCCTGCCACTGGCGGTCTGCTGTTCCGCACTGTCCTCCTTCCCCCTTCACCACTAATCACCCCAACTACCGACTAATCACGACTAATCGTGTCCTTTTGGCCGAGATGAGCCGTGAAGATGAGCCGCGTATAAAGAGTTCCTGGATTGAAATTAAGGTTCTTACAATTAGCTGCACTGCGACGCGGTGCAACGAGGTCACCTGCAGTGATATGCATGGATCCTGCGGCCTGCCTAGATACCTCATGAATGTAGCTCCTGCACGGGCTCATGAGTGCACACTTACATAAAGCAAATATATGCGATGCAGACGAACATAAATCATTTGTTGACAGTCGCTTTCAGGCCCCAAAATCAATCAAATCAGTCTTGTAGATTACCGCTCCAAGATGCGGGGGGCTGCTGCGATAATGTTATACTAAGTGGGGAAGTCTCAAAAGCTTCCGGATGGCCCAAAATTGGGATGTTTTCAAAGGGATCTCAACAAACTGTCTAGATGCATCTGCTTAGGAAGCTTACCAAGTAGATATTGGAAAGATCGAGACCGGGCCTGTGGCTCGATATTATCAATCATACGGCCCGCCCCTAGGACCTTGTGCAAAGAGGGCTGATCCCCCACATGTACCTAAAATGCGGGATTTCAGGAATCAAACCATCACCAAGTCACATGGGCAAGTGGACATGACCGAGACTGCTTAGATATAGCTCGCTCAATATACATTATCATCCAAGTCGCCGGTCATATTCTTCTGACTGGGCAAAGTTTGCTGTCATCATGATGCCCTTGATTCGGAGCCCCCATGAAGTATAGATTAGATATGACGCATATTGTTGAGACAGAACTTATACAAGATAAGTATATTATGTAGGCATAGACAAAGGAGAGAAGGGTCTGGGGACATCGGCTTTCATTATAGGATAGGGAATGGAGTGAATTGCCCGCTGCGGTATTGGAATCCTTTTTTTTCGTGGCGTCGGCTCGATCTCCGGCAGGCGTGTTTGCTTTCCGAAAGCAGTAACATCGGGTCACCTATCCGTCAACAGCTGCAGAATTGATAAGCTAGACAAGTCATCAAGTGGCGGGGTAGTTTTCAAATATGAAAGACAGGGACTTTCAACGCAATCAACTCAATCAGCCATTCCAGATTCACAATGGCTGAATCAATGACCCCCAGTGGTCTTCAAACACCAAACAGCGATCTAAACTATGACCACATAGAAGCTGGCTATTTGCCTTCTCCTGCCACAGGCTCCGAGATTGGGCTACGCACGATCGATCCAAATGGCTTTCTGCAGACCGAGGATTCTCTCGACCAAACGACGGGACTGCGTGAATTCTCTCTTCCCCCGGTCGACGGTGGCAAGGATGCCTGGCTATGCCTCGTGGGGGGTTTCATTCTTGAGATGATGGTCTGGGGTATGTTCATCCTTGATCAACTATTAGAGATAGAACTAATCTGCTGAAGGGTTCCCCCTTTCCTTTGGTGTTTTCCAGGACTATTATACCACCAACGAGCCGTTCAGCCAGGACAAATCTTCCGTGTCTCTGATAGGATCATGCGCGATGGTATGAAGCTCACTCCCATCAAAATTCTCTCAAGCAGCTTATCGGTATTACAGGGTATCATGTACATGGCCTCGCCGATCAGTCTGTTTCTTCTTCAGCGCTGGCCTCATCTTAGCCGAATAAGCAGCATAGTCGGATTAGCCGTCCTGCTGTTAGGCGTGGTTTCCTCATCATTTGCCACCCGAGTATGGCATCTTCTACTGACTCAAGGCGTCATCTACGCGATCGGAGCTTGCATGCTCTACTACCCTGTTTTGATATTTATCGACGAGTGGTTCGTACAAAAGAAAGGTCTAGCTTTCGGCGCTTGTTGGGTATGTCTTTTCCCTTCTTACTAAAGAACGCGAACTTATTTTGAAAAGGCTGGAAGTGGTGTTGCAGGTGTCGTGTTTCCCAATCTTGCCAAGCTCGCACTTTCCAGATTCTCTTACAAGGTTACTATCTGGGCCTGGGCTGTAATTGTGGCCCTCTTGGTCTGTCCCTTTTTACCCTTTGTGAAGCCTCGCATTCAAGCGTCCGCTATACACGGTCGACGACCACAGCAAATTAGCTTTCGGTTTCTGAAGTCGCGCACATTTCTTATATTCCAACTAGGAAACCTCATGCAAAGCCTGGGATACTTTGCTCCAACGCTGTATCTACCAACATATGCCCGCTCTGTTTTAGGAGAATCCGGCTTCGGCACAACAGCCGCAGTAACAGCCATGAATGTTGGCATGGTCGCCGGGTTCATATTTGTCGGGCACCTCATCGATCGCTGGCATGTTGCAAATGTCATCTTCCTTGCAACAGGATGCACTGTCTTTGGTGTCGTTGTCATATGGGGCGTATCGGTCTCTTTACCTCCCCTCTGTGTTTTTGCTGTACTTTACGGAATTTTCGCTGGAAGCGCGAGTGCCACCTGGCCGGGTATCGTCCACACGGTCAAGGCAAATGATCCATCAGCACCTGTTGGCCTTTTGCTGGGTCTGTTCACAGCTGTTCGTGGTGTCGGGTCTATAGCCTGCGGTCCGATCAGTGAAGCTTTGATCAGTGCTAAATGGCCCTGGGCGGGAAAGTCTGTTGCATTGGGATATGGAACAAATTTTGGCGGACTCATTGTCTTCACAGGGGTTACAGCCTCTTTCGGCGTTGTAGGATTCAGCGCGCGCAAACTGGGATTGCTCACTTGATGATATTTCTGATCCAGAGGCTAGCTACAAGTGTACGTAAAATTGATTCTTCTGTAGAAAGTTGTGCTTATCGAAGCATTTATTGAGAGGTTATTATAAGCAACTTGATGAGAATTGACTTTCATTTTTTTCCGGTTCATTAATTGTATGATTCTGTGCGTAGAAGTGTTATATCTAGCTCGAATGGCTATCTCTATCCTCTAGATTCACTCATGCAAATCCCTTGGGGCTCTCTGCGGCCTTGCGCTCGACATGCCACTGCATAATCCATTAGCTAAAGCCATCACTTTGATTCGCAAGAAGCTCTTACCATTTTAAAAGGCGCATTCCAAGCGTACAAAATTTTAATGGCACTCTGGAAGTTCTCGGTCTGCACTGAGTCTTCAAACTGGCTCATTTTTTCCCAGCCACGGATGATAATGAAGGACTTGGTGTTTTCGCCCTTGATATTCTCATGCTCCAGCTCTTCATGAACCCAACCTTTCGCAAAGCCCAAGTTCCCCGGAACATTCGTCCTGAAAATCTCGTCAAAGCGCTCAAAGTCATCATCGATCTTCTTTTGAAACTCGGGCGTAGCCTGTGAGATAGGGAACCAGGACTGTGCGAATTCAATCACGGTGGATTCGGCGAGACTCTCTTTTCCAAAGACAGGTCTATCAAGAGCCACATGGAACTTGTTTGTTTGCTCTCCATGAGCATCAATTGTAGAATCAGATGCGCTTAAAGTAGTTGAGCTCGGCCAGTCAGAAGTTATCTGAAGGGTATTGACATCCTGTATCTGTGTTCCGACAACGAAGCGACCAGGTGCAGTTGACGCAAATGCCTGGGCTGTCTCTTTAATGGTATCTTCAGTGATGCCGTTGGTTTGCACAGTCGTAATCTGAATGCCTGACATGTTGGATGGGAAACGTCGTTACCACGGATTTAGCTCGTAGGTATTGCTTGAGTTGTAGACTTGGCAAATAATAGACAGAACTATAGAGCCGCTTAAATAGAGTCGATTGATAGTAGATTTCTAAGCCGGAGCCTGCGACCAAACGTGCCCGAGCTCGGCGCCCGTCGGCTTTTATGGCTCGGTTTTTGTCGCCTAAGGTGGCCCGCTCATACCCCGACTTGGATCTGCTTAGAGTACTATGTCGAGTGCACATGCATTATCGCATATTCTATTAGTGATAACATAATTAGGCTAATGGTACGGCTCAAGTCTCTGGGACAATAGCCTTGGAAGTCGAAATGATCTTGTTCAAATTATCTGGCCCAGGAAATATAAGCGTAACATTTGAATCATGAGACAAAAATTTGAAAACTAAATCAGTCAATGGTTCTTCATTTTGAATTTCGTTCAAATCTGAAGGCTGAAATTTCTCAGTTCTTAATTTCTAGCAATTTTAAAATTCAATGCTCAAAGTGAATTTGGGATCCAGCACCTGAGTGCAGTCGTAGATCGTCCGAGCCAGGCGAGCCAAGGCTGCGGGGAACACATGCGGAGCGCCAAAATGCCCGAACCCAGCTCTTCGCACCCCTTCGCATCATGGCGCTCCCTCAGCGGACGCTTGCCTGGCTGTACTCAGTCTTGAACAAGGTATGCAGCTTTCTAAAAACCACCAGACCTAGCTCACCTTCCATAGGATCACTACGACCCGAAGCAGACCTATCATGACCCCAATCGGACCTACCAAGATGTGGCCAACGCGCTCGCCCAGTACCCCTCGCTCTCTCCACGAACCGATGTCTACAGTAAGTCATTGCCAGACCTCCAGGTGTGCTTTTCGCTGAGAATTATTCTCTAGCCTATGAAAATGGGTCCTCTGCCCTTCTCCTTCACCTGGTCGGCACTTTGCCGGTAGCCTTCCGTGGCACGACATACCGTTTCCCTGTCGCCCTTTGGATCCCAAACACCTACCCTCAAGAACCCCCGATGGTATACGTGACGCCGCCACAAGATATGGTTGTTCGTGCCGGTCAGCATGTGACATTAGAGGGACGGGTTTACCATCATTACTTGGCCCACTGGGCGGAAGCTTGGGATGTAAGTTCATGACCATGAGTACCCTTGCCCTGCAGGGCCAGGACTAACAACCTGTTTGATTAGCGATCGACAATTAGTGATTTCCTCTCTATTCTACGTGAAGTCTTTGCCAAAGAGCCCCCGGTGCGATATCGTCAACCACCACAGCAGGTGCAATCACAACCACAACACGCACCGACACCCCCACCTCTACCACCTCTACCACCTGGCATGGGCTCGGCGCCAGTTCCCCCGCCGGTACAATCGAATGGCGCAGCAAGTCAAATCCCTCCTCAACTACCTCCCAAGCCTGGGGCCGCGCAGCAGCCACAGCCTGTTCAGCCAGCAGAGCGATACATGTCACCCCCGCCGCTCCCTCCACTTCCTCCGAAAGAGAACGATGCTCGGCAGTTTGCTGGTCCATACCCACCACAAGGACTTGCGAGCCCAGGAAATAGAGCTAGCCAGCAATTTGTCCCACCGCAATTCCAGCCCCAGCAGCTTACCGGGCAGCCCATCTCACCTAGTTCCATAGCTCACGTCCGCAATATCAGTGTTCCGCAATCGCCGCATCATCAAGCAGGCCCAGGCCCCAGCCCCTATGGTCCACAAGGTCACCAGCCAATTCAACCAGCACCGCCATCTCATTATGCAGGCTATCAGCCTCAGCCACCTCCCAATCATCAGCCTCCAGGACCTATGCACCAGCAATCTCCCTATCCACCAAACTATCAACAAGGCCGGCCGGCCCCAACACCTGGACCTGCGCCAAAAGGTCCAGCCCAGGACCTCCTCACTTCTCCATTTGAGCTTGAATTGCCTTCGTTTGCACCGGCGGGCCCTGCACCACCCATTCCTCCCAATCCTGAAAAGGATGCTCTACTACATGCAGTGTCCAAAACGCTTTCCGAGACCCTCCAAACCCAAGCTTCCCAATCCGACAATGCAGCCCAATCTCTCGTCTCCCAATCCCATTCTCTGCAGAGTGCCATGGCAACGCTCCAGCAGGAGCTCTCTTCTCTCACAGCCCTAAATGCGACCTTGAATTCAAATACAGCCACCCTCCAACAATCAATACACCGTGCCGATGCCACTATTGCAGACGCACAAGCTCGTGCTTCTTCGGCCGCGCCTGCGCCTATTTCTGGCAAACCAGGCCCATCTACCTCTGCAGATGCCCCAACAGGTCTACCACCAATTGATGATGTTCTTGTGGCCCCCACGGTTGTTGGAAAGCAATTATATGATCTTGTTGCAGAGGAGCAGGGGCTGCAGCATGCACTTTATGCGCTGCAGGCGGCGCTTGTGCGAGGTGTCATTGGAGTTGAATCTTGGTCGCGCCAGACTCGTGGCTTAGCGAGAGAGGCGTTCTTGAAGAGGGCACTCATCAGCAAAGTTGCCCGAGGGATGGGCTTGGAAGAGTCTGCGTTTTGAGTAATCTTTCAGCGAGTCTGTGGTATACTATTCTTCCGTGTGGCCGTTACTGTAGATACCCCCTCAAACTGCATCTCCACATGTATGTTTATACAAGCTAAAGAGGTATAATTGTCCGAGAATAATGACAAATGCAACTTTTGAAACGATCTATTCACTCTTCAAAACCGTACGCACTCGACAATCAATTTGACGCCTCTTGTGCTGCCGCATACGCAGTCACACTCCCAGATGCCCTTGGATACTGATGAGAAGCAGCCTTGTCTCCGTTGACATGACCATTAGTCTTCATCCCACCATCAAGAGCACCCCAACCACCACCGCCAGGCGTATGAATAACAGCCCTATCACCAGCCTGCATACGAACCATATTCTTCGATCCCATATTCACCCACCGCCACTCATCCTCCCCAGCCTCATTCTTCACTCTCCTCACCCAATAATTCGCCCCACGCTCTCCATCCTCTCCCCCCTCCATTCCATACGGAGGAATACTCCGCCGCTCAGTAATGACACTAAAACTAATCGGAGCCCGACACTCGATATCCCGCACAACCCCATTCCCACCACTATGAAAGCCCTTCCCACCCGTCCCCTCCCGGATCGCAAACTCACGCAGAATAACAGGATACCGCTTCTCAAGACTCTCCACGTCTGTAATCCGCGTATTCGTCATATGCGTATGCACAGCAGACGCCCCATCCTGTCTAGCCGTTGCCCCAGATCCACCACAGATCGTCTCCCCGAAGGCATAGGCGTAGCCGCTGAGTTTCTGGCCGGAGCTGTCCTTGCCGCCTTCGCCGAAGAAGCCGATGCAGTTCATGCAGCCGTGCGAGGCTGCTGCTGCGCGGAATGCGCGGAGGATCACGTCTACGACGCGCTGGGAGGTCTGGGTGTTTCCGGCGCAGACGGCGGGGCCGGAGGAGGGGTTGAGGAAGCTGCCTTTTGGGAGGATTACTTTTATGGGGGACAGGCAGCCTTGGTTTAAGGGGATGTCTGTGCCGATTAGGAGGCGGAGGGTGTAGATTATGGCTGAGTGGGTGATTGCTGGTGGGGCGTTGATGTTGCTTAGCATTTCGACGCCTGTTCCGGTGAAGTCGAAGATTGCGGAGCCGTCGGGGGAGATGGAGATGTTGAGTTTGACGAGTGTTCCGTTGTCCATTTGGTCAATGGATGATAGGTGAGGGCCTAGTCGGGAGAGTGTATTGAGAAGATAATTGCGCACGGCTAGCTCTGCGTTGGACTGGATTGCTCCCATGTATAGTTGGACGACTGGGAGGCTGTACTCTTCGATGAGAGCTTGGACAAGAACCATGCCCTTGTGATTAGCCGCAACTTGGGCTTTCAGGTCTGAGATATTATCCTGGATATGTCGACTCCCAGTACAGCCTGGGTACTGTTCAGGGCTTAAGAGAATGTCGGTGATACCTTGCTCGTCGAACATGCCTCCATGAATCAATCTGAAGGATCGGATAGCAGCACCTTCTTGCCACAGCTCGGTGGAATTTGGCGGCATTGATGTCCCTCCAAAGCCTCCGATGTCAGTGTGATGACCTCTCGAAGCGACATAGAAAGCTACTGTCGAGCCGGACTTCTCGAAAATCGGGGTGATGACAGTAATATCAGGAAGATGAGTACCCCCTGACTCAGGGTGGTTCGCAACTAGAACATCTCCTGGTGATAGCTTGCCCTTGTGAAGCTCATGTTGGTACTTTACAGCGTAGCTCATTGATCCCAAATGAACAGGCACATGTGGAGCATTCGCAACGAGATCGCCTGCGAATTTCGTTTGTTAGCAAGTGTATCTCTAAGAAAGATACTATCTAGGGCATGCATACCTTCCGGTCCAAAAAGAGCGCAAGAGAAATCTAGTCGCTCTTTGATATTCAGAGAAACGGCCGTCTTTTGCAAAGCCCGACCCATTTGCTCTGCAATGCTCATAAAGCGATGCCCAAAAACCGATAGCTGGATGTGATCGACGACTGTCGGCTGCTCAATATTTGCCGTCACGGACGTAGTATTAAGGTCAATGATAATATGAGACTGGAGAACTTTGGCTTCTGCGCCAGGTGCAACTACTAGTGTCTGTGTCTGGTCGATTATCATAGCAGGCCCCTCGATTGATACGTTTGCTGGCAGGTTCTTCAACTCAAAGACGGGCGTTTGCTTATGCCCAGCTTGTTGGAAGTATACAGACGCCTGTAATGAAAGGTTATCAGACAATATCATGACTTGATGAGAACATTTTACTTACAACACGCTCGGCGACCCCTGGCGAGACTGGTTCGAAGCTTGCGGAGCGTAGCTCATCTCCGAATTCCTCGTCGGTGTGTTGTTTCTCGCTAGCACCGATACCCCTGACACGCACATCGTCGACATGTATTGGCTTCTCGTCAGGGAAGACAAAGGAGAACTCTCGAAGATGAATCTTTTGAAATTCAGACTTGAAGTCTCCATCTTCTGGTTTGATGACCATCATCGCAGTCTCTGTGCCTTGGTATCTCATGTTGAGGTACACCTCGTAAGAGATGCTGTCTTCCTTGATACCCTGGCTGATCAATTGTTCTTGTACTTTGGCCCGTAGATTGGAAACTCTTTCTTCGAGGGGGCCAATAGACGACTCGTCATATCTTTCATTCACGGGTTCTTGTGACTCTTGAACCACATCTGCCAATGCCATTCCTACCAGACGTTAGGGCATCCTATTCACACGAGAGGTGTCTTCTTACCATATGCAGACAGAATACTCGAGAACTTATGGATAATAATCCGGGATATCTTGAGCGTTCTAGCAATGTCGCATGCATGTTGGCCACCTGCTCCACCAAATACACCGAGATTGTGGTTTGCTGCAATCATGTCAGTGATTATCATCCAGAAGATTGTTCATCAGGAGTCAATACCGATATCATATCCCTTTCCCTCAGTCAGTGCGCGAATTGGCCGACACATTGCTTCATTGGCGACATCCAGAAAACCAACGGCTACTTCTTCAGGGGCAAGGGACTTTCCAGTATCACGATTAATTTCAGCAGTGAGTGCAGCAAATTTCTCCTTGACTATTTCGACGTCTAGTGGCTGGTTTTCATTCTTACCGAAGATATTCGGGAAGAAATCCGGTATGAGTCGTCCAAGGAAAAGATTGGCATCTGTAACTGTCAAAGGACCTCCTTTCCGATAGCACGCCGGGCCTGGATGCGAAGAAGCACTTTCAGGGCCTACTACGAACAAACCATTTCGCCAAAACAAGATTGAGCCGCCTCCAGCAGCAACAGTGTTGATATCTAGCTGTGGGCTCTGGATAGTAACTCCTGCTGTGTTGCTCTCAAAGACGTGCTCGAAGTTGCCGCCATAGCGAGAAACATCAGTTGATGTTCCTCCCATATCGAAGCCAACAACTGGGGTTCTGACGTGACTATCGTACGATGTTCTAGCATAACCCACAACACCTCCTGTTATTTGTCAGCTCTAGTGACCAATGCCTACAGTCTGAATAGTAGTGAGCTCATACCTGCAGGACCACTGAGAATACCTCTGAGACCACTGAAACGGTCATAACTTACAAGCCCGCCATCGGACTGCATGAAGTCACAACGCACGCCATCTAGATTCCCGCCTTCGAATCCCGCGGCAAATCCATTGAGGTATTTTTTGATTTCAGGAGTGAGGTACGCATCAGCTGACGAGGAGCTTCCACGGGATACCATTTTGATCATCTTGGATGCCACAGAAGAGGACAAAGATACATGTGCGAAGCCCTCTTGCAGGGCTAACTCTTCAATTCGACTTTCGTGAGCTGGAAAAATATGAGAATGCGCCAGGCATACTGCAAGTGTGTCATAGCCTTCAGACCGTAGCTCTTGCAGTGTCGACCGTACGGCGTCTTCATCAAGTGGTTTCAAGACGCGAATCATATCGCCGCTGGATCCTTTGAGAAGCTCTCCTGGTATCTCTGTGTCTGCCTTGAAGAGCCCATCTTGGTCTTCGTCAAATCCTTCAATTGTTACCCGCGCATCAATCTCCCTGACATCGGTGTACAGGACCTCTGGCTTCACAATGTCCAGATCAAAAAGACGAGGTCTGGATTGGTATCCGATTTTCAAAAGATCACGAAAGCCTTTGGTGACAAGGAAAGCATGTTTTGTTCCTTTCCTCTCGAGTAAGGCGTTTGTTGCTACTGTGGTTCCCATTCGGATAGATTCAAGGCCATCCTTGGGAAGAGGAACACCTCGGGGGATTTCTTTGCCCTGGTAAAGCGTGAGAATCCGTCGAATTCCTGCGATTAATCAATTAGTACTTGTTTTCTTTCACATAATTCACTTCAAATTAGCGAATTTTTCTCTAACCTTCCGACGGCGCATCGGCATAGTTAGCGGGGTCGACCGATAACAATTTGAGAACAATGTCGGGCTTTCCGGGCAAGCTCGCCCATACATCCGTGAAGGTGCCACCACGATCTAGGAGCAGCTTATATTAGCAAATATAGCAATCGTAGTCATCCACTTGAGCGCTCGTACCGATGGCAATCCTTACTCCTTCAACCGAATTCTCAATCGCCATCTCGTCGAAATGAAGAAAAAGTTTTAAGACTTACATTTCGCAATCGGGAGATCTTAATAAACTTATAAGGTCGAATGTTTCATGGCCTCCTGTCGCTTGTTCCATGAGTAAGGTCGATACGGTGCGCCGGTCTAGCTCCGGGCCAGGCAGGGGGTTTGGTCGGGCCCTGGACCAGACCCCGATAAAGTGAGAAAGAAGGTCGAGACGGTCCCAAGACTCTACACTCGCCAATCGTCATGGGATTTGGTTGCTGACAGTGGGTCTTTTGCCATAAGCTTGTCTTTAAGGAATCACTCGCCGTGCGGGGAAGTTTGCCAGCCGAAAGCATAGACTCGGGGTATTCAGCACCAGTTCCGACTGTACATGAAATTTGCAATCACGATAGACCGTCCAATGTGTCTTTCTAATATATATGCTTACATTTCCAATTGTCAAAGAATGCTTCGAATTATATTGACTGACTCGCGTTGAGATATACCCCTATCTTCGAACGAGCAGGGTTCCAGCGTGGCACAGGCTGCACGACCGACATAATTATAGGTCTTTTAGCATACAATGTCCACAAAGTTAGTCATATCGGCGATCAACGCTATTTCTACTTTCTTTCCTGAAGCAGCTTCCGTAGGCAGATTTGATTTCATCCGGAATCACTCCCGGCATGATCCGCTAGCACAATCAATGCTTATCATCTTCAAGTCTATCTTCGAGATAACACTTGTGTATCAAGATTGATACCACAGCCACATCACGATTCAGAATTGAAAGGATGAAAAGTAAAAAACAAAGCCACGCAAGAAGCCAACCCCCTGGCCAATATTGCCGAAGGCCGGTATTGGGAGACACAGAGCCCAACCACATTCCCGCGCGTGGACCTTCCAACGGCCCAGAGCGGCTTAGTACAGAATCTGCGGAAGGTCGACACGGTCTTGAGGACTCTCACCAATCACCTGGTAACCAGAAATGACTTATCTGCTGGTGGATCTTCCCCGCAAAGTCCTCCCATTGGAGGGCCAACTGTGTGGACAAAGCTTTTGATCCCGGTCCTTATCTTAGGATGCTAGGGGTATGGGGAGTATAACATCTCTCTGTGAGAACGGCTATAAAATTGTCTGACTTCACTACAACCAACTTTTGATCAGACTTTCATATTTGAATTGTTCACTTGCAATGGCAGCGCAGGATGTCACTGTCACTGCCGGGCCTGATGAGGTAGAGAAACAGGGCATCTCTCCAACAATGGACGAGGCAGCTGAATACCTCACTCACAATGCTGGCTTTGAGCCTTTGTCGCCTGAGGAGGAGAAGAAAATGATACGAAAGATGGACTGGATTCTTCTACCAATGGTATGGTCCAATCCCACTCTAAGACGCTTCGACGACACTGATTTTTCAGCTCTTCATGACTGCTACTCTTGGTGCAGTTGACAAAGTGGCTATCAGCACGGCCGCCATCTACGGTCTTGAAGATGATCTCCATCTTGTCGGCCAGCAGTACTCCTGGGCTGGCTCAATCTTATCGCTCGGTGTAAGTCTTGTCTTGATCACTCGCTTGATTTTTGCTAATTTGAGGCCGCAGTCCATCGTCGGTATGTGGCCATCCACATATCTGGTTCACAGGCTTCCTACAGCGAAATATCTGTGTGCATGCTCACTTGGATGGTCGATCCTTTCGCTTCTGCTTCCGGTCTCTCGAAACTGGAGCGGGCTCATGGCATTGCGGTTCTTCATGGGTATGTTAGACATAATCTCAAATGTTAGGAATAACCCCTAACAAGATTGTTCAGGTTGCTTGGAAGCGATTATTGTCCCTTCAATCTCGTTAATCATTGCCGGATTTTATAAGAAGAGCGAACAACCGCCTCGCAATGCTCTGGTATTTGCGGCGGCAAGTTCCATCATCAATGGATTTCTTTCCTGGATCGTCGGTCACATTCCATCCACGGCGGCGCTTAGTATCTGGCAATATCTATTTTTAATTACTGGTACATCTCGCGTTCACTTGTTATCATACCATATCTAACCTTCTCGGTAGGGTCCATCTCCACCCTGTGGTCTATCATAGCTTTCATCTTCCTCCCTGGAACCCCCATCGATGCTTTTTTCCTCGATGAAAGAGAGAAATACCATGCTGTTCAGCGACTGGCTGAGAACAAAACCGGTATCACGAACCGCAAGTGGAAATGGGATCAAGCTCTAGAAGCCGTCATCGATCCAAAGACATGGGTTCTCTTCTTCTTCAACATCGCCATAAATATTCCCAACGGGGGCCTTACAACCTTCAGTGGTATCATTATCAACAACCTAGGCTTTACCCCTGTGATCACCTCCTTGTTGAACATGCCCACTGGTGTCATGTCAACTCTTTCGGCCTTTGTATTCTCTTGGATAGCAGCTATGTGGACGAACCGCCGCTCTCTTGTCACCATGATGGCATCTTGCGTCCCTATTATCGGTTCGATTATTGTCTACACTCTACCACGAACTAACATTGGTGGTCAGATGGTGGGAATTTATCTGGTTGGTTCAAGCCCTTTCCTTCAACTTGCACAAGCTAATCAATCTTCCTAAGCTATACACTTACTTCGGGCCATATGTCGTAGGCATTTCCTTGGCTCAGGCCAACACAGCAGGTAACACCAAAAAGTCCGTGCAATACGCCATTCTCTACATTGGATATGCCGTTGGAAATCTTATTGGGCCACAAACATTCCGAGCAAACCAAGCACCGGCATATACCGGAGGATTTATTGCCATGTTAGCGTGCTACTGTGTTTGCGTCTTGTTGATGGCAGTCTACTGGTTTATCGCGCTTACATTGAATCGCCGGCGAATTGATGGTGTTGAGCCCGAAGATTCAGTAGAGAGTGACTTGGTCACTGCTTTTGCTGATCAGACTGATTTCCAGCAAAAGGCATTCAAGTATACTACTTAGCCGATGGTTTCTGTTCGATTATTGGTTTTTGTGGTCTTTTAAACGGTTAATAAGATCTTTCTGCTTAATTTAAATTTCTAGCGCGTATTAAGTGGCAAAACTGAACGCGATGTAGATTTTGTCAGATAGTGTGGGAGTAATTAGGAGCACGAGGCAGTAGATAAGAGTAAGGGAGAAGGCTCTCGGCTTAGGGCCGAGATAAGCGGCATCAATGCGACATCCCCGCATCTTCTGCGCCTTCCTCCACTGACCAGTTTATCCTCAATTAAATCTCGATGCCACGCCAAAGACACGATATCCGCAAGCGAACTGGATGCACGAAGTGTAAAGGTGAGAAAATATCAGTATTCACTCAGCGAAGCGCCATCTGATCCGGGCAGAACAACACATACGATGTTCAGAAGAGCTCCCTCGGTGCAGACGCTGCCAGCGGCTTAACCTCGAATGTATGAGAGGGTTAAAGCTTACTTTTCGAGAAGACGCTCTTCAGCGCGGCATTAGCTTTGGCCGTGAAGGTACTTTGTTTCCTCCTCGTAACGATTTCCGCTGACTTGGCCAAATAAGGCATTTGGTCAAAGAGACCTAGTACGACTGTGCTCAATAAGGCTAGAGAAGTTATTTTCCAAGGAAACTCGCTAGCCCAATATAGGAATCGTTGGGTTTTCTTAAACCTGTGCGAAAATGATTTTCAAGGCCCTGATGACCCACCCCCAACATCACACTCGCCCCAGCAGCTTCATAAGGAGATAGACCTCTCCATCAATTTATCAATCCCGGACCCCATACTTTATCACCCACTTCACTCTTTCTCAATTACCGAGAGTTATCTTCTTGATTATTTCATTCGTGGGATTAGCCCAGGTTGCTCTTTGAGTGACCTACATAATCCCTATGTCTCATTGGTAGTTCCCCTTTGTTTTGTCTCTGTGACTCTACGACATACGCTTCTGGCCGTCGCTGCAAGCCGATTGTGTTCCCCGGGCAATGGCAAATACATGAAACAAGCATGTCATCACAAGCACATAGCCTTGACAGGCCTGCGACATGAGATCTCTACCGGTCAATATGACGACGGCACAATAGCCTCGATCTTGATGCTGTGTTTTCATGACGTATTGCTCCCCCGTTATACTATGCCGAGATTCTTGAATGTTCTGACATGGAATAGATATCGGATGGGTGCTCCCCTTCATGGATGGTGCATCTACGTGGCGGCTTACAGCTTGTTGAAGGAAATGTGCACCGCACCTCACCAGAGCTCTGGAAGTTTTTCAGGATGTATTTTGTAGCTCATGATATCATGAGTCGCACCACATCCGAAAGCTGGTCAGAAGACAAAACTCCAGAGTTATGGACCAGAAATGAGAATCTAGAAGAAGTAAGGAACTCTCAGCCATCTCTCACTAATAATGCTAAACCAGCTGCTAGATTGATATGCTGATGGGCTGCTCGCGCGGTCTCATGAGTTTGGTCAATAGGATTTCTCAGCATGCATCCACGAAGGGCATTTCTGAAACGCACGAGTATGATGAGATCACTTCAGAGATCAGTGCATCACTTCTCTCATTAAGGCAAAAACTTCCCGAAAATTCAGGGAACGAGAAAGATCTCCAACGATTCGCGCATATCAAACACCTTGCTGCACTGCTCTATATGACTGAACGGCTCGGCCACTCCATGCGAAGAGGTGGCGAGGCTTCCCTGTGTATGCCAATTTTAAATAATGCAGTGGACAATTTTCGAGATACGGAACGACAAGCGGCTGAAATTGCCAAAAATCACCCCGTTAATCATCACTTGGAGACTAGTAATAGTCAGGGTCACCCTGTCCAAAGTGCAGATTGGAAGAAAACCCTCATATCCTCATTGATTGAACACATCTCCACTCTTCCAGATAGGGCTACTCTTCTCTGGCCCTTGTTCGTGCTTGGCAATGCGGGGCTGGAGAATGAGGACCATAGAAGGTTTGTCCTGGATCGTCTCGTGAATATCCAGAAGACACAGAATCTCGGAAGCGTTCGACGGACCATCGATGCTGTCAAGTATGCTTTCCTAACCAAAGACTTGCTACCACTAGGAGAAAGGAGGTGGGGTCATGAAAGCTATCGCGATATCAGTCTAGCTTAACGTCGCTCATGTCTCGAAAACGACTGTCTTCATGTCTTTCCAAGATTGCACTCTTAGGCATTTTGAGATCTAGCATCTTCGTCCAGAATGAGTGTAGCTTTCACCAGGTCACATACACATCGAAATCCTCATGATCTGGTCCAGCTTCTTTGTATCTTCTCCTCAGATCTTCACAAGTCTAGCTAATAGCTGATCTCATTCTGTAACAGCCAGCACCCACGAAATAGACTTCAAAATATGATCAACCTAAAATGCATATATGCCCGACGAGAACTAAACGCCCCCTCAGCCCATGGGGCAACCTTATGCATAGCGTGCATACAAAAGATCGCTTAAAACTTGTTTCGTTCCCCGACGGCCCCATTATCAGCCGCAGTGGAGTGCCCGTGTATGTACTTTCGCGTGGAGAGGAGGGGCCAAATTACCGCCCGAGAGCATGCACAGGTGCCGATCGCCCTTGTTTTAGGGACTAGATTGACATCGTGCAGGGATCTCGCGCGACCATAGCAAATTAATGCGATTGACCACGTGATATGGGGCTCCAGTCAACAGGCTCTCTTGAAGCCCTTCATTTCTGCATGTCAGATCACGTTCATCAGAACGTGGCTTTTTATAGTCGTCGTCGCATGTCGTTTGTCGTTTTGCTAAGTGTAAGGCGTTATGTGGAACGACGTTCCGCTTGAAGAAGATATTGGGTTGTCCTCGTTCCCGCCGCCTTATGAAAGTACCCAGAACTTAATCGACAATCGCCCTGGGGAATCTTACAGCCCAAGAAAGTATACAGTCAAGCATGTGTCAGGATATTCACGCCAAAATAAACCGTCATGGAAGGAAAAGGGCCGCTTTAAGGGATGGAAGTTCACGATGTTCGTGGCTTTTATCTCCAGCTTGGTCATTCTGCTTTTTAACGCGATATTTGTCTTGTACGTTGTCAGTGCTGCCAGTGACCACAAGATTCTATACGAGGGGAACTGCGAAAAAGTGCATAATTTGAGCACCTTGTTTCATTTGATAATCAACGTGCTGAGCACAGTCTTGTTAAGTGCAAGTAATTATGGAATGGTGCGATCATCTTTACTCTCATTCTCCAGCCTACTAAATCTGCCCCAGCAATGCTTAGTCGCCCCAACAAGACGATGCATCGATCGCGCTCATAAACAAAATAAATGGCTCGATATCGGTGTACCCAGCGTTCGAAACCTCTTCCGCGTATCTACAAAGCGATCAATCTTATGGGTGGTTCTGGCACTCTCTTCCCTCCCCTTCCACTTGATGTACAACGCGGCCATTTTCCCTACGACCGGTGCCCCTGCATACAATGTATTTGCGGGCCCTGGCAATCTTGAAAATTTAGATATGACGAACATTACCCTTAATAATGCTCCCGACGACCGCGATAAGAATCATGCATTCGGCAGACTCGTTGAAAGGGCGAAAAACAGCACACTCCATCAACTCGACAATTCAACGTGCCTCGAATCATTCGCTCAAACGTACCAAACCAAGTACGGTGCGCTCTATATCGTGACGAACAATGCGACTTCAAATACATCTCTCAGCATTGTTACCGCGAACCCGGTCTATCATATGACGGGGGACTCCTCTTACTTAGCTGGGAAAGGCGCTTACCCATGGATGTGTCCTAATGGGTTTGAATCTAATTGTACTTCCCAAAGCGGATTGCTAAGGATGCGCAAGTGGCCTCAAATTGGAAACTGGACTGTTAACATACCGTCGGCATATGGTCGGGGCATTGCCACTAATTACAGTGTTGATTCATGCTTGGCAGAGCCAGTCACACAGCATTGCAGGCTGCAATACTCAACTGAGCTAACTGCTATAATCATTGCATTGAATATCCTGAAATCAGCAGTTCTTTTATACATCTGGCTTGGAATATCGAATGCTCCGCTTCTGACCATCGGTGATGCAGTTGCTTCCTTTCTCACCCGCCCGGATGTCTATTCGCAAGGGATGTGCATGCACTTCTACAGTCACAAAAGCGTTCTATTCGCGTCGATAACTATCGACAAGGCACGAGAGTCTCATCGCAATCCACTCCCATATTCAGAGAAGCGAAAAAGGTGGGGTCGAGCGGCGTCCATCAGGCGTTGGACATTCAGTATAGCCTTGTAAGTACATCTTCATTCAACCTCCTCCTCCCCTCCACCACCAAAATACCATCCAAGAAAGGTCTAAATATAATCTTTGCTGACTTCTACAGCTGGATCGCAGGAATGCTCACGGTCCTTATCTTCCTCCTTAACGCCGCAATAGGCGGCCTAGGCGGCGATATCTGGAACCTGAAAATAGGGAGTGTCGAAGCCCAGACGATTATCAGCATAAGCACCTGGCCGCAAGACTTTCTATCGAATGTCATAATCGCCAATATTCCACAACTAGTTTTCTCATTCCTCTATTTCGCATTCAACAGCCTTCTAACCGCAATGTGTCTCGCGGCCGAATGGAGTCGATTTGCCACAGAGCCGAAAGGCCTCAGAGTCTCCAATAATCCGAAAGGCGCGCAGAGGAGCAACTACTTCCTCACCATCCCGTACCGATATGCCTTGCCGCTTCTTGTTGTCTCGGGGGTCCTCCACTGGCTTATTTCATTAAGTCTGTTTATGGTCGCTGTGGAGGCGTACGATACGAATATGGTCCGCGATCCTGCGAGCGATGTCTTTGCTGTCGGGTACTCGCCAGTGGCGCAGTTAGCTGTGCTTATGGTTGTGCTACTCTTGGGAATTGCTCTGATAAGTTTAAGCTGCCGGCGATTTAAATCGGGGATGCCTATTGCGGGGAGTTATAGCCTTGCGATCGCGGCTGCTTGTCATCCGAAGTTCGATCCTAATAGGAAAGAGGACGTGGCGAGGGCGGAGGACTGTCTTGAATCGGAGGGGGAAGATGATGAGATGGCTCTATTGCCTATTCAGTGGGGAGCTGTGCCTTTGGAGGGTCCGGTTGGGCATTGTGCTTTTACGTCGGGGCAGGTGCAGCCTCCTGAGAGAGGTGAAAAATATCAATAAGGGGAGATCTATAGATGCATACATACAGTGCAATGATTGATTATGAAATTTTATCTGAAACTCAAGTGCTGCCTTAAAACTGGAGATAGAAGGGGGGACATCCGCAGGGGTTTCCATGACCAAGCAAGAGGTTAAGAGGTATGTCAATTGATGTATATTGTATAATTTGGGCTTAGGGATATGCTTCGAACATTTAGTCTCTCGGGGTTGAACATTTGAAGTGCTCTTCAGTTACCTAGGCGTTGTTGATAGGCACATAGAGGTCCAAATGTTTCCACGGTTCCGAAGGGATATTCCCGCCTCCCAAGATATATCGCCAGCGATGTAAAGCCCTCGGGGGCTGCAGCCGCAGGTCTCTACAAATTAATCACATATTTATATAAAATAAACGTAGACAATTCAAAATATAAATTTGCAATTATGTACTCGAAGTCTATGTGCAGATTGAAGGAGTTCTATCAGGAAATATATCTGAACTGAACCTTCCAAGGTTGGAAGGGCCGGGCCGCAAGGGTCGGAACCAGACCTCGGGATTCGAAGGGCCCCTCGGGAGATTCCACCTGGGCAAAGCTGGTTCTACCTTTAAAAATTGAAGACCGTGCACAAAAATGACAAAAAACCAATAAATTAAAGATTTAAGTTGACTTCGATTGACTATTTTGCATCCGTGCTTTCTCGCTGTACAGAGCACCCGCAACCAACCGACGCCCAAGCTATTTATAAGAAGTTTGTACCAAGCCCTTAGGATTCATACATACAGAGAAGATAATATATCAAGAGATCGCATGCTTAAAAAAAAAACAAAACCCAACAAAACCCCTAAGCCAGCCCTGGGATATCAAGATGACAAAATTCTAACTCATGGAAGTTCGTTTGCATCGGAGAAAGGGCTCTCCACACGAGCCGGCGACCTGCTGCTTGCCGAGCTGTGCTTGGAGCCTGTAGCTGAGGGCGTGCTCAAATTCGCGTTGCTAGAGGTATCCGCGAGCTCGACAAGCTTGGAGGAGCCAAACTTGGACTTTGCGAGCTGGGAGTTCTGGCCTTGCTGGACTTGGGTTGGTTGGGTTTGTTGAATGACTGCCTCGATTTCTTCATCGTCGTCATCGTCTTCTGAGCTGCTTTCATCGAAGGTGGATGTATTGTGGCTGAATTGCTGGCTGTTGGTGTTCGAGCTTGCGGACGCGCCAACAGACAGGTTTTCGGATGCATCGGTCTTCTTGTTGCCCTTCTTGACGGAGTTGCCTCGTACCATCACTGGCTTGGCCATGACGGTGCGTGCGATGATTGATGAGGAGTTGTTGCTCTGGTTGGATGGGCTAGGGGCCAAGGCTTCGGCCTTGGCGAGCTGAGATGAGGTGATAGCCGGGACAGCCGGGGCATCGGCAGGTGTGATCAAGATAGGAGCGTTGGTGGAGGTAGGAGTGTTGGCACCAGAGCCGGGACCAGAGTGAACGCTCACGACGTTGGCACGAGCACGAGCGACAGACTGGGCTGGCTGGGCGCTGACAATAGCGTCATTGCGGTAGATTGTAGTTGCCACACTGCTACGCAGAGTTGGCGACATACTCTGGTGGCCGCCTCCGGTGGTTGTGGTCCATGAGGAGTCTCGCAAGTCACCGGGCATGAAGAAATGCTGGTCGGGGTGAGCACCGGGAAGAGGCGGCACTGGGGGAACCAGCGATGCCGGGGTCTCTGGTGGGGAACGGTTGGTGACACCGGGAATATATGCAATTTGAATGACATTGGAAGCACGAGTGAGAACGGTAGAGGCGATGGATTGTCCGCCCACAGACTGGCGGTCGGATCGGTTGGCAGCAAATCTGCTGTTCTTCTCCTGTTGCTCGGCACGTTCGGCGCGGCGAGGGCGGATGACGAACCAGTATACCAGGAAGAGAATGGCTGCAAGACCAACGATACCACCCACGACTCCTCCAGCAATGGCACCGGTGTTGGGGCCGTCCGATGATGAAGATGAGGACTTGGCGTTGGGGTTGTCAACACACTTGGTGCTCGCGCAGCGGTCACAGTTCTGAGTGACCATAGTACACATTTGGTTTGATGGACATTCCGGGCACTGTGGGACGGAATCATCGCAGGATACGCAACGCTTGAAGAGGGAGTTTCCCGGGTTGTACTCCGAGAAGGAGCGAGGATAGGCGTCGAAAGACATAGTGAAAGGAGGGTATCTGAACAGGAAGGAAAGGACGCAATATAGACAGTCGACCGGTCAACGGTGGAAAACAAAGTATAGAAGCGATATAAAGAGTCGAGGGAATGCGCGATGCTCAATCGGCGTCAAGTCGTGAGCGTAAGGATTCGGTCGTGAGAAATCGAAGATCGGGGGGGATAAACGAGTGTGGGCGTCGCAGAACCTCTACGGACTGACGGGGGTCATGGTCCAGGTTCAAGTCGAGCAAGGATAAAAAGAGGCAGGCGCGCCTGCAAGTGAAGTCGAGATCGGATCTGGATGGAGAGAAGAGAGAGATTTCCCCTGGAGAGCGAGATAGATTGGGAGGGGGCGCCGTCACGGGGCGGCCTGAGCACTGGTCCACTTTGGCAACACGCAATTTGCAGGCGGGGGCTGATGGTCCGGCTTCCTGTTTCGGACCAAACTTGAGTTCCTACGAGGAATCTGGCGAACTAGGAGACAGTTTGGGGAGATGTTTAGAATTGTTCTACCTAAGGGTTGTTTCTATTCCACAGGTTGTTGTGATCTGGAGGGATTGTTTTGGGACCCCTGGCGGCGTGCAGGCTGCGAGCAATACGGAGTACACAGACACTGCGACTCCGGAGCCCAATCTGTTCCTTCCTGCGCGGTCTGGACCCCGGAATATCATCGGCCCGGGAGATTACGGGTGGGCCACACGTGACTCTCTGGATCTGATTGGTAGAATCTGTCCGACCACCAAATGCGGTAGAGATCGGCAGACCAAGGGCACTTCCCGGCATTGACTCTTCGCTGCTTGGAGTCAATACTGAATTATGGTCCTCAGCCGCAGGTGGAACATGGCTGACAGCCATCTTGGCTAAGTCTTGGGATGGAGTCTTGGATAGGCTGCGACACATGGAGGTTGGAAAGGGGTCGGGGATCCCCCATACTGATGGAGAGGCGAGGGACTACAACGGACTGGGATCCTCGAGGGAAGAAACGAAGTCAACAGGGAGTCAGTGATTAATGCGAAACGGGAGGCCACTGAACCCGCAGATGCAGGAAGGTACCCGAACCACTCGACTGCGCCTTGTCTCAGCGTCTGCGCCCGGTCCAAGTGTTACATTTAGCACAGCCAACTCACTAGCCACGCCAGGGCTGATCTTGGCTTACCCGCTCGCCGATCAACGCCTTTACTCTCCGAGCTGAGGGTCAGAGTATGTGCTGTAGTCCCTACATAACACGCTTATCTCTTCAGCCCCGCCGATGTGTTGGCCCTATCACCTGATTCTCCCTCGACAGCGCTGATGGTGGCCTTACCCGGCTTTTTCTGCACTGTCCGACCTCCGTAGATAAAGTTTTGGGCTCAGTGCTACGAGCACGATGCCATGCTTGTCCTCTACTGAAAGGGCTGAAGTTGGCCAACCTTGGGTTCGGGCCACCATAGTATGCCCCAGCTACCTCGCTGAAGTCGTGTCGCAGCTGAGAATACCTGGTATACTTCCAACGTGAACTTCCCCCATTCCGGAAGCAATAATAGTACTTTATACATCCAGAGTTATCACCATGCTGTGAATTGAACCGTCACAATGGCATATTCTTCCGAGCCGTTTCCCCACAAACGTTGGCATGCCGACTTCCTGTTCTTCACAACTATCAAAAGCACGGGCACGCGAAGAATGTTGGAATGCCTCACACCGACTCGTTGCGAGTGTTTCACTTGCGAGTATATTGATTGGCCTTGGACTGATAATTGATCCACTTGCCCCGCTCAGAACAGTTAGTCTGTGGAGGAGCTCGAGAATAAACTATTGCAGGGGCAAAGACCCTACAAACCCATGAAAAGGGGCGGGCCTGAAGGCCTGAAGCGCAAATCACAAGTAGAGAATGCCATCGGGGTCGTAGAAGCCGCTCCGCCACGGTAGAATCCATCAGAGACAAGGCTGGTGAAATCCTCAAGCTTGAGACCCAATTGAGGGTCTGTCAGGGCTGAGCGGAGGGGATCCGCGATGCTGACCGTTCGTTGGCCCTTGGCCCATGCCATCTGCGCGTATCAAGTTCAGTCTTCAAGGGATGGGCATGTTCTTGCATCATGGACTGGGAAAAGTACCAGGTCCCAGACTGGATCTTGATCTCTGGGCACGCCACACACCTCGTTCTCTCCGCTAAAGAAGCACAGGGCCATCGAGTACGAATAGCACCACGGAACACCAGAGTGGGCACTGGGGCTTCTACGGCTAACCCAGAAGCAGATTAGAAGACAGGCTAAGAAGAACTAAATGCACTAACCCCCCCGAATGGGGACTCTGGTGGTCTATTTTTGCTGCCACTGGGCTTAGCATCTCTGCCTCTAGCCTCACGGGTGCTTAGTCCCCTGTTGACCCTTTCTTTTTTTGAAATTTCGTATTTTGTGATCCATTTTAAAATTATTTTTGGGAGAGACAGGTGTAGCCTCCCTATTCTTATTCATATCCCCCATTGCTCCGGAGGGACTCCCCTGCCTCCTGGTATTCCCTTCAACCTCCTCCGTCTCCTCCTGCTCCTTCCCTCCCTCGTACATTCCATCGCGTCTGTACTGGGAAGATCGCCTGCTGTAGCCCCAACCGACGATCACCCGTCCTCTTTTGCCAAAGGAGATCTTCTCCTCGCAACACGTCTACAGTCCAGTAAGGCCCTGGTGGCTTCGACCTGTTGCGCGTGGCACTTGACTTTGTTCTTTAACCGGAACCCCCTATACCCCTCTTTACTCCTTTTCCCTCCCCCCTGGCTTAATCCCAATCCACCTTCACCATGGCCTACCACGGCGCTGGCGACCATTCGCCTAATCATTACGACGACGGCCGTCTGCAAGATGTTCCCGCTTCCCAGGTATGCGCAGCAGCAACAAGCGAAGCGACAGGCCGGACACCAGCTAACATCGCCTAGTACCCCGAAGACGAGGATGCCTCGCGCGGACTGCTCTCTCACCAGCAGGGCCCCTTTGCGACGCCTTTCGACGACCCTCACTCCCGCGGCCAGTCGCCTGTTCGCCCTGGCTCTGGCTACAGTCTGACCGAGACTTACGCCACGGACTCGTCTCCAGCTTACCACGACCCTTACTCGGGTCAATCGGACAGCCCAGCAGCGGCATTCGGCGTCCCTGGACGTGTTGCTTCTCCCTACGCTCGCAGCGAGACCTCTTCCACTGAGGCCTGGCGCCAGCGACAAGCACCCGCTGCTGGAGGCGGTGGCGGTGGCCTTCGCCGATATGCTACCCGTAAGGTCAAGCTGGTGCAGGGCTCCGTCCTGAGTATCGATTACCCAGTGCCCAGTGCCATTCAAAATGCCATCCAAGCCAAGTACCGCAACGATGTCGAGGGCAGCACTGAGGAGTTCACACACATGCGATGTAGGTATCCTGAAAATTACCAGAGTACGCAGTCTCGACTTGGGAGCACGGATCTAACAGCAGTTCTTCTCAACAGACACCGCGGCCACTTGTGATCCCAACGAATTCACCCTGCACAATGGCTACAACCTTCGTCCCGCCATGTATAACCGACACACCGAGTTGTTGATCGCCATTACCTACTATAACGAAGACAAGAACTTGACTGCGCGTACCTTGCACGGTGTGATGCAAAACATTCGTGATATCGTGAACATCAAAAAGTCTGAATTTTGGAATAAGGGTGGTCCCGCCTGGCAAAAAATCGTTGTCTGTCTGGTGTTCGACGGTATCGACCCTTGCGACAAGGACACTCTCGACATCCTGGCCACAGTTGGTATCTACCAGGATGGTATCATGAAACGTGATGTCGATGGAAAGGAGACCGTGGCCCACATTTTCGAATACACATCTCAATTATCTGTTACTCCTACACAACAGCTTATTCGCCCAACCGATGATGGACCCAGCACTCTTCCTCCTGTACAGATGATGTTCTGTCTGAAGCAGAAAAACAGCAAGAAGATCAACTCGCATCGTTGGTTGTTCAACGCCTTTGGTCGTATCCTGAACCCGGAAATCTGTATTCTTCTCGATGCTGGTACCAAGCCTGGCCCCAAGTCCCTACTTTATCTGTGGGAGGCTTTCTACAACGACAAGGATCTTGGAGGTGCTTGTGGTGAAATCCACGCTATGCTGGGTAAGGGATGGCGCAACTTGGTCAACCCGCTTGTCGCTGCGCAGAACTTTGAGTACAAGATCAGTAACATTTTGGATAAGCCACTCGAGAGTTCGTTCGGTTATGTCTCTGTGTTGCCTGGTGCTTTCTCTGCTTACAGGTTCCGTGCTATTATGGGACGTCCACTTGAGCAATACTTCCACGGTGACCACACCTTGTCCAAGCAATTGGGTAAGAAGGGTATCGAGGGTATGAACATTTTCAAGAAGAACATGTTCTTGGCCGAGGATCGTATTCTCTGTTTTGAGTTGGTCGCCAAGGCTGGATCTAAGTGGCACTTGTCATATGTCAAGGCCTCGAAGGCCGAGACTGACGTGCCAGAAGGAGCTGCAGAATTCATTTCCCAACGTCGTCGTTGGTTGAACGGTTCGTTCGCCGCTGGTATTTACTCGCTGATGCACTTCGGTCGTATGTACAAGAGTGGTCACAACATCGTTCGCATGTTCTTCCTTCACGTCCAGATGTTGTACAATATCTTCAACACCTTCCTCACCTGGTTCTCCCTGGCATCCTACTGGTTGACCACCACTGTCATTATCGATTTGGTCGGTACTCCCAGCCAGTCCAACGGCTACACTGCGTTCCCCTTCGGCAAATCGGCAACTCCCGTCATCAACACCTTCCTCAAGTACATCTACCTCGGATTCCTTGGCCTGCAGTTCATTCTGGCGCTTGGTAACCGTCCTAAGGGCTCCAAGCTCTCGTACATGGCCTCTTTCTGTTGGTTCGGTATTGTCCAGCTGTACATTGTTGTTGACTCCATCTACCTGATCATTCGTGCCTTCTCGAACTCTGAGACCATGTCCTTCGACACCACCCATGGTGTTGGGGCCTTCCTCAGCTCTTTCTTCGGCTCATCAGGTGCTGGTATCATTATCATTGCTCTGGCTGCCACCTTCGGTCTCTACTTCATTGCGTCCTTCATGTACGCCGACCCGTGGCACATGTTCACATCCTTCCCTCAGTACTTCGTCCTCCAGTCCTCATACATCAACATCCTCAACGTCTACGCTTTCAGCAATTGGCACGATGTGTCTTGGGGTACCAAGGGATCTGACAAGGCTGATGCTTTGCCATCTGCCAAGACTGAGAAGACCTCCGACAGCAAGGATGTCCACATTGAGGAAATCGACAAGCCCCAGGCCGATATCGATAGCCAGTTTGAGACCACTGTGAAGCGTGCCTTGACCCCCTACGTCCCCCCTGTGGAGCACGAGGAGAAGTCTCTGGAGGACTCCTACAAGAGTTTCCGTACCCGTCTTGTTACTTTCTGGATCTTCAGTAACGCTCTGCTGGCTGTTTGCATCACCAGCACTGGTATCGATGAATTTGGATTCACCGTAAGTTCAACCACTCAATTTATTCTGCAATGCGAAGTACTAACATGGCATAGAACGTCTCTACCGAGCGTACAACCCGTTTCTTCCAGGCCCTTCTATGGTCCAACGCCGTCATGGCTCTGTTCCGTTTCGTTGGATGCTGTTGGTTCCTGGGCCGCACTGGTATCAAGTGCTGCTTCGCCCGCCGGTAGAGCTCTGGAGGGAAACGCCCTTCTCTTACGAACCTGTTATTAAAACCCCATGTAGTTCGCACTTTACTGTGCTTTTCTCTTTCCTCTTTCCTCTTTTGCCTCCCGTTGCGATATGTACTCTATCTTAAAGATGCCCACTTCTTTCCTTTTCGATTTTTTTCTTTCATGCAAGTATGTACCGCGGTGGTAGGACCGCCTGTCACTGATATCTGTCGGACCAGCGATGCAAGGGAATGCATTCGGGGGCGCAATGAAATAAACTTGAATCTACTCAGTTATACCCTAAGACTTGTGCATGACCATAAATGTAGAAAGCAGAAAATAGTAGACGAATTATTCACTTTTTGGCTTGAGAAAGCTCTAGCAAAAGTTGATTGCTCAGCAGTGCACAAACGTCACGAAACTAGCGTCATGGCCCGAACTGAATGAAGAGGCGGCTAAAGACCCCGCAAGATCCGATATCCCTCACTCCGCTCTGGCCCCTCCAACTTCCTTCCAACACTCCCTATCGCGCTCTCCTACGACACAATCACTGGTCTACGGCTCTCGTTCTTTTCAATCACGCCATTTCCTACTCCCACTCCTACATCAACCAGACTCAGCGTTCTTTCCGCGTGGCGGGGTGGTGATTCACGATGTTGAAGATTTGGTCGATGGTAATTACCGCCTATGTCTATGACACCTCGGACTCCATTCCTAACTCCTCAATAGAAGCAGCAGCAGCAGCAGGCTGAGAATGCCGAGGGCGCTGCTGGAAAGAAAAAGAAGAAGGTGACAGCTGCCCAGTTGCGTGTGCAACGAGGTGCGTCTGCCATTTCCCCGATCCCAGTCTCCAGCTCTCTCCCTTTGATCCTCATTGCATGATGCATCCATCCTTAGAAGAATGACATCTATCACTTCTCTGCTCTCGAGCCTAGCTAACTTTTGAATAAATGAATTCCAGACCTCCAAGAACTCACCCTCGGCAACACAATGAAAATGTCCTTCCCCAACCCCGACGACATCCTAAACTTCACTCTCTCCATCGAACCAGACGAGGGAATGTACAAAGGCGGTATATTCAACTTCTCCTTCGCCGTGAACCAGAATTTCCCCCACGACCCGCCGAAGGTCAAATGCACGCAGAAAATCTACCATCCCAACATCGACCTCGAGGGGAACGTTTGCCTGAATATCCTCCGCGAAGACTGGAAGCCTGTCTTGAATCTTAACGCCGTGATTGTCGGCATGCAGGTACGTCTGCCCTCTCCTCTTGCGCGAGGCTCCTTGTTCTGAGAAAGAGAGAGATATTAACGATACCAGTTCCTCTTCCTCGAACCTAACGCCTCCGACCCTTTAAACAAAGACGCAGCCGAAGACCTGCGCTCGAACCGCGATGCTTTCAAGCGTAATGTCCGCCAGTCGATGGCTGGTGGCTCGGTGCACAATGTCTCCTTCGAGCGGGTGCTTAAATAGAATGCTTATGCGGCTTGCATAACGGATAGCTGGGAGAGATGCATTGGATACTGCTATTAACTATCAACTTCTGTCGCATGGATGAGCTTGGGCTGGCATATTCTGCAGCTTGAGGGGAGAAGCAGTGGCAGTGGGTTGCGAGTGGTGGTGGTGAGAACTGCTGAGAACGGAGGGGTCTTTATCTTGGGTGGAGTTGGAAGTACATATATCCGGCGTAATTAGCGTTTGAATAGACATTTTCATCTTTTTTCAAAGTTACCTTCTAAGGTTTGGTTCGAAGGTTTCTAGAGAGCTTGTGTGAAGCTTGGAAGTACAACCTTCAAGGGTTGGGGGTAAATATGAACATGGAAGAACCTTGGAATGCTTCCAGATTCGGTGTGGGAAGTGAAGTAACATCCATGGATTCCATTCCCTGATACAATACATCTACGAAATAGATATAGCGTAGAGAACAAAACAAATGAAATTCCGCTTACAGCGAGAACTTGATCCAGAAAGTGGTCGGTATATATACAATCAGCGCGACAGCCTCCTCCACCCAAACAACAGTCTATATCGACCAACGGACCAGAGATATTATTACAGGGAAGGAACCAGTCCGCGTAAAGAAAAGCTTGTATTCTGCGTCGTAAGGTTGACAGCGAACCGACTGCTAGGTTTCGGGAGACGACTATTGTCGGGCGATTTATGCGCGCTCGGCGGCGCGGGTGGCCTCGAGGCGGGCGTAGTAGACGTCACGCTCACGGACACGGGGGAGGTGGAAACCTATATGAATGTTAGAGGATGTTTGGTTGGGGTTGCTTAAGATGAAGAGTGTTACGTACCGTACCACCAGAGGTAGCCGAAGGTGGTACCGAAGCCTGGGGATAGGTGGTTAGTAGGCATTCTGATTGAATTGATTGCAGAGTGCGTGTCGGATTGTTTCGAGTTTTGGGGTTTGCGGAGGACGTCGAGGATCCTGGCTGGGGTGTCGATCACGCCACTCGTAGGACGAGGTGAAACTCACCGAAGGCGGTGCTCAGGTCGAGCACGAGGTTGCGGCGCATCATCTAGCACGGAGAAGAGTTAGAATGCGGTTCAAATGGTATAGATATCGAGGGAGGCCTCTCGGGGCAAGCCGGCTAAGGGAAGGGGTGTTACTCACGCCGGTGATGGGGGCGATTCCAGCCATTGTTGCTGTAGAATGCTGTTAGTCGATGTCGGATCCTGGCTTGGGCCGATTGAGCGTGTTTGGGGACGTGCCTTGGAGTTGCGCGGAGGCGAGGGTGGAGGGGAGAGAATGGTGAGGTGACCTCGTCGGGAAGTGAGGTTGAAAGCTTTCGGGCGGTAAGCGAGGCTCCGGATTGGTCGATTCGTCAAGTGTACTCACGCGCCAGGAGTGGCATGATTCTGGGGAAATCAGTCTTTGAGCTTTTTGAGACGCTTGATTTACTCGGTTCTGTATATTTATAATGTTGCTATTGCATCAGAGATTCACACGACTTAACTTGACAAGAAGACAGACGGTTTCTAGCCTCAGGCAGAGAGCTTTAATATCACGTGACCATGACTGTCCCGATTCGATCAACAGGCTCATGAAGCTAGACATCCATATCTTAGCGTTACAGCCTCTCAACCCGGCACATCCAACGTGACCATGGCGTCCCCTGGCGTTCCGATGAAGCGATCGTCTTCTACGCTCGAATCTCCAGATGCCAAGCGCCCTAAACAACACTACCATCGTCATCACAGGCTGCACGCGCCAGTCGCGCCCCCAGTCTCGACCGAGCCCGCCTTGCACAATGGAGCCAACGTCGACGACTTGATGGATCGCTCGATTGGGAGGATACTGAAAGAGACAGGCTTTGAACATGCCGATCCAGCCGCCCTCCAGAGCTTGCGCCTTGCAACGGATACCTGTAAGTCCTGGAGACCTCTACCAAGTTCTTGACGCGAAAAGGTGATCTAACGCATTACGCTACTCGATACAGACGTATCCAATATCACCAAGTACATCCGCGAGTCGATGCTTTCGTCTCGCCGCTTCCAACCCATTCCTCCCGACTTTGAGCACGGCTTTGCTCGCGCTCGTCTTTCTTTGACCGATCTCCGCTCTCTCGTTAAGAAACCTCAATCGAATCCTTTTACCGCCATTCTCCCACCCTCTCCCCCGCCAGAAGACGAGCTAGCAAGAAATCATACCTTCCTTAGTGCTCTGCGAGGCGAAGAAAGCCAGACGAACCGCTCCTACATCCCCAAACACTTCCCCGAATTTCCCAGCAAGCACACCTACTCGTCCACATCGGTTTTCACGGAGCGCGACAATGACCCCCGCAAGATCCGTGAGCAAGCCGCCGATGACGGTCGCCATGGTGAAGAGGCCTTACGCAGGTTGGCCAGCGCCGCCCATCGCGACAATCCCACCAACACGAGTGGTCGCGATAAGAAGCTCTGGGGCCGTAAAATGGAGAGTATGGAGACCATGTTTGAGAAGACGGTGAAGGGATTATCAAAACGGATACAGAAGGACCAAAAGGACCCTGCTGCTCCGTCCCTGGGAACTGCCATGGACATCGACTCGGGGGCGCCCAATGATGCAGACAAAGGCCGGACAAGAATCTCATTATCAACAGAGATGGGGCCTATTGTTAATTGCGAGCGAGATTTCTGGCGTCGGCCTGCGAGTGGACCCAAGGGGGAAGAGAAGAGCTCTAAACCACCTCCAGCTCCAGTGGCCGCAGAGCCAATTGCACAGAGCACTGCATAGGATGGCGTTTTTATTTTTGAATTCTGTGGATGGCATTTGTTCATTTCTGGTGTTAGGTTTTGTTTGAGAAGATACCCCATGGCAGCGATCGAAAATGAAGATCGTAAAATCAATAATTTGTGCCTTGATAATATGTACATGCTCGTCTCAATAGTAATAATTGAGGCCCCAGTAGACAACAGACGACCTTGAATGTCAAGATAGCTGAAGACATCGCCAAGAGCTTATGCTAAACAACCTGATAACTCCGTGGTATGCATTGTAGGGGTATATCCATAGCTCTCGTTCTTGATCACTTCGACGCAGCCCGGTTTCTCTGCCTCAATTCCTCCTGTAGCTCCTGCTGCTGTCTCATAGATTCCCAAGAAGTCGTCTCAACAGTCACTCCATCCGCGCAGCTATACAAGAGCCAAAAGTCAGCAGTCTGTTGGTGCTACTCTCCAAGCCGTCACCTACCGACGAAACAGCCGCAGCACAGGCTTGCACACAATCCTTCCAGCCTCTGGTGCGCCCTCCGACGGAGGATTGCATGAGAATTGCATCACCTCGAACAGAGGACACTCCTTTAGATTGATCTGCTCGCCTTTGCGCTTCTTGATCTGGAAATCCTTCTGGATGATGTTGACATGGCTCGAGAGCCGATCGGCGGAGAAGCTCTGCACAGGGGGCGCCATCGTAAAGCTGTCGGCATGCGGGTTCTGGGGTGCTAGACCTTGCTTCGTGGGTAATTGGGTAGTCGTGAGGCGCGAGTCGTACGGTCCAGGTAAAAGTCGCAGCTCGGCGATGCGGCAGAGCTCCGGTCCCGCTCTTGGCTGATCTACGTTGGCTCTCGCGACTGCGCGACTGTTCTGCCGCGCATACCCGCTGCATACTACTGTACACAATTGCTCTGTGCAGGTATGAGTTTTCTGTTTGGTGATGTCTAACGTCTGAGTTTCAGATTGAGAGTTGCTGGCATGGCTGCCAAATTGGGGGAAACGGCCCTACGCGAGGTACATCACGAAGGGCTTGATGAGGTATGTATTCTTGGTGGTGTGTTTTCGAACCAGATATAATGATTGATGATAGATCCTTCACGACCTGGCAAATGTATATCCCACTAGTCCTGGTCAAGAGGCTAGGCCATTCAATGTACCAGCCCTAGATGTGTTGTTAGAGGCCTTCATGTTGAAGGCGATGGGACCTGCAGCGGAACATCGACAGCACACGACGTTGAGCCCCGAGCAGGCAGCCATTCGAGAGCAGAATCGCCTAGATGATGAGGAGATGCTGCTTCGCAGCGATCAAGAGAATATCGAAACTGCTGAATCAACAAGCCCTTCCAATGTCTTCTTCTCCGACTCTGCTTACAGATCCAAGAGGCCTTGTCCAGTGGTGGAGATATCAAGCAGTCTATCAGGAGCTGGGAAAACACAGTTACTGTACTACCTGGTCGCTCGCGCAATTCTCCCAAGAAGATTCGGGGATATCTCAATCGACGGCCAAGATGCTGCCGTCGTCTTCATCGATACAGATGATAGATTCGACGCTGGGAGACTACGGACAATAGCTAGAGATATCGTTCAAATGGCACCTCAGGTATCAGACCCTGAAGTTGATCAAGAGGTCTCGAGAAAATCGCAGGTTGACATCGACTCGATGCTCTTATCTGCTCTGAAGCATGTTCACGTTTTTCGACCGGAGTCCTCGTCTGCCCTTTTGGCTACACTACAGTCTCTGGACAAGTATCTATATGATATCTCTCGACACTATTCTGCCTCGCGGCCCCTGCAGATGATTGCCATTGACAGTGTGACGGCCTTTATCTGGCTTGATCGGTTGCGAGATGAGATTGCTCGCACCGAGGAAATCGGACGCTCACAAGCCGAGATCGAGCGAGACCGTCAATTAAAACAAAGCTTTCACGTTTCTGATATTTATTCAGAACTCGTCAAACAACTAAAGCGCCTTCAAAATCGATTTGGCTCTACCGTTGTGTTCACCTCTACCATTCCTGACACCCGGCCATCAAAAGCGAAAGCAGAACACGGTGGCCCTCCTGGACCATTTAACCAGCCGTCATCTCGGACACCGGCTCTTCGACCGGCTCTTCCAGCTCCTTGGGGCACATATGCGATTCTTCGTTTGGTGGTTCAGCGTGATACTGTGCGTACCTTTCCGGTCAGTATGAGTGCACACGACGCTAGGAAAGAGGCTTCTATGCGGCAGAGTGTGGTCCAGCAGGGTAAATTCTCTGCTTGGGTCAATGCCTGGGGGCGAGAGGAATGGCCTCGGCTTGTTTTGGACACGATATCCTATACCGGTGGCAGCTTTGCTTTTTATGTCAAAGAATCTGGCGTTGAAATACCCAAACCAGGATGATGCTGGCTGTGCAAGCATAGATCATGCGTGAAAATCAATTAATACTCTATGAAAGTTACTACTGCTATAAGTATACATCTATGTTCAACCATATAGCTTCGCGATCGCTTCAACGGTTGTGTTGCCTCCGCTGAACACGATGCCAATATCCCAGCCTTCCTCACCACCTTCCTTCTCCACGCGGCGCCTGAAATCTTCATCAAATAGACAGACCGCGAGTCCGACCACTGCACTTGGCTCCACAAAAACCTTCATCCGCTCCAGAACCAGCTTCACAGTCGCTTTGATCTGCTCCTCTGTCACAGAATACACACCCTCAACCTTCTTCTTATCCGAAATGACCTCCCAATTCAACAACCCAACGGGCGTCCTCAACCCATCTCCAATTGTCAGCGTCGAGACCCTTTCAACTCGTGCCCCAGCCTCAAGCCCTCGCTTGCAGTCATCCGCACCCTGGAAGCTCGGCTCGGCACCAAACACCCGCGTCGCCTTATCAGAGAAGAAAGTCGCAACACCTGCATTCAAACCACCGCCTCCAATTGGCGTGATAACTGCGTCTAGCTCCTTCGCGCCCTTCTCTTCCATTTGCCCTGCCAATTCCAACGCCGTCGTACCCTGTCCGCAGATGATATCGATATGATCATATGGTGGGATAAGAAGAGCTCCAGTCTTGCCTTGTATCTCTGCGACAACAGCCTCCCGCTCAACACTAGTTGAGCCGCTAAATGTCACTTGCGGCCCATACGCTTTTGTGCCTGCGATCTTCGACGAAGTGCTTATCTCCGGCATGACGATGTACGCGGGGACCCCGAGGGTTGATGCCGCGAGCGCGAGCGCCTGGGCATGATTTCCTAAGCAGATTTCTTGTTAGCAAGCCGTATCTTGAAATTAGCAGCTACTACACTTATAAACAAGAAAGAAATCGGGCATGCCTAATTACCAGAGCTATGCGTAATCACACCCCGCCGCTTAACTTCCTCCTCACCCCGCTCCTCGAGTAACCTCAACAGTGCATGGAATGCACCCCGCGCCTTGAACGCGCCAATCCGCTGCAGATTCTCGCATTTGAAATGGAACCGTATGCGCGGTTTCGCAGGGGCCTGTCCCGCGAATGGTGTCCCGGCTAATGCATCTGCAGTCTGCGGAGTGGAGGCGATGCCGTCGAGGGTTTTATTGGTGAGGACGGGCGTCTTGTGGATGTATGGCTGGATGAGGTCGTATGCTGCCTGGATCCGGGCTGGAGACAGCGATTGAGCTTGTTCGGACGGGGTGGGCATCTTGCTTGAAGTGCTATCAATTGATCCAAGTGTTGAGATTGGAGAAATGAGGGGTTGGTTGGGGTCGCTCTGTGCCCCGGACTAATTTCCGCGGGGGTTGAAATTGCATTGCGGGATCCATGCGGGCTCTACTACGGAGTATTGATGTATGTGTTTATATCCATGGATTGACTTATTTTAACTCTTATGTTATTTGGATCAACATGTTCCGCCTCTAAGGCTCTGCCCTGGTATGTCTCAATCCATGCTGTCCGATTATGAGACAATAGCAAGCTCGCTTCGAACCGGCACGTTATGCTCCATGCCAGGCTCAGGAAAGCCAGTAACATTGACGCCCTTTCTGAAAACTAGACAATGAGTCGACCCTCCAAAGTGGAACATTCCTATCTCATCACCTTTTTCTACATGCTGGTTTTCTTTGACTGTGACATCACAAGTAGACACCTCAGCCATTCCCACTCCAATGAAAGCCATCAAACCTATAGCAGGGTCGTCCGCTTCGAAGAATATAATTGCACGAGTTTGTGTAGCCGTGATATATGCTTGAGAAGTGACTTGGTTGGCAATATCAATCGCCTGAGTATGGGCTTTCGAATACCCAATGCCTTCAAAAAGCGGCTCGGAGTAATAAGTCCCATCCACGACGAACGATTTGACCACTTTGCCTGATACAGGAGCATGCCAGCGGTGGTAACTCAATGCACTCAAGAAAGCTTGATAGATAGTCCCCCCGATGAACTCTTTCGCGAAAGGATCATGATTGAGCATATCAAGGATAGAATAGCTCTGGCTCTTCAGCCAGAACTTATCACGGGCATGAATGTTATAGGCCGTCCTGAAGGGCTTTGACTCGCAAGCGTTCGCAATTACTCTGCTATTGTCAGGCTGGGCCACTGGCCGCATTCCATCTCGGAAAGTCCTCGTGAAGAAATGATCCCAGGATTTGAAGCCAAAGTTCGGAGCCGACGAGTCGCAGAGGAACATATCTTGGAACTCGAGATCTTCAGCAATAGTTGGCCCTATTCGGGCTGCTGCAGTGAGATCGCGATGACCAGTTTGGCCGAGCCAGCCATCCGAGGTGTTCAGGACGTTGGCTGAAGCAGGCGATCGTAGGAATTCGCCCCAGGCGTTGAGGACTCTCTTTAGCATTGCATTGATTTCCGGGTCTAGGAATGCAGCGAAGCCACTTGGTGTTCCCATAGGCCAGTCAAGGATGGCGTTTATTGGGAGGCCAACGAGCCCGACTCGGTGCGATTTGTCGCTCCATGAGGGCGCGGTAGTCAGGATGTGATTCAGCACTTGGAGAAAATGATGATAATCGCGAATCTCTGGATGGCCTGTTGGATCCTTGTTATATGGTTCCTTATTTGGTACTTCTTTGAACATCCCTTCTATCAGCATGTAAACCCGAGGGTTAGTCTCTATCAATGTCTTGAAGTCTTTAAGCACTGGATGCAGCTCTTTTTCTTTGCTATCGACTTGCTTGATCACACCACCAAGCCATTCCTTGTGGGCGGCATGGCTCGAGGGCATCCAATTCCCGACACTATAATTATTAGTTATCTGATGAATGGCATATTATTATTTGTTTATTTCAAGGGTCGTACTGATGCAAGTGATGAATGTCATTTGCGCTCGGAGACATTTTGGTCAGTGTTTCACGCGGCCTGCTCGTGGGTGGAAATGGCGGAGGTGATCTGCAGTGTGAATTAACGCAGATCTACACATTGGCGAAAGCTTGGTATTTATGAAGTACGTGCTAGCCAACTTCAAGTAGATCAGACTATAGGAAGAGTGCGTCATGCATCATAATGACGCAGTCTACTATTTTACCGATTGCCCCATTTTCCAAGATTTCAAGCTTTAAACAGCAGGGATCGAGCATTAGTCAGCGTCATGAAAAGTACTTCTATTCTAGGAACACCAGTTAAGTCAAGTTAATCAGGAATACTTGATTCTACTAGGAGAAGAGGACTTGGAGAAGAGGGGGAAAGCACAAAAAAGTCATTGTTGTCGCTGGCGCTAGCGCAACGCTCTTGCCTTTTTCTATAAGATTATCGCACATTTATGAAGTGCATATGTTTAAAGACCAGAGTGAATATTCATCTACTCTAGTTGTACCAGCAAAAGGCATCCCCAAATTAAGCTGAAGAAGCGGGAGTAGACGCAGGAGTGGCAACAGGAGTGTTAGTGAAAGAAGAAGGAATGCAAGTAGATCCAACAAGAAGCTCGTCAACCGAGCAACCCGCCAACTGACCGTCCATGGCCACAAAGCTGATATAGGTGTTGCCATCACCAATCAACTCAACGCGGGAGGTGTCACAGATGGTCAGGATAGTAGGTTCGCTTGTGTCTAGAAAGATGTGAGATGCTTGTTCCGTATCTGATAACGTATGCTTTTGGGTTGAAAACTAACCATCGTTACAGTTGCCGAGGTCGTCAAGGCCACCAAAGGTACCAGAGTTACCAGAGCAGCCATTCAGATTGTCCACACGAATTGTACAGCTATTACCGGAGGCTTGGATGCCAAAGAGCGCTTGAGTGGAGCCAAGAGTAGCGTATAGGCCCAGCAGGGCAATGGAAGTCTTGGAGAACATGGTGTGAATGGAGAAGTAGAGATAATTGAAGTTATCAATTGAGAAGTTGGGTGGATAAAGAACCTTGCTCGGCTGGAAACTTGTGCATCTTTATATCTATTGGGGGTCCGGTGTTTAGGGAGATGAGGGGTGAAATTTAAATTTAGTGGACAACAATTCAAATTGAGAGGATTCATGTTTGCTCTAACATAAGCTTATATGCCACTTTACCCCACGGACTCGGCTTCTCGAAGATCATTAAATTCGGAGATCGTCAAGAATAAAGGCCGATATAAGCACACAATGAAACAAGCTAATTATTAGGCCTTTGACAGTCTTGGTTGTTGGGTTCTGTTCATAATCCTTCTCTTCGACACGATCTCACCACGAGATCTGCTACGAGAACTCCCGCTGTTTCGATATCTAGATAGATTATACAAAGGTGTGAGAATTATATTTAGCTACCTAAAAAGATGATTTCTGAAGTCCAATTCTAGTCGCAAGTAAGTGCGAAATGAATAAATAATGGAGTTGGGTATTCGGTGCTAGTATACTCACTTCTATTCAATGATTAAAAGCGGCAAAGGGTAAGCACTAGAACGGAAAGAGACTGCCAAGAGTTACAAAACTTTCCCAGTATGGACACTATAGCACTCCAGGGCTGAGGATCCTCCAAGGTTTCAGATGAAGGCCGTTAAGTCTGCGGGTGAAGATCTACGGGCGCCCCGCTAAGCTGCAGGAGCATGCATTAGCTGCAGTGCAAGACCACACCCAGTAAGGAACCATGAAAGAACGAGTGTAGTTGAAGGTGGAAAATGAAATGGCATTTTTTGCCTGTGGAATTATCCGAAGCCCAAAACAAGTTCATAGTACATCATAACTTTTTATCCAAAATCTCCGGCGCTAGGTATCACGATATTATTTATTTCTGGTTCTCGGGGCGGAGGGAGCTGAAGAAAAGAGAATGTTAGTCGTCTTCTTATGAAAGAAAAAGGGAGTAAAAGAACATACCGGACAGCCTTTCCGGCGCGCCAGATCTCAAGGTTGCGGATCTCGTCAAGCTCCTTCTCGTACTTCTCACGGTAGTCGGGCTGAGAGTTGTAGTCGAGAGAGCGCTGGGTCTCAGTGCCGTCACGGACGCTGTTGTAGAGGTCGTTGAAGAGGGGCTTCAGGTTGTCCTTGAAGCGGGAAGACCAGTCGATGGCACCACGACGGGCAGTGGTGGAGCAGGCAGCGTACATCCAGTCCATACCGTTACCACCGATGAGGGGGTAGAGAGACTGGGTAGCCTCCTCGACGGTCTCGTTGAAGGCCTCGGAGGGAGTGTGGCCACGCTCACGGAGAACCTCGTACTGAGCAAGGAACATACCGTGGATACCACCCATGAGACAACCACGCTCTCCGTAGAGGTCAGAGTAGACCTCCTTCTCGAAGGTGGTCTCGTAGAGGTAGCCGGAGCCAACGGCAACGCCGAGGGCGATGGCCTTCTCCTTGGCCTGGCCGGTGACGTCCTGGAAGACGGCAATGGAAGAGTTGATACCACGGCCCTCACGGAAGAGAGTGCGGACGGTACGGCCGGAACCCTTGGGGGCGACCAGGATGACATCGAGGTCAGTGGGGACATCGACCTTGGTGAGGTCCTTGAAGACGGGGGAGAAACCGTGAGAGAAGTAGAGGGTCTTGCCCTTGGTGAGGAGGGGCTTGATGGCGGGCCAGGTCTCAGACTGGGCGGCGTCGGAGAGCAGGTTCATAACGTAGGTACCCTTCTCGATGGCAGTGTTGACATCGAACAGGTTCTTGCCGGGGACCCAGCCATCCTGGATGGCCTCCTTCCAGGAAGCACCATCCTTACGGACACCGACAATGACGTTCAGGCCCTGGTCACGCAGGTTAAGACCCTGGCCGTGACCCTGGGAACCGTAACCGATGAGAGCAAGAGTGTCGTTCTTGAAGTACTCCTGGAGCTTCTCACGGGGCCAGTCGGCACGCTCGTAGACATCTTCCTTGACACCAGCGAAGTCAATGGTCTTGATACCACGGACAGGGGTCATGGGAGCAATTGCCCGGGGAACGATCTTGGCCAGAGCGGGACGGGGAAGGGCAGCAGTCACGACGGAGCGAGGAGCAGCCGCGCGGGCCATGCGAAGGGCACGGGGAAGACCACGAGAAGCCATTGTGAATGTGGGAGGGGGAATTGGAGAGAGTGGAGAGTAGAATTGGGATGTAAAGAAGAATTGAGGACTGGGGGAGGCAGCTGGGAGTTTAAATGCTGGGGGGGAAGAAATCGAGAGAAGCTCTGCAGTGGAGAAGTTCCACTTTATTCGAGTCACACATTCCGGAGAGTTGCTGTTGCTCCCCGGCCGACACCGGCCATCTGTGTGGTCCGTGATTGGTTCGTTGTCTCAGCGGTGATGGGCAGCACAATCGCTGCGATCGGAGGCCTTCTCGACTGTTTGTAGATCGCCAGGACTGAAGGCAAGCCTGCTATATATTGACCTCGAGCAGACCAGACTCTGGGATCCAGTCCTTCTCTCCTCTCCTGATGTCTCTGTTCCGAGCGTTCCACGGGCGATTGGCAGTCACCCTGAATCACCCCTGCAGAACCAATAGCGCCCACTGAATTGACCCGACACGATGGGCTCGACGGATTCATCACCTTCTGGTCCGAGAGGAGCGTCCAGCCCCTCCTTCCCTCCCACATAAAACGAGGAGAGCCCCGCGACTCCCTCTTCTTTCTCCCCGCGACCTCGTATCGCATCCTGAAAGCGAGAAACAACACCTTGGAGGCTCGACTGCCTGAGGTGTCGATCGCCAACCCCACAACACACGGAAGCTCCCCTCTTCCCCCCCGTCCGGATGAGAATCCGTACTATGAGTTGACGATGAGCGCCTTTCCGTTCGGCAATATACCAACAATCCAGACCCGGAAGGCCCTACTGTTGCTCGACTTCCAGAATGACTTTGTGCGCCCCTCCGGAGCTCTCCATGTCCCCAACACCCCCGAGATACTAGAGACGCTGCCTTCTCTGGCGGCCGCATTCCGAAAAGTCGGTGATGTGATATGGGTACGCTCATTATACGAATCTCCCAAGCCGGTCAGCAATTGGGGCTTTGGCGACCGCATTGTATTGGACACTGAAGCTCCGCGACGGCGACAAATGCCAAAATCGGATATAATTGCCGCGTCGTCGGATCGTGATTCTCCAGAGCCTGTCGACCCAGAAGCTTTCCTGTCCACCCACTCGGCCACCTGCTGTGCTGCTCAGACACCTGGCTTCCAATTCCCCGCCCCTGTGCTTGCTGCCATCAATGAGCGTGATAATGTCCTGGATAAGAATGCGTACTCTGCTTTAGAGTCAAGGGACCTGGTGCTTTCCTTTCGCACGCGCTTCGTGACAGAGGTGTACATTTGCGGCTCGCTTTCAAATGTGTCGGTTTACGCGACCGCGTTGGACGCCGTGCACAATGGCTTCTCTGTCACGTTGGTCGAGGATTGCTTGGGATTCCGCCATTTTGGCCGCCATCGTGAAGCAATGCGTCGCATGGCAGACATTCTCGGAGCCACTGGGCTTACTGCCGACGAGCTTCTCCAAGAATTAGACTGGCAAGAGACAGACAAAATTGCCCAGACTGAGCCGTCGCAAAACAAGTCCTCTGGGGCCTCAATTGGCATTGAGAGCATCTTGGAGAGCTTCGGTGTCAAAGCAGAGGAGGAACCATCCAACGATACCCAAGACGGGGACGATTACAACCTGGCCGAGATTGTCCAAAAGAGCCGAGCATTGCGTGGCTCTTCTTCCGCGAGACCCCCGTCTGAAAACAAAATGAAAATGCGCGCCAGAACACGTCGCCCTAAACGCCAGGATGACAACCCCGAGCCGACATCGCAGAATGACCGTTCGTCCAATCAACCAATAGAAGCCGCCAATAAGCCTGATCCTGGACTTGGAGAAGGCGATTCACGTCTTGTTCCGGGACTTGACCTCCCAGACGATATTTTTGACCGCATCAAGACGGAAGTGTCGTGGCAGAAGATGTTTCATTTGTCGGGCCAGGTGCCTCGCTTAGTGGCTGCCCAGGGTTCAGTAGACCCTGATGGCGCCATGCCTATATATCGACACCCCGCCGATGAATCTCCCCCGCTAGGACTCTTTACCCCCGCCGTCGACCAAGCTCGAGTTGCGGTTGAGAAAATCCTGAGGCACCCTTTGAACCATGTGCTCATTCAGCTCTACCGCGATGGACAAGACAATATTTCAGAGCATTCTGATAAAACTTTAGACATCACTCGCGGCTCATTCATTTGCAATGTGAGCCTCGGAGCCCAGCGCTCCATGGTACTGCGCACGAAGGTTTCTGGCGCGACTGACGAGAGCACCGAGTCTGGTCGAACTACCCAACGAGTGCCATTGCCACACAAGTCACTCTTCGTGCTGGGCGAAAAGACCAATATGCGATGGCTTCATGGCATACGACCAGATAAGCGCCCTGAGTACACCAAGTCACCAGAAGAACAGGCTTTCGGCGGCCAGAGAATCTCTCTCACGTTCCGACACATTGGAACGTATTTGGCTCCATCTTCAAATATCATTTGGGGCCAGGGTGCTGTAGGAAAGACTCGTGACACCGCTCGTCCAGTGATACATGGACATCCCCAAGAGACGGAACGACTGATCCATGCATTCGGTCAAGAAAACCGAGCCAGTGAATTCGATTGGAATGCAGTTTATGGCTGTGGATTCGATGTGGTGAATTTTGTCACTGCACCTTCCCCAGCACATGTTTCCCTGAGTGGTGACCTGGTTGCAGACTTGCGGGTTCAGATTGGACTGGGAGAGAATGGCATTCGTTATGAAATTACTCAAGACCAGGGGATGGAAATGGAGGATGGTGACCAAAGCCCACAGCCACGATACACCGATTCCCAAGGCTTGACCGTTTCTGGCGATCTAGCCATATTAAGACACTTAGCCTCCCGGCCAGCCGATGCTGTACGACCGGGGCTCGAAATACTCCGTGGTGGAAGCCATATTTCATGGATTCAAGAGCTACTCCAGGTTTGGAGACAGAGCCGCATGACCAACAACCCTGAAGCTTTCGAGGCTGCCTTGGGACACTGGGAGCGTGCCTTAGAGGGATCGCACTATCTTGGAGGGACAGTTTTCGGTATCGATGACTGTGCCCTCTGGCCAGTCTTGCGGGAGATTGTGCAAACATATGGGCCGTTCGACGCTCGCCTGGCCAACCTTCATAATTACTATCAGCGAGTCGAGAGAAGGGGAAATGTGCGCATCATTCTTGATGACTCACAGTGAAGCTAGGCGTTTCTTTTCAGCGACAATAATACCCTTGCCAATATCTTTACAGCGATGGACATATATGGCAACCGATAAGCTGGTTAGCACGGATGATCAGGTCATAGCGAATTTGGCCAGCAGAACTAACTTGTATTCCCCACTACTACATTACTCCATTATTAGAGGTTTTTTGGTATAAATACATGGGTAAATCGAGAGGAAATCATCTTGTTTACTGAAGACAAGATTCCAGTACTAGCTTTTAAGACTTCTGTATATAAAGTTAGGGTCTGAGTAGGATCTGAGTAGCATCTGAATAGGATCCGGGTAGGATTCGGATAGGATTCTTAGTAAGGTCTTAGAGACCTGACTCAGAATAGAAGGCAGTATCTTATGGAAACCCTATTACATTACCACCTTAGGCACGAAAACTGCCAAATTGGGCGAAATTTGATTTATAACTACAGGTAGGAGGCTAACCGCCTGCCAGGTAGTAAATAATTATTATGGGTTACTAATCATCTGTGCTAATAAGCTTGTCGGTTGCCATACCAAGCGGATTCATTTTAACATAATAGCTGAACATACAACGAAGACCTGTTTCTTCAAACCCTTCAAATCAAATTCAATGATACATTCACAGACACTCCCCAGGAAAGTCGCTAGTGTTCAAGTACTCTGTCAATGCCACATCCCCACAAACAACCGCCTTAAGGAAAGCCTGCGCAACAACCAACGCACCATCCGCACTCGTATGCGTATGATCATTCGGGAAGTAAGAATCAACAGTCTCCTCCCCAAGAGACTCGAAGATATTAGCCGTATAAGCCCCATGATCCACATAAGCCACATTCGCCGTCTCAGCAGCTACCTCCGCATACCCAACAAACCGCGACGGGGAGTACGAGAACGTCCCCGTCTCCCAGGGGTTATTCGGCGTCTGGCTCGAGATCAAAACATTGGCTCCCAGCGAGGTGAATGTATTAGCCGCGTTCTCGATGTATGCCGGGAACGTAAGAACAGTTTCGTTCACGCCATCGTAGACCGAGTAACAAATCTCCGCGCCTTCGCCTGAACAGTCTGTTCTTCCGTTGTCGGTGGATAGTGAGCCTCCGTCGTTGTGCCCGAACTCTATCACGACCCAGTCGCCGGACTGCAGTGAGGAGGCGATGTCGTCGAAGCGACCTTCGCGCGTGTAGGAGCGTGCACTGCGTCCGGCGACTGCTTTGTTTGAGACATCTATTGTCGTGTATTGGGATACGTACTCGGCCCATCCTATTCCTTCATGAATTTTCTCCACATCGCATTGACGACTGGATGGTACTCACATTTGTATTGCTCCCGCCCCCGCCGCTGGCCATTGTCGAGTCGCCGGCGAAGTAGATAGTAGCGCCTAAGGCGCTGGGAATAAGAGTGGCAAGTACTGCGGCCTTCATTTTGGAATGTATTCGTAGAGTGTTCGTGAAGACTAGTAGATCGATCGAGTTCTATAGGCAGTACTGGAAGTCTCAGGGACTAGGAATACCTAGTATATAAGCCCCGCCAAAGGCTCGGAAGAATTCCCAAGGTTCGGCGTTCACTTAAGCCCATATGTCACGGATAGATCTTCAAACAATGCAGATGGACTAGGGGAAAGTCTTCAGGTGTCCACCAGTCGGATAATCCCGGCGGATTACTGTCATGGCCATCGGGATGCAAATGATTCATAGCGAGACACATGAATGGAGGACATTTGGGATTTAAACGCCAAGATCGATTTTGATTCACGGAATCTAGCTTACCGCGATGTGACAGCTTCCCCTTCTCCTGAGAATAGGCGTTACTGTTTCTGGCAAAGGTGGGGTTTGGGGGCAGCATAGAGCTTTGGCCTTGGTGAAACGCAGTCTGTCTCACCTGTTCAATGGCTAAACCCGGCCTGCAGCTCAACTAGCTTAGAGAGGCACAATACCCTATAAGGGTCCGCATGTTTGTTCTCTCTTAGACTATCAAACGAGTTTGATCTTTTGTGCATCTTGAGTTAGTGGGAAGTAACTAAAATCATGCGCCACAATAGCCATGAGTACTTGGCTCGATAGAACCAAATAACATACCCTCTTTCCTCTTGAAAGACAGATCATCCACTAAATCATGACAGCCCCTTTGAAATATTTGAAAATTCGATAATCCCCGGGTCAGTCAAGTCGAATTAATAATGCTATAGACATGAGCCCATAGCACCTTGTCAGTGGGGCCTACTAGTCTCCATTTGGCAAAAACGGTCATCCAGATCCTCGAGCAGATGCAAACTTAGCTCCACGATTCCGAGGTATGGCAGAAGTCTATTGGCTCTCGCTTTCGAGATCAGGTCAGACTTGATCGAAATGATAATGGAAAGTTGAGGAATCCCTTGGCAATAATTTTGAATCAACAGATTATCAATCACAATGAACTTACAGTAAGGCTTGCTCTATAAGACCTGGGATATACCGGTAGAAAGTGTACTATCAGAATCCCAGGTTGCTAAAGAAGAGAAATCTCAAACCTTTCTAGCAAAATGTCTGTTTCGCCCCCTGTTGTCTTCATTCTTGGCTCCGGCGCCAATCTTGGTGCCGGCATAGCCAAAGCCTTCGCTGCAAAAGGATACAAGGTCGCACACTCGTCTCGAAACGCCGATCCAAAGAAGAACAATAAAGACGAAATATTTGTTCCTCTTGATTTGACAGACCCCAGTGCCATAGCCGGCGCCTTTGCCCACGTGAAGGAGCAGCTCGGCACTCCGAGTGTTGTCGTGTATAACGGTATGCTGGTCCGATCTTGTTCACTTCTCTACCTACCTTAGTATCTAATGATATTTGTATTAGCCGCGAATGGTGCTTTTGTCGATCTGAGTGATCCCGCTTCCCTGCCGCTCGAAGACTTTGCTACATCGCTCACTGTCAACACAACTAGTCTCTATGCTGCTATACAAGAAGCTGTCAAGTCCTTCGGGGACCTTCCGATTGGTGCTTCAAAGACATTCATTTTTACTGGAAATGCCTTGAACAATATTGCCGTGCCTCCGATGCTTCCTCTTGGCGTTGGGAAGGCAGCTTCGGCGCACTTGATTGATTACATCTCTAAAGCCTATGTTTTCCGAGGATTCAAGTACGCAAGCCATGATAATCGCGAAGGAGTGCGTTTCAGCTGACAAGTTACAGGTTTTATTATGCCGATCAGCGCACTGCAGATGGCGCAGGAGCCTATTTCGGTGTGAATGCAGATGCGCACGGAAAGCATTATGTTTCGCTTTCCGAGCATCCTTCTCAGCAAATTTGGTTGCAAACATTTACTCCTGAGTCTGGATATCAGCGATTCAAGCATGCTGTTTAAGTTGATATCTGAACACAGCCACGAAAGTGCTGACTGAAATGATCTGGTAGATGGCAGTGGGTTAGATGCAAGCATTGAATGCTGTGAGGGGGTCGTTAGGCTGACTCTTGAGCTTCTTTATTATTTTTTATCTGAAGAGTCAGAATGAATAATTGATATAAACTTGGATTGACACATTAAATATGAAGATTGGTACAAACAAATGGATATAATCGCTTTAAAATGCCCGAACTTCCAAGCTAAAAAGGCAGAGAGACCGACAACCCATCCATAGCGACCTGTGCAAAAACACCGGACTGCAGTTTGCAAGTGAGGGTAGTTGAAGCAGATGTTGCTGGGAAGGATGAACCGGCTTGTTGCCACCCTCTCGCCCCCGCAAAATCGAGACGGAAGCTGCTGCCAACGGTGTTATCGACAGAGCAAACAAAGTTAGAAACATTAGGAGCCCCCGAAATAATACTGAAATATCCTTGCATGTTGTAGATTCTTCCAGGGAGGGTTGCGAATGTTTGGGAGATCATTATCTGGAAACCCCCTGACCCCAGTGGGATAAAATTCAGTGCATAGGGCGATTGGTATCCCTGCGAGAAGATTCTTCGCCCACTGAGTGCGTTGTAAGTCCAATGATCTATACTGGGGCCGCTTGCTCCAGTAGCATCACCTCCGTCAAAATTGGGGTTTTGAATGAGGTTCATGCACGTTGGAGCGCTGGTGGCAATTGATGTGACCGTTGCTGTTGTTGTGATAGACTTGGTCTGAGTCACTGTAACATCCTTTGTAGAAGTGATGAAGTCGGTACTGGTAACATCAATCGTTTGAACGACCGTGGTTTCGACTGTGATAGGAAGCGTAGTGAGAACAGTTACAGAGGACGTCGAGGTTATTGTTGCTACCTCTGTTACGTCGATTGTTCTTGTTGATGTTTCAGTAGCCGTGACAGATGTTGTTACCATCGAAGTGACGTCTGCTGTCTGAGTAGCGGTCTGAGTCGTTGTGATATCAACAGTCTCTGTGCCGATTTGCGTTGTGGTAATGTCCGTGGTTGCAATAGTTGTAGCGTCTGTAGTAAAATCCTCCGTCACAGAAGCTGTCTGCAGATCTGTGAAATCAACGGTGGCCAAGACCGTCGAATCATAAGTCACGGTCGTCGTGACTGTATTGGTCTCAGTGACTGGGCTAGTCACAATGACAGTCACCGTAGGAATTTCAGTAGCAGTTGTTGTGATTGATTTGGTGACAGTGGATGTTGCTTTGACAGTTGCTGTTTTTGTAACATCTTTAGTGACTGTATCGGTCTTGACTGTTGTCAATGGGCCAGGCATTTTCTTCGTAAACACCTCAGTCAAAACCTTAGTGATATAAGTTGTTCTTCCAGCCGGTGCCATCGTGTGGATTGTCGAGGTTTGAGTGATCTGAGAGGAGTTAGCACTAATTGCTATTGTCACAAGTCGTATAAACGTACCGTGGGCCGAGCAGCCGTCTTAGTTATGTAAATTGTAGAAGCCCATTCCTCAATCAGCAGGATGGCGCAAGCACTCTTGAGATGATCGTGGTGGATTCCTTTCAAGGCAGCGGGAGTGGGAATAGCGGCGCGTTCTTCAATTGTGTCTCTCTTGAGAAGAGACCCAAGGGTGACCACAGCAGTCGTTGTCACAGTGACCCCATCCGTCTGCACTGTAGTTAATGTTGCAGTCGTGTAAGCAACATATGTTTCAGGAATAGTTCTAGTGGCCGTTTCAAAATCGGTCTGCCAGATAGTCTGAGATTCCACATCAATTGTGGTAACATCAACCTCTTGGGTTGTGGTGGACGAGACAACATCAGTAACCGTTGCAAGGGCTGTCTCGGTGAAAGAAAGGGTTAAAGTTTCGGTATGATAGTTGGTGATTGTGGCAGTCGCAACATCCGTATGAACATTGGTTATGAACTGAGTTGCATAATCTGTGATGAAAGCAGTTGCAAAGACGGTCGAGTAATCGGTTATTGTGTGAAAGAAGGTTTCAGTGGCAGTGTCTGTGAAGGACTTGGTGACCGTGGCGGTATCATACTCAGTGATACCCTGAGTGATGGTGTCCGTGACGAATGTAGTCACTGGTCGAGTAATCGTCCGATAGTTAGGAGCAGTCAAGAAAATGGTGGAAACATCAGTGGTCGTAAGGATTGTCTTGTCCGTGACAGTCGATGGCTTAGTGTGTGTCACAGTGGAAGTTGCGTGCAGCGTTGTTGTTCGAGTAGGTGGCTCTACTTTCGTTGAAGTTATGCAATGGGTTGTTGTCTTTGTCACATCATGGGGATGATCGGTTATTGTCTTGGTGATGTGAACCGTGGTAGGCTTGGGTGTGACCCTCTTAGTTTCAGTGACAACCTCCTCAATCCCGATGACAAGTTCGCGACAGAATCGTCGACCTTCTGGACACGTTTTGACCAAAACGACAATTTCTTCCAGGGGATTCTGCTTGCAACTTGCAGGAGACTTTTGATTCCCTTCGCAGTGCACCGGAGGTGGGGGTGAAGGAAGAGCGGAAGTCGTGGTAGTATAAGCTAATGCCAGTAGCAAAGCTTTCCACATCATGGTTGTGGCTTGCAAGCCTGCAAGGTTTATTTCGTGTGAAATCTAAAAGTCTAAATGTTTGAATAATGGGAATACTCTTGCTTGTTATAAGAGCATCTCTAGTTTCCAAAAGGATTGTCATATATCAACACTGCGGTCATTCCGTGGTCTAGCCCCGAATTGTTGACCCTTGAAGTGCATTCTAAGCGACATACTCATAGGATCGGTTCTAAAGGGCGAAGCTAAGATACTTTTTTCCGTTAGTGCCGGGGTATAGCTTGATTTTGGGCAAAGCTTCAGATCCGCAGTAGTCTGGATCTTGGATAATCGTGGCGATGCAGTGGCGCACTATTCAGCCAGGAACGAGCAGAATCCGGGGTTAGGGGGTTTTGCCCGGTGTGTCGGGCCAGGAACAGGCGCCGCCGGCCCTGCAACCCAAGAATAGAGGGCTGCGGGAATAAGGCACCCCCGGGTCGGCTAGTTGAGCTCGGGCAGCAGTTCGGCAGGGCCCGGCGTCCCCGAAGAGCTAGTGTTCGCAGTCATGGGACCAGTCTTTCTTAAGCTTTTCATCAACCCTCGCCTCCAGCCTCATTTTTTAGATTTTGGTCTGCGATGGACTTTCTAGGATTCGACTTGGTTCCTGTGCATTCTAAACCCGAGGCGAGCTAAGAATCAACAACGACGGACTCAACACGCAATTTGATCGAACTTGACAACGAGCAAGAAATGCGAGGATTCTTAGCCATACAATCAGCCACCTCGATAATTAGAGGAAGGTTTGATGAACAATGAATGATATAGTGCGACACTAAAAGAACATGAAGCGCAAATACAGGAGCCTCCTTCAATGTACAGCCGGGAATCTTATCTGAAGACAATCCCTTGCGTCTCACATAATATTACAGCTTTTCAAATGTAGGTGTGCGCTTTTGAATTCCGGAGAATAACGCATCACTGACGTCCTTTGTCTGCAAGGCCGCGCTATTCCATACAGCAGTATATCGCAGGCCTTCCGGTACAGTATGGTCTCTCGAATAGTTGAGGATCTCCTTCGTACCCTGGACAGCAACTGGACTCTTAGAAGCAATAAGCGAGGCAAGCTTGAATGCCTCTTCAACGGCACGGGCCTTGCTTTCATAAACAGCGTTCACGAAGCCAACGCGAAGTGCCTCGTCCGCCCCGAAAAAGCGCGCTGACAGCGCAACTTCTTTCACCCATCCATAGTTTCCCACGACTTTAGGAAGTCGACTCAATGTACCAATATCTGCTGCCAGCCCAATGTCGACCTCCTTGACTGCGAATTTCGCGTCGCGCGAGCATACCCGCACATCTGCTGCTGTTGAGAGATCGATTGCCAGCCCAAGCGAGAATCCGTGCATTGCCACGATGACAGGCTTCTCGCAACGCTCGACCGCAGTGATGCAGTCTTGGAATTCTTCGATGTGTCGTCGGAGGCCGACGGCCTTACGCGCTGAGTCTGTTCCCTCCTCGAATAGTGTCCCTTGTGAAGCAGCTTTGACGTCCAGACCAGCGGTGAAGGCCTTGTCACCTGCGCCGCTGAGGACAATCGCACGCACTGATGAATCGGTAGATAGCTTTTCGAAGACCTGTCGCAGCTCGAGCCACATGCTGCGGTGGATTGTATTAGTTCATAGTTGACTTTTTCGTACGAAGTACATCGTGCTTACGCTTCAAAGAAAGCATTCATCTTGTCTGCACGGTTGATCTCCACGTGCGCGACATAAGGGGTATTTGATGGGAAGTCGACATTGAAGTACTTGAAGGAGTAGTTTTGAGCCATGATGGATGGTGTAGAGAGAACCTGGAGACGCGTTGTGACGGATCGATAGCGTTTCTAAAGGACGGTGTTCTGAATGGCTTCTAGTGTTAGGGTAGATGAGACGCAGATATGTATGCTTCTAACACGAGATCAGACCACCTTGTGAAGTTGCTTTATCGAATTTCGAGATTATTGAGCAGAGGTCGGCGTGACATTCCTCGGCAGGATTCCCACTCTCCGCAGCTCGTGCCTCGGCTCAGATAAGACGCGATAAGGCCCGATAAGACTCGATGACAGTCGTTGATAAGAGTGACATCGGCGCGATAAGATACATGCAAGCCTCCCATCGCGATTACGGCCATCATTCTGCTTAGCTCGACAAGAGATAGAAAAGGTCACTACTGATCAAATTTGACTGATCCTGAGTCTGAAATCCACATTCCTGAAAGTGTGGGCTAGTACCTCCCACGAAGCTCGAGACTCCGATATCCATTCAAATGTTGACGACAACCTCCCAAAATTGTATCACTCGCTCAAATACACATCAACATTTGAACAGATTATGGCACCCGATTCTATTCATATCCCAGTATTTGATATATATCCATACTTGAGAGGAGATCAAAGAGAGTCAGAGCTTCTGGTATCTTCAATATCTGCTGCGGCTAAGTCACCGGGCTTTTTCCAAATCACCGGCCATGGCCTACCGACTGATTTAACTTCCGGAATGCTTCAACATCTGGCCAGCTTCTTCGCTCTGCCAATGGAGACCAAACTTACTCTTCACAGAAGCAAATCCGAAGCCTTACGAGGATTTGAAGCAGTTGGAGACCAAAGACTGGAGAAGGCCTTTATCGACTCCAAGGAGGGGTTCATGATCGGTCCCGATAAGCCTGCCGAGGGCGCACGGTTCCTGCAAGGGCCAAATCAATGGCCTGCAGAATCACAGCTCAAAGGATTCAAAGAGTATATGATGATATACTTTCAGAAAATGCAGGAGCTCAGCAAGATAATGTTTCGGCTCATTGCTCTGGGGCTACAACTTGACGAAAGATACTTTGATGAGTTCGTTAGCAGTGAAAATTGTTCGATCCACACGGGACTTTTCTAAGTGAGAATAGTGTCTAACTTCAAACAGCAATATCTATGTGTCGAGCACATAGATATCCGCCAACAACGGAGGAGATGTCTCAAAAGTCGAGAGGCATAGGAGCACATACCGATTTTGGGGCATTGACGCTACTCCTACAAGACAAAGGTGAGTGATATCCATGTTATCAGTGGAATAAAGCATTGAGATGTTTTCAGTTGGCGGGCTGGAAGTCTTTCATCGTGCAACGGAGACTTGGCATCCCGTCCAGCCCGTTGAAGGTGCATTCGTGGTGAATATAGGGGACATGCTAGGTATGGGTCATAATGGTCAGCTTCCATTTTTGGTGGCATCTCTCTAACTATAATCCATAGAGCGATGGACAAATAATCACTATACCTCTACTCTTCACAGGGTCATATCTCCAGTTAATAATGAGTTCAGATACAGTGTTGCGTTCTTTAACGAGGGCCTACTCGACCAGGTCATCGAATGTATACCAACTTGTCTGAAACCCGGACAAAAGGCGTTATACGAGCCAGTGCAAGTCGAGAAACATCTACGAGAGCGTTATGGGCAAAGCTATGAATGATGGAAGAAAGACTTCTACAAGCTACTAAATTCTGCGATGATTTGCATGTTTGCCTACTAAGGCAATATCATTTGATTTAACTAAAGTACATGTGTCTGCGCATAGCCCATATTATGTTTCTGAGAGGATCCGTAAAAATGAAATCGAGAAAATCGTAACTCAGTCGTAGCTCGTGGAAGACCAATGGTCAAGTCAAGAGAGTGATCAAAGGCATATGTAATGAGCAGCCGTAGCTTACTCAATAGTGATCTTCTTGCTACCGGCGGCAGTAGACTTGGGGATGACAATGGAGAGAATGCCATTCTTCAGGCCAGCTTTGACAGCATCTTGGTCGACGCGCGAGGGGAAGCTGAAAGTGCGCTGGAACTCGCCGATAGAACGCTCGTGAGCCCAGTAGCGGTGGTTAGGCTTAGTAGCCTCTTTCTTCTGAACTTCCTGCGAATCGGGAGTCTCGTCTTCAACGGTGGCCTTGTGGTCAGAGGCAGCCTCAGCCTGAGGCTCGTTGTTGTATTCGCGCTCGATGCGGCCCTTGACGACCAGGGTCTGGTGGTCGGAGAATTCAATGTCGATGTCCTTCTGGGCAATACCAGGGAGCTCGCCATCGAGGTGGTAAGCTTCATCGGTCTCGCGGACATCGAAGCTGGGGTTGAAAGAGGGAGTAGCGCGAGAGCGGCCGGTGCGGTGGGTGTCATAGTCGTCAAGAAGACGGAAGAGGGGAGAGAAGTCACCCTGACCGGGGAAGCTAGTACGGAAGAGAGACATTTTGATTGAGTTTGAGGTTGAAGTAAATGCTTTGGAAGCTTGATGGTTGAGGGCTTGAGAGCTTTGGAGAGTGTGAAATGTGAGTGATGAAAACGACAAGTTGGGTGTTGAGGGCCTTTAAATACAATTTGAACGCTAGCTAGTAGCTTCCAGAAGTCTACTTTTTGTACGAGCGAGCATTGTCTCGAAAGTGCCAGTCGATACTGGCTGATACATCGCGACTTCTGGATGTCGCTGGATCTACTTCGACGGCGATCGTCACTTCCCGTTGCTTGTGGAGCCTTCTCCACGATTCTACGGTCACGTGATATGAATCAAGCATGTACAAAGTTGTTCGATCATGAAGGAGTAGTTTACCCAAGTGTCTAGTGCATTCAACTGTTACATAATTCCATTGAGTAAGACAGGAAGTAAGGCTTGGAATTAATGTGCACTCGTAATGCTAATCATCGTCGCTTGCAACACCCTGAGTTATACGGACACATCAACCCCAAAAGTTTGATGCCTGCACGTTCAGTAGGACCAGAGTTTAGCCTCACTTAGAGACGTGAATTAAAGACGAAAGTGGTCATTCGGGCAGGGAAAGTGAAGTGGCCGGATATGAGTGGCGTTCGTGCTCTGCCGCTCACGGGCCTGTTCAGAGAACCTGCATTTCCTCGACCATCGGACAATGCCGTAATATCGATCTTCCTTGCGCAAACATACCCTCTATCGATGGAGCTGGAACCTGAAGTGTCCCGAGAGAATTGTGCTTCTTCCAGCTAGCCAGAATCGCTTAGCACGATCGAGTGTCACTGCTGGTGCTCCCCTAATTCTGCGACGCATGGCACTGCAGTAGCCCCAAGCAGTCCTCACAGTATCCAAATGTACAATCAAAACCAGCTGACTGGGGATTTGTTTTTCAATGTGCAGGGCAATGTATACGGATTTCGAAACGCCGAGGGAATCGGAGTTGGCGCAGAGACGGAGGTTGTAAAGCGACCGGAAACGTGGTACATAGCCCCAGCTATGGGACCTTGAAAGGAATGAGACATTTACTGCTCAGACTCTGAGTCTTCCAAGGCACCGATCTTAGCATCAAGGTCCTGATGATAGGTTAGATAGAGCTTTCCGACCGTGCGATTGCGAGCACCGCAGTGACAAGCATGATATCGATGCAAGTACTCACAGTATCCAGACGCGCCTTAAGATTTTCTAGCTGGCTCTCCTTAATCACAAGATGCCTGTCGTCATCTAGGTCTTCCACGATGTAGTCATGGCGCTCCTCATCGTACATTTGGATCATGGCTTTGATCGAGGGATCGCATTCGATTAGCAGGCCTGAGCTAGTGTTAGCTTTCAAGTTTCGTCAGTGGTTGTCAAATGTGGCCAACCTTTCACAGCACGTGGCATCTTGAAGGAGGATCGCTGGGCAGGCTTGTTTTGGTGCAAGCGTAGCTGTTGAGGTTGCGAAGTTGTCTTCGTGGAGAAATGATGGAGAAGCGAGTGACATCTGCCGCCCGTGGCTCAGGCAACAAGGCAGGAATCCACGGCGTTAGAGTATCTGATGAACTGATACATTGAGGGAAATCTGGACAAAGCAAATGGAAGACTCGATAAAACTCGATAACTGCTGACTGGAGACTATGAAGAGGGAAGGAGAGCAGAGTGCCTGGAACGCTGCTAAATACTTGGAAGGGGGGGCGGAGATCTACATCTACGTGTTGAGCTCTGCCAAACGCTCATTAGTATCTGAGAGAATTATTTGTTCGATGGCTTTCATGGTTACCGTGGTAGCTCATATGTTTATTACGTTGCAAATAATTTCAATTTTTATTTGCATACACTGCCATATAGCCTACTGAAATCTAAATCGAGACCGTGATTTGTGAAGAGCGAGAATAGATTAAATTTTAGAGCGAACACCTTATATAAGATTTAAACAAGAAAGATCGTCATCTACTTCATCTACATATCCGACTCTTCAGTAGACACCTCTTCATAGCTCGGAGCTATCCATCCAGTACCAGCCTGTAGTGCCGTAGCTATCAAGGTCAATCCACCACCAGCCCAGAATAAGGCGCGGACTGCCTGTTCATAACTTTGAATAGCAACAAGCTGCCTGACTCCCTCAAGTTGCATGACAATAGCGGGACTCCCAAGGAGAGTGCGCACCAAGTCTGGCTGGGGTGGTAGACCATGCTGGGCGAATCCTGTTTCTAATGCTCCCTTGAGAACGCGGGTGTAGAAACCGCCTCCAATAGCGGAGCCAGAGCTGGCGGAGAATCCACGAAAGGTGGTGAAAATCGCCGTGACGATAAAGTGCATACTTGTGTTCGTTAAATGTAGCATGTGAGAAAGGGAATAATTCATCAAGGCTCCAGCAGATAAGCCATTCGTGAAGGTGGATATAATGTAAAGAAACAGAGGGGAATCGGGTGTCGATAATGCCGCCAAAGCCCACGTAGAAATGGTGAAAATAATGAAGGTGGTTATACACGATCTAAAAGAATGATTAGTGCCCGATTATGGGGATGGTTGCATCGCAGTCTCACAAATAATAACTGTCGGCTTTGCGGATATGGAGCACTCCTACTAGTAAGCCTCCAGTTCCAAAGCCCGCGTTGGTGGGGATAAGAATAAGCCCCGCTGATGCAGGGGACCAGCCCCGGACAGCCATGGCATATATTGGGCTGTAGAAAATCACCGCCCAGCGAGACATCATCAAGCCGGTCCCAGCAAGGCAGGTGAAAAGGACGCTCCGAGTGAAGAAAACGTCGACCGGAATGATAGGTTCCTGAGCCCATCGAGCTTCAATCAAGAAGAATAGGGCAAAAAGAACAACTGCAACAGGTATTGGCCATATGAGAATTTCGGGAGACGCAAGACTGATAAGGACAAGTGTAAGAGCAGTTGTCTATTAAGTTAGCTTAGGGGTGACAAGCTCCAAACATTGCAACAAAACTTACAAACGTCAGAGCCCCAGGGTAGTCAATTCTACCGAGAGTCTTCCAAATATCCTTGTTTTGGTTATTTTCTCCATCTACTGGCGACGGGAAAGCAAGATAAACCAATAGTCCCGCGACAAGGGCCAAAGGAGCTTGGATCCAAAAAATGAACCGCTGCGGTTATTAGTTCAAGGAAGACGTTTAGAAGCTGGGAATTGACTTACCCATCCCAAAATTGGAGTCAAAGCACCAGACAGAACAGCTCCCAAAGAGAGGCCAGTAGTCAACGCCAGGCTGATGAGTCCAAAAAGAAGGCCCCGCTGGTCTGGAGTCGCAATATCTAACGCCATGATGATAATTACGCTCGTCAAACCCCCACTGCCACAGCCCGAGAGAACGCGACCCAATAGGAATATAGGCAGTGCATGGGAAATGGCGGTTACGAACAATCCCAGGCTGAGTACAATGCTGGAAACAAGCATGATGGATGGTGGCCGGAATACCTTGGACAGGCGTCCAGTTAAGGGGGGTATACTAGATACAGCAATCTTGAACTAGTTAGAAAATCTTTTGAATGAGTTTCGTAAGGAGGTAAAGTACCATGAATGATGCAGAGAACCAGGTCGCCTCAGCGTATGCATCGAGATCGGCCGCAACCTCGGATTGAACCGTTGTCATCATTGAGACATTGGTAGCTAAATCGCAACATTAGTGTGCGAAGCCGATCATTGGGATCAAGAAATCTTTAATCGTACTTTGAATCAATATGAGAATACTCATCGGAATCATAATTGCGAGCGCTCTGGCGAGGCTTATCTTCGGCTTCGCATTATTGACGACAGCCTCGCCGACAAGCGGTGTTGCCTCTGTAGGCGGTGCTTCAAGCGGCTCAGCCATGTTGACGAGAGCTCAAAACCGTCAAAATTGAAAGCAGCATTGAAGAAAGAAACCCCAGAGCTGGCGTGAACCGGGGAATTGATTGATCAGCCGGAGTTTAGCGGATAAGGCATTTCTAAGCTGGGGTCCCCTGTTCTGGCGGGTTTCGGGGACAGATAAGAAGCGCCGCCGTTGGGGGTTGCGGGGCGTCTAGACCCCACGCTACTTAATCAAAGGCGTCTTGTTTCAAATCAGGTTTTGCCACGCTTTTAAATGATAGGTATAGGGCATTTCCTTTGTTGGTAACACAAAATTTAAGCTGCATATGATTTTAGCAAAGTAAGCATAAATTGCTACACAAACAGTTCTGTGCTTCTACAGGTCCGCCTTTGACAATTGTTTTTCCCTAGCGATAGACATGGTTGATAAGACAAATCAATTTATGGTCTATGGACTTTGGTTTAGCTTGGCTAATGCACAAATAAGCTTGTTTACGTGAATCACTCTTGGCGTTTCTAGCTGTTGGTCGCCTTAAACAGTGAGGAGGGTATGAGACCACTTCTGGGCAATATCTGCCACCACATTCTTGAGGCTGACTGAAGCTTTGGAGAGTTGCGATTTGGTGGAACTAGGCTCTTGCCAGCTCAGCTCAAATTTCAATAGGTTTGCATCAAGGCTTGTGGCACTGAAAGACGATGGAGGGGTAGACTTCAAGTAGTCCACAAACAGCTCCCATCGCGGTAGATAGTATGACGAAACAAGGCCACTCCATTGCTTTGACGCATAGTCATGGACCTCGCCATGGGGTCCCCAGAGAGTGACTTGATTGCGAGCGTTATACTCGTACATAGCAGCAAGTGTCTCGTTACCTTCGGCGAGGGCGCGCGCGGAGTCGATCCAGGTTGAAAGGCGGAAATTCTCGTTTGTAGCAAGCACTGAATCAATATCTTTCAATAGGTGGAACAGCTTCTCGCCTGACTGGGTAATAGCCTTATTTGACGAGTGGGAGCTGTTCCAGGTCGAGATGAGATCCTTGTACAAGGGAATAAACGCATTGGCTAGTACCTGTCGTGTAACATCAACCATGTCGTACTGATAGGCCGGGTTGCTCCATAATCCTTTCTGTGTTTTTGTAGCATTGCTCATCAATTGCCATGCACAGACAAGAACCTGAGGATCGTAGGTAAGAGCAGTAGCATGGTGTCCTGTGAGACCGACAAGGCCCTCGGTGTTGGGGCGGAGCTCAAAGATAGACTTGGTCACTGCTCCGATGGACGCGTTTTTGTTGTCGTAAACAGTGGTTCGCATCATTTCCCATGCTTCATACAGAGCCTTCGGGACGGTTCCGGATCCAGAGTATCGACTAGTAACCCAGTTGTGGAAATAACTTTCGGTGTCGATGGCTTTGGATGACCATGCCTGGTCGAGCAAGAGGTCGTAAACAATTTCATTTCCCTCTTGGCCTTCCATACTGAGTCCATATCCGACCAAGGATGATGTCGAGTTAAGACGTGCCTGCGTGGCATTTTCGGTAATGTTTGTGATCTGTCCATAGAGACCTTGGTTTCCTCCATAGCCGTGAAGTTGACACCAGATCCAAGGCTTGCCGTAGTATGAGTTAGTGCGAAGCCATTGGGGCGAGGACTCTGAGAACAGATCTAAGATAATCATATCATCGTTGTGTTCGACACCAGATAAGTATGCCTCGACACGTTCGTTGGTCCAGAAATCCTCGCTTGAGGAGAACAGCCAACCTTGCATCATCCAGATTGCATTGGGATCGGCTTTCTTCAAGCTTTTCATGGTATTGCTAGTAATATTCCGCAAGTCGTCCAGATCTCCAGATAGCGGATCATTCTCGTTGTATTGATCCAAAGTGTAGATGTTGGTCACGTTGCCATATGCAGAGATTTGCTTCTTTATAAAACTGCTTTGAATCTGCGAGAAGTGCTGGTCAAATGGCTCCAAGAATGAGTCGTTCGTGTATTGGGTAGGGAACTCCTCCCACGCCGAACCACGGACAACGCTAGCATTCGGCCACACGCGAGTGATGTTCTCAGGGACAAATCCAGCAAATGCAGGCAACACTGGTGTCATGCCTAGCTCTACCATACGGCGCACGATCTTCTTCTGAAGCTCAAACTGCTGGTCAATCCAATCACGAGGCAAATCCCCGTGCCAGGAGCCCTGGATGTTGCCGAAGCGGTTCCATGATTGGAAAGCTGGGCCGCTGAAGAAAGTTGCGATCTCAGCGTCCGTCAAGCCGATCTCTTGGAAGACTTCTACGAAGATCTTCTCCACGCCGACCCATGCTAGAGGCAAGTTCACACCGCGGAGAGCGAGCCAATCCAACTGTAGTTCCCATTCTTCCCATGTCCAGAAAGCCGATGTGTAAGAGAATGTCACTGAATCCTGTCAGCAAATGTTCCAGGACTTCAGCTCCAAAGCTCAAGGACCTTACCTGTGTTGAAGTGATACCTCCATGGGACTGTACTAGCGCCATAGATTGGGGCTGAGAGACGAGGAAGCTCAGCAGGTGCTTGATCGAGACGACTGCCAATAAACCAATAGATATCAACGTGAGCGACATCACTCAGGTATCGGTGAAGACTGGAATTGTCAGTGAGTTATTAAACCCAAGCATAAACCCACAGCACTCAACATACCCAGAGGAGAGAGCACTGGTGGTGGTGCCATGAACTAGCACAGTTCCATTCTGGGTGGTTTCAACCTTGAAGTGGTCATAACCCTTGGCTGCGGTCGCATTTGACACCAGATTGAAGCGGAAATCATCAACGTGGTCCGGCAATCTCCGCTTCACGAGGTCATAGAGCGCATCTGTCGGGCGGCTCGCAATTGCCCCTGAGGCCGCAAAAAGCCCGATCAGAAGTCGCAACCACCTCATGGTTCAAGAGTTGCGAAGTCGCAAAGAGCAAACGGCCATGACGACGGGGCGTTTAAGTCCGCCCGAGTCCATATTAGACGCGCAACACTTCCGGCTCTTAATCTGCTGCCCCTGCCAACAGCCCCGCCTGCCAGCGCCCGCGATCGGCGGCATCCTATCGCTGGATGTGCCTGAGCCATGTGTGTTGGGGCCAAATTTCGGTTTACTCCGCCCGTTACGCTGTGTAATAACTGAGATTATATTGGAGCTATCACGCTACGTATTCTTTCTGGCCTTGAAGGGCACGCGCAAGGATATCAGGATACCATCTCTGTCCCACGTCCTGGTGGCTCGTGACCCGCGCGACAAGCGTGCCTTCGCCCAGGTTCGTTTTGAACATTTTGTTGAAGGTGGCTTCGGCGTCTGACTTTACTTTCGCATCTTTGACTAAATCCCGGATATGCTGAGGGACCACAAGCGTGATCTTATCTGCAGACAGGTCTGGGCTGACGCCCTGGAAGATGGGGAATGAGAACCGGGGCCCAAGCATTTGGCCCCTGGAATCCACAAAGTTCTCCTTCAGCAGACTAACTCGATGTGTCGTTGCGGTGCACACGCCACCGGTCATGGCTTCTAGTGCTCTTCCTATATTCACGACGAAGGTATTTGGGATTGGCGGCGCGGAAATCCATTCTCCAGCTTTGTTTTGCACTTCGAGGCCATGGTGTGGTGTTGCTTGCAAAAGGAATGTGAGGAAGCCCGAGTCTTTATGAGGGCCGACGCCCTGGAAGCCGGCTTCTTTTGTATCGTCAGGGGGCGGAGGGTATTTGATTAGTTTCAGCTTATGTTGCTGCGGATTGTCGAATGCTTCGTCGAAGGCGGTTGGTGGAAGATCTAACGCCTCTGCTATGAGGGTCGTAAACTGGCCGGACAGGATGGTCGTCTCAGCAATATATTTTTCAATTGCTTGACGGAATCCTGGGACTGCTGCCTCGTCAGGCCACTGCGCCGTTGGTAAGTGTAAATGCGTCAGATGTTATTAGCCAGGGTGTCACCATACCTGGTTTGGACCAAATATATTCCTGTATAAAGGCTCTTCAGGCCCCGGTGCAGGGAGTTCAGTTGCAAACTAACATGCAATTAGACAAAAATTTCCAGCGAGGTCACTTGGGAGTATCATACATCGAATTGCTCGCGGTGATCAGGCTTTAACGCAGTAATCTCAGCTCCAAGCCGCGAATAACCAAGGAAGTGCCGACTGTTGACCATCTCAATTTCCAGCTTTTTCTCCAGCGGCAGCTCGAAAAGCTCATGAGCCTTTTTAGAGAACGCATCTTGTAGATCAGCTGACACTGGAGGGTTCTGCAGATACAGAAAGCCAACATTGATCAAAGCTTCCCGTAATTGCGCGAGAAAGGCTGGCTTAGTTGATGGCGACAAAGCCTCGGAAAAATTAAGAACGGGGATAGAAGCGAACGAAGAAGCCTTCGAAGTATTTTGTTCCGACTAGTGCTATTCTTAGCTCGATGTATTCTGTGACTATCTTGCAGGAGATCCAACCATTTTCGAAATAAATTGATATCTGAGCTCGTGGAGCTGGGCTGCGTTCTTGGTGAACTCGTAGTTGTGGCCGCCACCTTCCAGCAGCTTCGCTTCTACCAGTGGCGATGAACTGAAAAGTTTCACTAAACGATCGAATTGTGGCTGGGCATCGGCCACGCCGTTCCAGAATAATTCAAATTCGGCTGCAAGATATTGCACATGTACCTATCGATGTTAATGGATTGTGACTGTCAAATAGTAATCCGTTTTCCATACCCTAATCGAGGGGAATATCTCGTCAACAAATCTATGGTACCACACAGGACCTGCGAATTCTCGACACTCGGATCTTACGGCTAGATGGCAAAGAGTTAGCGGACAAACGCACAGCAGATCACGCAATCCATACCCGGCTCGAAAACCGCTTGCAGATTATCGCCGTTGAAGACCTCGTCGTGCAAGCATTCAAAGGGACCGAAGAAAGTTTGAATCACAGTAGGGACGTCTTCTATCGCATAACGAGGCTCGTTGGGAGCAGGGTCGGGGTCAGGGAGAAGAGTGCCTTTCTTGGGACTGGGGATCGCACCCAAAGCACTGACGCCGAGCAGGGGAAACGGCAGCTCTGATTGGGCTGCGATGGCGAGCGAAATTGCTGCTCCCATCGAATGTCCCACAAGAATTACTCCTCCTCGGCCGTTTTGTTCGGTGTCACGAACGTTGGCGATAAGCTTGGTGACCAAAGGGACTGCATCGAGTAGGGGGGTTTGAGTGGTTGGGAGGGGAACTCCGCCATATCCGCCTCGCTGGATATTCAATACATTGTGACCTTTCTCACTGAGGCTTTTAGGATAGCTGGCTTCTGGTCAACTATTAATGCGTCCTTATTTTGGAGGAGCAAGATACCCACGAATAGCTTGAGTTATCGAAATAGGCCGCATTGGCGCCCCCGCCATGAATAAAAACGACAAGCGGCAGAAGCTCTACCGATGATCTTCGCTTCTTATATAACCCTTGCACTTGCAACCCCTCGCCATCGAGTGTGAATACCTCGTCGAAATTTTTCGCCATGGCAGGTGAGGTTGAAGACGTAACCAAATCGCTGGCGCCCGACGCGGGGCAATTGGGGTCGATCGGAATCACAGTGGAGCATGAGGTTATCGGGAGTAAGCTTACCGTCTACCATTATAAATTGAATTCGTCTCTAAAGCATTCATTCATATCTATATCACTCGATCTAAATTTATGGATCATCCATTCATTACCCATTATGTTTTCAAAGGATGTAGCGGAAGCCAGTGGTCCTGGTCTCCAGGTCATTCGCCGAAGTGGGCGGCACGTCCTGGGCGAGCTCCTCCTCCTCGAGCTTTCGGTTCATTCTAGTGTGAACCATTCGAATGACGAAGGCGATGATCGCAACTAGCAAAGCAATGGCAGCTGTTGCGCTTCCGCCAGGGATGTACCGAGGACCCGATGAGTCGGGCCACATGTAGCTACCATAGATGGATGCGGTGTTTCCGAGCATGTTCGCAATGGCAATTGCAGCAGATCGCTTGACGAGTGGCCGGGGGAAGGAGTTGGCGAGCCACGCTAGAATAATCTGATAGGCGGAGACAGCGCCCATTGGCATCCTGGTCTTGTCAGCTTGATCAATCCTCAACTTGCCCACAGGGTACTTACAGAAACATCGCAAAGAAGCGCACTCCGATGTTAGTTGTTGCTGTACAAATGATACCTCCTGCAACACTGACTAGCATTAGGCCAATGATGTGTAGGCTTCGATCATTTGTCTTGCCAGAAGTCCAAGTAACCACTAGTGAGATGAGGAACGTAGCAATCCAAACAGGGGCTGTGATGAGAAGGGTCTCGACGCTGCCGTATCCAAGAGTCTTGACAATGGTGGGGAAGAAGTATTGGAAGTTCTGAGACAAGAGTGATGCGTGCTGAAGCAGGATAAACAGATAGATGCGCTTGTCGGCAAAAACGAGTGAAAGCGCCTCCTTGATAGAGCTTGAACTAGCATCATCAGCCTCGCCTGCATCGTGCATCAGACGCCATTGTGCGTAAGCCTGCTCTTGCTCATCGAGCCAGGATGTGGTTGCTGGGTAGTTGGGGAGGAAAATCCTATCGAATGTCAGTCAAAAGCAGTAGGATGAGTCGGAGGCATGACTTACGCTGCTAGAATGGAAACACCGACGGTGATCACTCCTTCGATGATAAATAACCATCTCCATCCCGTGATTCCGTATTCACCATCTAAGTTTCCCAATACACCAGCGCCAATCAAGCCTCCAAATGCATTTGCAAGCGAGCTACCGGAATAAAACCAGGCCATTCGGTGACTCAGCTAGGCAGGTTAGCATACATTTTCCACAACATTTGAAGAGGACGAACTGCTTACTTCTTGTCTTGTGTACCAACTCGACCTTCAATCAATAGTCAGTAAGGTAATCGAGTAAGGTTCAAAATCTTGTACTCACATAAGCATGACGGCACCAGGGAAGAATGGAGCCTCGACAAATCCGAGAAAGAAACGTGTAACTACCAATCCAGAGAACGACTGAACTGCGGCTTGACAAGCGGAAATTACGCCCCTATTCACGTTAATATCTCTATTTCCTTATATTTGCGACGCTAACTCACCAAATTGCCATTGCGATACACAAGAACAGGGAAGGCCGAATACGCGTCAGTAGAAGGTTGGATGGCAGCTGCATAAGCAGATATCCGACGAACAAAATGCTTGTCGCCAGGTTGTAGTCTGTTCCTTCCATCCCGAGATCCTCTTCCAACGAGCCCAAACGAGCTTGTGATAAATTGCTAAGCCGGGGTGCGTCAGGATCATGTCTCTCAATAGCATGAACTCGTTTCGGGAGAACTTACTTGCGATCCAAGAAGTTCAACAAATACATCAGAATCAGGAAGGGTAGAAGATGCATATCGACCTTTCGCATCAACTTTTTGGTCATCTGCTGATGCCACTCAGGGCTTTTGGAAGCATATGCCTGATAAAGTGCATCGTGTTCCAGGTCGCGGCCCTTGTTGACCTGCGTCTCCTGAAACTCGACCTCCTCAGCAACAGATTTATCCATGTTCATCTCTGCACAACGGTATCTATTGAAATCTGTTTGATTCATACCCCGGGGAGAATTTTCACCCTTAAAGGGCGCGCACAGGGCCAGGTGAAAGTCGGAGCAACTCCGGGGGCTTTCAAGAATCCCCGTGGGAAGAAAAGCATCAGGCGATCCCACGGGGTCAGTGAGACCTGCAGAAAAAGTTCCGTTACTGGTATAGCGCTTGCAAGCTCCCTTATTTGTGGGATTCGATTGGGCCTGTGCCCATGGGGTTTGGGTGGGCCGCGGTGTCCCAACGTGGAGAGAGGCGGGGGAGGACTCGGTTCCGGGGCAGCTATGCCCGAAGAGGGCTTTCATATATGCCGAGTAGTGTCCGGCATCTTTCCCCGGCTCAATTCCGTTCTCTGGCCCCTCTATTCGCTTTGTTCGCCGAAGAGAGTGAAGCACATGACCGCGGTCACCTGTAATCTCTTTGTAGGAAGTTCTCTCCTCGTACACCAGTGGCAAGCAAGCTTTACCAGCATTCAAGTACGACAGTGGGAGGTCCTATTTTACTATGCCTCTGTCCAAGGTAATAAAGGTCTTCAATAACCTTGAATTGCTTGAAATTGAATTCTTTCTAACTACTTGTAGTAGCAAGCTTGCAATAAAACAAATTTCGACAAAAGAAGAATTTGGATACAACCCAACTTGGCTTCAAACAGCTAAACTCGATAGTCCGACTATTAAGACCGACACATACGGTGCTGTAGCAATCGCTTTTAAAAACATTTGATCCGACTTTGATGCATAAGCCCGATTACTTGAAAAAGGGGCCGCGAGTCTCAAGTACATCTGTGAATGCCAGGTAGCTCCCGCTTGTCGGACAGGCGTAACTGGGTAAAACCTGCTTTTTAGTCACCTAAGCTGCGACGATACTATTTAATAAGGAGTAAGAGCTCATCTGTTAGTCATCCCGGCCGATTCGATATCTCACAAGTGGGATTGGTGTCCACGCACGTGTTTATAACCACTGATACCCGCTTCCGCGAGACAATTTTATCACTCACAAATAACAAGCGTAAACTAACTCTCCGATCAGTCCGTAGTTAGTGCCAGGTACGACTTGCTTTTCATTGGCCATTTTTCTTAACCGGACTTGGCCGCCCTGTTGGACCCATTAAGACGAACCCATGAACCCTGCAGCGGCAAGATTAGCCGGCGCCACTTCGAGCTCAACAGCGAAAGCGGCTCTTGTTTTCCCACAATTTTCAATAGTACGACTACAGCTACAATTGAATGTCAGGTACCGTAGCCGATGAACGAATCAATTGCTCCGGAGAGATGATTGGAGAGGTGGCTTGGGAAACGCCTCGTTATTCATGAGTGCGGTTTGGCGACACCACGTTCATCTGAGAGTCTCGACTTTCAGTATAGGGGCTATATAGTCAGTCTTTCGCTTGAGAAGTTGATTTTGAATACGGATTACCGGACGGCCTATTCACTCATTTATTGTACGTGTTGAGAAGACCTCTACAGAGCCCATTCACTCATTTATACAAACTGGGCTTGAGGAGAAGACCTGTCCACTCGTTTAAAGACACGATGTTGCGCCTTTCTTTATTCCTGGCTTTGGCTGCCAGCGCCTTGGCTGTTCCGACACCTGGTTCTTTTCCCGAAGAAAGCATCGACTGTTCCTTGGAAGAAATTGTCGATCTCGTTGATTGGCTACCTGGAGGTGATAAGTTTTGTAGAGATCTTCTTCATATCAACCCTGAGGTGATTTATTCGACTATGACAATATTTGATCCTACCTATACTATCACTGAGTCGGTCACATCGACACTCACTACGACCTCCTCTTCAAGTGTTATCTATGATACTGTCACCAATACCCAGACAGTCTATGTTACCGACGTGCTTGCCACTATAACCCAGACTGACGCGGTCACCCAGACCGTCATTCAAGATAAAACCGTCGCTGCGACTGACGTCTTCACTTATTTGACAACCGCCACGGTCACAGATATCACCACCGAGACCGTTTCTCGGGCTTTCACGAACACTATCACAGAGTACTCAACAGTGCTGGTGACGGACTCTGTTTTTGACACGGTCACTAATGTCTTCACTCAATTTTATACGAACTACCATACCGACACTGTCTTCCTGTCGTTTACAGACACCATAACGGCTACAGATACCCAGAATGTCTTCACGACTGAGACTGATGTTCCCACTATAACCGTGACCGTCCCGGCAACAGTGACAGACGAGTCTACCACGACTAGCACCGATTTCATTACATCGACAGCAACCACCGTCCTGGCAAATGGAGTCACCACTACGTTGACAACTCTTGTGTCAGTTTACAAGCGAGGTCTCCCAGAAGCTACTGCAATTGCCACACCGGAGGCTTTGATGACCTATTCTCCCGCTCATTTGTCAAGCGCCTGCACGGAGCTAGGCTTTCAGCCCGAGACATCTACGAAGCTTATCACCGCGACCCAGACTGAGATTGGCCAGGCCTCTGCTACAAAGTTAGTTACCGTCTGGGAGACCGTCACGGCATCTGCATCTGAACGCACAGTCCTCTGGACTGGAGCTGGAGTAAATGAGCCATCCACCAAGACTGTAGATGTCTTTACCACAGTCACCACGGAAATTTCGTCGGTTGAAACGGATACTGTTACTGCCACTGCCACTGTTGATCACTCCACGACAGTAATTGAGTCTGCCACTGTCGATCTCACTGCCTATACAACAGCTGTTTCGACCGACTATGTCACATCCGATCAGACTTTCACTGAGACCACCGATATCCCCACGACTCTCAGAACTACCGATTTCATTACCTTGACTCAAGATCGGACTACTGCTGTCACTACAGACATCACAGCGTTCACCACCCAGTCAACGACTGTAGATGTCACAGAGACTACGACAGTCACCTCTACTTCATCTGTGACCGTGATCGTGCCTACCGTCCTTGAGACCACAGTTACCAGCACTGTGTTCATAACCGCTACAGCAGTCGTAACTTCTGAGGTGGATGTGACAGTCACCCAAACCACATCAACCACGGCAACTGTGACCGCGACGACGACAGCAGTGTCTAACAAGAACCTTGTGCAAAACCCAAACTTCAGCTCCGGAGGCTCCTTCTCCGCTGCCGGATGGACGGGCTCCGGCACTGGTATGTCAACGGGTGGTTTCAGTGGTTCGGAAATCGGCACCCCCTGGGCTTTCTGGTATGTTGGCGTGGGCGCACAACAATATACGCTGTCCCAGCACCTGGCCACTACTCCTGGTAAAACTTATACTGTATCATTCACATGGAGACAAGGCGGCAGGGTGTCGAAAATGATTGTCTCGGTTGGGCCCTACAGCCAAACCTTTACGTCGTCAGCGAATGGAGTTAGCCAGTGGACCACTAGCACCTTTACCGTTCAGGCTACGGACGCAGACTCGATACTTTCGTTCCATTTTGCTCCAGTCAGTGGTCAAGTTGGCTTCCTGGTAAGTTTGATTGATGTTCACGGCTGAGATAGAGGCATCACTTCAAGTAAATATACTCTGGGTTTTAAATCGTTAGGAACATCCCCGAGGCCTCCCGCCGCCGTCGGTAGAACTCCGATGATAGGAGATGTGGATACCTCTGGTGCAGCATTCAGCTACTATGCAAACTAGTGTTCCCAGTCCAAGGTTCATGCTAGATCCTTATCTTTCATGGTGATACTTTTCGGTGCGGGGCGAGTTCATAAATCCTTAGCGATGGTCTTCAATCCCGAGGCGAGGGAAGTGGGAGGGAGTACGGAGTACCCACAATGCAGTCCTCGCAATTGCATCATGTAGACTTGTGCTAGTCCACTCTCCGTAATCCTAGATGGATGCCTGTTAACGCAACAAAAACTATGATGAAATCGCCCATTCACATGAGATGACGCAGCCCCTTTCTGCCTCAGGCCACAAGGCACCCAGGCATCACTTCTCACTCGATGACGTCGAAAGTTCAATAGCAGCTGCGCCACAGCCAATCGATTAGCCGCACCATCACTTGCGATCGGATCGGCAGCGGCGACGACAGATCCAGGCCGCCTGGTGGGAATACGCGAGCCACACAGCAATCACACAGCCCCCCCGTCCGTGGGGCGTCCGCCCTGCGAAACATGAATCCGAGCGCGGCAATGACGATGGCAACCTCCGGTAGAGGGGTAAGCGAGGTACGCTGCATTTAAAGCGCATGAGATCCTCCGACTCCTGAATTCTTCCAACTACTGCACTGTTCCTTTTTTTTTTGACCCACTCGATCTACTCTACACTCTTCACAATGGACAAGCTTTCTGGTCTCGCTTCCAAGCTCGGCGGTGGTAGCAAGGAGTCTAGCTCCGGCTCCAACAACACCGCTGGTGGTCAGGAGGACTACCTTGACAAGGGTGAGTGACGGCTGTCGACCAATACAGTAAATACTCTTGAGGAAAGGAGGCTAACGTGCATGAAGGTCTCGATGCCGTCGAGAAGAAGTTCGGTGGTGGCAAGGTCGACCCCGCCAAGATGCGCTCTACCAACGAGAAGATCACCGACGGTGCTCGTGACCAGTTCGAGAAGGCCACTGGGTAAGTTACTTGCTCGGCATGCCAGAGACATAAGCTAATAAGCCTCGCCTTTACAGCAAGCATGTCCCCGAGAAGTTCTCCAACTAGACTCGAGCTACTACCCTCGAGGCCATCCGCGGTTAATATGTTATGATGAATATGGGCACGACTTGATCTCAGCTACGAATGATACCTTACCCCGCGGATGGGCTATGCTGTAACAAGCAGATATGATAGCCCGGCAGATACTTGAATAATATACCCTACGGTAACAAGCTTTGGCCACCAACGACGTAGAAAATATTAAATTAACCTGTACAACGTAAACTCGCTACCTAATATCGCTGCAAAGAAGAGAGGAGTCCCGATAACCCCGACCTTCCACCCGTCCGACCTGTCAAGAACGAAGTATTCATCCTACAAAGCTGGAGGTTGGTGCTGATCTGTTGCGTAGCTTTAGGATCCGTAGACCCGTAAGCCGACATCGCCCGCTCGTAGTATCTCTGAGCCGGCTCATATTCCTTCGCTCCCATATGCAAATCACCCAGTATCTTCAATATACAACGGGTTTCCGTGTTATTGATTCCCCTTCTCCGCTCAAGCCACCCCAGGTACCGCTCCAACCATGGAAGCGCCTCCGATCTGCCGGACGTACCACCCAACGTAATCTGCAGTGCCTGGAAGGTATACATCAAGCCTATATTGCTGACTATCGCCATAGTCAATGGTTGGTCAGGACCGAGCACTTCTTCGGACATTGCAAGAGCGCGTCGGAATGTTTCAGAGGCCTGCACCATTTGCTGCGATCGAAGTAGGCCGCGTCCGACTAGTAGCAGAGCGCGAATTGTGAGAGGGTGGGAAGGACCAAGGCCTTCTTGCACCTCCTTATGAACTTGAGGCAGGAGATCAACGGCTTCTTGCACGTCTCGTGGTAGGTAAGATGTGACATAGTCTCCGACGGGATTGGCCATGATCCAGTCCAATGTGTCCAATGCGGCCACGAAAACGAGGATATGGTTTTCTCCAAGGAGACTCTTATAGCTGTCTACTAGATTTCTTCCGATGGTGACGGCGTTTTCTCGACGAGCGAGGCCGGTGTACGCCAGTCCGATACGGCGGCGGGTCTCCAGGGTGTTCAGATGATCTTCGCCGATATTCATCTGCTGGCGCGCCAAGACGTTCGCACAGATTGACTCTGCCTCGTCGCATCTGCCGTATTGGGTTAATATCTCTCCCATCAGGCTCTCTGCTTTCATGGACAAGGGGTGTTTTGGTCCGAGGACGTTTTTCGCATTCTCGGACGCCCATTGGCACCATTCTGTAGCTTTGCTCAAGTAGTCGGCTTCGAGCTCTATGACGGCCAGATTGTATCCAGACGAGAGTGTTTTGAGATTATCACCGCCGAGGGTCCGGAGATAATCTTGGAAGAGTTCATATTCAACGTCGCGGGCTTCTTCCCATTTCCATTTGTTCATAAGCTCTGCAGACCGGATTGATCTTGGGTCATTATCAAGCGCAGTGAACATTGACCCAGCGATCTTGGATGATGGCTGATTCGGTCTTCCGAGAGACGAGTAGGGCTGACTGCTGTTTGAATGCATACGAGGGGGCACCGGGGGAGGAGAGGGTCCTGCTGAAGGATGGGGCGAAGGCTGGGGGATGTACCCCTGCTCTGACAATAAGGCTTGGTCTACCAGCTGCTTGATATTTCCCTTGACAAGATGGTACATGGGCCCTCGAGTGCCGATCTTGCACATCTTGGAGTGGTCTGCGTCGAGCTTCAGCTGTGTCTCGCGCAGGCCAGATAAGCCAAGAACGGCAGATTCCTCGTCCACGATCAACTACACACATTAGCCTCTATTGGAGAATAGGTGGAAACTCCATTTCTGACCTACCTGTGAAAATGAAGCTGGGCCAACGCCGGCGAGTTGTGACTTCTTTCCCTCGATAAAACTGACTACGCGATAGTCTTCTAGTTGATGTCGGAATCTGTCGGTCATTTGTCGCGTGAACAGCGAATTGTATTCGAGGCAGTTAAGTAGATCGTTGCTCGCGCTGCCGTTTGAGACAAATCTAGCAACTGAGGCGGCGATTTTGCCAAGCTCAGTTGACTTTGAGCCTCGGTGGGGAGTGCCAAAGAACACAAGTCCAGATGTAGCTGTGCGGATTGAGTTGTACTTCGGATCTTCCTTCGCGTTCAAAAGAGCCTACACACAAGGGTTGGCCGTTAGAATGTTAGACTTTTTGATAAGACGCTGTCGTACCTGTTTGATTACAAGCCCTCCAAGACTGTGTCCAATGAAGATTATTTTTGGCGGCATGGATTGCTGCTAGATTGTTAGACGGGGGCTTTTCTTTCTGTTCGCCGTACTGACCATATATGGACTTCGTTCCATGTCCAGCAGATTCAATAACGTGTTGGCGTGGTCTTTGACACTAGCGTTTGACATGGTCTGAGGATCCGTGACACTTGAGTTATAGCCATAGACGAAAACTCTCGCGTAAGGTAAGTCCTTGGCCAAGAAGTCCCTCGGCCAGAAGGTGTGGTTTGCTGCCGTCCATGTTTCGAAGGGGTGATCATTTCGACCGCGAGGGTTAAGGCCGTGGACAAACACGATACTAACTTGTTAGTTCTTCGTCTTGGAAGCTTGTCTAAAGAGACTGGAGGCGATAATTATCTTACTCGACTTTAGGAGCATCTTGCGGGGTATACACCTCCTGCAAAAAGGGAAACTCGTGCTCGTCCCCTTCCTAAGGATATCCAATGAGATTCTTTCCTCTTATGATGGTAGTATAGTTCCAGGCCACATACCATTTTGACTTTCCTACTCAGCGAGCAAGATGCACTTGGAAATCAATCAGAAGAGCTTGGGAATATGTGTATTTCTGACATGGCGAAGGCCAGAATGGCCGCATGGGAAGGTAAATACGAGGACTATGGCCCATGTGACTTGTGGCTGAGGGGTCCCAGGCAGTTCATTATAGTACATATCCTTGTTCAAGCACTTCTGATGCGAATCGCTAAAAATTGCGAAATTAGTCTAGCTGGGTTCTGGCTTGGCGGCGCTACTCTGACTGCATGACCAATCGAGACTCGACCTTCTCAATCGCGCCGAGTCCGCCTTGTCAAATGCGGAACAGTGTGATCTGTAGGGGTCTTTAGGGGCCTTTGAAGGATTGCGCAAGGCAAACTGATGCATCACTGGTCTTGCGAGGTTTCTGACAGCATTAGTGGCTGGGTAGTTGAAGGCAAACCCTTGGGAGGCTTGGAAGTCTCGGGTGCGGCTGAGGGCGATATTTCCAGGTACCACTCTGTTGACCGGGAACCCCGGACCACAGTGGCAATTGAGATAACAACTGCAACATGAAGAAGCTGACAGTCTCATCAACCGTGGCCGGCCATGTAAAATGGTTTCATCATCCCCAAGCTTAGTGGTATGCAAACTACAGATTGAATATTCATCAATGGAACTTTAAAGCAACAAGCGTTGGAGGAACCATGGATGGCCCTTGCGGCCGGCGCTGTAAAGATGACTAATCTACGTTTGATACCTGGATGCCTTACTGCCTCAGGGTAGCCCCTTCCAGCTTCATTCGTTTGACATCAGCGAGCATGACAGGTGGAAGCCTGCGACAGGCAAGACATGATGCATTCTTCGCTCGCATGGGCTGCCTTGGTCGATCCAAGCAAAATGTTTTCCCTGGCTTTGGCTTTCATCACGTCTCCTGGATCAACAATATCACCGGAAGCCTCTTTTTATCCGCCATTAGATTCAGTATCGTACATTAGCGACAAATCATACGGCGCCTTCGGTGGTATATTTACTGCTCCTTCTGATTATGAATCTCCACAATCAGACAACACGTACAATTACTGCACAATGCCTCACCCAGATGCGGATCACTACCAGCCACCCGTCGCAATATTGAACGGAAGCGCCCAGGCTGAGCTAGTATACCTAGAGTATATGCAACGGCATCAGCGACGTACACCTTACAATATTCTACCGGAAGGCGAGGTACACACATCACTTCTCATATAAACTACTCCATCTCATTCTGATACAGGACCAAACATAAAATTGCGACAATGTTCGTGTTTACTCGTTCACTGGGCCTACCGATGGAAACTCATCGCAAATGCCCCAGTCAGTATTTGGGCAAACCTATTCTGACCCCAGTAACCCATTCCTTGCCCACTATGTCAACAGCACCTGCCAGTTCCCCCAACTCACCATCGGTGGGTTCCTGGATGGCTATCGACATGGGCGTGACTTGTGGGCAGTCTACGGCGATAAACTGGGCCTTTTACCAGCATCTCCCCAACCTGGATCCGTATGGTTCCGATCAAGCGACTCGCCGCTAACGAAAGCCTCTGCGGGCGCCGTTCTGCGGGGCGTCTGGCCCGAGTATGACGGCCCGCTCCCGCTACATCAACAAGCCCCTGGCGTCGATACGATCAACCAGGGCTTTCCCTGCGAAGCTCGTGATAGGTTACTCTCGCAGATCCAGTCCACCGACGAATGGAAAGCCCATCTCTTTGTGACAGAGCCTCTGCGTACGCGACTTGCAAATTTATTTGGCGGCGAGCATTCAAAGTGGATGGATACGTTTGATCATTTTGCAGATAACTTCCAGGCTCGGTTGTGTAATGGGTACCGCTTACCGTGTAGCATGACAAATGACTCAAAATGCGTCTCTGAAGATGACGCTTATGCTGTCTTCCGGGGAGGTGACTGGGAGTGGAACTATTGGTGGCGCAGGAACCCCACTGCAGCGCGGTATATCCAACTAACGGAGGGCCTTTTCATCAAAGAAATCATTTCAGGACTTCATTCTGCTAGCAGGGGGACTAGCGATAGAGTCTATACTCATACATTTCTCCATGATGGTGACCTGGGTCCTCTACTCGGTGCTCTGGAAATCCAGCAATTGAGATGGCCGGGAATGGCCTCAAACCTTGCTTTCGAGCTCTGGTGAGATGAGATAACGCCTGTTCGGTTACCTAATCTAATTGAAGTCACTAGGAAAACCTCCGAAGGCGACTTTTTCGTCCGCGTGTTGTACAGCGGACATGTATTGAACTCTGTCCATGGCATGTTGGATTGGGTGCCCCTCTCTGTGTTGACTGACCGGCTGGCCGAATATGTACCAGAGGATATCATCAAATCGTGCTCATAAAAAGACATGCGGGGGTGGACCTGGGCAAAAAAAAGTACCTCAGAGATTCTGTCACCTGCATATAGCACATGGCGTATACATCAGTGGCGGAAGTTGCCGCCCACTGCATCTCAGGCACATAGAGTTTCACTTTTCTATCACTTGAAAGTATGATGAATAATTAGCCGAGTCAAGGGATGGTTAGTTCCTGCTTGGCATGTCGGACATAATGGAAGACCCGGGAATGGCCGCGGCCTCGGGAAGGGCTTAAAGGAGCCTTACAAGGTAAATCTGCCACAGTTCATATACATAATGAGACTAAGCGATTGAAAAGATTTAGATCTCATCCTTCCCTTCATGCAAATGTGCGAGCACGATCGATCACCATGAGGCTTGATTTGACGAAGATCAGAGGAACCATCTGAGCAGAGTCATTGGTACTCATTTATTGCTCCACTTGGGCCAGGACATCCCGCCGGAGTTTTACCATCCCTGCAGGCCCGAAAATGCAACTGAATCAGATCTGCGCGGTGATTACTTAAAGTAGCCAAGCCATGCTTGTAAGCCAGATCGGAAAACCCCCCGAATATGCTGCAGCATGCAAAGGGGATGTCATTTCCCCAGGCTGGTGACGGCTACGAGCAAGGATAGATGAAGGGATCTTCTAGGCATTGATAGGAAACGATTGCGGTCCTTCACTTCCTCTTCCGTCGTTGGGATTGCTCCAAACCATCCGACTGTGGAGCGTTTACCCCGCGTTTCTTGCTGTGTTTACCCATCTCTCCGAAGTTTGGCCGTGGAGCCCCATTCTTCAACACTTGATTTCCACTCGCTCTAAAGCCAAGATTGTGCCTTGGAGTGCCATGCGGGGTAAACTCCAGTTTCAATGAAGGATCATTGTCTTAAATGAAAAGGGCTTTATGAGTGGCTCGTACACCCATAGTCGTCTCCACGCTCGGTTGAATAGCTATCGTCGATCATTTCCATCAGCGTCGAGATGCACAGAATTCCCTGGCAGGACCGAGTCTATTGTCGGCAAAAATGATAATTCATGCGGATGGTCCCATTTCGGTTAAATATCAAATATCAATCATATAAGACGCCCCTATCATGCCACAATCCCAGTTGAAGGAGGAAAGCAAGTCCACGAGCTGAAACTTTGAGAGTTTGTGTCTTTGAAGGGGATGCCGTCATTCAATATGGGCCTGAAGGCTCTTACTCTTGGCTCGGTGCTCTTTCAACAAGTATACGGCGTTTCTCTAGAGGTTCAAACAACCGGCGGAAATGCTTCGAGCTCTTTACTCTATGGTTTTATGTTTGAGGTATGTCCAACGCCAGGGTTCAAAGACAAAATCGTTGAACTAATCAGTTACAAAGGACATCAATCATTCGGGAGATGGAGGAATCTATGGCCAAATGCTACAGAATAACGGCCTGCAAGGCCCCAATCCGAATCTTACTGCTTGGGCATCTGTGGGAGATGCAACGATTGCGATCGACTCCGACAACCCATTGAGCACAGCAATTCCACACACATTACGCCTTGATGTACCCTCAGATGCCACTGGAACCGTCGGTGTGACTAATACAGGATACTGGGGAGTCCCAGTGGACGGAAGTGAGCATCAAACCTACTTCTGGATCAAAGGTGATTTCACCGGCGATATCACTGCTAGCTTACTTGGCAATGGTACTGGTAAAGAATATGGCTCCACTACGGTTTCTGTTACTTCCACCAGTAAAAACTTCACCTATACTGAAGCATCTATTTCGACTACCAAGGCACCTGATGGAGATGTCTACTTTGAGCTTTCGCTTGATGCTCAGTCTGTAGCGGGATCCTCTCTCTACTTTGGCTTGGTCCAATTATTCCCTACCACTTATAAGAATCGGTGAGTTCCATGCAGCACTTACTTTTTCTATATCATTGGAATGAGCGCTGAATAGTACTTCACATGGCAGTGCCAATGGATTGCAGCCTCGAATCGCCAACGTGCTCGAAGCCGTCCAAGGCTCCTTCTTGAGATTCCCCGGAGGAAACAACCTGTAAGCATTTATCTGCATATGTAAATGTTTGGGTTTAACTAATCTTTATCACAGGGAAGGAGCCTCACTTGATGACCGATGGAAGTGGAACGAAACCATTGGACCCGTGGAAGATCGCCCCGGTAGACAAGGTAAAGCTCATCGCCTTCCGCAGTATATTTGAGCGGTGAAACTCATGTCCGTATTCAGGTGACTGGTCATACTACAATACTGATGGACTTGGTAAGCACGCCCCCGAAGTTGCTATATTCCAGAGATTAACCAGTCTTAGGTCTTGCGGAGTACTTCTACTGGTGCGAAGATATGAACCTGGAGCCACTTTTGGGTATTTGGGCTGGATTTGCACTGGAATCAGGCCCTGGTACTCCAATCACTGGTGATGCTCTCACCCCATACGTCGATGATGCTTTGAACGAGCTAGAGGTAAACAACTCTCCCCTTGGCCTGAAGTTGGGTATTCACTAATTAGTACAGTACATTCTTGGCGATTCAAGTACACACTATGGTGCAATCAGAGCAGCCAACGGACAAGATGAACCTTGGCCCTTAAAAATGGTCGAGATTGGAAATGAAGACATGTTAGGGGGTGGCTGCGCTTCGTATGCGGAACGATTCACCGCGTTTTACGATGCAATCCATGCGGCTTACCCTGACTTGACCATTGTGGCCAGCACCAGCGAGTCGGACTGTCTCCCGAGTCAAATGCCAGATGGTACCGTAGTCGACTACCACGACTACAATACCCCTGATGGTCTCGTTGGCCAGTTCAACTACTTTGACAACCTTGATCGTTCTTTGCCGTATCTTGTTGGCGAATATGGGCAGACTGATGTGGACATCCCCATCATCAAAGGATCTGTTGGTGAAGCTGTATTCATGATCGGCATGGAGCGGAACAGCGACGTTGTTCAGATGGCATCTTATGCTCCGCTACTGCAGCTGGTGAATTCAACTCAATGGACGGTATGTTGTATTCCATCCTCTCTGTCGCATTAATACTAACAGCCAATAGCCCAACCTTATTCAATATACGCAAAGCCCTGATCTGATTGTGGAAACAACCAGCTACCATGTTCAGCAGATGTTCTCAACAAACCGAGGCGATACTATCAAAGAGGTCAAAAGTGACTCAGACTTTGGACCCGTCTACTGGGTTGCTTCGAGTGCAAGCGATAAATACTACGTCAAGCTTGCCAATTATGGCAGCGATGTCCAGGATCTCAGTGTTACCATTGATGGAAAGACCAGCGCGAAGCTCACTGTTCTTGCGGATGATGATCCCAATGCTTCTAACACGCCGGAGGAGACACCTGTTGTGCCAGTGGACTCTTCAGTAACAGCCCAGGATGGCGTTTTCTCTTTCAGTCTACCCGCATGGTCAGTCGCTGTCTTGGCTGCTAGTTAAGACTTTCGCCCGTTAAGACTGAGGTTGAATAATTCTGCGAAGATATTTTGGTAATGAAAATGAGTGAGGGAGCATCAGTGATGCAGATGATCCCAAATCAATAGTCTATTCTTAATGACTTTCTTTCTATGATCTAGTGTTTGTAGCTGTTTGTAAATAGCCCAAGACCTTCTCCACCAAGAACTGACGAGGCTCTGCTTGGTCATCGTTACTCAGTGCGTGAGATGCATTTGGTATGATGGAAGTGTGACCATCATCCCAAATCTGAAATTTACCCCCATGATCAGTTGCGTTCTTCCACCGCGCCAGGTTCTTCTCCTTGTCCACGGAGGCGGGTACGGCTTGATCAGCTCCTGAATACAAAACCATCAATTTATGCCGTAATAATCCTTGCTGGTGAATCATGCCGAATGTCTTTGCTAACTCTGAATCATCAAGATCCGCACTAAAAAGATCGTCCTCGCCAGGACTATGTGGGCTGTCTGGACTGTAAAGACTCAGGAACCGGCGGCAGCTGATTGGTGTATTCGATGGATAGATTGCGGAAGTCAGCTCGATTGGGAGGAACGTATCGTGAGTGCTGTCTTTTTTGATCGCTTCTCTCGAGATCTTTTCCATTTGGTCGCATATGCTTTTCATCTCACTTGGTGAGTTTCCGCCAAACCCATGCTCGATACAAAGATTCACGGCTTCCCGGTCGGAGACAGGCGCTTGCATGATTGCGCCATCTAGTGGAAGGCGATCCGTATGCTCGAGCGCAGGATCAAAGGCTGGGAGACTGGTGAAAGGGTTCGGGCGATATAGATAGTGTAGAACACACTGGCTGCCAGTGGAGTGGCCCATCAGCACAATCTTCCCATCACCGAACTTTTCCGTCTTGTAATCTTTGATGTAGCGAAGGCATTGCGCGATCTCATTGGTGTCTCGATCTAAGTGTCCGAGACCCCAAGATTGATAGGATGATGTGACGTTCAAGGTGAAAAGTGACCACTCTGTTGGTTGCAGCGCGCGAACCAAATCGGCCATGTAGGAGGTTGTCGCTAGTCCATCTCCAAGACCGCCAACGAAGACAATGCTGTGAGGTTTGCGGGCAGCGGCGGCTGTATATTCAAATGTGACAAGTGTCTCCGTCTATTTTGAAGAGAAGTTAGCTCCAGTGGCACAACGGCCCCCCGGAATCAGCGTACATAGTGATGGAGAATTCCTGGCAACCCGCCCTTGGGCCAGAACTTGGAGTACATGATCAATTGAGAGAGGAGGATTCCGCGCAAATGCGACACTGATTGACAATTGTAGCAGAATATTCTGCAACGGATGGGCGGTTCGAAAGAGTGCGATGTCAAGGGTAGTGTCGAAAGCTCTGACCTCATGCAGCTTCGTTATCTGATCGAGCTAATTTCGGGGACCACGCGAATTTCGGAAAGTCGCTTTGATCCGACAGACCACCCGAAGCGGGTTACCATACGCGTATGCGGTAATAGTGTTTCCGTATTAGAAACGTGTACTGTGAAATACATCATACAAGCTTCGTTACGCCACGGACACGGACGTGATGAAGCCCCACTGGAGAGGCTTTGTTGGAAGAAAATCAGAAACAAAGCTAAACAATTCCATGAAGAAAATTCAATTTGCACTTATTTTAACGGCTGCACATGGCGTGATCGTGGCTACGGCGGCTAGTTATTATGGGCTGCCGCACATGGGTCAATCTCACTTCCCAAGGGCCCTGCCTCCACAGCCGAGTTTCAAGATGGAAGCCGAAGTCCCGCATATCTGATGACACCGTCAATCATGCCTTAACATGGGCAAGATTGATGCATGTCAACTTTATAAAAAGGGGATTCCGCGAATGCATGCATGTGCGTAGGGCTGGCTGTTGTTGAACGGACTGGCCCTCTTCGTGACCATCTCTCCAACATCAAAGGCTTTGTTGTTGCCACATTCCAGGGCTCCGACACCAGGCCAAACGTATTCAACCCGATTGAGACGTCTAGACGAGTAGCAGGGTCATTCCGACTAGAAAAACTAGATCTATCGGTCTTGATTGAGGTTTATTTTCCGAGGAAGCCCCAGTTTTGCGGGGACATACTAGATTAATTGGTGAAATTAAATTTCGCCCCCTCGTTCTTAATGAATCAAGATATTCGGTCCTCATTTCCCTGTGCCGTAAGTACCATGTGTTCTCGTACCAAGTGGCTCTGGAGCCACTTTTAGCCATGAAACCTAAAAGGTCCCCTGTACCAACATCGCCCGCGAGGATGTTCCACTTTTAGCGGATCAGATAAATTCTCGCACGTAAGAGTTCCGTACGCCTCGGTTAAGTTATCAATCATTCGAAACTGAATACGAGCCAAAGCACGCTTGCCGTCCGTATCTCGGGTGATTATCCTTTTTGCGATGACATGTTACCGAGTGTCGGCGAATGCCCTCCGCTAGTGTGAGCCAGTGAAGAGACATGCAGAAGTCTGAAAATTCGTCTACCGCGCCAGTTGCGTCGGGCATGGAATACCCGGAAGAGAAAGAAGGCTTGATACTCCACTGTGGATACCTTGACCTGTAAAGTTGGCTTAACTTGCGTACATAACCCAATTCATTCAAGTTCCATCTATGATAAGCGGTACTTTTCCTGCTATCCGTAGGCAGAACCACGCGACACAAAATCAAAGGTGCACATTTGATGTTCTGACAACTTGCCGATTGATGCCAAAATAGACTGCTTTGGCTCGTCGCCAACATGGGCTTCACCGAATTGGTTGAGCCACTGGATCACAACAGACAAGATGAGTTATTTGAAGACAGTCTTAAAGGAGGGGCCGCAAAAGAAAGCTTTCGGTCTTTTGAAATAGCGGGCCTATCTTCTAAGGATAGTTTCTACTTCACAGGCATGAGAGAAGAAATTGTTCTTCTTGCCTGGGTTATTGTTTTGTTGCGAACACGGGAAGGTGTTTTACCTCTTTACGACTGGGCCTACAAAGGCGAAGAGGGAAATGGCCAACACAATAGGCTTCCTACTGAGGATATCATTCCGAATCTGCAGGTTACTGTCGGCGAAGCATTGGCTTCAACTCTGAGATATGTTAGAGAAATTGCGGGCGAGAGAAAATGCGCAGATGAGGTTTCTTCGCTCCTCGTCAGTTCAAACCGCCTGTCGGGATTTTCAGATCAAGTCAATGACGAGGTAGGGTGGCCTTTTTCTATGCCTAGTTGAACGTAATTTCTGACAATATTCATTAGAAAACACAGCATTTTGAGCTTCGTTTAAATGCTGGATATCTCGAGATCCGCCCAGTTTGGTGGAGTGAAAATACTTTGCAGCACGCATTAGCTCATATGGTCGAAAGTTTTGTCGACACTGTTCGAACATGCATCTCAAACCCAGAGGCAACTATCGAACAAGCTATGCAGGCATGTGAAGCTGACTTCAATGAAATTTGGCGAATCAATCATGAATTGCCTCCAACTTACAATTTCTGTATGAATGAAATGATAAGCGACCGCGCCCAGGAGCTTAACAACAAGATTGGCATTTGCTCATGGGATGGGGACTTGACTTACTGGCAAATCGATCACTGGTCCTCGCATTTCGCATGGATGCTCAAGGATGTTGGGGTACAGCCACACGATATCGTGCCCCTTTGCTTTGAAAAGTCAAGATGGACTATTATTGCTGTACTTGGCGCAATGAAAGTGGGGGCTACATTTGCACTCATGGACCCAACACTCCCACTCGCACGACTTCAGAACATGGCGGAGCAAGTTGGTGCAAAGTCAATGGTCTCTTCAAGGAAGCAACTCGAGTTCGCAAGCTCTATCATGCCTCGGGACAGGATTCTAGTTGTAGAGCCAGAAACCTTTGAAGATATTCCGCAAACAAAACAAGTCAACAGATTGCCGAAGGTTGATCCTCACACCCTGATGTACATCATATTCACATCAGGCAGTACTGGCACCCCCAAGGGCGTGCAGATTTCTCACCAAACATACACCAGCAGTGCAATCCCAAGAGCCAAAGCAGTTGGTTATACTGAGCAGTCGCGTGTTTTGGACTTTGCATCCTATGCTTTTGATGTCAGCGTTGACAGTATGCTTTTGACCCTTGGGAATGGTGGCTGTTTATGCATTCCTTCCGACGAAGATCGCCTCAACGATATCAATCAAGTGATTCGCAGCATGGGTATCAACTACGCCGGACTGACGCCTTCTGTCGGTCGCATTTTGGATCAAGATGTCATTCGCTCTCTCACCGGTGGCTTGGGACTCGGTGGAGAAGCAGTATCAGCCAGCGATGCGACGATATGGGGAAAGGATGCCCGCATCATTATTGGTTATGGCCCTTGCGAATGTACGATCGGCTGCACTGTAAACAGCAGCGCAGCAACTGGTCGCGACTATATCTCAATTGGCCCTGGAAACGGAGCTGTCATGTGGATTGTCGACCCAAATGATCACAATGTACTTATGCCATTTGGTGCGGTTGGAGAGCTGCTCGTCGAAGGGCCGATTGTCGGACAGGGATATCTGAATGACCCTGAAAAGACAGCGAGTGCGTTTATTAATGATCCACTCTGGCTCACTAGCGGTTATAAAAATTTCCATGGTCGCTCAGGCCGTCTTTACAAAACCGGCGATCTTGGAAAATATGATCCAGATGGCTCTGGAGGAATTGTTTTCGCAGGAAGAAAGGACACTCAAGTCAAACTGCGCGGCCAGCGCGTCGAGCTCGGGGAGATTGAAAGTCAGCTCAGAACGCTATTGCCTTCCGACGCCAATGTTATTGCAGAGGTGATTGTTCCCCAGGGGGCAGGAGGTCAGCCTACATTGGTTGCGTTTGTGACTGCTGCTGGTCAATCGAAAGAGAGTGTTGGCATCAGCGCAGTCAAACCTACCGAAGGGTTTACTGAGATCCTGTCCACAATCAGCGAAAAGCTTGCTAAGGTTGTGCCGCGATATATGGTCCCAACTGCTTATATACCTGTCAATCAAATCCCAGTTCTCATCTCTGGGAAGACAGACCGGAAACAACTCAGGGCCTTTGGCACAACTGTCGATCTGAGACGGTTAGATCAAGATTCCAAGTCTCCAGCTTCTCGAGACATGACAGACCTGGAAAAGCGCCTACGCCAAGCATGGAGCCAGGTATTGAAGCTCGATGAAAGCGGTATTTGCCTCAGCGATAACTTCTTTGCGCTAGGCGGAGACTCTTTGGCAGCGATGAAACTCGTTTCCGTGTGTCGATCCCAAGGCCTGGACATTTCAGTCATGAACATGTTCGGTAGCCCATGCCTCGCAGCAATGGCCAGTGTCACCCAAATTTGTGATTCTACGGCACAATCCAAGATTATGCCATTCTCTCTGATATCCCAAAAAGCCGAAGATGCCATCCGAGAAGCCTCCGATACCTACAAAATCCCTGAAGACAGCATTGAAGACATATATCCGTGCACACCTACTCAAGAATCGCTTTTCACCTTCTCACTGAAATCGGAGAAGCCATATGTCGCTCAGCGAGTGGCAAAAATCCCGGCCGATATTGATACCGATGCCTGGAAATTTGCCTGGGAAAGGGTCGTTGCGGCAATCCCCATATTGCGCTCCCGCTTGGCACAACTACAAGAGCCAGGTCTCCAGCAGGTAGTTCTCAAGACAGCCGTCTCTTGGAACCATTCAAGTGATCTTGCTCAATATCTTCAGACTGACAAAATAATCAAAATGAACCTTGGGGATGAATTAGCACGATATACCATTGTTCAAAATTCGGATGACGGTACAAGATATATGGTTTGGACAATCCATCATGTTGTTTACGACGGATGGTCCGAGCCTGTCATCCTCCATCATGTCAAGAATGCTCTGAAAGACCAACCGCTCGATATCACAGCACAGATGAAGGATTTCGTCAAATATGTCAAGGATACCGACGAGCTATCCATGCAAGACTTTTGGCGTCGGGAGTTGAAGAATGCAGTCGGTCCTCAATTCCCCCGCCTGCCTTCAAGAGACTTCCTTCCTATGCCGGATGGAATGGTCGAGCATGATATCACTGTCAATACAAGCGCAGGTTTTCCATTCACAATGGCAACCTTGATTCGTGGAGCTTGGTCGCTTGTGGCATCACGGTATTCGGGCAACGAAGATGTGGTGTTCGGCGAGACACTGACAGGTCGTGATATCTCACTGCCCGGGGTTGAGGGAATTATAGGCCCACTTATCGCGACGGTGCCCGTTCGTATAAGTGCACAAAGATCTTTGACGATTGAAACTTTCCTTCAAAGCATTCAGCAAGGGGTTCTTGCGCGGACGCCTTACCAGCACATGGGCATGCAAAATATTCGCAAAGTTAGCCATGACGCTCAACATGCTTGCGAAGCGCCTACTGGTCTTGTCATTCAGCCAGAGCCCGACTATGGAGGTAGTGAGCTTGGATTTGCAGTTGGAGATGTCGTGCGTGAAGCACTGCACTTCAACCCCTACCCCCTGATGGTTGGCTGCGGAATCCGCAAGGGGGGCTTTAGAGTCTGCGCGAACTTTGATAGCCGTCTCATACAAGTTTCGCAAATGCAGAGGGTTCTTACTCAATTACAGGAGGCATGCAACCAGTTGACACAAGATTTGAGTCATTCACTTTGCGACACTTCAATTGTCCCAGCCACAGAATTGGACGAAATTTGGCAATTGAACAAGGTTCCGCCGTTGCGCTTTAACAAAGAATCGAGTACACTTCGCTCCAGTGCGAGCACAAAATTGGAGAGTGATTACCCTCGGGCTATCAACTCATGGGTTTGCGATCCCAAAAATGCTTCTCTTCTTTCCCCTATAGGGTGTCTTGGAGAGCTCTGGCTTGAAGGCGACTGTCTCCCTGGGAATGTTATTGAATCGTCGAAGTGGTTGGAAGCTGGAAGCTCCACGTATGCAGGCCGCAACGGCAAGTTACAAGCTACGGGCGACATTGTGAGGCAACATGAGGATGGTAGCCTTCTTTTCATCGGTCGAAAGGAAGCTATATTTGCCCAGGGACATGCAGTCAACATTGCCGAACTAGAGGTTCATCTTTCGAGGTACTTCCCGCCCACAGTTCGTGTTGGAATTGGGAAGCTGGGAAGCCCAGAAACCGCGGACGGGAAACAGGAGACTGAAGGGTTTATTGTGTTCTTGCAGCCCAATTTCGTCAAAGAGAAGGAGATTCAGTTGATTTCCGAGCCCTATGAAGTCATATTTAACGGCCAGAACATCAATGTTCCCCTTGCAGTCCCAACAAGCCTGTGCATTGCTTTGAAAAAGTTGAACAAATTCATACATGATTCTTTACCATCATATATGACACCCTCTGGCTATGTCGTTGTTGAAAACCTCTTCTCCGAGAATGGAGAGGAACTTTCTCACGCGGAGCTAAGCAAGTTTGCTTCAGCAATTCCTCAAGCCGTTCTATCAGAGTTACGGGACGGATTTGAGAGAGCATGGGAGAATACATCTGCACAAGCAAATTTGACCGCGAAAGAGCAGATCCTCCGAGCCGCGTGGGCCAAGGTCTTGAATATGAAAGAAGAAAAGATTGACGTTGACGATAACTTCTTCCGCCTTGGAGGTGACTCGGTGCTCGCGATGAAATTGGTATCAAGTCTTCGGGTGCAGGGTCATAATCTATCAGTGGCTTCGGTTTTCCAGCACATGCGACTTGGTGATGCAGCGCAAGTTTTGAAACTTGACGAATCTTATCATCATACTGTGGACTCATACCAGCCTTTCGGGATGGTAAAGGAGCTTGGTATTGATTCATTCGTACCTCAAATGATTCAACCCAAGCTTGCGGACCAAAGCTGGCACGTTCAAGATGTTTTCCCAACAACCGATTCGCAGGTGATGGACATCAAGGCAACAATACAAGTCCCGAAGACATCTTATCAGTACACGGTACTCTTTTTTGACGAAAATATTGCGCAGCAAAAGCTTCTTTCTGCTTGCAAAGAGCTCATCCGCGCTCATCAAATCCTGCGCACTGTTTTCGTTGAGCATCAGTCAAAGTTCTACCAAGTCGTCTTGCAAGACTTGGAAATTGCCATTGAGAAGTTCTCTGGAGAAGCAAATCTAGAGGAAAGAGTGAAAGAGATCTGTGAAGCGGATATCAAGTATGATTTCAAGCTTGGTTCTCCATTCTTCCGCATTGTCCTTGTAGAGGAAATGGCCGGTCGCCAATGCCTCATACTAGGCTTGTCTCATGCGCAGTATGACGGTGTTTCATTGCCAAAACTTCTGCAAGACTTGGAGGCTTTGTACGTTGGAAAAACTCTCCAGTCTATCAGACCATTCTCTGAGTATATTGCTTGGACCTCTATCGATCAAGTCAAGAAGCCAGCAGTTGAGTATTGGAGAAGTTTACTAAAAGACTCTTCGCTGTCCAGTCTCTCTGCCCTTCAAGGGCCCGCGATGCAGCCTACGGACAAGGGACTATTCCAAACAAGGGCTGTTGGTATTACTCAACAGTCGAGCTACATTACCACTGCAAATCTCCTCACGGCTGCGTGGGCTCTCGTGCTGGCCCGCCGTCTTCAGAAAATCGACATTACCTTTGGTGGTGTGACATCAGGTCGGACTATTGAGATGCCTAACGTGGAGGATGTTGTTGGCCCATGCTATCAGCTCACGCCCATCCGAGTTCTCTTTGAGTCGCACTGGACTGCGTCGAAACTTTTAGAATTTGTGCAGAAGCAAAGCGCAGAGTCTTCCACGTATGATTATCTTGGGTTTGAGAAGATCTCAAAGAATTGTACCAGTTGGTCCTCTGGTCAATTCTTTGACTCTCTTGTTCATCACCAAGACTGGGACGATTTTGATTCAATGCCATTTGCCGATGGACACTGCAAAGTGGATATTATGAATCCACATGGAGATGCCCCCTATCCTCTCAAGGTTGTTTCTTATACGAAAGAGAGTCAGATGTATGTTGGTGTGGTTGGAAGGGAGAATGACGAGTTCTTCATCAATTCGGTTCTTGATGAGTTGGCTTCAACCGTCCGAGAATTGATTGAAAGTCGCACTGGTCCTTTGCTCGATTTGAAACTTTTCTAGTCAATATTTTAATTCGATAGCCACAACTATTCCAATCCAATTTACGTGGCATGTTTATTAGCCTTTCTCTAAATTTGAAATCACCAAAAGCGTAAATACTTATAGAGCTACACTATTGATCGAGATCATTTTCATTTTTGGGAGTTATTCAATACGACCAGAATTACTACCTCATACATCACGATTCCGTACGTTTAATCTAATAAAGATATGTGACCAAGTCCGAAATTCTAGGAATGCGTGAGCTTTTGACTTGCAGTATGGTAAAATTAAATTTCGAGATTAAATTGAATACAAATTCTATAGATATTTTTTTTTATCTGACAGCGAAATCATGTCGCCACAGTTTGGTGCATCACATTGGCACGGTAACTCTCCGAGCGTTCAAGCAAGTCTTCATGAGAGCCCCTATCGACACACTGGCCGGCTTCGATCAAGAAAATGACATCTGCCTTTCGAATTGTGTGAAGCCTATGCGCAATCGCGATGACAGTTATCCCCTTTGCCGCTTTTGCTAGTCCATCTTGGAGCAGCTTCTCCGATTCAGCATCGAGTGCACTTGTAGATTCATCAAGAATGAGTAGCTTTGGCTTGCGGACAAGGGCACGCGCAATAGAGAGTCGCTGCTTCTGACCTCCCGAGAATTGGTTTCCATTTGGACCACACATGGTTTTATATCCTTCCGGAAGCCCCTCAATTGTGTCATGGATATTAGCAAGCTTGCATGCCTCAATGATGTCTTCCATTGTCGCTTCTTGTCCGGGCTTTGCACCTAGGCCGATGTTGAACTCCACACTTCCCTCGAATAAGACACTCTCCTGGGGAACAAGTGATATCGTGTCACGGAATGATGGGTCTCGTGTTTTCGTTACATCAACGCCATCTATCAGGATTGAGCCAGACTCAGGAACATACAATCTTTCTGCAAGAGAAATGATTGTAGACTTGCCTGCTCCGCTAGGGCCAACAAGAGCACAGAATTGGCCCGGTTGGATGTCAACACTCAAACCATTCAAGACCTTCATGTCCGGGCGAGCAGGGTAGGCAAAGTGAACGTCGTGAAGCTGAACACTTGATGCTTTACCATCCGATTCGATTGCCTTGGAATCAACGGAGTACTCCAGATCTCCAGACTTGATAACGGCATTCGGAGCATGATCAGGAATTTTTCCTTGCATCTTATCGGAGCCCATCTCAATCAAGCCCAGGATTCTTGCCATCGCCGCTCTCGCTTGAGAAAGCTCAGGTGCGAGAGCGAACATTTGGCTCCATAAGAGGGCACTGACAAGCAGTGAAAATACCACGATCAAGAATTGAGTCTGGGTGTATGTGCCAGCCAGGATTTGCTTTGCTCCCCACCAGTATGCAAGAGCATTCACACAATTTCCAAGGAAGTATGTCGTGGATTGCCACAGGCTTGCTTGTAAGGTCACATTGAATGTTTCCTTTCGAGGGCCTTTCAGAGACTTGCGATATGCCTTAAGTGTCTCATCCTCCAGAGAGAGGGATGCGATTGTTTTGATAGACGTGATAGCTTCAACTCCGATATCGACAGAGGTAGCATATGCGTTCTCGTGGCGCTCTTCGAACTTGCCCAGAACATGAAGCTCCATAAGGCCCGCTCCAAGAAGGAGTGGTACCAATGAAAGACAGACGAGTGCGATTTTCCAGGCGATGATGTGTGTCAAGATGATGGCGGCAATAAGATTGATCGTGATAGAAAACAGTGTTCCGATGACGGATCCACTCAACCCAGCGAGAGCATTACCATCTCGAGTAATGTACGAGAGAAGAAGAGGAGGAGTTCGACCATTCGACTGATGCCATTGAAGATCTTGCTCAAACAGCGATCGGAATGACAATACTCGCACTGTATAAACGACCTTTTCAGAGACCCAGCCGAAGCCAGCCCAGCTCACGACGTTGGCAAAGAATTCAATGATGGCGAGAACGAAGAACATAAGCCCATAGAATCTGCCCTGAGATTCAATGTATTTTGCAGTGTTGCAAGGATCCAAGCTACCAATTGTATTTCCAAAGATCACGGCCTCGCCTGAGAATGCTCCTCCCACAATGCTCGCTCCAATGAGGGCAAGGGCGATAGTCAGGAGGTGCGGTCGCACTGTTGGGGCGTAGCCTTTCAACAAGGCCCAAAGAGATTTCGAAGGTGTCTCAGGTTCTTCCTCTTCTGGGTCGGCTTGCTCCTCGTCTGAGGATATAGGGCCTTCAGAGGTATGGGCTGCTTTCTCATCCAGGATTTCATGTTCGTGTGCAATCTCGCTCTTGGAAATTTCCACATCCGCAGCGGAGCTCTGGTCAGATTTGCTTGTACTATCTTGTGTGGAAGCAGAATCTGTCTTCTCTGATGAAGTACTGAGGGTCTGCAAATTCACCAACTCAGCGTACGATCCATTTTTGGCCATAAGCGTTGAGTGGTCGCCTTGCTCAACTATGTGTCCCTTGTGCATGACGATGATGTTGTCTGCACTTGTGATAGTCGACAATCGATGTGCAATAGTTATCACAGTTCTTCCACTGGCAATGTTGTTGATAGCCTGCTGGATTCTCTGCTCGCTGCGAGAGTCCAGAGATGCCGTAGCTTCGTCGAGGACCAGCACCGCTGGGTCTCGGACAAGCGCTCGTGCAAGGGAGATACGTTGTTTTTGACCTCCACTGATCAGTCTTCCACTGGAGCCGACGACAGTGCCAAATCCATGCTGAAGGCGAGAAATGAAACTCTCTGCGTCCGCAAGACCAGCCGCCTTTTGCACCAAGTTCACAATTTCGACCACTTTTTCTCCTCGGTTTTGCGCTTGAGTCATCAGATCCTTGCCTTCTCTAAGTTCAACAGCAAGCTCTTCTAAATCAGAACCGACAAAGACCTCTTTCAAGTGCGCATGCGATGGATTGCTAGAGTTCACAAGGCCGTGGGCAATATTTTCCAACAAGGAGCGGTCTAGAAGTGACGGTTCTTGTTGAACAAGACTGATGAAGCTTCTCAAATCTTTGACGTTAATTTCGCGGAGACCTTGGTCATCGAATGAAATCTGGCCATGGTTTGGGTCGTAAAGGCGGGTAACAAGGCCTGCAATAGTTGACTTTCCACTTCCCGACAGTCCAACAAGAGCCGTATGCTTCTTTGCAGGGATTTCAAGACTGATGTTGTCGAGTACTGTGATCTCTGGTCTGGATGGATACGTAAATGATACGTTTTCAAACTTGAATTTCCCTTCGGCCTGCAAAAGTCGCACACCTTCTGTCGATGTACCATCTATTTTCGGGATACGCTCGAGGTCCTCCCGCAGCTTGCTGTATGAGGCAACAGCTTGGATGAATAGGTGCAGAAAAGGCGAAACTTGACTGAAGAGTAAGGTAGCTACATGTGGGTTAGCCAAAGTCTCGCTTTAAGGAAAGACTCAATACGTACCTTCAATCAGAATGAAAATCACAGTAAATGTAGCGCCGACTGTAACCCCAGCGCTATCTGTAGACACTGACTTGGCCACCGTCTTACTTGCTTGCCAGAATGCCAATCCATTGGCACCATAGGCAACAAAATATAGAACTCCTGATTGAATTCCAACAGCTGCGGCTTTCTTGAGGCCTTCGTTTTCCGATGCTTTAAGTTCTTTCGAGAATTTCTTCTCCAAGCGATTGTTTGCACCAAATGCCTGCACAACCACGATATTGGACAACGCTTCCGATGCAATCGACGCAGCGCTGGCAGCATAATCCGACATCAACCCGGAATATTTTTCAATATAATGGCTGCCAACAAATGACATGAGAAGATATGCAGGGATCAGGGACAAGAGCATGGCAGCCAATTCCCAATATTTGATGAAGGCGACAATGTAGGCAGTTATGAAGAAAGAAATAGCCGAAATCACAATTCCTACTTTCTCGGAAGTTCCTGATCGAATTGTCTGGATGTCACTATTGAGACGCGATGCGACCTCACCAGGCGGAAGATTGTCGAAGTATGATGGTTCCTGTCGCAGCAAGTTCTTCAAGTAGGTTTCGCGCAAACGTTGAGCTAGGCGTGCACCAGTCATGGTCCAGCATGTAAGATGAACATAAATTAGGACAAACTGTGCAATCGCAAGATACACAATCAGCAAGATTTCATTGTTGATGGAGTGCTGTTCGGCGGCATTTGAAGCTGAGGTTGCCGTTCCTTCTTGCACGGAACAAGTTGCTGAATTGAAATCGTCGAGCAGTTGACCGAAAATTATTCCGATAATTGGGAATGGTACACCAGAGCCTATAGATGCAAAGAATCCAACCACTAGCATGAAAATATCAAGCTTTGATGGGTTGCAAGCTACCAAAAGGCTGGCATAGCCTCTGATCTTCTGGAAACCTTTCATGGCGGATGCAGTTGACGAGCTCCACACGCCACACGCGATTAATTGACCATGAAAATCTTGACACGGTGCGCGGATGTGCTGTGAGCAAAGTATCGCCTGCGATGGACACTCATACACGTCTTGTGAGTATCTTGAACCCAGTGGCCGCGTAGAAGGCGTGGGGTGTTAGAGGTGTTAGAAAGCTCGAACAAATTTCCTTGGCCCTTAGCTACAAATCTTATCAATCGATCAAAGCTATACTTGAACTGGAAGGCCATAGAAGCAACTCCATTTTTTTGCTCAGCGTGCTACTTCCGCAGATCCACATTCTGCAAACGTGGATCGGCGTTTCCTGCTTCCGAAGACTCGTTTTGCTGGCCTCGGGAGGAAAGCCCCGATGGGCCTCGATTCCACGCGACATCGGTCCACTGAGGTGTCAACGTCGTTGATCAGATAATTTCCATCCACTCGCTTGGACTAACGAAACCCCACAGTGCAGACTTCGAGTGGGACTACGGGGACGCTATCCCAATAGAGACTTTTACACGACTGTTCGGAGATACATTGCGTGTACTGCATGAACTGTGTATTACCGGTCGTAACTAGCCGTGACATGAAATTACGCCTATCCACCCGTTTCCCATTTCAACCAAGTAGGCAAGCTGAGACGGAGGCATTCAGTGAACGACGAGTCGTGCTCATGCGCGAGACACGATGAGTGGGTAAGAGGCTTGTGAGTCTTTTCTTGAGTTTCGCCCAAAATCGACGAATCGACGATGCTAGCAAAATATCTCGGTCTGGGCACGCGTGGCGTTCTATGGTTCGCCTCTAGCTTCGGATTAACCGAGATCAGATGTTCTCGTTATCGATCAGTCCTGCTTAGCGGTCGCTAGAAACCGGTATATCTTCTCCGTATAAGGGTCAGCGACTCCCGTGATCACCCTCTCATTTTCCCTCATCTGTCGTTTCCATATCGAGTTGCGACTTCACCATGGCAGTGGCTTCTAAGTTCAGCTCTGTCTTCCGTCGCCAGAACACCGAAGATACCACTCCTTCGGTCGACATGGCCACTACGGAAGAACCCAAGATGGAGACTTCAGTAGATGGTGCTACCGCCGAAAAGAATCAGAGTGCTGATGAACAAGGCTCGGGAATCCCTCCCATCAGCGAGGATCTTCAACAGGGTGTTCGAGATGTCGCAGCTATTACCAGAACTTGGTCCCGGTGGACTCTTGCTGCTGTTTTCATGAAGTAAGTTCAGATAATACCCTTGATCGGGTTTGAAGGAATGTGTCTAACATCTTGCGCCCAACCAGCATTTGGCTCCTGTACTTTGTCAACGCGTTTCAAAGCAATGTTGTCAACAACTTGATTCCGTATCTTACTAGCGACTGGGAATCGCACTCCTTACTCACATCCATCTATGTTGTGTCTGGTGCTATCACCGCCGCATGCTATATTCCCATTGGTAAGATCATGGATGTTTGGGGTCGTGCCGAGGGTTTCCTCATCATGACTATTATTGCGACCATGGGTTTGGTAATGATGGCTGCGACGCACAACCTCGCAACCTTCTGTGCTGGATATGTAAGCTCAATCCTGCATCAAGCTTTATGGTGTGATTTTGCTCATCAAATATATAGGTCTTCTACAGTCTAGGATTTGGTGGTATGACATACTGCGTTGATTTACTTACTGCCGACGCCTCCCAATTGAAGGATCGAGGTCTTGCCTACGCTTTCACTTCCTCGCCTTACATTATCACTGCATTCGGTGGATCTAAAGCATCTAACGAGATCCTCGATGGCATGGGTATGCGATGGGGTATTGGAATCTTTGCCATTATCTTCCCCGTCGTTGCGGCGCCACTGTACGGCATTCTGAAGTATAATCTTCACAAGGCCAAGAAAGAAGGACACATTGTCGCAGAAAGAAGCAACCGTACCATTCTCCAAAGCATTTGGTTCTATACCGTGGAGTTTGATGGTAAGTTATATTTCCTACTACTTCACGGTGACAACAAACTAACCAACTACTAGCCTTGGGCGTGTTGCTGTTCTCAGCTGGACTGGTTGTTTTCTTCCTTGCGTTCGATATCGCTGGTAGTGCACCAGATTCTTGGGCCACTCCATACATTATCGCCATGTTGGTTGTTGGCTTTGTGATGCTCTTTGTATTCGTCGCTTATGAATACTATTTCGCGCCCAAGCCTTTGTTCGGCCAAGCCTATCTGTGGAACCGAACAGTCGTCGGTGCTTGTGCTCTGGACTTCACATATCAGCTTTGCTACTACTGCTGGGATTACTACTTTACCTCTTTCCTGCAAGTCGTTAACAATCTGACTGTTGCCGAAGCTGGCTACGTCAGCAGTACCTTCGACATCGTCTCTGGCGTCTTGCTGATTGGTGTTGGTTTCTTGATTCGTCACACCGGTCGCTTCAAGTGGCTTCTGTGGATTGGTGTTCCTCTCTACATTTTCGCCCAGGGTTTGATGATCTACTTCCGTAAGCCAAATCAGTCTGTTGGATACCTTGTCATGTGCCAGGTATTCATTTCAATCGGTGGAAGTGTTTTCATCATCTGCGAGCAACTTGCTATTTTGGCTGCTGTTGATCAGCAATATTTTGCCATGGCCCTTGGTCTTCTCAACTCTGTTGGCACTGTCGGTGGTGCTGTTGGTGCCACTATCTCCGGTGTTATTTGGCAAAACACCTTCTCCAAGGCTCTTCAGATGAACCTTCCAGTCTCCGACCTAGCAAACTACGATGCCATCTATGAAGATCTCGACACACAGCTCTCATACCCCGTTGGCAATGTGACTAGAATTGCCATTCAAGAATCTTACGGCTATGCTCAGACTCGCATGTTGGCTGCCGGAACGGGAATTATGGTCCTGTGCTTTATCTGGGTTTTCATGATCAAGAACTTCAACCTGAAGGACAAGCCCCAGGTCGCAGGTGTGGTATTCTAAGAGGATATTGGTATATAGAAAGTGGTATATCACCATCGGTGTCATGATGTGGGTGGATCGGTTGGTGAAGGTCGGTCGGCGAGACTTATTTTAATGCGTAATAAAAGTTATCGGGGATAGAATGAACGATGTTTGCATACGAAATACTTTTTCCCTTAGATTTTCCATTCGTGTTCTATACCAAGATTTTACATTTTCCAACCTCGAGTCGGTAATCACAAGAGTATATGGGTTCGCGTTTTGTTCTCATCTCTGTAAATTTGTGTTTTATATCTCTCTACTCATGATCAATATTTTATTTTACTACTTTTTTTGCCATTAAAATGGTCCTCGATAATATCACAGTAGTAGTTCTAGATCTTGGTTCAATTACTAAAAAAAAAAAAACCTAGAGCTTGGCATTCCAAGCCGCGCGGTCGGCAGATTCTAGCGGACGCTCGCGCCCATCCCAGAAAATTGGGCAAAGCTGGAACCATTTTTCGCGGCTCACGATGGAATGCACGGATCTCTTGTGTCCAAGGTCAACATACTTGTCAATGGTAAGACCTTGTGAGTTCTCGTAGGATAAGATGATGGAGCCAGTTGCTCGTGGCTCTCCCACTGCATTCGCAGTGCGTGGGTCATCCAAGAAGCAGTAATGAATACAGCTTGAATACCAAGCGTTGACCCGCTTAGCACCACGGAAGGTCGCATCACCAACAAGAGAGTGGCGACCGCGATCGTAGTCCCCGGCGCTATAGTGAGCGCCGTAATGGTCCTCCTAAAGCAATGTCAGTACTGGTAATCAGTCCTATGTAACATGAAATTCTTACCTTCGCCCAGTACAGCTCGTAGTATGAGAATCGAGTCTCGTTAAAGCGCCCGAACAAACAAAGAACATGAGGGTCAAAGTGAAGTTTGCGCAAGTATTCGCGATGCTGATCTAATGTACCAGTTTCGTTCCATCCCTTCGCAACGCGAGGATCATTTTGCCAAGTATTGAAAAGCTTCAAATGCTCTTCGTCTTCCCAATTCACCACCTCTAGCGAGAAGTGCTCGTCAATCTCTGGGATATAACGGCTATATGCGATAGATCCGGGGTGTGGCTTTGGGCGGCGGACTGGGTGGCGGGTGTAAACAGGCTCTTCAGGGAACTTGCTCGTGAATTGGAAGTTTTCTGGCCATGTCGGATATTGAGCTAGTGACTCTCTGGCCGGGCCATCCGTACCCTCACCAAGGACCCAGATCGGACGAGGGCCTACTGGAGACGCAGCGCCCTGCCAAAAGGCGCTCCGGGAAATCAAAATCTCTTTTGCTTCGCCCTTTGCACCATGCTCCTTTGATCCCCACGGTTTTGGATGTGCGATAGCAAGACCAGTTGTAAGAAGCTCGGTCCGTAGAGTTTCTTTGTCCTTGCCCAGTAGGTTCACTCGGAAGTATTCATTTGTTGGATAGGCTAAAAATATCGCGTGCACAATTCCCCAAATTTGCCCAAGTGTAGGTAACTGCTCTTTCCATTCAAAGACTGTATATGGACTGCGGCGAGCTCGTGCCCATGATGTGTTGTCATTGGAAGGTGGTTGTTCGGACTCCTCCGAGAAGATCAAGTCGCGCCATGATAATGACTCGAGGTGCAATTTTTTGGGGAGAGGCTTGGCTGTTGGCGGTTGATGCTCAAGTGCGAGAACTCTTTTATCATCAATTGACCTTACTCTATAAGAAGTAAGAAAAGGATGCGGGAGCTTGACGGGCGGATAAATGTGCGGGTTGGCCATAATTGCGATTCGCGATCCACGTTTTCTTCTGAAGAAAAAATTATCAGATCTTGATTTCGTGGGACAGGAACTTTCTTAAACCAAATTCGTCTTATCTGATCCAGTGATGGGTCCGAAATTAGGCGATGGATGTTTAGTTCGTATAGTTCCCGCACCCGAGGTGCCCTAGTAGCCTTAACGAGCTTCCTATTTCGAAAAACGTGGAGTAAACCGAATAATATTTTGAGATTGAGGCGAATTTTTCTTCCTCCGGGTTCTGTGCCTGCCTAGACCGAGGTAGGCTCAAAGAGCCTTCACAAATGAAGTAAACAGTCCCGAGGGAATATCCGGTCTTCATGGTTCCACTGGAACCACTATCCCGAAAATCCGTGTTCGCATGCGCCACCATTTCCATAATACACAGAATATTAATTATGTTTTCTTTCATTCAGAAAATATTATAAACGAGGGGTCCCTGTATTATGCTTTTTTTATAGTATAGAAATTCTTTACAATGTCTTTAAGATCAAACCCCTCACAATATGCCCATTTCAATGTTTCCTTTCCTCATGAAAAGGTGGTCCAGGTTACCTTAAACAGACCCGAGAAACTCAATTCCATTAACAAAGAAACGAGCCGCGAGATTGCCAAGATATGGGAGCTCTTTGATGAAGATGAATCTCTATGGGTTGGGATTATTACCGGCAATGGGAGAGCTTTCTGTACTGGTGCGGACCTTGGAGGTCAGTATACCCCAAAGTCTTTCCTTTTTTACGATGAGACACCTAACTGACATGGCAAGTTTAGAATGGAACGAAATGGTCCGTTCAGGTGTAGTGAATGACATGTCACCGCCAGGTCTCGCCGGCCTGCCGCGTCGAAGTGGCAAAAAGCCTATTATTGCTGCTGTTAATGGGATATGCATGGGCGGCGGTTTCGAGATGATAGCAAACTGCGACCTTGTGATCGCATCTTCAACCGCCACATTTGCTTTGCCAGAAACAAAACGCGGGATAGTTGCGGTGGCTGGATCCCTGCCTCGACTGACGCGTACGATTGGTTTACAACGGACCATGGACCTCGTGCTAACCGGCCGCACGGTGCAAGCTAATACACTCCACGAATGGGGTCTTGTGACCCAACTAGTCGAGCCCGGCACTGATGTTGCGCAAGCTGCCGTGCAATTGGCGGCTCGGATATGTCAAAATAGTCCCGACTCGATGATCGTGGGTCGTTTGGGTGTTCGCATGAGCTGGGAAGCTGGAAGTGCCGAGGATACTGTGACTAAACTCGCGGAAGAGTGGTATCCACGTCTCTATTCTGGGGAGAATTTTGCGGAAGGCATCCGAGCATTTACGGAGAAAAGGTCGCCAAAATGGGTCAATTCGAAACTGTAACAGAAAAATAATTCAGACTAAGTTATCTTATCAGATGTGCTTATTGTTTTTTCCGGCCTGTAATTTATGATCCATGGTTTTGATTTGTGGGTTGTGAGAGACAAAGCAGACTCGAAATTTGTGCGGAGTGGCTCGATGCGCCACTATTTTAAAATATACTGAAAATCACGGCTTTCATATGAGCGGAAGCATAGGTCTAGAGCTATGAGTCTCGATAACGAGTCCTAGTTTAAGCCTTCGTAAGCGGTAAAAGTTCGGGCATAAAGGGACAGTTAGCGGCATTCCCCGCCCGTAGCGTATATTACATCCCACAGCACAATACCAAAAGTACGGTTGTAACTTACATCTCGATTTAATACTAGTCGTAATAAGGGGCACCCATCCTTGAATTCACAGGGCAGTGAAGAGAATTATTCCAGAACCATGGAGGACAGCTTTGAGCTAGAGACGGATGAATTAGGCTTCGCTAGGACCCTGAGTTGAATTATGGACTCAACTCGAAATCAAATCTGATAAGATTATTTTTACGTAATTCAAGAAGGGGTGTTTCGAAGTCACCGGGTGCCGTGGGAGAGGCAAAATAGAGCTTTGAGCTCCTCGGTTGTGCATGTTTCATGAACCTTGGAGTAACACTTGCTGGGTCTCATTTCACATACTACGCTTTCTGAAGAATTTTGAATCTGCTCATAACGCCATACTTGGACCACTAGGTACAATTCCATAAGAGAAACATCCGAGCAAACGGCTTCAATAAATAACATACACAATAAACCTTGATGCCTTGCATATCGGCAATATTCTACTTACAGTCCTTGCTGTGGCATGAAATATTCAAAACTCAAAGCTTGCGCCATCCACGCGTCCAAATCCCATTGCTCTATCAGTTGCTCGGGTCTTTGAGCCAGAGTTGCCGGCTGCATATTGTCCTACTGCTTTATTTCTGCGAGCATTCTTTCGTGCCCTTTGCTCGCAAGATTTCCCGCCCGTTTCATGACCCTTAACACGTCCAGTCCCGTCGAGTACATCGTAAGGTCGTCTTCGTCGTTGTTGAAGCTCGTCGGGCGTAATCCATTGATAGTCATGGCAAGGGAGAGGATGGCAAGGCCTGAGAAAAGATGGGTGCTATCCCAGAAGCCAAATTTTGTTGCTAGCGTGAGAACATGGATATGGAAGACAGTTACAGGTCTAAACTAACCGACTCTTTCTCTCTTCCAAAGTCCGATCATGATGCTCACATTTGCGCGCGCGGCACGAAGGCATCTATTGCTGAATTTTTCTAGTCTGTTTACATCACCGACTTCATCTGATATTATGCAGGTCACTTGCTTCAGAAAGAAATGTCGAAGAAGGATGATAAACCACTAAGTCGAAAACTTTTGTTACTTTTGACGGGCTTGGCGACTCTCATAGCAAGAATAGAGACCCACCTGGTTGCAGCGAAGGTACAGTGATGCCAGGGACCTCATAGTCGGTAGCCTCACCATCTCATCTGGTAACCCCAGCTCACGGTTAAACAACATTTAGCCGGGTAAGTTCCTCGTCAAGGATTCTAATTTAGCCAATATTGGTCCTGCGCGTCGCTCTATTTCTAGGATATCATCCCTGGTAGACTGCCACGAGTCGATGAAAATATCCGCCTCGGCCTTCATCATGGTGACTTGGATGCGCGCCCGGAAAATGTCTGCCTCGAAGAAATTTTTACTTTCCTCGAAGCTTAGAGAATTATCACTTGGATAGTCGATCTCAATCTGCGTAGACTGGAAAGATGGTAGAACACCCATCTCGCTACTTGTCATCTTGTCGAGACAGTAGCTCGTCCAACACACGCGTTTACGATGCTCTTTCTCAGAGGGGGGATATAATAAGACTGGTGCCGGCTTTTGGAGTCGAAGAAGGCTGCAAGTCCTTGCACTCATTCCTGCGTACATGTAGGCTGTGCTTTTGCGGTTGAGTGAGTAGGAGTAAAAGGTCTGGCACCTGGTGTTAGCCTACACCATGATCCACTCATCAGATATGACATACCGCTAAATTCAGGATCTCAACTTGATCCACGGTAGGCTACTCATATGGTAGCTTTAGCAACAAGAGAGCCTGGTCAAAAAAATCTGCTCCGGGAGCCGGTGGCAGTGGAGGCTCCTCATTACCAGCTTCTTCTTCATCCGAGGCACTCGCCATCGTAGCAAGGTTGATAGAGGCAGCAGGACACTGTACGAAGGTCTCTCCCAATGCAAAAGCAATGAGCATACGACACAAGCAGATTCTATCACGCGCTAGGGGTGACTCCAGTGACATGTATGTCATTTTCATTCGCTCTTTGAACGTTTTCCATTTGAACCAGTGAAATCATGTCCCATGTATATCTCAACCTGGTCCAGCAGATGACAGGCGTATGGATATGGCGGGAGATTGATGCTTATCTGGGGGTCTATTGGCGAGAAGGAGCGTTTAGGCGGCCAGGAAATAATCCACGCTTACGGTATGTCTTCCTTGATTGTTTCAAGTTTTATTGAGATGGTTTGCTTATGGATTTGGCAGGTACCGGTGGTGGTGGATATGTGTTCAGTTTCGGCGTGGCCAGAGCTGCAGCCATGCTGGTCAATGATGTCGTCTTCACGCCTCCACAGGCAAAGCTATAGATTTATACTAGACGTTGAGGACTGCTGATAAATTACATTTTTACGAGTCTCTTCAAGTAAGTCACGCAAGCCGAATTACGGCACAATCGTCGTGAGCTGTGCATGCCGTCTAGTCAGTGCAACTTGCATATTGCTGAAGTTCGGGCCCAAGTTGCGATTCCACAAGTCCTATCATTTTGCTATTTGTTCAGAAAAAAAATCTTGGAAGCAGGCTTAAGCCCATTCGTTCAATTATCAGCAAGAGGAAAGTTGAGCTGCTATAGCACATCCGTCCAAGACAGTCTGATCAGTTCCGCTCTGAATCATGTTTACTACGTTTGCCAAATCAATCACTTTTACCTTCACTTACTGGTTTGACTTACTCGTTGGGGTAGTCAGCTCCCATTTTCTCGGGGTTGTGCTAGATAATTCGGATAATCAGCGTTTGCCAGATCTGCAGAGGCCCTCCCCCGCACGCTGATCTCGAGCTCGGTTATGGCCGCTGGATATTTTATTGGCTGCTTCAAGGACCCTTCTCACGTGCATAATTAACTAGTTCAGAGTAATCATCGCTGTCTACCCAATCAAAAAAAAGGGGTATTGTCACTGGCAAAGATGTTCAACTCGCATCCCGCATTCCTGGCCCATGCAACTTCCCCGCATAACCAAGACTGGGTCCGGGGTCGGTCTGATGATCTCTATTTCTGAGAAGCCATAATCTTGGTCTTCACGGAGTACATACGCTGTGATAGGGAGTCGTGACCTCATGGTGCATACTTGGCGATGGATCTAATGCACCTGTTATCATGGCTTTAGGGCTTTCCGGCTCGGTTGCGGCGCTTCTAGTATGCGGTAGTTCAGCTTATCTCTGCAGCGAGAAGTATTTCACCCCAGTAGATCTAGATTCTATCGCGCTGATTCGTGGACTACATGCCTGATAAGCCCTCGTGTTAGTTCATTTCATGTAGATTTAGATTGGGGGCTGTCTATCTCCCATCATAAAGGCGACCCTACTTCCCTCCATATTCACCGGAAGTGCTCTCGGTAGTGCTCTCGGACTTCTTTCCCACCAAAATTTTCTCTATTCTTGCGGGATGTCCAAAGTCTAGGGGCCGAGGGAGGGCTGCTTAGGAGGAAGCTACGATCTGATCTTTGCCGAATTGGGCTAGTGCAATGTTGATTTCTGTCAGCTGTGATTGGTCAAAAGTAGATGAGCGGCCACGGGCCTCAACGAGAGCCAATCAGCGTCCCTCGTTGGGCTCGTGGCTTCGAGGGGAAGGGTTGGAAAGGGAAGGCGCGAGAGACGTAGAGGCGTAGAAGGCAGTCGCGTGGCAGTAATCGTTCGGTGAGTAATGAGTAGTGAACTTGCACTTAGCGTCGCTTGAAATATAGCTGCCCCTCTCTCTTCTTCTCCCTCCTACACCACCCCGACAACTTTGTAACTCCTCACCCCGCCGATCAGACTGTCTGCCGATAGGCGCTATCTCGCACCTGTCGTAATGGACGTGGAAAGCTCCGCTGCAATCGCCCGAAGCGAGGCTTTGGGGAAGACCAAGTCTGCTGAAAGCCCGTCAATACCGGAAGAAGACCGCTCAATTGGCCATGGAGATGTTCTCGGCAGTGAGAATGTGGACCAAGTATTGGCGGCCAAGATGAACTTGGTCAACGATGTGAGTTTGCTATCGGAGCGCGAGCTTGAAAGGAGAAAATGCGCAGGCTAATCCTAAGCTCACCACAGGCTATTGACGAGATCGGATTCACGCCTACGCATTGGAAGCTGTTCTGTCTTAATGGCTTTGGCTATGCAGTTGACTCTTTAATCCTGTTGATTCAGTCCATCATCACCACACAGGCGCAGTACGAGTTCCATCCCAGCTTTGATACCGGATTGACAATTGCTGTGTATGTTGGGATGCTTGTGGGCGCTATCTTTTGGGGGTTCTCTGCCGACATCATTGGCCGTCGATTCGCCTTCAACATCTCCCTTTTCGTCTCCTCGATTTTCACTGTAGTGGCTGGCGCGTCTCCTACTTGGATAGTTCTGGGCTTGTTTACTTCTCTGAGCGCGTTTGGTGCCGGTGGAAACTTGGTCCTCGATACCACTGTGTTTCTTGAATATCTGCCGAGCAGGCATCAGTGGCTTTTGACTTTGATGGCCGCATGGTGGGGTGGGTTCTCCAGTCTCCTCAACAAATATTTACTTTTGACTAACACGAACCGGTACAGGTCTTGGTCAGTTAATTGCCGGTCTTTTCGCTTGGGCCTTTCTCCCCAACTACTCGTGCGGTGCTCCGCCTGCTGTTTGCACTCGAGACAATAACCCCGGATGGCGTTATGTTTGGTACACTTCTGGTGCATTTGTATTTGTTCTTTCGGTGCTGCGTGTCACTATCATCCGGCTTGAAGAGACTCCTAAGTTTCTGCTGGCGGAGGGCAAGGACGAAAAGGCTGTTCAAGTTCTGCAGAACATCGCGAATAAACACAACCGGCAATTCAGTCTAACTGTTGAGCAATTGTCCGCATGTGGAACTACTGCAGTGCGCAGCGCAAAGTCAAGTGGGCTAGCTCTGCGGCTCATTTCTCTGAAGGAAGTGGGATTCCATTTCAAGGGGCTCTATGCGACCCGCAAAATGGGATTGTCTACTTCTTTGGTCTGGTTCTCCTGGTTGCTGATCGGATTAGCATATCCTCTCTACAACGTGTTTCTACCAAAATACCTTGCAACTCGCGGCGCCAAACTTGGAGAAGACAGTGACTTCATCACATGGCGCAACTATGCCATCAACAATACTTGCAGTATCTTTGGTCCAGTTTTGGCTGGTGCTATGTGCAGTTCACCATGGCTTTGGGGTCGTCGCGGAACTATGATCATTGGTGCTTTGGTTACTATGATTTTCTTCTTCTGTTACACCCAGGTGCGCACTGCTTCGCAGAATTTGGGCTTTACGTGTGCCATCTCATTCTGTGTCAACATCTACTACGGCACGCTTTATGCGTACACACCTGAGGTTAGTTTCCATTTAGATTGATTCTTTGGAACCCTTTAATAACCCTGATCAGATCTTCCCATCGGGCCATCGTGGCACTGGAAATGGAGTTGCCATTGGTCTCAATCGACTCATGGGTATTGTCAGCGCACTTGTCGCCCATTATGGTGATGTGAGTAGTGAGCTCTATATATGCTTTTTAGCCTTTGCTAATCATCTGGACAGACTGCCACTTCCGTGCCGATCTACATTTGCGCCTGTTTGTACATTGTGATGGCCATGGTTGCTGCGGTCATGCCCTTTGAGCCGTTCGGCCGCCGAAGCAGTTAAATCACTTTTCTCCTAAGACAGCTATCCCGATACATCAGCTGGCTGCTCACGGGCTTCTGGAGGTGCCTGAGGTACTATGCCTCAATAACGGGAGACTTCTATGCGCCGAGTATCGATGAACTTTATGTGGTCCACTGGCATTCTCCTCGAAAGGATGAGAAAATACGCCATTATGCCGTTGGCCAGATAAATTTGAGAAGTATTACCCTTCTCTGTCGTCTAATCCTTGAGCAATTCGGACTGCTGCAGTCACCATTGGCTCAATTTGGAACAGCACGTTTGGTACATCTCAAAGTGATCACTACGGATGATCAGTAACATGAATAGCCATATTTCGAGAAAATTGAATGATGAAATGATATGAAGCCATGAAGAACAATAAATGGGTGGAAATGCACATAACTAGCTTGGGCATATCGTGAGCTATTATTGCATGAGTGGGGGTTCTTCCAATCTAAGAATAACGAGATAAGCACACAATATGAGCAAGCAAACACCACGTTAATATAGCATCGGACTTTACTCCGAAATTTCTGTCTAGTTCTAACCCCATCCATAAAGCTTATCGGGTGCTCCAAATCGTTGCCAATCGAGCGTCCAGCGGCCCTGGCCGCAATTGTCCGACTCTCTTATCTCCCCGCAGTTCGGAGCGACCCCGACTACCCCGACAAGAACTCCAAGTCAAGGACGCGACCTTCTCCTTCCAACTTCTTCCTCTCAACCACAATGGCGACTTTTCTGAAGAAACCACTGAAGCTTGCGCTGGTGCAGCTTGCATCCGGTACGTCGAGACCTTCGCCCAACTGACGTTTACCAGCAATTTTACTCCATGGCTAATAACGACTCGTATAGGTGCGGACAAGGCTGCGAACCTTTTGCACGCTCGGAGCAAAGTCCTGGAGGCTTCCAAAGCCGGCGCACGTCTTATAGTGCTCCCAGAATGCTTCAACTCGCCATATGGAACGCAATTCTTTCCCAAATACGCCGAAACCCTTGATCCCTCGCCGCCGACCAAGGAACAATCACCATCCTTCCACGCCCTTTCGGCCCTCGCCGCCGAAGCAAATGCATACCTGGTTGGAGGCAGTATCCCAGAGCTAGAGACTGCCACCAAGAAGTACTACAACACCTCACTAGTCTTCTCTCCCACCGGAGCGCTGATCGGCACCCACCGCAAAACCCACCTCTTCGACATCGATATCCCAGGCAAAATTCAGTTCAAGGAGAGCGAAGTCCTGTCACCAGGAAGCCAGCTCACAGTGATTGATCTTCCGGAATATGGCAAGATTGGTCTCGCCATCTGTTACGACATCCGTTTCCCAGAAGCTGCGATGATCGCCGCCCGCAAGGGCGCTTTTCTTCTCGTTTACCCCGGCGCTTTCAACACCACCACGGGTCCATTGCATTGGTCGCTTCTTGGGAGGGCTCGTGCTGTTGATAATCAGTCTTACGTGGCGCTTTGTTCGCCTGCGCGGGACCCTGAAGCCGGGTACCAGGCCTATGGGCACACTCTGATTACGGACCCGAGTGCGAAGATCTTGGATGAGGCGGAGGAGAAAGAGACGATTATCTATGCGGACTTGGATAACGAGACTATCACGAGTATCCGGAAGAACATTCCTATCTACACTCAGCGTCGCTTCGATTTGTATCCTGATGTTAGCGGTGAGGGGTCGAAATAGATAGAATCGTTAGATCGTGGTGATTTGTCAATGAAAATACGTGTACCAGCGATTTCCAGTATTTGAAGACAGAAGAACAATAGCATTTCATTGAAATAGTAATAAAGACTATAACAACAATAATGATTAGTAGAAAAGCACCAAAATCAAGTGGGTACCCTACTCGACACCTGAGGCAAAAGTTCGCGGGCGGCCCAAGTATCATGTGACCCTCGACCAACCAAAGCCGCCCATTGCTCACCGCCGACATAAGCGAGCCACACTCATCCGCGGCCACAAATCGAGAATTTCCTCTCTTCGAACAATTCCGCCCACAGTCGACACCGTCCCCAGCAGTGAGTCGCCCACGACACCTCTCGAATTCCTCCTCCAGCACATCGCTCATCAAGTTCTAGAAATGTCCAACGAAACCGCCGGCAAGAAGGGCCACTCGGCCATCGACGACGTTGTCTCCCGCGAGTACACCATCAACTTGCACAAGCGCGTATGTTGAACACCCCATCCCTAAGACTGTGAAATTCTGCGGAGGCACAAATGGACAGAGAACACACTTCTCCTGAAATACGGAGTCTTTGATTCTTTCTTCGAGAGGTCATTGATGTGTGTGCGTGTGTGTGGGCATGACGAGGCATATCTTTTCACTCGAGGCTTTTTTAAAGCTTAGAGGGAATTGATCTGTCTCGCCGGCCTTGACACCACTAAACATCTTCGACCGATCTGTGGGCAACCACTGGACGGCCTCCCTGCACGACTGGGAACAGCTGCGCATTTTCGCCATCGCAGCGGCAATCCAAGAAGAAGACAGTTTTATGAAGTCCACCTCCATGGCTTTGGCCAGCAGAACATCGCAGAGCTTGGCTCATTCTGATGCTCCGGACGGAAGACTAATCTCGCCTTCTTGGTTATAGACCCACGGTGTCAGCTTCAAGAAGCGTGCTCCCCGCGCCATCAAGGAGATCCGTGCTTTCGCTACCCAGGCCATGGTAAGTTCTATTTCAACCCATCGACAATCTTTTTGATGTTTGGAATCCCAATTCTCATTGACTTCCAGGGTACCACCGATGTCCGTCTCGACCCCGCCTTGAACAAGAAGGTCTGGGAGGCCGGTGTCAAGGGCGTTCCATTCCGTCTGCGTGTCCGCATCTCCCGTAAGCGTAACGACGAGGAGAACGCCAAGGAGAAGCTCTACTCCCACGTCCAGGCTGTCAACGTCAAGTCCGCCAAGGGTCTGCACACCGCCATTGTTGATGACGCATAAGCGTGCGGTCTTCCGTCGGTGTTTGCTTCATTAATTCCATGATACTCTTGGGGTTCGGTCGGGGCTTTTCAAAATAAAAATACCTTTTTGTTCATCTATACATGTGTTTCGTTCTCGTAGTGTAGATGTTTCTTTTCCTGGACAATATCTTGAATGAGTTTTTCGTGGTATTACCGTTCACTTTACACGTTGCGTAGCAAAAATTATAAACATCTCGCAAGGCTTGACGAGGATTATTGCTAAACTTGCTGATACGAGAAATGGGATGAGATATTGACAACATTCAGATAATGGTATTTTACATCATTCGCGCCTTGATTCTTGATGTCTTGAACTTGGTAAAAGAAAACTCTGGTAACTCCTATTTTACATTGCTTGCGAACTGAATGACTTCTTTAATCTTACCATGGGCATAACGTATTGGACAAACTCCGCCTTGATGCGTATAGTCCATGCAAGCCCAATGCTCGGGCGTAGGATGAGCAATAAACAACATAACATTTCGATCTTAGTTCTTGATTTCCTGAATCTTATCGAAGAACTCTTGCGCAAGGTCTGCCTTAACGCGGATAGCCCAGTGCTCGACTTTAGAGTCGGCAGTCGGGACGAACAACTGGACAGAGGCAGCGGCTTTCTGGTAATCAAGATCCTTCTTAAGGAATGTGTTGACGACGATGTTGCCGCTGGGCTCAATGCGGAAGAGAACACGGGATTTTCCGCTGGTCTTGTGCTTCAACAGCTTGACAACTCCGGTGCCCTGGGAGGTCCATCCTTTGTCGAGCTTGAATGCACGAGCACGGGCTGTGAAAACCAAGTCCTCGTCTTCTTCGCCAGATGTTTCGTTGGCAAGGCTCTTGAATACAGAGCCTGAGGTGGTTTCGTCGTCACCACCTTCGGCCCCTTCATTGGATGCCTTAGCCTCTGTTTCTGTCTTAGCGGGGGCAGCAGTGGCGGGCGTGGTCGAAGTGGCCGCACTGCTCTCCGAGAATTTGATGGGAGTGTTTGGGTTCCAGGTGTTGTTGACTGGAGCTCCAAACGACGGAGTTGCGCTTGGGGTAGTGGAGCCGAAAAGGCTAGTTTTGGGTGGAGTTTCAGAACCCTTGCTGAGAGAACTGGCGAATGAATTTGCTGCAGGGGCAGGACTGGCCTGGCTCAAATTGGCAAAAGGATTGGCCGCGGCGGCCGGAGTGCTTTTGCTAAGAGACGCGAATGGGTTCGCAGGAGCAGGGCTTTCTTTATTAAGAGAAGCGAAAGGATTTGCGGATGCTGAGCTTTCCTTGTTCAAGGAAGCAAAAGGGTTGGCAGCCCTCTCGCTCGGAGGTGCTGGAGAGTCGATGCGCTCGAAGAGGCTCTTGCCCGCAGAGGCAGTGGGAGCTGGAAGTGGGGTGTCCAGACTAGATTTGGGTGTTCCCTCCTCAGAAGACTTGGAGCGTTTGGGTTTGGGATCTTCTGTCGAGTTGTCTTCGCCCTCATCTGACTTGCGTCGCTTGGCCGAGGCAGTCTTGTTCTCGTCATCGGACCCATCGCTATCTTTCTCAGTTGGCTGGGGTGTTGCAGACAACCGTCCAAAGATGTTATCGGTTTTAGTAACCGGCTTACTGGATGACTCAAAGATAGATGCGGCGGGAGATGCGGATGCAGTGTTGGAGTCGCCGACGGCAGGAGGCAAAGCAGCGGGGGCATCTGCGTCGACAAATTTGAAGCCTTCGCCCTCAACCCAAACGCTTTTCTTGTTTCCGGCGGCTTCAAGCTTAGCACGCTTCTCACGCTGTTGTTCAGCATCACGGCGTTCCCATTCGGCTTCGTCATCTTCGTCGGAGTCGAAGTCCTCAGCCTTGCGTTTGGCTTTCTCTGCTGCTTCGTTTTCTTGTGCTTTCTTCTTGAACTGAGCCATAAAATCAACCGCACCAGATGCACCTCCAAATTTTGGAACTCCCGAGGGTGCGGCAGCAGGGGTGCTTGTAGGTTTCGCGTTGCTGAACATATTCCCAGTGGGATGCGCAGCGGCGGGCTGGGTGCTAGAGTTCAAGTTCCCAAACATATTGGGGGGGTTGGTTGTAGTCGATGCTCCAGAGCTTTGCTTTGAAGCAGGCACAGGAGACGAGAATGACTTCGCGAAGATGTTAGATGTTGCAGAACGATCCACATCATCAACGACTGCGGGCTTAACAGGTTCAGGCTGTTTGGGCTCGGGCTTGGCGAGCTCTGCAGTGTCGACGGGTGACTTTTGCATAGCTTCCTGTATTTCCTTTGGCACCGCAACTGGCTTGCCAAGAGCCTCGCGAACTTTCAGATAAAAGACGATCGTCTCGTCAAACGCGTGGGTGCCGGGGTCGATATTCGCAATTTGCTGCTTGAAAGCGATATCAAGTGTTCGGAGCTTCCATTCTATCTCGCACAGATCCTTAACTTCTTGGCTGGCATCGCCGAAGTCGGGCGTAGGAATATTGGTAATCTTCTCATCAAAAGACTTAGGGGCAGATTCTTTAGTTCCGCTTGGGGCAACCGGCGCAGGAGCCTTGGGCGCAAATAGATTGGGAGTAGGCGCAGCAGCCGGAGCTGGCTCGGCCGGTTTGGGTGCGAAAAGATTTGAGGCAGGTGTTGGAGCGGTAGATATGGCAGGCTCGGGTGCCTTGGGGGCGAAGAGGTTGGCAGCGGGAGCGGGAGCATTAGCTGCGGGTTCAGTAGGCTTGGGAGCAAAGATGTTATTCGAGGGAGCAGGCGATGGCGAAAATGGCGTCGGCGCTGCGGATGGAGCAGAAGCTCCAGCAAAAAGATTGCCAAATGGCTTAGGCTGGTCGGCTGTTTTATCAACCTCTTTGACATCGATCTTTGCAGGTTCCGAGGGCTTGGGAGCAGCATTTCCAAATGAGAAGGGAGCGGCAGGGGCAGGGGAGGCCGCAGAAGTGGAAGCTGACAAAGCTGAAGCGCCTGTAAACAAGGACCCAAATGGTTTTGCGGGTTCCGGTTTCCCATCCACTTCCTTTGCGCCTGCGGAGCTAGAAGCATTTGACGCTGCCCCAGAAAACAAGGAGCCGAATGGTTTAGACGAATCGGCTTGACCATTCACAGACGTTGTGCTTGCAGGCTCAGGGGCCTTTGGAGCATTAGAGAACAAACTTGGAGTCGAGCCAGCCGATGAAGAAGGAGCACCAGTAAAGATAGACCCAAATGGATTCGCTGAGTTCCCGGTCTGCGCAGTATTTTTTGCTGTGTCGCTCGAGGGCTCCGGGGCCTTGGGTGCGCCAAAGGAAAATGCGGGTGCTGATGGTGCAGCCGTAGCCGGAGTCCCGTTGTTAGACTCGGATGCAGATGACGTAGAAGGGTTTGTTCCAAAGAGTCCAGAAAAGGGCTTGGACGGGGTAGCGCCAGGCGCTGATGATACAGGAGCGGCAAAAGCTGGTTTTGCTGCAAAGCCTTCTGGCTTATCACTAGAAGGCTTCTCCGCAGAGTTGGATGAAAAGCTCAATCCACCAAACGGATTACTTGTCTGCGCAGCGGGGTTCGGAGAAAATAGGTTTGGCGTGTTAGAGTTAGAGTCTCCGAATATGTTGCGATTTTGAAATGAGGACGACGCGTTGGAGAATGCTGGATTGGGCTTGCCCTCCGGTGACATTTGCATCGAGTCGGTAGGCGCGTTGTTCGCGAAAGGCTGGCCAAACATACCACCATTCGTGGCAGGCGGAGCTGCAGTTTGCTGAGCGCCGAAAGAAAAAGCAGGCTGTGCTTGGGCCGGTTGGGAGGGCTGGTTGCTCCCAAATCCTCCGAAAGAAAATCCAGTGCTGGGAGTCGACTGAGAAGCAGGCGTGCTGCCTGAATTAAAGGAAAATTGATTATTAGTTGCATTATTTCCCGAGAACTGAAGATCCGGGGTGCCGTTAAAAGAGAAGGGGTTTGAAGCAGGTTGACCAGCTGTATTAGGAGCAGCGCTAGCTCCAGGGAAGCTTTGGCTTTGATTCTGACCGAATGAGAACCCAGACGATTGAGTCGAAGGTGCAGAGAAACCGGTAGGCGCGAAACCGGAAGAGAACGAGGGAGCTGATTGCCCAGATGACATGGACGAAAAATTACCGGCAGATTCATTTCCAAAGGTGGGAGTAGTTCCGCGAGGTCGTCGTTTCACTTCTTTGATCCTTTTAATGAAATTCGTATTAGTTTGTTGACGCGACGCGTTATTCTTGGATGGGCTCTTGGATGGGCTCTTGGATGGACTCTTGGATGGACTCTTGGATGGACTCTTGGATGGACTCTTGGATGGGCCATCATCGAAGGCTTTGACAAGCTGAGCTTCTCGGTGGACGTAGGGCTTGTACTCAGGCCCTGGAACAGGCATCTTGATAGGGATTGGTTTGGCCATCTTGCGAAAGAGCAGCAGTAGTGCAAGGGCGGTGCAGAACAACATGGGTAAACAAGACACTCCAGAGTTCACGCGTGGGGTTGTGGGAAATAACTTGGAGAGGTTTGGGAGTGGGATAGAAGAGAAGAGGCGGGAGTTATGAAGAGCCCAGTAAACATCAACAAACCCAGTCGCATGCTGTTGAAGATGGCGACTTTCCACATGATTGTTTTGGTCCCCCACCCGGCCTCATCTCATCCTCACTCTTGCCAACGCCACCTTCCACCCGGTTTATTTTGGCAAGCCAAACGCGACCAGAGCAAGAATAATAAAGAAAGAAACAAGAGAAAAAGTTCTTTACTTACTTGCGGTTTGCCAGTTGAGCAGCTGTAGCCCGCTGGGGCTTCTCGTCGGGCGTGCTCGCCATCCCAAAGCCAGTTCCCATCTCCTCCTTCCGCATATGATCTCCATATGCCCCGCGTTTAGACATTGGCGTTGCTATTTATGAGACCCTTTTTACAAGAGATAACAACACAGCTGGGCAGATGCCAACTGCAAGGAAGCTATTCGACTGCCCAAGTAGGTGAAACGCTTCCAATTCAGCTCCAAAAGATGCGCCGGAAGATCTGAAAACGTCTGCAGGTCCTTGAATATTACCAACAAGACCTCAAAAGCAGTGTCCAAGATTATTCCGGTCGATCTCGCGAATCCTGTCCCGCTCGTATGGATATCGGGTCGGTCCGAGTTTCTTGTGCGTTGCTGTCTCGTGGTTGGCGAGAATTTGAGCTCACACGACTTCAGCGGCGCGATGAGCTATCAGCTTCTACGCGTGAATCCGGGGTTGAAGTCGCGTGGAGGGTGCATAAATCGATTACCATCGGCCAAACTCGATGATAGCTTGCGATATGCGCAGTTCCGTGACACGGCTGTTCGCGACCCGTCGCGCCGACGTCCACACACACACGAGGGCCAAGGGCTCGCGGAGAAGAGAAGCTAGGAACGACTTCTGTTCTCAAGAGGCGGACGCTGCGATTTTCCAAGAGGATGGCGTGAGGTTTTCGAGGGGAGGTGATGGCCGTAGGGATATTTTTTTTTTCCAGTGAGGCGCGGAGAGTGTCAGCAAACCTGTGCAGGTCACATGATCCTAGTCTTGGCAGTAGGGGCGCAAAACAATGACAGCTTGCTTTCTTCAGGTACCTGTAGCTATTAAAAGAAAGACAAAGCCTGTCAAACACTAAGCCCATCGCGTCAAGACCCGTTATGATCCTTTGTGTTGGCATATTACCTCGCTGGACAAACACGCTCAAGTCTGTTTGCTTGGTGGGCTGGTTCGTGCACGGAGCACTACTTGTAAGACTCGGCTTCGATCGCGGAGCACCTCTCCACGCCAAGATTTGGCTAGTCTATGGATCTGAAACGACAGAGTAAGAAAGCAGATTGTTTTGATCAAGTATTTCATCCTCAAAATGTACACACAATGCCCAATGCATCGGTCTCCGTAGAAGTATCCTGCATTATTCCTTGCGCCTGTCTATTCCAAGTCACGATAACCCAAAGAGAGCAAATGAATGAACAGGCGTCCACCTCGCCCAAAGCTTCTTGAATCTTACCTTTTTTGGAGAGATCTCCGTCCAAATTTCTTCGTCTGCCGATGCTCGAGGTGAATGACCTGCCAAATTCGGTCTGAGAAGATGGAATTTTCGTCTAAGAGCGTCGGTACCTCTGAAGTATATGTTCAATTCCCAGGGTTGCTTCCAACCTTCCAAATTTGGAAGCGATGTGACTTGGGACTCGCTAAACTTTACATTATTAGCCAACAGTCTGGCAATACATGTAAAAGAGCCTGTACATGTACCTATAGAGCGAGCCCTTTAGGTTTCTAAAGGAGCTGGTACGCTCGTAGTCCTAGGGCGTGCTACTGTTGATTGAGAATTAGCCGTGGTCACGTGACAACCATACGCGTGAAGCCAAAAGAACTGGAAGTTTAAGGACCGTCGTAGCATCGCTAGATATACATGAGACACCATTTGAGGCATCCCCATGAGAAGAGCCAATAGCACATGATATGATGCCCATCCTTTGAGTCGCTGAACAAGATTTCGCTCTTCCATCCCCACGGTGTTTCATCTGTCGCCCACGGCTTCTACCGTGTCCACCAGGCCCGTGACAGCGCCTAACGGAACATCTGTTTTTGTATTCTGTGCCGCCAACAGGATTATCCCTAGCCACAGGCACTTCCTTCGAGTGGCTATTCCAAACCATGGTGAGACTGGGCAGGATTAGAACGGGGTTCTCTATTACCGGCCATGTACGGAATACGGTCTTGGGACGACTCGAGCAGACCGGCCAACAGCCGACTCTGCAACCATCTGCATGAAATTTGGCTTGAACATGGGATTATCCGTACGATCTGCATATCTTCTGTGCCGAGCATGGACCTCTGCTGGTCCAAACTCTTCCGAAGCCCTACAGACCCATTTTAGAGCGCTATGCTGATCGCGGGCCTTGCTTGCTCCGGGGCATTCCATCTAATCGCGATCGGACAGGCCGGTTTTAGTGCCGCTTAGTCTTGTTTTCCAGTCTTGAGTCGCGGGGCACGCCCTCCTGATCCCCCGCCCTCATTTCCTCAGATCAATATCCCGTCGCGCGCCCGTCGTGGCTAGGTGCAAGCCCCGAGTCTGGTCATCCTGCAGGATGATTAGTGCGCTCACGACTGTCACGACTGGAGGGATACTTGTGTTGCAGGGTTACCCCGTATCCTTGTGACACTAGCAGAGCATGACCCCTGAGCGCCATTTCCCCTGCGCGTGGCGGCAAATAGCTTTCTGCAGCTAGTCACTGAATGCTCCGTTTTGTGATCTTTTCCCGGCATGCTAGACCGCATCAATCGCTTGCATGATGTGATATGTTGCCTCTGCCGGTTGTTATTGGCGGCTGTCGATGGTATCGACAGGGGCGCGCGAGCCCCGTGGGGCGCGATCGACACGGTTTATTCCAATGCTTGCCACTAAGATCATGAGGGCAAGAACCACAGCGTGACAATCCCGAGGCGGCATGGCGGCCTCGAGGGGCGCAGAAAGAGGGATCTAGCCTTGCTAGGCTCAAGTCATTCTGGAATGAAAGGGTCATTTGCAATCTATTCCCCGTCTCAAGTTGTATTCCGGGGTAGGATTGTATGTCCTGCCAGCCGATTCAAGCAAACGGCGCGTAGAGCTTCTTGCTCCGTTCCAGGTTGGGCTAAGACGACCCTGGGCGTATCATGCATCACATTGGCTTTAGCCCCCTCCACTGCGCGACTGCGAAGCGCCCCCTTTAGGTTATAAGGTGCCGCCGCCCAAGTAGATACGAGATCCCATTCCCCCGTCTCCCGATCTCCAGTCCAAGCCTTGTTTAGCAAATGCGCCATGTATTTTGCTAAGTTAGTCACCGGTCTCTCGCTGCTCGCGGGTGTGCAGGCACACCCTCGTAACCACGACGTTCGTGGCGAGCACCATGGCCATCGTCCCTCTTTTACTTCTAGCGCGTCTTCCAGCGCGTCCCCGAGCCCTTCGGGTGTATTGAACCAGTTGACTAATGCTCTCAACGTAAACGCGGACGCTGCATCGTTCTGGTTGGAAGATATCAAGCACCAAGGCATTGCGGCGTTCAATTCTGATCCATCGGGCTACACGGTCTTCCGCAATGTTAAGGACTATGGAGCTGCAGGTATATCTTCTTAGAAAACCAACCGTGAAAATCAAATGCTTATACTTATGTACTAGGTGATGGTACCACCGATGACACCGATGCTATCAATAAGGCCATGAGCGATGGCGGCCGATTTGGCCCTGCTAAAGGAGAGACCACCACGACCACTCCTGCCATTGTTTACTTTCCTTCGGGCACATACCTCGTCTCGAAACCGATTATCGACTACTACTTCACCCAGATCATTGGAAACCCCAACTCATTGCCGGTTATTAAGGCCGCTTCCGGCTTCACTGGATTGGGTGTGATTGATGGAGATGAATATCAAGACTCTGGAAACCAAGGCTGGACCTCAACCAACGTCTTCTTCCGACAAATCCGAAACCTCAAGATTGACTTGACTGGCGTTGCCGCAACCACTGCTGCTACCGGTATTCACTGGCCTGTGGGACAAGCCACCAGCATCCAGAATGTGGAGATTGAGATGAGCTCTGATGAGGGTACCCAGCACCAGGGTATCTTCATTGAGAACGGTAAGGGATAATAGTTCAATCCAGTGTTGGGTTACATGACTGATTTGATGCTAGGCTCTGGCGGTTTCTTGACTGATGTGACCACCACCGGTGGTGTTTATGGACTGAACATTGGAAGCCAGCAATTTACCATGCGCAACTTGACCATTTCCAAGGCCGTGACTGGTATTTCCCAGATCTGGGATTGGGGTTGGACTTACCAGGGTGTTAAGATCTCCGACTGCACAACTGCTTTTGCTTTCGAGAACGGTGGCGCCGGTGCCCAAACAGTTGGCTCTGTGGTTGTTCTTGACAGCACTGTCTCTGGCTGCCAGGCAGCTATTTCCACTGCCTGGCAAACCTCAGACTCCACCAACGGCAGTCTGATCCTTGAGAACGTTGTCCTCGACAACACTCCCGTCGCTGTTAATGGTTCAACTGGCAACACTATCCTGGAGGGTGGCTCCACAACCATTGCTGCCTGGGGCCAGGGACACAAGTACACTCCCACTGGCCCTACTAGCTTCCAGGGAACTTACAGCGCCCCTGCCCGCCCAAGCGGCTTAGTGGCTAGTGACTCTTCCAACTACTACACTAAGTCCAAGCCTCAGTTTGAAACCATGGCCTCGTCTTCTATCACCAGCATCCGGGATGCTGGCGCTAAGGGCGACGGAACCACCGATGATACCACTGCTTTCCAGGATGCTGTCACAAAGGCTGCCTCATCTGGCAATGTTCTCTTCATTGATCAGGGTAACTACAAGATCACCAACACGATCTACTTCCCACCTGGCTTGCAGATCGTCGGAGAGGCCTACCCTGTCATCATGGCCACCGGCGACACTTTCTCTGACGTTTCCAACCCTATCCCAGTTGTCCAAGTTGGCAAGTCTGGTGACAAGGGCTCCATCGAGTGGACTGACACTATCGTTAGCACTTCTGGCTCTGCCCCTGGTGCTGTCTTGATCGAATGGAACCTCCAAGCTGACTCTGGCTCTGGTGTCTGGGATGTCCACACTCGCATTGGTGGATTCGATGGCTCGAACCAGCAAGTGGCCCAATGCCCCAAGACTGCCCAGCCTACCAAGGAGTGTGAAGTTGCTTACATGTCTTTCCACATTACCAAGGAGGCTACTGGTGCATACTTGGAGAACGTGTGGCTTTGGACTGCTGATCATGATATTGATGACTTCAACAACACCCAAATCTCCGTCTTCTCTGGCCGCGGTCTCCTCGTGGAAGGAAAGAACACCTGGCTGTAAGTTCTCAGAATCCTTCTTAAGCTGTACTAATGCTAACAAATTTTAAGTTGGGGAACTGCTGTTGAGCATCACCACCTTTACCAGTACAACTTTGCTGGAGCTAGCGATATCGTCGGAGGATACGTTCAAACCGAGACACCGTGAGTACCAAACCGGCCTCAAAAGCCATGGATTGTTCGGGTCTAATCTAACTCTTTCATACAGTTACTACATGCCCAAGCCTGACGTGAACAACGGTCCTTACCCAACCAACACTACTCTCAGTGATCCCGACTACAGCAACTGTCTCGAAGGCAACTGTGAATCCTATGGCCTGCGTATTCTCGATGGATCATCAATTTCCCTATACGGAGTTGGTCTCTACAGTTTCTTCAATGACTACAGCACCGACTGCTCTACCTTCCCTACGCCCGAAAACTGCCAGAGCGAAATCTTCAGCGTGGAAGGCTCTACTTCTGGCCTCAACGTCTTTGGTTACAACACCGTGGGTGTTCAAAACATGATTACGAAGGATGGAAGCTCTGTGGCCAAGGTCTCTGATAATCTTGGTACCTACTCTTCCACCATTTCTTACTTCGTTGTGGAGTAAGAAATGCCTTTCTTTTGATTTCATCTTACCTTTCTTGGTACATATTGTGCTCGCCGCAATCTTTTTTTCTTTCTTTCGGTATACCCTACTTTCTACACATCATTTGAATTTTCTTTCTTTGCCTGGAAAATGTATCAAGACTTCGCACATGTTTAATCATGTAAATTAGAGAACAATTGATCTGAGGGTTGGGCAGAATAAGTCATCGCCCATGAAACATGCCAATCTGCGTACTGTACAAAGGAGCAAAATCCAAGAGACAAACGATCATAGGCCTTTCCCATTGTATGCGCCAATATTAGGTCGACTTGTCGTGGAGAATTCATGATCCCAGAAATCGCGGCCACCATTGTTGGGTATGACTTCTCCCTTGCCCAGCGCAAGACTAGACGAAGAGAGTCGATACCCATCAGCTGAGCTAAGGCTATCTTCCCCTGTCCCTGGATTCGAGAAAAGCGGATTCCCGATTATTCCAAAATTTTCAACAGGCCGTGCCACTTTCTGGAAGATATTCGCATTCAAATCAATGGACTCCCCTGTTGGGAGCGTCGAGTTTGCAGTCCCCACCCAAATATTATTCGAAACATTGGTGCGGAGGAACTGCGATTTCAAAATCCTTGTTGGGACAGTAAGCCACGTTGTTATAGAAGTCTAGCTCCGCATTATCACCGTTGCTGTACATCCGGCAATCATTCTGGAAAATGTTGTATCTCACAATCTGCCTTGCTCCGCCGGGGGTTCCACAACCATCACAGTTCAAGAACATCCTCCCGGTATTGTCGTGGCTATAGTTGTATTCGACGGTACAGGTCCCTTCATTGCCCCAATCACAGTCAAATGCTTCTCTGTCAATGTCTGACATGAGATAATCGTGTACGACGTTGAATCGCATCACTGCATCCCGGCACCCTAGCACCCAGATTCCAGCAAAGTTGCCTCCGGTCCAGGGGTATTTTCCGTGCCCGAGGTATCCTGCAACGCTATGTTCGATTATTAGATCTTCTCTGTACGAGACGACAATACCGTCTCCGCCTACGTAAGAGATGTCGTTTCCCCATATATGAGTTCTTTTGCCGTGGTTGGCCATCTGGCCCACGCGTACTTTGATGCTGCCACCTCCACAGTCGTAGATTGTGCTGTTGTAAACTTGAACGTCATCACAGCGACTTGAATTCTCGGCCCCATTGACGAGAATGCCACCGGAAGCAATGAACGCATCGGACTGGGTGACTTTATTAGTTTGCCCTGAGACATCGTGGATCGTAATGTCGTGAACATAGTGACCTTGGTGAACAGTCCCATCATCTGAAGTCCCTACAATACCACACCATCATTCCTCAATCGACGACGCATTGATGATCTCAATGTTTGAAATATCCCAATAGTCTTGGTTTGTGAGGCTTATAGCAGCAGAAGCTCCCCAGCCATTGATAGTGAATAGAGGGTCTTCGCCATAGCTTGTGAGGACTATAAGATTTCCAGAAGTCCCACTGCCTTTTGGCGCCAATGTACCGATCCAAGTTGTCCCACTCTTGACATTGGAAGACTTGCCACCTTGTAGCACAGCTTCATTGGCCTGCTCAATTGAACTAAATAGACTATGTCTGCTACCAGTGCCAGACACCTTAGCGCTGCAGTCCAAGTAAACACTGCTGGCAATTGTAGTTGGCGTGAGAGAGGTCAGTAAGATGCTCAAACGCCGGAACAAGCCACGCCATGAGACTTCATCGTTGACACTGAGCTTGGCGAGCGAGAATGGTTTCCTTAATTCCTAGTTTGATTGGAATGACTGGAATTCTCCATCCTAACTAATAGGTCGCATAAATATGCGACTCATCTGAATACGAAGATCCTTTCCCAATATACTAGCCACATGTGGGCGTCAATTCGGGCACCCCGCGTGCATTGACGATGCGGATCAGATCGTGCTGCTCGGCCCTTTTCTTGCGCCGGGTGTCGCCTCGGGCGGTTCTCTCGACCGCAGCCCGGATCTCTTGCTGCTCCAGAGTTGAAACACGACGTGGAGAATCTGCGCTAAACGAGATTATGGAGTACTTTTGTAACCACATAACACCGATGGTTCATCTTGGATCTTAATGAGGATACTGTAACCCCTGGGTTTGATTTTGCCTCAATATGCTTTTCTCCGCATCGCTTTTGGCCATCGCTGCCAGCACATTCTTACCAGGCAATGTAGCAGCTGCTGCTGCAGCAGCTGCCCAAGCGCCATCAAAATGGGTTCACCCTGGAGTCATGATCAGTGAATCTCAATTAGACTTTATCCGAGGAAAAGTCAAGAGCAATGAACAACCCTGGGCAGACGCTTATGATGCGTTGCTTGCGGACGAAAATGTTGCAAGCCCCAAGTCGCCTTCTCCACGCGCCATTATCCAATGTGGACCCTATTCAAAACCTGACGTAGGGTGCACAGTCGAGCGCGAGGACTCAATTTCTGCGTATGGCAACGCACTGGCATGGGCTGTAAGCGGCGAGCAGAAATATGCACAGCAGGCGATCAAGATCATGGATGCTTATTCCTCTACTGTCCAAGGTCACAATGATTCAAATTCCCCCTTGCAATCAGGCTGGGTGGGCTCTATTTGGGCCAGAACTGGAGAGCTCATTCGGTACACTGATGCCGGGTGGTCCGAGGATAGTATTGATCAATTTAGCTCTATGCTAAAGAAAGCTTATATGCCACTCGTGGTCGATGGAACGGATCATAATGTGGCAAATTGGGAGCTTGGTATGTACTTCCATATTTTGTGGATGTCTGGTGTATGTTGGAACTCACTAACAGCCGACTCTCAATCCAGTTATGACAGAGGCGGCGATCTTTATGGCAGTCTTTCTCGAAGACGCAGATTCTTATAACACGGCCATGAGCTGGTTTTTGAAAAGAGTTCCTGCAACCGTCTATATGACAAGTGATGGGAAATATCCTGTTGTAGCTCGTGGACAGAGATCAGATCCCGATGATATTATCGAGTGGTGGTTCAACGAAGCCTCGTTTCAAGAAAATGGACAGGCCCAGGAGACTTGTCGTGATCTCGAACACACTGGCTACTCCTTTGCATCGATGGCACATGTTGCCGAAACATCGCGCATCCAAGGGAAAGACCTCTATGAAACGGATCTAGGAACACGCTTGCGCTACGGACTCGAGTTTCACTCGCAGTTCGTCAATGGGAAGACGGTACCTGAATGGCTTTGTGGGGGTAAGCTAAGTCTCACACTTGGCCCAATCACAGAAGTTGGATTCAATGCACTTTCCTTTAGGATGGGCATTTACATGCCGCAGACAAGTAGCTTGACTTTGAAGCAGCGACCGGCGAAGGACAATGGGTTGTTTGCAGCTTATGAAACTTTGACTCATGCACAGAATGATGCGTGAAAGGGGTTGTGTGCTAGATTATGCAGTTAATTTAAGGTATGAATAAATTTTTTTCATCACTTGGATTGTTTTGTCACAAATAAATAATTTGAAGAGTCTAGACTCAGTTCGAAAGCACTTCCTAAATGACGGTAAAAACATCTTCCAACAAATAGATAGAGGTCTAATTCCTTAAACCTTGTTAGCCAAGAATTGAGATCCTGTCGTCTCTCATAGTTAACGAAATCTCCTGGAAGCCTTGGAAAAGCGCTCATACTGAAATGCGAACGACTCTCATTCCTCCATCTGACAGTTGGCCAGACCGGCACATCAGAATTCATCGCATATCCAACAAAAGTCCCAAATACACACAGTCCAAGAATTTGACTTTGGTCGAAGGCGGCTTTGCCATTCAAGCAAAGCGACCACGAGAACTCTTTACTCTTGAGCAGAGTGATTGGATCCATGCCTCAGAAGAAGAAGGTATTCTAGATACAAGCGCCGGTAGTCTCGTACTCAGTCCAGTTGGCGCAAGTGGATTGAAAAGCCCAATCGCGACGGAAACCCGTGAAAGGAAATCCCTGAAGTTGGATCCCATTACGAATTTACTTGAGCCGCGAACAATTCTTCCATCCATCAAACAGACACTCCAATTTTCCAGTGAGGACGAAGTCGTAACTGCGGTAGCAGTCTTCGGGATTGCGGTTGAGGGGAAGCATTTGACACGTCAAGATCTATGCCGTTGTTGGAACAACCCGCCTTCATTAACTAATATTAGCTTCGATGAATGAAAATCAGTGCATAGCAAGCACATATTTTACTATGAGGAGAAATTCTCCGGTGGTTTGGAACAATGTACATCTCAGGAACACAAGCATTCCACAGCTGCCAGGATAGTGGGAAGAGCACCAATCAAAACCCTTCAGACAGGACTACCATTTTTCATTACATTCTTTTTTTGATCGATGACGGAGAATCCACTTAAAATACCTGCCATATGCCGTCGATCACAGATTAATCGACCCGATATGGACTTGCAACTGAAACTAGTTCAGTCCCTTGAACGCGTTTTTGACCGTCCCGTTTCCTCGGGACGCGTTCTTTGCTTGTGCCTCCACTTCTCAAGCCCTGCCTTTTTGCAAAGCCCCAATGCCAAAGCGCGCTAAACATCCGGACTCATATGGGTCAAGGAAGCCGGAACAAAGTGGGGAAAACTCCAAGGCCTTGACTCGGCAGGAGGAGATCGTTATCTTACGGCATTGCATTGAGTTTCGCTCTCTCATAACTGCGGATAGCAAGAGGCTATTCTACCAAGCTGTTGCTCAGGCTTTCACAGAGTCACAATGTCTTCCATACATATACAGCGCTACATCGTTGGAATGTTTTGTGGGGTTTAATATGCGCAAAAGAAGAGAGTCATACAGAAAAAGCCGTGCTCAATATGAGGATTCCACCCAGATTGAGGAACTTTTGGATCAATTAATATCTCACATTGATCAAGTTGAACGAGCGGGTACAATGGCTCACAGTCGAGAAATAGGATCAAGTAGACGTCCAAGAAGTATGCGCTTCAAGTTTTTTATTGAAAATGGTTGCTAATTAGCCTCTTTTAGAGTCCAGCGTCTCTGTTGATTTCCCAACCAGTTTGCTAAGCCCACCAAGCATTAAAAGCTCGCCAGATATCTCGGATCCACCTCGGAACTCTGAAGCTGATATTGCCCGTTCCCTTGAATCACTTTTAATGGCCATAAGTCACAAAGATGCAAAAACTGAGACCAAGATCGGCAAAATTGAACGAAAAATCCAGGGTCTCGAGAGGTCCCTCCGCGATGTTAATACCAAGTTGGACTACATACTACAACACTTAGATAACGAGTAGTCCGACAACTTGCCGAATTAAAAAATTACCTATGACTTTCGATGTTTTGCTTTGTTCGGTATACGATTGAAACAACAAAACCATGAGGTCTGAAAGATGACCAGTTCGAACGATTGTCCATGAGTCTCATGTCATCATGTATTCCCGCAAACGAGTGCAATACTTCTGTTGATATAGCATATGTATTATCAATTTACATTCTCTTTTAACTATTTCCAATGTATTGTGTAAGCCGGAGCGAGGGCAATTAATAACGGGCGCAGATGCCAACCTAATCTGTGTGCGGCTGAGTGACTCGTGGCACGACTGGGGGCGATATTTCCAAGACTAGAAATCACAAAATAGCGAAAACGAGATTCTATTCGTCGGCAATAATTCCCCTTTCAATTCAAAGCTAAGCGGCCCCAGCTCTGGGCTACCATATTCGGGCTAATCAAACCATGCCCAACCACTCAACTGTTTGTCGTGCCCGCCCAGTGGAGAATAGCCACAAAGCCCATCAGCTAGGCTTGACACCCGAGTAACTTTTCTTTTGCTCCACGCTGCCCTGTTCCTCCCAGCATCACTTGAATTGACCGTTCATGTTGGTATTTTACAATATAACGTGCAGAATTTGCCTCCTAGCAATACTTCTGCTTTAGATTGATCCGTTGTCAAAACCACTTTTGTCATAATTCAAATCCTTTTGATGTCTGATCGACAACAATTTTGAGACTTACGAGCTTCAATCTGGCTTCCGTAGAATAGGTGGATTGAACAATTCGAGCGAACAATACTCGCCTCGTGGAGCGTGGCAGACAGGTTGCCAGGAAGTAAGACACCGCAGCAAGTGCTTTCGCATTCGGGCCTAGTGCTGATATGGTCATTGGGCTACTGGATCCCAAATTAATGACCAGTAGGCAGGATAAGACTTTAGGGCATATCAAAGCAAATCAAAAGTTATAAATACGCGCTCTTTATGCACTTTCACAGGAACAGATTTTCGGTCAACTTACAACTCTATTTTGCCATCATGCCTCGCTTTCTCACAGACAGCCACGTTGTCGACAAGTCGAAGCAAGCCTCGCTGCAGGTGCTGGCTGCAGGCCTACCACGCTGCGCTACGAGTTCCCTGCAAGCTGCTTTAGGGTCTCCCCACATTCAGCTAGCCCCGTGCATGCACATGGCGCATGTTGCCCCTAATGTTGATCGGGGGAAAGTCCTTCTGGAAGCACTTGGTGAATTAAACGACAGTCACCGTCATAAGTTATTGCACATATTATTCGATGGCTACCAAGCGTCCACCGACTACCCCGGGAGCTTGTTTGCCGACGATCTAATGGACATGTATCCGGAAGCTAAGATAATCCTGAACAAACGACCCGGGGGAGGCGCTGGATGGCCTGAATCAATGATTAATCTCGCATGGGCCAAATATCCAAAATACTACGCGACTTGTTTCTTGTGGTCAACTGACCGGAACCTTTACCACATCTGGCATGCGTGCAGCAAGCGAAGTATGAGGCTTTTCGGCCTCACGGCCGATGAGCTGAACACAGAAAAGCATTACGAAGCTCACAATGCCTGGGTACATGCTGAAGCTGCCAAGCGTGGTCGAGAAGTCTTCGAGTTTGAGCCTAAGGATGGATGGAAGGCACTGTGTCAGCTTTTGGGGAAAGATGCGCCCGACAGTGGGCCCTTTCCCCATGTCAATGACGCTGCGCAAGTCCAGATGATAAAAAGAATCCTGTATGCTCGGGGAGCAATTTCTTGGGTACTGTTGGTTGGGGTGGTTGTCAGCTGGGTGAAAACCCTTTTCACCGGTAGATTCCTCTAGGGCTGTGCGCTGTGCTGCGGTTGTCAGGACCACTTCGTATATTTCAGATACCCATTTTCACATCATTGGAAGGACCATAGGAAGTCGCATGGATGGCTCCTATATGGTAAACTTTGACATTCTAATGTCAAGCTATTTCTCTCCTATTAGTGAGCATCACTAAAAAGACATATTCTCTTTCAATCATTAATTCTCTACCAAAACCATCGCTCTGTCAAACGGAGAGAATGCCGAGGGAGACAACAACGATTGGCGCCGGATATGAATCCGCGGTAATTCAAATGTGGGGTTGTGTGGGGGAAACCACCATCGTTTATAACGAAGAGGCCAGCCCGCCAAAGCCATTCAAGAACGATTATCCGGATTTTCATTAAGTTTCCCTTTCAAAATCACCGCCAAGATTCCTCCCAAAAGCACCCGAAAGGCTTCATTTATGATGGCAGATGCTGAGAGCAAGAACAAAATTCCCTTCGAAGCTCTTCCTCTAGATCCCAATGGCCCTCCTGGAAATGCTTGGGGTCGATTCGGAAAAGATGACCAACTAGGAACCATCAACCTACTGACGCCAGAAGTGGTTGTTCAAGCTGCAAAAGAAATTCAAACCGGCATTCGTATCTCCCTAGACTGGCCTCTCAGCATGCCATCATATCCCAGCTTCAACAGAAACCCTTTCAAGCAGGAGCTAGTTCTTCGAAATCCTGTCTGTGTGTATGACGACATCTTGACTTTCAATAGTCAAGGCTCGAGTCAATGGGATGGCTTTAGGCATTATGGTAGGGGCAATCTTCCCTCATTCCTTCGAGTCATGATTAACAGACCGCTCCAGCTAATCAGAAGTACCGCAAATTTTATAATGGCCACACTAGCGAAGAGATTGAAAGCTCTGATGTGATCGGCACTCATTGTCAGTATCTCAAGTTGGGGAACCCGAGTATTTGCATACTAATCAATCCCCAATAGCCGTCGTCGAACATGGTGGAATTACCGGCAGGGGAGTTCTAGTCGACTATGCCGAATGGGCGGCGAAAAACTCCGTCACAGTCTCTGCCCTGTCATCTGTAGACATCAAGATTGAAGAAATTGAGCAAGTTATCAAGGACCAAAATCTTGAGCTCAGACAGGGAGATATTCTGTTCATTCGCAGTGGATTCACACAACAATACAACAACTTGTCTGATCAACAGCGAAGAGGGCTTCCTAACCGAGAGAGCCCTGATTTCATTGGCGTTGAGGCATCTGAGAAAGCCGTGAAATGGTTATGGAAACATCAGTTTGCTGCTGTTGCTGGAGATCAGCCCAGTTTCGAAAGAGCCCCGATTCGGGGTAGCCACGCAGATCCCAATTTCAACCTCCACGAGTGGGTTTTAGCAGGCTGGGGAACCCCCATTGGCGAGCAATTCGACCTGGAAAAGCTTTCTGAGCACTGCAAGAAGACAGGCAGATATAGCTTCTTCCTATCAAGTATGCCTTTAAAGGTGAGATCTATCTGGTTCACTCTAGTTTTAATGTCGCTAACTCCGTAAATAGGTGATTGGAGGAGTAGCAAGCCCACCCAACTCTTTTGCCATTTTTTGAAACACGATTTAGACAACTTATCACGCGATCAGCTTAGTTTTATCCAATTTGAATTTTTAAGAAGAATTATGTGCTGGTTGGTAATTATGGTGGAATTGATTTTCGTAAAATAATTCACATGAAATTGATACATTGTCCGATTTTTAACCTACGGAAGAGCTTGGTGGGTGTCACAAACCCCGCGATAATGCAAATAAGCCCCGGTTCCTGAATCATACAGTATCATTGGCATCGAGAGAATATTATGAAGCCTGGCTGTCTAAGTGGATAGCTGATCAAATCGCCAGGCAAGCTGCATAGTCACACTATTTCAGATGGCTTTGGGTTGGAGCATTACGAATCAGTGTGACATGCCGTCAATACCAGTGATAGGGAGCTCCTGACGCAACTTCACTCAGTTCTTTCCAAGAATTGCTGAGCGTATAATCATCATGAACAAATTGATGCTCATAACCACGGCAATAGCCTATTTCTTTTTGCGACTAAACGCAGAGCAAAAAGCGACCATGCAATTATTGTCTTGCGAGCTTCATCATTTTGTTAGATGTGTCATTATGAAGTAGCACCAAAATGACGCCTTTCTCAAGCGCAGGGTTAGACTTCAGATGATCAACCTTGAAGCACCGGGGTGAGACAACCTCTAGAATGACTGCTGCTCTAAATATTACAAATGAATAAGGGCATCATGAACAACTTTTCCTATTGGATGTTAGTCGAGGTTCATCGGAGGATAATTCGTCAACAAAACGGTTGCTCATTTTCCACGCTGGAACAACACCATTTTATAAATGGCTCACATAGCCGCACAGTCGTCTTTGCATGTCGGATGAAAACCTTCCTGATCGCATCCCAAGTTTTGTTCCACTTTTGATGTTTCAGAAAGAAATCTGATTCTCTTTTCTTAAGAAGTCGTGCTTGGGTATCAACTTCAATATGCACGTCAGCTACATTATAGGCATGATGGGGCTAGCAGGGTCTGCCCTTGCTGCTGCCATACCAAATCCTGGTTTGTAATTTTTTCCCTCTCAACATGAATTAGGGCTAAGGAGCCTTTGCAGGCTCGGAGATCGCCTTGCGGTCTGAGGAAGAGCAAAAAGGCACTGCTGATGGCGGGCCAGGAGGTGGTGGTCCAGGTGGAGGTGGCAGTGGTCCTGGAGGAGGTGGAGGCTGGCCTGGCGGCAGTGGTGGAGGTGGTTGGCCTGGAGGTCCTGGTGGTGGTTCTGGCGGTGGTTGGCCTGGTGGTGGAGGAGGCGGTCCTGGAGGAGGTGGAGGCTGGCCTGGTGGTGGCTCTGGAGGCGGTTGGCCTAGTGGTGGGGGTCCTGGAGGCGGTCCTGGAGGAGGTGGTGGTGGTGGTTGGCCTGGCGGTGGTGGAGGTGGTTGGCCTGGAGGTCCTGGTGGTGGTTCTGGCGGTGGTTGGCCTGGTGGTGGCTCTGGAGGCGTTTGGCCTGGTGGTGGTGGCCCAGGAGGAGGTGGCCCAGGAGGAGGCGGTCCTGGAGGAGGTGGTGAAGGTGGTTGGCCTGGAGGTCCTGGAGGAGCAGGAGGTCGAGGTGGTGGAGGCTGGGGTCCCGGTGGCCGCGGATGAACATGAGTGCAGACACAATAGGCTTAAAGTGTCTCAAGAGTGGTGGCTAATCTCCCCGTGATGTTACACCTTGAGATGTACCGATACTATTTGCTTGTAGCCTGAACACTGGTGTTTTTTGAATCATTCTCCCAGTTGAAGTAAGACAACAAGTTCATATTATTGCGTCAAGTCTTTGCAAATCAGCTATTTTTAATAGCGTGAACTTGAGATTTCAGAGGCTGGACTATCACAGCTTGGCCGCGAATATGTGAGATCGTTGTGCTGACTTTAATATTTCAAAGCATGTGGAATTTGCGATTATCTTTGAATGTGTCTTCAAGATTTTGTCAGCGACTAGTAATATGAAAAGCCTGTAGATCCTATGAGACAGATTACATATCCAAGAAGAGAGAAGAATGCATACCTTGATTTACTCATAACATCTCATTACACGTCAAGTGTATCGCAGAAATGACTGTATCAAGATAGCCAGATCACATTACAGCTTCCAGTAGCTTTGGCATAATTTTCAATGACCAACTGCATATTGCAAAGAGGAAGGAAACACGGTGCAGCAACAGGATCTCTATATCTCGGGTCGGATCAATGATTATCCGCCCTTAGCAGCCCCCGCGATGCATTGCAAGGCAACTTCTCCAGGGCTCGCTCTTTAAGGCAGCAATGCGCGTTCAATCGTGTTTTTGCTGGGAGAAACCATGTATCAGACGCCTCTGTTTCAGGACGCAAGTCTGACTGCTTGCTCCCGATTCTGGGTAAGCCTGCCCTTGCATGGACTGTTCTCGGGACTGACCAATAACCAACCCAGGACGCGGAAAATGCATGGTTGTCGTCATGCGCAGTGCCCTATCTAGTGATTGCTCCAGTTAGTGTGGCTTTTTTGTTTGCATTTGGCCATGTATTATCGCCATTTATCTCTTCATGGCGACCTACTTGGGCACTTCCGTTCATTTCAGAGTCCAGCGAACAGCCTACCGTGCTCTCGGAAGAGGCGAAACCATCCCTTAAGTGGACCATTGCTCTTCTTGCATTTTCCGCGACTGGGCTTTTAGCGGAAATTGCTCAATTTGTTCCGCCAGCCATTGATATTCCCTCGATTGCTCTCATCGCATCATGGGTAAGCCCTTTCTACTTACTTGATACTGCTTTCGTTAATAGAGAACCAGGCAACAATATGCATTTTGATCTCAGTAATACGGCCAAGGTCGTGCTCAATATGGATGATCACATTTTTCTCGCTCGACTTCGTAGTCGAAACAATAATGGCAAGGCAACCAGCTCAAGATCTCAATCTCAAGATCATTGCACGCCACATCTCTGCAGCCGCCGCTTTGGCGGCTGCTGCCACTAAATTGCTGATGCCATTTCGACAACCATCGCTTTCATGTGTCGATATTAGCTCTGTAGGAGCTACGCCATCAAGTGATTTCCGTAGCCCCGAGGATAATCTCAGGCTATGGCAGTTTTTGACGGTTTCCTGGATGGAGCCTTTGATATCTTTGGGGAAGAAAAGGCAATTGAATGAGCCCGATGTCTGGTATCTGGGGTTTGAATTTCAACACCGCCGCTTGCACGAGAAGTTCCGTCAGATGAAAGGATCCGTTCTTGGTCGAGTGGTAAGAGCGAACAGTGTGGACATATTCATAATTTTGGCGGTCGCTGTAGTGCAGGTGGCCTGTGGTAAGCTCCCTGCTTCCGCTAAAATTTACGTTGTCTTAACGAGTATACAGAGCTTTTGACTCCGGTTCTTCTGCAACAGCTTCTTCAGGCCATGGAAAATCCAAACAGTTCGAAGCGTGTTCCTTTGACATATGCACTTTTCTGGCTCGTCAGTCGACTTATTGCTACTCAGTCCCAAGTTCTGAATCTCTGGTATGGCCGGCGGTGCTACGAGAGATCTAGAGGTGAGATGGTCATGATGGTATATGAGAAAGCACTTTCACGAAAGAATATTCTCGGCCTAAGATTCGATGCATCAGAGCCCTCGATTGACGAGGACGAGGACGAGGCCTCTGGTGAAATTGAAGAATCCCACATTCCCAAGAGAAAGACCTTCTGGAGCTGGTTCTCCTTTCAGAAAAACAAAAAGAAACCTGATGCTCCAAAGGAAGTCGCATCTCTAGGGAAAATTTTCAACCTCCTCAGAGGCGATGTTTACGAAGTTGCCCAGCGGTTTTGGGAGGTTGATGTGCTGATCGATAAGCCATTGGGCTTAGTTCTTGCAATTGTCCTGGTTTGGAAATTGTTTGGCCCATCCTGCTTTCTTGGGATTGTGGCTGTCCTAGTGGGACAGGTTCTTAATGCGATCATCACTCGGTATCTCCTTCGATGGGAGAGAATCAGACGTGCAGCTACGGATGCTCGGCTCCAGATTACTTCGCAATTTGTTGAGGGAATCAGACATTTACGATGGTACGGATGGCAAGACCACTGGCTTCATCAAGTCATGGATGCTCGGCAACATGAGCTGAACCTCCGGATCGTGACTACATTGTGGAACATTTTGATTCGTTTCGTCAATGCATTCGCAAGTGGTATTTTTCCAGTCATCGCGCTATACGCCTACACCATGCTGGCGGGTAATGAGCTTCGCATTGATGTCATTTTTCCCGCTCTGCAACTTTTCACCATGCTCGAAACACGGCTGCGTGATATTCCTGGTCTGATAACATCGTTCATCAATGCGGCTATTGCACTTGGTCGAATTGAAGACTTCATGTCGGAGCCTGACAAAGACCATGAGCCGCTTGATGATGGAACACGGGAGGCAACTTTTGAAATGAAGGCCTGTTCATTCGCGTGGCCAGGAAAGCTTGCACCCGTGCTTAAAGATCTGTCAGTCAACATATCAAAAGGGCTAACTGTTGTTACCGGTAAAGTTGGTGCGGGCAAGACTGCATTTCTCCAGTCTCTGCTTGGGGAGCTGGACTTGTTGAACGGTCACTTGCATTCCCCAAATGAAATGATGGGCTACTGTTCTCAGACACCTTGGCTGCAAAGTATGAGTATCCGCGACAACATTCTTTTCTCAGCGCCTTACCAAGAAGAGCGATATAAGCGGACCCTGGAAGCATGTGCTCTCTTGCCTGATCTTTCTCAATTCAAGCATGGTGATCTCACCTTCATCGGCGAGAACGGAATTGGGTTGTCGGGCGGCCAGAAAGCCCGAGTAGCTTTAGCTCGAGCTGTCTACAGCTCTTCTCGAATTCTTCTCCTTGATGACCCAATATCCGCATTGGATCACAACACTGCCGAGTTTGTTGTGCGAAAGTGCTTGGCAGGGCCATTGGTGCAAGGTCGCACAATCGTTCTTGTGACACATCGTACAACCTTAGTAAAGGCTATTGCAGGCCAGGTGATCCAAGTCACAAACGGATGCGCCAAAGTATATGACAAAGGGTCTTTGTCCAACATTCTAGGCGAAAGCAACGCCGAAGCTCATATTATCCACCATGAAGAAGAGGAAGTCGTCAACCTGGAGGATGAAGCAACTGCAGTTCCAGATAAGTTCATTGAGGACGAACATCGAGCGGAATGGGGCGTTCAAGCAAGAGTTTACTGGAATTATATCAAAGCTGGCAAGTATCGCTGGTGGCTGGCCCTCGTCTTGGTCCTGACTGTGTACCGTCTATCTGCTGTTGGACAGTCATGGTTTCTCAAGGGTTGGGGAGAAGCTTACAACCGCCCGTCATCTGATCTACATACTGCCAATATGAACGAAGGATCTCTGACATCCCCCTTTATGGCTTCTATGTGGCATGTGGAAAGCTCTTTCATGCCACAAGATCCCATCCAAAATCTGCCTTCTCCACGCGATGATGTTCGCCCCTGGCTTTGGACATTTTTTGCCATTGTCTCCTTCCTGTCAATCACTCTTCTCGTCTCCCAGTTACTCATGGTGGTCGTTGTGTATTGTGCTGGAAGAACACTTTTCCGTCAGGTCATGGTTCGAGTCAGCAATGCCACCTTTCGATTCTTTGATGTTACCCCGGTTGGCCGGCTTATGAATCGATTGACCTCAGATATTGGCGTCGTAGATGGCAATATCAGTGAACAGTTTCAAGCGATTGCTTTCCAGGCAATTACTTGGGTTTCATCGGTCCTTGTTATTGCCACAGCTACCCCGACATTCCTTGTGTTCTCACTTGTCTTGACTGTGGCATTCGTACTTATCTTCCTTCGATTCCTTCCCACTTCACAAAGTCTCCGGCGACTAGAAATGGTCTCTCTAACACCACTGCTATCCAATTTTGGCGAACTTCTGAATGGATTAACCACGGTGCGAGCTTTCCGGGCTGAAGAGCGCTTCCAGAGCCGCGTTATCTCAGTTGTTGATAAGTTTCAAGGCATGGATCATTTTTACTGGTCACTGCAAGCTTGGCTCATGTATCGTTTTGAGGGTCTTTCGGCTCTCGCAACCTTCTCCCTCGCGGTACTGGCATTATATACTAACATTACACCTGGTCTGATCGCGTTTGTGCTTCTTGCAGCCAACGCTTTTGTGACATCTACTCATGCTCTCTGCAAACAGTACGGTCAGCTACAGATGGACTTTGTATCGGTGGAGCGAGTAGATGAGCTGCTTCATATTGAGGAAGAGCCAACTGGAAGTATAGAACCTCCAGCTGCTTGGCCGACCTACGGCAGTGATGTTATCTTTGAGGATGTGTCTATACGCTATGCACCACACCTCGATCTTGCTTTGGAGAATGTTTCTCTTCATATCCCTGGCGGATCTACCACGGCTATCACTGGGAGAACAGGTAGCGGCAAGTCGACTCTAGCCGTCTCTTTGCTCAGTGTCATACTGCCAGAGACAGGGCAGATTCTCATAGACGGCATCAACATTGCGCACGTCAACACACAAGCACTTCGCACAAGGGTCACTTTTGTTGCCCAAGACCCTGTGCTGTTCCCAGGAAGCATTCGCCTGAACCTTGATCCGACTGAGGATTTCTCTGATTCCGAATGCGCAGATGTCCTAGAACGCCTTTGTGGTCGGCATGGATGGCATCTTGCTACGAACATTGAGGCTGGGGGCCGGAACCTCAGCCAGGGACAGCGTCAACTCATCGCGCTCACAAGAGCTGTGCTGCGGCGGAGCCCGATTGTCATATTCGATGAAGCTACAGCCTCTATAGACCATGAAACGTCTCTTGAGATCCAGCAGATCGTTCGCGAGGAGCTCAAACTATCTACCGTCATTACTATTGCACACCGAGTTGAAGCGGTCAAAGATGCAGAGTACTTCGTGGTTTTGGAGCAAGGCAAGGTCGCTCGTCAAGGCGATGTTCGCGATATGTGAAGCTTCATCTACATCAATATTATAGAAAGGGAAAATTGAGAGCCTTTGTCCGTAAGATGGTCTTTCCAATTGTAGCAAATACACGCTGGTCTACCACTCCAATAGAATAGCCATGTGACCTGAAACTTTGATATACATGTTTCTCACAAAAAAGGAGGGGTATCTAATTCTTTACAGCTTGGCCTTGCCCTGGGCCTTCTTGAGGACGGGCTCCATCTTGGTGGCCTTCATAATGTTGCCCTTAATCTTGAGCTTGCCACCCATGAACAGGCGCTGGGCGTTGGCCTTGCCGCTGACCAAGGAGCCGAAGTCCTCGTCGGAGAGGTTGAGAGTGACTATTGGAGGAGATCGTCAGTATTCATCTCAGCGACATGAACGATTGCGCTTGTAAGCTTACCATCGGCCTTGCCGCCGGGAGGAGTAGCGCCCTGGCCAACCTCGCCCTTCTCCTTCAGGTCGAGGTACCAGCTCTGCTCATCGCCGCTGCTGTTCTTGATGTTGAAGGCGACGATGGCCTTGGCCTTGCTAACAGCGTCCTTGCGCTCGCTCTCGTCGGACTGCAGCACCGACTGGATCACGTCGAAGGCGGCGGAGGAAGGGTGGGAATCTGCCCAAGTCAGCGTTAAACTCGTGCGATAGTCAAAGAAGGGCCTGGAGCAACCATACCTTTCTTGAGAGACATCTTGATGCTGTAGAAAATGCGGTAAGGGGAAAGAGAAGAAGTCGCGGTCAAGGTTGGACAGTTTATAAGGACGATGATGAAATGTGGCTCGGGGGCCTCGGCTCGGCGCTTCACATGTGCAGCCCCCGTGCTTCTCCACACGCGACCGAGGGAGCTTCCAAGCACGAGTCTGTATTCTCGAAGGTGTGTTCTCTCGTCTACTGTAGGAAACCGTCCGTGAGCTATCTCCCCACAATAATCCCAGTTAACTTCTCCTTGTCTCCATGTGTCTCCAGGACAATGGGGCCTCCTCCGGCCCGTGCTCTGACATCACCGATGCGGCAACCATCGCGACGCTAAACTCGAACATCGATCGTCCCCTCGCTCCCCAACAGAGCCGCTCTCCACTTGCGCGTCCCCGCCTGCTTAACCGCTACCGACGTTTTCACAAGCCGACCCCGGTGACATCCGCTTCATATGATCCCGCTTGTCCCCAGGATTTCTCTCGCATGCGTGTCTTCTTGAAGTTATGCATTCGGTCTTTTCCTCGTGCCGCCTCGATACCTTTCCTTGCGCGCCCCAGGTCCCTTCACTAGTTTCTGGACAGCTGAAACACTGACGCGGACAGTCTATCTAGTCATGGAAGAAATAGGCTATCTGCGCTATGTCCCTAATGGCATCAACCAGCTCTACCGCCTCAATGCAATGAATCCCAAGGACCACAGCGAGAAAATATTGTCTTGGAAATACTGGAGCCTCACTGCAACACGATAACCATTCACATACAGCTCGGTTGCTAAAAAAAAAAATATAGGTTATATGGAAAGAAATGCCCTTTCAGAATGGCGATTTTGCCTTCTCCGCGGTTATGTGCAGAGCATAGCCTAGCACCCTTCGTCGGTATCAGTGACATGGAAGTTGATCTCCGCAGCTATACAAATGGCTCAGGTTCATCAGCAAAGAGGAATTCCATACAATCGATGCCACGTTTGTAGCAGTGCCGAACACAGGAGGGACTTGGTCTACTCGTAGAGCGTTGGTTTTTCGATTCTGAAATCGAAGAATGCTGTATGAAGCATTCGGTTGACGTAGAGTGTATAGGAAAGACTACCCCGTACTATTGATAGAATCGATTATCATCGGTAAGGATGTTTCGGGTGCATATGGAAGTTTGAATGAGAGGGTTAGTTATGGCAAACTACAAGTTCAAACTAGATCAACGATTAGATTATGGCGATTTGACTGGCAGAATTCAGATTCTTCTACAGCCGCTCCGCGAACACCCCCCTCAAGTTGATAGTGAGTATTGATTCCGATGAGTTACAGTAACACTCCACTTCGCCATCCATGGCCGGATGGATGACGCAGCTCACTGATCCTAGGCCCTCATCTGCGACGCTCTTTTGAATACATCATATCCAACAAGAGCCAGATTGCCCACGCAGCGGCCATGTGCATCCGTATTAGACCCTTGCAAATTCAGATAGCTTGTGATGGCGGGTGGGAAGCTGACTGCCTTGCAGGCGGTCAACAATTATGGGCTACCTAAACATTGGTCTATTTTGAACTCGTGGCTTCCCATAAATGATGCCTGTATTGGAACTCATCGTAGCTGAAGTTGGCGCGGAGGAGACCTTCTAGGGTGATCCGACGCCAAACTTGGAAAGCGGCTAATCATGACGAACGCCAAAATTCCCCAGGTATCCGCGTTGCGGCTTCCTGATATGTTTCGAGCTTTACACTTGCCTCTTGAATACAATTATTCCAAGCTCGGCCCCTAATCTCCCATCTGTTCTCAACAAGACTTCTTTCAGGCTCCGCTGTGCGCTTGTTCTTCTTTTAAAGACTTTCAAGTCTCTTCAGGGTCCGTGGTGTCCTTGTTCTTCTCAAATCGGCATAATGCCTCCTTCGCACCAGACTACTACGCCTGCAGCTACACGAACAGCTGTACGTTCTCTTTCATCGCGAGGGTCTGATCTCGAACAGTCATACGCCTCTCCTGTTATCATCCAAGCAAAGGGAGCGGATGAAGAGAGCCTTCGCCGTCATCGGAGCAAGCATGGCCTTCCACGAGGCTTGAACGATGAAGCCGGAACCCTCAAAAATGGCCGGAACAGACGCTCTCGCGGTAGCAGCGATGACGAGGGTAAGATCACATCAGATGGGCTCCACAATGAGGACCTTCGAGTGGGCGGGCCGTATCTCTGCTCACTTCCACGACATACGCCCCTTAGACCTCTAACTGGGTGTTCTTTTGACTCCGCTTTGGGTCGCCAGTTGTCACCTGGTAGGACACTCTGGTCTGAGATTCATTTGATTCTCGAAAAGCATTCAATTGATTTTCTCTCCTTGGGCGTGGAATACCACCGATCGGTTTTTGATCCCGAGCCGCAGCCTATCCCGACGCTGTCCATTTTAGCAACGCGTGAACATCTCAATGATGACTGGCTATCTTGCGTGCGTGGAATCCGCAGCATATTGTGCCGCGAAGGCCTTGCAGAACTGAACGTGGAGATCATAGATGGCTGTGCTATCGAGCCATCAGGCACATTCCCAATACTGCAAAAAGACCCAATACATAGCTGCTGGAATGAGGTTTTGAACCATCTTTTGGCGCACTTGGACCTCAGCGATGTACATGCGGTTGGATGTTACCGACGCGGCTCGTCCAAAGACATAGGCGACAGTACACCGACGGTGCTAATTATCGTCGACGTCTCGAGCAAACGAGATTGGAAAGATACGCGCGATCTCGTGGTCGGTGTTCTGGATGAATTCAGTCTGTTTATGGTCGCTGTTGAGATCGTGAAGGACAGGCCCATGCAAAAAATGATGAGTCCGAACTATTCTACCAACTATGCCTTTACTAGGTCTTTTCTTGATGGAAAAGCCAGAGCTGCGGCACCACTGAGCCACGAAAGCGACAACTCAAGATCGGGCACACTGGGCGGATTTGTGAGCTTTCGTGAAGACGACACAAAACCATTAAGGACATATGCCCTCACATGCTTTCATTGCGTGGACCCGGCCGACACACACGTCGATTCAAACCAAATTCACATCCTGAAAAAGTGGCGTGAGCACGGCATATTCAGCGGCAAAACAGATGGCAGTCTTACGTTGCGGGTGAATCATCCGTCGCCTCGAGCAATCCAGGATCAGATCTCCAAGCTTTCTACTACCATCGAACAACATGAGAAGGACAAGGATTATCAAGCTGGCCTGGAATACAAAAAAGAGGGAATATTTGATGAGGTCCTCTCGAGATCGGCAAAGCACAAATGGCAATTCAGGGACAAGATGATCGCTGAGAGTCAGAGTTCTCTTGCAAACATCCAAAAATTTCAACTAGAGTCTCGTCACGTCCTCGGCGAAGTCACGCAGGCGTCGGGCTACCGACTCAAGAATCTACACACCAAGGAAGGACAGCAATATCCAACAAACCTTGATTGGGCTCTCATATCAATACCGCAAGAGCGTACTGTCTCAAATCGCGTCGGAGATGAAATATTCCAGATGGAGGCTGCGTCTCCTGAGCTTCTTTCAGAACTTGACGGGAAAGCAAAGTTGGTAACTGAATGCGATGAGACAGAACTGATGCCCCTCTGCCTCCGTGGATTTCGAACGACTTTTTCAACAGGATACTATTCGAGTTTGAAAACCGCGGAAATTACAGAAGAGTTTGCGGATGGAAAACGCGAGCGCAGAATCACACTAGAATATACGGCTTGTGCAGTACCAAAAGATCGTTTCTGTCGGCCCGGAGATTCAGGTGCTCTAATCACCTCGGATGTGGTTGGACCAGTTGTGGGAATGCTAATCGGTGGTTTCGAAAGCTTGGGGCTTGGATATTTCACTCGAATTGACGACCTCTTCGAAGATATTATGAGTCAGGTCTCCACGTCGGATATCGAGTTCGTCGTGGAATAAGATGTTGTCATTGTCAATAGGAGATGTTGCTTCCAAGGTTATGCGAGATGTTGCTTATGAGAGATATTGATAATCGATATTGCTAAGATTCTGCCTTCCTTCTCTCGTTTCCACCTTTACCTTTAAGCTGAACATTTAAATCAGTAGCTCGAGAACTGGGTTCTCAAGCTTCAATTCGGTTGCCTTCATTGATACACCGCGACTCATCTTACCATGACACTCCCATCAAATGGTGCACTTAAAACGGAGGTCTTCAAATGCGCTGATCCTGGTTACCTCAAACTTGATGTAATTATCAGGCCCCAAGGCTACCACGATCCATGGAAGCCTCAGTCTCTGACAACGCACCACGGGTACAACGACAACTACATTCTAAACTAGTCGACGAATGACGGACGCTGGTATCCAAGCGAAGTGCAGGATACTGTCTACTATTACCCAAGCAAAGACAAGGACCCAGTTTCCTAGGACGCTGGACAGAATCCTACTATGTTAAATAGAAGCAGTATATCCTTGAGTCTTACGCGAGGCTCCGATGATTCTTGTCTTTTCCGTTGGCCTCCGATGATTATAAGGACGATCCTGGTTAGCGCTCGCATCGCTCAACTGTGACTGGATAGCTACATGCGCATGCGTTGCGTATTCTCGTTTCTCTAGGCTCAAACTCCATTTTCCGGATGACTCATTATAATGCAGCTGGGACTTGAATTCACCAATGGCGGAGATGTGGAATAGAAAACCTTGAGGCTTGTGGCCTCAGAGCAAACGACAAAGGCTTCGTGCAAGCTTGTATGAGCACGATATTATCGCCAATGTCTTTAGGTTTATATGTCCTTATGTCACTCTCGAGATCCGGATGAAAAGACTTCATTGACTATCTGCGAATGCAGTGGAGATAACTAAGCTGGAAAAGAAAAAAGAGGAAAGGAAGCTATCTCTACCGTGGCGCGTAGATAAAAGTAAATATCCAACTCTCCCCGCTGAGCCCCGCTAAATCCAATTAGGTAATGGAGGCTCATATGCACATCATATATCCGGCATATAGTTTGTGAGAAACCACATCGTGGTGCGTACGCTCTGGGTTTTCCGGCCGGAAACTGGGCGGTGACGTAGGCGGCTCTGCGGGTGCGGTCTATCTTGTGTATTAGAGATCTGCGGAGGTCCCTCCTCTTCTTCTTCTTCTTCTTTCCTCAAGTTTAGAATTCCACGTTGAACACGCCTTTCAGCTCTGGTTCTTTCCGTGCATCACATAGTTAGTACTGCTCTTTTGATTACCTACCTTTATTGGCTAACGGAACCGTGGAGGGAACCGCGGAGGGAACGCTCGTGGGGCCCGTGGCAATCGGGGCCGCGCGAAGTGAGACCAAGTTTCCCTTTGTTTTCGACGGATTCTGGTATAGTATAAACCCAGTCTCCATTAAGTCCAAAACAGACAGCCTGTGAGTGCTCATAGATCGTGGCGTTTGTGCAGTTTACACTGTTTGTTTGTGTTTGTCAGCTGACGCGTGCTATCGACACGTGGAGATAGCGATAAGGACAACAGTGCATCAGGCACCAAGGCGTCCTAAGTTCTGCTGCCTCAGTAACAAACTCAAAAATTGGAAAGACAACAAAGACCTGTCACAAGTTATTCTGCGGGTTTAAATTTTGTTCCATTTCTTTTATTACTGAATCGTAGGTGGCTCTTTCGTGGATGCAAAGAGCCGCACGACGCGCCCGAAAGTATCTTTTTCCTCAGCGCCAACCCGCGCTCTGCAACACCCGATCGATCGCTGCGCTACGTCGCTCGACAAAGGCCCGAGACACAGACCAACCTGGGTTCCTTTCGCTGTCTTGTCTCCAGAGTGGCTCCAGTTTGCCTTGCGGCTCTGGAGCGCCCCAGGCGACCCCCCTAAGACCCAATCGTGCAGCCCGCTCTGCACCCTAGAACAGGTATCACTTCCCCTCCATCACATCTTCCACCAGGCAAACACGCCACCCCGTATCCCGGTCACCCTTGGCAATTTTCGCTGTCGCTGAGATGATATGACCTTTTCCCGCCCGGTCTCCTCGAATTGACTGGTTTGCTACGCCTGCACTTTGCTTTGCATGAGCACGCGTTTGCTTGTGCGGCTTACCGTTCAACCTGCTTCTCGACCAGGGCTGACAAAATTTCTCGTCCTACAGCCTTCATATTCGACCAGCGCACCTGGGACTCCCTTGCGACACATCTTCGCCGTTAACGACCCTTGTACTTCATACCTACAACCTTTGCGATTCGATTCACTTGACCACTGTTCTACCATCCACTGAGCATCACGTCACTTTGCGCCAGCACTGCGCATCTCTACACCCTGATCGACTTATCCATCTCGAAGATCGCAAATTTTGCCTCAGTTGGAGCCATATCTCTCTCCTTCTTTCTCTCTCTCTTGCCGGAGAACAAACGACCTCGCCGAGCAATCTTTACATTCGCTCCGGCGGAGCAGCAACAACCTGTCGCGACCTCCTGGATTCAGTAATTTCCTGCTTTGAGTACGCCTTAGATCGCCTATTACTTTGACCTCTGATGATACCTCAACTTTTACCACGCGGATAAGGTATCCTGAAAGATCTTAGCGTGATATTCCCTCTCATTTACCGGCCACGCCCAACGAAACGAAACTCTCAAACAACTCCCGACCATATTTATTCTGTTCACTCAGTTCCAAGACCTGTGTTTCTCACTATTGCCCCTCACAGCCGCAATCATGACGAGTCAGGACGCAGCGGTTGCCGACCTTCTTGAGGACATCGAGCTCCAAAAATGGATCCTCAAAAACCATAACTCAACTGATATCGAGAACATCCAAGAAACCAAAGATACAATTAAGGATCTGGAAAGACAAGTTCGGAGACTCTGCGGGGCACCATCTCCACCTGTTGAAGTCCCAGAGCCGTCCATCCCTCCAAGCTCTACACCGCACTCAGCCTCCCAAACTCCCTATCACACGCCTCGGCCTGCGATCGAGAATGCGACAATGAGTCCATCTTCTTCTCATCGTCAGGCCCTCACTTTGCCGCCCCCTCATGCCATGCTATCTCCAACACCCGCACATTGGCCCTCTTCTGCTCCTTCTCCTTTTGGGGGGCCGCCACTTGCATCCATGAATGGACGAAATGGGTGGAGTTTTGACGGTTTGCCTTCTCGACCTGCCGTGGGAGAACCATCACGCAAGCGAGACCGTCAGGACTCGAACGGTTTATCAACACAAACTCAGCCATCGAAAAAGGCAGCCACAAGCTCGGGTCCGTCTACAATGGACACAATCAAGCAAAGACGTGAAACAGAGTTGGAGAGGAACCTGAAAATTCATCGTGATATGAGAGATTTCTTTGAGGTTCGTCGGGTTGCCGAACTCGAACGCAAATCAGAGGACGAGGTCTTGGAGGATATCGACAACGAGGAGCAGGACGCCAAGCGGGCCATTGAACTCAAGTATCAGATGGAGATCGATGAGGAATTTGCTCGGTCTTTACAAGCCGAGGAGAATGATATTGAGGCTTACAGTCCCCCGCCAACTCAGCGATCTCCATACGATATTCCAAGTCAATCTACATTCCGTCCACCTCCGACTTCTTTTCAATCTCATCAGCCCATTCGCCCTGCGTATGGGGCTTTTAATAAGGGGAAATCTTCTAGTGCGTTTGATTCAGAGGATGATTTTGATTCTGATGGGTTTGAAGAAATCAGTGGCGATTATTGGAATTCTCGTTTCGGGGCCCCAGCGATGCCTGGGGGTTATCCATCGAGACCGTTGCCTCCACCCATGCCTCTCCCATCTCAGTATATCCCGGGAGGTCCATACTCGTCGCATGCAGGCTTTCCCCAAATTAAATCTGAGTATCCTGGGATTTTTCCCAGCTCTCACGCATCAGCGGCTGGTATGCATCGAAGTCTTCCGTGGATGTATGATCCGCCTCAAAAGGCACATTCGGAAATGAAAGTCTTCGATCTCGTCCGCGAGCAACAAGATATGGATGAAGATGCAATAGACTTTGAGTAAGTTCTTTCAGTGCTTTCTTTCTCACCTACTTCAATTGATTCTTACTTTCTTCAGAATGTACAAGGAAGAGGACTTCCCTGATGACATCAAAATTCTCGTCACCGGCATTAAGGACATTAGCAAAGCAACAAAGGCCGATAACGATGATTCTCCGGCGGCATTACAGGTCACCTTGATGAAGCACCAGAAGGTTGGACTAGCATGGCTGAAAGCCAAAGAAGAAAGTCATCAGAAAGGAGGAATTCTCGCAGATGACATGGGTCTAGGTAAAACTATCCAGACAATTGCGCTCATGGTGGCCAGGCCGCCCACCGATCCCGATCGACACCCTTGCCTAATTGTCGCACCAAAAGCCCTCATGGATCAATGGCGATTAGAGATCGGTCGTCACGTTAAGAAAGACCATTTCAAACTGAATGTTCTAGTTTTCCATGGCACCACAAATAAGATGGGCTGGAATGAAATTTCTAAATACGATGTTGTCATTACTACATTTGGTACCCTGACTGCCAATTACAAGATCACTCTTCAGGCGGACGAGTTCGAGAAGCAAGGCAGAGATGCAAGTATCGTCAGAGCAACACGTGCAAAAGCGACGCTATACACTCCGAAGAGCCTATGGCACCGGGTCATCGTCGACGAGGCTCAAAATATCAAAAATCCGTCAGCCAAATCCAATAAGGCATGCTGCGCCCTAAATTCCACTTACCGCTGGTGTCTGACTGGTACGCCAATGATGAACCGCTTGGAGGACTTTCAGGCTTTGCTCAGCTTCCTGCGGATTCGTCCATACAATAACAAAGATAAGTTCAAAAGGGTATGCAACATTAACCTCTCCTCACCATTCAAACATACGTTTAACATGTTTCTGCAGACATTCGCTAGGCCAATCAAGGCTGGAGTTGGCGAAGAGAGCGTCATGGCCCAACTTCGTGTCTTGGTCAAATCCGTTTGCCTTCGCCGTACGAAGAAAACAAAGATCGATGGGCAGCCAATCCTTCAACTACCGCCAAAGGTCATCGAGAAGGTCCATGTTGTTTTCAATGAAGAAGAAAAGCAAATTTACGAGGAACTCAATTCCAGCACTCAGCGACAAGTCACCAGGTTGTTGAACTCTGGCACTTTTGGAAGAAACTACAGTCATGTGCTTGTCCTCCTTCTACGATTGCGACAGGCGTGCGATCACCCTCATTTGATTACCGGTGGCAATGTTGAGCAAACTGTTCCCGGGGTTGAGGGAGTTGATCTGGTGGCCAATGCAAAATTGCTTGCTGCCCCTGTCGTCGAGCGCCTCAAGAATATCTTCAAGGTCCCGGAGAGCGAAAGGGAAGAAGATGGCGCATGTCCTGTATGTTTCGATGTGGTTGAGAACTCTGTTGTCTATATTCCTTGTGGACACACTGTTTGCTCTGAGTGTTTTGCAAAGATTACCGATCCTGCACAGCTAGCCCGCGAATCGGACTCCGAACTCGCAAAATGTCAGAATTGTCGTGGTCCTGTTGATCCTAAGAAAATCACAGACGCAAACTCATTTAAGAAGGTTTACGAACTTGACTCAACCGACGAAGCAGATGGCAAAGAAGATACAGAGAGCAGTGGCTCGGATCCAAAACCAGGATCTGAGTCTGCGCCAGAAACAGCAGCCTCAACCGACTCTGGTTCCGAGACAGCATCAGATGAATACGATTCAGAAACAGACACTGAATCAAGCGACTCAAACAAAAAGCGCAAGCCCAAGAAGAAGTCTCTCGCCCAGCTGCGCGCCGCCGCCCAGAAGAACAAAGGCGAGAAGAAAAAGTATCTCCGTCGTCTAGAGAAAACATGGGTATCCAGCGCCAAGATCGACAAGACTATCGAGATCCTGCAAGCGAACGAAGCACGCGGCCAGGGCGAAAAGACCATCATCTTCAGCCAGTTCACCTCCCTTCTAGACCTGCTCGAGGTGCCTATCATGCGTCGCGGCTGGGGCTACATGCGTTTCGACGGAAGCATGAACATCAACGAGCGCAATGCCTCCGTGGCTTGCTTCACCGATAACCCTGATTGTCGGATTATGCTCGTCTCCCTGAAGGCCGGCAATGCTGGTTTGAACCTGGTCGCAGCCTCACATGTGGTCATCTTCGATCCATTTTGGAACCCTTATGTTGAGGATCAGGCGATTGATCGTGCCCATCGCATTGGGCAGACCCGGGATGTCTTCGTGCATCGGTTGCTCATCGAAAATACGGTTGAGGACCGTATCATTGAGCTGCAAGAGAAGAAAAGAGACCTTATCAGCGGTGCTCTTGATGAGGGCGGAAGTATGAATGTGTCTCGTCTAGACGCGAGAGAGCTGGCTTATCTCTTTGTGAGTTCTTCGTTCGTTTCTTTTGGTGAGCATCACTAACAGTACTTTTTTTCATTAGGGCGTTCGTCAGTAAGATTGATCTGGTTGATTATTGCGGGTTCTACCCTCAGGCTCGGATCATTCTGTTTTACTTTGATGCACTAGATTGTTGTCTCCCCTTTCTTGTTTTTCATTGTATCTCTGGTAGGACGAGGAGTCGCGTGCATTGACTCTTTGTTGGTTTTGTTGGTTTCATCGCTATTTGCTTTTGGAGTTCTAAGGTGAGGGTTTCCGATTCATGTTCCGGCTACCATTGCTCCAAGTTCCATATACCCTTATGCTTTTCACTTCTACGCGTTACCAGAGCCCATTAGACGCTTTCGGTAGATGTTTCGTGAGTTTATGTTCTCAATATATCATAGAACGTGCGAATCGAACTTTGTTATTGGCTCAGCCAAGCGCCTTGTATTTTATTTTGTAGGTATCAAGTAAATTTTGGATCTGGTTGAGAACTTGCTTTTATCAAGCATGTGCTCAGTTCGGAATAGAGAAAAAAAGGCATTGAGATGGTAAGTCTAGCTACTAAGGTCGGGGGGGTAGGGGGAAAAATCAAAAGGTAAAAAAATGCATAATCGTGCCGTCCCTTTTCTTCAAACCGTCGATGCCCCAGCCGCATTCATTGTATCGTGATTCTGATAACGGATATTGCGCACGGCAAAACCAAACAGTCGTGGAACGTTCCTTCCCTCTTGGGGATTTCTTTCTGAAAAGACGGAAACAGATGGGGAGAGACGCTGTAATAGATTCCAGTCATCATGCCGGAATATGTGCACATGGTGCTGGGAAGGAAATTCCTTTACAGGTCGGCATCGTCCTCGTCGGGGAGGGGCTGGTTGGCAGCAGCCTCCATCTCCTGGCGGTACTTCTCGATCTGCTCGTGGTCGACCTGGACCTCGGGAGGAGCGAGAGCGGGGGCGGCGACGAACTCCTATTCGAGGTATTAGTATACCTGCGCATTGATCATGAGAAGAGGCGGTGAGGGATGTACGTACCAATTGAGGGTTGCCGACGAGCTTGCGAGCGAGCCACAGGAAGGGCTTCTCGAAGTTGTAGTTGGACTTGGCGGAGATGTCGTAGTACTGAAGGTTCTTCTTGCGGTGGAAGGTGATGGTCTTGGCCTTAACCTTGCGCTCCTTAACATCGACCTTGTTACCGGTCAGAACGATGGGGATGTTCTCGCAGACACGGACGAGGTCACCTAGACAACAGTTAGTTCGATCTGCCCAATTCGGAGAAACATTTGTCGCATAGTGACTTACGGTGCCAGTTGGGGACGTTCTTGTAGGTGATACGGGAGGTAACATCGAACATGATGATACCGGCCTGGCCGTTGATGTAGTAACCATCACGGAGACCACCGAACTTCTCCTGACCAGCGGTGTCCCAAACATCGAACTGGATGTTGCCAAGGTTCTAATACATGAGTTCTAGTTAGCTGGTTATCCGTTGGCGCGACGTAGGGGGCCGAATGAGCCCATGAAAGTTGGGCGGGGCTCGGCGGGGCATAACATACGGTAGTGAACTGAAGTGGGTGAACCTCAACACCAAGGGTGGCAATATACTTCTTCTCGAACTCTCCAGTCAAGTGACGCTTGACGAAAGTGGTCTATCGGATTGATTCGAGTTAGCGACGGGGTTTGCGAATGATACGGCGTCGGACAGGTATTTTCGTCGCCTTTGTTGACATTGGCGGGGCAAGGGAGGAGGGGAAATTCGGTAAAACAACAAGGCTCGTCATAGCGCCCCGTGGGGGTTGGAAGGCGAAATCTGTCATACGCGAGGTCTCCCAAGAGCGCCCAGGCGGATGCCGATGACCTGAGAATTCAGTGAGGTCTGCTTACCTTTCCAGTACCACCGTCACCGACCAGGACGAGCTTGAAGGTAGGTGGGGCTTGTTCAGTCATGGCGAAATTTGAGAATTAAACCCGGGTGGAAATTGATTATCAAGAGGAGATTCCTGGTACAGGAATTCGTTGGAGACGGGGGTTTTGGGAGTGGTGAGGATCTTTTGGCACAGGGGGGAGGAAAAAAGGGAAGGGAGGTTTTCGGTTTTGGTGCCAATGCTAAGATTTTGCCCACCGGTCACGTGTCTGGCTGACGTAGTGGCGCGAACTGTGAAAGGGAAACAGAGAACACAATGGGCCTATTTATATCGGTTTAATGGTTGCGCTGGGTTCTAGTCATCGCAAACGCTCTCTAGTTGATTTCTAATCGATTGCCAAGTTATGGTGGCATTGTGGTTACAAGCGCCCAAAATGAAGCAGGCGTGAGTCTCGTTATTCGTGAATTTCCACCGCCATCTCTGCCGCCCGCAGCTCGGTTATGTAGCCTAACGGTAGACGCTGGTCCGACAGACCAGCCCCCAATGATGCCTAAATGAACACCCTATAAGGGTACCAGATGACAACCCAGGAGGCCCCGACCTCCCCAATTACGTCTAGGAGTCAGTTGGAGCTCCAGTTCGGAGGCCTGTGGTGCGCCATCCTCCTTGCGCGACACCTTAACTAGAACCACACGCTGCAAGGCCTGTCAGCTCAAAGACACAGTGAATTCTTTTTGATGAAAGAAACTGAAAGGGACTTCACTTACACCTTCGTTTTGTTGAACTGCTTCTGCCACTTTCGTCAGTCGCTCGTGGTTCAACCAATGTACATTTCCAAAGCCGCGAATCAAGTCACCCGCTTTCAGGCCTGCTTGATCGGCTGGACTTCTGGTCTCCACGGTATTCACTCTAGCAAAAGGTGTTCCAAGAGCGCTAGCCTCGGATGTGCTGGTACTGGCCAAAGGCGCAGGCGCCGCAGAAGGTACCGTGTTGCCGTTGGTTACCGCACCTGGTGTATTCTGGAGCTGGGCAAAGTGCGCATGAAGGCCTTTCTCGATAAGCGCCATGACATCTTTATGGTCATTTCGTAGACGAATGATTTGAATACGCGTATGGCGCACTAGGGTATGTCTCAGCTTTTGGAAAGCCTGCCGGGAGTGCAAGCGGAGCTACCTACCTTGAGGCACGTCGATGTCGTCGCGCGGGAAACCATCAAAGGTGGTAAGAGTCGAGTTCATAGTCACCGAGTGCTGTAAAGCAATAATGTCAGTGCTCGGTTTAAGAATAGGGAAGCAGCGCATCTCAAATAGAACAAGCATACCGTGCTCAGGACTTGGCTAAGCTCTTTGAGTTCCTCCTCGATCCGGTCTTTCTCCTGCATCAACTCCACCATTGACAGCTTGGATATATCGCGAGGGGCAGGTCCGGACGTCGGTCCAGACGCCACCGTTGGGGCGTGAATGTTATGGTCCTCCATTGGTATGCCCATCACATCAAAGTCAGAGAGGTGGGGAAGGTTATCAATATCAGGCGGTGGGTCACGCTTTATAAGCGCATTTGGAGCCGCGCCCCTCGATCTATACGTCCCCGTCATCCCACATCGTATATAAATGTATCCAGACAGAGTGGTCGCTTTCAAATCGCATATGGGTATTTCAAAATAATCTCCTAAATTTGAATAATATCAATGTAATGTCTCCTTCTGAATATTTCTACACGCTGGGATTTGAATTCTGCCTGTAGTTATAGATGAGATCCAGACTGGCACAAGGCGCCGCGGGGAACATGGTGGACACTGTTGGCTCGTTGAGAAAAAAGAGAAATGATATTTGAAATTTGAAATGGGGAGTCGGTGTAGCAAATTGTACGCATGAGGGTGTGAAGCAAAAAGGGAAAAAAAGCAATGCCCCCGGTCGGAATCGAACCGACGATCGCTGCATGTCTGTGTGTATTACAAGTGCAGCGCCTTACCACTTGGCCACAAGGGCAGATGCTGTCGAGTTCCATTTCGTTGAGATTGTGTACTCAGCACAATGAACCCCGATTCGTTTCCAAGCATCCCTCATGCTTGGCCATGTCTCGCTCCCTTTTCTCACCTTGTTGCTCGTTTCCCGTCTTTCTCTCATGATCACAATAGTCTGAGGCCTTTTTGCAATGGCTAGAAGTCAGTTTCCAAGGTTAGTTTCAGAGACATCTGGGGCCTCCGATGTTGATCTGTCTTGCCTGGCTGGATTATATATTTGATAGTCCATTCCGTGGTGGTACTGTTGCTACCTCCACATGCAGATGTCAGCGGCTCTCAAGTGCTGTCTTCCAAGGTTCCACTCAAGTACCGAAATGAACCGCCGTCGAAAATGAGAGAGGGAGCAGTAGAAGAGAACACGGCGAAAAGCTCTTGCCACTGGCAAACAAGACCAAGGAATAAACATAAACCCCGTGACGCTGGTGCTGTCTGGAAAGATTCAATTTGTTAGCTCAATCACGCGCACGGTAGCACTATGCAGAAGTATGCACAATCATGTCTGCATGTAATGGAGCAATCCAGGTAGTCCTAAGAGCTCACAGGCAGATATGAATGCTGCAGTGTATGTCACGGGCAAAGCTTCAAGCTGCTTCAGTTCGGAAGGGTGGTTCCTTCCCTTTACGAGGAGCTTCTTTCTTTCGCCAGTGAGCCTACCGCAACTGTCCAAACATGAAGTTTGAAAAGAGACACCGAGAATATGCCTGGCCCTGCTCCATCATCCTATCGATGCTAGCTGGCTCCATTATATTATTTACGGTCGCGCTGTTCATCCCCGCGGTACCCGGTGTTGACAATGGAGTATAAAGACGGGCCAGACGAAGAACTACCTCTCATCCAAGAGGCTGACGCGAGCCAAAATGCCGACAAGAAAGATGAGCTAACGCCAACTCAAGCCTCACCTCCTTACCAATTCACGAAATGGTTGAACAGTTTTCGCAATCGAAAGCGCGGACCCTCGACAATAAAAGAACGCTATGTGCATGGGTGGAACTCGCCTCCTAAAGTGCCCTCCCCTCAACGCTCTCCTCCACGACCACCAATCCCCTTTGATCAGTACCGGGGCCAATCTTCTCCCCGTTCCTCGTTCCTGGGCGCGGTGAGGACAACGACCATGAGCACCACGACCAGCCGAGTGACCAGGTCGCGGGGAGCAACTAGCACCACAAATCACAGTACCATCTCAGATTTCCGCAGCTCGGCAGAAATTGCTCGATCTAGTACGAGCTCTTCTACAGATCCAGAAGTGGAAGAGCTTGCGAGGAAGAGACGAGAAGTGCTGAAGGAGCTAGTTCTGACCGAAGTGAACTATGTGCAGGGGCTCAAGGCTCTGACGGGCGTGAGTCTGAGATCAACAATATGATCGAAATTGTCCCTTGACACTGATACCTCTCGCAGATTCTTTCCACCTTCAATACCCGTGGTCTGATACAAGAGAATATACAGCGTATATGTGGGATCCACGAGGAGTTTTTGTCCCAGCTGCGAAGGGTCTCGCCACTGTCAGCAGAGAACATTCCAACGGACCATGATCAAACAACCCGTGGAGTGGAAAAGCACACTGGCAGCATAACTTCTAGATTCCACAGCCGATCGTCGAAACAACGTGGAGCCAAAGCTGCTTATAAGTTCAAAGCAAAGACAAGTTCCGAGCCATCTGAAACGCTGGAAGTCGCCCGGGAGATCGAGAAATTGGTAAGTAACGTCTAACCTCAGCGTATCCGACTTCACTGTGCTCACATAAGGCAGTCTGAGTCGTTCTCTGAATATGAAAGTTTCTGCACAAATTATGAGTTGCTTCATCAAGATATAGCCCTTCTGCGCCGCTCGGTTCCCGACTGGTCTATCTATGACCAAGGAATTGAAGCATTGTCAAAGTCTGTCGCATCTACGGCAACACGAAAACTCGAAGAGAACAAGTCTCTGTCTATGAATGATTTGATGATCATGGTGATGTGCTTTCATTATATCCGTTTCTCCAGCTTCTCATCCTGACTGAAATCTAGCCGATACAACGCATCTGTAAATACCCTCTTATTCTTCAAGAAATGATTAAGAACATACCTGCAACCGAATATCCCTCTGCACATGACGCCATCCAGCAGATCGTGGAGGATCTGCGCATCTTAGTTATCCGCATCAATTCTGCAACTGGCAATCCAGTGAACAAGGATCGAATCCAGAAGACATTGATACTACAAAGCAAGATCCGTTTCTCACAACAAGTATGTGTACAATTCGCAAAGAGGCGAACAAAGCTAATCAACGGGCATATCGTAGGACTCTGTCCGAGATGTATACAAAGAGCTTGGTCCCCTGGTCCTCTGCGGCGTCCTCCATGTTACATACCGAGCCCCCGAAAAAGCAGTTGGCGACTTTCTGGTCTGTGTCTTGTTTCGCTCTCATTTTCTCATCGCCAAAAGCGCCGGGGATTTTCATCGCCTAGATATTGTTGCGTGTATTTGTATGGATGGCGTGACATTGGATGCCCTGCACAACAAACAAGGTAAGAAGTCCACCAGGATCTTTCAACAATGGACACAATCTAACCTCCCAGGTTTGGCATGCTTCGAATGTCCCTTTTCGTGGAAGTTGACAATACCATTGGACGATGATACCTACGAGCTTGTGTTGAGCGCAGCGTCAGCGATCGAAGAGAAACACTGGAAGACCGAGATATTGAAATGCTCACTTGCTCTGCCAGGAACGGCAAAACAGGGGGGTCAATGGGATCCTCGGCAACACTCCTATATCAGTCTCAATATTGTTGGCTTAAATATAGGACGTGTACAGCATACTGTGGCTTCCTTGACACGGAGGACCTCCATGGACTCGATGGCAGTATCGCGCAAAACGCATGTAGAGAATGTGATGGTCCGAAAGACGGCCTATCCCCACAACTACGAAGGGCAGTCTGGCTCTAATGAAGATAAGGAGCAGCTCAAGAAGGAAGATGAGCCTGAGCTTCACCTGCCAACTATCCGCGCACTTCGGGTGGATCGATTACGACTGGAGCGATTCATGTCGGAGGTCTACACACGAGATGTCTTGCCTCTGCCAGGGATTGCACTCAGTCGGGGAGATATCCTCAACAGAGGCATCATGGGGACCCTGAGCCTTCGCAGTAAAAGCTTTATTAGACGATCCCGTTCGATGAGCGTCACTCATTCAGGCTCGATGGTCACCCAGCCACAGTCCGCGCAGGAAGAAGGCGAGGACAAGGAGCCTCTCACTGCTCAAGATAGCGATCGAATTTCGACGGAGCAGGATTGCGACTCTCCCAAGACGCCTAATTCAGCACACTCGGCCTTTCGCCTGCGGTACACGCCCAAGAAGAGCCCTTCTGTATCGACACCACACGAAAAGAGCCGAAGCCAAGATAGCGCGCCCGAGTCTCCATCGCGCAAAAAGTGGAACACGGGCCTGAAGAACGTTCTTTCACCGAAATCACCCAAGTCGCCTCGGCCTTGAATGCCCAGGACTTGAGGGCTGCTGCCCCTGGCGGGGTGGTGGGGGGATGGTCAAGTGGAGAGACAAAGCAGCATTATTATTAGCCATTAGTCAAATGCAAAGAGCAATTGAATTTATTAATCGCACCCACTCTGCCTGTAGATGACGTCGTAGAAGCAGGGAGACATGCCATGACACACGACCTTCTTCGCTGCCCGCAGGCGGCACTCGCGTGACGTCACTTATAATCATGTCTATTAAAGCTCCCCCTCCTTCCTTTTCTCTCTCTCCAATTCAACTACCACATTAACTAAGCACTACAATCATGCCTCGCGCCAACGAAACTGTCAGCAAGGTCTTTTACAAGGGCAAGACTGACGACTTCGTCGTCTTCGTCGATGACCTCGACATCCTGCAGAAGTGGAAGAACGACCGCAGCATCGCGTTAGCTAATGTGCTCAACGGCTGGAAGGTCTTCACCACTCATTCGTACGTGCAACCATCTATCGAGCATTCTCCAGCTCGCCAACTAACAATCTCGCAGCCACGGTCCCCAGGGTATCCTGGACACCGCCTCCAAAGCCCAGCTCGAGAACGAGTTCGGCACCACGGTCGAGGACGACGTCATGGTCACTATCCTCGAGGACGGAGAATACCAGACTGCTACCGTAAGTCCATTCCACGTTGATTTGATTCAAGCTCAAGCTTATGCTGATGGTTCCGTAGTCCCGCGAGCGTGAGGGCAACCCCAACAAGTCCCGCTAAGCTCGACTTATTTGCATCAACGACTTCTCTACGAAGTCGTACATCTGCTTACGAGTCTTGTCTCCGATCTCGTCAATGGTTCGCCTGATTTTTTCCCGGTATTCGCCGCGGTCGGCATGAGTCACTATGACTCGCCATGACTCGGATTGACATGATCTTGATCAGATTTAAGGAGTTTAGGTCTTCTGATTGTATTGCATATGACCTGTCGCAGGCTTCGATACCTGGCCCATGAGATAATGAGATGAGCATGAGATCTCTACATAAACAAATGAAAGTACTCCAAAGCAGCTCTGTTCCGTTGTCTAAACTCGTAGTCATCTCTCTGCCAATCAAACAACAAAATCAGTATTTACGCCTGCGTATATACACCTATGGAGCTGTAAAACCAAGAACGCCATAGCTTAGAATCTACACAACCTCAGTACTACCCGTATCCACGCCCATACTCTCCCTCCCTCTCCTCCCTCCTCCGCACAACCCAACCCCCCAACTCAGCCCAAATCGCCTCCTTCTCCCCAATACTCATCGACGCCGCAAGCCCACTCGTAGTCGTAGCCACAAAAACAGGCGCCCCATCCCACTCCCCTTTAACACGCCCCATATTCTCTCTCCCCTCCTGCCAACCGTACCGAAACTCCTCCTTCCTAATCGCCCTCCCCCACCGAACCCTCCAAACAGCCTCCCAAATACTCTTCCCAACGATACAGACCGCCTCAGGCCTCTGCGCCGCAATCTTGGCTTCAAGCACAGGCACCCCAGCGTCGAGCTCTGCTTTCGAGAGCTCGCTCCCGTTGCGCGTGGGGCGGGCCACGATATTCGTGTTTCCGACTGCGTACAGCTCGGGAAGAATGTAGGTGTCTGAGGGCTTATGTCTTATTGTCGTTATGCCGGAGGAGTGGAGGAGGCGCCAGAAGAGGTTGGAGGGGTGGGCGTAGGCGAAGGAGGTTGTTGCTGTTGTGATGCCTGGGTTTAGGCCTATGAGGAGGAGGATTAGGTTTTCGGGGATTGTGTCTTGGAGGCGGGATTGGAGGCTTGGAGGGGTTGGGGCTGGGCGTGCTCGTTTGGGCGAACGGGGATGTGGTTTGGTTGATTTTGGGAGGGAGGTGGAGGGTGGTTGAGAGCGAGGGGATCGGCGGGGGAGGGGCTTGTAGGCATCGATAGCTCTTGATTTGGAGATTCTTGGGATTGCGGAGGTTTTGAGAGGTCCTTCAACAGAGGAAGTTGAGCTTAGGCGTCGAGAACGCTTTTTGGTGGAGTTGCTGTCTTCATGGCTTGTTGGGGGGTTGTTAAGGCTGTCGAGCTCTTCTGAAGCCTTGGATGGGCTTCGGGGTTGAGTCAATGGAGGTGAGTCGGTGGTATTATGTATGAATTGGCTCAGCTTGCCGTGGAAGCTGGTGATATTGTTCACTGGCACATCTGTAGCTTCATCGGAGGTCTCGCGTGTAGGCTCCGACATGTCAGATTGGATGAGCCTGGTGCTTATTGTTAATGATCGTCTTTCATACACCGCTCGTGTGTGTGCATTGAGTTGCAGTGTTCTTTCTCCCTAGTTTGGATATTGGAAACAAGTAGTGGTGAAGTAAAGCTTGGAAGATTCGCGGTGAATTGATTCAGCATCACGTGATAGGTTATTTATCCATAGGCGCTAAGTAGGTCGCATCGCCACTATAAACATCAAACACTTCGAATATTCTGGAATCAAAGCTGCAGGTAACAGCTACAGTATTAGGCTGAATGTGCTATCGGGTGGCGACAAGCCTTTGCCAACCTTCCTGATTCGAATAGGTTCGTTCCAAGTTACGGCAAAGATTGGAGTTTATTTAGACTTCAGCCAAAAGATACTGCTCGGAATATGGTCTAGATTCTGTAGAGTATATAAAAATGGCCTTTCAGAAGGGAATAATCTCAAAAAGTTCGTCATGGGGTATCTCATTAAGCGACTATATACATTATCTGCGTTTAATTGCATTGACCGGCCATTATCCACTGAGCAGTGCTGATCGTTTCGGTAATGTCCATGGTTCTGCACACACGACCTCTCCTTCACTATAAGCCCAGAAATAGACACCCACGCCAATCAGATAGTATAATGCCGGGTCGGTGCCTTGGTATAGAAGAGCGCAGAAAAGAGCGCTGAGAGGGTATATGATGATTCGGAACTCTATGCTTCGGTGCGGAAAGGTTCCCGCGAGCGGCTTGAGAGGCCATTCCCAGGCAAGGCCTACGAGGCCCATTATTAAATTAAGTATTTGTAAGATGGGAATCGGTTTGACGGCGCCGTCGAGATTGTGCGATACGAAGTCCCAAAATACTTTGGGCCAGATGAAGCCTTCGATGGCGGCAGCAACTTGATCTGTGAAAGAGCGCATTAGCTATTGTCTTGTCGGAGAATGGAAGGCACATACAAGTTGAAGCAACCATGATAATTAATCGCGCCCAGTGGTTCTTGATGAGTCTGCCCATCTTGGTGGGTTATCTGTCGTGGATAAAGGTTTTGGATATGTATGACGAGGAGTATCTCTCGGCCAGCGAGGATTTAACAGTCTATATGCGGTGGTTGATTTATCGGATGGAGCGGGCTGTGTGTCCAGGGCGCTTCTGTTTGTTTTGTCTTGCGCTGGACCTGGCTGCACAACTAGCGACCCAAAGAGGCAGTGCTAGAGGGCCATGAGAGCAGGCTCAATGTATCAGGTGTTCTGGAGGAAGATTGGTTTATGGGAGTGGCATGACCGAGATCGATAGCTTGAGTGTGAAGGTGGAATTAATCCGGGATGGCATGTTCTTAATGCAGGCGGGGAAGGAGATGCATCTATACTTAGGTCGGAACAGAAACCCACGCCGGGAATACAGATTGGCCACGGCCTTTTGTGACTGCAGGCGCTAAGATGCACGGAGCCTGACTCAACGAGCAGCAGACACTACTGGGCTTGCGATGGTGATCCGCACGGATGTCTATAAGCGCCAGGGGCCAATAACGACTCGACAGGCCGCCAATCTTGCAGCACCCCTCCTCAGCATTTTCTGCAAGAGGCTTATGTGTGTTGTGATTGGGCGGACAGGGATGTGATGAAGCGGATCGTGATGCGCAAGGATGCGAATCAGCGGGCGTGGAGTTCTATAGAGCGGGTCTCTTGGCGTGATGAGTTGCAGCCCATTGCACCCGTTGCCGCCGGGGCTGCGTTGCTGGGCTACTGAGGGAAGAAACCTTGGAAGGGCAAGGTCTGCTGTTGAATCGCCTGGCAAGATATGGATTCGCTATTCTGGGGTTATGGGGCTGGGCTTAGATATACCTATTTCTATCTGCATGCCTCCACCCGTGCCATACAGATCTAGGGAGTATAGCGTTTCGCACTGGCAGAGCCCTTGAAATTACAATCTTCTTCTGTTGCTCCAGCGGTACCCAACCGGTTTCACATCCGTATCTGAGCTTACCGACATTCAGGGTTGTGATTCTGTGATTCTGTGATGCCGTGATGTGTGTAGTGCCAAGTGGGTCTAGACGTGCCGACGGTTTATAGTTCTAAAGTCAGTGCCATGCGACGAAGAGCTATATTTGGGAGAGTTCCCTGGGATTGGAGCCAGCAGCCCAGAGCTATCGGAAAAATGCGCTTCACCGACTCGGTTTTGCTTGCTGGAGGGGACGCCATGGCTTGCCCCGGAGTTCTTGGGGTTCTCGCGGGCCTCGCATTTTCTTGTGTGATGAGAATGCCAGCGCTTGCAGATGATCGCTGGTTGGCCCACCACACAGTAACGTTCCGTCTTGGCTAATCATGCTTGGCCAGAGAGACCAGCCTTTTTCTTTATTCGCTGTCATTTTCTCGGATTCTTTCCCTGCTCCAAAGAACTGCCGGGGTGATTCTCGCCACGCGAGCACGCCCTCGGACTCGTCCTCGGGGTCCGTTTCCTCACTGGTTTCCTCACTGGTTTCCTCACTGGCGATCTCCGAAATCAACGACGATCCAAATATGTTTTCGTATGATCTTACGCATGCTTAATAGCAGTTCGTATCCCGGTATCGTATGGCCGAAGCTCGTCCAGGGCGGCGGTAGGCTCAAGTGCTCACGGGACCTCAATTGACCCTCGAAATGCCAGAACTAGTATATGTAGAAACGTGTGACACCACAGCCACTACTAGAAGACAACGAAGAAAAAAAAGAAACTCTTCAGTCAGTCGCAAATATGCCTTCGGGTTATTTCCTCATTTCGAGGCGAACAGCGTATCGGAAAGCAGTTCTCGTGAGGCGCTGGCATGACTCGACAGTGTTCGTGAGACTTGACGGCGATAGTCCAGGCCACAAATAGCACGAGTATTGATGTTTCATAATCAAGAGGTTGCTCAGGCCACCACCGAGCGCCTATCACATCTGCGAAACGATCAAAACTCGTAAAAAAGGGAGATTCCACCGACACATCCAGTTTAGCCCACTCAGTGCTTGGGCGCGAATCCACCTCGGCTGGTGTGGCCGCTAGAGCGTAATTATAGATCGGGGCCCCCTCACCCCTGCAGCTAAAACCACAACGCTGGGATTTTCAACCTCCATCCCTCTCCGGCCTCATATCCTCTGCCCTTGCCATCCCCACGTCATGTCTACCCTGGACTGAGCGGTACCGATTCCACGCGCCCAGGAGCCTCATCTCAAAAAGAGATCTCCCAGCCCCCTTGATCATCGTGAAACCTGCGCCCCAAACATCGGCGCTTGCTGTGCGCGAACCATTAGTTCTCGCGATAGTGGCCTGAGTCGATTCCAGGACGCTGTCTGCCTTGAGAGTGAGCTGAATCGCTCGGAGGCGCTCTTTAGTTCGTTAACCCCCTAGTGGAACTGCTCTTGAGCCACTCTATGGACAAGCAAAAGCGTCGCAAGATATTCTACTGTTTGCATTCGATATAACTTTTCCACTGGCAAAGAGACCTCGTGCATTAAACCGCGCGAGATCAAATTTGATCAAGTCTCAAAGAGTCTGGGTTGCTGGCCAACCTTGTTGCTCGTCACTCCTTTAATCTACGACAAAGTCGCTGGCCGACGATACAAATTAAGACGACAATATGGTCGCAGCTAATGAAACTTGGCTGACTAGAGTCGGCTTGACTCCTTCAAAAATCCTCTTCTACCTTGGCTTCTGGGGCGCCCATTTTGGTATCTTCGCAGTTGGATGGTACGCTTCCATATTTCAAGAAAAATAAGACTGGTGAACTAACGTACGAGCAGGTACATTCAAGCCTCAAGCATACCGCTCGCCCCGTTAAATGCCCTCCAGTATTCTGTCTGGATCTCCCGAGGTGCAGGATTAGTGCTTTCAGTCGATGGAACTCTGATTCTGCTGCCTATGTGTCGCAATATCCTGCGCTGGCTGAGACCCCAGATCCGATGGCTCCCCCTAGACGAATCAGCTTGGTTCCACCGTCAAGTCGCCTACGCGTTGCTATTCTTCACCTGCGCCCACGTTTCAGCGCATTATGTCAAGTGAGTCTGCGTTGCAATTTGGACTGATCTTCAGAAGCTAACGAATCCCAGCTTCTATAATATTGAGAAGGACCAAATTCGTCCTGAGCTGGCTGTTGATATCCACTGGAAGCAGGCTGGCGGTATCACTGGCCATGTGATGCTATTGTGCATGCTTCTAATATACACAACCGCTCATGCTCGTATCCGACAGCAGGCTTTTGAAACCTTTTGGTACACGCATCATCTTTTCATCCCTTTCATGCTTGCGCTATATACCCATGCAACTGGGTGCTTTGTTCGTGACAGCACGGATCCTTACTCCCCATTTGCTGGCGGAGAATTCTGGGGTCACTGTCTCGGATATGAAGGTTGGAGATGGGAGCTGGTAGCAGCTGCTCTCTATCTATGTGAACGACTCTACCGTGAAATTCGCTCTCGCCGGGAGACGGTGATCACTAAAGTCATTCGCCATCCCTACGGTATGTGGAAAAAAAGCCTTTCGATAAAAAGAACATTCTTTTACTGACAGTCGAAACAGATGCCATGGAGATCCAATTCTACAAGCCGAGTATGAAATATAAGGCCGGCCAATGGCTTTTCTTGCAAGTTCCCGATGTTTCCACGACCCAATGGCACCCATTCACTATAACATCCTGTCCGTTCGATCCATACATCAGCGTCCACGTCCGTCAAGTTGGTGACTTCACCCGTGCGCTCGGAGACGCTCTCGGTTGCGGTCCAGCACAGGCCAAAGACCTCGAAGGTCTCGATCCAAATGGCATGTACGAAGTTGCACTGCAAAACGGCCAAGTAATGCCGCGACTCAAGATTGACGGTCCCTATGGTGCACCCGCTGAAGACGTCTTCGAAAACGAAATCGCCGTCATCATCGGAACTGGTATCGGTGTGACGCCTTGGGCTTCTATCCTCAAGAATATCTGGCATCTCCGCTCAAGTCCCAACCCACCACGCCGTCTTCGCCGTGTTGAGTTCATTTGGATCTGCAAGGATACCGCATCCTTTGAATGGTTCCAGGCTCTTCTTTCCTCCCTTGAATCTCAGTCCGCCGAAGCTGCCGCTTATGACGGCAATACTGAGTTCTTGAAAATCCACACCTATCTCACTCAGAAACTCGATACCGATACTGCTGCCAACATCTACTTGAACTCTGTTGGCCAGGCGTTGGATCCTCTGACCGAGCTGCGTAGTCGAACGAACTTCGGTCGCCCGGATTTCAAGCGTTTGTTCGTCGCTATGCGCAATGGTTTGCGCGATCAGTCTTATATGCGCGGGTTGCAGACTACGTCCTCCACCAAGGTCGGAGTTTACTTCTGTGGACCTAACACAGCTGCTAGGTCAATTAGTGATGCGGCTACAGCGGCCTCTACTAAGGATGTGCGTTTCAAGTTCTGGAAGGAGCACTTCTAGGCCCTTTAATTTTTTTTTGCGCTGCTGATTTCTTTTTCAATATAACATTGCCATCGCGGCATTGTATGACCTGACGAGTGATGAATTTCTCTTTTCGTGATTTTCGTATAATTGTTGCACATGGCTCATTCCCCTAGCCCTTTGGTGAAGTATACATATGTTGGACTGTGTCTATCCTGTACTCTAGTCGATGGCTTCTGGCTCGTGCTGAAGTCATAAATAGGTTTAACCTGCACATGAGATCAATTCGTAATATTCGTTCATTCGTGTCTGAGATTCGCTATTGTACATTGGAACTTGGAGTTCTAGATACCCACCGATTGTAAGATCGTGAGCATAAAAAGAAGAAAAAGGGGACAAAAGGGATCAAAGGGTCCTCCCAGTTGATGTGCAAAGAATCAGACGCTATCGGCCATTTCCTCGTCAACATAGTCACTGAGATCGGCAATGTCATCTTGAACGGCTCCGCCTGGGCTTTCTTTAAATTGCTCAAGTAATTGAGGCAGAATGTCCAGACGAACGCGGAGTTGTCTGTTATTCATCAAAGTGTAGACCTGGACGAGCTGATCGGAAGTGAGTCCCCGGCTGGTCGAACTCAACGGAAGGCCTGGAAGATCATCGCGGAGATGCTCAAAGCCAAGCATAATAAGCTCCTTGGACCAGGGACAAGCTTGAATGGCGCGGATGAAAACTCCCTTTGCGGCGTTGATATCTTGTGCTGCGTAGCGCTCGTATAATATGTAGAGCTTCCAGATCACAACGCTCGATCGCGCGGACTCAACGCCAAAGAGAAGTCGGACGTTGATACCGCCCATCCGAGCTCTTTCTTTCGGATCTGCCACCTCGCCAAGCACTTTCTCGAATGCCGCACGAACAGAATGGGATGTGCCCCCTGCGCGGGACGCACGGCAGAATTCATGGTAGATGACGAAGAAGTAGTTCGAGATTGGGATGTTTTGGGGCGTGAGAGCTACATCGTCATCTAATTCGTACTTCTTTTCGTTGTTGCTCTCGAGAATATCATATGAGTCGCGAACCCGGTCCATCAGGAGAATCCGAGATTCGTTCCACATGAATATTGCTAAGAAGATGGAGTTGTGAGGGAATTGAGTAAGACTGTCCTTGAGCCACGCGCGGAGCTCACTCGGTCTTAGAATTTCGTTTTTGGTGCCTCGGCTGATATGGCGGAGGAGAAAATGTGCACGAGCTTGGTGAAGTAGCTCTGATGTAAGACCCTTGAAGTTTTTCATGTGCACGCTAAGCTTTGCGATCTTCTCGATAGCCTCGGAGTAAGCGTCAATGCAATTTTTGAAGGGCCAATCTGAGGAGTAATAGGCGAGTGCAAGGCAATCTGTATATGCCACATACGCCTGGTAGCTTGCGTGCGCTAAGGCGCGATCTCGCCAGTCGCGGAGATGCTATTTGTCGTTAGTATCGATGTTTCCTGTTCCATGAAGAAGGCACTACTCACATTGATCGTCTGCAGTATGGTTGTCGTACTAAAAAACGGTTCCGCATCTCCCTTGGGAAGACTTGCATGTTCAACACGAGCGCTCGGAATTGCGTGAAGAAGATAGAGCGCTTGAGCTACGTTCCCACTCTCTAGCTCCGACCAAATCCACGAGTTCCATAGTATGATGGAATGGATACGAAGAGAATCTTCAGGGTAACCAGAAGAGAGTGTGGTCGCCCACACGCGGCGCGCCATATCGTACTCGCGCATTCCATACTCAATTGATGCGTAGGCGTTCCAGATTTTCAGACTCCAAGCCTTCTTCTTCACTACCTTTTTGGCGATTCGCTTCGCGGCAAGAGGATCACACGAGAACTCAAACGCCAGATAGTACTCTGTGAGACTTTCATCGTCTGGCATATTGTCGACTAACGATCGGAGGGTATGCTGCAAATAATCTCTGATTCTGGGACGTGATTTGGTGTAATGGCTACCGCTCCACGATCGGAACGAATTGAACCATAAAGCTGGCGATGTGAAAAAGGTTGGGGTGGAATGAATGAAGTTGGATATGGGGCAATGGAGAGGAGAGACTGGACTGTGTTCGCCTTCGCCACTCCGCGGTGGCATCCACGAGGAAAGAACTTGGTGGTTATCGCCGAGATCGTTGTGCAAGAACGTGTCCCAATCCCAAAGACGAGTGTTGTTGAAATTCGATAGGGTAGAGATATGGGGAAGTTGCCAGAAATGTAAGAAGCCCTCGACGACTATGTTCGACATGGTGAAGTGGTAGAATGGCCGGAGAAAGTCGCTGATATCTGTGAAAAGGAGAACTCGGTATGGATCATTCACGAAAGGCATCGTCGAGTCCAAGCTTCGAGAAGGAAGTGAAGACCTTGCACTGCGGTCCTTCTCTGCTAGATTCCAAGACGAAATGAGGGACGAAGGGTCAACGTCGGTCGCAAATCGAGTGGTTTCAGGGTGCACTCGCTCCTGGCTACCGTCAATAGCACCACGCCAGCCTGTTGCATTTTTCTCGCCAACTCGAGGGACTTCGGAATCCCAGAAGATACGGAATGCATCGAGGGTTTGCTCTTCGCTTGCGTGATCAAGAATTCTTGGCCGGAAGAAGCAGAATTCTATCACCGCTTGCCAAAGGCCGACAGCCATCTCGAGATATCCCGCCTCTCGCAAAAGAAGCGTAACGCGAAGGAAGATGTAGACATGTATTTGATCCCTTGTAGGTCCTGCTTCAGTAACGTGGAGGTTAAGGAGTAAAGCTTCGGCGAAGAGAGTGAGGCATTCACGAAGACCAAATTCAGGGCATTCAGTCTGTCGATAGTCCAGGTACCGAACCCAAATGTTGATATTCTGAGGGTTTTCCTCCAGGGTTTTCTTCCATTCCCGCAGCAACTTTTGAGAGTCCCAGAGTTGCGCCCCTACTTGTAGACGACCTAGCAAAAGCCGATGCTTGTGTTGAGTCGCTCCAACTCGAGCTAGTGCCTTTTCGTACAATGATAGCTTGACATCAGCCAAGCCTCGCCGTTCGTCGATGGTTAGTTTCCTCGTCTTCTCTTCGTCCGGTCCCAGAATCAGCGCATCCTGGTGGTCGACCAGTTTGAGCCAAATGCCAACGTCCTGTGGATTAGCGTTAACGGCTCGCCACAATTCTGCGTTCCGGGATTTCCGTTCCTTGTCAAAATCGATTCGAGTGCTATTCCAGTCAATTTCTTCCTCCGGGGCGGGTTCTATCAGACATTCAGGAGGGATCAGTCGAGTCCGGTTAAAAGTGATCGGGGGAGGCTCACCCCAGTCGTCCTCGGTCGCAATTCCAGGCTGACCAGGAGATCCGAGTGATACAAAGTCCTTGGTAAGATCAAGCACATTGTATGACTCGTTACGAATTCGAAATGTGGGGGGACCCATGATGGTGGTATCCGAGAGAGGTTTTAAACCAGAGGTGTAAGGATTCGCAACGTAAGGAAGCAGAATCATACCCTGGTCAGTTGAAGAGTCCCGATCAATCCGAGAGGAGTCTTCATTGCCAAGGACATATCCATTTCCGATTCGGCGGTAACGTGGAATGGCGTAACGGTGAGAAGATCCGTATGTCAAGTTGTGCCGGTCGCCTTTGGAGTCTACGAAGAAAATGTCGTCCAATGGAGGATCTGGCCGAGAGAAGGGGTTTCCTTTGGTTCCGTCGATAATGGGGGCATCGGTTAACGTCTTGGAGTAGGGTAGCTCGCTTTCACGGTGATGTCGAGATCGTTCATGACGACTGCGGGTAGACTGATGCTGAGCTGGAATATGAGCTTGAGAGGAAATTGGGATGCCAGGGAGAGGAAGATTGTGATGTACAGGAGATCTTTGACGAGGATTTCCGCCAGAACGGCCCGGAGAGCGCGATCGAGTGCGCCTGCGGCGATGCCTGGATTTCGAATGTCCATCGTGTCGCGTCTGTTCATCGCGTGAGCGCCGATCTGGAGGAGGAGGAGGAGGAGGGGCAGGAGCCGCCACCGGGAGCTTGAAGCTCCCGAATTTTGGGACCGGCTTCTTGTCCTGCATCTGAAACGTTAATACCAGAGGATAGATAGAGGATTTGGGGGAAAAGCCGACCTTGTGCCCCGTTGGGTCCATCCTCGCAGTCGCAAGAAGTTCCTTATCGGGAGGATCTCTTATCAAGAGCTTGGGGAGATAGTTCGGATCACAGTTCTTCCGACCCAGATCAAGGAGGCGGTGAGCGGGCAGCAAACGGACGATAAAAAAAAAGTTTAGCAGATGGCTTGAGAAATCAACCACGCCGCGTGCCAGCCGCAATAAACACCACGCTGGGCTTGAGCAATGGGATACTGTGTTTCTGTTTGAAGATAAGCTGAAAGCACAGAATCTCACAATGGCCTCGTCTCTGGCCGCGCAGCTGTCGCAGATTTCAGCGAATGCGAAGCATGAGCTTGATCTCAAGTCTCAACGGATTTCCCACTCACAATCCTTGATCTTTGACTACAAAGTGGCCGGGTCGCAGGATTTCGATACCATCTATGATATTTGTTATGATGGGTTCCGGGAGTTGTGCTCTTTAGATTCTCGATTTGAGCAATTCGAACGCACGATTTTCAGCGAGCAGAGTAAGGCCGAGGACCGCACGCAGATGACCTCAGCCCAAAATAAGGATCTCGATTCAGTGATTGAAAATTTCCTTATCTTGGTTAGTGGAAGACTGCAGTTGAGTCCCGCTGTGAAGGCAGTGGATTGGATGGTGAGAAGGTTCAGGTTTGTTTTCCCCGCTTGATTATCTTTGCTCAACCACTGAGCAGCTCTCTAGGTCCCATGAGTATAACACGACTTACATGATCCTCACATTTCTGCCATACCACACCACCCCGCTATTTTTGAATTTGCTCTCAATTCTTCCGAAAGATTTGACTCCCACCTTCAAAGTTCTCAACCCGTATAAGGAACCTCTCGCCAACCCGCCCAGACACCCCATCGTTCATAGTGCCATAACAAATCATGCATTTTTCGCCGAGCTAAACGAATATGTCATCAAAGCTTCTCGACAGGGGGCGCAAAGTCATGCCCTTCTCTCTTTCTGGGCAGGTATTACCACGGAAGCAGTTGCTGGGATGTTGGACAGAACCCGCTCTGGAAGACGAGAACTTGAAAAACAAAAGCATGACGATATCTGTCGACAAGTGCTATCATTGCTCTCCAAAGCTTTTGCTCTGAAAGATGCTCCTGAGCTGATAATAAGCTGTTATATGATTTCCGTCGTCCTGGCACAGAAAGCGACCCTATCCGAAGATTACGTCAATGGTCTCATGGAGTGTGTTGTGGATTCCTGGACAGAGGAAACACTAGGCTCTGGTTTGATATGCCTCTCAGTTCTTGCTCAGCAGAAACAATATTTGCCGCTCCCTTCTAAGGTATTCAAGGCTGTTACTCGTCTCGATAATCTGATACCCCTTATCTCAGAGATTGCTTCGAACTACCAGACTTCAAGCTTCCTACTTGGACTAATTATTGGATGCTTGAATGATCTCGACAAGCAGAAGAATCTACCTCGCCTGACACTTGTGGGCTCTATCCTCACTTCCACACTTCTCCGCGACGTTGACTTGAAAGAAGCCATCAAGATAGTCCTTGCGACTGCTAGCAAGGCTCACGAATCCAACGGATTTACTCTCGAAGCTCAAACGCAACTCGCAGAGTTGCTCCAAGGGTTTAACAGATCCAGCAGCACCCAGGTGGTTTTCCAAGCAGCTATTGCAGAAACATCTCTTGACATCGCAGCCGTGGAGCATAACTTGCAAACTGTGCTTGAGGCGCCTATCCAAGCCCAAGCTATCGAGGATATTGACATGGAGGATGTTGACGAGAGACAAATCGTCGATAATTTCACACCTGCTCTGGAGTCCTTTTCTAAAGAATCTAGGTTCTCATCTTCTTTCTTGGGCAAGCAGTACATTCCAGAGTTCGAGAACCTCGTGCAACTACTTGCCCTGGCCGTTGATTCGGATAACAAGGTTTCGAAGTTCGCTGCGCTGCCAATTTTGGGAAAGACAGAAGCTACAAAACTTCCGCAGTTCCTGTCATTCTTCGCTCGTGTTGCGTCAGGCTCTTATCCCACGGGCACAAAGATCGCGGCCTTGAAGGAAATTTCTTCGGTCGCTTCATCTGCCAGTGGTGATGCTGACCTCCAGGCTCTGTTGCCATTTTTGTTCATCGCTTTGGCTGATCCTTCCGAGCGCATCCGGCGTGAAGCAACTGATGCCGTGGCTGCTTTTGGCTCTCTGTACAAGAACCTCAAACGGGATGAGGAAGACTCAAAGAAGCCTTGGGCATATGACTCGATCTATGGCAAGGGAGAACAGTCGTCAAAGATTTCCTGGTTGTCAACCCGAGACGTGCACAAAATTCTTGATCGTGCACTGGTGCCAGAACTTGAAGAGTGCATTCTTGACCCATCGCACATCGGTAAAGTTCTCGATGCTACATTGAAGGGTACTGTCTTGTCAGAAGACTCAGGCGCCTCTGAGCTTAAAAAGTCGCTTCGTCTTAGCCTATTCAATTTCCTCTGCTCACATGCTGTCTATATACCGGTCTTTGGCCCCAAGTTTAGTCTCTTAAGGCAGCTGAATGGCGTGAAGAAGGTCTCTGGGACTACCCGTACGAAGGAACTTCTGCCCCTGCTTGAGAACTGGCGAGACATGAACCAGAAAGATGTGGACGAGGTCTGTTCTAAGGAGCGTGTTTCTACTTTGGAAGCAGAGGCAGAGGTTGTGGCCATTGTCACTCCCAAGGAAACCGACGCAATCGATACACTGTTGTCTCTTGCCAGCTCTAGCAATTCTACCCGCCCATCCTTCTTGGTTGCGAACTTCGGCCACATGAAAAAGATTTGGCCAAAGGTTAACGAAGAAGGTCAACTTCATGCTGCTGAGAAGCTTCTTGATATCTCCCTAGGTCTATCTAATGACAGCGAGTCTCTTGAGGATAGCTGCCGTGACGTTCTTCGGAGTGTGGAGCTTTCGGGATCAATCCTCTTGAACTTTGTGAAGAAGATTCCCGAATCTTTGCACCACATTGAAGGCCTTGGCCCTGCGCCCAAGAGAAGGCGCACTAGCCAGAACAACATGGTTGCCATGACAGTTAGGGATGAGGCTGAGTTCAGCAAAATTGTTAACAAGATGACTTTCATTCTCGAGGTCGTTGATAGCTCCAACCCGGAGTCCCACCCTGAACTGGCCGATGGCCTCTTCCAAACTCTTGCTGCTTTGCATCATTTCAAGTCTCAAATTCAATCCGGAATGAGCTACCTGCTGAGCCTTACATTGGGAAGTTTGTTAGCTATCGTGAACAAGTCTAAGGCGTCACCTAAGCCACTCTTCGATACTGCTGTTATCCGGGCCGACCTTGTCGTGGATTGCGTTCGCACCACTGAAAGCCCGCAAGTCCAGAACGCTGCCCTTCTCCTTGTTGCTGGCATATCTGTCATTGCGCCTGAATTGGTTCTTCACAGCGTCATGCCTATCTTCACATTCATGGGATCTAGTGTCCTTCACAAGGATGACGATTATTCTGTTTCTGTGATTGACCAGACTATTGACCAAGTGGTCCCAGCTCTTATTCAGTCCCTTCGAAACCAAAAGCGAGATATCGTATCTGGAACCTCCGAGCTTCTGCTAAGCTTCACTGCAGCATTTGAACACATCCCGTCTCACAGAAGACTTCGCCTATTCCATGCGCTAATCAGCAAGCTTGGAACCCAAGACTTCTTGTTCGCTGTTCTTGCCATGCTTGCTAATCGATACGCTACGAACAAGGACGTTCTTACCCTCATGAGTGGTGTAGTCTCAGACACTGCTCCTGTTGTGGAACTTACAACATACAGCAAGTACCTCAATCTTATTATTGACGCTTTCAAGCCCAAGCCTGGTATCTCACAGGTGCTCCTTGGAATTGGCAGCGATGATGGTAGAGACCCCCAGAAGGTTTCTGTGGATCTGCTTAGAGACCTGGCTCACTTGCTCAAGCACTCGACATTGAAGTCCAAGTTGGAGGTCGCTTTCGAGAAGGACGACGATGTTGCAAACCAGGTCCGCGCGTGCTTTTCACGTGTTTTGGGACAAGTTCTCTCAATTGGCGAATCTGTCAAGAACATGGCTCAAGTCAGCCACGCATGTGGTGATGTTTTGGGCTCGTTGTTTAGTACTCTGTCATTGGTTGACTTTTTGGATACTATTGAAGTTCTTTTGGATGGCCCCGATAATGACCTTCGCTGCAAGGTCTTGCGCCTACTTGAGAACCGTCTTCGCCAGACCCCTGAACGGGACAACGAGTCGCAAATCAGAGTCCTTGACTTCATCCCTACCTTGGTCAAGATTGTGGAGTCTTCTCAAGAACCACTTCTCAAGCATGCCGCTGTCGCTTGCATTGATCGGATCACAGAGAAGTACGGTAGAAAGGATCCATCAAAGGTTATCATTGCCGCCAAGGTTGTTGCCAGCTCCTCTTGTCTTGGTCTTGATGATGAGCGTATCCGTATTATGGGTGTCCTGTGCCTTGCTTCTATGGCTGAGGTTCTGGGCGAGGCGATGATTCCTGCTCTTCCAGATACACTCACCCAGTCATTCAAGCTACTGGAACTCAGTATGGTGTCTGGTAAGGAGAACGCTCGCCTGCACAATGCTGTGTTCTCTCTTCTCTCAGCTCTACTTGCGAACCTTCCATTCATGATGTCAGGGAACCATCTTGACAGCATTCTGCTCCTTTCTTTCAAGTCTACCAATGCAGTCATCGATGAAAGCTGTGATGACAGCCGTGAAGAGACCCTTCGTCTCTTGGCTTCTCGAAAGATGGATCTTTCAGCGACTCTTGGTGCTATTGACCGCAACTGGAAGGCAGCTGTCAGTGCTGGTCCCGATGCTACCAACGAAGTTCTTGAGGTCCTAAGCCTCGCAGTTGAGAAGAACCCCAAGTCTGCTGTCGTGAAGAACGTCACAATTCTTTCTCAAATTCTGTTCAACGCATTTGATCTGAGACGCCGAGCTGGTGGTTTGACAGCTGATGACAAATTCGATGCGGATAGCTCTGAGCTGGATGAAGCCGAGGCCTTGTCGAACGATGTTATGATCAAGATGATCTACAAGCTGAACGATAGCACTTTCCGACCACTCTTTATGAAGTTTGTCGATTGGGCGACGACTGGTGCCCCCAAGGACGAGCGAAGTCAGCTTGCACGACTCACAACGTTCTACAAATTCCTCCAAGTGTTTTTCAGTACTCTTCAGGTAAGTTTCCTATGTTTACATCATTCTATGTCCTTTTTTACTAACAGTTCCTAGTCGATTGTCACTGGCTACTCCAATTACATCTTGGAGAACGTTGTTCAAGTCTTGACGAAGGTTGGCCCCGCTTTAGACACCAGGCCACTCTGGCTGGCAAGTCTTCGTGCATTGCGGAACTCATTTGAGCACGATCAAGATGGTAAGTTGTTTATGATAATAAAGCTAAGGCATTTTGCACTAACAAAGATTGACAGAGTTCTGGCAATCTCCTTCCCACCTCGCCGCCATTTCCGGTCCCCTCATTGCTCAATTGGCCAATGCTACTACCTCTAAGACCGCCAATATTATCGTCGAGGAGGTTGTTCCAACAATTGCGGAGCTTGCTATCGCAGCAGACTCAACGGACAATCACAAGGAGATTAATACGGCTCTGATGAAGTATCTTCGTCCATCCGCTGGGCCAACTGGCCAGTCAGCTGGCGGTGCGAACCCCTTCACCCGTCTAGCTGCTGTCAAGACCGAGCGAGCTCTTACCGAGCAACTTGGCGAAGAATGGCTTTCTCTCCTTCCAGAGATGCTACCATACATTAATGAGTTGATGGAAGATGAGGATGAAGGTGTCGAGCGAGAGGTGCGGAAGTGGGTCAAGCAAATTGAAGGCATCCTTGGTGAAAGTATGGATGATATGTTGACCTAGATGTTTCAACGATGGTGGTGCCCGTGTATAAAAAGCATTTATAGGCGTTTATTTGTTGGAATTCTGTAGAGGTACACCATTACATACCTGCCAAAAAGAAGTTTACTGTCAATACCAATGATTATGCAACCATACTTCATATTTAGGTCTTATCTCTATACTAGATATCATCATAAGTCGACTAAAGATGGAATTAATCTAATTTTCCGGGACGGGGGCATCGGCAGCGTCCACGCCCGCGTTCCATCGGTATTTCGAAGCAGGGTGGTCAGGCGCTGGGCCCGATTGACCGGCCCGCCCTTGCAAGTTCTCGCGGTAAGTTCCTTTCTGCACTGTATAGTCATCCCAGAATAGTCCTCGGCGGCGTAATTCAGGGATCAGTAAGTCTATTATGTCCTTGAAAGATCCAGGTTTGACGGCGTAAGCCTAGAATGGCGTCATTATCAGTATCCAACCAAGAAAGCTAACAATGGGAGAAAATGCTTACCAAGTTGAACCCATCCACGTCTGCTTCTTCGACCCAGCGCTCAAGATTGTCTGCAACTTGCTGTGGCGTGCCAACAGGGGTCGCACCAAGACCACCAACGGTGATATGCTCCCCAACTGTCTTTTTAGTCCACTTAGCAACACCTGGAGTGGCTTTCGACCAGCCCTCAACTGCTGAGCTATGAATTGTCAGTACACCATGCCTGGTCTATTCCTTAGAGTATGCTTACCGTATCGCGTTACTCTCGACATGTCGCAGCTCCTCATCATCACCATACTTGTCGAGGTCGATTCCGGTCCAGCCTCCGAAGAGCGCCAAAGCCCCATCGATGGACCCCAGACTGCGGTAATACTTGAACTTCTCAAAGGCCTCTTCTTCTGTGCGTCCAAGGATAGGGCAGACCAAAGCTAGAAACTTGATGCTTTGTGGATCGCGGCCAAATTCAGCCTTAGCGAGCTCTCGAATTTCAGCTACATTCTTTGCGACCACAGAGGGACTATGGCCTGCAACGAAGATGGCTTCCGCATGCTGAGCAGCGAATGTCTTGCCAGCTTTCGAAGTACCAGCCTGTAAAATTACTGGCGTACGCTGGGGACTTGGCTGGCACAAGTGAGGGCCAGGCACATTGAAATACTTTCCGGAGTGATTGATCTTTCGAACTCGGGATGGCTCAGTGTAGACACCTCGCTCGCGGTCAAGGACCACAGCATCTTGACGCCAGGAAGACTCCCACAATTTATAAGCCACTTTGACGTATTCTTCTGCCACGGCATATCTGTCATCGTGCTGAGACCTCGTTAGCTGTGACCGATCATGGGTTTCATGGGCAACATACGTGCGGCTGTTCGGATTGGCCCATGTTGCGCGCAGCAGAGTCAAGATAACCGGTCACAACCTATATTATTTGTATCAGAACCATGTCATTTTATGTCTAAAGTTTTCACTGGGGATAATTACGTTCCATCCGAGTCTATTAATTTTGGTCAGCGTCACTTTCTCGAACTGAGTACATTGCTTACTTACCGTCCCTTAGTGAGATGATCGACCGTTGATAGTCTTCGAGCAAGGTGATAAGGTTGCTCGTAAGTCGTAGTGACAGTAACACCGAATCCGATATTCTTAGTTGCTGCTGCCATCGCGGGCACGACAGATAGTGGCTCGTTGACCGGCCATTGAGCACCAGAAACCACAGCAGGGTCTAGATTCTGAGGTCCCTTATAAACATCATAGCCTCCTACAAATTAACGTGAGTATGGATATTCCAGAGTACACATGAGTAGGTCTTACCAAGAACATCTGCGATAAAAATTCCATGGAACTTTGCGGATTCTAGAAGTTGAGCCAGCTCAATCCAGTGGTCAACATCATTAAATCTATGCGACTCGTCCTCGGGATGCCGCCACAGCCCAGGAGATTGATGGCCACTACCTATCATGACATTAGTGAGTACTAACAATGCTGTAGATAATGGACGTACACATCTCAACGAAGGCATTTAGAATCAGAGACTTGCGAGGCTTAGTAGCCACAGATCCATTGTCTGAAGACATATCGCTTGAGTCCACGCGGAGAGTTGTTCAGGGACCCGATATGCCGATGTTCTTCTCGTGATTTGTTTTAGAAGATAAGCTGAACGATTTTGAACGGAATCACCTAGGATATGAAAAGAACAGTCAATTGATTTGAAAAACTCAGATTGATTATTTAAGACACGTAGAACCAGAGGTTCCGTGTACGTCACAGCGTCACGACATGGGACTTATAGCACCAAAGTGGGCCGCGATTGCGCGATGCGGGAGGTCTTGGAGGGGCTCGAAGCGCCCTCGGCTGTTCATCTACTGGTCAAAATCTTCGTGACTTTGCGCATTTACAGGAACATTGTACTATGAGGATTTCCTTTCTTTTGCTCTCTCTCGCCCGAGAGCTACTAATCATGCTAACTCCCGATTGCGTGGAGCCGTGCCAGACTCGACCAGATCACCCAATCATTCTTCATACTATTGTAAATTCCACCCCCCTTTTTCGACCCCCCTTAACTCCAGAAGTCAGATAAATGATCTACAGATTTGCATGATTTTTCCTAATCTTTCCTTTTTTCGTGACACTCAATATCTACAAAGTGAATAACGCACAGGGCTGATTGAATGGGCTTAGATTGCATTTTTCCGAATGAAATTTACCATGTGAAGGTCTCCTTTTTCTATGGAACCATAGGGATTAGCTAGCTATTGAATGGTACAAACTTAATCTGGTGAAGAACTTGCAGCCGAAGTCTCAAGCACCTCATCGCGAACACGTATAGAGTCATCGGTGATCGCCCTCAGCCCATTTGCTGTGACGACACTCGGCAGTCGTATCGCAGTGCGGCGATCTTGCGTAGTGTCTGCTGTCGAGTATAATCCTAAGAATGAAATATAAGGCTTGCATGTTTCCTGCCCCGAGTATGATCCATACTGTTTCCCGCGTCCCCTACTGCTCGTAACTGTGCCTTTTGAGACGGGAAGTCGACCCTCGGGACCTTACTTTCGATTGCCAACTTAGAATACATCTATTTTCACGAATGTCAAGCTTAAAAACACGAGCCGCCCCATCGGCGGTTCAGCCGCCTCTCTCACAGGCAGTTGGCTATGTTGTTGTGGTGGCGATCGGTATCATTGTTGCACTTGGTTTGTCTGCTTTATTTGATTTTAAAAACTTCTAACACTGACATGACGCACAGCAATGATGCTTATAACAAAGCTTTTGAAGAAAACCACCGGAGAAGATAATAAGAAAACGGAAATGTTGGATTTTACTACACACAATATTTAAAAACACATGCTGACAATACCAGGTTTATGACCGCAAACCGCTCAGTCAGAACGGGTCTTACTGCATCTGCAGTTATATCGGTAGGTGTAATTTATTCTCATTTTAGGCAATTTCTTCTGACGCTACCACGTAATCAGTCATGGCTGTGGTCAACGGCTTTACTTGGATCTTCATTCGTTGGTTACGACTACGGAGTCGCCGGACCTTTCTGGTTTGCAGCTGGATGCAGCCCTATGATTGTGTTCTTTGCGCTTCTTGGTATTTCATGCAAACGAAAGATCCCCGAAGCCCATACTTCTTTGGAGGTGGTGCGAATTCGTTACGGTACACATTCTTCCGAGGCCTTCGGCCCATCCACTCCAGATGAACTGCGATACTCACAAAAGATCTATGCACAGGCCGGATAGCCCACATCGTTTTCATGATTCTATGTCTGATCAACAATATTTTTGCTTGCGCAAACATGCTTCTCGGAGCTTCCGCTGTCATATCTGCAATGTATGTCTCACTCAAACGAGAAACCGAGACTTTCTAAACTAATAACAACTCACAATGGTAGGTCTGGAATGCATGTAATTGCAGCCACATTTCTTTTACCAGTAGGAGTGACAGTTTATACATTCGTTGGGGGTATCAAAGCAACGTATAGTCTCCACACTGTCTCTTGATGCCCGTCGCTGACTTCTCACAGGTTTCTGACGGACTATTTTCACACCGCGATCATTCTGATCATTGCTTGCTATCTTTCAGTGAAAGCCTTCACGGCCGACCAAGTTGGCTCGGTCGGAAACCTTTATGGACTTTTACAGTCTGCTGCCCAGCGGAATCCTGTCTCCGGAAACCAAGGCGGGACCTACTTAACCATGACTTCGAAAGGAGTAAGAAATTCCCAGCTCAGAATTAAACAAACTAGCTAATAAATTTTAGGGGATCATATTTGGTATTCTACACACCTTAGGGAACTTTGGTTTGGTCATTGTAAGCATTATCTCCAATCTGGCTTACAAGGGATCAACAATCTTATTATTCTTACAGATGGACACAAGCTACTTCATCAAGGCGTTTTCAGCATCTCCCGCTGCAGTTGTTCCTGGATACACTATTGGCGGTATTGCCTATTTTGCTATTCCTTGGGGACTAGGGACCGTCATGAGTTCTGTGGCCCTGGGTCTCGAAAATCAGCCCAACTTCCCAACTTACCCAAGAGTGGGTTCTCCTATTCTCCCAGCAATTATTTTTCACTCTTTGCTAATGTTAGATCAGCGTATGACCACTTCAGAGGTTAGTGGGGGCCTTGTCCTCCCCTACGCTGCTATCACCATTGCTGGAAAAGGTGGTGCGGCGGCCGTCCTGCTCATGACCTTCATGGCGGTCACATCTACTCTGTCTGCCCAGGTTATTGCTGTCAGCTCAATCCTGAGCTTTGACGTTTATCGAGAGTATTTCAAAAAGTCTGCTACGGATAAGGATCTAATTCGATCCAGTCATTTCGGAGTCATCTTCTTTGCCGCGTTCTCGGCGGGCTTTAGTACCATGCTACACTATGTCGGAATCGACCTTGGCTGGACTCTCTACATGCTTGGTAAGGCTCAAATCTCATTCAGTTGTATCCACTTTCTAACGTATATACGCAACAGGGGTGGTAACATGTCCCGGTATTTTCCCGATGGTCTTTACCATTCTATGGAAACGCCAAAGCAAAGCTGCTGCGATACTTTCCCCTATTCTTGGCATGGCAAGCGGAATTGCAGTATGGCTGGGAACATCTGTTCACTTTGGGGGAGAAGTTTCGGTAGCTTCTACAGGCCAGGTACTTCCTTGCATGTACGGCACTGTAACATCTTGCTTCTCCCCCATTCTCTACTCGGTAGTCATTACCCTGATCAAGCCACAAAAGTACGACTGGGCAGATTTTAAGAAGGAGAAGCTGGCTCTCGAAAAGCTTGGGGATGATCTTACAACAGCACATCATGACGTTATCCCCGTTCAGGCAGACCAGAACAGCTCTGAGGAAACCAGTGATGTGGCCCATAGTACCAAAGAGCTTAAAAGATGGAGTACTATTGCCGCATTATGGTCTATTGCAACGTTTCTTGGACATTGGGTCATATGGCCCTTACCGATGTATGGTTCTCGCTATGTTTTTGGCAAGAAGGTAAGGCATTTTGAGTCAAACATTGGCCATCAAATTCGCTGACAATCTCCAGTTTTTCATCGCGTGGGTTGTTGTGGGTATCATCTGGCTTTGGGGAACAATGCTTGTCGCAATTGTGTATCCTCTAGTAGACGGAGGCTTAACTCAGATTGCGCAAGTTTATCGCGGACTAACCAGCCGCGGAAGTCTTTCTTGGGATCAGACGGGGATCAAGGATAATGGGACCACTAGCGAGTCTGGATCTGGGTCTGTGAGTGAGCGGACGGAAGAAAAAGAGGATTCCAAAGAAGTGCAAGCCTCGAAGTCTTCGTGAAGGACTCACAAGGACAAGTGACATCAAGGGATTGAATAATAAAGTTTGAATGACCTTTATCCGGTTCATTTGCGTTGAGTGCAACAACGAAATAGACACCGGTTGGTTTTGGAAAAGGAGTAAATTCTAGTCATCAACGCTCTACGAGAATTGAACTATGCTTAATTAAACGAAGCGGCACAATGAGGCCTGCTCCATGGACTGTATTTAATTCCAGAAAACTTATCTGTATTCAAGCTTCGGTACCACCGATATCTGCAAATTTAAGCGAGTGATGATTCATATGATAAGAAGACATAGCCATAAACGGCAACACCTTGCGAAATGAATCCGATCTTATGTGTCCAGACTATTTGTTATATCATTCATCTCACAGGATACCTTGCCTGAATCATAAAGTCCCGTTAAGTGATAATGATAAAAGCATAATCTCAACTCTAGTTGAAGCCAGCTCGCAAGTTGGCATACTGGGAGGCAGGATAGTTCAGCTGGTTCTGGCTGTGGTCCAATGCACCGGTTCCTCCAAACGTATTTACAACCTGATAAAGTAAAAATATAAGGTCAGCATTTTCTTATGCGTTTCGCGTTAGATTTGAAGTCTCACCGTAGAAATCAGGCTATCGGGACCTTTCTTATCACTGCTGCTCTCCCACCACATTCCACCACCGAGTCCCTTCGACCGAATATACTGCGCCTTCTTTTGGGCAACCTGAGGAGTATCATAGCTGACCATCATCCGCTGGGAAGCATCATAGCTGTAACTTGCAATAGGTTGATCCAGATAATTCACGGAAGCGCCTCCCAGTGGGAGAGCTTTGTAATCCCACACACCGTTTTCCCACGAGCCACCACCAACTCCACTATAGCCTGAGCCAGGCCCATCCGTATTCATAAATGAGCGACCGTACAATGGCATACCAACGACTATCTTATTCGCAGGGACTCCTTGTGAAGTGTAATAATTCACGGCTTGGTCTGTGTTGAAAGGCGTGCTTTGGGGGCTGTTGTTAGATGCGTATACATTAGCATCGTGGCCAGCAATAGTGTCCCAGCTTCCAGAGTAGTCATAAGCCATCAAATTCCAGAAATCCAAGTATTGATCCATGGCCCTTAAGTGAAAGGTCTGGTAATGTGATGGGCCTGCCATCTTGTTAGTTTTAGCTCTGTTCGTCGTTTGATTGCTTGATGACGAGGTCTTACCTGCCGGGCATGCAACCGTGATAAGGAAATGATAACCATTGGCATTAGATGTGCTATACGAATCCAAAGACTAAAATTGATGAGGATAACGTTAACATATCAGAATCAAGGGATATTATTGGACATACAGAGCGAAGGGCTTGGAGCGTGGACACTAGATTATCAGCTTGGTTGCTATCTGTGGGATACTGGTGCAAGAGTCAGTATCTGCATCTAAAGCTGGTGGATGTATGCATGACTAACCTCCCAGTCAATGTCGATTCCATCAAGTCCCAGATCTTTGACTAGGTTAGTAGCACTTGATGCAAAAGCTGCTCTCCCGCTGCTCGTGCTCAAAGGGCCTGCGAAGTTTGACGAGTAGGTCCACCCGCCGATGGATAGGAGTATTTTCAAGTTTCTATTTCTCTTCTTGAGCAAAAACAGCTGCTTGATACACCCATAAACATTATTTCCTTGGTCATTCCAGGAGTCTGAAGGATAGTGCTTCTCAATATCCGACCAAGTGTCAGAAAGATACACTTCGCCGTTGGAGCGCACGTTAGCAAAAGCATACAGGACGTGCGTGAGTTGCTCGGCGGGAAGATCCTGAGGGTTGAATTGTCTCCCGTAGATTGCCTAAAGGAGTAAGTAGATCAGAGTCAACATCTTTTTCATATTTAATATTAAATAAATCTCATGTTGCTTTGACTAGCTTTCAAATGTCTGATAAACGTACCCAATTCACGTAGTATGCAACGGAACGATATCCTGTAGCGGCATCACGAGGGTCAAGGTTGTTGGTATCGACATCACGAGAGACGACAGCACAATTCACCAAACAAGTGAAGCTTAGAAAGTAAAAGAAGATGCTCCGCATTATGGGAAGCACTATCATGCCAATGATTGAGGGAAAGTGATTGTTATCTTTGTTAAGCCTATAGAGACAGAGATTGTCGAGTAATTTCGACGAGGAGCGAACGTCATTATTTGTACTCCAACACTACCGCCTCCAACTTTCTTCGAACCATCTCAAAGTACGACTGCATTCATTTTTCATGTTAGTCTTGGCTACCAGTGTCCGCAAGACCGAACGCCACACACCCTGCAGAGTGACAATATCGAAGGTTGCTTCAAAAGCTGCCCATGGGCTTGTTTCCCCTCAATGGGTAATGCGGAAACCGGATATAACTCCAGATGTGTCATAACAAAAGCTCCTACACATGTAAAAATATGTTGCGAGTGTGCAAATTATTCATCACGGGGCATTTTCACGGGGATCTAGAAGAGCGCCACAAAATACAGCGGAGTAGGGGTTCATTCGGCAGGACTTTTGCTTCCTAATACATGGGTTTTCTGCGAAATGCTCTAGACCTGCAAAAGAAATCACTGGCCAGTGAAAGATATCGTTAAATGGAATGTGCGTTCTTTCGGGCAGAGCTGGAATATTGGTCGCGTGGGCAATCATTTTGCTCAGCCAGTGGACTGCTGGGTATGCTAGTGGCTTTTGACTTGCAAGGTATGAAGTAACACTGTGATCTATGGTCTCCTTTTCATCGGATAGGGAAAAGGCATTACCGGAGTGTATATGATCCCGGGGACTAGTGGGCTTTCTGGTTAGCCTCGGGTGAAGGTGAGTTTTTCTGTCCAAGAGAAATGAAGCGGATGCTAGATGTAACTTCGGGGACTGCATGATCCCTCCCGCCAGGAGGAATCCAGACCGCATCCGTAATTGCTCGATATCTGGGAGATATTAACTCTACGACCTTGGCTTCGCAGAATAATTTAACTATCTTGCTCGCTGCAAGGGACAGATCATCCGCGATTATCCAATGTAACACCCAGCCATGCGACCCGGGCAGGTGCCATGCCACCCCACCTTGGCAGATCGGATAGTCAAGATTGTGCATGTAAAATCAAATTGACAGCCGAGGGCGTGCTGACTAGGATTTTTCTTCAGCGGAATAAAAATTCCAACGCTTAGAAGAGACTACGCTGCCTCACTGGCTATTTCTTTCCGGGCTTCACGACCGAGTTTCTGATGGCTGACAAGGCACCGCGGAGCTACATATTGACACCCTAGCAGAACAGCAGTCATCTAACAGAATAATCATATCTCATAAAATAGCCTTTTCAAATGCTAATGCAGTATGTACAAGGGTCACGCATCCCTCATCATGCGAGCTAGATACCTTACATTCGACAACCTCAACATTGCCAGGGCGCATTGGCTTCGTCTATCGGGTGTTCTATTCACAAGGGCATTCGGTATATCGCATATGGGCATCTTATGTCGAATTAGAGTTATCGGCACACGTCCAAGCTCCGGTTCCGCCTGACGCCGCGAGGGTTTGTGAGATGCTGACGGCGGAGCCATATGTGCCCGCGATCATCAAGAATGTTCCAGACAACAAGACGAAGGAACACCAGACAACCATTGCTATCCATTTGGGGCTTTTGGCTGTCTTCCCTTGTGACCAGTTATCATATAGCCACATGCAGGCCATTGGCTGGAAGCACATCATGGTTCCCAGTAGAGCACCGATCAGGGATACCAAGCCGTCGAAGACTGGAATTCCACTGGCAATAACGTAGGCTATAATGGTGACTCCAGCGGTACACCCGAGCCACGCCGCCCAGTGTATAAAGCTGTTTGATGTCAGATGTGGTGATCCTCGCATTACGCGAAGGAAAACATATTTAGCTGGCACCTGTAGAAATTTGAATTAGTCTATGTAAACTCAAAACCAGAGCGTCGAATGCTTACATGCGTCACAATTATTAAGGTCACGATAAGACCAGGAAGAGCAAAGCCATAGCTTATTTTCTTGACCAATGGTCCTGCTGAGCTCAGAGCAGGCGAAGCAACATATGAGCCACAGTAGTAGTAAACCACGCATCCGATCGTAATGTATACAGCAGTGACAACCGTCTGGCATACTAGCATGGCTCTGGTGTATAGTCGAGGGTCTCGCATCTCAGAAACCATCGAAAAGAAAGATGGAGTGCCAGAGTACGCAAAGACAATTGAGGATACAGCAGTGATGGCTTTGGTGAAGGATACATCGGCGACAATTTTGTAGTCGGGTATCCAGGGACCGTCTTGTGGTGCAGAGGCTGGACGTTCTTCGACTCCTACTGCGATAGTGACAATGAGAACTACAAAGGAGATATATGTTAGTCTCTGTATGGACCTTGTTAGATATGACTGCAAATGACTTACTTCCCGTCAAGATACAGAACAAGCCACCCCAGGCAAAGAAACTGATCTTGGCCAAGGTCTGTATACTGCTAAGGAGAAATCCTATAACAGCAGCCACTGCGACATAGACAGCAGTGCAGGTACCATGGGTCGAGATGGCGTTCAAGGAGATCGAGACACCCAGCATTCCAGAGCCAGCAACAAAGATCCAATCTTTTTCTCAGTTAGTGGGGTCACAAACAGTCGATTTCTTTGTGTGCAGAATCTTACATAGTACGAAAACAACCTCGAGAAATATCAGACCGGGCCGGCCAAAGAGCATTCTCCCGACATCACCAACACCATAGACTTCGGGGTGGCTGAGCTTAAACACACCAATCATATAGTCAGACCACGTTGTGATGCCAGCAATCACAATAAGAATGATGACGCCTGGGACTATCCCTAAACTGTCGAAAGCGATAGGGATCGAAAGCACACCCAATCCAATTTGACTCTTCATCATGAGGGCAGCGGTGCCAATCCAACCGACCTAAACAGATTAGTTCATGTTTCCATTGACACCTATTCAGCCAGCACACACATTTCGGTAGTTTGGGCCGTCTTCCGAAATCTCTCCAAAGACAGCATCGTGAGTAGTGTTCTGGCCCTCGGTGACCTGGCCCAGCTGGGAGTCGACCGGGAAAAGCTCTTGTTCGTCCTTCTTCATCACCATGATTACATCTGAGGTTAGAAGTCTAGAGGTCAATGATGGTTCGACCCACGCTTAGGGTTAGGGGGCAGGAGGCTTCTTATGGGGGGGCCTCAGTACCCCAGATTTACTTCGGCCCCCCGGCCGGTCTAGTTCCGGGTGCCTCCTTATCAGAGTCAACTTTCCCTTCTTGGGTTAATATTTCCGATTTTTCTTTCGTGTCATTTTTATTCAGGGTGAGGAATTTTACCAAGCCACCTGGCCACCATGAGACTTTGGCCAGAAGAATGATAGGACACTACACTGAGTCAACTGCTTCGATGGAATGTCAGCAATTGCAAGCAGATTGCCTATTATCCCCCTTTCTCTCCCGCTGATACTTCTCTTTCTCTGGAAATTTTTGATAATAACCATATCAAACGCTCCTCCTGCGAGGCGTGGCAAATGCCGTCATGGTTCCAGTGAACTTGGCAACGCCCAATCCCAGCATTGACCAGAAAGGTTTCCCGACAGATCCGCAGTAACAAAACCCAAGACAAGAGTCATATTACGTCGACCAGTGAGGCATTATAGAGTCAGCATTGGCGGGAAGAAACCGACCTTTAACATTTCGGCATCGCTGCAGAACCCGAGTCCCCAAAAGGGGCAGCTCGGTGGCCCTCCCGACTTAAAAGATATCCAATTGTACAGTTTCCCCACAGTCCCACCTGTTTCATTCAAGGATTTTGTTAGGGTCCAGGGTCGAAGGAAACTCTACATGATCCAATTGATACTAAATATCGCGTAATAGAATCCATAAACCGCCTCACACCCCAGCTTGGAGCTTCTCCGCATCTCCGCGTTCTCCTCACGGCCCGCCTGCCCCCACACTCGTCAAGGTCGGTTCTTCCGGGGTACGATCTCCGTGCCGAAGCCATAAAAACTGACGTGGAGGCTTTGCGATTCCGGGCGCGGAAGCCGATCACGAGGAGGCTATGTCTGTGTGCTTGGTACGGGTGCGGTGGAGTATGTTCCTCAGTCTTTGGCTAGGCGACAAGTCGTGGAATGAACTATGTAGTGTCAAAAATCGCACGAGACATGAAGCATCTTACGCTTCATCGGTTTACAATGCATGTGGCTAAAGATCATCGCATCTCATAGTACCATTGATGGGCATCGAAAAGGCTACATCAGGAAGGCTCTGAGAAAGCTACGGTAGGCCTCCCGAGATGTGCAGGATGCTTCCCCAACACGTTCAACTACTTAATCTACGGACCCTGTCGCAAACGTCAGTTGGTACAGCTGATCGTGCGGACAGTTACCGGGATAAAAGCTCAGACATCGTGTGATGTTTTGGCATTTGAGTTAGCGCTCTTTCTTGGGAGCTTTGTGAGGTATTCACCTTCAATGGGAAGGTGATAACCTGCAACCCCACTAAAGCATGGGCCATAACGCGTTCAGCGAGCCGAAAAGACTCGAATTTTTATTACTTAAGATTTTAAGTGGGCTGACAAGTGGAAATTGGAAATAGGAAAACCTGTTATCTTTGATAGTCAAAGGACTGTGCCCCCCCCACAAAATTTTGCCGGACACTTGGGAAGGACAGCTGTCTGCATGTACATATGCCAATGAGGGCATCGGGTGTCGCTAACGGTTGATTCTCGGTTCGGATCATAACCCGGCGGGAGTCATATTTACCTTAGCTTTCCCGCGGAAAGCTGATAGGAATTTCAAGTTTGGCATTCGGGTCGGAGATACGACCAACGGCCAGGCAAGCGATATTTTCACCTCAAAGAGGTTTCTTCCAGGTGGAGCAGCAAGGAAACCATCCCCTCATTCGATCTTTGAGCGAAAATTTTATTTTAGAGTTTCATTCTGGAGGCTTCCGAATGACGGGCCTCCTCGCGACTGCTCGGAAATCTTCACGTGTGGGAGACGTTTTTTGAACATTTCAAGCAGCCGTTTGTCAACCTTGACTTCATAGCCGAAAACCAACTTCTGAACGTGGCTCAGGCGGAGCTTGAAGAACGTGAGATATTAGTGATAGCTTGAGTGTAGAAAGTTTAGACGAACCTTGATATGCTTGGCAAGAGTAAAAGCAGCACCTTTATGGAGTCGTGGGTAAATAGACCATACCGGAAAGTTGGTGCAAACGAAGTCTATATCATTTGGTCCAGCAGGTCGAAAGTATCTTGCGATTCTTATTCTAATGACTTTGAGAGCTGGTGCTTGGATTCTTGGAAGGAAAAATCGCTGACGACGATGCTCCAAGAATATGTCTAAGTACTCCAACTTTGAGAACGCGAGACCAAGCAGAGCATAGTTCGTAGCTCGATAATTTGCTCTATGGGAATCAATCAGGTTCGCGTGTTTCATGTTCCGGACATACATCTCTTGATGATTATCACTCATATTGTTGAGGCTCTTGATCAATTGGAGGGGGTTCCACTTTTTGGCAGGCCATTCGAGCCAAAGATGACGTGCGCCCTCGTAAAACCAGAGGTGATTAACTCGCATGGCTTTAGCCAGTGTTGAAGGGTCTTAGAATGTCAGAATATACTCATGTGTCTGGCCCGGTCGGTGTAAGCTTACCGTTCACGGCCAGCCATCCTAAGATGAGGCCCACAAGCTCGGGAATGCGAAGAACGTGTTGGGCTGCTTCATCATGCCCCTTGAGCTCCATTGTAGAGCTCTCAAATGTTGGAAAACGAAGGTACTAAGTACTAAGAGAGGCACATGAGTTGCTTCTGAAATTTGAAATCTTGAGTTCGAGATCTTGATGGAAATAGCCTGGTGGCTAGCGGATCTTGCCTGTTTGTAAAATCTCGTGGCTGCGAATGTTTAAGTCAAAACATATGACTTTCACCCAGTTTCTAGATCTTTATAGATAGGCAATTCTTCAATGGCTTGGGGCCCACTGAATGGCGTTTAAAAGATGAGATTCAAGTAAAATCGAGACTACAAGACCAGGGTAAAGTGATTACCCAAATTTCATTGCTGCAAATAACACTGAGAAATGATATTTTGATTGCCACCGAAGGTTAATTTCTGGCACGGGAATATGTTCTCAGAGAGAAGAGCGCTAAGAAAGCTGCGCCATTGACCACATCTGACCGAGATATCCATCTTTCAGGAGCAGAACCATCCGGAGAATTCGAATCTGGGACCATTATTTATACAGCAACCCAAAGAAAAATTCCCAGGTTGCAAGTGAAATGAATTTTGAGGATCTGGCTACTGGACAATAAACCGGGCACAGCATTCAGTGACTTCGACCGTGGTAAATCGCAATTCATCCAAGAGCCCTCGTATTAAGATAGGTTGAGCTTCCACTTGCAGAAGATACTTAGTCTTGATGGGACCAAGTATTATCTTCATCAGTCGTAACATTCTTTCTTCGTCGTCAGGATTCTTGGCTTTCTAGTGAATGTAGAGTGTGGATCAGTCAAAATGATAGTTAACTTTGGATCGAAAGCGCCCTTGCGAAACAAGCTATGCGCAAAGATTGATTGAATGAACAAAAATAATTTAAATCACTGGCGGGGTATTCTTCATCTTCATTCGCAATGAAAAGGGCGATCTGAGGAGACTCGGCATCATGACGGGCCTCGAGACTGATGGTGATCGTACATGAATGCTGGCTCCTTAGGCAGCTTGGGCATTGTGTACTACAATACTAGAGAACTGTCCGAAATAAGGCTTCAATAAAAAACACATTCTTTTCTTTTCACTGTCTCTATCGTTGTATTTGCCATATCGTTCATTTCTGCGACACCTAGCCTCGCCAAGAACGTATTTATGTTCAAAGTGAGGCTACGAGCTTCTCGTATTGAAACTTCGCTTTTGTCAATCTGGTGACCTTACCAGTGACCAGAAGTACTGTACGTCCAGTTCAAGCGACCAAAGTCTTTTTGCATCGTCTAGAAAATGCCCCATTGCCATTCGATCAGTCACAGCATAGTTGGGTGGGGCGTGCTCGCTAACGGGTCTGAAAAGCGACTGTGTCGAGGCCTAGAAGATCTAGTGGAGATGTCACGGACTTTGGACTCAATCATACTCGTAGACTTCCCGCTGGTAGCCATTAGTGCTAAAGTACTTTATTTCAAACATGGTGGTGGCGAGCAGACGTTTCCGACGCAAGGGGCCGATTTCTCGTACAGGCCCGAGCGGGCGCCGCTTGAACGGTCGAAGTGTTTGCTATGGCCATTCACGATTTACCATGTAAGTATTTGGGATAACTTTGAACCATTTGATGTCAATTATGAGCTTCCAATAAATTTGAAGGATCTACTGTCAAAAGAGATCAGCTTGCAAAGATCTTGGCTGGGAGAACTTTGAAGCGGGAAGTCGGGACTAGAGACCGTACGGGTGGGCTGCAGGTATATATTGAGATTCTGAAAACCACCATGCATGTGACCTCGGGACGCCTACATAGCTCGGTTGTCGAGACCTGGGGGAATCGTGGAGATGAGCAAGAACAGTGAATGAATATGAATGAATGGATGGAGATACAGAGCTCTGGAGTGCTAGATTTAGGCAGGAAGGCGGAGAGCTCCATCATGGAGATCTCCATCATCTGACCAGAGTTGCCAGATTGAATTCAAGCTTCGTTTGCTACTTCAATTGTTTGACAAGTAAAATTGTCCGGCAAGCGACTTGAGCAAAAAAATATGTGGATCCCCAGAGAAAGTACATCTTCACATTTCGCAAAACTTCGTTGTTTTCAACCGAAACGCTTGAGAGTGCATATACTTGAAGCCTCAGAAGTAATTACATGATCTGAAAATATGCCCGCTTAATAAACCTATCAACTTCCGCTATAATTAGAAACTGTATCTTGTTTCAATAAACGGAAAGCTCATAGGCCGAAGAAGCTAAAGTACCTGTCCCTTTGGAGCAGCGCATCTCTCCACAACGTGAATCATCGATGACGCGTTAACGCCACAGAGTGTGAATCAACTACATAAGAGACAGATCCCTAGGGGCTCATGAAGACTTGTTAAGCTATTAGGGGGTGTAAAGGGCTGTCTACAGAGCGCATGGCCTTAAATGCCCCAATGCCTACAGACAATCTCTTTGTGTGGGAGACATCCGAGTATCAAAACACACAGACCGCGAATATTCGTATGCCAAAAGTCTCGTTTACGCGAAAGGAGATTTTGAAACCCAAGAAAATGCATCCCGCGACCTGTAAGCCCCTTCTTTCCATTTGTAGAGCGGAATATGCAGCCCGCGTCCCCCGACCCGGGATCCAGGGTATCATCCCTGTCGCCCATCCGAGGGTCTTTCGGAAAGTGGGGAGCTGCATCAGACAGACTACCTTAGTTCATGCGGGCTGTCAAGATGGAGAATAAACTCAAAGACATGCACTAAATAGCCGGAAACAGGCCCGGGGACGATCATAACAAAGGACAGTCTAGACCGAGGTCTTGGTGAGCTGAGAATCTTATATCATAATTTGCCCCGTGCATGGTCTCTGAGGGGGGCAAATTGATGAGACAACTAACAAATTGTAACATTAGATTGAGACCTCAGCTCAGGAATATGATTATGGAAACAATGTATGGGGTGGCTTAGTAGCATCCTCGAATGCCTTCGGACTACATGTTGCGCTACTTGGAGAGGCTGGAGATATGGCATTCCAGAGATGTGTTATTATATTGCCTAGACAACGAATTATTTGAGACCGAAGATTGGGTATATCATTTTGCATCGTTTTCATTGCTTGTTCATAGCTCATAGCAATTGCCATTGTAAAGACGAAATTGTTGTTTGGGTCGAAGGTAGCCCACCGTACATAGCCCACCGTACACCGTGTGCGTTTATGTCATTATAGTAGGTCATACATGAAGATAAAGGAAATCCAAGACTCGAGATAAGACATGGGAACATCAAAGGGAAGACACGAGATTCAGTACAAGACATGATGAATCAGTTGGAAAGAAAATTCGAAAGATGGCACGGCATGAAGCCGGACAAGGAGATTTTGAGCAGTAAAGACTGGAGATGGCTGGAGCCAATCTGGTATTAACCAATTAAAGAGCGTCGGACCTGTAGAGGTCAAGGAAATCGTTGTAAGACATGGATCATCAAAAGTCGTTTTGACGCGTTTGAGAAAGACGAAAGTTGGAAATCAATTCCGAGGAGATGATTTGCTCGTACATATGGGAAAGCGTTGGCGTATTCCATGAAGCGCATGAAAGGCATAAGGCAGTAAGATAATTGTCGTGATCATTCAATCAAACTCCGGTAAAACAAGAAAGAAGTAGAACGCCGCCGTTGTCTATAAGCTTTTATGGGTTCAAATAGTGGTAGGGATGTTGGTTTTCTTTGGGCGAGCACAGTTGAGGAAGCGAAGAGAGTCGAGCATGCGACGAACAAGAGGCTTGGGTTCTTCAGAAACGGCTTCTTGGAAGGTAGCCTCCGAATGCTGCTCGTAGCAGAGGGAGGTGAGTCTTTCTTTGTCAGACTTGGCGAAGTCTGGTGTGTTCGTGCGCTTGCGTCGGGTCTTGGCTTGGAATGCAGCAGCTGCAGACCAGTCAACATCGGACTCATTTGTGCTGCTATCTTGGCGAGAACGGCTCTTAAGGAGTGAGGTGGTGGACGGAGCAACCAAACGAAGGGTCTGGAGAGGATGAGGGCGAAGACCATCTCTGCTTGTGCTTGGCCTGCTGAGGCTTGGTCGATCCAGGCTTGCGCTCCGAAGTGCATCTGGAATGGGCTCACCCATGGCATCATCGGGCAAGCAAGGGAATTTTTCAGAAGGTTGGTCATCAAGCATGGTTTGATGAAGTCTAGGCTGGGACTTTGCAGCGCGCAACTTAGCTCGGCTTCGGACTTTGCGAAGGGTGTCGATTGGTTTGCGAGAGAGGGACTTGTGACCAAGGGACTCATTGTCTGAGTCAGACTCCCAGACAGATTGCTCGCAGTGAGCATCTGTAGAAGTAGAAGGTCTCTCTAATGATGTGCGTGTCATTTGGCGAGACATGGGTGGGGAGCTTCCCACTGGACTTGGCATTGGACTGGGGACCTCATTCGCTGGGATAAAGAGCGCTTGGTCAAAGTGAGTTGCATGTGGCTCCATGGTAACAGGGTTGATCAAGCTTGGAGGAGAGATCATGGAAGGGTCGAGAGGAGGGCGTGTTCCAGGACTTGATTGCTTCCTACGCGAGCTATGGGAGCTGGTGCCGCGTGTCAAGTTTGGGAGAGTAGGATGAGGCTGTCTTCTCCTCCGAGAGGAAGAAGACATACTTGAAGTTTCGTAGCGCATTGTGTGGGTGGTGGGCTCGCCTGGGGTAGTTGGGCGTGTGTGGGCAGGTGTGAGAGCAGCAACGGGCGGCGGAGGAGGCAGAGAGAATTTAGGTGGTGTTGATGCAGGAAGGTGAATAGGTCGCCGAGTGTCAATCTGCGCTTGTTGCGCGTGGTGGTAAAGTTTCTCGGTTGCTTTGAGCACTGCGTCTGGGCAGGTTGGGGTGGTTCGAGAGTATGTAGAGGAGAACGAGCTACTCGGGGTCAAATCCGGTGTGGTGCTGATAGTTCCAACAGAACTAAATGAGTCTTGACTTCCGTGTAATGTTGTTCGCTCGTCTCCAGATGAGGTGTATTGGTGAAATATCAAGCTGTTTTCCAACTCAAGCTGGGCGAGTGTGGAACGGTCGGGGCCTGTGTACAGCGATGATGACTGTTGATGATATTCGTTGTATAATTGGCTATTGTCCCCGCTGAATCTATCATCGCAAATAGCCAGTGTGTAACTACCGTCCGTGGGGGTTGCAGCGAGAGACTGCTCCAGGTAGAAAGGGTCTAGATTGGACTCTTCCAGAGCCTTGTAGCTACCCTGGGGCAGATATGTCGATGCTGGCTTCGCAGGGGAGGCCGATGACAAGCAAATAGTCGATTGAGATCTGTTCTGGTCTTGCAACACTTCCAACTCACCCGAACAGTAATAAGCTCCTGGATCCATGGACTATGCTTCTGATAACGAGTGGATAAGATAGTGGTGGGAGATCCAAACCCGTGGACCTTGAAGCACCAGGATAAACTGATAAGTGAAGGAGAGATAGTTGCCACCAGGAGAAGGAATGGAGAATGGGAGACACTATGGGGAGGGAAAGGGGGATCTGTTTATAGATTGGATCAAAATAACGCGGCCCTCGTACAAGGGCTTAGTTTTTCCCGGGGAGGGAAAACAGATCGGTGCATGCCAATGCATGTAAACAAAAGGACGAGCACAGACGATCATGACCTATCCGACCTTACATGACGTCCCTTTCCGCAGCACAGTAGGGATGGGGTTGCAGCAAGGACCAGTTCGTCGGGGCCTCAGCAAGGGCGCGGAACGGCATCCGGAGCTTAGGGTTGTCGAGGCCCTGGGACTTGGGAAGTTGAGTTGCTTGAGCTCCAGCCCTGGTGCTTTTGCATTGAGCTTTACAACTACCAGAGACTGTTCAGAGTTCTGCCACACACTCCCCCTCTGTTCCTGGGCTCCTTCGTGTTCTCACTGGTGGCGTCCCTTTCTGGACCTGAACATAGGCGTAACACGGTCTTCCTCGTCCTACCACCAGCCCCAGCCCGCATAGAACGAACCTGTTTCCCCGCTACCATGGTCTCGACCTCGGCGAGCCACAGACGACACAGGCTACATGTTAGCTAGCCTCCAAAGATCCCGTGCAGAGCCCGGGCCCGGGAGAATGTGAGATATCAGCCTTTAGAGTCGACAAGTCCCGGCGCGGACTGTCTCCCGGATCAGCCACTAACGCTGAGCCCCACACAAGATCGTCGAGTCTTTGGCCGTGGCGAAGGTGGCCCAAAGCCACAGCTGTCGCTGGTTACCCTCACATTCTTGGGAGCTCCATTCCTGGCTACCGCGCAACGGCGTTTAGTGCCCGCACTTCTAGTGTCAGCCGCGTAGATATTTGTAGATATAATGATCCATGGTCGCAAAAGAAGCAGTCGGACGCCATTTGGTGCTCGTTTGCCGTAAAACTATCAAACTACACTATTACCCCTCTAAATGTGCCTTTTACTCCTCTTTGTGGCTGGCTAGAAGTCTATCCTATTTCTTTTGCTGACTCTCTAGTTGTGACACCCTCCTACTTGTGTCCCACATTACGCGTTTCGTCTCAGCTGCGCTTGTCGGCGCTCGACCGCACTCTATACCTGACTCCCCCACCTGTGAGGACTCAGTTCTGCTTTACTCGAGTAGTCAGGTAGTATCCTAGGTTTGCTCTGTGCATCAAACATGCCCCATTGCCGCTTCCGCGGGAGTGTTTGCTGGGCCCGGCCATCCCCATTCGGGCGACTCGTACAAAAGTGACGGCCGATATATCACATTTGCACTTCCCCGGAGAACATACCCACGATATAATCTGTCATTGGCGTTCGTCTGAACTTTGTTTGGATCGGACCAATCCGCGCTGGCTGCCAGCTCCGGTATCTCTTCATTCGCCATCTGCCATAGATCATCTTGCTTGCATCCGCTGCCGTACTTGATGGACAATATGAGATCACTGCCATCATATTGCTTCTGAAAAGCTGCTTGTGAGACTCGCGTATCCAATCTAGACTATTCTATTTACCTTGTCATGATCCGTTGACTTGACGACCAGATCAATAGTTGTGTCAAAGACATCTCCCCCCAGCTGCTTAGTTAGAACTCCACATTCCAATGAAAAGTCTGATGTGCATTGCAGCGCAGTATACGGCGGACAGCCCCGTCTTGCTGCATCATAATGTGTATATATCTACGAAGCTCGCCTGCCCCTGATCGACAAAAGTCGAGAGCCGTCCATGGCTTTGCTTCATGCGGTGCGGACACTATTGCTGTCCCTCAGAGCTTTTGGCCTGCAGCAGCCTCGCTTCCCCCCGCCTGTCACATTCCAACGCTTAGCATTGTACTTTGCGTATAATATATTGCATGAGGCGGCCATGGGCAGTCAATATCCAACTGCGGTCCAGACACATAGGCCGCAATATCGATTGAGTATCTTTGTCCGGAGTAGGGCTAGAACTACGGAACAGGAGCTTCGCAACAGGAGCTACGAATCTAGGGCTCCCTAGCTGACTGAATACACATCTAGGAGGCTCCTCATCAGACGATCTGCTTCAATAGCTCTCCACGGCGACTCAGAAGTATATGAGACTGAAACACCGTTTCCAGGGCTTCTCGGGGAAGCCGGAAGAGCCGATCACTTCATTTCCTGGGAGAGACATGCGCCCGTAATTGGCCGCTCTTAATTCAACCCGACACTGTGGAAAAAGGGACATCCTAAACTTCCGGGAGAAAGGAACCCAGATTGAGCTGCAGACTGCAAGGCATATATGAAACTTATCGACTTTATTCGTAGCGTTGAGATCGGGGGCTTCTCGATCTCCCGGGAACCTCGAGACTGCGTCCGCGCCTGCAACGGCTCTTGCTTTCCCGTGTCTATCGATGCTGTAAAATCCCCGATTCATCCCTTCCCCTTTCTTCACGGCTCTCCTTCTGCCCTTGCATCTCCCGCCCTCGGAATAGGCCGGTCTACAATGCTTTGTTTATTGACGGGGATGTTCTCCTGCGGAAGAGTTCTCCTGATGGCCCCTCGCTCTACACAGTGCCACCGCGTAAGTGAAGCTCTGCGTCCTCGATGCTGCGCGAGGGGCCTGTAGAGCAGAGTACATGCTCATGAAAGGACAACCCTAAGCCCTGGATCGCCCTAGAACCCTTTCGAGGCCCGATCTGGACCGCCCAAACGGCGATGTGGGGTGCGGAGAAGCTCTAGTGAGCTCAACAGAGTTCCAGAGCTGTCCACAACGGAGATCATGCGAAGACGCAATGCCTTGAAGCCTCTATAGTACGTGTCTACCGAGACCAAGCCGATGCCCAGCAGACGAACACCACGCTCGCTAATCGTGTGGAGAAGTTCGTTCCACGAAACAACACTCGGATGAACCATGGGCTCCTCGATGGATCCGCTGGGTCCGAGTATGCCCCTGTTTGTCTTCCCCCCCGTCTGCTCCAGAAGGTCCTTGGATAAAACACTTCAAATAGGAAGGAGTCGATGGAGTCCAGCATGGGCCACCATAATCATTCTCTCGCAGACGAAAAAAAAGAAGCGAAAAAAGTGGGGAGTTCCAATCTACACTAGTCGAGCATGAAGTGCACTATCGATGCCCGACAGCCCGCGCTGCCAACGCATCACTTCCCTGACGTATGGAGTACCAAGTAGAACAAAATTGACCAAGCTGGAAGCCCAACCGTGGCTCGAATAGACCCATTGAGGATCGTCCCTTTCCGAGCCTCGCTTGCGAACTTGGGTTGATCCGGCTCTCTCTTGTCTCTGGGATTCCCCAGGCTGCCGATTCAACTTTTCCCTCGTAGACCTGAGCAAGTACCAGCGTCGACTTCAGTTCTCGTCTGTGCGACGCCCTCAATCTCGGCGCAGACGACTATTGAGGGAGATCCCCGGCGCGAACGCAGGAGACATTCCAGCTGCCGTCATTGGAGCGTTCGCTAGGGCTTCCATTCCACGGCTCTTCCCATCCCCAGTTTCTTTGTACCGGCCGCGCTTTCATAACTCTGTTGGTCGCCGTCAATATTTTCTGTTTGATGGTGTACAATTGTGTACCCGACTGTCGTGGGCGATTCATGAGCCCCGAAACACCTTTGGTGTGCTGCAGCAGCGGCTGCGGCGATCCCAGCCATCCCAATTAACCAGCCACCACTTTGGTCGGCCACTTCACTCTCCGTTTTTTCCCCCTACTCCCGCCGTCTAATCAATTCAACTATTGCATTCCGTCCTAATTATTCTATACGCTTCGTTCTGGGTCTCCAAGACATCCATTGCTGCCCGCCTGCGATCCACCGGAGCTCACCTATACCAGCTCCCCCAGTGACGCAACAGCTTCGCGGTGTTGTCCAACCTCCAGTCCTACCAACAACCCCCAGAAGTGTCTCGCCACACTCGGAGACCGTCTAACGAAGTCTACGACGCTTACGACCCATCTACATTTACGACCTCTGCCCGGCAGCGCCAGCAGCCCCCCGTCCACCCTGCTCACCGTCCTTCTTCCTCCCATTCCCCGGATTCTCGTCCTCTCTCAGCCTCAGGTTCCTACCGAACCCTTCGTCGAGTCCGCCGTCGTCCGGAGAGCGGCCAACTGCCTCATCGCCGTGCGTTTTCTCAGGAAATCCCCGGTCGATATCCGCCGCAATCCCTTCCGGCGCACACTTTCGGAGGTGCTGTACCGGTAACAGACCATTCCCTCCCCAACGTTCGTCCGGCAGCTTCTGAAGCTCAAACCGACGAGAACGGATCGACTGTCGACGACCCATATCAGCTTCTTAATTCCTCATACTGGCCAGCCCGCACGACCAGAGTCTCATCACGCACCGCCTCGGCTATCCTATACGCGCTTGAGGACGCAATCCGCCGCCCTATTCCTTTCTCCGTCGACTGGGACGAAGTGAATGCTTCTATGTCAGAGATGGTAGGCGTTGCTGGCCCCGCTGGGCCTGTAGGCAATGGCCGCGTTCAGAATGGACCTCGCGCGCCCCCAGTTCCTGCTTCGGCTGCCGCGCGAGCACCAAGCGGTGTACGGACACCTACCGAAATCATGCGATCACGGCGAGATCGCGAAGCCCGAAAAGCGGAACAAGAAGCGAGGGAGAGAGAACAAGAAGAGTTGGAAAGACAGCAAGCAGAGCACGAGCAATTGGCTATAGCACAAGCGCAAGCTCAGCAATACGCTGCTGGTGCTGCCGGCGACCCAGCCACCCAGCGCCGCGCGCGGGCTCAGCGACCACCCAGGGGTCCAGAAAGTCAATTAGAGCCTCTAAATACCACGGCTCCTGCATCTGCAGGCTTCCGGCCGCCTGCTGCGACTGCGCAACCTTATCAAGTTCCTTCTGGTGTTCCAAACCAACCGCTTCCAAATCCGTCTTCAAGCCAGCAACAAATTCCCTCTTCCGCACCTCTGACCCAGGCGCAAGCTGGTCCGTCAAGCGGCGCTGGAATTCCCAAACAACCCCAAGCCGCTCAACCTGACGCCTCTCAAAGCCTTCAACAACCTCGCCGTGCAACGTTCCCTCACGCATTCGAGCGCTGGGAGACACTGTCATCACACTGGGAAGGTCTTACTAGCTACTGGATCCGCAAGCTTGAGCAGAACAACGATGACCTCGAGAAGGATCCTCTAAGCCAGCAGCTTGCTCGCCAAATCACCGATCTTTCTGCTGCTGGTGCTAACCTTTTCCATGCTGTCGTTGAGCTGCAACGCTTACGTGCTTCTTCAGAGCGCAAGTTTCAGCGCTGGTTTTTCGACACCCGTTCCGAGCAAGAGCGTGCGAAGGAGTTACAAGCGGATTTAGAACGTCAGCTTCAAAATGAACGCCAAGGCCGCACTGATGCTTTCGCCGCAGCTCAGATTGCCGACAAGGACAAGACTCGCGCAGAAGATCTTTTACGCGAGATGCGCCGAGAGCTTCAAATTTCCAAAGATGAAGCTCGCCGGGCGTGGGAAGAGCTTGGCCGACGTGAACAAGAGGAGCGAGACCGCACCAATTCTCTTCGCAATGGCGAGCCCACTCTTGTCGGTGGTGTCCAGGTAGTCCCAATGATCCAAGGCTTGCCTAACCGCAATACCCGCCCACCAACGCGCGAAGGACCTTACCCTGGTGGCCCAACAGCTACCTCGATGGGCACCGAGTACCAGGGAAAGGGGCCTGATCCCAATGCTGGCCGCTCATACTACGACGAAGGTGTGCCCATGTCGCCCACTGGCTCTGATCCATTCCTTGAGGAATTCCCAAACCAGCCTCACTCCGAGGTTCCTACCAGCAAACCGCCTTATACCACCGCAGCCTATGAGCCCGCCACTACCGCGACCTCGTATCCCGCTCACACTGCCGAGCAAGACGATATTCGCTCTTATGTCGGTAGCAGCGAGGCTGGTGATGACGAATATCCTGGCTTCCACCCTGATACCTCAGGCCAAGAATATGGCTACGCGGCCCCTCCTCGATCTGAGGGGAGCGATGAATACGAGCACTCGCCCGTCGATGATCGCCACCCTTCAGACCCCGCGTACTCTGGCGTGACTACTGCTCCCATGCATGCTCCTTACCCGCCGACCACTGCCGATTACAGTGGCTCCGACTGGGGTCCTGGAACTGGCTGGGAGGCGATGACTCCACGTCATAGACACCCGACGCGACTCAGCGATGTGCTCGAGGAGGACGAGCCGAGCCGTACTAGCCCCAGCCGAGCAAGCCAGGCTAGTCGGAGTATTCTTTGATCGAGGTCTTCGAAAGGCCTAGTGGTGTGAGCGGCTTCACTCTATTCTCATCTCGTGAAGCAGTCAGATCCCAGTGACTGTATTTTTTATTTCCGGATCCAGTGATGCGTACATAGATAACAGGGGTTGCATGGTTATCCCCGGCATTTGTTGCGAGCGTGTTATCTCTGTGTTATCCTTTCCAAAATTCCTAGGCAGCGTTGCTCAGTTCAAACGGCAGAGTAATATTTGTTTTATTGTTTCTGTTTCATTGCCCTATCATATATCACATCCTTACACGGCGTTTATTCCCTTAATTTCATTGTTTCTCCTTTGTTCTGTTGATCATTTATCACAACTCATGATGATGACGATACATTCAGGCTTAAGTATGGATACATCACATAAATCTTGTAGACATCCCGCTTGTAGCATTTCCTATCTAAACAGACAGTCGTCTCGTCTCTCTAGTATGTTCAATCGTAGCCCTCATGATCTCTCTCTCCTCCAACCCACTCGTGTCCCCAAAGACTTCATCCAACTCCTCAAGTGTTTTCCCGCTAGTCTCTGGAACTAGCAAAAACGCCCAGATGCCTGCCAAAAAGCACATCACCGTGAAGAATATATATGTTCTCCAGGTGATATTCTCGAACATGCTGGGAACCGATATACTGACAACGAAATCACTCATCCAGATTGTGCAGCTAGAGATAGCCACACCCTTGGACCTCGTCGCATTAGAAAATACTTCAGAAGGAAGAGCCCAGCCCAGTGGCGAGTAAGTTGCTCCATAAACAACAACAAACATGAACACCATCGCCACACACCCCCATCCAGCAGCAACATGAGCCAGCCACTCCGTATAATAAAGCCCCGAGAGGACAGAAATAGCGGCATAGCTAATCGCCATACCAAAAGCACCATAGATGGCTAGTGGTCTTCGACCGATCTTGTCAATCAGCAGAATGCAGGGAACAACCGCAACAAACTGCGCGATGTCAAATACCCCGGCTAGAATAATCGACATCTCCTCCGTCTGCCCAAGACCCTTGAACAGCGTAGGTGCATAGTATATAAACGCATTGATGCCTGCGAACTGCTGAAAAAAAGCAATACCACACCCAACAGCCGTTCTCCTCCAGTTCTTCTTCGTAAACAGATCAAGCCAAGTAAGAAGTTCCAGTTTCAGCCCCCTTGCGTCGGGGTGCGTTTTCTCTAACAGTTTCCTCTGAAACACGACTTCCGCCACTATCCCCTGGTATTCGAGCTGGACGCGCTCGTCGTGCGCTGGCAGAGCGCGCAGTTTAGAGAGACTCCGGAGACATTCTTCGTTTCGGTCGACTAGGGCCAGCCAGCGAGGCGAGAAGGGGAAGAAATGGATCCCTACGCCTAGGAGTGTGGCCGAGACCATTTGGAGACCGAATGGGAGTTGGAAGGAGCCTGGTCCGTCGATATATCTTGTGCCGAATGTGATCCAGTATGCTACCGCCACGGCAGAGATGATGCAGACGGATTCAAAGACGAGGAGGGTTCCGCGGATGTTGGGCGGTGCTATTTCTGAAATGTACAAGGGAGCACCCTGCAATTGTCAGTAAAATATAGATATATTTTTATCATTCGCCTCCGACATGAGCGATGTTAAGGCAGAAAGTGACGGTAAAGTATCATGTAGAAGACATACCATAGCCAAAGTCCCTACTCCAATACCCCCGATAAACCTCCCAACAACCAGCATCGCATAATCATTAGCTGCAGTCTGGAGAATAGCCCCGATATTAAAGATAACAACAGCGATCGTCAAGGCCCACTTCCGAGAGATCTTGTCAGCCGTGTAAGGCATGAACAGACACCCCACAAAAGCGCCGAGCAATAGCATCGCTGTCATCAACTCTTTTCCCCAAGCCGTGGATACTTGCGGGAAACGCTCATGGAATTGGTCCATAACGTTGATTAAAGAGATAACGCCCATATCATACCCCATAGAGAAGCCACCCAATGATGCCAGAAGGGCGGCTCCTGTCGCATAGGAGGAATTCCGCAGACCTCCCAGGCCGGCTGAGCCATATGAGACGGACTCAAGGTGTGACGGGCCGGTGAACTCGTCATGTTCAACCTGGGTGTTTGATTTGCCTATTTCGAGGGATGATCTCTGGGAAGCCATTTTGAAGTCTAGCAGAGAAAAGAAACAGTCTATATCCTTGTAGACACAATGATGTCTTATATGTTGCACGCAGTCGTAATTGCTCTATAAACGTGGGGGAAGATCGCTATGTTATTCCCTTTTGGAGATGGACCCAATCCACTATCTCTGGGTTTTGCCGAGTTGTGACTGAATTGGACCATATCCAGACCCAATGGAAGATAGTCCATAAGAAAGCATCATGACGTGCGGGGCTTCTACCCCGTGGGGAACGGCAGGTATCTCCATTTCAGTCTACGGCATCGTGATTTATTGGCTGTAATGCGGGGAGACCAAGATTTGGCAATCCGCGTGACGCCCAGATGGTTCAAGAGCCAAGCAAAAGAAGCGGGCAAAATTGCTTGGTACGATTATCCGGGGTCATTTCCCCCTTCTTCAATGATTTAGGGTTTTATCCGCCTCTTAAGCCATGAGAGCAAGTTTCAGAGAATCGGGCCACAGTTGCATAATCAAAATCCAAGGACATTAAATCCCGTATCGTCATTTTGAGGCAGAGAAGTGAATGATTGCTAAATGTGCCGCCAGCCTCTCTGAAAGCATCCCGAGTAGCCAGCCCCTTGCATGGGGCTCTAGAAGCTATTCGTAGCAACTTTCCGGTTGGAGACAATGCAATTCATCAAATAAACGTATATCATTAAATAAAAACAAGATAGATTACAAAGAACGGAATCTCAAGCGTGGCCCCCATGCTCTTTGCGTGGTGTATGGTAGCCCCGACTTGCAGATCGCAACTCTCGCTCCAAAGCTTCCGCCAGCGCGCTCAGCAGCCACTCGACTTCTGTCTTGTCGCCAAGAAGAGGATTTCTCCTGTCGACCCAGCTCCATTCAAAGGGAGTGTATTGAGCCCGGGAAGAAGATGGGCGATGCTTCCCAGATATTAGAGAAAGGTAGTGCTCCCATTCCAAGTAATCGAATTCTTTCGTTGAGTTGGTCTTTGCTAAAGAGATCATTTTCCGTACCTCGCGAAACAAGGCATAGTGGTAGTGGTGAAGGTCCTCTGCTGAAACATCCCCGCGTTCATGAGCCAGTTCTTCTTTCTGGTGCTCCTCGGCTTCCAGGTCGCGATGTGCTTGACAGCTGGCACGAGGAATATCATGATCTGAATCATTTAAGATATCGTCGGCGCTATTCCTCTCGCCCGTAGTAGCTTGAAGCCATTTCTCACGGCGAAACATATCTTTGACACGAGAAAAGAAAGGCTCGTCACCTGGAAGAATAGTGATCTCCCCGACGTAAAGGGTGAGGTCTCGAATGAATCGAATCAACGTATCGCCAATATTCGAAATGAGGATAGTGATCGTAGGCACGGCGAGCAATGACCAAAACACGAAGAAAGATTTTCCCAGACTGCTTTCGGGATAGACATCTCCATATCCTATTGTGAGGAGACTCGTATACGCGAAGTATAGGGCCTCAAAGTATGTCCATGACTGACTTTTCTCCGAGCGCCAAAAGACCACAGCACCTATCAGCCACAGCGCCATCCAAACCACAAAAGAAACGATCAAGGATACCCATTTATGCTGCACGCTAGCCAGTTGTCTTACTCGGCGCATCGTAATGAACTCTCGTTTCTGGCGTTCTCGTTCAGTGAGGGTTTCATCCTTTCCATCTGGACGAAGATCGGGCACGATGCCACGGAGGCGCTTGCGGTCCGATAGAGCTTCCTTTACAAGGAGTCTGCGAGTCATGTCCGCAAGGGCTACGCCAATCTTTTGTCGCCCGCGCTCCAGCATGAGCGTGCGGATAGACGAAATCACGAGACCCAGAATCACAATTCCACCCACGGCATATGGGAAGAGAAGCCCACGTCCAAGATGCGTTGCCGGAGCGATGTTACCAACGCCGATGGTGAGTAAAGTGTAATCAGCGTAGTACACAGCATCGAGAAATCGCCAGTCCTCGACCCTAGCGTACACAGCGGCGCCACTGAGGAGGTAGACGCAGAAAACAATGGTCTGCAACATGAGGGTTCGCTGACTATTTGTCAAGCTGAACTGACGACTGTAGTGGCCTTTATATGCGCCATATGCCGTGACCATGAGCAAAGATGCGAGGATGAAGTATAGCCCAGCGGCAAAGGCTCCATAGAAATATGCCTGTGTGTAAATCCGGCCATCATTCTCAGGTCTATACATCAGCACACCGAAAGGAATGAGAATGGCAATCAGCAGCACCGATGATATGTACCATCCCACAATTATGATAGGTTGCGCAACGGAGAACTTGATGCGCCTAGCCATGTTGAGAGATAATGCCATGTTAGCGACCAAGGCACATATCAACGAAATTGCATTGACTGCCACAACCCTGCAAAAGGTTAGGGTATTTCCATCTCATATAGAAAGAATTCACGAACCATTTCGGATCAGGGACATTGAGATAACCACCTCCACTGTCCGGCACCATCCTCCATGTCTGTGCAAGACAGCAAACATTAAAAGCACTTGCCATCGGCCCAAACGTACCAGCCGTCAACGGGTAAGCTGTACTCGCAAGCCACCATCGCGCTTTCAAAGATTGCTGAGAGTCCAAGGAAGGCGAGGCAGTATTCTTTCCAGATGTGGTACTTCCCTTGTCGTGTGAGCTCGGCCGCAGGTCCAAGGCATTTGCCTCATCGGCAATCGCATCGTCCAGGCCTGGATCGTTCATGTTGGACCCACGCAGTAAAGTATGCAGCCGTTAGAAGGGGCTTGGCAGAGTCAGGTACCTCAGCCCGGGGGGTCATTATTAAAAGCTGAATGCACCAAGTGGAGAGGAGTGTTGCGCATCAGCGAAATGAATGGCGTAGAGAAAAACAAGCTTCTGGCAAAAACCCGTCATGATCGTCACTTTTTTGAAGGGAAGGCGCCATGGAGCGAAGGGAAAACAAGGAAGGCGCCCCACGTCATATCACGTGGCGCAGTATAAACCATGGAAAGCAGACGAGAAAAAGGCACAGAGTGAGGATGGAGTTAGTAGATCGTGATCTATGAGTAAAAAAGCAGTCTAAAGGAATAGATTGAGAGGGTGGGCAGGCATATTGCCAACTGCCCTGGAACTAACAATAGATCTTAGATATAACCGCAAAAAAAAGTAAAGGAAAGTCGCTAGGCTTTTTTATCATTTAAACAAAAGCCATTACATCAGTCGCTGTACACATTATCGAAGCACTGCTATACAATGGTCAAAGGAGAGTCCCATCGATAGAGGGATCAATTTCGACAGTTCTGGCACCCAGCCAAAGCAATGGATGCGCTCAAGGAAAAAGGAAGGAAACCTGCCTAACGACAGAACAAGACAAGAGCCGACCAGGAAAATCATAAAAACCTGCCCAAAACTCCACTCACATAATGACCCGCTTTGCCATGAAGGTAATAGAAAATCACAAATCATCCAAAAGAAGTAGCGGATTAAAGGGGTATCGTCAAATATGTAAATCGGACTCGCGAGATCAGAGCGAGAGCAAGGGGAGACAGCTCATGGGTTCATCAAACTAATAACCGTCAGCATGGCACCGGGAAGCATTATCGAAGTAGAACTCACACTTAGCTCCTCCGGGCGTAAGAGCCGAAGGGAGGGCAGAGGGGTGGGACGGCCCAGTTTGCAAAGAGGAGCGGCGAGTGAAACGAGGGTCTACGTCTTCCACGAAGCTATTGTGTCCAGTGTTCTCAGGAATAGGAGCGGGTGTTGGACGAGGTGATAGACGGCTAGCATCGTTCGCAGCCCCCCAAGCAGCACGCGGAGGTACGTAGGATCTAAGTAGCAAGTCAGTGGGTGTTTGATGTTGACGAAGGTAGCCTACTAACTCAGTGCGGCTGTATAAGCTTGTCGGGCTTTCCAGAGGTGCGACCTGGCCATCGATGGATAGCGCATGGGGTTGAGCATCGCTGCTCATAGTCATACTCGATTGACGGTTGTCATATCCACGTGTTTGAGGTGTCATCTCAATTGCCTGGCCAACAGTCTCCGGGGACATGGCCATTCCAATTGGACCTGGAGATGGTTCTCGCATCGGACCAGCCGTTTCACGAGAATCATATGCGTCGTCATATCCAGATGGATTGTACGAATCGTAGCCGCGGTTTTGCGGACCGGAGTAGCCATTATAAGCACCGCCTGCATAACCGGCGTTTCCAGCGTAACCGGCGTAGCCACCATAGTTACCACGCGGCGCACCACGACCATTCATCATGCCTCCACGTCCTCGCGGGGGTGGACCCACGAAGCCACCGCGACCACCAGGTGGGCCTCGCGGAGCCCCATTGTAGGGCCCGCCACGATGGAATCCCGCTCGTGGCGGATAAGGACTACGACCACGAGGAGCATAACCAGCGGCGGCAGCGCCACGTCCGTTACTGCCCATGCTGCCATCAGAGTATTGCTGACGCAGACGAGGGTCAGAAGGGTTGCGCATCACTTGTCCATTGCCGTAAGGGCCAGAAACAGATTCCTCTGAGGGACGGTATGGGGTCGGGTGACGAGTGGGATACTGAGTGTCGCCCGTTGAAGAAGGGTCATTGAGAGCAACTTGTGTGTTCAGTGGGGTGCGATCGTCATCGCTATCGCGAGTCTGGGTGCGGAAAGAGGAGAATGTTGGGCCAGAGTCAGTTGGGGTGTGTCCCGAGACCATGGCGCCCGCGCCCGTCTTGGGTTCAGCTGGGGGTGGCGGGCGCTCGGGAGCGAGTGCTGCAGCGGCATTTTGTCTGTTATAGAAGTTTTCGCCGCTCATCTCTGCGTTTTCAGCAATGCGACGCTTCCGCGCTTTCCGACTCACCAGGGTCCGGCGCATCGCACAGGTCACAACACCGCCACACACGTGGAGAATGGTCGCTGCCAGTACAATCCAACCGCCCCATTGTAGATGAGGCACGAATAGCAATATATCTACCAGGAAAGCCAGCAACGAAACGAGGAGCGTTGGCAGAAACAGGATGAGGAGGGCGAGCAAGAAGCGCGGGGAGTGCGACGGTCCGTGAAAGTGGGAGATCACCGCGAGAATTAGACAGACCAGTGTCAAGAAAGCAGCGACCGGGTGCACGATCAGGATAGAGGAAAGCGATTTGCGGGTGCCCGAGGGAAGATTAAAGTCATTGCTTTCACCTTGAATGCTGTCTGGAGGGGCGTTAGTCGCGATAGGCAGAAACTAAAGGGAACAACGGATTGCGACTCACCCACACTATATCCTACATGGACATTGGTACACTTATCACCCTGGCAGTATCCAAATACACCGTAATCGACATTCTGATAAGTTGCGAGGGGAATACCCTTCACGATTGGCGTCGAGAGACAGGAAATGAGGAGAAGCACGAAGGCGGCCAGTAGACAGACTGTGAGAGGAGTCGCCGGCTTGAGCAACATGGCGAGGGCAAATGTGACTCAAGGCGCCCTAAAGAGCCTCTGGATCTTTTTCTTCCGGGGTAAAACGAACGAGGTCTAGGGCCGAGGTGCCCCAGTAGGAGGTAAGCGAAATAGTCCGGATTACGCCAGCGCTTGCAAGGACATCGCAGAGGTCTCCTGAGAACGGGGAGGTTCGTGGAATGAAGTCAACTCAGTTCGCCTCCAGCTACAAAAGCCAAAGGAAGATCTGAGGGAACAAAACGACACGAAGTCTAATGAGGAGAAAGGAAAGACTGGGGGTGAATGAAACGAACGACAGCGAGGTGAAGCGGACCAAAGTTGGCGTGGGATTCTAGTCGCCTTGGAATTCAGGCCTTCAGCGGGTGCCCACTCGAGATCCTGCGGTTCTCCGTAATTACAGCAGTTCCATCAGTTATCAGGTTTGCGCCCTTCTAGTCTAGCGCAGCACCTCCCATGTCTTAACACGCCAATATATCACTGCCGCAGCTTTCTCTTCGCAGCTAGCTCCTCTAATAATGACCCGTCTATCGTGGGCCACCGTCTATCCCTAACGATCGCGGCTGGTGCTCAGATCTCCCGCATCGCCGGGTCCAGCCCGCCAAATCTTCGGCGCAACCAGACGCCTAACCATGGGCTTTCCTCTCGCCAAGCCTTAGAGCAGCCAATACGCGAGTCCAGTGGAATCTTGAGAGATGGCAGGGATGGAATCGCCCCAGGAAACGTTGCTGAACTCAAATATGTCGTTTAAAAAGCTTTGAGCGGCCATGTGGACTCAACGGCCATGACCAGCCCCAAAGCTTGTTGCGATTACCTGACAAAGGAAGCCCGAGAAATTTACAGTGTGGTGGTAAATCGGCGGTAGTCTAGCAATACAGGATTATAGTCACGTTGAAACACGATCTGCGCCTATGAAACCAGGGTGTCACATTGCAGCTTTCGGCAGGATTCCAAATTGCCCTGACGCAATCGCCTACGGCCGAATCAAACCCGTCTGGTTGTTCATACTGTAACTAGCGCTATTGAGCAATTGACAAATTAGATTGCTAGAGATCCTCGGCCGTCGAACTTATACAAAGAGAGGGGGAAACAGGTCTGGACCATGGTCTTGAGTGCGCCCGGGCCACCTTTTAAGATGAGACAATCGCACTCCATCCACCAGTACTAGCTTCATTTCGAACAAAATGAGATTAGTAGATCAGGATATACGTGGATTCCGCCCAGCCTCGCGCGGCCACTCGGTTATCCCAGACAGCATTCCGATCTGCACGAGGGCGAACTGGCACGCTGGATTCTCAATGGGCACTTTGATAAGCCTAATTAAGCTTATGTACTCTGACGCACAACTGGAATGTCAAAAGTTAAAGTCTATTCTATGATATTAAAACTTATTATCGAACAGGTTCGGTCACTTTGAACTTGATACATGGATAGAAATTGACAACTTATTGCGACTGCTTCGATAGCTCATGAACCATTTCTGCCTTAGGCACTGCCGATGCAATATGCTTCAATATTGTTTTCGGCGGGGTCCAAAACAAAGGCTCCGAAGTACTCTGGATGTATGTGAGCCCTCAGGCCCGGAGCGCCATTGTCTTGGCCTCCAGCCGCCAAAGCAGTCTCGTGGAAAGCTTGCACTTCGGAGCAATTTATATTGGGTTAGAAAGACTCCAAGACATTTTTTGAGATGATGAAACCTGCCTTGTGCTAGGAATGCCACATGCGCCTTAATCTCTGGCGAAGATTCTGCAGCTGCAATAAACCATTCCGGGGCCTTGCTTCCAAAAGCAACCATGCCGTTTGGAAATTTGCGAAGTATCTTGCTTCCTAAAGGCTTGAGAGCTTGTTCATAAAAGCTCACCACAGCGGCATGATCGGCCGCGGGGACTTTGAGAAGAACATGACCGATTGTCATTTTGTTACAAAGTCGTTTGAGTAGACTTGATTAATTTGCGATCGACTCTAGTGCGATATACAAGCATATTTAGAGCAATACACATTTGCTTTTATGCTGCAATATCTCTCTTGCTATGACTCCGGTAGGAGATTATCGAGCATGCCATGTCGTTGATTTAATAGAACAAGTTTATTCATCTAGAGCGAGGCCTCTTGCGTATAACAAATACTTGATTGGTTCTCCACCGAAGAATGATGGCGAGCGTGACGCTTCGATCTCGCCCCACCGGATCTAAAGATCTTATGTCCGTATGATTACCCGTGGATACATGCGGTTTTCTTTCCATCTAACATTAACAACTTAAAATGAAATGGGCACAATTCCAATTCAGCCGAGTGGCTGGCCAGGCAGCTGTCCCAGTGGCACTCGCGAAGCCGCAGAATTACTCATCTTGTCCTCCTCGGCTTGATGAATAAACACATAATTAAACCCCGAAAGCGCACAGAATGCCCCAGGATAACCTCCTTTCTTACAAAATCTAGGTTTATTTGAGTGGAAAAAACCCAATGACTTCAATCATGGCGAATCCAACTTATGCCGCCGTCGAGAACGATCAGAAACCCAAGCGGGGCCGCCCAAGAGGTGGCAAGGCGGATGTAGCTGAGGTACGTACCCGCAGTCCGCATACTTGAGGAGCCAATGTGTAACAAAAACAGAAACGTCGTCAGCAGCTGCGTTTAGCCCAGAGAGCATATCGTGATCGAAAGGAGAATACTATCAACAGTCTTCAAAAACGGGTCGAATACCTCACAGGCCAAATTGAACAGATCAATCAGTCTTTCATCGATTTTAGTGACCTTCTGTTGGAATCCAACGTATTAGCAAATCATCCAAACTTGACAAGCTCCCTAGGATGTCTCACCAAGAAGTGCATATCGCTGGCACAGCATATCTATGATAGCGAAAACGAAGATGGCTCTGGAAACCTCGATGCAGCTGCAGATATTGACTCAGATGAAGTTAGCGCCAAGGCAGGGGAAAGTCCTCAGATGAAGAATGTTGTCACCCCACGGACGAATGTGCCTTCCCCGAATTATTCACCACCAGTGCCCTCTAAATGGCGTAAGCCCGCACTGAGCAACACTGTGGAAGTCAATCGACATGACCAACGGACTGAAGCAAATACAACACTTGCCACAATAGAGAAATCGTCACCAAGTGCCGGGCTTCAGCCCCCTTTATTTGTGCGCCAGGCACTTCCGATAGAAACTGTTCGAATCAATTTTATAAAGAGCCTGGTTCAGCACTGCTGCCGAGGTGCCTATAGTTTACTGGTCAATCCACAAAGCAGCACTCGAACCGTGGAGGAGGTTTTCGGCTCGAATCCACTTTTCCAGGCCAGAAATAACATGATCTCCTCCCTTTATCAAGTGTCTTACATCGGAGAAAAGAGTGATGTTGCTCTAAGAGCGAATGTCCTTGCCACGCTCAGAGAGCAGTTGACGAGGGGATCAATGGAATACTCTGAGGCTTCAGCCAGAGCATGGGATATCGCTTTCGGCACCATATCTGGGACAGAGTGGCTTGATGCTAATGAAGTGCTGAAGCTTTTAATTGGAAGGGGTATACAGACTCGGGGCAATGACTTGTTTATCCCCATTCAGCGTGCTGGATTCTATGCTTCGCCCCAGTCTGCATTTCTTTTCGACATGGTCACTTTTATTAAAGGTAATATTCCCAAAGAATTTAAATTCTCAGTTACTGACATATCACACTAGCTATCTCTGTCCGAGCTATTTGCATGTGCCCGGGTCCAGCGTTCAAGAGGCGAGACGTTGAAGATGTTATTGATTTTTTGGTTGCAAATTATGAAACGATCAACCGCCCGTCCGCTTAGTGGTGGCTTTTGGACGAAGTAATAATTATTATAATTTATGATTCCGACAATATCCAAGTAACGCAGAAAATGAAATTTTTGTTACTTTGCAAATAGAGTCAATTGTTTCCCCTTTATCAGACCCTATCTTGGCCTCTGGAAACTGGGTGAAAAATCAATGAACTTCCGGCAACAATTTCAGAATCCCAGAAGACTATTGGCTTCGCGGGCAAGTTTAACAGCGTCCTCGCTCTTACCATCCGCTTTGATTGGGCTTAAGCCCATTGCAACTCTTCCTGCTTCGGATTGGATGTCTTGAAGATGGGCTCTGTCAGAGAATTGAGATTCTCCCATTCCACCGGGGAAGTCAGGTGGTGGAACTCCCTTCTTGAATGCATCGCGCTGCTGTGCAAGATATTTCTATCACATTGATTAATCTCAGTTTCGAAGCAGCTTAGACCAGATTGTAAGCAATACTTACCACATTACTGCGAGTCAATGGAACGGAGGGAATGTAGAACACGCAGGCATCGACATCGCCTGTATTTTCACTTTCCGTGCCGTGGATGGTATCCGCGCTCCAGAATACTACAAGAGTTAATAAAAACCATATCTTCGAGGATTAATATCTTACCGGTGTCACCTGGCTCGACAGTTGGATATGGAATCATAGTCTCAGACAAATGAAGATGAGGATGGTGGTTGGGTGTATGTTCTTGGGCAGTACCCGGGTTCGCACCGTTCAGGTAGATGTCTCCATTTTCGTCATCCAGAGAGAACTTCCATCCATCTAATGAGCCATTCCTGGATGGTTTGAAGAATGGCCGAAGCATCCAGTAAGCCGTAGAGGGCTGAAGTATAGGATGCACGACAAGAGTGCCTGAGAATGTTAGTGAGTGTGGAGTGGTATCTTTTTGCAATAGACTTACCCTGCTGAGGTCCATGCGTAGATAGCCCAAGCCAGCTTTGGAAAGCTCTAAACACTGAGCATCCGCCAGGAGCTTCATACATATTCATATTGGCGTCAAGACGGCCTGTCAAGTCCCATGGATCATAGTCTTGCCACTGTATCTTGTCAGTCCTCCAATTGTTAAGTTAATCTCATATTGACTTACCTTTCCTTCGAAGATTTTGCGATACGTGTGATTATAGGCGCTGTCTTCCCAGCGCTCCACTCCGCCGCCATCAACGTGAGGCGGGAGGCCGAAATGCTTGTCTCCCGGGGGACGGATTTGGACGCGATCACAGTATGTGAGAGGAACTGTTAAATCAACTGAGAGAGGTTAGCTTGCTTGTCGCGTGTTTCTTTTCTTTCAAGAGACATACTCTTTTGGCCAGGCTCCGCAGAATATAATTGATTCATCCAAGACTGAGCTGCAAGCATGTTGGGATGGGACCTCGCTTTCACTTGCGAGGGGCTCCAATATGATTCATAAATAACTTTCTTCTCTGCTTCAGATGGGAATCCCCTAAAAGACTTTCCATCAAAGTATTGGCGAACATCATGTAAGTATTTCTCGGCAACATCTCTTTCCACAACCCCTTTGATGACAGCAACGCCAGTGCGCTTAATGGCGTTGATACTCTCTGGAGATACGGTTCCAGCTTGGATGTCAGCAAATCTCAGTTGAGGAATAATCTGTCAGGGCAAATATTATGTCAGTCGTCTCACGTTATTGATTGAGCCGTGATACACTAACAGACTCTCGCTTGGAAGCGACCTCCTCGGTGCGTATCTTCAATGTTTCAACAAGCCCATCCCACGACTTTTGAATTTCTTCTTCGAACCCAACAGTCAAATTGCGCTTCATATCACGGAAGCGCTCAGGCAAAGGGTTACTCTTTCTTCCTGAGAATGTTGAAAAGACAGACGAAATGTCGCCCTCTTTCTTGTCCTTGCGCTTTATGGACGAAGCCTCGGTGGCCACGGCCCGCTTGATTGCTCCTTTGCAGTTCCCTGCACGAAACGAAGGGCACTTAAGACAATTGGACGACACGTTTCTAATCATGGTAGGTACGAGAGAAATTTAACCAGAGTATACTCTTTTCATCTCGAGACTCCCCAGGCTTTTATATTATACTGGTGGAAGACACATGTGGGGCAGAAGCTGTAGATAAGTGTGCCGTGCAACCAATAACCTCAAACGAATGAATGGTTCTCGTAAATGACGGACTTTGAAGCTATTGACATGGTCTTTAGTCTCGGCTAGTTTCCCTTTCATGGAAGCTTTCCGCTCTAAACGCTCTTTTGGTTGGTCTCACTGTAGCGACAACGCAGGGTGGAGGCGGAAAGATTTCCAGTCAGAGCGTCAGTCACGAATTACAGACCACAAATATGCCGTGAGCTTCTCTATTTATTTGATTATTATTCCCCAGACCGTAAATCCTCAGCAAATCACAGCGATGGTTGCCGACTTGATTGAATCTGGAAGCTAAAATGTCGGAAACGACGGATTGGGAAATCTAGCCGATGATGATTGGCATTGCGGCCTCAACAGTAAGCCTTAGCTCGAAGTTCTGCTCTTCATTGGGCCTATTGACTCATTGAAGACATATGTGGAGTTTGAAAGATCCAGGGAAATTCCTTTTTCTTTTTGACAGGCTTGAAGTGGCCTTAACAAATAAGTAGCAAGGAGCAAAATTAACTTATTCGGCAAAAATCTCTATGGCATTAGAGAATCTTTCTGTTGTTGAGTGACCCGCAAGCTTTAGAGTTGCCTCGAATCGCAGCACATGCTTGCGCGAGATGCAATAACTTGTGAAATTTGGATAGAAGGGACCAGTCTTCCACCCCAGTCGCCGACCACCTGAATAGAGCCCATCAGATCGGAGTGACAGTTGCAGATTGGACCCGAAATCAATCGAAGATGTTCCTTTCTCCCCGATTTGCACTACCAGTGGATTCTCCAGGCTTTCAAAGGCCTTTGGCAAGTGAAGGTGCTCAGAATTTGTATGCGAGTCCACAATACAGCTGGTCTTTCTTTGGAACAGTATAGCCACGGATGTTTCACTATCTAGTGTTATCTTCGCGGACGTTATTTGAATTGTCTGTGGTGCTTTTCTCAGTTCATCGGTTGTCCTTGTCTCATCAATTTCAAGATGAAGCTTGAGTGGGATTATATCAGAGCCGATTCGAATGGCGAGGGGCATCAAGATCGCGACGTTGAGCCAAAGGTGTGGTATTTTCGAAGAACCAAAAAATTGCAGAGTTCTTTGTTTGAGCGTTATGTGCGAATCCTGCATACCCGGGAGTAGCCGTGGGGTTTCAAAAGAGGTTCCTCGCTGAAGTTGCTTTGTTCTGTAAATGTGATCGGTGGGATGGAAAGGGAATCGAATCTCAATCGGTCGTGTTTTTTCGTGGATCTTATGCGACTTGCCAAATCTGTATTCGAGCGTTGCCTTGAGTTCATAGCTGATAGAGCTTCTTGAACCATGGTGCTGAGTGCTGTCACCAGTGGATACAAATGTCCCTGGCAGATACCGGTCGTCGAAAGGCACGGAGCATGACCGTTCATAAAAAGACGGGTCAGCAGGATCGGGCGCGGTCGGGATTTCTACTGAGAATCCCCACGAAAGCTTTTCTTGACTTTCAGGTGGCAGATGTATAGGTCCATTGTGAAGAGTCTGTATCCTGTTCGTAACTAAGGGAACAGACTCGACGTGGCGGGAGGTGTGTTCCCCTCGTAGAACGTCTATTTCAATCTTGGCTAGTCCACTGAATTCTAGGGTGAGGGTTGCATTTGTGCTCACGATTTCGGAGCTGCGCACTATATTCCCAATAATTGTGTCGCCTGGTGCATATGTCCAACCTGGAGGGGCTGCGAAATCGAATTTCAGATCATCTTCGGTGGTGGTTGTGGGGAAGCGGAACATCCTGAATGAACGATGGCGGATACTCACCGGCCCTGCAGCAACTTCCAAGACATTGGGAACTATTGGGCTACTACTTATAAATGTAAGGTCGCGGTGAACACAGCCACATTTCAGCCGCAAGAAAGATAGATTGTGCACACTAGGCCCGAGGGCTCAGCCACCACGATCCCCTAATTCAAAGAGGGTTACGCCGTAAGGGGTACTTGTACTGCAACCCGCGAAACAGATGGATAGCCCCTGAGAGCCTCGATCGTATTCTTTACCGTATCTCAATAGATTATACTGTAGCTGTAGATAAGGCCGGGGAAAATCGCTTATCATGATGTACATACTCCGCACACATTAGATGCTTCGATATCGAGTGTTGCCCCACACAATTCCGTACCCAATGCGTGGATATTAGTAGATTGCAGCGCTGGCCCCCAATTTGACCTAACTCAGGTTTTTTGGTGGGGCTGCGGCTGGGAGCATGAACTTCGACAGAAAAACGTTTCTGGGGACATTTCTGCTAAATAACTAGCGGATCTGCACAACACATAGGCTTCGGTGACAGGCAGGGAAATTTGGACCAAGCATAGCGCTTTATCGCCTGCAGTTCATTTCCAAGCTCTCATGCCAATCTCTTCGAATATAGTGAAACGAATGCAATGAAAACGGGATAGTATATCGCTCCATTCGGATGATCCCTTGCAGAAAGTGATCTTTGGTATCCTGCTCTTACCCAGCAGGTGCCATAGCGCTCAACCCTCAAAGCTGCATGCTTAAAACTCCCTTCCCCTGCAAACAATATGGCGCAAAATGACCGGCGCCAATCCCCGCCCACATGATGCAGCTTATGGTGGACACCTTGTCAGCACAAAAGGGTCGCACAGGCCCCACTGTGCTAAATCTTAGGTCCAGGTGTCAGGCCGCCCAAGCTGTGGATGTGTTAGCATTATCTCCCCCATTTATTTCATATTGGGCCTATCCCCCTCGACGCAACGGGCCAATGTAGAATTTAATTTTCCCCTGCGTGCTGCTGTTTTCTGAAATGTCAAGTCTCTTGGGTTTTCTAGTCGTCGGGCTAGCCTCGCTATGGATTCTCCGTCAGTTGTTGAGAAGACCAGCAATACCCAAAGGTCTCCAAGAGCTTCCTGGTCCAAAAGGTATGGCACTTCGCGGTCTCTTTCGCTTATCTACCTATTCAAGAGGATAATTCATAACACATTGGACTAGGGTACCCCATCATCGGGAGTTTACTTGATTTTCCCAAAACAAGAGCTTATCAAGAGTTCCACAAAATGGCGGCCCGCTATGGACCAATTTTCAAGCTTGAGGTCATGGGGCTCACTCATGTCGTTATCTCTACTCAGAAGGTAGCCGAGGACCTTATGGCTCGTCGCGGTGCTATCTACTCAGATCGAGGACATCTAAACATGGCCTACTTAGTCACTGGAGGTTGGCTAGGAGGCGATTTATTAGCCGCGAGCAGTGAAACAGAATATTGGCAGCGTGGGCGGCGCTTTGCCGCTGCAATGTTGACTCCTGCAAAGGCAGCTCAGTGGGAACCCTTCCAGGAAAAGACGGCGCGACGAATGGTGCTTGACATGATCAAATCTCCAGATCAATATCGCTATTTGTTTGACCGCTACGCCACTCTAGTCTCCTTGCGAGAAGGCTATGGTATTATGCCCAATACCGAAGAAGAAGAAAAACGCCATACGGATACTATCGCGGAGCGAATGCACAATATTGAACGAATCGCTACTCCTGGCGGATACCTCGTTGAGCTCATACCTGCGATGATGTACATTCCCGAGCCTCTGGCTCCCTTCAAGCAGGAAGCCAAGAAACTTCATCATATAGAGTCAACTTACTTCACCTCCTTACTCGAAGAGGCGCGACGTAACTATCAACAGAATAAGGCGGAGTCTCCACCTTCGTTTGCTCGGATCTTCTTCTCGGACGAAGAAAAATGGGAGCTCAATGACCCACAGATCAAGTACGTTCTTGCGACATTGTACGGCGGTGGAAGTGGAACTACCTCCAATGCGATGCAATCATTCATTCTCGCCATGTGTCATTATCCTGAATGGCAGGATAAGCTGCAAAATGAATTAGACGAAGTCACTGGCTCAGCCAGAGTTCCATGTTTTGAGGATATGTCAAACTTTCCAATCGTCCGAGCTATTACCAAGGAAGTCTTGAGATGGCGGCCTGTTGTACCAGGAAGTATGTCAAATTGTTATTCAACATGCGCTATGGAGACTAATTATCTATAGACTTGCCTCATAGGCTTACCCAAGATGATAGCTACGATGGCTACTACATTCCCAAGGGCGCAATTATCCACGGAAACCAATGGGCTATCCATCGAGAAGAGGATATTTATCTGGACAGCGAGATTTTCAATCCAAGTCGCTTTCTGGAAGATAAGTACCCTACATACAAGGAGCCTCTTTCTACAAACCCCAATATCAAGCGTTTCTCTGCTTTTGGGTTCGGGCGTCGCATATGCCCTGGAATCGAGACAGCTGAGCGCTCTCTGTATATTCAAATTGCTCTTCTGGGGTGGACATGCCACATCACGAAGAAAGTTGACCCTACTGGGTACACGATTGAAGTGCCCTTGTATGACTATACGGAAGGTTCCAATGTCATGCCAAACGAATTCAAATTTGACTTAAGACCTCGATCAGACGAGCGGACAAGATTGGTTCAAGAAAGCTTAATGGGAATTTAAAATGTTTGAGCGAGTCATCAGCCTAATTCATACCAACACATGAATCATATATAAACCACTGTTCCTAGTTGATTTGTATCCGTAGAGATAATTGTCAATTACCTACTTTAGTTCTTATCCAAAAAAAAAAGAGACGACAAAGAGATTATATGAGTAACCACGATTACTTCTGTAGGTGCCCATCAGGCCCATTTTATGAAAAATGAAGAAAGAGCATGATTTACTGGGATGAAGTTACTCATTAACTACATAAAATAAAGTTCTTCCATTTTTAAAAAATAAAACTGCATTTTAAGCTACGGATTTAAAGACATAAACAATCCAATCATCTGAAATACAAATAATACTAGAATATAGATGAGAAGAAAAGGTTAAGATCGCCTCTAACTGCTTTGAGATGAAAAACTTGGGTCACCGTGAGGACTGTTTTGCCTAGACTCGAAGGTAGATGCTGAACTGGACTCGGGGGTAGATACTGAGCCAGAATCAGTGGTAGATACTGAACTTGAGAGGTCTGGGGGAGTCGCGGAAGGCAGAGGCAGAAAGCTTGGATTAGCAGCTAATTCCTGCAGCTTTGTACTCAACTCACGAAAAGTCACTTGAGCGTATCTGTCCAGGTTTACGTGAGTACGTGCCACCTCGCCTATTTTTATGAGCATCAAGCGTACTATACGATGTTTGCCGGGGGCTCTGCGAGCTTTAACAACATCACCAAGATGATCGAGAAACTCATGGGGTTGTTGATTAGGTAAAGAAATTAATAGAGCTACTGCTCTTGTAACTTCATGTATGACTGCGCGGGCCCCTTTGCTCGTCCAGGGCTCATTGGAATACGCTGTGAACACATCTTCGACCCTTCCATTATTTCCTGGTGTTTTTAAATCGGTAGTCGCTTCGGGATTATCTGCGATTTCTAAAGCGTTATCGATCTGATGGCGTAGGATTTCTGTATTGTTTGCAAAAACGTTCAGTGGGCGATTATTCGTGGTCGAAGAACCCTGTTGGTTGTTATTATTGTTATTATTGTTTTCACTCATATTGAATGTTCGATTGGATTGAAAATTGTATTTTGAGAATTCTGGTATCGTAATGAATCTGGTTTGGAGGATTCGAGATTGTTATGGTACCAAATTACTCCAGGGATTATCGAGGCTTATATAGGCATAGGTTTAATACTAGCACCTACAGAAACTGATATTACAACATATAGATTGTTATCTTAGACAATGAGACTCTTCACAACCGCACATAAAGCTTTGGAATGTTCAAAGATTATGGATGAAGATCTTTTTCTCGCCCCAATGATTAAACCAAGAAGAAATCAATGGGCAATGAACCTAATGTATGTTACAAGTTTTTCTATGATTGAACAATGATCTAATCGCCACTACTTTTTTAATTCAAAAAACATCTGATCGTACAACTATGCATGAGATCTTTTGAAACATTCGTCAAGCCAGATAATTTCACTTTTAATAATAGTGCTAGACTTGGATAACCTTGGGTAAATAATGAATTTAGTTCATATTGTTATGATCACCTTATTGAGTACTGGAATAATGTGCTGATAAAAAAAATCAAAAATCAGCTCAATTGACCTTGATATTCTCCAATCCAAATTCGCCTTTCAACGCGAATGTCAGAAGACCCCGCTCTTGGATTTCTTCCTTCCTAGACTCTAACTCTTCGACATTCCAGTTCGACATGATGTATCTACCGGACAGAAACTTCTTGTCTCCACTGCACAACCACACGGCGGTTCCTCCCGGTAAATGCGGCGAGTCGTTAGCGTACGGAAGTAGATAAGGAACCGCGAGAGCCATGTCTGTCTTGACAACGCCAGGGTCAAGGAGGAACGTGTTAATCTCTGGATACTCGGCATTCAAGTACGCAGTAAATTTGTTTACTGCCATCTTTGAGATAGAGTAAGACCCAAGTAAAGGCGGAACTCCTTGCGATGACATGGAAGTCATGTTGATGATTGTGGTAGGCTTTGCGGGAGTGGCTCCGGTCGCCTTCACGAAAGCTTTGGTAGCGATGAAAACACCCTTCACGTTCACAACCTACAAAAGTTAGCCGAGGGTCTCCTGCGAAGACATGGTTATCTTACTTGTACATTCCACCAATCCTCAACGCTTGCATCAAGATTGGGCACGACTGGTTCGACGACACCGGCGTTGTTAATCAAAATCTGCGGTTTCCCCAGTTTGGCGGTGATCTCATGGAAAGCACCGTTCACGGCGGCTTCATCGGTGACATCGAGTGGGAGAGACAGGACTTTAATTTCGGGATTAATGTCCTTGATTATCTGTTCTGTCTTGGCTAGACCGTCCTTTGAGCGGCCGATGAGGGCAATGGCAGCTGGGTTCGCCCGTGCAAATGAGGTGGCAAATCCCTATTGTATCTCATCAGAAGATATTCATTTGATCGGACAGTGTTTCATGACCATGAGGAAGTCCTATGCTTTAGTGGTCATAGTTTCTTACCTCTTGTCCAAGCCCGCGAGTTGCGCCGGTGATGACGATGACCTTGCCTGTCTGTGTGAGGCCAGGCTGTGTGGTATCGATAGCAGGGTAAGGCTCTGTGTAGCATTGATGGGTAAAGGCAGTGCCTTTGACGTTTGCAAGGGGACCTTCTTCTGCCATGGTGATTTCAAGGATCTGAAAGGTGTAAATGAAAGAGCAAATCGGAGGGGGAACGGGGTGAGCTATTTGTACTCTGGCGGAACTGCTGAGCTAGCCCTAACTCCGGAAGCAAACGGGGCCAAATTTGCCTGCCAAGGGTACCAGCTGATCACATCTGACCTACTGTTCACAGCTGGTAACCTGGAGATAATCATGTCGTTTATAGTATATCTGAATATTCACAGGCACCCCGTAGATTAGAGTAGCTTTACTGGTTCCTATCAGTTTGCGACGACCCCGCGTTTCGAATTTGTGAAATGTCATCAACACCCCACACCCCTGATCAAGTTCAACGTCCCCCAAGATTGGAGTCACACTTTCCTCTGTTCCACAAAATCTCTATTTGCAGCTTGTACAATAAATTTCCCAGCCTTATGTTAAGCGGCTTTCCTATTCTACGGCCTCTGTGGTTGAAATTCTGCCCTGATCGAGGCAGCATTATGTCCATCTACCTCAAGCCAGATACAACCTCAGTCCAATCATAATAAAAGTCATCTGATTCAGGGAAACATCGCTCTTTTACAGGTCTATCATTGCAACCTCTTGAGATCTTCAACGAAGAGCGGGATGGGGCGCTCTAAGAGCGATGCACAATCAACCAATCTATCAAAAGCGCGCCTGGGTTTCAGCAAAAAGACACGTCATTTCTGAACATTGAACAAATTGTACAAGGAGCCAATCACTCCCATGCACTGCCTGCTGGTGGCCCGAATGCCGCGATCAAGTTTAGTCCGAGCGCAGCTCAACCTCGTGTACCCCACTTTTTCATCCAATTCAGGGGAACGCACACGGATTAACAGATGAAAATAGTAGATAAACCAAGTTCTTCAGTATCATTCTCATCAATTTACATGATTTTGGGTTACCTGATCCGCTCAAAAACGGGGGTTGAAGATTGCTTGCGTACAGCAGCTGGTTGACTTAGGGCATGCGGCGGGCACGTGGCCAAACGCGCTGTGCGAGGGGGCCAGAATTGCGTCGACATAGACTTCAGAAAGTTATCCGTCTATCTCAAGCTTGACATTGGTGAAATTTCTTAGCTACTAGTCATTTTTCACATTTTCACAGATCTTTTCGGGGTCTGTTAGTTGTCTGGTGCGGAAACAAAGAGATCGGTGATATCTTTGTGAGTCCAGGCAACAAAACGCGCCACGGCAGTTCGTGACAACAGTAAAAGGAATCAGTCCTTCAGTTATATGTTCATCTCACCTCGAAGCTATGCACATTTCCATAGTGTTAATTCGATGAATAGCTGCTGCATTGATTATGCTTCACGCACTGACCAACAAAGACAACCAAGACACGGAGTCTACAGAATCACCATGCCAGTAATCATGTATCTACAACGATATTCTTTGTCAACAAGAAGCAGATCAATTTCAGCCTTCGCATGCCACTTGGCTTTGAGAGGGTGCTCGTCGGAGCGCTTTGTTTGTTTCAAAGTGGCTATGAATCGGAGACCCCAAGCGTTCGGGGATGAATTGTTTCATCTACGCGATACTCCACATGCAGCAAACTCCTTAGATCCGGGGATGGCGGATGTAAATGATCCGTCTGGGGTAAATTACGGCCGGTCAGAATAGAATCTCGGATATAATAGCCTTGAATGGCAATCATGAGACCCGAAACTCACGTCGGGCCTCAGCAGGTTCAGTGACAAATCGGCCCGGTGGTGGAAAGACAGAAGCCAATCATGAAGGGAGGCAATAATCATGGTATTCGTAGGCTAGTGGTATAAGGTGGCTAAAGAGAAGAGAAGGAAAGTAAATCAATGTCAGCCAAGCAACGCCACCCCCCCAAAAAGGCAAATCGGTCACGACATATCAGAAGTGAACGCTGGGCTTATTCAAAGTGCTCATAACATTATCAGCTCAAATTTCTTGAGACGTCCAGATCAACCGACGGTTGTAAACCAAGAATCTAAAGCATGGGTCCAGTTCATCTCTAGCACGGGTGAATAGCCAATCTAACTCCAAGGCATCGATGGATTTATCCGCTCGGTTCGAGAAACATATTTGCGGGGCCCCGGGGTATGAGCCATTATCCCGGTGTTGAGTCCTGAAATCGATTATTCCAGATCGTAAATCGTTGTCTTATTTTATTTGGGCGGTGCCGTTATCACAGGGTGACGCTTTCTAGATCCCGCATGACGACAGCCATTTGCGCCCTCTTTGCCGCTTCCGCAACCAGGCTGAAGTCCTGCAGGAATGGCGCGGTAGCAGTAGGACCCCCGGGGCCATTCACCTGATGTGGGTATACGTCGGCAGGCTGCTGGGCCGCGGTTGTAGCATTTGGCTGTGACTTAAATTCGGTGTTCACGGGCTGCGCGACGGGCAATGCGGCCGATGCCGAGGCATTAAGGGCTTGTGCCAGAGGCTGGGCCTGCGACATGGCTGATTGGGCAACGTCAATAGGCGCTTGTTGTAAAGGAGCGGCAAGGGTCTGGGAGGTTGAGGTTGAAGGGATAGCAAAGGGGCTTTGCGGTTGAGCGACTGTAGGGAGGGTTGAAGATGCGAAGTTGGAGAGGGGAGCGAAGGATTGGGCGGGGGGCTTGGCGGGATGAGTAGCTCGTGTCGAGTCCATGGGGCAAGCGCCTTTATGTGTTTATCACGAGAAGGGAGAAAGTGACGAGGAGATTAGGCTTTCACAGGCGGGGAAATTTTATTGGGATCGTGGGGGATCCTGCAAGGGTCGTGTTGCAGCGGCTGTGAATGGATGACAAGACGAACGGCCCCACGTGAAAGGAAAGTGATGATGCGTTCTGGGGATGGTGAAGGATGAGCGCGCGAGCACAGATATAAACCTGCAGAAAATAACGGACCGGGCGACGCAGACAGGACGAGCGGAGAAAAGGAACGAAAGCGAGGACCAGGGCTATTGAGAAAGAGGAATGGTTCTCCAAATAGCGCCCTCGCAGGCGATCCCGAAGATTTACCCGCGCGGTAATACGGGCGTATCTCCACAGGACTCCACACAGTAGGTGTGGCAAATTACGGAAATACGGTAAAGAGGGAAAGCACCGAGGCAACTGCGGAACCTGCGATTATCGGCGATTCAAGCCGTCATTGGCCGTGGCGCCGGTGGCCTGATCGGGTGTACTGGTCATGCTTGATCACGCAAAAGTACGTTGCAAAGGGGGTTCAGATTAGACAGAACAGGCCATATCTGCACTGTGCCTCGTACTCCGTACAGCTTCGTATCCGATCGAGCACCATATACTACATCCCGGATACCGCCCGACTACTATGCCGACTATTATGTACCAGAAGGATTCGTTTCAAAAATTAGCTCAGATGATTAGTAGTCTATACCGCTACAACTAAATACTCGGCTGGAACAACCCCATTGCTAAAATGCCCGTTTTGCGCCCCGTTCCCAATATCAACTGTAGTTTCAAGGGCCGGACCACACCGGACCGGCCACGGAAGTCCTCCGGTAGAGGAAAACCCCCAGAAAACAAACTATCGGCCTGCCTCAACGGGAGTAAAGTCGATACTGTCCGGCAAATCTTCCCGAGGCGCTAGTTTCCATTTCTTCAAAAACCACGGCTGCATCTTCCACCGTTTAGAATCCCATGGCTGGTAATTCCCATCTGGCCCTTCGCATTTGAGCACAACAGCCTGGCGGGAATATATGTCCACTTTCAATTCCCATAAACTAAACTCTTCGGGGTGTGCAAAGGACATCATGATTACTCGCTCGCGGAGAAGTGGGATTGGAATAAGATCCAGGCTAGCGTGGTGCGGGATAAGGATCTGCGCCATGGTGGGCTGAAGATGGAGCGGGAGAGACCGGTTCAGTGAAGATGCAACAAGATCTTGCGGTCTATCTTGTGGCGTGATAGATTTGAAGAAGGGCGATATGTAGTTATTGCGACAGTCTGCTAGCTGCATCAGATCGAAGCCGAGGGAGATAGCATTGGTGAACGCGGCTCGCCAGATCGTATCTCGCGATGATCGTAAGATGTTCATCAACGGATCAGCTAACATGGCAGACCCAGTTTTATCATGCGATGAAGTACTTGAACCATCGTTAGATCCCGATGCTTCTACTTCAGCGACGGCCTCATCTTCCATGACTGGTGGCCGAGGCGCAATCTGTCGCACATCTCCCCTCACCAAGTTACTCTGTGATGCTTTTCGTCTCTCCCCTGTAGCCCATACGGTCAGTCAATTGTGCGGGGAACAATCAAAGAGTTACCTACTCCAAGCTTTTTGCGCTGCTTTATTCTGCTCTCTGCGAGCAGGGGTGATGACCCGCTTTTTAGGCCGCGATTGAGGCGTCGGTGCTGGCTTATCACTCATTATTTCCGACAACCCCTTATCAAGGCTTATCCGTAAGTCATTCGACGTAGATATAGAGGTGAGCGCAAAGCCTGCGATTTGGAATGATCTCGAGGGGCGTTGGAATTGCTAACCCCGGTCTGTCCGATGGGGGCAAACGTAAGCCACATAAGCCAGGTTGGCTTACGCTGGTAGACCAATCAGAGCACCCGAACTACTCGGTGTTAACTAAAGACCATCTTCTTATTAAAGAACCCCCTGCTTTGTTCATGTCATATAAAATGGCATCTCATCATCTTCACTGCGTCTAAAATCATTCTGTGTCTCGACAACGCTGCAATTGGAACTTCTGAGATACTCGAGCCTCATTTTGAATCAACTATGGCCTCGTCAGAGAAGAGAACCATCGCAATCGTCGGTGCAACTGGAACCCAGGGCTTTTCTGTTGCTCGTACGTTCTCAGGTCTCCCTCAATGGCATGTTCGAGCATTGACTCGTAACCCGGCCTCCGAGAAGGCTACCGAACTCAGCAAACTCGGCGCGGAGTTGGTACAAGCCGATCTGAACGACCAGGCTTCTCTCGAGATTGCATTTGCTGGGGTCCATGCTATCTTCTTGAATACCGATTTCTGGATGCCCTACAGGAAGATTCTCGCCGAGGGCAAAGATCCCGTTACGAGTGCCAAGGAGGCATTTGAGATTGAGCTAAATCATGGCAAGAACGCAGCTATTGCCGCCACTCACATGCCTACTCTGGAACACTTTGTCTACTCGGCTTTAGGTCCCATGAAGGCTGCGTCTGGTGGAAAGTATCCGGACTCGCATCACTGGGAGACGAAAGCCAGCATCGTTGATTACATCCAAGTTGAACTGCCCGAGCTGGCCAAAAAGACTTCCTACATCTACATTGGTGCATACATCACGAATCCCTTCTTATATCCGAAATTCAATGAGGACAAGAAGCAGTTTTTCTACGAAATTCCAGGAGGAAAAGACCTCCGACTTCCCATAATCAATACCGCCGAATCTACTGGTCCGTTCGTCAGAACTTTGGTAGAGGATGAGGACCCACAGACAAAGCTCATGGCCTATGATGACTACCGCAACGTTGAAGAGGTCGCACAGTTGTTCTCCAAAGCTCTTCAGAAAGAAGTCAATGTCCACAATGTGGGAATGCAAGAGCTTCACGAGAAGACAGGCGCGCCTTTGGAAATACTTGGTGGACCTGCTTTTCTAAGCGAATACAGTTATTGCGCTGGTATTTCTCAAGTCATTGAGCCACGTCAGTTGAAGAATCCTCCTTCGGCTCCGACTTTTGCAGAATGGTTAAGTGGTCAGGATGCGTTGGAGTTGATCGGGTTGAAGAAAGCGAATAGATGGGATGGCAAGATCCAGTGAAGCAGGTTATTACATGGAATAATTAAACCCATTATTTCTGTCATTAGTCTACTATAATATTTACAGTAGTTTAGAGCTAACCTAGCCAAAGGAAAAATGTTAGAATGCTGTCTAGTTAGTTAACTAACTAACTAGTTAACGTATTCGGTAAGCGAGCTGCGCATGTAAGCGAGCTGCGCATGTAAGCGAGCTGCGCATGTAAGCGAGCTGCGCATGTAAGCGAGCTGCGCACCATACCCGAAACGCGTCCGTAGTTTAGTAGTCTATCAATTCAACCACTCACCATGCCACCGATTCGAACTCGAAGCCCTCGGAACTCAGTTGAGCAAGAGGGTAGGATCTTATTAGCTGTTCAAGCTATAAAGAACCATGAAATTACAGCCGTTCGTGAAGCAGCCCGTCGGTTTAGTGTCCCCGAGTCTACACTCCGCACACGACTCCGTGGTACTCAATATCGCGCGACTTTACGCGCAAATTCACATAAATTGACTGAAACTGAAGAGGAAACACTTAAGAAATGGATCCTGTCACTTAATGATTGTGGAGGAGCACCCCGACCTACTACTGTTCGCGAGACTGCAAATCTTCTTCTTAAGGCCCGCGGAATTACACCTGTTTAAACAGTTGGCAACAAATGGGTCTATAACTATGTGAAAAGACATCCCGAACTATCAACCCGGTTCTCGAGACACTATAATTATAAACGTGCGAAATGCGAAGATCCAAAAGTGATTAGCGGATGGTTTAATCTTATCCAAAAGACTATACTCGAATACGGTATTCATTCTAATGATATTTACAACTTTGATGAGACTGGTTTTACAATAGGATTAATAGCAACTGCAAAAGTCGTTATAAGGGCTGAATATTATAGCCGAAGATCACTTTTATAGCCTGGAAATCGCAAGTGGGTAACTATGATTGAATGTATAAATACGTTGGGATGGATACTCCCTCTGTGTATTATCTTTAAAGGCAAAGTCTTTATTGAATCTTGGTTTAACAATCTTCCTAACAACTGGCAGTTTGAAGTTAGTCCAAACAGTTAGACATCTGATGAGATCGGTATTCGTTGGCTTGAAAAATTATTTATTCCATCAACTTCATCACGATTGAAAGGTCAATACCGGCTTTTAGTACTCAATAGACATAGTAGCCATTTAACACCCAAGTTTGATGAAATCTGTGAAAAAAATAACATCATACTGATCTGTATATCTACACATTCATTGTATCTTTTACAGCCACTTGATATTAGTTGTTTTGCAGTTTTGAAACGCACATATGGTCGGATAGTTGAAATGAAGATGCGACTTGGAATCAACCATATTAATAAACTCAACTTCCTCGAATTATACTCTCTTACCCGAATCGAGTCATACAAACTAGAAACTATCAAGAATAGCTTTGCTATAGCTAGTTTAGCTCCTTTTAATCCAGATCGAGTCATCTCAAAGCTTAATATCTATCTCCGAACCCCAACACCTCTGAAAAGCCAAGGCAGTGATTCAAGTCGAAATTTTACACCGAAGACCCCCTTTACTGAGAAGCAACTACGTCGATAGGCTTCAGTAATTAAAGATCTACTTCGGACAGGGTCTCAAAGTCCGACAAGCCCGTCAAATCGTACTATAAACCAGCTTATCAAAGGCTATCAACTTGCATTACAAAGTGCTACAATTCTAGCCAAAGAAAATCATAATTTACGTACTGCAAATGAAAAACAGAAGCAAAAGAGGACTCGATCGACTCGTATAATCGTCCATGAAGGAGATATTTCAGTTCAAGACGTTCGTGAGCTACGTACAGAGCCATTTGACTTACAAGTAGCCCGCATGAACCATTATCGTGAGCAGGTATCGCAAGGTTTGCAGCCTCCCACCCAGCGCCAACGAGGATGTGGAATATGTAGACAGCCAGGACATAGAAGAGAAACCTGCCCAAATCGAGATATTAGCTAGTTTTATTAATTTAATTGCGTTGTGGTTGAGATAATTACATTAAACTTACTACTTTCGGCTATGGTGCGCAGCCCGCTTACATGCGCAGCTCGCTTACCGAATACGTTAACTGTACATATCCGCCTCAGGCATCAATCGCGATAAGCGCAATCGATAAGCCTAAATTTTTCCAAAGACGCGGGGTTGTACCCAGTCCTGAATCCCAAAAATCACACCATGGCAGACGACGATTTCGAAACTGGCGGCCTTTTTGAGGACCCGGAAGGGTTCTACGAGAAAGATCCAGAGCCTACATTTGCTGAACACCAGATGCTCAATGGGCAAACAGTGCGCGTGCGTCTGGTGGGAAGCCACCCACTCTACGTATGTCTCAAATCGCAATTGACCAGGACTCCAAGAGATTTTCTAACACATTTTGGCTTCTAGGGAAATCTCCTGTGGAACGCCGGTCGCACCAGCTCACACCATATCGAAGAGCGAGCCGACGAATTGATGCGCGACAAAGACGTCCTGGAGATCGGCGCTGCGGCAGGCGTGCCTAGTATCGTCAGCGCAATCGTGGGAGCACGCAAGGTGGTTCTGACCGACTATCACGATCCGGATCTTGTGGCAAATATGCAGTATAATGCCGACCTTGCGGCTGACATGATTCCCAAAAGCGATACTACATCGCCTCGCCTGGTCGTGGAGGGGTATAAGTGGGGGAATCCCGTGGAGCCACTTTTAGCCCATATCCCTACTGAGTCCCGACAAAAGGCTGACGGATTCGATGTTTTGATTATGGCGGATGTGATTTACAGCTGGCGGGAGCATGGCAATCTTGTCAAGACTATGCAGGAGACGCTTAAGAAGGATCCCAATTCGGTAGCGCTGGTCATATTTACGCCATATGAGCCATGGCTTTTGCCGCAGACAGAGAGGTTCTTTCCGCTGGCTGAGCAAGGGGGCTTCACTGTTACGAAAATCTTTGAGAAGCTTGTAGGGAAGGTGCTTTTCGAGGATGATCCGGGTGTAAGTGAATGCTTTGCTATCGTGGGACTCTATACTAACATTTTATGTGAATGTAGGATGAGAGATTACGTCGCACTGTCTTTGGTTACGAACTTCGATGGTCACCAGATCAATTGAAAGGACAAACCTCTGAATAAGTAGAGTTGATTTGATACCCTGCATTAGCAACAAGAGCATATAGACGGTTTATGGTCAAAACCTGCCACCAGGTCGACCATGATCCTACAATTTAAAACAGTTTGCATACAAATTAATCTCTTAAAATATTATCTGCCAAAGCGAATTAAAACTCGAGACGATTGTCGCGCGAGCAGCTCCGATCTATACACCCCTCCGTCCCACTTCCGAGTCACATGCCCAACCCCGCGGAAGAAAAAAGTTCGCCGCACCAAAACACCACACGCAGCCCACGATGCCAGTAAGAGCGCCTCCATGCATGCGAAAGTCCTATACTGATCAATTATAGCTCATCATCCTCACCGGATACCCCTGCTCGGGTCTCAGTCACCGCGCCAAGCAGCTAGCGGCACTCATCGAAAAGACACAAGATGAGCTTTTCGCATCCACCGAGACGGCTTCGCCTGTCACGCTGAAGTCCCGATACAAAGTCCACATTGTCCCGTCGCACGATAGCTCGCATCCACGGACGGTATACGACCATGCGCGCACAGAGAAAGAGGCTCGCGGAGTTGCCTATGCGCGCGCGAAGCGGGTGCTCACGCGAGACAACATCGTGATCCTCGATGGCATGAACTATATCAAGGGTTGGCGGTATCAGTTGTGGTGTGAGGCGAAGGCAGCGAACACGACATGTTGTGTGGTATGTCTCCTGCTCGACGTTATCGGAAAAGAGATTTGCGCGAATGATAGCTAATCGATCGCCGTGATAATAGGTCCATGTCGGCACGCCGATCGACCAATGTGTCGCGAATAACAATGCACGACTAAAGGACCAATCTACCACACAAGAAGGCGAAGCTAAAGATGCACAAGAACCTGAACCCAGCTCTCCAACTACTCCAAAGCCAACTACCTCATCTCCAGCCGCCGAAACCGACACCGAAGAAGCCTATCCCCCAGAGCTCCTCGACAATCTAATCTTCCGCTACGAAGAACCCAGCACACACAGCCGATGGGACAAACCCCTCTTCACAGTCCCATGGGACGACGCCACGCCCCCAACAGCCGACATCTTCCAAGCCCTAACAGGCATCGTAATCGACGCAGGGACAGAGCCCGATCCCTCCGTCTCCTCCCTCACAGCCTCTCTCGCCTCCAGCACCATTTCCTCCGCAGCAAGCGTAACCACAGCCCGAACGTCTTTCACCCGCGGCGCAGGCGGAACCGGCACCTCCAGACCCCGAATAGTCCCGCACCAAGCAACCGTGCAAGCCGCGCCCTCCGATCCCACCGCATTAAACACAATGGAAAAGCGCACGACGGCAATCGTGAACGCCATCCGGGCATTTACGCAAAACACGCCCTCTGCGGAGGTAGCGCTGGCGCAGAGCGACGACGCAAAGGGCATTTCGATCGAAGTGCCCGATGCCGAGACGAGAGTCTTTGTGCCGGCGCATGTGGCGGCTACGGGCACGACAGATGAGCTTGCGGGCGCGGGGGGTGTTCTTGCGGCGCCGAAGTTGCAGAGGCTAAGGAGGCAGTGGATTAGTCTTAATCGGAGGTATGTTGGGCATGGGCATGGGGTGATGCAGGGTGGGTTGACGCCGGATCAAATTGGGGATGCGTTTGTGAGGTTTTTGAATTCGAACTTTGGGGAGGAGAAGCTTTAGATTTGATTTAAATGGATTATCCGTATAGACCAAGCAGAGGATTTGAGGTCAGGAGAAGCCCTTGCGGACTTGGAATGAGTGGAAATACTTGGCCAGTGTTGCTTGGGGGTAACAAAAATATTGGGTTTATAGTCTCCACCATTATAGACCACCATGCATAACGAATTAATGATTTGCATTTTTGGCCACAGCTGCAGGTACTGCTACCGACTTGCTTCATGCGTTACGAACTACATCTATGTACATCATTGTAGAACGGCTGTGGTTCGCCAATTGCTTACAAGAACAATGCGTGGCAGCGTCGGCCTCAGATCGACAGAAATGAGTGAAATGATGAGAAGTCGGAATTGCCATGTCAACAAGTCCCCAACTTTGTTTTCACATCTAAAGTTTCCGAGGTCATTGCACTGCTATTGGCTTTAGATGTATTTAGTTTTTACTCATGGGAAAGATGTTTTGATAATAATTCTCATTTGCAAAATTCAAACTGAAACAAGATTCTGTCGGATACAAAGTGCAAGATAAAAACAAAAGAAAAGCAAAACAATCCATATACATCAAGTTTCCAAATATTTCCTCCTTGTGAGACGGGCTTCTATGCCGCATGTCTCAAGTTAATCCCAATCCCAATGAAGGGTGGGTAAAATGCTGTGCCTATTCCAAGGCCAGACTCAAATTCAGGTGAGTTAGGAACTCAAAACTCCATGGTATTTCTGACTGGAATGCCCGGTTCCAGTGCAGAAGATCCTTCGGAGGGCGCCATTACTCCAGGTTAACGGGGACCATGCATTAGGAACATCAAGCCAGTTCTGGGGCGGGAAAGCTCCGCAGAGGTGTGCAATTGATGAAGCATGGCTTTTCCTTGGGTTTTTGGTTTGAAAAATCCTTTCCGGTGTTTAAAAACAAGGCAACGCGAGGTTATCCAGGGATGGCAGCTGGGGCCAGGGGATAGCGTCCTTTGGTGAAAATGAAACACAAACCTGCACATCATCGACTTGTTTCAACCAAGTTCAATGATTTACAGGCCTTCGAAGGAAATTCATGCAGGGGGAAGTCCGTTGGGGAGGTGGGAAACCTGGCTGGCCTCAATGTGGCGGTAGCTCAGGCCGAGGGTGTACAGTTCCTGAAGGCTGGCATTGACCTTCTCGTGCATAGAAGTATCCTGGGGGGTGATGTTCTCCAGCTCGGCGAGGAGACGAGCACGGCACTTGTTGTAGTTGTGCTCGGCAGTGCGCAGGCGCTGTCCATGCTGGGCGGTGTTGTGGGAGGCCTTGGTGGAACCGTTTTGGGAGTGGATGGAGCGGGTGCGCTTCATGGCCGGAGCAGGGGTGGGACCAGTGACTCTTCTCTTGCGGATGGCAGAGGCGTCCTTCTTCTTGGAGGCGGCAACACCGATGGGAGAGGTCTCAGGTGAGCTGTGACGCTCCGAGGTGGTGTAGTCATGCACACGGCGCATGTGGTCAAAGAGGTTCCATCTACGTGGGAATCCATATCCAGGAACGGAGCGTTCGCATCCTTCCCACAGGCAGAGGTGGGGGTTGTCTCCGTGGCCGTGGAGTCCATGGGCTTCGCGCTCGTGGCGGAAGAGGCATGCGTTCGAGGAGAAGCGCAGCTGAGCATCCATGCAAGTGGGGACCTTGCAGCGGTAGGGCTTCAAGTGGGAGTCCAGGTATTTGCTGTTTGATCAGGTCAGAGGAGGATCGTTATCATAGGAATGGGGTTAAACATACTGGTAAGCACACTTCTGCGTGGTGGGCGGGTGGTTGCAGGGCTTGTCTCCGTTGGCGTATGGGCAGTAGTACTTTCCATCATTCTGGGTGGGCAGGGAATAGTAGTGGTGCTCCCGTGGGTTACGGGCCTCAGCACCTTCCTTGGATCGCTGACGGACTGGCTCTCTCGCGGGCAGTGGAGAGAAGAATTCCTCGGACTTAACCTGGGGCTGGGCGCCCGACAAAGTTCCTCGGCGAGCTGGCTTGGATGGCCGGATTGTCCTGCATGATACGTTGATTAGATTTGGAAATGGCGGAGACTGGTGCGTTTCTGTCTAAATATCCGGGCTTACCTGTTGGGGTCTTTTTCGCTGAGAGGAGAGGCGCTGGGGAAGAGAGGCTCCGCTGGGTTGATTCCGTGGCTGCCAAGGGGCGAAGTGGTGTAGTCTCCAATCATGGACTCATCAGGGGCCATGAAGGAGGTGAATCCAGGGTGGGAGCAAGAGGAAGTGACAGAAATATCATTGCTGGCTTCAGTCAGAGGTGGAGATACCGGCACGGCAGTCTGGAAAAGACTTGAAGAAAGTTGGTCCAGGGTAGTTCCAGGGTAGTGAGCTTCAGGCATCATGCTCCATGAGTCGTGGCCAATGAAATGGCCATCATCGGTATGTGTGCTATGGGCCACAGATAGCGCATCATCTGGTGTGCTTGATTGCATGCCAGAGGCATCGTGGTCCATGGCAGACATGTCAACGAAAGAGTAAAAGTCCCGGGGCATTTCATTATGATCCTGCAGCTCGGAGACTGGGAAATCCATGCCGTGGTACATCACATCATTAGGTCCAACGGTTGGGGTCATCAGAGGCTGAGACAGCGAGAAAGAAAGCATGTGTACATGGGGAGAGTCCTTGGAAGAAGTGGCCTGTTCGAGAGATTCTGTACTGTTCAAGTTCCAGTCTTTCATGTCCTGTGGAATTCCATGGCCTGTGGGAATACTTGAGCACAAGGAAACGGAGTCCTGGCTTGATAAATCATCATCCTGGAGGGTTCTTGGGGCCATATTTGATAATCCTTGGATCATGGTGGTGTGTCTTGGCTGAGAGCGAACACGCTCGGAGTCAATGCTTGTCCTTGGAGACATTGTGATTGTGTGATGTGTGAAATGTGAAGTGACTCTAGAAAAGAAGCATCATCAAGTCAGTAATCAATACCTTTCAACGATTCAAAGACAAAATAAGATAACAAAAGAAAAGCCAATATTGTCCAGTCCAGTGTTGGATTGTCGAAACCTAGCTCATGTTAGTCGTCGTACTTTCAGCGATCAATTTTGTTTTCACTACACACCAAGTAAGTTGCGGAGGTAAATATATTCCAGGTTGCGATGAAAGGGTCCTTGGTCGAAGTTGATGCGATTGAATCCATGAGTTACAGTTGTGGGGGCCTAGTACCAGTGGTGTCGTTGGTGGGCAAGCGTCGTCAAATCCATGAGCTAGCAGTTGAGTCAAACAGCAGCGGCGGGTATCCATTGGGGTCCAGGGAGATAAAAGAGGATTATCAGGATTTGGTCAGTATGCGGGTGCATGAGGTTCCTTCAGTCAGTGGCCATTGGGGAAGAAGTTAAACTTCATGATCCCATGTCGTGAGAGCATACATTAAGCTCGGTAAGTCCATTGGGTTTGGTTCCTGGGGTTCAAATTCTTGTATTGTAGTCCATGTGGAGGCTTTCGTGAAGCAAGGCCATAATTCAAAGTAGTTCCAGGGATAAGTATCATCAAGTCCAGAGGACATCCAGGGTATTCAAAAAAAGGCCATTTGTAAAAGTCCAGGTGGTAAAATAATCCGACCACTTCACACCAGGTTTGGGGAAGGGCTAAAAGGTATCCAGGGTAAAAGTAAGATTCCAGGGCAAGTTTTCCAGTGGGAGTTTGTTCAATTCGAGTGTGCAACATAAAACAGCACTCTATTGAGTCCATCTACCCGGCGACCGGCGCCGGGAGAAATCCAGTGGCAAAGAAACATCGATCTTTGAGCCAGAAGGCAGAGCCCGAAGGCAGGAAGTTCCAGACAAGAGTCATGGAGCAAGAAAAATCCAGGGGCCATTGGGGATCCAGAGCGGGATAAGGTTGTCGAAGTCCAGGGAGTAGTTTTGACAGGAGTAATGGCAGATACAGGTCCAGGTATTGGCAGAAGCAAAAGTAGAGAAAAAGCAAGAACAGAAGGAAAGTGTGATGGGGGGGCTACCTGATAGTTTTCAGTCGACGAGAAATGCAGACTAAAGAAAAGCCTGGGATAAAACAAAGCAGATCCTGTCCAGGGAAAATGGCAATAGAGTAAAAATCCTTGGGGCAAAGTTTAAACCAGGGAAGTTTGTTGATCCTAAGGTCCAGTTGTTGTTTGAGGGGGTATCAAAGTAAAAGCGATAATGCAAGATATGCAAGATGATCAAAGTGTTCGTGAGATGGAATTGTCCAGTGTTACAGAAGAAAGAAAAGAGGTACAAGATTCGGGGGCGATCAGCGGCCCTTATGAAGAGGAGGGAAATGGGAAAGCGGGACAACGCAATAGGGGGGGCGGGGACTCAAACATGGCGTGTGCCAAAGTCGCATCGTGCATCGCCGTGTTGGCACCAGCGAGAGCCAGTCAAGACTATCGATGACGGCTGGCGGTGATGATAGATGCAGAAGAGTTGGCAAGTGGACCAGCAGTGGGCCTTCTCGAGTGGCTGAAAGGAAGCGGGATGTTCTAGCGGTGAGACGGCACAGCGTTTCTACGCTTGGCACTCTACGTACTCGCTCACGATTGGCGGCTTGCAGGGGCTGACGCTGCAGGATGATGTTCGATTTTGTCCTTTTCCGACGATCGACAGTCCGTCCTGGCGCGTGGTCTGCCGTTGTTTGGCCGAGATTGGCCCACGTTCGGCGGCTTGCGGAACTAATCCTGCGCCGTGGAATGAACGCATCACTGCACGCACCGTCTACGGGCCATGGCCTACAGGCACGAGAGAAAAAAAAAACGAGAGACTCAAAAATAGGGCAAAGTAAAATTGTGCTATCTGACTGGATCCGACAAGGCGGGCCGGGGCGAGCCCCACGTTGGGCAGCCTTGCAGTGTTGGGCAACAATATTGAGAGATCCGTGGAGTCTGTGGATAAACGGTCAGCCACAAGTCGAACGAAAGGATCTCAGAACAGTTCGAGAAAATGAGTTCGATCGACGCTCAGAAAATTGAAAGATGGATACAGGTTTCGTTCAGCAATCCGAAGATTTCAGGTGAACTATGCTTTTGGTATGTTTGATCATCACAATAGTCGATGGGGGAAGGGCACGGATGCAGACAAAGAAACAAAGAAAAGTGAGGCGGCCTACCTGGTGGACCCACTGAGTTGGCGAGGGCGAAAAGACCCTGGTCGAATGTGAGCTATAACATCTTCCTGTAATGGTAAGTCGTGAATCAGCGCGGAAGGAAGAAAGTGAAGGACGTCCGTCGCGCGGATTTTGTGCGCGCCATCATGTGACTTGTTTGTATGGTTTGCCCGTCCCGTTCCGGCCTAGTCGATCTGACATACCAAGTAACGTTAGTCTACGGGAGAGTATACTACGTAGAAATCACCGTCTATTCGGATTCCTCGACAAGCAATGAGTCTCTACACATCATGAACTGGACAGGAGGGCAGTTACACCGCTATTCAACACGCTCAGGGGTTCTGTCCAAGGCACAGCGGCAAAACTTTGCGAAATCTCGCCAGCTGGCCAGCAACAAGCCGTCTCCACCGAGGCCCTTTGTGGGGCTCGGTCTCGAAGATCTTGATGCTCCAGATGCTGAGATACAGGACCAGTCAGTGACAAATGTCGAAATTTGCACCGCAGATGTCTTGGTTTCTCCATGGTCATTTCGTGTTCTCGCGCGTCCAAATACTAACTTGGTCATCATGAAATAGACCGCGTGATCACAATGAACAACAAGCCGCTGATAGCGCACCTGCTGAGAGTGACAACCATCTAGACTCTCTTAAACGAGAGCTCCTTCGAAAACACGATTGGGCCGTGCTCTCGGCCGCACGTCCGCTGGAAGTCTCGTTTGCCTCGGTGGAGGAGACACGACGCTTTGGCAAACGACGGAAACTAACAGATACCGATCGCAAACGCTTGACCGCTGCTTTGAGGGACCGCCCTCTTCCACTGCTGTTTCAGTCGCGCCAGAAAGATGGAGGTTTCTCTGGCGAGATTGATCTGAAGGATATCCAGATACACATCAATGGGCATCTAGCAAATATTGGATGTGAGGAAAATCGAAGGCCTTCCACAAATAATGATCACCCATCGTCACAGTCAACGATGCTTTTGGACAATGAGTTCACAACTCTACTACCATCCCGGCGGCCGAATAAACTCCCACCTTCCAATGACTCACAGGGGACTTCAAATCTATGTGCCGAGTGGAGTAGCCGATTTCATTCATCTCATGAGAGACCATTACTAACAGAACCGCGACGGCAAGGGATTCCTGGTTCTGGTGACTCACAATCTCCATTTGATCAAAGCTTTGGGTCCCATATTCCTAATCAGATTACACCGACTCGGCATAGTCCCGAATCGAGCACCTTGTTCGCTACAGGCGGAAACATTCCAGCTGAAGAACCTTCATCAGACGGTCCCCATGGCTTGACCGTTATTGACAAGCTCCTTGCAGAGAAAATACAGCCTAGCTCTCCTTTTCCCAATGAAAGGAGCTTCCATCAAGCGTCTGTTTCATCTCCGGAGCTTATTAACTCTCTGTCTAGCGGGAAGGCCTCCAGCTGGCTTCCGCAACCCCAGCGACCAGCACAGCTAAGCAGCCCACTTGCTTTCCGATTCAACACAAAGCGCGGAAATTTTGTCAAAGAAAAATCACCTAGCAGCGCATATAATCTGATATCCCAAGATTATGCTACTTCCCCTCAGCAAATCAAACTGTTTGGCCAATATATCGGGGCCCAGGACCTAGCCCATGAGGATTGAGAGGCACTCTACGGACTTTGTATCATCATCCCAGGAGTCTACACATTATTTATCCCATGCCCCTAACTTCACTAATTTTGAGATCCTCTACCAAGAATGCATTCAATTACTCGCTTTGTTCATCTCCAATGCCTCTGTGGTGACCGTAGTCGTACCATCACGTGCCGATAAGGATAGCTCCCATCTCTACCCCAACCTTCTCCTCACCATCGCACCATCACCAAAGCAGCATCACCATGCTATCCTACATCCCAATTCTGGCGTCTCTCGCCACAATTGCCATCTCAGCCTCCATAAACATCACTCCACCCAACCCCGATGCCGCAACCCAACCACCACTTGTAATCTGGCACGGCCTAGGCGACGACTTCGAACGCAACGGCCTCGCAGAAGTCGCCCTCCTCGCAAACATCACCAACCCCGGCACCCACGTGCACATAATCCGACTCGGCGACGACGGCAACAGCGACCGCCAAGCCACCTTCCTCGGCAACGTCACCGAGCAAGTCGCAACAGCCTGCGCCCAAATCCTCCAGGACCCAATCCTCCGCTCCGCGCCCTCAGTCAACGCGCTAGGCTTCTCGCAAGGCGGCCAGTTCCTCCGCGGCTACATCGAGCGGTGCAACAATCCCCCCGTCCGCAACCTCGTCACCTTCGGCAGCCAGCATAACGGGATATCGGAATTCGAGTCCTGCAAGCTAGGCGACTGGTTCTGCAACGCCGCAGAAACGCTCCTCCGCTCAGGCACGTGGTTAGACTTCGTGCAATCGCACGTTGTGCCTGCTCAGTATTTCCGCGATCCAGAGGAACTGGACCAGTACCTTGAGCATAGCAATTTCCTCGCGGATATCAATAACGAGCGCTCAGTGAAGAAGGCGGAGTACAAGGAACGGCTGAAGAGATTGAATGCCTTCGTGATGTATATGTTTGAAGACGACACGATTGTTGTGCCGAAGGAGAGCGCGCATTTCGCGAATGTGAATGCTACGGACGGCACTGTGACGCCGCTTGCGGAGAGGGCGATTTACAAGGAGGATTGGCTGGGGCTGCGGGCGCTGGATGAGCAGAAGAAGTTGCTGTTCCGGACTGTGCCGGGGGAGCATATGCGGATTCCGGAGGAGACGCTTAAGAGTGTTTTCAAGGAGTTCTTTGGCCCTGTTTTGAGTGGTGAGGAGCCTCGTCTTGTGGCGCAGGGTGTCTAATTCGCTCATTTCTGATGGCTTGTGGCGATACTTTCGGGCTTCTTCTTATGGCGTTAGTGGTTTTGTGTGATATCCCGGGTTAAACATTTTCTTATTTGAGCGAGAACTGTGACTGACTATGCCCCCTACTCGATGGCTGGGCCTGGCGGAATTGCCCTATCTTGTTTACTTCTCATCTGATATCAGATACATGCATGAGATACAAACGAGTCTATCAGATCAAATGCAACAATATTTCAACTTGAACACCATCTATTTTTCGAGATTTTGCGTCTTCAGACAAAGAAATTAGATACAAAGCCCGCGAGAACGTGGCGAGCAGTTTCCGGCCTCTGCGGGCTAATTCTATAACGAAAGAGAATAGAAAAAGAAAACACAGAGTTGAAAGCATAAGCATATGCAAAGCGAGAATAGATGATGAAGGCGGAAGATCAGGCAATACAGAGGGAATAGGAAGAGTCGACACAGCGAACGGAGGGGCAGTAGACCAGGCCCTATTTTCAAAGACAAAAAGCAAGACCAGCGATGCAGCGTCGGCATAAGAATCTAATCTTACAACGCGCGGGAATTCGAAAAGAAGGTGCAAGAAGCGAAAAATTTTTTTTTATAACATGTACAATGCCAAACAAAAGAATTAGTAAGAAACACGGTGGAAATCCCGAGAATTACTCGTTTTCGACTGTACAATCAGGGTCAAGGCCTGGGAAGGGAAATGAATGATAAGATCAATAGGGAGGTCGTCCAATACCTCCGTTGAGGTGGCGTCTGCTTGAAACGCTTCGAGGGAGTGGATCTTTTGAAGCGCTGGAGGCCAGACGGTTACCGTTGGTCAGAACACCGTTGCTTGGGTTGCTAGGGCCAAGAACGCCGTCTAAGAGCACGCGCAATTGATCACGTTGAGTCTCGATGTCAGAAGAGTCCTTGAAGTCTAGGCCCTGGAAGGGCTCTGTTGCTGACACAAGGTTGTTGCTGCTTCGGCTCTTGTTCCTACTGAGCGAGTTTGCGTTGCGAGCGTGTGAGGTGCTGGGTTTTGACTTGCTCGAGGACGGGTTGCCATTGTCAGGGGCAGTAGATGGGCGTTCGGGCATTGCGAGTGACCAATGCGAGTCATTAGGGAAGCCGCCAGGGATTGAAAGGATGTTGGGGATTGGTGGAACTGGAGGAATTTCATCATCTGAGTCGACTCCGCCATAATTGTTGTCTTCTCCCCCGTTCCTATCTCCTGATAGCGCGATTGCCGATGCCGACGGGCGGCGAGGGATATCACCGGTAAATTCGTCCTCTGGGAGAGCGAGGACTTCTCCGTCTGCATCGAAGGTAGAAGAGGCGCCACTCATCATGCTCTCGCTTCCAGACGAAACGCTAGCATTCGATGCTTCCACGTGGTCCCGCAGAGGGCTTCGACGTCGGCTGTTTCCATCATGGGTGACGGAAAGCACACGTCGCAGCGCGTTGACACGAACAGGGGAGTTTCTGCCCGAGCTGGGCTCTGGAGTGCGCGAGCCCTCAGGGGCACTCAAACGGCGGTTGTCCTTTGCTCCTGAGCCAGCCGGAGACCCGTTGATGCCATTTGCGTTGCTGGTGCGGGCTAAAGTACCACCACGAGAGCCATTGAGAGAAAGTGTCTTGGTGCTCTCCTGCTCAATGGAAGCCAAGCAAGCCTCTCTCGACCAAGAAGAAAATAATTGTTCCCTCGCCTGGGGAGGAAGACCATTCTCGGAAGTTGTTTGAGGAACGTTCAACACGGGGAAGCTGAAGCCTCGTGCAGCAGGCGAAGCTGGGGGGCTTTGTGGCGGAGAAGGAACATGGCGATAGGACTCATCAATGCCATCTATGAGACCATCAAGATTTTGGAATGGCTTAAGATTTGGCGAATCTGTATTTCCATGGTTTGATTTCTCACCATCCAAGTTGATCTCACTGATCTTGGCAGGAGGTAAGCGGATACTTGAAAGCCATTGGCCTTCTTTGCGTCGGCGGTTGATTTCGCTCTGAATCTCGATACCGGCCATCGTGGTCTCCAGGTTGAATTTCTCTGACACAGCCAACAAATATCCATGCACAAGGCTGCCAACATTGGCGCGAGCTGCCGATGATCCAAAATCGATGAAGCTATCGTCTTGGAGCTTCAATATCATGGGCAATCCATATTGGACAGCATTCACTCCAAGGTTGTTAACAAGACTAGCAAGTAGCAAATGCAGAAGAAGAATCTCGGGCTCGGAGGAAGCCGATTCAAGGGCAGAATCGTAGATTGCGAGATGTAACAGGCGGAGGAACGTAGCTTGAGCTGCCAGAGCCACCTTCTCCCGCTGGTTTCCAGGAGCCGAGGTATTTCTCCGAGATGGCTTGTCAGTCTGCTCGGTGTCACGTTTTGAAGATGGTCGCACAATCTTCGGAATGTCGACTCGGACCTTGAGGTCATCTTTGTTCGTTTCAAGATCCAGCCATGACAAGAATGCGTCGGCGTATGCGAAGCGAACTTTTCGGTCAGAATCCCGTAGCAGGTCCTGTGTGCCCTCCCAGACATAGATTCCAACTGGGTTCCTGACTTCTGACGCAGCAGAAGATGGTTCAGAAGACTGGTTAGCGACCTCAAGGATAGCCTTCACAGCACGCAAAGAGGTCAACTTGGCAGTCGCAAGTAAGAAAGTCTGCTCCCCGGGAACATCGGCTGGAGCAGTGGAGTGGCCTGAATCAGGCTCGCCTCCAGTTTCGTGGACTGTCGCCAGAACAGACTGGACAAGGCTGTCCTGGTTTGCGACAGGTTTGTAGCGACGCAGGATAGCGCGGATCATATCAGGCACCTGGTCTCCATAGTAGATGTGAGTAGCCAGATCTCCGATAGACTGCTCCAGCAGGCCAAGCAACGCCTTGCGTGGGGCAGATATGCTGGTGAAAATGGGAAGGTTCTCATCTGGCTTCTTTTTCTCAGTCTCTATGTTCCGAGGCGACAGAATGTTCGCAATGTAGTGCATCAGACCGAGCAGGATATCCATCACGCTCAATCCAATCATGTTCACAGATGATTTCAGAAGCCAATCCACCACGGAGAGAATAGTGTACGCCGAATCCAGCTCATCCTCCTTCGGAGTAGTCTCCAACAAAATATCCATAGCCGTCATTAAGATTACGAAGCGAACCTGCACAGGGCACCAGTTCGCAACCAACTCGATCAACGAGGTCGCCCAGCTTCCATTCTGAGCTTTATCGGCTGCATCGCCTTGAGAGTGTTCATGCTTCTGCCTCGCGACGAATCGGAGGACTGTTGTCGCAGCAATCCGGATTTGACCTCGGTTACTTCCAGAGACAATAATCTTCTCCAAGCACCTCAGAGCCAGCAGTCGGGCGTCCGATTCAGCCTGGCGATCGTAGTCGGCGGTCGACTGGGCCGCCAGAGCCGGGTCGCCATCTGCAGCGTCGAGAGTGTGCACAGTCGCCGCACTGATCCGGTGCGCCCGGACACCTTCTGTCTCGTCCTTATCGGTCTCCCGGAGCTTCGCTTTCAGTGGAGTGAGCACGTCTTCTTTTGGCGAGTACAGATTGGCCAGGATCACGGGCAGGATGTGCTTCAGAGATGTACCGCCGTCAGCAGCAAGGCTCTCGGAGCTGACAACGCTCTTGATGGCGCGGAGGCCCGCATTTCGCCAGCGGATTGCAACGGGCGGGTTGGTCTTTGCGGACGAGTATGACGGGGAAGCCGGGTCGGCGAGGCCCGCGTAAGCATGGACCACTTCGCGGTACTTTTGAGCGATACCCTGCTCCGCGGCGATGGTCGCGATATCTTGGTGGCGGCAGAAAGTTTCGAAAGTTTCGATGGAGTCTTCGACCATTGAAATGTCGTTTGATTTGAGGACGGTATCGATGATTGTGAGGACGGAGCGCGCGTAGATGGGGAGGTCGCGAGGCACTTTTTCGATCAACGCGGTCACGATGTGAAGCGCGACTTGTACATTCCTGTAGGGCGTAGCTGTCAGTCTTTCCGGCTCTCCATCTAGTTTTTCCAATTTCTTTTCCCTCCTTTGGCTCCTGGCCATTGCGCCGGTTCCCAGGTTTCCGGGCCAATTGTCACTCACCCCAATCGACGGCGCCAAACATCTTTGGCCACTCGCTTCTCCAGGAAGGCGCCGACCTTGGTCAGCTTGCTGCGGCGGGTGCTAGCATAGTAAAGCAAGTATGAGAGTTCACTGGGGTTAGGCTTGACTTCCGCGACACCTTTCTGGTATCGGGGATAACATTTGAGGGTCAAGACCTGGTGCTTCGGCCGACACGACTGGCGGACGGTCTCCATTGCAATGATTGAGCTCCCGCTGGGGGGGATTCGCACGCCGTTCGAGGGAACGAGTATAGTTCTCGCGGATTGCGCGGATTAGAACTGGACGAAGGCCATAGGGGGGAGGGGTGTCGATGGGGGACGTTAGAAAGCCACGTTTGGACGGGAACGGCTGTCCGATGAGGTAGATGGAGGCTGATCACCAGGGGGGTGGGGCTCGTATCCACGGTCAACCAAATGCCCGATTAGACCAAAACACTCGCTGAATCTGAAGCAGGCATAAAAGGGGCTGTTGGTCGGCGCAGCTAGGTGGGGGGTGGGAAAGGGGCCAGCAAGCATAAAAAGAAACTCGAGCTAAGAGCTGGTGCAGGGAACGGTTGGGGGGGGCGGGTTTGGGCACAGACTGTCTATCACTTTCTCGTCGGAGCATTAAGTTCTACGGCTTTGTTACCGCACTTCCGGTCCTTTCTACGGAGTGAATAGGGCACCTTTCAGAATTGGACAGTGCTGGAAATTGAGGCCTCGGGTTCCTGTCAAAAAGAAAAAAAAAATTGCCTGTGGGGGCAGGAGGTAAGACGCAAGCGGCGGTGGTACTTCGTAATTTGGTAGTAATTAAGATGAGCGCTGCCGCTCGCGCTTGTAGTGTTTAGGACAGTCTGGGCCTTGTATTGATGGGTGTCTCAAAAATGTTCTACTACGGACTCATTAAAGGTCAAATACCAGGTACTTCGAGGCTTTGAATTGCTCGCAGGCGCTTGGTCCTTCTCTAAACCCCGCAGTCAAGATGTCGAATCCATCTCGTCGGTCCTGCTTGGGCTCGGTCCAGCCTCAAAATCCCTCTTCGCGCCCGCTCCCAGGCCTCGGCTCGGTCGCACATGAAGCGCGCGAGTTATGCCCCCGCAATCAACAGTGAACCCTCGTCTCCAGAATCGAGAAGTGTGACCGCATTGTTTTTGCCGTATGTGGAGGGGATGTGCCGATCGTTGTAGAATTGTGCTTAGAGGGATGATACCCATTCCCGAATGCAGCAGATGAAGATGGCACTGGCTGGCCAATTCAACCCAGTGTCGGTCGATCACTCAGGTTTTCAAGCCATTCTGTTCGTCTTGCTTCTCTGCAGCTTCTGCAGCTTCGGGTTCGGCAGCTGCGGCGTTGTCGGCAGGCACAATCCCTGCCAGTCCCTCGATCACTTGCGGGAGGATGATGTCGCGCCGGAAGGTATCTTCTTGTAGTAGTCGTAGCGCGCGTAGTGTCGGACCAGGGTGGGTGAGGAATTGCGAATATTCTGGAGTTTTCCAGTAGGAGTAGAGATAGGCCAGGTATGCTGCAAATGCCTGGGCGTCGGGGGCAGACGCTGAGTCGGTGTCGTTCTCGTCGGCAACCGAGATGCCTAGGAGGTTCGGGTACGTGACAGCGAGGTGTGAAAGGTAGTATGGATTGGCGAGAGAAGAGACAAACTCCAGCTCGAGAGTGAAACGAGGGTTGGTAAGCGTAGGAGGAGGCTGCGTGGGCTCCATGGCTGCAGATGTGCTGAAGGAGAAAGTCACAAAGCTCCCAATGAATCTGCCAAGGCCGCCCGTTCACCAAGGCAGCGCAAGGATGATCGATGCGAACCTCCAGTATCCTCTCGAACTAAGTCAATCTAGAAACAACATTGAGATTTATTTCAGTCAATAAGGGACTCGAGGGCTCGGTTTAATTTATCATATGAATTTATCGTCTTTGCGCCAAGTTGACGTTGAACCCCTCCCACAATATATAAAGGTTGGGTGGAACCGCTGCGGGAAGTACATGCCCAGTTGTCGCGCTACTTCGAACGGGACTCGACAGATCATATCAATTGATTACCTCGATAATATCCATGGATTGAAGTAAATATTCTTCAAGGCTATCAAAGGATCCGCTATACCTGGTGCTATCTAATTAACAACCCGCGATATCTGATACTCCATCGCCGTCCCAGTAGAATCCGCAATCAGACGCCCCTGCCCCACGAAAACAGACGACTCAACCCATTTAAAGTCCGGATGACTTGTCTCAATCCTCGGAGAGGTAAACCAGGAATGATCTCCAAATTCAGTAGATTGGGCATCAGGCGCAAAAGTCAAGACTTTAGTTGCTTTCTCATCCCCCTTCAAGATACCTCGGTAGTAGATATAAAATCCATGTCCCTCTGAAGTTTGCGCAGAGGTGCGCACATCTATGTGGTACACATTGGTCGCCGGGTCGGCCTAGATAGGATTTATTAAGATAGTCCATGGATCTGAGGAATGGCCGAAGACGAACCTTGACACAGTCGGCCCCTCCAGGGACGATCTGCGCATCGAGATCTGCGCCTTTGAAAAAGCCGTGGGTGATGGGCGTGATTACGCGGGGCGGGCCAGCGGTGACGCTGTCCGAGAAATAGCCTCTCAGGGTAAAGCAGGGTTCAAGTTTGGGGACCATGGTTGATTGAGTAATTCTTGGTTGGGAGGATTGGGAGGTGAGGTTGATAATGGGTAGTCTGTTTTTACACATCACCGATCGGCATTGCCCCTCGTTACTAGACTAGAATCCCACTGATCTACGAGTATCAAGCGGATAACGATATCCAGACCTCTGCTGCATAAACAAGACGTACCAAAGGTGCGCTAGCTGTCGCTATAAGCCATTGATGGTTCTCCTATGTATCTCACGGGCTGATAATGTCACAGTGAAGATAAATGTACTATTTTAAGTGGCGAACACTTGTCGATTGGCCAATGGTTTCGACGTACTTGTCATGAAGTTATCAACCGCGCGGCAGTACCTTTGATTTGCTGATCTTTGCATCTGAAGATGTGTGAAGTGGATACTATCACGATCTACCGCTGGGCTGAAACATATCATCGCACCTGTAACCACGAGCGGGTCGCTCTAAAGCTTGGATGCTTGTTGATCTGTTCGGAAATTGGGATTATGAAGCTTGAAACGTCTGTTCAGAAGTACCGGGTCCCGCGGTGGATTGTTCAGCAGATAGTCATTCAACTATTAATAGCCAGGCACAATGCGTTCGCCTGAGTCAGTATACCCCTGAGAGCGGTTCGAGTGGAAGGAAGCGAGACAGAAGAACCACGACAAGTTAGTATTAGAGCCAAGCTTACTGTGGGCTGCCGGTCTAGACTGCATCAATGCGGGAAAGCGCCACCATTCGATAGGACAAGGCTATGGTTGCAGGGATGGGGGCTGTGGCGTGGCCAGTTCGTCGCATCGCGAATATAAGAGGACCCAACAATTGGGAGCGCCTGTCAGCCGTGCCATTGGAGGAGAAACTGGCATATGAAAGGCTCATGCATTGTACTCCGTCGAGAGGGCTCCCGCTCGCGTGTTCGAATCCACATTCCCCCCCGCCAGCAGATGACGGCATTGGAGCGCTAAGCGTCCAGGAATGCCGACGTCATTCCCCAGGGAGGCTAGTTAACGGATTCCCGGATTGCATGTCTTGCGGAGGCTGACACTCTCATTTCCCGAATTCCAGAAGTGTCAAGCCGTGGGCTTCAGGGGAGTTGGGGGAGTTGAGGAGGAGTGGAGCCGCGGGCGATCTGAGGTTGTGCCAATTGACCCCTGGATTGTGCCGCTTTGCCTCCTGTCTGCAGGGGCACCGTCTGCTGATCGAGATGCATAGATCTAGCAGCACAGAGCAAACGGCAGCAGGCAGTCATAATCGTGAACCGTACTGTATGTCGCTTTATGTAGCAGAAATTGAAAATCCCAAAAATAAAATCAATCGAGCCCAAAGACGGAGCCAATATAGGACAGTGCGGATCGCCATTCAACGTACGTACGTCTCCCGTCCCTTTTTTTGCCTGGCGCCCCCGCGGAGTCTCCCTCGGTTCCTCCCTTTTACACACTCTCTCGTCTCTTCTTCTTGTTTCAACACCCAGTCCAAACTACTGTCCACGTACTGGTGCGACGTCTACTGTCCAACCGACATCCCAAATCCTTATCTCCACCCCCTCTGTTTCATCTCACCATGAATGCCCCTCCAGCGCTCGGGTACCCGCCCGGCGTGTCGCTGGCGCAGTCAGGTACGTGATCGGTTGTTTGAGAGCGCTTTGAGACGACCCCTGATCGCCGTGCTCTACACTTCCCCTGAGCAGACTGCTCGCATGGAGATTTAAATGAACGCCGCGTCATCTCAGGACAGCGCTCTTGCGAATGACACTCTGGCTAACTCGGTGACCCCTGCGTCCATATAGACTCTGTCTCTCCGACCGCAGCGAACTTTGGCTCTAACAATCCGTTTCGCAATCGCGCTCTCTCGCCCTCATCTGGATCAGCTGGCAGCAGCCGCCCAGAGCGCCCCCGTTCGACTAACCCATTCCTGGACGATTCTGAGGCTCTATCACCGCAATCTGCGCCCAGTATGTCTACAGGCGCCATGATCTCTCCGACGTCACAGACGGACATGACAAACAACACCCGTGACCTCTTTGTGCGTATCCTGCATCAATGCGGCCCAAGCAAGCTTTGCTAACATGATCCAGGAAAATCTGTCAATCAAGGTTGCTCCTGCCGCCCCGGTAGCTGCTCCTCAGTCAAATGGCGCTCGTCCAACAACCAGCGGCGGCCCCCGGGGACCACCACGACAACCCTCCAACCGCTCTCGTCCTCCAAGAGACCGCTCAGACCGCCCTGTTGAGCCTCGTGCTAAAGACCCTAAGGACCCATTCGACATCTTCGCAGACCCTCCCGCTTTGGCCAAGTCCTCAACTTCGGGCCCCCGTGATGCTCGTCCCCGCCGCCCTCGCCGAAATTCCGAATCTTCAGTGATGGACCGAGCATCTAAACTCTTTGATGACGATGATGAAAAGCGACGGCGAGAACGTCGCAAAGAGCGAGAGGCACGCCATCGTGATGGCAAGCCTCGCTCATCCCGCAAGGATCGTCGCCTGGACATTATTGACAAACTTGATGTGACTAGCATTTACGGCACTGGGAGTATGTTAAGCAAGAACAAGAAAGTACTTTTGAACATGACTAACCAGGTTTTAGTGTTCCACCACGATGGTCCATTCGATGCATGCAATCCCCACCGTAACCGCAAGGGTGCACGCACTGCACCTATGCAAGCTTTCCCTAAGGGATCTCTAAACATGGCACTTGGCGGAGCCGGTCCCAACAACCCGAATATCAACCTCAATCAGTTCCACGGGCGACAGGAGGAGGCGTACACGGATTTCACTGCTGCGCCCAAGAACAACGAAGGTGTGCCTTTTGACGCGGCCACAAAACTCGAGCCAGTGCACGGATCGGAAAGCATGGGTCTTGGTACAAGCACATTCCTTGACGGCGCCCCTGCTAGCAGATCTGCCATGGCACGGCGCCAAAGTGAAAACGACGATGGCCTTGCACCTGGTGGAGGTCTCACCCGCAAGAAGAGTCTTGCACAGCGACTCCGCGGTAGAAGTGGCACAGGTCGTGTTGGATCCCCCGACCCCAAGTTCTCATCCACGCTTCCAGCAGTCGGATCCAGCCACTCATCTTCTTCTAACAAGGCCAATGAGCCGAACCCATACTTCCAGGAATATGACGAGGGACTCAGCACCTCAGAGGCACGCTATGAAGGCACCGCCCCTACCGGCCGTGCCCGTGCCCTCAGCAGCCCCAAGCAATCCACCGCTCTGGATCGCAACAACGAAGACATGCGCTCACCTCCAGCTGGTGGTGGTTTCCTGAACCGCATGAAGAGCTTGCGCAAGCCTCGCCCTGAACGCCGACCCAGCGACTAAGCGTCTAGCTTATCAGAAATAGAACACCGAATTGATGAAAAGCTGGCTAGGCCCCAATGCTACATTTATACGAGATTGGACACTCGAGTGTTTCACTATCTTGCGCTTCCTCATGCCGTGGGGATTGATGACTTTTTTTTCTACGTGTAATACCCCACATTGAGCGCCGCTCGCATCTGGCTCCCCACCTGGCGTTGACCTTAAGGCGCATATCGTTTGATTGCTTTTTCTCTTTTGCATTGCTGTTTGGTATTCTCGTTTAACGGCCAGCTCTTGTGGTTTGATATTTGCTTTCTTGTACCTTCTTTTAACTAGCTGCTTGTTTACGAATTGTATCATCTGCTTGTCAACGCTTTCTTTAATTAGTCAATTTAACTCAAGATGCTTGAACCATACGAGATGCTTGCTAGTAGCAACCTTGGAATCTTGTATTGATGTAATTGTAATTGTTCATTTTCATTAAATCATAGCTTGGCCGCACCAGCTCACACGCTGTTCCGCGCAAACATAAACATGTAACACAACGCCAGCACACCACATGCAAAATTAAAAACAATGGTATTTTACTCGAAGGAAACAGCCCACTCAGTCTCTCACCTACTGCGCGGTAGAAGCAGTCCGTGGCAGATGAGGGTTTTGCACAGCGATACCGGCACGGCGCTTCGACTGTGGCTTGGGTCGCGAGAGAGTGTACCTGGAGATTATTAGAATTCATTCTTTGGGTGGATTTCTTAGAGAAGGGGATGGAACATACTTGGCGAATGCACGCGAGAGCGCCTTCTTGCAGCTGACCTTCTGGCTGCCGACGAAGGACTCGACGGTGACGGCGATTGCGCGGTCGATGTCTTGTGCGGAACAGTACTCTGATAAGCGCATTTTGCAGAAGGATTCTGCGATACGCATGATGGCTTCGAGGTGACGGACCTGGAGAATATTAGTATACACGAATGTTGTATATAAGAATGGAGAGGGAACTTACGGTGATAGGGTAGGCACCGGTGGCCAGAGATTCACGACGCATGTCAGCGAACAGACGCGCGACCTTGTCCTGGTCAATCTGGTACAGTTTCGGGTGGCAGTGCTCGCGGGCGTAGAGGATGTACTTCCGGAGCAACTCTTGAGGGATTTCTCCCTCCTTCTCTTCTTCCTCGCGCTTCTGCTCCGCAGCGCGCTTGTTGAGTTCCTCCTGGCTGGGAGGAAGGCGGTGGCCCTGGGTATCGATGCGGTAGCCTTCTTCGTCAATGCGGTCCCCGTCGGCGTTGACCAGCTCGCCCTGGTTGTTGCGGAGAGGGCGGGCAGGGTTCGAGCGGTGATGAGACTCGATGACGAAGTTTGCGAGACGCTCGTCCTCGGCGGGCTCGACGAGATCGCGCACGACGCAGAGAATGTCGAAACGGGACAGGATGGGCTCTGTGAGCTCGACGTTCTGCGAGAAGGGCTTTGTGGCGTTGTAGCGGCCGCCAGTAGGGTTTGCGGCGGCTACGACGGCGCAGCGAGCTTGAAGGGTTGTCACGATACCGGCCTTGGAGATGGAGATGGTTTGCTGTTCCATGGCTTCGTGGATGGATGTTCGGTCTTGGTCGTTCATCTTGTCGAACTCGTCGATCAGACAGGTGCCGCGGTCAGCGAGCACCAGAGCACCTCCTTCAAGGGTCCATTCGCTTGTCAATGGATCGCGGCGGACGCTGGCGGTTAAACCGACGGCACTGGCACCTTGACCTGTGGCGAAGACGGCTCGGTGGGCGGTCTTCTCGACGTATTTCAGGACTTGGGATTTGGCAGTACCGGGGTCACCGAGAAGTAGGACGTTGATATCTCCACGGATGGACATCTTGCCTTGGGCCTGCTTGCTTACACCTCCGAAGAGAGAAAGAGCCACGGCAGTCTTGACATCGTTGTGCCCGTAGATACTAGGAGCCATTGAGCGGACGATCTTGTCGACGATGTCAGGATCGCGGGACAAAGCGCGGATCTCGCGCTCATCCTGCTCAGTAAGGTTGAAGCCAGCCATCTGGTCATGAGCCTTGACTACATGGTTGGCTTCGATGATAGTCGCAAAAACAGGGAATCCGTTCTTGTTGTTCAGCTGGGCATCGTAGCTGTTACGGTAGATACCAGTGATCTCGATCTCATCACCTGGCTTGGCTGTGTCAATCAGATCAGCGAGAAGAATCACCTCACGCTGGCGCGGCAGACGACCAGCGGGCACAGAGCCAGGAGACTCCTGCAGAGTCAGCTTCTGGTAGTTGCGGTAGACGGTCTTCTCTGAGTTGACTTGGAAAGGACCACGGGACTGGCAGTTCTGACAGAAAGAGATCTTGACCTCGGAGCTGGCTTCTTGCTGGAAAGGACCGAGAGTAATACCACACTTCTGACACAGGAACATCACGTACTTCAACTGCGGGAAAACACCAGTACGGCGGGTGACCACACCGCTGACGCGGACCAGACAGTTGAGGTGGGACTGGCGGAGCTGACGGAGAGTGTAGATGATGGGCACATCAGTGATGCGCACGTGGATCTCATTGTGGATGTCGTGGTATTGCGGGTAGTGGAAAAGAGTCACGTCGAGAGCGGCTTGGTCGAAGACTTTCAAGACTTCAGTGGGCTCATTGGCGAGGAAATAGGAGAGAGCAGCCTTGGACTCGCTCAGGTGGGCGTAAGATACCTCCAATGAAGCGGAGTTGATCTCACCAAGAAGCTTAATCCGATTTCCGTAAACTGACTGACCCGAGGGGTCAATGAACTCAGTCAGGAAAGCCTTGAACTCTCGGTACATGGATCGCAGCACCTGAGGCTGGGTCACCCAGTCAGTGATGTTGCCAGCCTTCACATCCGCCAACTCCTCGAGCGACAGCTCTTCCATGCCCTCATCTGCCATATCAAGATCCTCTCCATCTTCGTCGTAGTGGTGTCGGCGACGGCGTGGCTGGCGTGCCAGATCTAACTCAAGGTCATCATCATCCTGCAGGAACGCAGCAGGCATGCGGCGGCGGCGAGCAAGCTCCCGATCTCTCTGGTTAAGGCGAGCATCTAATTGACGACGAGCGGCGGCATCAATCTCATCGTGATCACCGTCATCATCAATGTAGGCTTCGTTTGCGTATTGGTCTTCCTCGCCGTCGCGGTAATCCCGCTCGAAATTGTCGCCGAACAGATCAATGCCGTCTTCATCTTCCGCTAGTTCATCCACATCATCGATGTCGTGCACTACTTCTTGGTCTCCCTCATCGTCATCCAGATCTTCGTCAAATGGCATGGGCGGGGGAGATGAGCCGAGTGCGGTGGCTGGTTGTGCCGTCAGTAATGGATTTCATCGCAACTTCAGGGGCTCTACGTACGACTGGATGGCGGCAATTGAGCAGGCGATGAGATGTCATCTGGCTCTCTGGAGCGCTTGCGAGTATTTGACCGTGGGCCACGGTTCGCAGCCGAGGAGCTGGGCCGGAGGGGGCTTCAAAATATTAGCACTGTTGTCGGTGAAAAATAGATCGCGGGACTGTTGACTTACTCCATGTTGAGTGATTCGCTCAATGAGCAGTATCAAGAAATCAAAATGTGCAAATTTTTTCCAATGCGCAAGCGACGAGCAGGCAATGAATGTGGGATCTTTTCGTCGCGAATGCGAGGTTGATAGAAGGGAGAACGAAGGGGCGGGAGGAGCAAATCGAAACCCGCAAGACCCAGCGGCGCGTGTTGCGACGCGACGCGTTTCAATTTTACCCGTTCAGGACGGCACGTGACAGAACCGCGTCCCATTGTACGAGGAAGCAAGTGGGCATTGGATCTCGAGTCGCTTCTTCGAGAGAACCTGGGATATAGAAATGCAAAGTAGCCGCGAGTCTCTTGTTTCCTATCTTTGTTTGCCATACGGCAGTGCCAATGGACATTTTCAGATGCTTCAGAGGCAATTTCCGTATACAGACTTGGCAATAATAAAACAACATATCCCAACATACGAGTCATGAGAGCTTCATATTCGAGAGCATATCCTGCAATTACACCTCGACTTGAGCTCACAAGTAGCAACCGTTCTTCTAGAGATGCCGAGCTATCCTGCAGTACTTCTGACGCGAGATCGCCCAGTGAAGTAATATTGCGGGCCAAATGCAAACACCCCAAACTTCTCCGCGCATCGCGATCGGTCTTCAGCGGATGCTTCGCACGCGTCCAATTCATTCAACGACTCAAGTCAAGCATTTCGGTGGATTTTGATCCCAAAGTGTAAAGAATTTCCAATAAGTGTACCGGTGGGTGTCTGTGGGAACCGTGAAAGGCTGAAGTCGCGCACGATGCTAATGTTTCTTCCATTACAGTATCGATCCGGAGAACGTTTGCGCCGACATTCCCTGAGAATCCGTCGCTAAAGGAATAGCGATCTACAATATTCACATACGTAAATATCCAACGAGAAATACGATACTCCGAGAATCCACTCAAACCCCCTCGGCTTAAAGAGTCTTTGTCATCTTTTGCGCGGATTTCAAGCCAGCCCACCAACTTCGCGACACTCGTCTCAAACATCCATCTGGAAATTGCGGCATCCCAGTCGCATCGATTATTACCTCGCTACCTAACTTGGCGTGGGCAGAACCTGTCAAGAGACCTTAAACCCCACGCTTCGGGTTTGTGAACACCTGCGATAAGATTCGTACACAAACACCGACTCATTGTTCCCAGCACCGCACCTTTTAGTCACCTTTCATCGCGCACCCAAGCAATGGAGAACACTGCAACAGATCAGATCAAGGCTGATAGCCGGCGCGAGAGCTTCGGGTCCCAGAACTCTCAGACCGCGAAAGAGTAAGGATCACAGAGCCTCATTCCGCAGAAAGTGAGCTGACACACATAGATTCATTGAATCCCAAACTCGCCTTGAGGCTGATGCCCGCGAAGCCCTCCCCTATGTAAGTGCCTCGCCAACCTGCATTATGACGAAGCTGACCATTTAGTCCTTTGACTCTTGCACCTATGCTCTTGGCTCTTTGCGCCAGAGCCTCTTCGCCTGCTTGACATGCCTTCCTCCACCCTCAGACCCCAACGACCCCTACAACCCTGCAGCTGTCTGCTACTCTTGTTCTATCTCCTGTCATGGTGACCATACACTCGTGGAACTCTTTAATAAGCGCAATTTCGTTTGCGATTGCGGCACGACTCGCATGCCTGCTGATTCCCTTTGTACCCTGCGCAACGACCCAAAGACGGGGCGCAAGGGCGTCCACTCCCAGGAGGCCGCACCAGGCAACAAGTACAACCATAACTTTCGCAATCAGTTCTGTGGCTGCGCTGAGCAATATGATCCCTACCAGGAGAAGGGTACCATGTTCCAATGCCTCGGCCTTGGCACCGTTGAGACGGGCGGCTGTGGCGAGGATTGGTGGCACCCGGAGTGCCTTATTGGTCTTCCGCGGGATTGGTACAAGAAAGCAGAAGCTGAGCAAAAGAAAGAGGTTCTCGGCGGAGGAGATGCCGCTGATGACCAAGATGATGAAGTGCCTCTCCCTCCAGGGTTCCCTGGCGAGGACGATTTCGACCACATGATCTGCTTTAAGTGCATCGACTCGAACCCGTGGTTGAAACAATACGCAGGAACCAAGAGCTTCCTCCAGCCTGTCTATAGAAATGGGGGTATTAAGCAAGAAACTGCTATTAAAGAGGCCCCTGATGCACCGGCTGAGAAGACTTCGACCGAACCCGATCAAACTTCTAAGAAACGCAAGGCTGAAGATGAAGAACCCTCCGATGAACCCAGCGTGAAACGCGCCAAAGACGACGCCCCCCAGGAACAGTCCCCCAACCTTGCCAGTATTTCCGAAGAGCCAGTTTCTGAACCAGCCACTGAACCGGCTGAAACTAAAGCCCCAACTCAACCAAAGCACGCACTTCTCAACAAGTCACCACCCGTTCAATCCTTCTCTCTTTTCCTCCAAGAAGACTTCCATGACCAACTCTGCCGCTGTGCAGAATGCTGGCCGAACCTGTCCGATCACGTTCAACTCCGAGAAGAGGAAATCACTTACGAGCCTCCGCTCTCAGAAGATGGTGATGCGAACGGTGCCGCTAGCAACGGCACTGGTAGTCTCCTCGAACGTGGTGAGGCGGCTCTCAGCAACATTGACCGTGTGAAGGCCATTGAAGGAGCTATGATCTACAATCACCTACGCGACAAAGTGAAGGATTTCTTAAAACCTTTTGCGGAGAATGGCCGTGCTGTCAGTGCCGAGGATATCAAGGAATACTTTGAGGGGCTGCGTGGTGACACGGCCGGCATTCAAGATGCAGCGCAGACGGTGGGAAGTGCCGGTGATAATACAGATGGGGATAATCGCCGCGAGCAGGGTGGTAAGTTTCCACTTTCCGGCTATCCACGGAACATGCTAACCCGATTATAGGATATTAAAATTCCACTGGCCTATGGTGATAGTGAGGCAAATTTGCTTAAGGAATTTCACTTGTACTTTTACGCTTTGGGTACTTCGATATTTTATGGAGTGGATGGGATGGTTGGGGAACGGTTTTATGGATGGTCCGGGATGTATTTCGATGACAACTACAGCTCTTCCGATAGTGGAGTATTGCACTCTGATTCAACACGCAAAGACTGCTTGTGAAACGATCGTTTAGCTAGTAGATATGTCTAGTGTTCTTTGCGGCACACGCTTTGTGCTCCAGGGAGGACCTGCGGTTGCTCAGCTCCTATTTATAACTAGGCGCACTATATGGCGCAACTATATCCTTAGCAGTGGCGATTAATGTGGCGCGGAGCCAAGAACCCCCCGGTCTCCGACAGGGCTGAGTCTGGCTGAATCCCAATTATGTGTTATTTGTTCGAGAGAGCATTCACTGTCTATGTCAAGTCCCCCCTTGTCTCTATCCATGGATATTGTTTTGGCGGCCACAGCGGGGAGCGGGCAAGCCCCGGTGTCTCTAGTGCCGTTGGGAGTGGACCTGCACCACTTCAAGTGTCTTTGTTTTTGCGCTGGGCCACACAAGTCCTTGTCACTACCATTGATGCACATTGACGCCGACATGGCCCGCAGAAGAACCTAATGCATCTTCACGACGGAGCAATGCGGGGGGTGGCATTTGCAGGGCTGTCCTTGCGGTGGAATAAATGCCTCGGCTGACGTAGAAGTAGAAGAAAGACAAGACCAGGCATCCACCAGGACACCCACCGGACAGTAAACAAGTACAGAGACAAGGACAGAAGCGGTGGGCCGAAGTGGAGCAGAAGAGTCCAGAACTGACGTCGAAAGAGCGGCCGTTCCACCAAGCCCGTTCATACGTTCATAATATTTAGAAACCCGTTTATAGGCCTCTGGTCTGCCCCACGATTCCTGTACATCTTCCCCCTCCTCCTGCTCCCGGGCCTTCCAGGTTTCTTCCGACCCCGACATCCTTGGAAGGCTGAAGCCATACCAAATCTTGAATCTTGAAAGAACCCCCCCTGTATCCAATTGTGCGACCTCGTCCACGGGGCGGTCACCGACTCTTGGCTGGATCGACCCGAGCGAGCAGATCGCAGATCAGCTCTGGGGTCCTAAAAGTCCCTAAACAAGCCACACACCGCGGGACTGGTCGAGCCCGCGACTGGGGCCTAGAGCCTTCGTTAAACCCTGAAGAGTCGCTTTGTGCGCGCTTGATTTCTTTTCTCTCCTCCTCTCCTGTTCACTCCCCACACAAACATCCCCTTCCGCCATGGTCCGGTTGCCGCTGCCGACGCGCCTGAAGAGCTCGCATTTGACCCCGCGGAGCGCCAGCGCCACCCCGGGGCAGAGCAGGAGCACGAGTCCGATGCGATCTGCTCCAGATGCAAAGCCGCTCCTGTTGAAGGTCAATGTCATCCGAGTAAGCTATGATCATTATCGTCCCCAGGCTGTTGCCGATCCCGGCCAATTGACACCCAGGCTAATCGTCATTGCTCAATCCAGGGTCGAAACCTTGCAGCAAAGGATAGAGGTGGGACAAGTGATCCGGTAAGCATGCCTTGCCCTTGCGTCGGGGATTTCCCTGACGTCTGTCGCCCGCGTGGGGCACACGGCTGACGACACGGTGGACAGTACTTGATTGTGAATCTGGGCGACGCGAGGCAGTCAACGCCGACGATATCAAAGACATTGAACCCGGAATGGAACGTCTGTTTCGAAATGCCTGTCATGGGCGTCCCACTGCTGGAGTGTATCTGTTGGGACCATGACCGGTTTGGCAAGGATTACTTGGGCGAGTTCGACATTGCGCTGGAGGACATATTTACGGGGGGCGAGATCAATCAACAGGTGAGAAAATTAATGAGCACTATGGGCTAGCAAATCTGCAAATATACCAATGCTAACTGTATTTTTGCAGCCAAAATGGTATACTCTGAAGTCGAAACGAGCCACGAACCCAACAAGCAACCGGAAGAAGAAGCAGAGAAAGGATAGCACTGTGTCGGGTGAGATCTTGTTGCAGTTCTCACTGGTAGATTCAGCTTCTCCCAATGCTGCTCCACCTGATATCTACCGCAAGTTCAAGCAGCTGGTTTGCGCGGACGAAGATGACAACCTGGACGCAATGATCCCCGCGGCGGAACTTGACGAGCTTGACGAAGATACGTCCGATGAGACTGATGACCCGTCGAAGCCGGAAGTGGTTGAGAAACGCCGACGCCGCCTGCGCTTGGCTCGTCTTCGGCGCAAGTCATTGGCAGCTCGAGCATATCAATTCTCGGGCGCCGGCTCGGGCGTGCAAGGTATTGTATTTATGGAGATTGTCAAAGTGACAGATCTTCCTCCAGAACGAAATGGTATGCGAATTACTCCCCAAAGTTGGCTGTTACATTTATTGATTGAGTTGTAGTCACACGTACATCATTTGATATGGATCCATTCGTCGTGACATCTCTTGGAAGGAAGACGCTGCGGACACCTGTTGTGCGTCATAACTTGAACCCGATATATCATGAGAAAATGGTATTCCAAGTCATGCGACACGAGCAATCATACACGATGAGCTTCACGGTCATGGATCGCGACAAGTTTTCTGGAAATGACTTTGTCGCCTCCGCGAACTTTCCTTTACAGACTCTTATCAAAGCTGCCCCAGAGGCCGATCCAGAGACCAATCTATACCAGTTTGTCGAGCTTGAGGAAGTTGACTCTACCTCTGCAAGCAAAGGATCTCGAGTTCCGATTAGCGCCCACTCATCGAACACAAGTCTTTCGAAACTGGCGCGCCCAGCGTTGAAGTCGCGCAACTCGGGCACAAATGTGTCGACCCATTCGGTACTCGAGATCGCGACAAAAACTCCGCCAAGTTCTGTACCAGAGGAACCGAGTCAACTGATGGAAACCAGCACTTCTTCATTACAGGTTCCATCCGTCACGTCTGGGGCTTCACAGTCTACTCCGCCTAGCACGGTGGAGCCAGATGTTGTTCCACCTGCTGATGAAGAGGGCTTGCGTCAATACACAATCCCTCTTATTCTCAAGAACAAGGATCGCTGGGAGGACAAGCACTCGCCTGAACTATTTGTCAAAGCAAAGTACTTGCCTTATAGTGCGCTCCGACAAAAGTTCTGGAGACTCATGTTGAAACAGTATGATGCAGACGAAAGTGGTCGTATTGATAAGATCGAAATGACCACCATGCTGGATACACTGGGCTCCACTCTGAAAGAGTCGACCATCGACAGCTTCTTCGAGCGTTTCAGCGACGAGAACTCCAGTGAAATGGACTTGAGCTTCGATCAGGCTGTCATGTGCCTCGAAGATACGTTGAAAGCGTTGCAAAAGAAGAACGCAGCAGCATCTCCCGGCAGAGCTCCTGTTGGGCCCTATTCCGTTGGAAGCCAAGAAAGTGAGCCATCGAGCAGCGATGAGCTTGCAACGGACTCCTCCGTCTCAATTCCTCTGAACGCTAAGCCAAATTCCACGGCAGTTCCAACTATGGGTAGCGAAGAGTTCGCTAGCTCAACCGAGGAAGACCTTCAGCCTGATGATTTAGTTGACGAGAGAGGCGAGGAGCACGTTATCGAAATTCGGGAATGTCCTCTCTGCCACCAGCCTCGTCTTTCAAAACGATCGGATGCTGATATTATCACCCACATCGCTACTTGCGCTAGTCGTGATTGGCGCCAAGTTGACAACTTAGTCATGGGTGGCTTTGTGACTTCTAGCCAGGCTCAGCGGAAGTGGTACTCCAAGGTCATTACGAAGATCTCGTACGGTGGCTATAAATTGGGTGCAAACTCTGCCAATATTCTCGTCCAGGACCGAATTACTGGCCAGATCAACGAAGAGCGCATGAGTGTTTACGTTCGTCTGGGTATCCGACTACTCTACAAGGGTCTCAAGAGCAGGGACATGGAAAAGAAAAGAAGTAAGTATTATTACTATGATATGCAAGCAGCTTTTACTAATCTTGTATGTCTTTAGTCCGCCGAGTCTTGCGCTCTCTCAGTATCAAACAAGGTCGGAAGTATGACGACCCAGCATCTGCAAGCCAGATCCGCGATTTCATCAACTTCCACCAGCTGGATATGTCTGAGGTGCTGCTGCCATTGGAGAAGTTCCGCAACTTCAACGAGTTCTTCTACCGTGCGCTGAAGCCCGAAGCCCGTCCTTGCTCGGCACCAGATGACCCTCGCATTGTCGTCTCTCCTGCTGACTGCCGCTCCGTGGTCTTCGATCGCATGACCGAAGCGACCGGCATTTGGGTGAAGGGTCGAGAGTTCTCCATCGAGCGACTTCTGGGAGATGCTTACCCGGAGGACGCGCACAGGTATCGCAACGGTGCTATGGGCGTGTTCCGTCTTGCACCGCAAGACTACCACCGCTTCCATATCCCCGTTGACGGTATTATGGGAGAGCCAAAGACCATCGAGGGCGAGTACTACACGGTGAACCCAATGGCTATTCGCTCTGCGCTGGACGTATACGGCGAGAACGTGCGTGTCCTTGTCCCTATTGACTCGGTCGCCCACGGCCGCGTGATGGTTGTTTGTGTAGGTGCCATGATGGTTGGCAGCACGGTCATTACTCGCAAGGCCGGCGAGAAGGTTGGCCGGGCCGAAGAGCTTGGCTACTTCAAGTTCGGTGGCAGTACCTTACTTGTATTGTTCGAGGAAGATGTTCTCAACTTCGATAGTGACCTGGCAGACAATTCCAAGGGCCCATTGGAGACACTGGTAAGTAATCTTGTCTTACCTTCTTAAAAATTTTTCCTAACAGCCATGATGCAGATCCGAGTTGGTATGTCCGTTGGCCACAGCCCAGACGTTCCTCAGTTCGAGCCAGACATGCCAAAGAGAGCAGAAAACATCACGCAGGAAGAGATGCAAGAAGCCAAACGCCGTATCGAAGGCAGTCTTGCGCCCCCTGAGGACCCATCTACGCTTGCTGCTATCCATTAACCTGGACTTATCAATCAAGATGTGTCTTCTGCACTTGAGGGATGTTAGTTAGGCAACGATTCCGGTTTTCAAGTTACTCTTCGTTGAACATATTGGGTGTTACATTTTGTGCAGAGCAAAATTCGGCGTTGGAGGTTTGTTTACATAGCGATTTTTCCATCTATCAGCATCTGCATCGCGCGGAATCCCTTCATTTAGCATTAAATACGGAAATATCGCAGCTCGGAACAATGTCATTACTCTATTTCACGGGCTACAACCTGCCCCAGAAGTTTCTGCTGTTACCCGTAGAGAAGACTGCATGCCAAGCATCGGACACATCATATTGGCGCTCGTAGATAAGGTTATCAGCTTGAAATTGTGGAATACGCGCAGCTATTTCTCTATGTAGCGTTCAAGAACCATTCTGCTGGAAAATATGCTTTCCAAACAAAAGCAATTAGACTTTGTGTCTTGGAGAGCCTTGCTGATATGGGCAGAGCTCATTTAGACCGAATGTTGTACAGGATGTTGTTAGAATAGACTCGTTTTGGAATTTTTGCCGTATTGGAATTGGAGAGAAGCACTACGCATGTGGATATTGCTTTATTTGATATCAAAGGATTTTCAATAATACGTCTGTATGAAAAATAAACAGTAAGTCAGAAAAGACTCGAGGGAATGGACCGTTGGACTTTATAGTTGCCAAAACCCAATCCCAAAACGGACTAGCGCCCCCACGCGCCCCCGACCAAAACAACCGCGTGCCCGAATCTCCTCCAACCCACCATCTGCGCTACCCTTGCCGCCCGCAGCCAACGCAATTGCAGATGCAGTTTCCACCGTCTGCTTTCTTTCTACGACTTGCGAACGCGTTGCCAACTTGATTCCCAAATCAGCTCATATCCCCGCCCCAATCGAGGGGCGCACGCCTGGGTCCCAAAGTGGAGGCCGATTCGACGCTGAACCCGACGCGACCACGAGCTTTTTGTCGCGCCATTTTCACACCACGACCGCCAGGCCCACGGTTCTCTGAACTTGATTGAACTCGAGGGAAAACGCGCTTTTTCGAGCACTGGGATTCTCCCAGTGAGGGGCCAGCCAAGACCCGCCGATTCTCACTCTCAACGAGCTGTCTTGTGACCCTCTCCTGACATGACCACCACGGTCGTAGCGACCACGACGACCAAAGTAAAGCGCCGCGAACCGTTGGGGACGATTGGAATGGCGGCCTCTCAGGCGCAGTCGCGTTCCGCGGGCGCGTCTGGCAGGACCGGTGCTGGCAAGCGGACCCGTTTGAGCGCGACTCAGGATGGCTTAGGAGAAATTACGAACAAGGGTGGAAAGCGCCCAGCTTGTGAGTACATGGAGCATGCAAGGGAAGAGGGGAAATTAATGGGAAAAGTATTTGCTAACGGGTTTTAACTTTACAGCGTACGAGGAGGATGCAGATGGGTTCCAATTCTCTCGAAAACCGACGAAAAAACCAAGGACATCGGTGGAAGCCATGCCGGAGAACCCACAATCAGATCTTGAAAACGCCCCTCCAAAAGCAACTCCAAAGAGGGGGCGGCCATCGAAGAAACAGAAAGAAAACGCGACTTCAAATGCGGAGCCGACTAAGGGGGCAGTGACTGAACTTCCTGTGCGGAAGACGACTAGAGGAAATACGAAGGGGGCGGATGCACAACAAGAGTCAGAGGCTCAATCGGCACGGCCGACACGCCAAACACGACACCACGATCCTCCTTCGCCAGAGCTTCCCCCCGCGAAGGAAAAGAAACGAGGTCCAGGGCGACCAGGACGAACGAAGAAAGCCGAGACGAATGGATTCACTTCACCGGAGCAACCACCGCCTGGCACGAAAATAGCTCTACCAGTGGCTGATACACCAGTCATCCAGCGGAATAAGGAGCTGCGGGGCGCAAAATCAGATAAGGGGGGACGTCGAAGTAGTTTGGGGATGCGAGGACGCAGAGCCAGTTCCTTGATTGACACAGGAGCTTCAACTGGTAGGTGTTCTGTTGTGTGCTATGCGCGAGGCAATTAGGTCAATACGCTAACTTATGCAGCTATGCCGCATCCAAAAGTTGGGACGGAAGATTTCTTCAAACACATTGCTGATAGCGGCCTCCCTGAACCACGCAGGATGCGACAGCTTCTGGTTTGGTGTGCGACTCGTGCGATGGGCGTTGAGCCATCAAGGTCACATGCAGAAGACAAGAGCGCACGTTTAGCAGGTAAGATGCAGTTATGATTTACTGTGAAAGTGCGACGCTGACCTTTCAATTAGCACGTGTGATCCAAGAAGAAATCTTGAAGGACTTTTCATCGAACGACCTCCTTTCAAATTGGTTTAGTCGCGAAGATGTGAACCCCCCTACCATCGTGGTGAAAAAGCCAAACCCGAGAAATGTACAGAACACAGATAAGATCAAGGAATTGGAGGAACAGATCCAAAGGTGAGCAGTCATATCCTCAGCCGGGTAAACATCCAGCTAACGCTGTCTGCTAGACTGCAAAAAGAGCGACAAGCTCTGAATGCGCTTCATAAACAACCTCCTATTCCACCAGTCACGAAAGACTTCGGACCTAGCCCTAAGCGAAAAACACCAAAATCTCCTCAACACAATATCGACACCTCTCTTCTTGACTCATCTCAACAAGCCCTCCTTTCATCATTACATCCCTCTGCTCAACTGTCGAAAGAAGACTCCTCATCCTCGAAAACACTTCCGGAAGTCACACCAGAAATCGTCTCATCCCGTCTATCAAAAATCAGCACAGGACTGGCTCCTACCCTCGATAATTTTGCGGCTCGAGTTCACGACATCGAACTATACCGATCATCCGCAGACGCCGTATCATCACGAATACTACGGATCTGTTCGCAACGTCTTGAAGAACGAGATGCTTCGAACACGAGGCAACGGCTCAATATCGAAGGCGACGATGAAGAAACTCCGCCAAACGATCGCCCCGCCCGACCAAGAGAAGACATTGGTCTAATCCTCGGCGCACTAAGCCGCGTCGAGCGAAGATAGAGATAATACTTGAGCATTACCTATAAGCTCAATGAGAACATCGTGTCTACCCATTTCTACTACTTTCTCTCCTTTTCTTTCTCATGTTCTTAATTCTCTCTGGGCGCGGACTTTACGGCTGTACGGACTGTTTTGATTTGGTGATGATTTGACGAACTCGTCTTCTTTCGTCTGGGTAAGGGCGCTTTCATGGACTCGGACTGGTGGTATACATTTCATTTGCGATCATTCGTGAGCATTGGAGTTGGGTGTTGGGCTGTCTAATATACCGTGGTGGGGCTTCAATCTTGAATCTGGTTCACTTTTACTTATTGATTAGCATTGTTACCTTTTCATTATATATGAATCAAGGACGCTCCTTGTGCAATTGTGCAAGTGGAGCTATTTCAGGAATCTGTAAAGAAAATCCCATGTAGAGGCTAAGACCGTAGATCACGAGAGCTCCAAGGTTCGAATACAGGGCCTATAAAATGAAATAATTCTTCACAGCTCAGTTCCATGGCGTGGTAGGTGATGATATCAGGCACTAAGGGAAATCAGGAGAGAGGGCATGAAAAGATAATGCAAGCTCGATATGAATAGCAAGCTGGAAAAGAACTACGAAACTATGGAGGAAAAAAGGAGAGGAGGGCGTCTGGGAGCTACCTGAATAGCTCGAGGGGAAGGCTGGAGATCTCCATGGAGCTCTCCGCCAAACGCTCATCACAAGGTCCTAATGTAGAGATCACACATACTACATGTTTACAACACTCACTCGTGAGAGCTGAAGTCTGATTTGAGGAAGGTTCAATTACAATTTACAAGTATTGGGAGGGAGTTGCAGAAACCAAAGAATCAATAACATTGTTGCCATGCATAAACTCAAGCTGGCTGCCGGAACACCAACATGCATAAATCGGACCCCCGAGGCATTAAGCGCAGCACGCCAGAAACAAAACTATGGGCAAATAGTAAAAATTAAACGAAAAGTCAAAAGACAAGGAGGCAAGGACCGGAAAGTCAAAGAAGGATCAAGGAAAGACTCGCAGTGGGGGGCCTCGATGATTGTGGTCGTGACTCGTGAGAATCGTAGCTTCTATGTATGTCCGAACAATAGTCCGGTGGCAGATGAGTCGGTATAGACTTGTCGGCGAGGAATGGAAGACGAATTTGCGGAAAGTCAGAAATAAAAGCAAAGAATAGCAGTAACTGGGATAAGGCACAAAATTAAGCAAAGAACATGTCGCGCTTCCAACTCCCTCACTCCGCTCCGTATGCACTCCGCCAGATAATTGAATTGACAATGAAATGGATAGGCAGCATGTAGGCCAATTTGAGATGCTGCTTTGGGATAAGGGCAATGACGAGTTTCACCGTTGCTCACGCTCAGAGCTTAGCAACGGTATATTTGTATAGGATTTGTGGGTGTATGAACTGTTCGGGAATCTGGAGCCAGAAACGCTTAATCAACAGCTTTTGAGATCGGTCGAATCATTGCTCAGCTAGAAGCTGAAGAGTCCACTGCGCTTCTTGCCAAGTGGATAAACAACAAGGGCAGCGAGGAATAGGCCAACGGTCGTACCGATGGCAATCTGCACCATACCATAGCCAATGTCAAAAACAACACCGTAGGTCTGTGCCCGACTCTCGGGAGAAGTCATGTTCTTTGCTGCATCGGCGAAGCCTTGTGTCCCGTTGGAGACAACAGAGTAGGGCGACTGGGTCATTTCCTCTGCCGATGTGATTCCCGATATCAGGGAACCACTTGCAGCTAAACCAGATGGGACTAAGACCCAAATGGCCGGCAACATTGCTGCAGCTGCAAGACCATGGCGGATACGACTGTAGAAGTTGCCAAGTATGCCAATTACGAAAGCTCCAAGGGCATTGGAAACTTGTGTGTTGGAATAGAAGCGCTTCGAGCTGAGGTATGTCACTGCATAGCCAGCAAGAGAGATGACCATCATCATAGGGATCTGTTTCCACTTGGCAAGATTGACAAGAGCAAGACAAACTGTGAAGAGCAGAACGAATGGGAACCGCTGTAGGTATTCGTTTGTGATAGGGCTAGCGGGGCATATGTATGCAGTTGTCGCTTGCGAGTCGAGGAGGCCATAGACAGCAGTGCCGATGGTGATTCCGAACCCAAGAAAGAGTGAGTAGATGATGGCGTAGACCATGCGTACGGAGCCAGCGATGATACTGCCAGACTGTAACTCTAGACTTGCACATAGGACAGTATAGCCAGGTAGGATAAGGGCGATAGCAGACTGTGCCAGGGCAGAGAAGCAGAACAGCGGCTCGCCCCCAAACTTGATGCTTCCAAAAGCACGGGCCAAAAATGAAGTCAATACGGCCGCAGATATCTCAAACACATTCGAGTATAGGCTTGACTTGGGAGAGAGGATGAGTTGTAGGATCCCAAGCATACAGCCGAGCAGAAATGCGACTGGCATGTCGATTGGTCGTGCTTGGAAGGCGAAGGGGCCAACGCATGCACTCGCACAGCCATGAGCAAGGATTCGGAAAAGGATATGAAATTTGTCGGGCCTCTTTGCAATGTTGTCGAGTCTTTGGATGGCTTCTTCCACACCGACGACATCGTGGATCGCTTCTTTGTAGATTTCGTGGACATCGGCAAGACGGCTCAAGTCGACGCCTTGGCTTGATCTAACGACCTTAACCTCAGTCGTGTTCGTGGAGTTGTCGTCGAAAGATATAATCATGCAACCAGGGATGTACAGGAACTGCCCATCGATTTCAAGTACTCGAGCGGTCATCCGCATATATTCTTCAAGTCGATGAGTTGGAGCACCATACTTCATAAGGGCACGGCAGAGACGAATGAGGTATTTCTGGCGAGTTAGGAGCTCGGCGATATGAACAGTAATACGGATCTCGTCCTCGAGGTGAGGACGCCCCCAGTGCCGAGACACATGGCCAATAGCGCCGCTGCTTTTGGACCTCTTCAGCATGGCGAAGGGTGACGAATCCTTCGTCGAGCTCCGTGACGACCCCGTAACGGTTGTACCTGAAAGGGTTGTGCTCGATCGACTGGGAGATTTGTCGTACCACTTTCTGGGTCTATTTGGCTTGCAAGTATCGAAAGATAGGCTGCGCCCACTGAACTCGGAGGAGCTGTCTTGTGAGGTGCTGCCATTCCGTCCTCGATGCGAGCTAACAAACGAACTGCCGCTGGTCTGGCGGCCATGCAGCTTGAGAATGGAAGATAAGATACCACCGCGGGAATGTGATGGACGTTCGACATTGGACTCAGGATCTTTCTCCTCAACCGGCGTGACTTCCCCGGAGAGCGGACCTGGAGAAGCAGCACGAACGCGAGTTAAAAAGCTGAAATCCGGACCGGACATTTGGCGAACGATATTATAAGCTTTAGAGGTGCGCGGAGGTAGTCGCCCGTCGTCGAGAGGCGTTGCATTCTCGTCTGTGAAATCAAAGGTACTTTTTTTCTCTGTGGAGCATATCATAGGAGTCTCATCCCCATATTCAGAATTAGACGCTACCTCGGTCGAAGCAGATGTAATAGAAGAGGCAGGACTTGCTCGAGGGCTGATATGTGGAGACTTTTGAGGACGACTTAGTAGGGATGCAAGCTTCTGAGTCTTCTCTTCAGCACAGGGTACAGCTTGATCTTTGTCATGAAAAAATAGGCTAATCTCATTGTCGGTATAGCTCGACTGGGGATTGATCGTCAAGCCAGTGACATCTATTGACGCCCCTGCCGACCTTAATGCTTTTTCATCCACTAGGGGCTCGGGGATTATGTTCACGGGCCCCTTTTCTTGGATGTATGGAATGCTGGCAGTCGGCAATGGTCTTTGAGGCAGAGCTATGCCCCTTGGCTCCAGTCGGGTGTCACCCGTGGATCCACACAAATGGTCTCTGGACTCGAGCTCGTCGACAGTAAACTTGACTCGATTGGCCGGCTTGTGAATTCCTGCATTCTTGTCCTTGCCCTGAGCCCCGGTTTCCTCCACCTTGGGCTCCTGATACGCCCGTGAGCTGTTCGAGCTATCGGGCGACTCGGAGAATGACGATTTATGTGACATGGAGGGAGTGTTGGGAGAATTTCCCCTCGTATCAGAAGTGCTTGATCGGCGAGAGCTTGGAGTCGGCAGTTGGAAGTATCCCCCCACCATGTTGGACCTGAATTTTCTTTGTCCTTTTTCTTGGAATTGGCTATGCACGCCACACTAATTCCAGTTTTGCATATGTTCTGTCGCACTAATGATGAAACAAAATGTACGTTCGAGTGGCAAGTCTTGTGGATGTGGAGAGCGTCGATGCAAGACCTGTAACCTGGCAACGGTCAGCTATGTGATATCCAGCCCCTCCCCAACCGGTTAGGTGGAGCTTATGGCAGGCGACTGATCAAGAGCTCTTACTGTATCTCGCATCATTTGAAACAGTCGCATAAGCGCTTGTCAGACGACATGATCTCATGCGGCGAGTTCTTGAGCCACCTCGTGCCAGGGAGAGATCCAAGGTCTTCGTTCTCTGGAATGATATTATGTCACAGGCACATAATAAAGACCAGCAGATCTCTGGGGTCAGGAAGTTGCGTCTGTGACGATTGATGATGGAAAAAGTCGAGAAAATATGTTCAGTTATTGCAATGTGGTCGAGGACATTTGTTGACTCGGCGTTTTCAACGTCCTTTTACACGATAAAGAACAGACTGAGCGGTACTGCACTATCGTAGAAAATGACACGGACCACATGAATTGCTGGAACTTTTTCTTCTCCGCGATGACGGGGGGAAGAAGCGTACATGTAGCTGAGGACGAGGGGGTGTGAGCAACAGGCTTTCCGTGCCGGGTTCCTAGAGCCCTGATTCCCTGATTCGCCACAAAAATCAGTCACCAGGATCATTTCACACGAGGAAATATTGATGCCAGTCATAGACTCCAGTGTCCACCCGAATTGGCTGGAATTGCGGAGCTGACATCGCCAAGCGGCGCTCCATCGTGGGCATACTTCGTGATAGAGATTAATCTTAACCTCCCCGAGATGGATCGCCACATTAGATGTGAAAGTCTGGACTCTAAGGTATCAAATTTCCCGAGTAAGCAGTATTCTTTCGTCTAGAAGGGGAAAAGCCGAAACGCGAATCACAAGGCCGGAAGCGAATCGAAAGTCCAGCGAGAGTGGGAGAGTCAATGCTCAATTGCTAAGGAAGCCAGCGGGCTATCCCGGTTCCACGGTGACAACGAGGTACCACAAGTCACAAGATCAAGGAAACAAGAAGATGTGATGTTTTTGAATTTGAGTATATTGGAACAGAAAACCCAAGACCTGGGTAATACCATACTTAAGAGAAGGTTTCCTGGTGGCCGTTCTCGAAGCCCCGGCGTCGGTGGAGCCGAGATGAAGACGATCACCCCGTGGGTTGGTATCTCCAGCTTACGATCAGGAAGGTATCCCGTTATCATCTACGACTATAGAAGGTCAATCGGACCGTTCGATCTCAGATTGGAAATCCGTCTGAGTCAACCCCTTGAATCTAGAGGGGAGATCATCGACACGGGAAGCACCTGTTACATACAGGATGCCTCGTTCCTGATCTACATGTTGAATGGCCAGATGTAGCGAGTCGATGTACAAACTCTGTACGTGTGTGGAGCAGTAATCAATAATACCATCGGAAGGAATCTCGCCCTTTGAAACTCCACAGTCCCCAGATATCGACTGTCAGCCAGTGGACGATGCAAGGATCCACCCAATTGGCGGGTTAGGGCTCGGATTGCGGTATGCAACGCGCTGAAATCCAGAATACTAAACAAACAAATAAACCCCAAAGAGAGGAATATCTGTTTCATTCACTACGTCGATGCTCCACACATTCATCCCTATAGCACAAGACCAAGACTTGCCGTTAGCATATAGGAATGGTTCATGATGTCAACCGGTGTGTCAACGGGGGCTTCTTGCGCGTCATTGTGTCACCCAAAAGGGCAGCAATCTGGGCTGAATCATAATCCAGACATCTTACTCACGACCATGTTTGAAGAAAGTTCTGATAATAACAATTAAGCTTTCCGCGGCCCTGGATCCCTCCGGCCCTGGCCAACGGCTACCACGGATCGGCACCAGGCATGTCAATCAGAACCAGCTCCTGCACTCTACAATAACACCTCCGAGAGCGGCTTGTATATCGTCTCAGGCCGAGATGCAGACGCCTCATGCAATCGGCATGCCGAACTACCACGAAAAAAATAGTCCACGAGTGTTGTAAACCTCCACCGCCAAAACCTCTCGTCGCTCTCACGTAGTCCAATCGTCATCTGTAGCGAGCCGATTGCTAAAGTTTGAGGATATCCACATCTCCTGCTGAGTTATCTGCGACAATGCGACCGCACCATCCCTCTGTACGACCCCTTCCGGCTCGCCAAGTCACACAACCCCTCTAGGCTTGCCGAGGATGCCTGTCCAACCTGGGAGGACGCAGGGACCAACACCTAATCTACACGGGGCTAGCACGGCGTGTCCACATCATCGTGACACGCTAAGTCCCACGCCGGACTCATGCTGGGTAGGTACAGTTTACAACCGACCGGGTGTGCTTACGCAAGCCTTATCGCAGTAAGCAGTGTATTTTGATCGCTTGGGAGCATGTTTGCTTATGATTGGGCTTGATTTGCGACCCGAGTCGATGATTCATAGATGAGATTTCCGATGTGAGCGAGAATGGGGTTCTTTGTTTGAACCTGAACTGATTTCCATGGATAAAGTATGTTCTTCACATTCGACTCTTCCTTAAATAGATATTCACAGTACCTAGTAAGGGGCCACTGTTTTGGTTCTTCGCCTGCCTTTTCTGATACATGTGGAGCGAGTAATCCGGTTCTTCCAACATAAGACAGTATGCCAACTCCAATCCATACGGATCCATTCTATAGGAAGGCAATTGCCTCATCAACTAGGAAGAACACATGTTGTGTAGGATCAAAGCCTCACATTCCGGCTGAGAGTGAGTTCAACGAGAGCAGGTTCGACGAAGTCAAAGGTCCACAATTAATCTTAAAGTTTGAGTTTCCTCGGTCGTTGGTCTAGATTTCTATAAATATGTTCCAAATTCAAGGAACCATCCAGAAATCTATTTCAGAGCTATTTTCTTCGATCTAAAACTTAGCCGGTTATCCCATTCGCCCGTAGTATCAATCTTTGTACTTATCTCTCCTATTCAAAAAATGTTGAAGTACTGGCTACCTCTGGGTACACAAGTCCAATTGAGATTTTATATACCTTATGGGCTATCCTAGCACCCCTTAATCCCGCATACAATAATATCAGAAGTAATGACTACATGTCGCCGGAGCTCAACTGAACACGAGATACAACATGGCTTTCGACCACGCCACCACTCAATCAATGACCGATTCGTTGATACAGATGTTACATCTCTTGTCCGACCCGTATCTCGGAGATCCAGGTATTCATCGAGAGATCTGACTCAAGATGCGCGGTTGTCACGCAACACGCTATATTGCACAGAACCTAGGGCATTTTGACCTTCCACGTGGTAGTTCATGGAAATATCATTGTCCAGTCTCGTTTACATCTTGTGTTATATTTTTGTTAGTTTACGTGAAATTAATATTTGAATATATCCCGATACTCGTGAGGGACTTAATCTGAGGGGCGGCGTTGTGTACCTGCTACCTATCCATGGATGCACACGCTTGTCATCGCGCGAATAAAGGTACCGAACCAAGGCCTGGAGGGATATACCTCAAACCACGAGTATCTAAAGGTGAAGATTCGCAAGGTATATTAAGAAATCGTATAGGTAGAAACTACAAGCTTCCACACTTAACTATAATTACTATTTACAAGGATAAAACCTGGGCCCGGGGAGGAAGTCCTGTGAGAAATCTTCGGCGTCAGACGCAATATCCAAGATTGCCACCCTGCATGTTCGTTAGGGCACGATTGGCAAGAACAATGAACACGACAACGTGCACGGGCGCGAAAGCTGCATATCGACTTGCAAAAGTGGCGTCCCAACTGTGGCTACTAGGCTCGTTTAAGCGCTGCATGACTCGTGGAGCAGAAGCGCTGCGACCTGATCATCAGCCCTGCGTAGGTGTTTGGCTAATGCAACGGCATTTTTAAAAGAACTAAGCCTACACTGAATAGGACTACGAATAAGAAGGCAGGTATAAATGATAGAGCTATGTATTTGCACTTGGGGCCTAAACTCATAGGGCCATATAGGGTAACTGCTCGTGCATAACCGGATGCCCGACAGACCTGAAAATGTAGAGAGCGCAGTAGACAGATGAGCTAAGCGCTTTAATTCCCGACTTGCGACAAACCACAAGATCGGTTTAATAAGGGATCAATTTTGCATCATCCAAACGGCGTACAAAACGACAAGAACATAATAGGAGGCAGAGCTCCAGAACACACATAAGACAACAGAAGTGTTCAGACAAGGAAAAGATTGAAGGAAATGTTTCATGGAGACTGGTTCAAGCCTTTCATAACACGAATCAACATAGGCAATGCGGAAGTTGCCGGTCAAAAGGGAGTAAAGAATGAATACCAATAGTGGATAACTTTGGTAAAGCCTCGCAGTGCGGAGGCAGGGCACCGTAGAATGGAATATAAAGAATGGCGCTCCTAAGCAAGAAGGAAAAGCAACGAGATAATAAGATAAGGAAAGGTCATACGTCGCGTTCACATGAAGGTCGGCATTACATGAGAGGGGTCTTGCGCTTTTCAGCGCTAGACAAGACAAGCATAGGCGTCTTGCGACGCTCTGGTGCCTGAGCAACCGGCCCTTGGCCCGCGACAACGGCCGCCACAGAGGGGGAAGAGATGCCAGAAGGCGATGAGACTTGAGAGTTCTGCTCCGAGCTCATCTCAGAAAGCTTTGCTGAGAAGTAACCGTCCTCGCTGGTAGGAGTGGCACTTTGATAAGGACTGTCGGAAGAGTTGCGGCTAGACTTTCCCTTGCGCTCAGATCCAATGGCACCGCTAGCAGCAGCACGAAGGCTACCCAAGCTGGGCTTACTCGAGAGACTTCCACTGCGAACAGTTACATCGTCGCCATCAGAGAAAGTAAACTCTTTCTCGCTGGATGGAGTGTTCGTGCCTCCGCTGCTGTTGTACCCGTTGCTGCGAGAATCCGCACGACGCTCAATTCCGGCGCGGACCAGATTGTGGACAGCACGACGACGTTGGCGAGTTGCAAAGTTCTTGCTGCCCTCGTGTCTGGACGTCGGCTTAGCAACGAGATCCTCGAGCGACGGTGGGTTGCGAGGCTGGCGGAGTGGATGCTCTCCAGCACGGGCCTGACCAGGTCCAAATGTACCGGTAGCAGGTGTTGGCGGGAAAACAGCTGAGCGGGGACCAGCTCCCACATTTGCCTTTGTGGTGTCAATTCCAGTCTTCAACGCAGGGTTCATGGAAGGACTCTTCCGGTGATTCCGGCGGAAAGCACTCATGGTCTCTGCCGGAGGCGAAGGAGTCCCACTTGGTGGAGAGACAGATTGCTGAGGGAAATGCATTGAAGGCGGGGCGGAATCTGCGGGAGGGGAGATCTCTGCTCGGAACTGTGGGACTTGCTGGGTAGCCATTTGCTTCTGTCCGTAGAAAGAGTTGTCCTCCTGCGGGTTGTTGTCCATGACATAGCTTTGCTGGCCAGTGAGAGGATTGTAAACAGAGAACAAACCAGGCTGGCCAGGGACTGGCTGCACAATTGGCTGCACGCCCTGCTGGAGTTGCTGTTGGTAGAAACCAACATTGGGCGAGTACGAAGCTTGCTGCTGTTGTTGTTGCTGCTGCAGATGAGGCATGTTGGCACCCAAGGTGAGGCCCTGGAATTGCTGTGCTGCGGCAGTAACGCTCATCAATTGCTGTTGAAGGCGCTGCTGCTGAGCAGCGAGAAACAGGTTGGTTGACATCAACTCAGCATAAGTGTGCTCATCCATCACCTCGCCATTTCCCATGTCAATTAACGGAGGTGCGAGCACCTGCTCCGGCAGAGTGTACATGGGACGGTTAGACTTCTGGTTCTGGTGACGCGAGTTCATTCCCTGGTGAGAGGAGAAAGTGTGCTGCGGGAATCCAGCTCCCGTAGCAGTCTGAGGAACACGGTCGCCCCGGTTGGGGACAGGGAACCGACCACCTTCCATGGCACTGCGCTGCTGCTGCGAGGGAATGGTGGCGGACCGGGGTGCAGTACGCAAACCAGCCAAGAGATGAGAACGGCTGGTGCGAGGAGTGGAAATCGACGGCTGAGATTCGTCGATGGTGGCCACCTGAGGGGGAACACTCAGGCGCTTGATGTGAGAGCCTTTGCCGCGGGAGGCGAAGCCAGAGCTTGGCATGCCGAGGGCAGGGCCATTATTGAAAGAGTTGTTGTACGTCATTTGAGCAAGACCGCCAGCGTCCAGACTCATATTCGTTTGAGTGGGCGAGATGGAATATGTGCAAGGTAGAGCGGAAGTATGGGTCGCGTTGAAAGTATCCGTGAGAGGGGAGATTGCAAGAGTTATGGATCAACCACAAAGCTTCAAGCTTCCCCAAGGAATTAGGTGATTAAGAAGTCTAAGTCGAGGAGATATGCCGAAGCGAGCTAATAGCAGAATTCGGTATCGGATAGGACGGAAGACACGATTTCTGTTCAGCCGAGTCAGCGGGGAGGCTCTGCCAGGCCAAAAAAGCACGTCGGTCACATACCACAAGCGAAGGTTAGGTGGGCTAGTAAAGCGAACGACAGGCTCAGAAGATAAAAACAGCGCAAGGCAGGATGAATGCCGATATTAGCAAGCTGTACAAAGGTTGATGGTATGTTTGTTTTCCTTTCGATCAGGGCTCAAATCAACCAGATCGATGCTGATGGAAGAATTATGTGAATAGCGGGATAAATGTCTCTCAATGCCCGAGGGAAGAAGAGAAAAGCCTTCAGGGAGATGCACTGCAAGTCCCTGGGAAGGTAGACAAAAGACGAGTCGATGCGGGTGTTTAGGCTCCGTGAAGAAAGCCCCCGGTGAAACACGCGGAAGAACTAAGCCAAGCCAAGTGTTCTGGACAGCCACGGCACAGCGAAACGAAGCTCCCGATTAGCGGGGAGATGCGAAGATCGAGGGCGAAGAAAAAGCCCCGGTGGACGATGGCACGAAAGGTTTCGGGTAAGAAATCGGGTCCGAGAGTCGGCCAAACGCGAACTTCTCCAGCCTTCAGGGGAGGAATGAATCGGACGTATCTGCAGAGGGAAAGGGGTATGTTCTTTTTTTTTTTTGTATTAGGTTTTAAATTTTTTCCCAAATCAACGACGCGAGCTGCCAGAAAGAAAGAGTGCAGAGAAGAAAAGAAGGGTAGAGAGAGGTGGAAGGAGGGAAGAACGAGACAGTGCGGCTGTGGGGAATTGGGAGATTCGTTCGGTGCCTCAGGCAGAATCCGGTGTAGGGCGCGGCTTCGATCAACGTGACCCACGCTCTTCTTCTCTTGCTGTCAAGTTGGGCAGAAATCCTTTTACAATTATGGAGGGCTGTCTCTTACTAGGCGATCTTATTAGAGCCACAGCTGAAGATGCCCAAGACGCCCACTGCCAATCACGACGACGTTCGAGCCCCCGAAGGTGATGAGGCCAGGCGGGCTGTCACATCTGCGCAGCCTCGATTGGCCACTATGGCAGCCCCGACACCCGCTCCATCGTCTCAGAATGCCCCTGGAGCCGCCCAGTGCTCGAGCCAAGCCTGCTGTCCCCGCCAATCGTGCTGCGCAACACCTGCGGCTCTGAGTGGCAACTTGTCATCAGACCAAGCCATTGTTTTCCGGTGATTCCTGTCGGGACGACTCCGTTCTCCTCGTCTTTGCTTGCAACTTGAGGCAGCAGAAAGCCCGGGGAACAGAAATGCGCGCCGGGGATTGGGTGAACTAGCGTGATTGTGATCTACGATGGGCGCCGCCGATCCGTGTCAGCCGAATCGTGGCCCTGGGCTGTTCGGTGTTATTTTCGTTTCATTGCATGCATACAGTCCTGGGGCCGGCGCCTACCAATGATCTTCCCCAGTCTCCTGAAGCTTGCTGGAAGGGCCTGCCGAGCAACGGATCGCTACTCGTCCTAAGCTTTTGCATAGCGAGCTATCCGCGTTTCATGGCACGTCTCTAACGTGACTCAATCTTGGACCTCGGCCGGGCAGGTGTCAGGAGGAGGAAGTGACAAATGTGCTCTACTGACAAATGTAAACGGCTTCTTCAGGCGGTTGATTGGTGGAAACCGTGCTCGACCTTCTCAAACATGTTCTCCCGTCCTTCCACTCGGTGGAGTTCGCAACTGTGGCGTGGGTCAGAGCGACGTCTGCAAGCGATCTCGACATTCTGATAGGCCTGGTCCTTGGGGAACAGGATTGATATGGCTGATGTCGGTGAGAGACTGAGCTGGATGTCCGTCGTTAACCTACTGCCACAGATGACGTGCTTGTTGGAATTTGCCACTGTAGATCAATCAATGTAACAACTACACTCCGTACTTGGAAGTATATCGGAGCTCCGCGCCGTTCCCTTAGATCGGGACATTCATGAAGTATACCTTAGGTATCATTTACCAGACAAGCCTAGAATTTACAGAACATCTGACATCCGAGGGGTGATGGTATTCATAATCATAATAAGTAGATAAAGATACAGGTACATGATCATAATAGACAGATTGTGTAACGCCGATAGCCCACAGGGCTAATATTGGAAGAAAAGAGATCAGGCTGGCTGAGAAGGCGCACGTGCGTTATTCGCGCGGTCGAACTCCAGAGTATCGGCAAGTTCGCCGGCCAAAGGATCCAGCTCATCCTCCTTCAGCCCAGTAGCGAGAGCTACCAGGCTACGGTGCACGTTGAGAATGGGACTGACGCCAGCATCTGCCGTTTGCTGAACCAGTTCCTCGACAGCCTCGCGTCGTTTCTTCTGGGCTTGGACGAGATCACGAGCGGCGTTGAATCGGGCGACCAGCTCCTCTGGGCTGGCGGAAGATGGGTCCGCAGTCGAGGCGTTGGTTGCGGGGTGCATGGCCATTTGCCGGGAAATTTCGATGCGGTGGTTCAACTCTACAAGAGACTCGAAACTAGCGCGCAGTTTCTGGTATCTTTCTCGCAGCTCTTCAAGGTCGATGTGCTGGAAATCGCCCTCTTTGGCCTTTGTCGCGTCGAGCTGGCGCTGGATATTCTCTCGATCGGACTCGAGTTGCACAAAAAGTGCTTGTGGGTTGGCAATGTCGTTCAGAACCTCTTGGCTCGACCTTGAGTTTCCGTAGTTGCCTGCTAACTTCTTATTTGCTTCTGCCATCACCGAAGAGATCTTGGACAGTAGATCGGCGTGGGCTGATGAGTCAACGGGAGCGACAGATCGGTGGTCTGAAGGCACAATCCCACCCATTTCGCCATCGATATGGTCGTTTGCCATAGTGACGGACGATGGGGCCGGGGGAGCTTCGTGTTCAGCTTGATATCGCTGAAGTAGATTGGCGGCTGTCTCTCCTTTGTTATTCACAAGTTGGCCAGATCGAGGACTGTGATCGATGAACAAGCTAACAAGTCGAAACGCGCCATTGCGAGCAGCTACAAGAGCCGCAGTATCGCCGTTGTTATCTTGACAGCCCATTAATAGATCGATTTCGTCAGATGAAAAGGATCTCCCCAGCTTATCCCAAAGGGTCTCGCAATAATATCTTGCGCTTCTCCACTTCCCCTTGCTTCGAGTAGTTTCAGCAATATGATGGAAGATTGTTGCTCCAAACCAGTCGCGGAAGTTGACAGTATCGATCAACAGATCCACAAGACTAGGAAACGTCTTCTTTTCATAGTTATTTGTAAACAAAACGGCTCGCACAAGCGGGGTTTCCTCGTGAGAAGACAAAGTGTTCATATCAGCCCCACGGCTGAGTAAATCATGCACGATCTCAAGGTCACCCATGGAGCAAGCCCAGTGCAAGGCCGTATTTCCAGAATCATCGATCGGCTTATTAATTTGAAAGTTTGCGGGTGGTTGAGGAGGACGGACTCGCGTTGCCTGAGGCGCGTCTCCTACTGTCATGAAGTAATCCAGTAGTTGATCACCATACATGATATGTTCTTGTTCTTGCATAGACATAACAGACGTGTCGCGCTTGCGCTTGTGACCCACTTGATATTGTGACATATCGTCATCGGCAATCATGGATGAGGTCTCAAACTCAATAGACTCGTTAGGGTCAAGTCCCATGTGGTGATCTTGTGGAAGAGCAGGGGGCGCCATGCTTCCACTGGCTTGAGATACGCTGAAACTTTCTTTCGGGGTTGCGCGACTGTTGGTGGACTTGCGAGCCCCTCTTTTTGGCGCAGAAGAGTTGGCTGAAGAGAGTTTTGGTGCAGGCGGAGGACTCTGAGAGTTGGGATCGAAATCGAGGATCATTTGAATTTTTTCAAACACATTGTTACGCTCTGCCAGCAGGCGCGCATCATGGAGAGGAATCCATGTTCCTGTAACAACATGATTTAGTGAAGTTCTAAGAAACTCTGATACTCGAAAGTCCTCCTTTCGCTGTACCAACTGCAATGTCTCACCTTGGTATTTTCCATAGCCACCTTGTACTTTCTCATGAGTTCCTCGCTGCACTTCGCGCTCTAAGATTCGTGTTCTTGCCGGTTTGTCGAACCCAGCGGCCTTCAGAATATGTGTCGCATTAACATAATCATCTTTGCGTCGTCTCATTACACTCTCGGTGCCCCCGAGCTTCAGTTCATATACAGGCTCCTATTGATGACGGATTAGAACACCAATAACTGAACGAGTGGTTGTGCCCAGGCATCTTTCTAGGAGTCTTAAAGGGAAAGGAGGGGCCAAAGCCAGAGGCGCGTACATTGCTGTAGGTGGCGGAGTAGACTCCAACTGCCATGTTGGATGATGCCGACGGCGGCAAACGTGCAAGTCTGGGCTGCGGTGTGCCCGCGCGGTTGCCCCCGAAAGTTCGCCCTGATATTTCAATTCACGGGAATTGCTTTAATTGTGAGGCATAACCAGGAGAAATCGGACGAAAAGCAAGGATCAAGCCGTCGGGATAAGGGTCTTCTGAAAGATGAGAAACGCGAGACGCGCCCCAGGTTCGCGTAAAGTGGGTTTTCTGAGCTAAACCCGTTTGGGAGCCTCGCGCTCAGAGGGAACAAATCACGTGATGGACTGCCAGTGAGGATTGAATGAATTCACATGACCCGTCTCACGTGACTGTACCCGGAGCCAACATTTGATATCTCCAACAGCGAAGAAGTCCGCCGTAACCTCCTGCTTTGGTGATAGCTCCCTCTCCGGTCCTTCCACCACCCAATTCCTGTCACAATGACTGTCACTGAGTCAATTAAGAGTGCGGTCGGTCTCGGAGAGACCACTGGTTCGTTCAATCGCCATTGATGGTCGGAAACAGTACCCAAGCTAACGGAATCCAGCCACCCGCCAGGAAATGTCGGATGCCCGTCTCCCCATGCAGTACCGTGACTCATGCGCGCACCTCCTGATTCCTCTGAACAAATGCCGACAAGCAGAGTACTACCTTCCATGGAAGTGCGAGGTACGGATCTTCCAACGCGCCCGTTCCCGGCATGGATTGACAGTGTTCAATCCAATTCAATGCCGAGATGTCTAGCTTGACTGCGACATGTGCTAACTCGCTGATCAGGACGAGAGACATTCCTACGAAAAGTGCCAGTACGATGAGTTCAAGAAGCGCGTGGCCAAGATGGACGAGCTGCGTGCTGCCAAGGATGGCGCTCGCAGCAACTAGGAGCTGCATGAGCTTTTCATTTGTTAGGCAGTCAGGACTGCTGCTTGCGAAGCAAGCGATGTACATAGACGATACCGAGACTGCCCATGGAATTGCCTATCATGGCGTTGGGACCTGCTTTGTTGTTCGTGATCGAATGGAGATGTGAAAGCTCCACGCTTCACCTTTGACTTGGATTTGTTAGCCATATATGGCAGATTTGCATCATCTAGGCTTGAATGACCAGCCCATTGTTGTCTTCTTGCAGCAGCAATAGACATGCTTAGCGGAGCTGTCGCTGGATATAGCACCATACGCTCCAATAGCAGCCCCGCAGATCATTAATTACCCCGCGTGAACTTCCCGGGGCATGTACACATATTGCAATGCCTCGTGTCTTGGAAATCAGATTAAGGACTTGCATCATCTCCCATGGGTCTACAGCATCCTGCCTGGGCGGCTTTGGCGGCGTCGGGCAGATTTGTCAGCCGCTTGCTGACTTGGACAGCTGCAAGTCGCTTATCCTGGCAGGATGACATGCAGATCCAACCGCGCTGCAAAGTAAAAGTAAAAGTAAAGATCGCGTAAAGCCAAGCGGGGTTTACTGTGCCGCCGGTTTGCGGCGAATCGCCCGCAGTCTTGAATTCGTCAGCACAGGGGCCGATTGCTCATACATCAGATCGGGCTCTGATGGCTTTATACATCGTACCGCCCTAAGCGTGGTACAAATACCATCAGGCATATAAAATCACTTGTGTTACCCCCAGCGCAACACTCGCTATATCTGTAGGACCATACCTATAGGCAAAAAGAGCCAAGCTTAATAAACACGCATCTTAAATCACCTGATTGCTTAGAAATCGATTCGCGGGGCCTTATCGCCGAGATCAGCCCCGCCAGAGCCGTAACAGCGCGAAAATTCCCCTCTCGAATGCGAGAATTTAAAAGAACCAGGCAGAACGGGGTTCACGGGACAATGCGCGGGCTTTTGAACTTTTAATTTCCTGAATCTCTTCGAATTTCCATCTTTACTCTCCATCTCATTTTCGCTGGAGGCCTCGTTGACCTCGCGGGTCGAGGACCTGGTCGCATTCTACACCCCGGCTTCCTTTCCGCTTAACGTGCAACAAATACGAATTGAATCGCAACAATGGGTCTCCTGTAGGTGGCATTTACGCCCGTTGATGCGAGACATTCCGTTAATCGATCATCTAGCGCTCTCGGAACTGCGTTGGAATGGCCGGAAGCCAAGACAAAGGCCCACCAGGTGCGCCAGTGGGGCATTGAGGTATGCGCAACACTACAATGGGTCACGCGACAAGGCAACACGTCGAAATAAGGGAGACAATGGGGCTGACTGGATATATAGCAACTTTTGGCGAATTGGCGACGTATGAGGGGCAAGGAAAGGGATGCGCTTCTTTGGGGTGACGAGGTATGGCCAGCAATGGGCTTGAATTTATCACAGACACAGGCTAACAGGGATCGGGCTTTATTAGGTCGAATATCTTGTGGTAGCCCTCGACGACGCATCTAAAAAGGCTCGATTGTCTTTGGCGCAAGCTGAGATTCTGAAGTCTCTCGCCCGCGACGAAGCTTTGTGGAAGGCCGGAGGCAGTGAACATGACAAAGGAGACCAGTACGTTTTGCATTGTATACAGACAGTACGTGGAGGTTTTAATACCAGGCAGTGATGGCGAAGATGTCCCGCATTTCCACCCCGAATTTGGTCGTTTCATGCTTGAAGCCACCCCGGGGCGCCCGTGGGGAATTGACTTCAAGGACTTGCTGAAGGTGGAATCAAACATGAAGTGGAGGTAGGAAGCTCTGATATCTAACTGCTGGTTTAGGAATACTAATCATTTTCAAGACGCGAGGTTGCAAAAGCGCATATGGCACCTAACGAATCTCCTATTACTTTGACCACCTTCCCTCGTCTTGGAACAAAAGATGATTATATTCAGCCATATTTCCCTCCATCTGGAGCTGCACTCCGATCGCAGTTCGTCCCCGACGAGATTGCAAACCCTCATATCCGATTCCCAACCCTTGCAGCTAATATTCGTTCACGGCGAGGCCGCAAGGTCGAATTGAACGTGCCTATTTATAGAGACATAAATACTCCTGTGCCATTTAAAGATCCTACTGTCAATTATGATCTCCATATTTGGCCAGAAGACGATGATGTGCGCAATGGTGCTGCCAAGGACGACCATGTCTACATGGATGCAATGGCTTTTGGAATGGGAAGCTGTTGCTTGCAGATCACTTTCCAGTCAAAGAACATGACCGAGGGAAGAAAGCTTTATGATCAATTGAGTCCACTTGGTCCTATTCTGCTGGCTCTTACAGCCGCTACGCCAATCTACAAGGGCTTCCTGGTTGACACAGATGTGCGTTGGAATCAGATCAGCGGAGCTGTGGATGATAGGACTCCAGAGGAACTTGGAGAAGCAGTAAGTCAGAGTTGTTCCCGAGAGCATGGCAGAAGCTAACTTGCAAAGCCTCTGAAAAATGATCGTTGGAGAATTCCTAAATCACGATATGCCTCCAACTCAACATACATCTCCCAGGATCCCCGGCTACGGCCAGAATACCTGGATCCAGATTTGGTCGTTGACGAGGATATCAAGAAGCGTTTAATCGAGGGAGGAATGGACGATTTGCTTGCGACACATTTCGCACATCTCTTCATTCGCGATCCACTTGTGATCTTCTCAGAGGACTTGAAAGAACTGGACATCAACAAGGGCGACCATTTCGAGAATCTTCAATCTACTAATTGGCAGCACATGCGATTCAAGCCGCCACCTTCAGAGAAGGATGACATCGGCTGGCGAGTTGAATTCCGATCGATGGAGATCCAAATGACGGACTTCGAAAACGCCGCGTTTAGTATTTTCATGGTCCTGATAACTCGGGTGATCCTGAGTTTCGACCTCAACTTTTATATTCCGATCCAGCGGACGACTGAGAATATGGAGACTGCTCATTTGCGCAACGCCGTGCTCGATCAAAAGTTCTACTTCCGCAAGGATCCATTCCCCAAGCGAGTGCACAAGACCAACGGCAGCGCACATACATCTGCTACTTCCTCTGCTGTCAACACCCCGCCCCCTTCACCACCACTTGGACCCGTCGAGTCCGAGTACGAGTTGATGACTATCTCAGATATCATCAACGGATGTTCCGACGGCTCGTTCCCAGGTCTTATCCCATTGGTTGAATCATACCTGAACAACATGAACGTGGATGTCGAGACACGTTGCTTCCTTGCCAGCTACCTAGAGCTTATCCGCAAGCGGGCGGATGGTACTCTCTGGACTGGGGCGAAGTGGATTCGCGAGTTCGTGGCAAAGCATCCAAGCTACAGGCAGGACAGCGTTGTCTCCGAGGAAATCTGCTATGACCTTGTCAAGGCGGTTGAGGAAGTGACAGCCACCGAGGGCCGCAATGGCAGCATTGGCTGGGAGCTGCTCCGTGGCAAAAAGGATTGAATAGAAGTGAATTCGCAATAACCCTAAGAATTATATGATGATTTCGCAATTTGCGTTTTAAAATTTACTTTTGAATACACATTGGTCGCTTTGTGACAGGTACCTTCTCCGTGATACCGATTTCGCACATAGCCTTGAAATGAGCAAATCCATCCTTTGACTTTCTACTCCCCTCTCTTCCAGCCATTCTCTCCGATCGATCTAACCATATCGAATAAATCTCCTGCTGCAACCCGACTCTAGATCCCTCTGTACCACGCAAACCCAGATCACGCCCTGATGCAGCAGAGTCATACAGCATATGAAATCCTCCAGGGTAAACTGCAACGGTAACAGCAGATCTCGTGTCGAGAGACTTCCGGAGAAACCCCCCTCTCGATCGCATAGCCTTTCCAGAAGGCGAAAACCTAGATAGAACTTTCTAGGGTTGAAGAAGACCGCGGGACAGTCCACATTACATCCGCTATACCCTAGGTGAGCTAGGATCAGCGCTATAAACATCAGTACTCCAGCAAACCCGGTCTTGTTGAACAATGCACGTCTTATAACTCTCTCAGCATAAGACGTTATTTTTATCCGCGGTTAAACCATGTGCTGGACAACAGAGAGTGCACAGAGTACACAGCCCCCGAGTACGAGGAACGAGGAGTACTCAGCACAAGTCTCCGAGGAAGAGGCAATTCTCGCCGTAGCTCGGGGCTTTTTAACGGCTCTCAATACGAAGTCCTGGGCGCATTTTGAGAGGTACTGTGTTCGGGCTTGGGGGATGGCCTTGTCGCCGCCTGGGACGGCTCTACGGTTTTGCACGATCGGGTCGTTTATTGAGTACATGTCTACATTGAAGGACACTATTGATGAGCGGATCTGGGATCCCGAGGTCAGGGTTCATGGGGATGGGGATTTGACTGCTGTTTGGGCGCCGTTTAGGGCTAAGGTGAATGGGATTGTGGATCATGTTGGTGTGGAACTTTTCGTTATGCATAGGATTAATGGGGAGTGGAAGGTGACTGGGATGGCGGATTCTTGTCGGTGGCCTACCGAGGAAGAACGGGGGATGGAGTAGTGTTTCCAAGGTTGGCGAGGAGCGGAGTAAAGTGAGGCGGTTATGTGGGGAAGTCTGTTTATAATCCTGTTTATGTTGGATGTTTGAATTATGGTCTAGTCTAGCTATTTTCTTCAAGGGTGATCTCACTTACTCTCGTCAGGACGGAACGTCAGTCCACTTCTATTGCGCATGACATACTACGCAGGTGCTGCAGCTGGCCTCGCGCTAAATCTCTAGATGACGAACAGGGTTTCGATAAGCAATCCCTGTCGGAGAAATTTATACAAACACTCAGCAAGCAGTTCACGTTAGATCTTCTTTTCCGCCGGTGAACACTTGAGCGTCTTGGTCCGTCTTCCAGGAACTCGCCGGGTAAACCTCGGGCAGCGAACTAAGAAACTATCCGGCTACAGTACCTGAACACCAATGCGGCAGTAGATCCGGCCCTTGGCAAGTCATCCTAAAAACCGCATGGACATCTTCCGAGTCGACGATTAGAGATGACATTGGCTCCTTCCCCTCTCGACTGCTTGGCTTGCCGCTCTCCCGGGCATCAGACCTCTTCTTCACGGAGTTAACGACTTAGAACGTAGTATCCTCACGGCAGCACTCCACGGCATATCCCACAATCATATCGTGCTGAGAGCAATTTAGCCGGTTCTCCCTCCGTTTCTCCTCAATTTCTCCGAGGGATTTGCTGATCATGAACTATTTGGGTGTGGGGCTCTGAGTCTCCAGGACTCCTGCCCCGCAAGCTGCCATATACCTCCGAGCTGGGGAAGCCTGGGGAAATAAGTAAGAAACGGCTCGCAGCTTCCCCACTATGATCCTTGCTTCTGGGTACGTTTGAAAGAATCCTTGATCGTTGCCGCTTGCTACAATGTACGCCGCTGCGGTTGGCATGCTTGCTGTGTGGGCAGTTGCCCAGGCAGCTCCTACGTCGCAGTCGGCGCCTACTGTGCAGACTCGCAATGGGACGTATACTGGTTTGCACAGCTCGGAGTATAACCAGGATTACTTCCTGGGTATTCCATATGCCCAGCAGCCCGTGGGCAATCTTCGATTCACAGTGCCGCAGTCGCTCAATGAGAGCTGGGATGGATCGCGAGATGCTAAAGCTTACTCTGACATTTGCGTGGGCTACGGAGTAAGTCCGTCTCATCTTGAGACGAGAAATCGATATCTAACTCATGATATTGTTTAGACCGACTCAATCTGGTATCCTCAAAATGAGGCTTGCTTAACCCTCAACGTTATCCGAAGCGCGTCCGCTACAAAAGACTCAAAGCTACCTGTCGGCCTCTGGATCCATGGCGGTGGCTTCTACGAGGGCTCAGGGAGTGATGAGCGCTATAACATGTCTCGAATTGTAGACAATGCCGCGAACATCGGTACGGACACAAATACCCCATATTCGGCATTTGATACTGACCTGTCCAGGTAAACCATTCATCGCCGTTAGCATCAACTACAGACTCGCAGCCTGGGGCTTCCTAAGCTCCAGCGAGATCAAAGAGAGCGGAAATACCAATCTGGGTCTTCGCGATCAGCGACTAGCCCTGCAATGGGTCCAAGAGAACATCGCCGCCTTTGGCGGAGATCCCTCCAAGGTGACCATCTGGGGCGAATCAGCTGGTGGTATGTCAGTTGGCTATCATCTCACGGCTTATGGTGGACGAGACGATAAGCTGTTCCGAGCGGGAATTCTCGAGTCCGGGGCTCCTATTAGTGCTAGTTCGTCGAACTATAGTTCGTACCAAGCTTCGTATGACAGCATTGTTGCTGAGGTGAAGTGCAGCGATGCCGAAGACACGCTGCAATGTTTGCGTGAGGTTCCATTTGAAAAGCTCAACTCCGCTTTCAATGGGACCGGCGGTTCTCCTGCTTATAACTTTGGACCGGTTGTTGATGGTGACTTTTTGCAGAAATGGGGCAGTGTTCAGTTGGATAACCATGAGTTTGTCAAGGTGCCTATTCTTGCTGGTACCAATTCCGACGAGGGGACGGCTTTTGGACCGACTGGCATCAATACTACTGAGCAGTGGTATGAATATCTTACAGGTATGGTTGTGTCTGCTTCGAGGAAACCTGTTAAGCTAGGATACTGACGAACGGCAGCTGGAGCATTCGGCTTCCAAACCCCTCCCTCTGTTGCCAAAGAGATCCTCAAGAAATACCCAGACGACCCATCGAAAGGCATCCCAGCGTTCCTAGGAGACCAACGAATCCCATCTAAGGGCTTGCAATGGCGACGCACAAACGCATTCTCAGGAGACTTCAGCATGCACGCAAGCCGGCGATACCAGTGCGAGATCTGGGCCGAGACATCCACGCCAGCATACTGCTACCGATTCAACGTGCGCTCCGCCGACGCAACGTTCTTGTCCGGTGCAACGCACTTCGAAGAAGTCGCGTTTGTCTTCAACAACGTCGAGGGACTGGGATACCACTACGGCTTGCCGTTTGCCGGGGTGCCACAGTCGTATTATGATCTCAGCTCACTGATGACCAGCATGTGGGCCTCGTTTATCCACGATCTAGACCCTAATGCTGGCACAGTCAACCAGTCGATCAAGTGGGATGCATACGGAGCAGATGCCCCCGTTGACATCCTGTTTGATGCGAATACCACGACGCATATGGAGGCTGACACCTGGCGCAAGGAGGGAATCGACTACATCAACGCCAATGCCAAGACGTTCTGGCGTTAGCGGTAGATCAGATACTTCCAAGACAGCGAGCGTGTATGCAGAAATGAGATGCATGAAACGATCTATTGTTTAGACCGCGTATAGTGTGTTGGGCAGTGGAGTCGATACGTATTGTGTATGGCTGTATGTTTATTGTATCTGTAATGACGCGCGCCGTTAGCAACGTCCCGGACAGATCACAAATAGATTAAAATCTGGATTAAGATCGAATCTCCGCGAACGTGGTCGGAGCCGAAGCCCACTCCGAGAAAACCCCTTCTAGCGCCATAGATCTAACCTCTTTCAAGTACGGAGTGAGTATGTGTTTCAACAATCTTACCCCCAAAAGTACTGACTACGGAGTACCATGTTCTTCCACAGAATAGGAACCGACACCACGCCACAATCCCAACGTGCAGATCGGACGCGACACCGATCGAGATCTCGCGTGGCGATCGCGCGGCTGGGTTCGAACTAGCGAGCGCATCCATGGAACGCACAGAGGAGCCCGTTTCAATAGCGCAACTATCTCCCACACAGAGTAGACAAGATCACCGATAGACTCCAATATAGTCCCACCGTTCTTTCTCATGCCCAAACTGTATCCGTAAAAGCAATAAACACGTCAACGCAACGTGTGCCGTCCGATCGGGTCGATGAGATCGCTAGCACCGCCCCTCGCCTAGCAGCGGGCCCCGCTTTTCAAGCTGGCATGGCATTGTACTTACTTACATCTCTGCCGAGTATGGAGTCTCCTGTGGGCTTGGGAATAGACTAAACTAGCGTATAGCGGGATCGGGCTTGCGAACCTGGGAATTACCAGGTACTGAACACAGCTAGCCGGATAGAGCATCTCCCATGAGTGCTTAGCGGGTGTTCGATCTGGTGGGACGGATGGGGCTCTCGGCCACGGAGTTCGAAGCCGGCCAACAGGAGGGCCGGCAATAGACCTACCCAAAGAGGGAGGGGGAATACGGAGTTGTAGTTTACAGAGTATAGAAGACTCCATAGTCGTGCATCGGGCGCTAGCACAATTAAAGCATGAACCCTAGATAACGGCCCTCTGATGCAAGATCATAGGCTGTAAGAAGTAAGAAGTACTGGCCTGCAAATGCGGTGAGAAGACCGGAGCACTCCAATGAGGCAGGAGGACTCCGTGAGCGAAAAACAGGATCTTGGACGATACAGTTACAGGTATGGCAGGGGACTCGATCTGCGGCTATCATTGGGGCATCGGGGAGGGTCCCCGCTGCATTTTGACATGCACGATGCATGCCATGGGGGGGTGATCATTCTCGCGATCGAGGAAAGATGCCGCTCGATCGACATGGGCTGATTCGCTTTGCTTCTCCTTCCCTCTACGGAGTGCAGTAGCAGGAGAGATATACTCCTAGGTGGAAGATCGCGGCGCAATATTGGGCATCCCTACTGACGAGGGAGGATGCATGCGCGATGCAAGATCTGCAGGACTGATTAATTTACCTACGGGCCGGGAAGTCCTCTGTCCGGAGGCAGCGGTGAGATCGCATCTATTTGACTCATGGCTGCAGGAGGCACTCCGTACATATGATTCGAGGCATGGTGTTTAGGTACTCCATGTGGAGTACGGAGTACTCGCCACAAAGCAACGGGTAGAGAAAATTCCAAATCAATAGTTCGGCCCGCCGGGACGGTCGGGCGATTCATCTCCACTGCTAAACGACGCTATTTCACTAAATTAACTGGTCGGGGCGATTGACTCGAGATAGACTTTCCGGTTCTATGGCGTCGGGTATAAATGACCCTGGTTCTGAGCCGGCGCTAGTCGTAGCACAGGACGCCTTGAGTTGTTTGAATGGCTCGCTTGATAGGGTAATCGAATTATTGATGTCAAAGCACTTGAGTGTCGGAGGAGATCGTGGTATACGGAATACAGAACAGTGGATCTTACATGTTCATGCGAGAGATTTAAAGTATTGCGCGGCCGCAGTGGGCCAGACGCACCACTTAGAAGGTCGACCTACGAATAAATTAGCGACGTGATTTTTTTTCAAACGGGTAGATCCGATGAGATCAACCAGCACAAAAAGGTACAAGTTCAAGAGCGCTGAAACAGAAGGCGCAAAAACAGGACGGAGCCAACAAGCGCCATCGTTGCCGAGATCAGCCCAGATAACACGAGCAAACCTTGGCCTCCACAGAGACCTCCGATTTGGGGCCCCGAAGCAGTTTAGCCCTGAGGCCCGAGTGTTGGGTGAAATATCGATCTGCCACCCAATCGTCCTTGCAATCTTACCTCCGATTTTCATGCCTGCTGCTTCGTGCGGCGATCCTCAGCCCTCAGAGCGGCTGAATCCGCTCTGCTCTGAAGATTGGGTGCCCCGAGAATCCTTCTATGTGACGCACCTGCTAGGAACAAAGATCCGGAGCCTGGGGCCGTATACCTGGAGGGAGGGAGTTGGGGAACGTAGATCTCACGAACCGATCGCAGACACGGGATGCGAACCATACTTGACTCCCGCGCATATCTCTAGTCTTAGATAGGGTTCGCATTGGGCACCGATCGCGGGTGCGACTATGACGGAGGACGGAGTATGTACTTGGGATGCCATGACACAGTTGATCTTCACTACGACACTTAAAAGGGAAGAGCACAACGCTATCCCCATCTCGGAGTTTTCTCCCGGCCTTCACAGCCAATGGACCCCGGTTCGCTGGCAGGTAGCACAAGCCTCTGCAGGGCGATGTGGAAGGGTTGCTATGGAGTAAATTCGGCAATAACATCAGAGTGCATCAATGCAGCCGGCAGTTTGGGATCCTCGACTCCGTGAAGGGAACACGCTAGACCAGTCTGATGAACAGGTGTTCTTTAGCTCCGCGCGGCTGGGTAAAGACTCCGTGGGGTTTCGCGCGGCCCCCACCCTCCCGGCACTATTGAATTCGGGAATCGGCGTATACTTCAGTCTTTGTTATGCATGGCAAGTGACCACAGTATTGAAGTATTGGGACTGTGGCGTTATTAGAGCATGGGTTGCGGCCGATTCGGTCATTGCGGGATTGGAACAAAGACGAGATTTTGCGGCTACCAGAGACTAAGAATTACTTTTGGGACAGTCGGGGAAGTCCTAGACACTGAGTCATGCGTTGCAAATTGACTCGAAAATAAGCAAATGCTACGACCGTGGATTCGCGATTCGCTTAGATCTCGCACGGCTAATCGTCTGCACAGGAGGGATCTACGATCTGCGCGCGCGTATGTATGTGTGTATGTACGTGGACGGAAAGAGTAGGTCGAGGAGAGTTCATACATCGTCGACATCGCCAATAGATTGAGGCGTATTTCCAGATCTACGGACGATCGATCCTGCGAGGATAAAGTTCGGTTACGATCCATGGATTGATTGGCAAGGCTCGGCGAACTTCCAGCCGATTCAAAGAGAAGAGCCAGATGTTAGTGCAGGGATAGTGTACCGTATAACTCAGTGGGGTCCAGCAGCAGTATGGCCGAATGCCTAGGTCCGCAGCTGATCTCCGCAGGGATATAGCGAGTCAGGGTCGGTGATTAGGTTTGTAGCGAGATCGAGGCGGCTTCAGCGCGGCTATGCATCGATCTGCGTTAAACAATTACACTTATTCAATTTACAGGAGATGCGAGCTACAGCGGACACGTGTCGTCCACCTTGCAGATGGACGGGGCAAGTTAAAAACAAGGGAATAAACAAATATCCACAAGGATAGGAATGGAGCAAAGCAAACCCCGAACCACAAGCGTCGTGCTACAAGCGTGGAGTCCTCGGTCCGTCGGCCCATCCATCGATCGAAATAGCGAGATCGATTGGGCCCCATTTCTGCTAGTGGCTTGGCCCAACGATTAGATCTTTCCATTCCCACCGTCCTTTCCAAAATTCCGCCGGCGATCCCACTTCTTTGTCCTGACTCCTGGTCATTGTACAGTCCCAAGCCCATGACGCCGGGGTCTAGCAGCGTCCTAATCCGTCTAGCTGATCCCGGAAACCACTAGCTCTATGTTAATCTGGCTTTGCGTAACCCCGCGGAGGATCCCATCCCACTTCTCCAGGAGTGCTTTACTGGCTACTTGGTATGTGTATGCTACTGTAGGAAGCCCAATTGTCGCGACCGCTCCGAACAGGGATGCACGTCCCCACAGGCTGCGACCGCGAACTGGCCTGTCAAAGCCCAAGTCTAACGGGGCGCATGACAAATTCTGAGACGCGCGGGGAACGAGTCGTGGTGATTCGGCCATACGCCGGTTATTTATTCCCGGGTTGCGGAGTATTTGGAATTGGGACTGTGCAGCTGATATCAGGAGTTCCAAGGCTGGGCATTGCAGGAGGTTGTAATTATTAACTAAGGGTCAAGGCTCTGTATCGAAATGTAGGGTTTAGAGTGCGGTGAGGTTTCCTCCAGAGCTCTTTCAAGGTTCCGAGTACAGGAGATCATTCACACGCATGCCCGGTGACTAATGTTGCCCTTAATCCAATATTCCAATACTTATTTTCTCAGATGACCAGAGCTTCCTGCACGCCTGAACGGGGGACCCATCAGCCCTGTTATTGCGCCCTCGAAGGATCGGAGATCGGCTTTCCGATCCTTCGAGATTAGATACAACTAACTCTATGCGAAACTCTGCGCCCTCTCCGTTCCTGCCATTGGACATTCCCCCTCCAACTGATGTCCCAGCATTGCGGTCTCCCTAATCTAACCCTGGAATCAACTAGCACCCCAATATAACCCGCATAAAAGAAACCTCGGACCCAGATGCCCTGATCTGGTTCAAATGCGTCATAACAGTAAATTACATAGTAAACACAAACCCGGTCTAGCCGGATCGCATGTGGCGCAGAATCTCAGATCGTACGATCGCGCTCTCGTTTCCATGCAATAAAACGCCCATGCTCGATGCCTGGATGCATGGCGCGATTTCCGGGGATGGCCGCTTCTTGGCGCGGTGACTGGAATGCTAGCAGCCCAGGCTCTAGCACTTGTGGGTGGCGCGATTCATCTAATATCTGTACCAGAGTTTCTAGATCCAAGGCGCTGGTTCCTGGCTGAATCGTGGTTCAGCCAGAGAATGGGCTCGGCGCTTGCCGCGTGACCTTCGGCCGAAGTACCGCCAAGCTCTGGCGCGTGGCAAGTATGTACTTGTGCAGAGGCGAATCGCCGGAAAGGGTCTGTAGAACGGTGAAGAAGATCGCTTAGATGGTTATGGAAGTTGAAGATGAGGTTCAAGTTGAAGATTTCATTCCTTGCAGTAATTACAGTTGATCGCCAATTTTGCCACCCGCTGGTCATATCCAGAGCAATCACAAGAGCCAACTTGGTGGGGCCTGCAGAGAGCCATACATACAAACATACAAGCAACAAACAGAAATCGTACGAGAAAATGCGTTTCAATAGACCGTGAGATGCTAAAACCAGGATCGTACACACATCATAGGAACATACTCAGACACGTAGCATGGGACGAGAAAGCGCACGGAAATGCAGGGTATAAACCACCAGGCAACACGACAGGAACAGTCTTGACGCAAAACCTCAAATCCAAAGCCAAACAAGAGAAGGGTCATCTATGCCCTGAAGCCAGGCTCCCAAACGCTGCGAGGGTATTATATAAGGACACCGATTAGGAAGGTCCACACACGAAGAGGGTAATGGGGTAAACGTTGAAATAGAAAAGGGCACAGAGTGATGAATACTCGGTGGAGGAGAGTATCGGGGAGGACACGGGGAACAGACAAGCTCATAAGATCCCCGAGATTAGAATGCCAGACATAAAAAAGAAATGAAAGAAAAAAAGATCCGGAAAAGAAAAATCCAGAGAAAAGGGGGGAAAGAACTCCAAGTCGAAGTGCGCAAAAAAAACATAGGCCACGGAAACTCCTTTTTGCCTGCCTATCTAATTCCCGCCTTTTTTTCCCCCAACGCCACATGAGAAGAAAGAAGCTTAATGACTGGCCGGTGATGCGGAGTCAAGAACCGACTTAGGCTTGAGGTTCGATCCCAGGGTTGCGGCTTTGTTGGCTCCCATCTTGCGTGTCAGCTTGGCGTAGTGCAGCCCGCAGGCGTTACACAGCGTTCGGGCACCATCTGGACCCCGACGCCATTCTGGCGTCTCGGCTCGGTTACAGCTGTGGCAACGACCAGGAGGGGCCGCCTTCTGTCAAAACGTGGAATCGCGGTTAGCCAACCCATTTTTCAAATGGCAAAAAAACAAAAAACAAGGGCAGAAGGGAAGTGGGGTTCAGCGCACGGATTCAACCGCGGTGACAGGGGGACAAACGGGTAAAAGCGAGGGAGAGCTTGTGAGATACGAAGGGCTGGGAAACAAAGAACTTACTCCGCGCCGTTTTTTGGGGTCGGCTCCCGCAAAACCACCCGCGCCCTTGAAGTCTTCTTGGTATAGTGGGCTGACCATGTGTTCGTCTTCGGGCTTGTAGGCCTTGTGCTGCGCCATCTGCTCGGCCATTGCTTGTTCCTGGTTCACAACTGCTGTGCGTATCCGGATCAGAGCATCTTGGTTCCGTCGCTGCATATGGAGCATCTCCTCCACTTCGTTGAGAGTAGGCAGGGATCCCAGGACTGGTCCAGACCGTTGTGTTTGGTGAGCCCGAGCAGCGTAGTGCCGCGAAAAGTCGAGTGTTCGTGTGCTCATCTCGGCAATCTGTTCCCATTGGGGTAAGAGTCAGCTAGCTGTTTTCTTGGGTCTCTGCAAAACGTGCTCCGTGGATCGACAGAAGATCGAAATCTGCTGCCCAAAGCACTTGAAGCCAAGCACAACAGGGTCTTAAAACAGAACAATAGCAAGATAAAAAAAATTCCACAACGGTTCCATACCTCATTTAATGACGTCTCCACATCATAAACGTCTAGATGCCTCTTTACCGAATCACTATGGGGTTGAGCCGGCATCGGGCGACCCACAAATCCACCTTTCACATCTGGTGCGCCCATATAGCCGCGACTGTCGTAGGGTCCAGGAGGGTACGATGGGGCGCTCGGAGGAGGGTAGGCGTAGCTGGGAGGGTAATGGCTGTGACTGTAGCCATTAGGGGAAGCGACGCTGCCGGCGGATGGCGGCGCACTGTAGTCGTAGGAGGAGTTCTGCGATCCAGAGACGGAGGTGATGCCGGTTTTGGCGCTCTGGGTTGGCGACTTGCCTGTGCTGAGGGAGTGGAGGGAGGAAGGGTTTCGTGAGTCTTGAGTGTTGATCGAGGTTAAGCTGGTGCGCGACGCCTCTGTTGGGGCTTGGTGAGGGAATGCCGGCTCGCGCATCAATGAGCCGGAGGGCGGGCCATTGGAGAAAGGATTCGGAGGTCCAGCCGGGCCTTCGCCTGCGCGTCCGATGAGGTGTGTTGGAGGAGCAGGGTGTCCCGGCGTTGATTGTGGTGCTGAGGTGGGCGCAGGGTATGGGAGGTGGTTGTCCTTGCCGAGGGCTTCGTGGATGGAGGGGAGAGACTGTCGCGAGGCGGCCTTTTCTTTCTCGTCGTCGAGCACGCGACGCGACTCTGGTGGTGAGATATAGCCTGACTGTGGTGGTGGTGCACTTGAGGCCGGTGGCGCGTAAGGGGAATAAGGTAGAGATTGACCGGAATACATGGCGTTTGGACTTGGGCTCATGACGGGGGTCGGCGACGCGACAGAAGGGCGACTTGGAGGGTAAGCCGGGCCGTCTTTACCCAAGAAACCAATAGCAGGCAATGGGTCTCTGGAGAGGGGAGCACTGGTCAGCATTGTCTTCCTGACCACGGAGTATGGAGCTGGGGTGTACCTGTGCCTGGTTGCGGCTTCCAAAGACCCCATCACGTATAGTGCAGAGCGCGATGGACGGGAAGTGCGGAAGGAAAGATCACACAAGAAGACTTCTTCTCATGCGAGGGTAGAAGCAGGATCTTAGCAGGATCTGGCGCGCGCGTGTGTGAGAAGCAAAAGGCTGGAGTGACACCGAGAAGGGCAGACAGCGCAAGAAATAATGCAAGATCGGCCGAAATCAACGGTTCTCGGAAGGCCGTACAACCAGGATTCGCACCCAGGAAAACCGTTCCACCAGTTCGTTGCCGACTTCGAAAGAGACCCGGGTGGCGATCGGATGGGAGATGCGATTCAGACCCAAGATCCTGGAGGGGACGGCGAGAGGTCGGAAATCGTGGCGTTTCAAGCCGGGGGCGGCGGTTGCGAACTAAGTCCGATGCGATCGGGGGAGTATAGCAGTCTCGGGCAGAACCATTCCCCGGTTCACAACTGCAGAAGGTCTTGGATAATATTAAACGCAGGAATCTCCGGATCTGCTGGAATAAACGATAGGTCCCGTACGATCGATCGGCCACGCAAGGGATATATGGGACGAGTCGACGCGTGGGAGGAATTGCACAACGTTGAAATGGGGGAATGTCAATCCAAGTATGCACGAGGGGGAAGGGAGGCGCGATCGATTATAAGAAAGAACCTTGGAAGAGGGGGGACTTTACGCAGGCAGGATAGGAAAAGCCCGGGATTTTAGTCTTTTTAGTGTTTTTGGGCTTGGGGAATTGGCATTGGGGATCAGAATGGCGGAGACGAATAAAATACATAATGGGTCAAAAGACTAAAAAAATAAATGCCATTTAAATGAATTTCCGAGAGATTCCTGGAATCGGCTTAGGGGGAAAAGCAAGACGAAATTCAAAAAATAAGAAAATAAAAAATCCCCAAGGGGATCGAGGCTACAATCATTTCGGGCCTTAGATTGGAATGAACGGGGAGGGGGAGGGGAATGGCAGAGGCCGGTACGCCAACAGGAAGTTTAAAAAAAATATTATTATTATAATATTCTTGCTCTGCTATTACATGGACAAAAGGAGAAAGGAGAAAAGCGAAAAATCAATAAAAGGTGCATTTTTCCCCCCATCGGAGGAATCAAGTGGAGATCGAGATGGGGATCGGTGTATACTTTACGATTGAATTTAGCAGGGGACAGCCCGTGCAAAATTACCCTGGGAAATGAGCAGATCGTCATGACCAGGTTTTACTGCGAGGCAAATTACGGTACAGGCGAACTGCGGATCTTCGCATTGTGGAGATGCTTGTTACCTATCAATGCTAGTCTGATTTAGTTGCGATGTGCGGGTATCGAGGTGGAGACAGGGGAGGGTGGACCTGAGGAATCATTCCTTCCAGGCTCTTTCTTGTCTGGGCCGGAGTATATCTACTGTTTTTTCTTCGATGGAGCACGGCGTGACCAGAGAGCTGGTCCGTCTATTGAACCGGGGCGGAGCACTTGAGTAGGGTTTGCTCCTCTCGGGCACCAGAGCTTTGCCTTGCGCGGCCCAGGTCTTTGTAGTTTAGCAATAGACCGAAAGGAAGCTCTCACTGATCAGATCCTCTCACAGAGTCCCTTCAATTTTCGCTGCAGCCTGGGGTGTACATGGTACCAAGATAGAAAAAGAAGCCCCCGGTGCGACATGGCCTCAGGACAGGAACACATGGATACGGGTGCAACCCGGTCATCCAAGCTCATAGTATGATTTGCTAAATTTGGCCGGCGTAGCGCGCTTTCCAAGATTGTGAACAACTCCGCCACACAATGGCTACTGTTTGTTCGTACCCGACGGTCTGGAGCTGGGTGTTTCAATGTTCTCGAGGCTTCAGACCAGGCCGGGTAGCCTCGAACATTGGATATACCTCGACACACTCCGTACTCAACAGTTATATAGCTCAAGTGCTCCCAATATATACCCACACTTACACATACTGTACCTACGCAGGTGTGTATGCATCGGATACATAAATTTCCTCATTTTGACAAGTATCACATGGGAGGGATGCTAAGCTCGACCTATCAGTTCGATGCGATGCATAGGCCTCGGTGTTTAGACCCCTGGGCTGCTCGATTGCCGGGGCATGATGTCAGGGATCGAGATCGCGTATTCTACAGCCGTGTATTGGAGCATTAATATACTGGGAAAATATACTGGCAGAGTACTCCGTACTTTCTATTTACGCAGAAGTGGCAGTTTGACTAGGCAGGTCTGCCTGCTCCGATGCAGCGAAACAATAAGCAGCCCGCATTTGAGATCTCCTGGAGATCAGCCACTGTCACACACCAACCCCTTTCCTTGCAATCGCAACTGTGTCGGCTCCGACATCTCCAATAGGAGCAGCGGCTCGGTTGCACAAGTCTGCCTTTAGATCTGGGGATAGTCCCGATTCAACCACCGTTCCATGGTTGGACCGTTGATTTTTGTGCCTCGATCTCGGGCGCTGCCGCAAATTTGATCCCTCGCAACCCGACGTCACAGCGCCCCACAGTGCTTTCGCTGCCTTTTTGCTGTGCCTGTACTCTGGAGGGAGTACTCTAGGGAGCACTCAGGAGGAGTATCGTCTCAGAGTAAGACGACTTGGGAAATAAGAGTGCGCCTTCACCCGCCCGGCCGTATGACACTTTCTTTGAGCCCCCTCATTTCTGTTGTTTTCGACTCTAGCGCCTGCCGGGGCTCACTTCCTTCTTCAGCACTGACTCCGTTTGACTTAGACTAGCACTTAAACTTCGGGATCTCGATCGGCCCCCGGAGACGTTATGGGTAAGATCGAGAGCGCCCACAGGAGGTTGCCCGGTACATCTGGATATTTTCAGGCCCATGACGTAGACTTGCTTCCATGGGCTTTTCCTGGACTTTCCTGGAACTTCCTCGACTTCCAGGACTCTTCTACTGCACGGTGGACAAGTGGACTATTCGCAGTGGCACTCCCGCCAAACCCTAAGTCACGCGCTCACCAGCTGAACAGCTGAAGACCGACACAAAAGTACGGAGTACGCACCACACAAGAAGTCACCACGGAAAAGCCAGAATCGGGCGACCCCAAGCTTATCGGGCGTGAATCCTTCGAGCATCCATTTCGTGCTTTGCAAATCCTAACGGCCGAACTAACGTCTGGGCAGGCTGGAACGGAATTATGAAAACCGAGAAGCTGGCAAGCCCCATTGGAGAAACCCTTACGTGGCTTTGGCCCTTGTGGACCCGCTGCTCCAGGCCGTTAGACTGTCATATTCTGACCCTTTTCTTCGCCCCCCCCGTCTGGCGCTGAGACCGTCTAAAACCCTAAGGTGCCAATAGTCACATAATCACAATCCTGGACGATTCCATGCCTCTGGTTCTCTGCTTAGTCGTCTCTGACTGACGATCGCTCCCCCATTGTGCCGCTGGTGCACAGACGGTCCCATATGACCACGGACAATTGGCGCTCGTCAGGGCCTGAACGCTTTTCTCTAACTCAGGACGCAGGGCAACCATCGTAGGCTCTTCGGAACCTTCTCTGCGCGGTGATCGATGGCACAGACCCGTGCGGACGATGTCCTTTTGCCTCTCCGTCCCACCCCCCCTGCTGGTCTGGATCCGCCCGAGTAGATCCTTAGACAGACAATGATCCCCACAACGCCCACAGTGGTCGCCGATGGAGGGCGTGATTGGAGACAGCAATGCGCTCTGCAAATCCATACTGCAATGCTCTGCAAACACCTGATGAACCAGCGCATACGCATGCAGGAAACAAACACTATGCCTTAAACCCTCGAACTAAAGGGCATTGTACTCGAGACCGGGCTCGTAAGACTCCCTATTGCCGAGTGCCTAGACCAGAGCAGGCTATCCTTGCCACGAGTCAAACAAGCTACATCCTCTACTGCCAAAAGCCTAGGTCGAGGCTTTGACAAGCTCCTGGAGACATCCGCGCCAGTAGAGGTCTGCATTGCGCGGCCGAAGCACACCATTCGGAGCCCTATATTTCAGCCACGGTACGATGTGTTTTATGCATCGAGATTTAGCATATGCACGGTAGGTCACCTCGCCTGCCCGAATTCTGATGCAGGACTTGTGTGCGCTGCGGGTTTGTCTCCACCGCGCGCGCACGATCCGGTTCAGAAGGGGGGTCTTAACAGGCGAGTGGGGGTGGGAGGTCAAGTGGATGAGATGAAAGTATCTGGCATTCACCGACGAACAGTGCATTATTCGATATTCATATGCTCTGTACATGTAGAAGGGAAGCAAATGGGGTCTGGACTATCGTTTCAGTCAGGACTACCTGGGGTGGCAGCTGCCATAGGGACAAACGTACCTAGGACCAGGCTATCTAGGCCCGGACGCCCCTCCCCCCTCCCAGCTGAGTCTAGAGGGACAGTTTCGATCTGAACCGTCGGAATCGAGACCGACGGCCTGGTCGCGAATCCGCGCGAGCAGGTTAGTCGGAAGTCCGATTTGCATTGCTGCAATTGGACCGTCGAGAACTTCGGAGCCAGGGAGAAGAGCCGCGGCGACATTCGCTTTTTTGCTATTTGCCTAGAGGCCCGATCCCGGTTGCCTTGTTCTGGACGAGACCGTGCACTCGCCTCATTAAACGTCAAGAGGAACTATTCAATGGACGTGAAAGTGGTTCGCGTGGGTCTGCGGACCTCGGCTCGTGTGAGGCGCGTTTCTGTGGGCCCTGGCTGTGATCTGTCTGTATACGGGGATACGGCGGAGTGAGAGAAAGCCATTATTAACATGGAAGTTTTTCGATAGAGGAATTGGAGCAGCGTCTGAGTAAATTCGAAGTTCCTTGTGCGGTCATGTACGAGTCTCGGCGCATGAAAGCTAAACGCTGTGCAGTCGCTGTGTGAATATTGAGGCCACTGTGCAGGATGTTTTTTTTTCTTGAACGGCCAATAAAAGGAGCTTGACTGTAGGATTATCCACCTGTAATTCTTTCGCTGCAATCTTGTTCTTTTTTTTTTTTTTTTTTTTTTTTTTTTTTTTCGAGGGCCAAGGTCGGAAGGCGATTCTCAGATCCTTCCTATGCCGCATTCGCAATCTAGATTAAAGGCTAATTTCAGCAAGACGGTTCTCGTTCCAATCTGGCTGTGCAGGAGATTATCCAACGGCTAAAGCAAAAGCTGTACAAGCTAGTAACCCTCTTCAAGTCCCGGGGGGGAGGGAAATGCGCCCGCACGGGGATTTTCATGGAGCTGGAAGAATGATCGACAGCGATGGGGAGACCGTTAGGACCGTTTAGGGCCCATGAGGACCAAGGGCAAATTTCCCAGCCTCCTAGCAGCGAAGTGGACCAGGCCACCGATCGCTAACAGGACGATCAGATAATCCTAGCCCTTCGGAGCAAGTGAGCGACAACGCCATTGCTCAACTGGGCAAGAGATTAAGATCCGATCCTAATTTAGTTTTGCGTTGGCGTGGCTGCTCTGTTCGACGGAACGCTCGTGTCCACGGGATAATGGGGTTCCCCCTGGAACGCTTTGATGCTACGGGCTTCATTTTCCCTGATGAAGACCTCGAAGAAGAAGAAAGAGTGAGGCAGTTTCCACTTTCCATATGGTCGAGGAACGCGGCATTGCTCCGACATCCACCGGTCCGCCCGTCAGTCGATCCCAGTGGAATCCCAGTCCGCATTCCAACCTGCCACTTGCAGCGACGATCGCTGGATCCTATCAGCGCCGTTGGCTTTGCACATCTTTCCCGCTAGAGCAGTGGCGTGCGCGATAAAAGCCGTTGAACCTCGATCCGATGGGACGCTTTGTAACTCCGAAACTCCAGGGTCTGGACTATTATCCCGGCCAATACACCCAATACTACCAGGATCTCATCGAGAAAAAAACCTTGCCATAGATCGCCTCTCCCCGCGACAAAAGGAGACTTGTGCAGCTTAGCGCTGCTGCTATTCCATATCCTGTTCCTAGCAGCGTAGGATTCCCTGAATCTGCCGTTTAACGGTTTTCCCGCCCATCCAGCTCCGTGCTTCGTCGATGGATTAAATGGAGCCCTCACCAGATGCTAGTGAGGTCCGGACACTTACTACTAGTTCAGCCTAAGATCTTGCCAGCCGAACACGAACGAATTAAAAAATAATAATGGCTTGGTGCTATAATACTTGCGGAAGGAGAAAAGCATGGGTCCCCACCTGCTTACTTTCTCCGTACTAATTACTATCCGGCTTCAGCAGAACGACAGCACGGTTCATGCCCTTACACAGTTAAACCTCCGAATGTGGAGTAGAAAATGTCAGGGATCTGGGCTTATCCTCCAGCATTGGGGCCGCACGTACTCTATTTTCTACGCGTGGCGTGGAATCTGACCTAATGACTGGTTAAGGGGCAAAAAGGGAGGGGGAGGCTTGAGCTCTCCGAGCAGTGGGGACCTTTCCGGTAATCTGCCCGATCTCTACATAGACTGAAACGAGGGATTTGACAGCTAAACGGTGAAGCTAAAGGCTAGGGCGGTTTAGGAAATGATGCTACTAGGGGATGGGATACGTAGAAAAAGGTGACAGCCGTTTTCCATGGCTAGGCCAGGGTCATAGCCAGGGTCGTGTGGAATAATCAAAACAAGAAGCATCGAGCCAATGCAATTTCACCTGGAGCCCGCCTGACAGGCCGGCATCATGACGAACTAGCCAAGATGTATCTGCACAGCGCCTGATCAGGGCAACTACTGGGATGGATAGTGTAGGGAGCGGGACATGATTCAGGTCAGGCCATCAGGATGGGAACCTAGCCTCTCCAGCGGTTAATATGGAACATCTCGATACACTCCCGGTGCACTAGGGGGTACGATAGGTACCCCGAACTCCTCATCGGGGCCGTTTTGTATGTGAGATCTTGCGTGCGTCTATGACAGGGTAGCCTCGTATTGTTTACTAGCCCCGGCCGTGGGGAATTTGATGGTGGTCCGTATCTAATTAGCTTGTTTTACGAACCCTGAGTGGGTGCGTTTACTGATCGGACTCGTGTTTCCTCCTGACTGATCATAACAGTCTATGATATAATCGGAGTCATACTGTGGTACGAAGTACAGCTGGGGGCAACCGCGGGCTAGCTGCATGTGAAATCCTGCTACAGCTCCGGTCTGAAGCTCCTTATCGATGACTGGCGTTATCTTAGCTATGATGAAATTCAACGGCTTTACATCATAGCTATGGGCAAAGAACAGGGTGGCAAAGCAGAAGTCAAGCTACTCTGCAATACATACAGGGGACCACACATACGATGTACATAGCCACAGGGACCCCGTGGACCCCCCAAGCTATCATCTACCACTCCGTTATTTCCTCACGTACGGAATAGCGTTGACGAAAGGAGTGTTCTGCAGTTTGTTTTTGTTTGGGAGCGGGCAGTAACCCACTTGCTACCAATAGTGATTTCACGGCCTCTGCACGTTCCAGCATCGAGTCCAAGCACCCTCCCGCGCTGGAAAAAAAGAAATCTCCTTGCCCCCTGTTCCTGTGTGGAGCAGGAGGCATCATCACGTAGAAACGCATACAGGGGAATCGCTGATGACCGCCTTAATCGCGCCGGATCGGGGATAAGATCGTTAGTGGGAGCATGAGCCCCATATTCAGGATCTATGTATTGAGACCTATGTAGGTTGATCAGGGCGACCCAGAAGATTACGTGAGGCGTGTTCAGCTGGTCACACGCAAAAAGAATCCAACAGAATGGAACAGTGAGGCGATTCCAGTCCCTCTCAGGCTCCAAAAAAGGGGCCACATTGGCCGGAGCTAATCATGCCGATGGGAGAGAGCCGTTGCAAGACCCGCCCGGCAGACCGTCTCGATCGGCGTGGGGATTGCAGAGCAAAGATGAGAAGGATGACTATTGTGGGAATTATAGAGCCCATCCAAACTCCCGGGGAATAGTGGCACCCGGCAGTGGCCGGAAAGGGGAAGGAGGTTAGATGCGCTTTGTGGGAGGAGCGTTAAGTACACGATACGAAGGTACGAGTCGCCGAAGGAGTCGGGGCGATCGTTGAGCACTTGGACCACGATTTGCGTATTATAGAAGACGACGTAACGTGGAACGGCGATTCAGGTACGCAGTATTCGAACGTGCGAGATCTCGGATGACTGCATGGAAACGGCACAGCTGCAACTTTGAGCCCGCTTGCGTACCCTCCATGCAAACCATCAATCTCAGACACCCACGGCTTACGTTCGGAGCACTATGTGACATCTTGATGATGACTCCATAGTGCTTTCCCAGGGCTATTGGGCTGATGCGTGGAGCTACAATAGGCAAAGCCTCCGTTAGACCCACTTCCTTTTGGCTGCCAACGTGTGCCGTGCAATAAACAACAATGCTGTGCAAATCCCGAACTGCCGGGTCTTTGAGACCCACTAACGTGGTTTGCTAAACAATGGGAACGGAATAATCATGTCCTCGGGGCCGCGTGGTTGTTGGGATATCGACGGCTGGACTGGGAAATTGGAAATGTTCACTAGAATCCCAGCTGGCTGGGTATAGTACGGATTTGCCGCATGAGAGACACCACTCGGGAATTCCTTTCTAAGATTGATGATCTGGAGATTCCGGATGGCCTTAGCTTGTAATACAGAATTCTCGTTCGCAATATATTCCACGTATCATACCTATGAGCGCTCGCAGGCTCATTTCCAACACGTAGTTACATCTATGGACTTACCCCGGAAAACTTAATAAGCAACTCTGTCGATCGACGAGACAGTTCTAGAACTGGAAGCAGCCATGATTTCCCTGTCAGCGTGTCTCACCTTTGCTTAAATCTCCGAGTGCAATAAATGAGATCCGCCTGTGGATACTAGTGGATGCAATTAAATTGCTCCCATGTGTTTTATGGGCCCTTTGCCGGATCATCATTATCAACCAAGTGCAAAAAGCACGCCAAGATCGACGAAATCTGATATCGGTCATACTAATCATGTTCCCCAATATGGTCAGCCTGGATTCACCAATGAATTGCTAGATACTCCGTACTCCGCGAGTCATGAGTCAAGGCCTGTACGTGGTATTGAAAAATGACCTACGATAGAACTAGCGGTACGAGCGCGAGGCTCGGGGAGGGCCCAGAGATCTGTGTGAGATGAACGGCTCGGCTTCTTGATCCCAACATTTGATATCTTGATTTCGTATTTCTCAATAATTTCCCCTGGGTTGACCGCCGGTTCTAAGGATGGTCAGACCACCAACACTAAGGTAAAGATCATCGAGCTGAATCAGTCTAGGAAGGTGAGAATTACGACTACTGGCAAGGATGGCTTCTCGAGTCATGTCCTCCCCAGCACTCTGGTTACGGTTGATCTTTTCCGCTCTTGACTGCGCCTCGTTACGACTTGAGAAGATGACCAGTTCCAAGATGGTACGGGATGGCTGCTCGATTCTCCACGGAAGCTAAGGGGCCATCACCATCTGTGTAGATTGAGTTAGACTCCCGATAGTAGCTTCCAGTTTAGGCCTACCTACGACTAGATTGGTATAATATCCGGAGCTCGTGCCACAGGGATCGTTCCTTTAGGGTTTCGTTTCGCTCGGCCGAAGGGCGAGATTGAACGCCGGATTCGATTTCGAGTACCTTCAGCGGCTGCCCATTCGACGGAATCTCTCCGTTTCTCCAGTGGATTCTCCAGGATCTTGCGCAGCCTGGTTCTTATTTCATGCGCCATGCATCATGATGTCCTGTGTGGAGAGCCGTTCCCGCGCTCCTTCGAGGTTCGTGGGATCGCCGGTGCTGTCGGATATCGTCCATAACGCACCACGTACCTACCACATCGCAAGCTAGACCTGATCCCATCGCTTCCCTGACATCAGCGGAGGCTAGAAGTAAGGCCCATCTTGAGATAGCCCCAGACTAGGCGGCAGTCTCCTGGAAATCGGTCGACTAACCCATTTTATCGTTGGCCGAGAGAATCGAGACAAAGACCATCTACACACCAAGATGGCGATAGGCGTCCCGGCAGAGTGTCACGCATTGCAAAACCCACTCTAGCATGCATCCTTCGCCCCTGTGTCGCCACAGTCTGGACAAGGGTGCCTTCTCAGGAGAATGGATCTGTATTTACGAAACACGACTCATGTATAATTTCCGAACGTATTTCGATACACAATTTCATATCTGACAGCTCGTTGTTGACACTGATAGAACTGATGTAGATTTGCATGCCAGCCTTGTGTTTGACGGATGCTCATGCATGGCGCAGCTTGACTGCATTAGCATTTGGCTGTGAGTCGCGGAGGGCAAAAATTGAGTTTTTCTGACAGGTGAACTAAACCCGCTCGGTTTCAAGGATTGCTTCCCCGACAACACGTCGCCTCCAAGGCCATTTTTATTGGAACCAGCATATACCAGATGATTGACGAATTTCGAGCAGCCGAATATACTCGATACGATCTGTAACAGAGAATCAACAGAAATACCTCAACGATAGTCGGTCTCCACCTTGTCCACCGAGGATCTTCAGTCGCCTTTATGCTCAGATAGGAGGTCTCTGCAGGACGATTTCATACTCAACGAAGGCATGTTTGCTGTTGATCCTGCTCTCCTTCGCAGCATTAATCGACGCAGGTAGAATCCTGCCTCCCGAGCTTCTCCCGGCTGATGTGTGTTGGGGGAACTAGTTCCGACCAACCCACAAGGCTATCATCTAATCACCTAACAGGAAGGAGCATGGTATAGCCACCAAGAATCCGCGAAATTAGACAGATCCGTGTGATCGCCAACGACAGCGCATAATAAGCCGACAGATCGGCAATCGTCAGTCAAATCAACTCAAATCCCTAACCGCCACAATCGGCGGCGCACGTCTGGCTTAGGCCCCCGCGGTATGACAGAAAACGGTCGAGTCTGGCGTCCTCCGAGATATCCACCGGAAGAAACGCCCAAGTACCTCCTTGGATCATTCAACAGGGATGCGTGTATACGTAGCGTCCTGGAAACAAATGGAAAGGGGCAGCTGCGGACTCCGCAGTGGACGTCTAACTAGTGCGAACCAACCACTTCAGCGTCTTGCCTTCACCCGTGACTTCCGTATTCTTTTCTTGAGACGTAAAAAGTGGAGTTCGGTATCTGCAATAGGTGGATTCTGGCTCGCCGAGTAGCCTCGTGGGCTTTCAGGAGGCAAAACCGGATATCTGGCCGGCCCAATGCGTCCCAAGCCAAACCCGTCATAGTGGCTGGAGGAAGGCACTGCTGATCTTAGAGACCAGAATTGATAGGTAGACAAAGAGAGCTCCGGCGAGGCCATGTGCAGTAAAAAAAAAAAGCAAGGTTCGAGAGTTCCTCGAACGGACTCTTCTCGCAGCCGACACAGATTGGGACTTTTGTAGGTTTTTGATGAGTCCAACGTGATGGACCTGTGATGTGCCAGCGCTGTACGCATCATGGCCATTGCCCCTATTCCCATCTCCTCCCCAGAAAAGCCAGGGGCAATTACCGATCTGTCCAAAACCTCTCCCCAGAATGTGTGAGATTCAGCAAGGGCGCTTGGCGAAACCGCCATCGACCTGTTCCTGTTCGATCCGATGATACCCATCGACAACCGAGGCTGTAACTGAGGGGTTTCAAGAGTACCAGTGCATCCAAATCCCGAACCTGGCGAGAAGGGGCTGGGTGTCCTAGTACTTTTGGCTGGGGCGATACATCACGATGAGCAAAGGGCGTAGGGAGGTTCTGTCAAGAACCGCCAAGAATGCCTGTGCCCTTCTTTTACGTCGCGTGCAGATTGCATATGCAATGCAGCTTGCCGCTTCAGTACCCGAGCGATCGAGGTCTTCCCCGTTTTGATGTCTGCGTTTGGCGCCTTTTATTCCTGGTGTTGGCCGCAAGGCTCTATTGTAGACGTACTGTTTGATCTGAAAATCGTATGATGCTGGCAAACTTCCCCGGCAATCCCTACCTGGCTTGCTTGTTAGAGAGATCCTAGTATGCTAATAACCTTTTGACTTGTGGCTGCTCGATCATGTCAGGGCTTTTGTCGTAGGGCCGCTAATATCAAGCCAAGAGCGCAAAGAGCAGGTCTGGATGGCGGGCCGCTGGCCCTTCTTCCAAAGTCCACTCATTCTGCTCTCGCTTGGAAAACATCGTACCAAGCTTCTGGATAAGCTAGCCCTCTCTGCCGTCGGTATCATGATGTTGAGACCCGGTGGTGCGAGAAGGCATCTGCTTGCGACCCAGGGCGTATATACTCTGACACCCAATACCTCATTCGGGTCCCTGCAGCGGCTGACATCGCAGTCAGCCCTTCACTCTTCTCTTATCAGGTGTTTCGAGTCCCGAATCCCATCCAGTTCCACGGAATCGCCTCTTCGTCTTACAAAAGCTCCGTCAAAAGGACCATTTCGTGCGGTCTCGACTGCGATACCACGTGACTACGCGTCCAACGGCGCGGGGATCTCCAACTTCTCCCCGCGTTTAACAACCTCGTCGTCTTACATTCCATCGAGAAGCCGCTCATTTGGACTGTCAGTCATTCCAGAAGATGGCGAGCTCTTTGAAAACCCTGGCTGAGATCCCCGTTCTCTCTCAGCTGTACCGCCAAGGCGTATTGCTGCAGGCATCGTCGAACAAAAAGCCCGTTCAGCTTCTCAACGACACCGTCGGCTCACTGCAATACGACATCACCAAACTGAAGGTTGACGGTATTGTCAATGCCGCCAATCGCTCCTTGCTAGGGGGTGGTGGGGTCGACGGCGCCATTCACCGGGCAGCTGGCTCTCAACTCCTTCAGGCATGCTCGCAACTAGACGGCTGCGACATTGGCGATGCCAAGATCACACCAGCCTATAATCTTCCGTCAGAGCGAGTCATTCATACCGTTGGCCCGATTTATCGACTCGAGAATAACAGGGACCCGCAGCGCCCAGAGAAGCTGCTCCGGTCTTGCTACCGGCGCAGCTTAGAATTGGCCGTCGAAAAAGGCATCAAAAGCATCGCTTTCTCCTGCGTGAGCACCGGTATCTACGGTTACCCCAATCTAGCAGCTGCGCGCATAGCCGCGGATGAAGTCCGGACTTTCCTGGAAGAGCCTGCGAGTGCCGGAAAACTCGACCGGGTAATTTTCTGTCTCTTCCAGCCAGAGGATGTAGAAGCCTATGAGACGATTCTTCCGTAAGTTCCATTTACCTTTATGAATTCTATACATGTAACTAATGATAAATTTGCTAGTACAATATTCCCACCGACAGAAGAAGATCTTAAGGATACCAGCGAACGGGCTTGATCTCATGTTTCGGGTTGAAAATTTACTACTTGCTTTTCTTTCCTTGGCCTAACGAGATGATGACGACACGTGACAACGCATACTAAAAGCGAAGGAATACTGCAGAGGACTGGTCCCCGTCGCAGAGGCTCCAAGTGCCTTGTGTGCTCCTGCCCCCTAATACCCCCGGGTCCGGCCTTTGATCTGGTTTATCAATTCATGACCAGGTTCTCTCGACCTAATCGGAAGATATCTGCTGCGAAAGGTTGAAACTTGTCTTACTGGGACCGACTCTTACGGACTGTATAGTGAGCCTTCGGGATACACGGCCGTGGCGTCTTCTCTATGTCAACCAATGAGTTTCGGCCGAAGTATTCCTAACCATGCACCTCTGCTAAATTCAATTATACTATTAAACCTAAAGACCTGGACTTGTATCGTAGTTTTCCCTGACTTCTCTCACGTCATGTATGGGCTTTCATTTATTAATGTTAGTAATTCGCTTAGGTAGGCAGTGAAGGAAACCTTCTCCAAATATGAATTCTTCATTAAGGGTTCGTATCGTATGTGCTCATGAATGGGTATTCCACAATTCAACACTAATGCTATATAAAGGATCGGTACCAAAATGAGACTGAAAGAAAAGCCCGAGACGAAGTCAATGCCCGAATGCCATGCACATCGTATTCGCGATGAAAATGAAAATGTATTATTGAGAAACAATCCGGAGGTCTTCATGATGCTCCTCCTGCAAGCGATCGATCTCCGAGGAGATACTCATTACCCAACGATCCTTCTCGACTCGACTGCGCGCCTTGAACACAATTGTTCGACCGTGCTTGCCCAAAGCAGACACGTGGCGCAGGGAAGTCTTCGCTAAACCCTGTGCAGTCATTTGTTGTGCCCGGAAAAGCCCCTTAACTGTAGGCTGCCAAATGACGAATGTGATTGCTGTGTCTTCATCTCGACTGGTGAAGTTATCTGACGATAGATAAACCCGCGGCAGGGCATGCACACCTGGATTGTTACTATCGAATGTTTGATTGGCGTATAGAAGATCCATTTCAGTTGCTAAGCCGGAATAGATGTAGCAATCTCGTAGATCAATTGTGGTCTCATGTTCTTGGTGAATATGTGGAATTTGGACACCGTTGCTGTCACGGAGACCGTGGCGGAAGATAATGAGTTTGCCATCAGAGAGGATGACATGACATCGTGCGAATGTTGTGTGGCGACGAGGTTTGCGGTAAAGCTGCCCAGACATCTAGTTTTATTAGCGCTAAAATCACTGTTTCATAAGCCAGAATCAACATACCTTGATCGTGCGGCAGCCCGACAATAAGCACATGTTGTGCAGATGTGGCGATGCCTCCGCCTTCTTCACCTCCCATTTCTCTGCAAATTGTCCAATCGCCGACTCCATCTCGTCGTCGATCTCAAGAAGCTCAAGATTACGCTTTCTGACGGCCTGCAACTCAGCCGCATCATCTGCGCAGCGTCTCCGCCAGTAATGAACTAGCGCATCCAAGCGCTTAACCCACTCATCGCGAGTGTTACGGTCATATGCCTGTAGACGAATGACAAGATCATTGTCAAGGGCCATCTCAAAAGTGCGATCGTCATCAAATTCCCTTGTTGCACCATCATCCTGAAGAGAGTCTTCCGGTTCAGGGTTGAAATCAACCGCAGGACCCTCTCCGATATTTGGATCCGCCGAGCTACTGCCCCATCGAATCCGACGTACTTCTCGAACCTTACAAAGGTCGATATAACCATCTGATTGGCTGATATTGTGAACCTTCCTCTGAACTTGAGCATAAGCCTCTTCATCATGCCGCTTGACATACTCCGGGTTTCCATTGGATAACCAGGCCACATCGCCCTCGCTGAGTGGATATGGATCAACATCGTAGGATATTGGGGCCTTTTTGAGAATATCCTGAGCAGAAGGAATTTCTGATTCATCGGTGGGTATGAGCTTCGGCGGTGGGGGAGGGAGAGCTTTGGCTGGCCTGCAGAAGAGTAAATGATGGTCTTCTGTATAGAAATAGAGGCGTTTGAAAAACATCTTGTTTCTGCGCTGGTGAATGCCCTTCTGGGATGTGAGACGAATAAGAAATCCTTCTAATGGCGGTGGCTCTTCCTCTTTCTCCTCCGAAAACAATGGGTTGGGAGGTTTCACCGAAGTCGGATAATGGTACCGAGGCCGAAGCTCAAGTTCATGAGAGGACTGCATCGCAATACAGCCGTACATATTCTCCTCATTTACTCCAAAGACCCACTCAAGGCGATCATAACGCTTCCAAGCCAAGCCCATTTTCTCTGTCTTGGACCACGCACCGAGTACCTCCGCCCATTCAGGCTGCCCTTCAAGCATGTCTAAACATCCTCGGATGATAGCCTTCGCCGCGAATTTCTCTTCTGCAGCGTGCTGAGTTAGGAGGGTTGTATGATGCTTGTCGGAATGTCCAAGACCCAAACGAGCCTCCAGCTGTTGAAAGGGGTTCTTGAAAATCAACGAGACATCAAGATCCGGGACGTTGATGGGCAGATTCTTTGGACGGCGCCAACCAAGTACCTGGCGAATGAAGGTATACCACTCAGCTGCATGTGCCGAGGATTTAGGCCGAATAATGTAAATCTTAGTACCGCGCCTCCGAGGGTGCGACACAACAATGGTCTTGTCAAGGGACGAATACAAATTGACCTGAGTATTCTTGTGGTTCAATCGAATCTCGTAGTATGGCGGAGTTCTGCTGCGCGGGTTCTGCACGTCGGGAATCACACGAGTGCGATACATCTGGAGAACGAAAGGCGCATTTTCGGCTGAGCTCTTGCGGCATACGACTAGGAATTCACGCCATTTATCAATAGTCCGTGTTTCCATGCGAAGGCTGTCGTTCTCGTTGTAATTTTCTGGTAATGCCTCTTTCAAAGTCTCCTCGACCAGGACTAGCATTCGTTCAGCTTTCACAATCTCCCCATCCTGTACTTTTCGTCGACGAGGTCGGGATGCAGATATTGTACCCTGGGTCTTGGCAATGCGGGAACGCAGCTTGTGTTGCTTGTCCATAATGTTGTCATCCAAGTTCATCTTAGCCATCTTCTTAGTAATTCTTCGTTGAATTTGTCGCTTTCCAATATCTTCTTCTTCCTCAGCATCTTGCTCGTCTTGGGGATCCTGATGTTGATGTTCTAATGTGAACCTGGATATGCCAGAAGCTTTGTTTCTCAGCTTCATTGAGCTTTTCCGACTTTTCAAACTTTTCAGGCCTTTCTTGGGTGGTTTATCTTTCGGGTTCTCTTTTTGCTTCTCCTTTTGCTTCCCCTTTTGCTTGTTTTTTAGGAGATAGGTGGTGGAGTCGGCATCACTTGGACCGGCAGAAGCAGCTGAAAGTAGAGGACTTGCGTTACCATTGCTAGTCCCAGGGACGCTCAAAGCCTGGGACCCCTGTGATTTTGGTCGGACATCAGGGACATCCAGCGTGAGCCCCTCCCTGGGTCGGACTGTTGAGATGGATGATCTGCCTGTATTCACTGAGCTAGCAATATTTGTTCGAGCAGTTACGAAGGATGACGAGGCTTCTCCATTATCATATACGCTATGATCTCTTCCACTTGCACGTGTGCTTGGTCGAGGAGTATCGTCGTCATCGTCACCAGTTTCTTCATCGCCACTAGGCTGTCCTTCTTCATCTATACTCTCTGTCTCGGTTGACAGTTCCTCCTCCGCAGGGTGCTCAATCTTATGGAGCTGATCAGCAGGAATGTCTGTGACCTCAGCTTCAGTTGTGGGGGCTTCTTCGTCTTCGATTGGCTCCTCATTGGTGTGAGTGAAAGTAAGAGCGACATTGTCTACCGCAGGTTGGTCTGATTCATCGGCTTGATCAATGTTGTGCTGTTGGTTGTAGTGAGAAGTGACAGGGTCTATGGAGAAGGACAACGTCTGAGAGGTGTAGTTCTTGAAGCGGAGCCTCGACCGAAACCAGGACTTTCGGTGTCCGTGAAGCCAACCCTCTGGAATTGGACCGATGAAGAATCGACGGCTTGTCATATGTAAATGGTGGGCAGAGCCATGCCGCTATTTGTGATAGGTCGTCCCGTCAGTCTGGGACGGGGGCAAAAGGGGGTGGACCGCAGATCAAACGTACCAGCTTCTGGTCAGTATAGGACCCGACCTGTAAGCCCTTGTAATGGTCGTTGTAGGCAGGGCCACAAGGGCCAGGTTCAGGGCCCTGGTCTTCTGGCGGAGTGCTCATGACTCCTGTGTGCCGCCCGCCGGGGGGATGGTTTGAGAGACTCTGCAGGACATGAAGAACAGAGGTTCATGCAGAGCCAATTGAGTCGAGGATCGACAGAAGGATAACCAACTCCGATACGCGATCGGGGAATCTCGATGGGACGTTTCCTGATGACGTTTAGCGTCGAGCTACCCGCGCAAACAGCACAAAGCAGACAAACAGCGCAAACAGGGTGGGGTCAGCTGCGTGGCCCGCAGAAGCGGTGAGAGTGACAGCGGGACAGCTGTTGATAGTGGCAGCCCCCCCCGTGGGAGCTTTCCTACTGCTTCGTTCTCCCAGAATTCCAATTCCCTACAGCAATCATGGTCCAAATCCCCGAAGGCGGCACTTTCTTTGACACCATCCAGCGGTCCTTTGCGGATGTGCATTTTGATGCCGCTAACGACAATGCCATCCCTACTGCCGAGTTCCTAGAGGCTGCTTCTTCCTTGGTCACTCTATTCGGTATGTTCTGAGCTGTACTGCATGTGCAAGAGAGATAGAGCTAATATTTGGAACTCTGTAGATATCCTTGGCTCTGTCGCTTTCACCCCTGTCAAGAACGATCTGCTGGGCAACATCAAGGTCCGCTTCCTCCCCACTTCCCTCATGCTCCTCTAACCCCTCCTTACGGGCCACATTGTAAACAATGTTTCTGATCGATACAGCAGAAAGTGCAAACCCGCCTGGATGAAGCCCCCGAAGAATCTCGCACCTTGCAGGAGCTTGTGTTGAACGAATTGAAGACCAAGAAGCACACCGCTACTGAGGGTCTGGTCTGGCTGGTCCGGTAGGCTGCTCCGCCTCCCCCCTGGATTTTATTTTCAACATTTTGAACAATTGTCCAGTCTTTTGATCAGAATGACTAACCTCTTCATTTCTTAATACACAGTGGCCTTGACTTCACTGCCCAGGCTCTTCGCCACAACATCAACAACGCCGCCGCCGAGCTGTCTGTTTCCTTCAAGGATGCCTACGGCGGTACCCTCAAGCCACACCACTCCTTCCTTGTGAAGCCTGTTTTCTCTGCTGCCATGTCGGCTACTCCTTACCGTGCCGACTTCTACAACAAGCTCGGTGATGACAACGCCAAGGTTACCTCTGAGTTGGATAAGGAGATTGCCGCACTCGAGAAGAACGTGGCTATTCTGAAGACGTTCCAGGCCCGCAAGGATGCTCAATGGTAATGGAGATACAGCCGGACATCTGAAGACGTTATCGGAGACGACGACACGCAATTTTGATATGTAAATATTGACTGTGTCCTTTTGAGGCGCATTGAAGCTCTTCGATACAGCGAATCAGCAATTGGATTTACCGGTGGATGTGCAACCATCATTCAAAAGAAATCATATTTGACACTGCGCATTTCCATTTTGTGCTATTGGAAAGTAAAACACTCGGCGACATGCCTAGAAGGAACGTTAAGAACACAGCCAAGCCTTAGCCAAGATTTACCTGCCACGTTGAGCAGGCGCACTCGTATAGCCTTTTGGGGCATTCCAAGAGCCAGATAGTCATCCTCAGAATGGATTTGGCCTGAATGCATGCAGAGAACACATTAAAACGCGTCATCTGATTCAAACGCACACTAAGAAAGGTTCTTGGAAAGATCCTTTGGCTAGCAAGTAGAAGGCATTATCAGTGTCGATCGAGTGAGATAGGAAGTTTCAGCTGATAACGATTATTCTCTTATCACTTTATCAGTGAATAGAAACCCGAAGATGCATGTTCAAAAATATCGAGGGGTGATCATCTTTTATTTTGTCTTTTTTGGCAACACTCAACACTGCTCTCATGATGTAAGATTACTGATAACACACCCGGGTGATCTACACTGACGCTATAGGCTTTATGGTAATTGTTCTGCTGTCCATCGTGTTTGAAGTGGAGAATAAAATTGCTATGGCCAGAAAACATTTAACGCTGCGGGATATTCATTCAACCGGAGAGAAAAGAATAAGGGCTTCTTAGCTTAAATTTCACATACCAAGAATTCTCATACTCACGATTATCAGTCGAGCCTTCGCTATCTATGCTGAAAGCACCATAAATCATCACCTTGGCTTGCGAAATACGGTCCAAGTGCGGCTTTGCGAGCTGACACAAGCCGATCTCAACGCCATCATTCAACGCTAATGCTTCTTTGGTTATATGTGAGGAGTTGCATCGCAGAGATCTCGAATACGTTCAGCCACTTTCTTTCTGCGAACTTCTCACCTGCAGGTAGACGTTTGCACCGCGAAAATTGGCGGCGGAGTCCCGAGTACCTCGACAATCTTTGCCTATAACGGGCCATGAAGATCAATTGAGTGCGTTTAGACTGACTCGGCGATCAGGGCACGCTGAGCTCGCAGTTTTCTTAAGCGACTCGCAGTAGCAACGGTCTCCGACTCCTCTGCGACCAGCGACTCCTGAAGGGGACTAGTGTCGTCGGGCTAAATGCTGCGCGGCGATGATCGCAGGCGGTTGCTCCACTTAGTTAACGTTGCATGCATATCTTTGGCAGGGACGCCCAATCACTATTGGGGGTTCAGGCTTGTTCTGGTCATTGTTGCCGGGGTCACCGATGGTGAGGCCCGTGGGCTGCCTAAAAGAACACTATGGGGCGTATTTGAAACCCTTTCTCAATATATATGGTGGTGAGTTAGGGTTCATTTGGACATAGACCCGAGGGGACCGGACATCTAAGCAAATGGACGAATAAGATGCATTGAATAACTGCTTTAGCCTAGTAGATAACGCAGGATTCAAGGGACCATGTAGCATTTCCCCTCATTTCTATACGTGCAGCATAAAGAGAGTTTCCTGGGGAATTCTACTTTCGTGCTAGTCGGACTAGCGATAGTGCTTCGCCAGAATCTTATCATCGTCCATATGGTTAGCACCAAGTAGCCCCGCCGGCTCCATCTGCCGATCAAAGAACGGGGTCCGCCACATGCTCCTTCGAGTCTTACTCAAGCGCATATAATATCTTTCTCGAACCCCGGTTGTTCGATGGAGCAAGCAGCCGCTTCACTTACGACTGCGGAAACAGCGCCGGCAGGCCGAGCAGCGTTTCCACGATTAACGAACGCTTCTGCCATCTGAGAGGAACCCATCTGCATACCAACATTCAATCGTGTCTAGTCTAAGACATTGTCATCATACAATATCATCCAATAGGGTGGTGATATCGCGCCTATGATTGAGGGACCCGAGATTAAGATGTACCCACTGGAGGGGAGAAGTCTGGCAATATTTGTCGTCTCTACAGTATCTCTCAGCCTTTCCTTGATCTCGGTATGTCTGAGAAGCTTTGTCAGACTCAAGATTGTAAAAGCTTTTGGATGGGATGATGCGCTGATGGTAGTTGCAATGGTGAGCATGAAACATCTTTGCATCCGATGCTTCGAATACTAGTCTGAAATTTGCTCTTTTTTAGCTGCTAAACATCTTTTTTGCAATCTGTGGCATGACCGGATCTTTGGTAGGTATCGGCCAAAGGATGCATGTCCTTATCGAGCGACACTCGGTGGAAACCGCCATGTTTGTATGATATGATATTCATTGCCCTTTTCAGTGACATGCTAACATGGCATTATCATAGTGGTGGTGGCTTGGTCAAACAAGTTATATATGGGTTTGTGGCATAACCAAAATATCCATCGCCCTCGCTTTGCTGAGACTCACCGTCTCACGGTTGCACCGCACAGTTTTGTGGACTGTGATTTTGGGGACCTCGGCAATCAGCATCACTTTTTGGGCAATGATGACTTTGCAATGTCAACCAGTCTCCTTTTTCTGGAGACGAGTGGAGCTCTTTATGCATCCAGGCTCTGTTCATGGTAAATGTATGGATCTTGATAGTATTGTCACTGTGGGATACCTGTATAGTGTCTCTGCCACGATCGGAGACCTGACACTGGGCATCCTGCCGATTTTCTTAGTCAAGGACTTGAAGATGAGCTTCAGAAGCAAAGCTGCCTTGATGGCTATTCTAAGCATGGGGTGCATGTAAGCTTACATGAATTCCTCCGGTGAAATACATACTAACATAGCTCAGTGCTGGAGGAGCGGTCATCATTCGCATGCCGTATATTCATGACTACAGATCTCATGATTTCCTCTGTAGGTCTTTGATCCGAATTTGTTTTTTCTGCAGCACTAATCATTCTTGACCCTAAAGACGATACCGCAAATATCTCAATCTGGTCTAATGTCGAAGCCGGACTGGGTATAACAGCAGGAAGCCTTGTGACACTTCGGCCACTGTTCCGCTGGATGCGCGATCCTGAGCTTGTGACTGCCACATACCAGCGCGCCACCAGTTGGCCTGTCTCTCCAAATATCAGCCCTCGGTGCTCAGACCTGTCGGCTCCTAAGAACTGGCGATCGGATATGGTCTCTCAGCCTAAACCCACAGTTGTAACCACAATCCAGGGTACACGCCATCAAAGATGGAACAGTAGTCAAGAGAGGTTCTACTATAAACGTGATAGTGTCTTTGATGGAGTAAATGTAGAGAAATCCTTTTATATTGCCGAGGATGATGCTTAGCTAGCTAATGATGACGAATGCTTTGAATTTGAAATACTAAATAATCTCGGGTCATTTTGGCGGTCTTAGAAGTCCCTTCTTATAACATCAGATAGGAAATAAGATTTCTCAAGACAGCATTAATGGCCTTAGGTAGATGTTTCCGACCGTGTTCTTGAAAACAAGGCTTGGATAGACTGCTTCATTGCTAGACATGCAGGCCATCGTCGAGAACATTGCTCCAAGAAGAGAAGACAGTTACTATATGCCTCACAGTCTTCACCATTCATTTGAAAATCTGTTCGCTCCGTAAGGGCTAAGTTATCTCCCTGACAGCGAAAAACAATAGCTTGACAAGCTTTATATGCCCATTGCGGACTTAAAAAGGTCCTTATGTACGCCTTTTTCATATATGTGAATAAAAGGCGACGGGCGACCGCTTTGTCTTCGGGTTTCATAAGTAGCTTTGTTTCGTATGCGAGGGCAATAATGTTGACATTTTGTCCTCTTGATTGCTGCTCGATGAGATTTGTCAGGCTGTTGACCTGTTGTAACAGCGTAGCTACAGCCTCAGTACCATCCGAATTGGCACGAAATTTGGATTGAATGCTGTAAAGAACATAGATCATACTTTGAGGATAAGCTGGATCAGGCTTATCGAGATGTACCTAGAGACAAAATGTCAGATCTCATGTTAATCTGGTTTGATGGAATGGTTTGGTTTTATTCACAAAAGCAGGTAATAACGTCGGGCGGTCAAGTGTCGCGCAGAGTTTATTTTCTAAGCAAAATATTGACGTATAGAGTTGATTGGTCTCATCGCACTGTCTTTTAGTCTCTGTATTTTCGGCACTCTGGCTCAGCTCTATAGCGAGGCGAGAGGCAAGGCCAATTAGCTGTCCGAAGTTCCCCTCGCGAGGGTTAAATAGGCAGTTCAATGCAGCCAGACTTATCAGGCGGAGAGTTGTGATGTTCGTTTCTGTCGTTATTTGAGAAATAGATGCAAAAGCTCGACGTTGACATTGATTTGCCAATGTAAGGAAAGCATGTCGTTGGGACTCCGTAGAAAGGTGATCCAGAGCGTGATGACTGGAGATTGAATAAATCATGTCCAATAAAACTCTCTCATTTTGTGTCAAGTCTAATACATGATCATTGTATGACAAAGTGCGCAGGAGGAATGGCGTAGAATCTTCTATCATGGGGAAAAGAGGATGAAAGTCTGTGAAGTAAATACCCATAAGATATGTGTGAATCTCCTGGGTAATCGCGCAAGACTCCAGTGCCTGGGGAGGTAATATTGGAGGAATTGATGACGCCTCAGCTGCAAAAGAGCTTTTATCAAAACTCGATTGTGCCAAACAGGAAAGATTTCCAACGTATCTTCGTACCGCAGGACTGGGGTCTCCAATCAATCCCGCCGAAGAATCCAAAGTATGATATTGTATACCAGACAAACTCCTTCCTAAGCCGGCTGAATATGGCTCTGTTCGACAAAGGCGTTCTACCAGAGATTGAACGTAGCTTTATTGGTCACTCAAATTGAGCTTTTCATAGAAGGTCATAGTCTTCAGATACACTTACGATCTTGATATGGATTTGCGAAGATGGTTGTCATAGAAGATACAATCTTCTCCAGCTTTGGAACAATTCTGGCATGAAGGAAGACGTATGTCACATCTGCGCCTGTTATTTCTACATCGATGACATGCAGGCAAAGAGCGGAGAAGTTCATCAAGATCCTGAGGGCTTGCTGTGTCAGTCATTGTTTAGCCGCCCAGTGAGACCCGTAGCAACTTTTCATGAAAGCAAGACCGAGACCGCTCCTCGTCTCGAGTAAGCACAACACATCTTAATCAGCAGCCCGTATTTTGTTAGCGCTGCACGGCCTGCTACAACCACCGTGATTGGGGCGATAACAAGAGCTTACGGCGGGAAGAAAGCCACCCTCGGTTCTGATAGCCCCAAGTCTCTTCCCGCCAGAACTCCATGACACCAGAGTGCCGGATTATCGAAAGGATACACAAGATGAAATGCCACAGATCTAATTTCGAGATTTGAGAATAACTTGCACTGTAGTCCGATCATGCATCTCTAACATTGAGAAGCCAGGAGAGATGCGAGTGCGCCGAAGAGCCATAGCATGCGCAAGATGCCGAGCGCGCAAAATATCCGTAAGTTTCTCGAGCTCTTCTGTTGGGATATCTGAAAATAACAATAGAATAGTGCGATGCTCTCTCACCAAGCTGTTCAAGGTGCTTAAATGCAGGTGTGCCTTGCGAAGCGTCTGGTACCTATGGGCAGTCCACAGTCCCTCGTTCAATTGTGGCATTCTTGGAAAGTGAGATCAACAAATCTGAAAGGCCTTTCACACGCGATCGCAATGAATGTCCGAATTGGACAGTTGCGGACGAGGTACTTGACGATATAACACCCCCGTTTTTGGGGCTTACGCTTATCACTCCTTTGATACCAAGTGTTGTCTCTGCCAGCCAGCCTCCCACTGTAACAGCAAACGAGAAGGGAAAAGAGGGCATTCCAATTAGGGACGTCAGTGCTAGGCCGCTTGCATCAATTCCGAACCCCACAGCACACTTTCTCCTGGATACATACATGAAAAGAATTATCACACAGTGCCCCATTTTCCGTCCAAACGAGGTTACGACCTGTTTCGACTACGTATTCAATGATTCACACTTCAATTCGACTTCAAATGACGAATTTAATGAATATCGCGTGATATATGTGCTCAGCTTGGTGATGGCCATCTCTTTGACCACTGCAGCTCGTGCTCAACAAGCACAAGCTAATACAATTGCAAATGGCTTATTCAAGGGAGCAATGAACTACATCAGCAATGTTTGCACAAATAACATTGCAGGTCTACAAGCTTTGCTTCTGTTGTTGGAATATGCCAAGTTAGACCCGACCGCTGCAAATGTGTGGCAATTGTCTGGATTCACTTCGCAGGCTTGCATTGATCTCGGATTGCACCAAGAAGATCCCACCCACAAACCTCTGGATACAGAATTATTGGATATTAGACGTCGACTCTTCTGGTGTACATATGAGATGGACATAGCTGTTTCGGCCGCCCTTCTCCGGCCATCTTACTTTTATCATTTGCCGATCAACGTTCCATTCCCCGTCGAGAATGAATCAATAAGTGAGCTGGAATTAATCTCAACGCATTTCCCGGCTCAAAGAATCTGGACATTCAGACAGATTGAAGCAGAAATAATGTCAACCCTATTTCACTTTCAGGACGAGCCTCAAGAATTAGCTTCTCTCCTTGACTGGCAAGAGGAGACTGAAAGAAGAATCGATTCGTGGCGCCAGGAGATTTACTACTCGGCGACTTCTGAAACTGACCCCCGAAAAACTCATCTATGGGAGGAATTGTGCATCTATGCTGATATTGGCCAGAATGTTCTCCTGGTTAGCTTGTTTCGTCCAAGCCCACGCATCAAAAACCCGAGCAGTGATATTCTCATGAAAGCTTTTGCAGCCAGTGTTGGCGTTTCAAATGGTTATTTGAAGCAAGCAAACCTTGGTTTCGGCAACAGCAAATACGTCTTTCATCCATGTAACCACGCATTTTCTGCCGCCATTGTTTTCATGCATGTGCTCCAGAGATGCAAAGAAATTGTCGCATCTACATTTAGCCTAAGTGAGGTCACGTCATCCGCAGCGAGCTTCTCGGTCCTATTTGACACTATTGCAGAGAGATGGCCCGCCGCGCTGAGGTATCGAGATGAAGTTGAAAAATTGATGATACCAGCCAAAAGAGATTACATCGAATATACCATGCAGAGCACAGCTGCTTTGCCACAAGGGTCATTTGCGGACCAGATACCGAATTATGAACACGGAACTGATCCGAGCAGCACTTCTGCATGGCAAATAATGAATACCGATTTTGGCTCCTTTACAATGCCAGATTTATGGGATTACCAGAGCCCCGAATTCACATTTCCATCACCAATAGATTGGAATGCTGAGTTTGACCTCGAGATGAGTGGGATTTAGATCTGGTAAAAACATTTTCGACATTTTCTCGTACTGTGAAGCCATGTACTACACGTCTAGGTACAACATGTCTCCAGTGCCATATTTCATGGGCCTTCCTTCTCTCACTACCGCGACTTTTTTTCTCAAATCAAACTTGATGTTAAATAATGTTGTGATCCCGTCATCATCCACTGCACGATTGATTCCGACAGGATGGTTCGACTCATCCTCAAAAAACTCGCCGAATATTCCCCAAGAAACTTGACTTGCTTGAAGAACATTCTTGGTCATGGTTTCGAAGCGTACTGGGGAATCTTCTAGCCACTTTGGCTCTTGGGTATCTGGATGGACCATCAAAAGGTGATTGGAATGGGCCAAAAATCCATCGTCATTCACAGGTACCCTGGCAAACGTTTTAGAAGTGAACTCAAGCCCGATCGCAGTTTCAGCGTCGCCGATGAGAAAATGACCTGAGCTAGCCATGCCAATTTTTTCCAATGAGGCTACCGCCTCCTCTGCTGATGTACTCTCCAGTACTAGCCTTAGGCCGATATGACACGGTATTTGATTTTTGTTGACTCCGTGGACACGGATAGCGTTGAAGCACGTTGCCACTCCGCATGAATTGAGTCCAATTTTGCCAATAATGCCTGCTTCAGTTACCATGTTGATTGTCGGCTTCCCATTTTGAAGGATCTTCACATTGACGATATTCGCTCCTTGTTCTTCCATCCACTGCTATCTTGTAAGGAGAAGCGCACGAAAAAGTAATATGATTGTACTTACATCCCAGTTCTGACCCATGTATGTGTAGTTTTCGTCTCGGCAAAAGAGACTTGTACACCCATCGCTGAATTGCCCGAAGACAATTTCTGATCTCACATTCATCGCAACTATGTCGAGAAGATCACGCTCTGATCCTTCGGCAATGCCTGATATAATTTAGGGTCCCAAAACAATAGAAACAGTGGAAATATGCTGTACCTTGAAGCTCTTCATAGTATTGAGGCCACCTTGATTCAATCACACTAGTAAAGTCACTGGCTAGTGTTTTGACTTCGCGCCAGTCGAGGCTACTCTTTTTCCTGAATAGAGATGCATAGAAATCGATCCCATGCTGTATCTCATCCTTAGCTTCAGTGCCATGGGTGAAACCGATCTGACCGAACTCATACGTTAACAAAGCACGGCAGTCTCTGGGAGCTTGACGTACCTGATGTGGTGAGCCTGAGCAGTGAATTTGCTTCATTGTTTGAGAAATCTCGATCTGAAAAGCCTCAGAGAACTTTAGAACTTAATTTAGATACGAATAATGGCTCAGCTACGTACATATAGATACGGTACACATATAAAATAGGAATTAATTTAGACAATGTTTCAAATCAGTACATCCTCGACAAAAGAGCGCTTCGCCGTGGATGAGATACGGTTGAGAACGGTTATCAAGAGTGGGGTAGATTACCGGAGTTGAGCGCAGATAACTTCTCTAGGGCGAGAACTTTACGACTTTACCCCTCATCTTCGGCCGTTGAATACTAACGCTCGCATCACCGAGCGGGTAATAATAACATGAAGCGGATACGTTAGATATTTTCTTAGTAATAATTTCCGATTTTGTCTCCGTATCTAAGCCAAGCGGATGACCTACGCATATAAATAATTTGGTTGAGAGTTGGTCACTCTTGATTATATTTCTGTGGTCGAATCCTTATTATCATAAAGAACTTGAAATATCGTATCCAAATCTTTTATTACGAAAAGGCATCAGTGAAAAAAACAATGGTCAAGCGCGTGCTGGTCGGATACGGCATTGACGTTGATGCAGTGAGCGGTTGGTATGTCCCATGATATTCTCCACAGGCCTTCAGAGACTAGGCCATAGAGGAAGATTCTAAATATCTGATATAGGATCAACACTTCAACAGGCGCTCCTGCTGACGGTACAAATGTCTCGCGAGGAATTTTTGGGGCCACTGTTGGGATCGACCGCGTGTTGAAACTGCTAAAGAAGTATGACATCAAAGCGACATGGTTTGTTCCAGGTCATTCAATGGATTCATTCCCAAGTCAACTCAAGAAAGTTCATGATGCAGGCCATGAAATGTTCGTGTTTCCATCTTACTTGGGTGCTCCTTTGATCGTGATGAGCTAATTGCAGTAGTGGACTCCATGGATATTGTCACGAGCATATGGCATCACTTAGCGAGCAACAGGAGTGCGATGTCATGGCAAAGTCAATCGAGGTCTTGACTACACACACCGGTAAAAAGCCCAGAGGCTTTACTGCTCCTTCGTGGAAAACTTCAAAATCAACAATTAAAATTCTGGAAGATCATGGGATCGTGAGTCTAGGCGCAAGATCTACTGCTTTTGTTTCAAACGAGCTGGTAGCTAATGTTCAAATTAGATCTACGATCACTCTTTCATGCATCATGATTGTCAGCCATACTATGTACCAAACGGCGACGTAAGCTGGGTTGAAACCAACGTGACTAACGAAGCCTCGACATGGATGCAGCCTATGTCCAAATTGACCCCAAGCAAGATTGTCGAAATTCCAGCAAGCTGGCATCTTGATGATTGGCCTCCATTTACAGTCAACTTCTCGAACCCAAGCGCACAAGGCTTTGTTGACCCGGATGTGATTGAAAGGTTGTGGAAAAGTCAGTTTGACTTCTTCTATCGCGAGAATGATACTTTCATATTCCCCATCACAATTCATCCTCAAGTTAGTGGAAAGTCACAAGTCATACTCATGCATGAGAGACTTATTGAATACATCAACTCTCATGATGGTGTTGAATGGGTAACTATGGAACAAATGGTCGAAGAATTCAAATCCGGAAAGATCCCGGGTGCTGTGGTTGAGGGTGGTGTCTAAGCGCAGTTGCTGGGAATAGTTTTTAGCCTTATCAATGCTACTTTGATCGCCCATCATCTACCTATTCATCGCATAAAATGTAAATTGTACATGAGTATATTGTTAAGATCCTAATCATCTTCAAAGACTTCAGTTCGGTCTCAAGCTTAAGAATCTCATTTAAACCATATACGCTATCTCCGTCGAAAAAAGATAGGAAATGAAGATGACTTCAGTGAGTTGATCATCAGATGCGCCAAGAAGTAAAAAATTACTAGTGCTTATCCTCCCCGCGTTTTTTTCCAACGGAGATGAGCGCAATCTTAAATCGATAAGCTGAACGGAGATGCGCGCAGATAAGCCCTATCCGAAGCCTTCACAGCAGCGGAAATAAGCGCAATAGCCGGGACCCGGAGCTTCTTCCTTCGTCAGTTTATCATTTGCTTAATCATTGGCTAAACAGGACTTGCGATAGGCTGTCCCAATGTGCCAATCAATATAACCTTGGCTATGTGTCATTTGTGGCCGGAATTCACCTTGCACTCTGCGCTTCATTGTGAGCTAAGCTTACGGAGTGATAGAATCGACCTCGCATGAAAATCAGCATGCCTCGCTATTATGAGCGGAGCGTAAAGCTTCCGTTTCTCCCTGAGTTGCGGCTTAACTCTCCATTTTGGCAAAAGTGGGTTCACATAAATTGAGTTATCAAAGGAAATTGTTTGGCTAACCGCTGTAATCAACATAGTGTACTGATAGGATGCTTGGTTGGAGTTACAGCCGGCCTCTATGTTGCCCTCAATCTCCTCGGGGCTGGGGGTGGCAAGCCAAACTCGGCCCAGTTAGTACAAATTGTCAATGCAACTCTTTGCGCAGTCTGGTTCTTCTCGGCTTGCTTTGGAGGCTCAATTCTTAACACATTTGGTCCCGCAATTACTGGTTGCCTAGGTGTGCTTGGATACATTGTATACGTGGGGAGCCTGATGTATTTCGACCACACCGGAAGGACTGGCTTTCCCATCTTTGCTGGAGTGGCAATTGGTTGCTCATCGGGACTCATCTTCGTTACAATGGGTTCGATCGCTATGTCCTACTCCGAAGAAAACGATAGAGGAACTTACATTACAATTTCGACGAATCTTCAGGCCTTGGGCTCAATTATTGGAGGAATTATTCCCTTGATTATCAACAAAGATGCGGTATGCTGGTAATTCAGTCAATACTAGGAGCTGTATGTGCTAACTTTTCTATTCAGAGCGAAAGCACTGGAGTTCCTTCTGCTGTATACATTGTTTTCATGGTTATGATGGGATGCGGGGCTTGTACCTCATTCTTCTTAATGCCCCCTTCTCGCGTTGTAAGAGATGATGGTACTCCTGTGACAGTGGTGAAGTCACGAGGAATCTTGGAGGAATTGAAAGCAAATCTGGAGATTTTTCGCGATTGGAAACTGATGATAATGGTGAGCCCCTCGGGACTAATTGCACAAGACATTAATTCTTACTGACGTATGTAGGTCCCTGCATTCATCCCAGCTGAATGTTTTCTTGTCTATGGCGGGTCAGTAAATTCGTATCGCAGTAATTTGCGAACACGATGTTTGCTATCTTTTATTGCTGTCGTCTTTCAAGTTCCTTGTGGATTTTTATTACAGAGTGTGCTTGATAGCAAGGCCTGGAAGCGACGCACTCGAGCTTACATTGGATTGGCAATGGTCGGAATACCTCTGATGGCTGCCTGGATTTGGGAAATAATCCGGGTTAAAGACTACGATCGTGCAAATCCTCCATCTCCTGCCTTGAATTGGACAGATGCAGAATTTTGGCCTATATGTGCTCTTTTTATTCTTAACTGGGTTACTGGTTCCTTGTGGCAGTATGTTGTTCTATACTTCCTTGGGGCACTTTCGAATTCTCCTCGGAAGCTAGCAAACTATGCTGTGAGTACCTTTCAAAGTCTCTATCAAGTCTCTTATCTATCATGCTAATTCTTTTGTAGGGCGTCTTTCGTGGGTTTCTCGCTGCTGGTGAGGCAATTTGCTTTGGTGTGGATTCCATCGAGGTTCCATTCATCAAGGAAGCTGCTGTTATTTTTGCATTTTACGCCTGTGGAGTGCTCATATTTGCTTACATCGCAACGTTCCACATTAAGGAAACCGAATACTTTAATGGTGAAGAGGACGTCGTTATTCCGAAGCATGTCCTTTCAGAGCATGCGCATGAAGGGCAAGCTGATGAGAAGCTGCGTGACATGAAAGTGCCCAATGCCGAAGACAAAGAAAGCTCTGTATCTGTTTGAATGTCTATAAATTTCATTTGAGATACTCCATGTACAGGTTTCGTCGTTCAAGGCCCAAGGTAGTTTGTATAAGACAGTAACTTGATCGGCGGAATGGTTGACAGGGGTTCGTGAATAAATAATTGGCTGTCACTTTTCACACATTGGAAGCACATAAAAGACAATAATGAGAAAATATTCACGATATTCATCAGGTTTATTTTGGCAATGCGACGAAAATTATTTTCTATTCGCGAATTATCTTCTCTAGGTAGTTCAGCCAATTTTCCCCGAGTACTTTAATCATCTTTTCCTTGGGCCAGCCTGCCCTCGCCATTGCTTTAGCCAATTCAGGGCGATCCTTGAGAGGCCCGAGTGGCTTCACAACCTTTTGGCTACCCCATGGTGTTAAGCGGCGAGAATAGCCTTTATCCAAGTTGCACCATGCCATGAAATCGCTTGGTCGTGCATGGCCCTCGCTCGCATCCGATCCAATGCCTACCAAATCTTCGCCGATCAGGCTGATCACATAATCCACTGCAGCAACATAGTCATCGATAGTGGAATCATTGCCTTTCTGCATATGTGGTCCAAACTGACTAAGGCCAACGAAGCCACCTTTGTTCCCAATTAAACGAATGAGATGATCCGACTTGTTGCGTGGGTGATCCAGAAGACCTCCAGGTAGGACGTGACTGAAGCAAGGAGGCTTTGAGGCGTATTCGATAACATCCTCACTTGTTACAGGCCCGACGTGCGACAAATCCACTACCATGCCCAGCTGAGCCATTTCGTCAATCACTTGCCTTCCGAATCCAGTCAACCCAGAATCGCGGAGCTCGGTATAACCAGCACCGGAGTAGTTTTGGGTGTTATATGTGAGCTGCATTTTGCGGACACCCAGGTCACGAAATACTCGGAGGTAGTCGAGCTGATCCTCGATACCTGCAGTGTTCTGCCATGAAAGTAACACGGCCGTCTTTCCGTCGCGCTTGGCTTGTCGGATATCGCGAACGGTATGCGCTTGTACGATAAGATCGGAGTGCTCCTCAAACCATTTCTTCCATTGCACTACATTGGCAATTGCTCCGCGGAATCCTTCCCAAATTCCACATGTGCACGAAACGGCTGTAATGCCGCCTTCATGCCACGCCTCGAAGATCTCGCGAGACCAATTGGCGATATTTAGTCCGTCGAAATGAATAGTCGAGCGGTAGATCTCGAGGGCTTCGGTTTCAGAGACCATTATGAAGATAGCGTGAAGTTCCAAATGGCAGATTGAATGCCAGGATTATTAAAAGGCTAAATACGATTTGACACTAGCTCTAAGATAGCTCTGTATGCCGCGGCCAACTTCCGATGGGTATTTCCACTTATGGTGTAGAATGGCGTGCTTGGCCCGCATGGAGTAGAACACTTATCAAAAGCGCGCTATCTTCCCGACTGTTTTACCCTTTCCACCGAGCCAGCATGAAGGGTTCTACACATCGGTTCAGGATCCATCGCGAGGATCCATTGGGAGCCGATGCCCTAGCTCGTCGAAATAGTGGTGCTAGCCCTCCGACTCCTACTGCGGGCTCATCCAACGGCCGACGTGCGTCTACTCTACCGGCTTGCCGACGATGTCGGCATCACAAAAAGCGGTGCACCAGAACCGCAGAGGGCCCATGTAAGCACTGTCTGGCTTCATGGCTTCCTTGCTCACTCATGGAGCGGGATCAAAGTCCAACATCGCGTGAGCGAGAGCTGCGCTTGCGCATTGACTGGCTTAGCGGGCTCATTGACCAAACTCTACCCGCGGGCCGCCCTTCAATCGAGTCTGTAGAGACTGGTGGGAATTTGCGATTGCAGTTGCAAACGCAATCATTGGAGTCACCTGTTGCAAATATCATGACAGAGAGTCTAAATTTCCATGTACAGAACGGATCTCTAAATTCTGACGAAGTAAATACAGGGAAAGCCATTTCCGTCTCAGGCGGGCGCAAATGCTTACAAGCTTACTTTCGACATGTACACCGAGCCTACCCCTTTATAGACAGTGAAATTGCTCTACATGACTATGAGAAGTTATGTCAGGAGTGTGCACTAGACGGCTATCTTGGTCGCTCGGTGATTTCAAGCCGCCTACATATGATTATAGCTATTGGTTTCACCACTTTGCAACGTGCCGGGGACCTCCAAGATGTTGGAGAAAAGGCGTTTGAACCATCGCTACAAGATGTTCTTTGCGAATGCCTACGTCATATCAATGAAGAATCAGCAGGTACGTTGCTTCTGCTAGGTTTGTATCTGCTTTTTAAGCCTAGCGACCTGGATCCAAGGGCTATCGTGGGTATCATTGCTCGCCATGCTCTTGCCATCGGGCTATTTGCGGAGCCGCCAAATGCAGAGGATACTCTGCTTCGGGCCCTGGAGTTTCGACGCCGCTTGAGTTGGTCTATCTATGTCTTCGATCGCATGATTAGCATATCTTACGGCTTACCCTTCGGATTTACCAACGAAACAATGCAAGTTCCGCTGCCCAGCATCATGATCCATGAATATGCGTCCGAAGAAGGGCACCAATATACAATAGCGCTGCAGGTCAGCCGTCATGTCATATCTCTCCGCCAACTGGAGACGCGTATCGTTAACTCTATTTATAATAAATCCTCTTCTCTACCATCTCAAGAATTACGCCGCCAAATCGAGGATTGGTATACGCAAGGCTGTCTCTTGTCAAGCTCAGCGTTATGGGAACAAGATCAACTCCCTTTTCATACTACCATCACTTGGCTGAATGTTCGTTATCAAAATTTGATCCTCCTATTATATACCCCTGCTCATGGCGATGCCGCCGCTGAGGATAATTTGCCAAAATTACAAGCTGCTGCGCAGCAATATGTTCAACTCAGCCTTATCCTTCACGAACATCGCCACTTGCCAATGAATTGGGTTACACTGTGCCGCTTACTCTCACTGTCCGCTATCTTTCTTTACTGCATAGGTCGATGGTCTTCAGCCCTTGGAGAGATCCCCGAGATTGGCCTCCTTGCATCATTACTTGAGCTATTTCCTCCTTCGTGGGAAGCTGCACATGAGGCATCAAAAATTGTCCGACGGCTGACTGACGCGATTGCCGCGCAGAAGAATCCCCTCGTATCTCTTGGTCATGGTCAATCGCCAGATTCTGCACTCTTGAGCTCGACCAGTATTGATATTGGGTTGGAGTTACAAAATATAAAGAAAGATCTGGTGGAAGTGCTACGCAAGGCGCTTGGTGATGCCAGCTTCTATATCTGGCCGCTCAGATCCAAAGTCGTGGAAAGGATGATACCGCAGCAATTTATCACAGGCAACCCATTGCACAATGTCTTGCCCAGTGGGCTACCCGGATCAAATCTCAATGTACCAAATCACAATACGGTCACACCTGGCCACGGAGAGATACTCGCGAACAATCCATTAGATACACAATGGGTGAATTTACTGGGTGGCCTTGGCTCAGATATGCTTTGAGCAGCAATTTCTGCATCGTATGATTTCATATATTGTACTTATGAGAATTTTGGAATAGATTATTACAAGTGGGCTCTATCGCCTTCAGTTACCTTCTCCAAGTCTGCCTCAAAATCAAAACCTAGCTCCTCGAGCGTAGTAATCTGGCTTCTCTGATTTCCAAGAGCTTGAGATGCCTGCTTGATAAGCGGGAACCTCTCGCGAGTCCACCTCTCTTTCTCTCCCCAGTAGGTAGGCTCTTTACCCTTCCCGTCGTTCTCAAGCCCATCGCGTCTTTCTGCTCCAGCGCTCAAATCATGGAGAGAGTTAATATAGTCTGCATCAAGTGGAAAAGGGAGAGTATTAAAGCTCTGGCCGTCTCCTCGGATCTCAGTCCACTCTGTAATCCACTTCTCCATTTCCGACTTTGATGGGAGGGTCAAGCGCCCCGAGAACACCCGCGCGATCCATGCACCTTGAGCCTGTGTGAATGGAAATGGTACAATGCGCTGTGGAAAGCCGACTAAAGCTAGTGTGGGATCTGGCGCGTAGAATACGTGTTGATAAATGTTGCGTGGCCGTACACCGTCAGTAATTATTGGCGGCTGGAGGCTGAACAAGAAAGGGATTGAAAAGTGATAGCCTGTGCAAAACACGATGTGATCTACGCCCAATTCTTCGTGGCCGTTGATAAACTCTACTCGTGCATTTTTTGCATCGAATAGACGAATTTCGGGAAGTGCTTTTGCTACTGCTGCCTTCTCTGGAGAAAGAGTTTTCTCTGTGCGCTCAGAGATTATGAGTGGGTGCTGTGAGACACTGCCGATCTGGGAAGCGATATCAATGCCGGACGCGGAATGTCCGACAACGATAACTTTCTGTGATAAATATCAGGATACATGTTTTCGTGAACTAACTCATAGTCCCACTTACCTTGTTTGCAAATGTTCCAGGGCGTCTGTAAGAAGACGAATGTAGTATGGATCCTGGATAGGCAGAATTCCATTCCGCCAGGCCTGGAATGGCTGGGATGTTAGGGTCATTGTGATGCCCATTTGCCACAACAATTGCATCAAAGTTTGAACTTTCTATTTTGTTGGTTTTAAGATCTTGCCATTGAACATTCCATTCACTGGCGGTTTTGGAGACTCCCAGGACCAGTGATTGATATCGGATGAATGGGCTCAACTCTTCTGCATAGCGGTGGAGATACTTCTTGACTTCCGAGTGTGGAGGGAATAAAGACGTCTCTTCCGGGAAGGATTGGTCGTTGAAGTTCATCAAAGATTTCGGGATGTTTGTTTCGAGAGAATCATACACAGGTGATAAAAACTGCCCATCGACGGGCTCCTGGGGTGATGCACTTGGTCCAGAATGTTGTATTGAGGCCTTCGAGTCTAGCCCCGTGTCACCAGTATAGTTCCACACTCCTCCAGGCTGGTCTCTCTGTTCGAATACAGTGACAGTCTTGAAACAATTCTCTGCTATCAAGTATCTGTAATGCCATGAGTATTTACTTCGAATTTGCAAACTGGGATGAGCCTACTTTGCGACGCCGAGACCCCCAGGGCCGGCGCCGATTACAGCAATGCGCTGGACATTCATACTGATGAGGAGTAAATTTTCATCTTGCCATGGTACATGCTTTTAAATATCTGTGGTTTTGTGAAGTTGTGGGATGATATGGCGGGGCCGATAAGATGCGGTGGTCTTATCACTGGGGCTGTTTATTGGAGGCGGTTGCCGGCAGTTTCGCACCATCAAACGCCTTTCTTAATGGGGAAAGACCGATCGGAGGGAGTCCGATGAAGGCCGCGACCACAGAATAAGCTTGCGCAATTGAGCGGGAATACTAAGAGGTTGAAATATTGACCAATAATTAACTTTTAATAATCTGCCTGCTCAATAGAGTTAATTGATTAAATTTGTTCGTCTTATGCTGACAGCCAGCCCAGAGAAAATGTGAAGATGCAGAGCCTTATCCATTATGGGGTATGAATGTCGCCATCCGATAACAAGATAGCGAATCTTAGAAAATCTTAAAGGGGAAATACCGTTCGGAAATGACCCGGTAAGCTCTGGCTTGTCGGCATGGCCATTGAAATGATGTGATCTTATCTAGAAAAGTCGTATCGCAAGAGGATCTATCTACATAAAATAGAGTACGGCCTGAAGTTGTCGAGATCTTGAGCTTCCAACACTTCTCTATCATTTGGCACAACATGTCAGAAACACCGGGTGACTCCAAAGTAGGGCTAGAGGTGAAAGATCACGAAGTCGATCAGTCCGCCAATCAGTCTGATCATGGTCTCGATCAATCACCTGTGCATCGAACTAGATGGGCCCGTCTAAAGGGATCAATCTGGGACACTTGGGATAAGAGCCCCGAGGAGCGCCGACTTGTTCAGAAAGTGGATTGGTGGCTACTTAGTTATGCTTGTACGGCATATTTCATCAAGGCTCTTGATCAAGGAAATGTATGTCCTGAACAGTTTGCGAACAAGATTGGCAAGTCGCTAATCTATAGTAGACATCCAATGCCTACGTTTCCGGGATGAAAGAGGCTCTTGACCTCAAAGGGAACGACCTCAACTATCTGACAACTTACTGGAATATTGGTTATATCCTAGGCCAGATTCCATCTCAGCTGGTTTTGACTAAGATACGACCATCAATATGGCTTCCTGCGCTGGAATTGATATGGAGTTTCTTTGTCATGGCTGAAGCAGGCGCAAAGGATGCAAAGACGATATTTGCACTGCGTTTCTTCGTGGGCTTCTTCGAAGCTTCGGCTTACCCTGGTATCATCACTTTGCTTGGGAACTGGTACACACCACAGGAGCTGGGAAAACGAAGTGCTATCTTCCAAGCCTCTTCTAGTGCAGCCAACATGTTTTCTGGTTATCTTCAGGCGGCTTTGTACGCAGGCATGGATGGCCGCGGAGGACTTTCAGCATGGCAGTGGCTATTCATTTTTGACGGAATACTGGGTATTCCCATTGCTTGCTACGGCTTCTGGGCAATTCCCGACTCTCCAAAAGACAACAAAAACAAGTGGCTCAGCAAAGAAGAGACAGAGTTCGCACAAGAACGAATGGCCAAAGTTGGCCGTGCACCACCCGGAAAACTGACAGTACGAACTTTTATCGATGTATTTCGTTCCTGGCCAGTCTGGCTCTTTTCTATTGCTTTCATTCCCCACGTTCTCGGGCTGCGCATCTACTCGTATTTCACAGTCTGGCTCAAATCAACCAAACGATACAGTGTTGAGGAAGTCAACGTCATTCCATCTGCGGGATATGGGGCACAGATAGCTTTCACTTTGCTTTATGCTTGGACGAGTGATTTCCTGCAGATGCGCTGGCCGGTCATTGTGGTGGCTTGTATACCTGCCATTATCGGAACGTCAATTCTTTCAACCTGGCCTGAGCACAATACCGCGGCAATGATGGCCGGATGGATTTTGACTTACATCGAAACGGGTGCTGGAATCATTTTCACCTCTTGGATAAGTGAAACTTGTGGATTCTCTGCGGAGCACCGTATTATTGTTCTTGGCGTGGTGGAAGCTATGTCTTTTACTTTCAATGCCTGGGTACCGCTGCTAGCGTACAATACCAGCCAAGAGCCACATTTCAAGTATGGATATCAGCTTGCTGCCATGTTTTTCGCATTTGAACTTGTCATGGCGTTGGTCATTGCTGTAGTGGAGAAAAGATGGCCAGCGAAAAATGTCGTGAAGACAAAAGCAACTTCAAACGTGGCCTAATGCCTTTTTGGATTGTTTTCCTACGTTAAGAGTTCAATAGAATTATAGACTTCTAATAATTTGCTGAAATATCAAATGCCATTCAAATCACTTTTGACAAAAATTTTGACGATGTAAATGCTTCCCACTCTTGCAGACAAAGCGACCCGATCGCACTGGCTTCAATACTTGTCGTCTATCCTCGGACTTTTGTGACCACAAATACTGCTCGGAATGTCAAATAACTAGGGGTTTTCGCAGAACTATCAAGATTCCAGTCCAAAGCAACCATGTGTATCTGTGTGAGCGAAGACTGATAAAGATAGAATAACGCAAATGGACATAGTATACTCATGCATATTCGTTTCTGGGCTGAGATGCGGGGTTAGGCAGCCCAAGTAGCAGCCTATCTATGCCGCGCAGTAATCAAGAGGGCTTCTTCCTCGATGTTAGACTGGAAAATATTGATCCTACCGCTGATCTACGCACAATAAATCACTACCGGTAGACTGCGATTTGAGTCCCAGGTGGGCGTTTGCTTTCCCGCAACCTCTCCAAGTTGCTTCTCAGGCCCTGTGCCTGTGAAATAGACGGAGAAATGACATCGGAGCCTCGAACTCATCATGACTACACCATAGAGTGGGTCTGCGCTTTACCGACAGAACTGATCGCAGCAGCAGCAATGCTGGACGAAACACATCCAGACCTCCCACGGCCCCGCAACGATCACAATTACTATACTCTCGGGCGGGTCGGGAACCACAACGTATTGTTGCTTGCTTGCCAAAGGGTCGAATTGGAAATAACAATGCGGCAACAGTTGCTACGCGAATGACCTCACCCTTTCCTTCGATCAAGTTTGGACTCATGGTTGGGGTTGGTGGGGGAGTACCTAAAGCTGTCCGTTTAGGCGATGTCGTGGTCAGCACACCAACCGACGATTTTGGCGGAGTTGTCCAGTGGGGTTTTGGAAAAGCTCTGGATGAAAACACATTCCAGCGCACAGGAGCGTTAAATCTTCCCCCGGTTGAGCTCCTATCTGCCCTCACCAACCTCGAAAAAGACCATGTCATGAAAGGATCTAAGAGGTAAGCTAAAATAAAACACCCGAAGCACTACTTATTGCTTTAGCTGGAGTTCCCATGCACTATCCCTCCTTCAAAGAGGCTTGGTTGCTAGATCAAATAACTGTTCAGATTACATTTACTTTAACAAAATTCTTAGAATTGGGAAACAAAATCGCCGAAATGTCAAATACGGTCAACGAGATTCGCTCTCATCAAAAGGATCAGGACTGCGATGAAGAATATAAAGCGGCTCTAAGCTGGCTTTCGCCTGTGAATAACTCGAGACACCAAAATGATATTTTCTCTCAGCGACATGAGGGGACTGAAGAATGGTTCCTACAATCCGCCAAGTTCCAGCATTGGTTTGAGCATGAGGGTGATACTTTATTCTGCCCCGGTATCCCAGGGGCAGGCAAGACTGTTTTGACTTCAACCATCATCCATCACTTATATAGCAATTTCCATGATAACCCCTCAATTGGAATTGCCTACATTTTCTGCACCTACCAGGAGAAATTGGAACAGAGTGTAGTTGATATAACTGCAAGTCTGTTGAGGCAATTGGTCATGGGACTCTCTTCTCTACCCCAAATAGTGAAGGATCTTTACAAAAGAAATCAAAATTCCCAGTATCGTCCTTCGCTAGATGAGCTCCGAATGTCACTTCGACAAGTCGCGGCCTCCTATGCAAAAACTTTCATTGTTATCGATGCTCTAGACGAGCTGTCAGCAGGCTCGCACAATCGCAATATACTTTTGAGAGAGATTTTCGATCTTCAGACAAAAGCAAATGTGAACATATTTGCAACATCACGCTTCATATTGGAGATTGAGACGCAGTTCAAGGAATGTCACAGGCTTGAGATTCGGGCTAGTGATGCAGATGTACGGATGTATCTTGATGATAGGCTGCAGACGTGCTCTTCTTTAATCTCAAGGGATTTCTCTCTCCAAAATTATATAAAAGCTCAGGTTATAAAGTCTGTTGATGGAATGTATGTGTGATGCCGAAGGAAAAAAGCTAAATCATATTAACTGATCATGCACAGGTTTCTTCTTGTGCGCCTCTATGTCGATTCTCTAGCCTGCAAAATAACTCGCAAGGCAATCAAACGAGAGCTTGAGAATTTGGAAATCATGTCTGAGATATCCGACGAAAAGAAGTCAAAAGCATTAGATATGACTTACGAGCAAGCTATGCGGCGTATTCTGTGAGGAGATCACGTGATCAACTCCGCATATCTCTCAGCTTCCCATCTAGATAGTGTAGTGGGGAAACCGCCCCCTGGAATATCTGTTTTTCCGGCCCGGATCGCGGAGCTCTAGATAGCATCATGTACTCAGGCTAGCTAGAAGGAAGATCAATCAACCTACGGTTTTCGGTTTGGTTCTCGGTTTTTCGGTTCGGACGGCGGTTTGCCGGTCTCTTTTCTACTGTTTTTCTACGGTCGTATCGGTTACGTTTTTGAGCAGGGTCGCGCCGTTGTGATCCTGTAACCATTGATTTCTACGTCGGTTCCTCGAGTCCTCCCGTCGATTTGGCTACGGAACGCCCTCGACGTCAGCGCGGTCGACGGTCTATACGGTTTGGTTTGGTTGGTTCCTTTTGCCTCCTCGACTCAGGCTGCCTCCATACAGCCACGCCTTAGTGCAGCTCCCCTTTTCAATAGCTAGCTTCCTACCATCGCCAATATCAACAGTTACCTGTGTATCCTGTTTCATTGCCCTTTTCACGTATTCAAGGCCAGGTTTCAGAACACCAGGAACTTGCTACACAGGTTTTATTAATTATCTCTTGTGCAAGGAGACCTCTGTCCCCAGCCGAGCTACAACACATAATTGCTGTCGAGGATGATGTGCTTGAATTAGAGGAAGATAACATTCCAGACATTGAACTCATGGTGTCTGTATGTGCTGGTCTTGTTACACTGGACAAAGGAAGCGACACTGTGCGGTTAGTCCAGTACACCATATAAGAATACTTTGAACGCATGTTTTCGTAGTCGGGCCCACTAAAACAGAACATGAACTGAAGGAGAGACTACAGAAATACGCTCTTTATGATTATGCATCACGAAACTGGGGTCACCATGCTCGTATTTCCTCAAGTGAAGAAGAACTTTCTGTCCTGAGACTTCTCTGGAAGCCTGCCCAGATATCTGCTAGCATCCAAGCTATGGTATGCAGGAGAGCTATGGACCTTTGAGAGTGAGCCATTAGGATCGATCCTGCACCTTTCGGCTCATTTTGGACTTTCGAAATTAACGACGATTTTACTCGAGGCGGATGCAAATATCGAGTCGTGCGATTCGATCAACACGACTCCTCTGTTACTAGCTGCGCAAAGTGGCCATATACACTTAGTACGATTTTTACTTGAGCACAATGCAGACCTTGAGCCCAGGGATTCGTATGGCAGGACTGCACTTTTCTTGGCAACTGAAAGGGCCCACGGGAGGTGGTGAAGCTGCTTCTCTTGCAACCCGAAATAAATCCAGATATCGGGAATTATGACGGCCACAAACCACTCGCACGTGCGTCTGGAGTAGGTTATGATGAGATCGTGAAGCTCCTTCTTGCAGCAAATAACGTTGACGTCAATTCCAGATCATCTCCTTTTACCGGTGAGAGAGGTCGTTCTCCCTTGTCATTTGCCGCGGGATATGGACGCGAAAAGGTAGTAGAAACTTTGCTATCGTATCCCGGTATAGATCCAGACTCGAAGACAGGACCTATTAAGAAATGGAGCGGTCGGACTCCGCTATCATCCGCGGCAGAGAATGGGCATGAATCCGTAGTTCGGCTACTCCTTGCTCATCCAATGTTGATCCAGAATCGAAGGCCACGGGGGATCGTCATCGTGGACGAACACCCTTGTCATACGCAGCTGAAAACGGACACAAGAGAATTGTTGAGATTTTGCTCGCACAACCAGGTGTGAGCCCGACATCTTATGCAACCTGTGCAGATCCGTATGGAGATAGATATGTCATTGGCTCGCCGTTATCACATGCTGCTGGCGCAGGTCATCGCGCCGTGGCAGAGCTATTACTAGCCACCCCAGGCATTGATCGAGATCTTTGCTTAAGTGTGATTTGAACGACTCAAGAATACCGCTTGACAGGCCTACAAAGATTGGCATCCAAGCAGTGTCAGATATGCTCCCAAGGCTCTTGACCTGTCAGAACTCAGACGAAGGCTCGAGCTGGAAGATAACAGTGGTGTCGGAGAAAAACATGCATATGGAAAGCCATAAGTTCGAAGTAGACCAACTATTAGGTAGCCCATAGTAATTCTTGACTATCTGTAAGGTGGTCAGCTTCCTGCCTTCTATTCTAGATTGGCTTCTATGGTTCACCACTATTTTACTACCAAGAATTCTACCTAGATCCTACCTGAATCCTACCTGAATCCTACCCGAATCCTTTTTTTCATGGACAGAGGTCTTGAAAGCTAGAACTGGGATCTTACTTCTGAGAAAATAGGTATTTAACTCTTGATTCACTCATAGTAATGTAATAATATGGTGGTGGAGAATAGAAATTCTACTGGTCAAATCGTCATAATCTGGTCGTTGGTCTACTTTGAAATTATGGCTTTCCATAATACATGCATGTAATGATACACTTGCTACTGTTTGCTCCCCAGGCTTAGGCAGTTTCTACCGTAAATGACGTGTTGTGTAACGACAAAAGTACCGCGCATGATATTCCCGAAAAGGTGGTTGGGGGCTTAAAATAACTCCGAGTCTACCAATGGCTTACGTTGTTGCGATAGGGATGAATAACCTGCATTTGTTCATTGGCTATTGGCTAGGAGGTGCTTCCCTTCTCGCATAAAACTCAAGTTCCATTTTTGGCATGCATACCAGGATCCAACCCCGCTCAAGCACGCTGCACTGTCATCTCAGATCGTATTTGAAGAAGGGGCTGCACATCTCTTTCGATTTGAATGGAACTCATTACTTGGCAGATTTTATCATATCATGGGTCTCATCCAAAATCTTCCAACAGCCCAGTTTCAGGCAGGCCTGACGTCAGTGTGTAGCTTGCAGGGCATTCTGGCCCTGATACTTAGCATCGTATGTGTACGTCGAGATTCTTTTGGATATCCGAAATTCTAATCCGATCAAAATCAGTTCCTGTCTAATTTCATATATGCCGTAATATATAACCTCTATTTCCATCCCCTTGCTGGGTTTCCCGGCCCGTTTCTCGGTCGCTCGTGGCTGGTAAGTGTCTTTCCATGTTACCAACCTTGGAAGTGAATGGCTCATGGTTGGTAGATATGGCGATGGTACAACACTATAACCGGCATTTCGCATTTCTCCATTGAGAAGCTACATCAAGAATATGGTAAACGGGGGTTAACTCTACGTTGATGTTCTTGAGCTAAGAATCCCAGGGCCAATTGTTCGCATCGCGCCTAATGAGCTTTCATTCGGTTCAGCAGAGTCGCTGAAAGCTATTTATGCGCAGAATCCCGGTAAACCACATCCCAAGAGAGGCTCATTCTACAGTTTCTTAAATGCCGGGTTCTCAAAATACAACATTGTCAGCGAACCAGATCCTCACCGGCATAGTGAGATTCGGAAGTTGCTTCTCCCGGCGTTTTCGCAAAGAGCGCTCTTGGAACAAGAAGTGGTACTGGGTACTGTTATAGATCAATGGCTGAAAGTTTTTGAGAAAACTGCCGGTCCCGATTCGTCTGGGGCGAACATTACCCGATGGTATGACTTTGGGGTATTTGACGTACTTGGTGAACTCGCGTTTGGAGAGTCCTTCCATGCCGTGGAAACAGGTATGTGTTATCAACCCCACGGTAAGTGATATTTAACAAGTGCTGCAGGAAAGCTAGACTCTCGACTCAATCTTGCTGTAAATCCTTACCTTATTACCGCCATTGACAACATACGACATCTCAAAATTATCTCTAAGCTTTTCGCTTTGCTTGTCCCGCGGTCGCTCTTCCTTGAGAATCCGAACTCTCGTTTTAGTCGCGAGCAAGTTGAGAAGTAAGATCCCCGCTAGATGGATGAAATATTTGCTGATTCCTGAGCAGACGTTTGGCTTTGAATGACCCTCGTCGCGACTTCGTCTTCCCGCTGGCGGAGAAGGTTCGAAGCGGGGAAATGGACAAAGAAGAGATGGCATCAAATATGTTTGTATTCTCGTATGTTCTGCTCCCGATTGAATTTACGAAAGAAGAAGGACGATATACTAACAAATTTTAGCGTTGCTGGACAAGACACAACTTCCGTAGCACTTGCCGCGACTACCTATCTCCTGCTCAAGAACCCAGGAAAGTTGGAAACGGTCGTTACGGAGATTCGAGAAGCATTTAACTCTTATGAATCGATAAATGCACAGAAGGCACAACAACTTCGCTACCTACAAGCAGTCATAAGTGAGAGTATGCGTATGCTACCTCCTTTCTCGGCAGGTCATGCACAGCCACGCATCTCTCACGGATTTGAGCTACACGGAAGATACATTCCACCTGGAGTATGTTCTCATTCCGCCGGGATTGGTATTTTGCTAATGATATCACTAGGTGGAGGTATTCAGTAGCCCATGGACCATTACTCACGACCCGAAGAATTTCAAAGATCCAATGGAGTTTAAGCCGGAGCGATGGCTAGATCCGGACTCGACTGACGCTAAAGAAGCAAGTCAACCTTTCTCGCTGGGACCACAAGCTTGCATCGGTAAAAGGTATTTCCTTTCCTATTCATGGAGAAGGTGTTTTAGGCTAATGAATCTCAGTTTCTCATGGATGGAGCAGACCATGTTTCTGACCAAGATGCTCTGGGCTTACGACTTGGAGTTGGTAAATCAAGAGGTTGACTGGCTTCGCGATGCACACTTGTTTGTTGCTTGGTCTAAGCCAAATCTCTTCATCCGATTCCATCCGCGTGATAAGGAGGCAAGGGAATGATTCTCAATGGTTTCGTGAGCAACTCGTAGGATGTATTTCAAACAAGGAATTATATTGGGTATTGTAAATTTCGTAGGATTATCTTCGCCTTAAATGTGACATAAATCATTTACTTTGCCCATCACTTTTGGGCAGAAACTCGTTCTCGAGTGTTTTAGCAGACTCAACCCAATTGTACCAGTCCACATCGCTGCTATCCAGATCCATATTGATATCAAAGGAATCCATGCCAGGATTTCCAAACGTCTCCTCTGACCAAAGCCATGGGACGACATTTTCATTGGTGAATTGGTCAAAGTCACCTGCTGATACCCCTTGGGATGTCAAATCTCCAGTTTGGACGTTCGGTCCTGGTGCTACTGCTGGATGCATCATTGTTCCAAATCCAAGGTTCATATGATCGATTTGAGGCCCGCCATGCGGAATCTCAAACGAGATATCTGGGTTGATGTGCTGTGATGGCATGAAAGGTTGGGAACTATCGGTTTCGCCAGTCGTAAAGCTCGATTGGGTTGTCAGTTGTCTCCATTTCTCATAGAATAATTCGGAGGAGTCAGATCCGACTGGAAACGGCCCAGGACTGGAGGGCTGCGCTTTTGCTCTATCTTCTGCTTCAAGCTGTGACACAATTTGTGGATTACTTCTCAATCGAGCAATTTCGGCATCACGGTGCTTTGTAGCCTTCGCTTTCAATTTTCGTAGTGGGAGCCACATGCGAAGATTTTTGCTCATGTGTGATTGCGGTGGGATGAGATAAACACTGTGTAGAGCTAGCCAAGCTCTTTCTGAAATTGCGGACCATTGTCTCCGCGAGATTTCAATCAGCATATACACGATAGAAGACCAATGAGTGTATGTTTGGAAGACCCAACGCCATTGCCGGCTTTCTTGCGCGGAGTTCAGGGTATGATTGTATTCTGCAACTTCAATAGCTGCAACGAGAAGCAAATCCCGGGTCTCTTCGGGGAGATGATCACTTGAAGATGAAAATAGAACAGGCAGAAAGACAAGCAAAGTCATCTTAGCCATGACGAGACGAATTATTGCAATCGATCCCCAATACATCACGTTCGAGTCACGCTCTGACTCCGGGAAGTATTGGAGGAAGTTGCTTTGGAGGATACGATAAATATCGTCCCTCAGGTTGATTTGCTCCTCAACAGTAAGCGTACTGGCACCGACGACCATTTGCTTTGAAATTAGAGAGCTTTGAAGAGTGACCCTTGTCAAAGACATTTCAGTCAGCCCTTCATGATTCTCCAGCGGCTCCTTGGTGCCAGGCCCAAAATCTGCGTCATTCAGGTTCAAGGGTAGCCTTGTATCAAAGCTGCCTACGGGAATACCAAAGTCAGAGCCTTGGTCCTCGGAGGCTCTCACGTCGATCACAATCAAAGTATACCAGGCTCGCCGACGCATCTCGATTTCAAAGGGCGTCAAATTTGGGAAGTGAGAGCCATCACGGTGCAAACCAAGGGCTATTCCCATGCGAATGGCAATTCCGGTCATCATCCATACAAATCTCGGGCTATCATGACGGCGGAGGAGGAAAATGAAAACCGCAAAGGCCTGGACAAGCGCTAGATCGGGAACACTCAAAAAGTCGGCTTTGGCCAATGCTTGTTCCAGACCAACACGGTATTTAAGATTCAAGTCTGCCTTTGTGGAGCCAAAGTTCATCATCACATCTTCCTCCTCCATGGAAGTAACGGCGGCGTAATAAATGGCGAATATGAGGGCTTCGTTTGCAGGTGTCAGCTTTGTCATATCGCCGCGCACATCGCGGATCATCTTGCTGACTGTGGGCATATGCAAAGTCTTGGCCATTACATTCACATTATCAGAGAAAGTCTCCAGCAAGAATGGTATCTGTGATGGCAGAGGGTGAAACTCCCTTAGATCTGGAGTCGCTTGGTTCAAGTTGTGACGGAACATGAATGCATGTCGCTCAGATGGCGATCGCCCTAGCTCCTGTGTTGATGGTGTCTTGTAGGATGACTCGTACTCATCGTCAGATGTATCGGAATCTCTTTCTGCGATATTTCCGGTCTCTGTCTTCAACTCTCCAAGCTACAGTAAGATTAGTATGTAGGCTTGAGTATTTAGTCACAAGCGTCTATCATACCTCGTCGTTGACCCACGACCAAAACCCGCTCCCAACATATCGACTTTTACTTGAATCTTGAACTACTAGCCGTCCAAATTTCCTTTGAAGACCAGCAGGATCTCGTGGCGATGAATTCGGCTGGTGTGCAGCATCATGGTCGTTATTAGAGCTTCCCGGGGAACTGGAAGAAGCCGCAGGAGGCGACCTAGCAGCCGCATGGGCTTGCTCTAGCTGGCCCGTTAATTCCTTTACCAGACTCTCCAAATGATGAAGCCTATCCATGACATCGCCGGTAACAGGGCGCTCGAGGCGTCGGGCCCATCTCGGCGGGCGATCGCCAGATGGATAGACACAGGCAATATTTGCGCGGCGACAATTTGAACAAGGCGACAGTTTATCGCACCGAACCTTCCGACTCCTGCATATCACGCAGCTTCGCAACTTCGGACGTGCAGACGCGGTGGGGACTTCACTCTTATTATCTGACCTCGCGCTTTTCTCGGGGCTGGAGACCGAAGTGCCCGAGGCGCCCGCACTCGCTGAGGGCCCGGCCGCTTCCCCAGGCCCCGGCATCAGGGACATGATGGCTATTCACCGCAAGCAATAAATGAACTGAATGTATCCAGAGACAACCGCCTTGGTCGTGCTTCAGATGACATTCTCTGTGGTCTTGGGCTGCTCGTACGGTCGCAGAGTACGTGTAGAGCCAAGCCAAAAGAAGCTAGTGGGGGCCATTTTTATCGCCCAATATGATTGGACGCGAGAAAAGCGCGAGATTGATGCTCTCTTGCGGCTCTCACTGCTCTTGTTCGGCTGGTCTTCGGGGGGTCTTCGCGTGCAGAGTATACAGTGAAATGGTCTATAAAAGACCCCATCCGCCTCTGCTATTGAGCATCATACCCAGACAACCCAGTCAAGCAATCAAGTGACAAATTTCACCCAAGAACCATATTTCGATTCATCCCAATCCACAACACAATGACTGCCTCTCCAAAGACTATTGCTTTCATCGGCGCCAGTGGCGGTGTTGGACTTTCTGCTCTCAAGCACTGTCTCGCTACCGGCCATACATGTATCGCCTTGGCTCGCACTCCATCCAAGTTCGACGCAGTCTTCCCTCCTGGCTCCGAGCCCAACCTCAGAATCGTCAAGGGCGACGCACACGACCTTAGGACTGTTTCCGAATGCATCAAGGCTGAAGAGACTGGCACCAAGCTAGTCGATATCATCGTCACTACCATTGGCAGCAGGCCAAACGCCAAATTCGCTCTGGAAGACCCCGATGTGTGCAAGAAAGGCTCTGCCACCCTGGTAGCGGCCATTAACAAGCTTCACAGCGAGGGCGTCACAGGTACCCCGTACCTTATTGCATGCAGCACCACTGGCATGTCGAAGCATGGCCGAGACTTCCCTCTGGCTTTTTACCCTCTTTACGCATGGCTGTTGAAGGCTCCCCATGCCGATAAGGTGGTCATGGAGAAGAATATCCTGGACAGCGGACTACCATGGACTATCATTCGCCCTGCTCTGCTCAACTCTGGTGCGACTACGAAACCTGTCCGCGTTGGTATCGAAGATCCCAAGAATGGGTTCGAGTCCAAGGAGATTGGCTACTTTATTTCACGAGAGGATACTGGCAAGTGGATCGCTGACTTCCTTGTCAACACGGAGGACAACAAGTATATGTACAAGTATCCTTCTCTTACCACCTGTTAAAAAGAGTACTTGTTTTGTTTGACTGTTATGACTTTCTTCCTGTTTATGAGCGAACTATTAATGCTTCTTGCGCGATAGAATAATTTCTCTTCCAATGCAATGCAATGATCATTGAATCTATCTTTTCTCCCAAAGCAAGTAAAAAAAGGTAATTAGTCTGGATTATCACTTGAATTATTTAGATTAATAGCCCATTTCTTCTCGTAATATTGGTTGGTGCTGGAAAATAGCCATGTCAACTTGGTTCGAATATGAGCCCTGTTAGTGCCTCAGGCTAGCAATAACCCGATTGGGACATCTGGAGATTGTTCAGCAATCCGACGCGGATCTCTTCGCTTCTCCAACGAGCAACAACCTCCCAAGCACAATGTCGGCGTCCTTGAAGATGGCTTCCGGCATACTCAGCCGAGCCTCCCGGCAATTGACCTCACTCGAAGCCATCCCATCATCCCGCTCACTCACCGTCCTCCGCTCAACCACGCAATGCCGAAGCTACGCCCAAGCGCAACGCCCTCGCTGCACAAATGCCTCGAACATGCTGTCCGCGCGGAATAACTTCTCGACAACCGCATTCCGAGCCCGCGCTAAGACCATGGGTCAGCTGCGCCAGCGTAACTCAACGGGGCCGTTCTCCTGGAAAGCCGCTGCGCTTTTCGTGCTGACTGGCGCTGGTATGATGCTGTACTTCCGGGTTGAGAAGGCGCGGTTGGAGCGGAAGCGAATTGCGGAAATGAGTAAGGGTGTTGGGCGGCCGAAGGTTGGCGGTCCGTTTGTCATGAAGGATTTGGATGGGAAGGAGTTCACTGCTGAGGATCTGAAGGGGAAATATAGCTTCGTGAGTGCTTCGGATCTGCTGGCATGGGCATATTTGATCTGTAGGATCTGCTTGCTAACTGTCTCTTTTTTTGGTATAGGTTTACTTTGGTTTCACGCACTGCCCTGATATCTGCCCCGACGAGCTGGACAAGATGGCCGAGATCATTGACAAGGTCAAGGAGGCTACTGGAGACGACAAGCTGTTCCTTCCCGTGTTCATTACTTGCGACCCTGTCCGCGATACTCCTGAAGTTCTGCGTGAATACCTCAAGGAGTTCCACCCTGATATCCGTGGTTTGACTGGCACCTACGAGCAGGTCAAGCATGTCTGCAAGCAGTACCGGGTATACTTCAGCACGCCCAAGGACGTCAAACCTGGTGAGGACTACCTGGTTGACCACAGTATCTACTTCTATCTGATGGGTAAGATTTCGCCTAGTTGGATACCATGACAAGACGCTTACCATTTCTATAGATCCCGATAACGATTTCGTGGAGTGCATTGGCCGACAGGACACCCCCGAGTCCGCTTCTAAGGTTATTCTGGAGCACATCAATGACTGGAAGCGTGAAGGCCGACCTCTCAAGACAGAGTAAAGTTTGACGTTCAGAGTCAACAAAATTGTACCATATTGTATCGAAATACCCTGCTCTCGATGTATCAAAATGCAACTTTCTACTCCCATGGCTAGAGAATCAGTAAATTTATATGACATGATCCACATTCAAACTGCATGAAATATTGTCCAATGCTCTAATATCAACATATTATTACACATATCAGCGCAGAAACAGACTCGCGACTCCACCCATGGTCATCATCCAATTTGCAGTCCACATCACAATGCATTCCACCACTTCCACATAAAACAATACTTCCTTAATCACGCCCCCTCTTTAGAAACCAACTTCCCCTCCGCATCCCTATCAGCATTCGCCCTCCACTCCATCCCCCCATCCACAAACTCCTCCCTCTTCCAAATCTCCGCCTTCTCCTTACAAGCCTCCAAAACCTCTTCCCCAGCTCTCCAAGCCGCACCTCTATGCCCCGCACTAACAGCAATAGCAATCGAAGCCTCCCCGATAGGCACAACACCCAGCCGATGCGCAATGCTCACTCCTTTCAAATCATGCGTCTTGACTGCCTCTTCGGCGATCGCTGCCAGCGTCTTCAATGCGAGAGGCGGGTAGCACGTATAGCTTAGTTGGGAAACAGAGCGGCCCTCGAAGGTATCGCGTGTGGTTCCGAGGAAGAGCACGTTTGCGCCGGCGGCGGCGGAGGATGTTTGCGCGAGGTATGTGTTTGCGTCGAGCGGGGAGTATGTGAGTGTGAGGTGGATGTTTTGGGAGGCGTCGTGCTTTGTGCGTGGGTAGGTTGTTGGGTCCAGGTGTGCTGGGAGGGAGGATGAGGTGGTTGTCATTGTATATTCATTGAGTGTGTTTTCGTCTCAGGGATTGTGGAATGAGGTTTTTGGTTGTTGGTGGTTTGGAGGAGAGGAGCTTATCGGATGCGGGGATGGTGGGTGAGATCCGATAAGTGGCGGAAACCACCGATGGATGATAACTTGTAGGCATAGTGGAGGTTATTAGAATTCAATTAAGAAGTGTAATTTGGATCAATTGCCGATATTTAATTTCCGTAAGCTTTCCATTTGCCTGGAATGGGCTTATAGAGGAAGTTCCATTGATTTAGCCTCAGCTTGCCTCGTCGGAGGTCTCCTTACTGCAAGGACTGTTGTCAATTAGATACTCCGCTCATTGTCGGGTATGCTTAAACAGTTGATAGTTACATTGAGTCATATATTTTTAAGCCGAATTATGAAAGGGGTATCATTATTTACTAAATCATTCTGCCATGTACCGCTGAAGCTTCCAAAGTGATATAACCAACTCAACACCTGCTGGGGTGTTTGGTTTGAATAATAGAGCTGAGCTTTGAAACTTAGGGTCTGATGTTCTCAGTCTTGCCAAGTCATCTTCTGATAGGAGCTTGGTGAAGTCAAAGACGGGCACTCTTTTTTGTACCTGGGGCAGCATAGCGAGGCTGGAAGACGGTTTCTCGTTGAGGGAGTTTCCTCCCTCAAGAACAAGTACAACACCATATTCCATGTGCTCAAACGGCTCCAGCTTCGCTAATCCATCTAGCAACGCAGCATCTGAGTACTCCTGCATATCAATTGTCTGCCATATATCACCATTGGGCTTAGTTGTCTCAATCCTAGCAATGGAACTCTCAAGCTTCTTGATAATGTCACGCCTCATATGCCGCAGCAAGTAGGAAGGCATGTCCTTGATCCATACACAATTCTTCTCCTCTCTCGAGGTAAATGGTCCCTGTGGGTGCCTCCACCGAAAAGGCAATAGTTTTGTGACGGCAGGCTTTTTGGCATTCATCGAGCGCTCGAATGTCAGCGACAATCGCCGTATAGGATTCGATAGGTGTGCCATCGTCATAAGCATAGGTTGACCGGCATACCCTTTCTGACCAACCTCAGGAACAGGGCGCAATTCTGGGAAATCCTTCTCCGGTGTTTCTGCTTCGTCCATATTTTTCCCCTTCTGCAGCTTTTCCGTGGTCGATACAGGGCGCCATCCGATAGCATCTTTCATCAGCTCGATTGGTAAAAGGAATAGCTTCTCGGTATTGGGCTTCCGCACCATGCCCCATCTTCCCATTAGCCGGCGCGGCATTCTTACATTGGTAAGGACGCATGATCGTGTGTCTGATGCCAAAGCCTGAGCCCATGGGTTATATTCCAGCGAAGCATAGTCCTCTTTTGTCGGTTTGCGTTTCCGTACTTTCGGCTGCAAGCGTGGATGCGTGATGAGAGGGGACTGAGGTAATTGTTGAGATGGGCGGGCGTGTCGCGACTCTGCGATGTCCTCTTGAGGCAGGGGATCGCTGATGCTGGCGTGCGAAGTCGAACGTAGCTGTGTTTGGCTCGTGCTAGCTAGGAGCTGGCGAAATGTGTGCAGACGCCATGTCGCCAGCGAAATTTGGCGATTGCACTGCATCTTTGAAGCAGAAAGTCGATGTGAAGAAGCGCGGTGTTTTTCTGCTCCGACCAAGAGGCCGTATCCGCCAATCAGGATCCGTGATATGCGGAGAAGCACCGGAAGCTTCAATGGAAGCTCTATATTTATAGAATAACGACTGTCTATGATGTACGCTAATCGAGATGTTGATATGTGCTATGAGTTTGGTTTTCCAATGCTCAGCAGCAAGCTACGTGAATGAGCTTCTCATATTGATCAAGAAACGCAAATTTAGATCGATTCTGCATGTTAGCGAAGTCGAGCAACTGCCACGCTAGCAGGCTACTTGGTGATTATCTATCGCGAATTGAGATTCGATTTAAGGAGCAAGCGAGATACGAGGCAATGTCACTCTGCGAGAAGAAAGCTCGACTGATTGATAAGGTAGTCATTCGAGGCGCATGGAGCTTCCCGTATCTTAGCGCCGATCAACGGGCACGACGAATCGATAACTCCGACATTCCATCATTCAACATCATCACCACCTCTCTCCGCCATCTTCTGACCCTCACAGGATGCGCGCCACAATTGCTCGCTCCCTGCGACTAGGGCAGACTGCCCGATCTGTCCCTTCGTCTACCATTGGTCGCATTTCCCTCGCGCGAGCTTTCTCCAGCTCCAGCCCTGCGCTGGATTATAGCCCTCCGCGGGGCTGGACTCCAACACCCTTTGTGACGGAGACAGTGGTAAGTCGGCGACCCTTCAATCTTGTCCTCCTTTCTTCAATGCTCACGTACTGTACAGGGCGGTGGCTGGCACACATGTATGTTGCGCAATCCTTCCTAATTCTCGTTCCGCGGAAGCATTCAACTAACGTTGCCGACGTCACGGCACGCGACAGACGACATCTTTTCTCGACTACTGAAGGTACATTCTCAAGCTCAATAGCTTTGAAACCAAAGCTCACAGTTTCTAGGAACGAATCATCTGCCTCAATGGCGAAGTCAACGAGACGATGTCCGCGTCAATCGTCGCACAGCTCCTCTTCCTCGAAGCCGATAACCCCAAGAAACCCATAAACCTCTACATCAACTCCCCAGGTGGTTCAGTCACAGCTGGTGAGTACAATTTCCACTTTTCGTCCCACAAATGACCTCCTGGAAAAATCCTAATTTTCACAAAACCAAGGCCTCGCCATCTACGACACAATGAGCTACATCTCCGCCCCAGTGAGCACAATCTGCGTCGGCCAAGCAGCATCCATGGGCTCCCTCCTCCTTGCCGGCGGTCACGCCGGTAAGCGCTTCTGTCTCCCCCATTCCTCGATCATGGTCCACCAGCCTTCAGGTGGATACTTCGGCCAAGCGTCCGATATCGCGATCCACGCGAAAGAGATCCTCCGAGTACGGTCGCAATTGAACAATATCTATCTCCGGCATTTGAACGGGCCGAAGAAGATGCCGCTGGAGGATATTGAGAAGCTTATGGAGCGTGACTACTTCATGAGTGCTGAGGAGGCGAGGGAGATTGGTATTATTGACGAGATTTTGGATCATCGCGTTAAGCAGAATGAGGCTGAGGGGGAGAGTAAAGAGAAGCCTGATGCGTAGGTTGATGCTCGGGTTTTATACCTCCCAGTGTCTCTGAGGATTATCTTGGGTTGGGTATTCCTGAGATGTCATTTCTCTGTAATAATATCATGACCTGCCATGTACCTTTCTTCTCGACGACGATTTAATCTGTTTACAGTTTAGGAATTCTTGAAAGGCTGAATCGTTTCGTCGGCTGCCAGCACCGACTGAATGCGCATAGACCTAGCATGTAGATTCTCAAGGAAACTTAAAATACAACTATGACCTTCCCAATCATGGGTCCGCCCGGGTTATTCGCCCGTCAGCGCCCACTTGAAGCCCGAATCTTTGGCGCAAGAACGTCGCTGTCTCTGGCGAAGGCACATACCCTGTCGGTCTGCGAGTCTGGGTGGTATGCATCCACTGGTCGCGGATTGTTGTGAACAGTCCCATGTCCAAGATAATAGCCTGGCCGGAGGCGAAGGAGTCTAGTGGGTGCCTTCCCTGTCCAGAGGTACTGTCGCCCGGTTCAGCGAGGAGTGTGGTTCGTTCTTCATGTACGTCGTCGTCGATCTCTGCGAGTGGAGGGCTTGTGGAGGGTTCATGGGAGTGGCCATCTGTGCTATCTGTACTTTCGTCCGTGCCTCGGACGACCCCGCGTTCTTCCGCATCGTGGTCTTGTGTGGTTGTTTCATCATTAGTCGTATTTGTGTCTGTTGTGTTAGTGGTTTGCGCGGTTGATGTGGAAGTATTTGCTATTGTACTCGTTGTTGTGCCTGTCGTCTTTACCCGCTCAATAATGAGCCCAAGCATTAAGAAGTCGACCAGTAGAATGAGCAAGTCGAACAACAGGAGCCGGAATATAGGCACTGGCTTTTGACCAATGAAGTCAATGAACACTCCTCCATGCAGGTAGCCACGAGTAGCTTCTCCAGCTTCGGGGCGTATGAGAAAGGCGTGGAAGAGCATGCAGAAGAGGTTACTGGCTATTATGGCGCCAACGAAGGGCTGATTTCGCGTGGGATCGAACGGAGAAGCTTTCGGCGTAAAGAATATGAGTTGCACGAGAGCGCGTAAAGCGAATAAAACGATAGAGCAGCTAAATAAAGCGAAGCTTGTTAGCTATCTGCGCCCTTCGGAGTAAAGCGAATTGCATGATCCCGCGGCTCAACGCAAGCTCCCAAGCTCGAAAGACAAACACTCACTCCATGTAGTATATCGCGGACAGTTCGCAGTAGATCAGAATGTCCAAATCGCGGAGTAGCCGGTCAATGAAAGCTACTTTTCCAGCGGATTGTGCTTTCCTCACGCGGCCGCGGTCCAAGGCCGCGCTGGGCGTGCCAGCTGTCTCCGATGCGGCATCGTCGAAGGTAAAACCGACCACGTCAGCGATGTGTTCCGCATCGCGAAATGCATCGACGTCGGTCATAGAGAATCATGGGGACAAGGACGCTTTCCAGCAATCCGGGTCCTGGTTGGGAGGATGTATGAGATAAGATGCAGTTGGCTTAAGGAGGTGCGGAACTATCTCGGGCCGCCCCACGTGCCTTGAATAGCCGTCATTGTCGGCCTGTAGATCAGAGTCCCTTTGTGCTACTAGGACAAGTCGGAAACTTTCGTCAACGTTGTCATTGTGAATTTGTTTATGCTGTCTAGATATATTTATATTTCCCACGAAGCTCTTAATCCACAAAGATCTTAGGGGCTAGTTCAGAGTAGTGCTTGAAGAAGCCGTTGAACAGACGAATAGCGTGATCAACGTCGTAAGTTCCTCCAGTCTCACGGATACTGTGCATACTCAACTGAGGGTTACCCAGATCCAATGTGCGAGCACCTAAGGCAGCGGACAGCATAGGTCCAATGGTGCTACCACAGCTGGAGTCATTGCGAACAACGAATAGTTGCAGAGGGATGGTGGCACCTTGCTCTTGTCCAGCCTTGCGAGCAATCTCCTCCAGCAAAACAATACCCGGGGAGTTAGTAGCGTATCGTGCATTGGCGTTGATCTTAATGACAGTGCCCTTGTTCATTTCAGGCTTGTGGTCTTGCTCATATTTGCCAGAGTAATTGGGGTTGATGGAGTGAGCCATGTCGGCAGACACGAGGAAAGAGGTAGAAAGGGTCTGCTCATAAGCAGTAGCCACGTCCTCCGATGATGACTTGGATGAGGGGAGGACGGAGAGACGGCGGATGATAGATGGGAGAATGTTAGAGTCAGCACCCTGGGCAGTGCGGCTACCGATCTCCTCGTGGTCGAAGAGAGCAATGAGGCGGATTGCCGATTCATTCTCAAGGTCTTTCTCGCTCGCTGAGGACTGGACGAGAGCCTCGGTGGCACAATATGTACTGTTCAAGTTGTCTAATCGTGGTGAAAAGATGAACTCATCATTCAGGCCACCTAGTGCGGACTTTTGGGTGTCAAAGAGGATCAGTTCGAAATCCAGGATCTCCTCTGGCTTAACACCAGCCTCACGTGCAACGAGCTCGACAAATTGAGAGTGGTGGCGCTCTGATGGAGACTTCAAAGGAGCGAAGTCCTCTTGAGCTGGAGCGCTGGTTTCAGCAGGCTTGTTAAGTTCAGCAGCTGCCAGGCCGGCAATTGGAAACAGCTGGGTTTCCTTGTTGAAAGAGAAGTTCTCTTGGCGGTCTAAGTGGATCGCGAGAGTAGGAATGCGAAGGACTTGGAGGAATTAGTTGAGCTTTTGAGTTTAGGGAAATAGAACGAACTTGGACGGTCGACCTTGACCAGCTTCTGCACGATAGATCCATCGCTGGAGCGGGTCATAACCCGTCCAGCCACGCCGAGGTCACGGTCAAACCCTATATTCATTAGTCCATGAAATCCTCGGTCGAATTCTGTCAAGAGCACTCACATGTGTGCCAGATACCGCCACCATAGGTCTCTACACCAACTTGAATGAAGCCTTCGCCTTGCTTCTTGCTCACTGGCTTGACACGCAGGACTGGAGAGTCGGTATGGGCGCCAATCATGGCAATGGAGTTACCAGGCTGTATTGTCAGTATCTCACGCAAGTAATGGAGTAGTCGAGCAGCATACTGTCCATTGCTTTCCGATCGCGAAGGCGATGAGAGTGGTGGTGTTGCGGGTGAGATAATAGCGACCGCCTGGCTTGCAGGTGGAAGCCCAGGAGTCTTTTTCCTATAGGAATGAATGAGAGATCATTCCCAGACTTAAAAGTTAATCATCCAGTGGGGCCTAATATACCTTGATCTCCTGGAACCCAGCTTTAGCTAGAATATCCTTGGCTGACTGGACAGCGTGGAAAGCTATAGGCCGTTAGCTCCGAGGCTGAGGACCCGGGGGGTGGAGGAGCCATACGAGTGGGGGAAGCATTGACAAAGTCCAGGAAGTCCTGAGCGGGCTGCTTTGAAACCTGGGCCATAGTGGATGACGATCGAGAAAAGAAGCTACGGCCTAGAGAAGAGAACATGGAGGGAGGGCGCATAGCGAGAGCCGGAGTGAGGAGTCACTTTACGAAGGGTTTTGCGGTTGGCGGTGGGCACAGCTCCCGCCCGCAGTATACAGTACGTCACAAACTACAAGTACAAGTAGTTACAACGCAGAGATACGAGTAAAGTTATCGGCGAACCAAGCGTTGGAAAGCACAGAGCACCTGATCGGCAGGATCCGCTACGTGTATCTGCTGTCCATTTTATTCTCCGGGGCTGGAATGGTTGGTGTTGGTACTCCGTACTCCGCTAGGGTACTTGCTTATTGGGCCGAGTCCGTTGCGCGCGTTGGACGCGTTCTAACGCGCAAAAGCACCACCCTGTCTCGCGTCGAGCCCCTTTCATTGGTGTTCCCCACCTGCATTTCGTGTATTTCATGCATTTCAGAGTAAAGCACCCAATCGTCTCATCGATAGGACCACAGCATGTAAACAAAGCTGGGACGAGAAAACACGATGCGATGTATAGGCACTTCCCGCGTGGTCTGTCAGCCCCCGACCAGACCCAAATCTATGTGAACTTTAGCTCGACATGAAACAGGCCGGGCCGATCGCAGTGGAGACAGCAAGCGACGTATCGAGAACTGCTTTGTGGTGTGGAGGTTTGCACAGGCTGGAGAGATGGAGCTGTCGAGCAGAAAGCAAGCAACTTCGACGACTCAGTCATCCTTTCCTGATTAGGCTTAGCGTACCCGACGCGTGACCGCAGAGAGGGATGGGCTCTCCCTTCCAACTGGTGATGTTTGGTCTCTTCATCCTTTGAATGCCATTCTCTTTGTGTTTCTTTCATTCGCCGTGCTACATTCCCTGTACTGTCCAGGCTCCGTCCGGGGGGTTATAATCGGACTTTGCTGCTTCCCTGCCTCGGCGCCTATCCGCGGTGGCTGGAAACCCCGACAACTCCACATAACAACAGAGGGACCGTCACAGCAACCAGGTCACCCACCACTGGTCACATCCACCTCACTCGCCTGATTGTGAATCCAACCCCGATCTGTCACATCTTGTATCGTTATTTCTATCGCATGTGGATCCACGCCAGCCATATCTATCTTGCACAACCTGTATCTGGCCCTGAGGATCAGCCGCCAGCATGGGGGACCGATCTCAGGATGCAGAGCCAGGAGTAGAGAAAGCGACGTCGAACTCAAAAAATCGCCAAATCAATGCCGCCAGTATCGTCTCACCGCCGGGTTCAAAAACGCCGCCCAGCATGCCAGCGAAGAAGACCATATTCTATGCGGATAATTTAGGGAATCGCCCAGTCCAGGAAGGGTCGGGGTCAGAGCCAGTCGATGCCAGCGCTCTAGCCAAAGCACTCAAGGACTATGATGAAGCGGGGCGCCGCGAAAGAACACCTGGAGCAAGCCCATGTCGCAAGAGACAGCGGGTCTATGGAGATCGGTAGGATAAACTTGCCCCGCAGCATATAGTAGAGTCCCACTTGAATGTCGGCTAATTCACTTTCAAGATTCATTCCTAATCGCGATGGTCAAGACCTGCAAGCGACTTACAGCTTACTTCATGAGGAAGGCTGCCCATCTACACCCTCAAAGTCAAAAAAACGTGCCCCTCACTCGGAGCTTCATTTCCAAAAGAGTTTGTGACTCCGTTTTGCTCATGTGAGATATTATCACTAATGTTTAAATTCCTACAGCGGAAGAAGCAAACAGGACATATTCTCGTGTTCTCCGCAGCGAACTGTTCGGCAACACTGTGCCTCAGCCGGATCTGAACACAGCCTCACCCGACCCTCTCCTAGGATTTCCAAATGGTATCAACGACAAAACTCGATCTCACACACCCCCCTCACACATTGTCGCCAATCTCCCTCCAGCTAGCATCACTCCCTCGACCCCTCATAAAAATTTGTTCAATTACGGCCCGAGTCGTTCAGCTCATCCAACACCAACTAAAACCCCGCGAACATATGGCCCGAATTTGAACGTTCGTTCGGACCTGTACAGCTTATCTCCAATACGCTATGATAGTCAACGAATCCTGGAGACTCCTCGCAAACAGCCTCGCTATGTCAATAAAGTCCCTTACAAAGTTCTCGATGCACCGGATCTGCAGGATGACTTCTATCTCAACTTGGTTGACTGGGGCAGCAGCAATGTTCTCGGTGTGGGCCTGGCAAACTCAGTCTACATGTGGAACTCCCAATCAGGTCGCGTAACGAAGCTCTGTGAACTCAAGGACGACTCGGTAACCAGTGTGAGCTGGATTCAAAGGGTGAGACCATATCTGGAAGACAAATATTCAACCAGCGCTAATAGATCTCCATCCAGGGTACTCATCTCGCTATTGGCACAGGCAAAGGTCTTGTGCAAATCTGGGATGCTGAGCACTGTCGACGGTTACGAACTATGATCGGTCACACCAATCGCGTTGGTGCATTGGCATGGAATGATCATATACTTACATCTGGGTCTCGCGACCGCCTGATATATCATCGTGATGTTCGCTCTCCTGACCAATACCTCCGCAAGTTGGCAGGTCACAAGCAGGAGATATGTGGCTTGAAATGGAATACAGAAGACGGCCAGTTGGCCTCAGGTGGCAACGATAACAAGTTGATGGTCTGGGACAAGTTAAATGAAACCCCTCTCTTCCGTTTCAGTGATCACTGTGCAGCTGTCAAGGCTATTGCTTGGTCTCCTCATCAACATCATCTACTTGCTTCAGGAGGTGGTACAGCCGACCGCACTATCAAATTCTGGAATACGTCGACTGGCGCGTTGATCAAGGACGTCGATACCGGCAGTCAGGTCTGCAACCTCGCGTGGTCAAAGAACTCGGATGAAATAATCAGCACTCATGGCTACAGTCAAAACCAGATTGTTATATGGAAGTACCCTCGCATGGAGCAAATCGTTTCACTAACTGGGCACACATTCCGTGTTCTCTATCTGGCCATGAGCCCTGATGGCCAGACTGTTGTGACTGGTGCTGGTGACGAGACACTTCGATTCTGGAAAATCTTCGATAAGCGAGCGACAAAAGATTCTCGCCGCGAAGGAAGTAAGCTCGCGGAATGGGGCACCATCCGCTAGAGCATACGGTCTTCTTTTGCATAATTTGATTGCATATGACATGGAGTTCTGGATCATAAGACTTGATCCTCAGAAGGATGGTCTTCGCATGGTATTAAGGATATTTCGACACACATCTCTGCATCGACATCACATCTACAGACTTCTACAATCCCAGGGCTCTATGTTTCCAGGACATATTCCGCACATAGAAATCACCTGCCATGCTACTCTTCCCTGTCTTTCTTCTGAGAGAATGCTGAATGCGTTCTCTTATCCTTTCCTTCTTTCTTTTCACGGTCAATTTGTTTTGTTTGCGGCTATTGGAGACACACATCACTGGTATGTTTACCGTGTGGTAACCACTTTGCCAGGGTTCAAGCGGTGGCGCTTATGGTGTTTCACGGTCGCTGGTATCTGGCGTTGCGTTAGCATGGATAGGGGGTTTCTCGTGGCGATGCTTTACCTTTTTCATGATGACGATACGAACTTGCTCTTTTGATTTTCGCATTACTCTCGCATTCCTGCCCTTGCTTCTTCTTCTCCCATCTTCTTTTTCATCTGAAATTCGACATACCATCGGTCTGGCGCGGGATATCTTGGGATGAAATCATGAAGTCTTTAGACCTGTCACGGAATAATTCCACACAATTTCTTGATCCTCTGCCTCCTTGTACTGTGAACACTTGTAGTATCAAAAAGCCCTTAAGGGCTATATCCGATTATCTATGCTACACTAAATACACGGGCTTTGTTTCCCCGAGACGCGGAGGGGAATGACATATGAAAGACGAACAACAGCTCTACTTAAGACACAACAATGTTATAATGAATCATGGCCGCTTTAGTTGATAAGTCTGGCAGGCTTGACCTGGAGAAGAGTCTTGAAGCGCTCAAGGAACTCCTTAGCTCGGAGCTCCTGGCCAACAGGCACAGTCAAGCTGAAGACGTTCGCAGCGCCGCCACGAACGTCCTCGACGACGGGAATTGAAGGAGCAGCAGTCTTCTTGCCAGGCTTGGCGCTCAGAATATCAATGATATCCTCCTCGGCAGCCTGAGACTGGAACTTGGGTGCCTCGAAGGCGTTCAGCTCGGGGATGTAGTCTCCACGGGAAGTGTTAATGGGCTCAGCACCGAGAAGCTCATCGAAGAGCTCGTCGGCAGAGCGAGCCTCAGCCTTCGAGCGCGGCAGGTCGTCGTTCGCAAGGTCTGTCGCGATAGCAAGGAACCGCGATACGGGTACTGAAACGCCGAATTTTCTGTGGATCTTGCGCTGGGCGGACAATACGGCGGCCAGAGAGACGGTGATAGCGATTGAGGCTGTAGGAGCAGGCTTGGGGACGGCCTTCTCCTCCACGGCTGGCGCGGCGGGCTTGGGTGCTGGCGCGGCGATCTTGATGTTGCTTAGATCAAGGTGTGTGAGCTTGGCGAGCTGCGCGGCTTGTGTGGAGGGGTAATCGCTGGAGATCTGGCCCAGGTAGGCGAGGACATCACCCTTGAGCAGGCGGCCCTTGGGACCGGAGGCGGGGATCTTTGATACTTCTGACTCGGGGATGTTCTTCTGGTGCAGGAGCTGGGCGACGGAGGGGTAGAGAGGGTAGGCGGGGTTTTGTGTGGAGGGAGCGGAGGAGGATTGGAAGCCTTTTCAGAGTAAATCAGGTCAGTTTTGGTCCGTATGTTTTTGGCGAAGTGTCGATTGTAGGGTTGCCAGATGATAGGATTGAAGGCGCGGCTTCGGAGTCGGCCGCGATCGCATTGTGCTTCGATTTGGAGACTCACGCTTAGAGAAGTTGTGCAGGACACGGGGCTGGCGCCGGGCGAACATGGCCGTGGCCTGGTTCACAGGGATTCTGGCAACCATCTTGAGGAGTGGTGTTGGTGGTATAATCGGGGAGACCGTGCGGATCCTAGGCGAAAGCGATCAGGCGATGGCGCAGCTCTCCGAGCGAGCTGGATTGTCGGTCGATACTGACACGATGGATAACAGCCCACCACCGCGTCAAACCTCGCAGGAATAATTGAATTGGAGATCTGGAGGGCTTTGCTGAGAGTAAGAGGTCACCAGCTGTTGAGGGCGTTGGGAGCTTTCACCGGCGGCCGGGTCGGGAATATTTTTCTGCCGCATCCGCTGTTTTCGACTTGACGCTTTCCGAGGAGAACAACGGCGAGTTGCTCCGCGATCTAGGTGAGTCTTCGGTGACTGCCGCGTCCTTCTATTTGACAGCTCACTGCGACTGGAATTGGCCTCAATGCAGTGTGGTGGGTCGAAGTTGAAGAAGTCACTAACGCCTAAACAGTAGATTCTTGGACCGTACGGTCATCCGACGTGCGCAGCCATGGCCTCTCGATCCCCAATTCTACAGCAATTGTTGCAGAGGTGCAGCAACCCCTCCACCAGGCCGACCACTCACAATCCAATATTGTCGTCATGGCGGCATTTTGTGTCGAGGCCTGCTCCCCGAACTCGTACAGCCCGTCCTCCAACAAGTGAAGCTTCCAAAGTTCAACCGGGTAGAGCCAGTCAAAGCGGCCCAAAATTCGGACAACTTGCTCGAAAAGTTTCAAAATATGGCGACTTGGTTCTATACCGTAGTCCTTCCCATACCCTCTATCGTCTCAACGCATATACCATCACTGCGGGAGCTTTTGCATATGCTGCCTATCATTCATACATCACCTTCGTTGATCCCTTGATTGAAATCCAGCCATGGATAAAATATCTCTATGGTGGTCTGAGTGTCATCGTGACTGGCATGGGTGTAGCGTTCTTTGTGAGAACGGGTAACCTGGTCAAAAGCGTCGTTGCTGTGCAAGACGGCACACAGACGCTCCTCCGCTTTACCGTTCAGGGTTCCAGGCCATTCAGCAGACCTCGCGAGTTTGATGTCTCACCCCGCAAAGTCCAGATATCAAAACGACTAGTCATGTCAGAAAGCAGACGTCAGATCGTTGGAGAGAATAACAGGAAAAAGATCACGGCAGACGACGTGAAGCCTAATCTCATGATGGCTCCTATCCATGCCATGAACCGTGGCATTGGAAGTTGGCTGCAGGGATTAAGACAGCTGGTATCCCAGGAAGACTTCATTATCCTCAAGGTGGAAGAAGACAAGGGTGCCGTTGAGCTCCGAATGGATGCTAATGGCTATCTCTCGACTGACTTCTTCCTCGTGGGCGATCCAGTGGAGTTCAAGGATTAAAAGACAGAACGCGACCAGATTTGACCATCCCATACTACCTGGGCATTGGTCCATGTCTACTTTACATGTATGAATATCTGATGTACTAACAATACCAATTTTGATCATAATCTAAGGATACACCGTCCACCCCCACCATATCATCAACTAAAACCATGTAAGGTCGTATGCTCATAGAGTTTGAATAAAAGTAGAAGAGATGGTACTTACAGTGATCTGGACCCCAGTGGATTATCTAGTAGTTTGTGCTCGTTATGTCACGAGGTATTAGCAATCTGCATGCCACTTTAGCCTTGCCTCGGGTTTATCTCAAGGCCGACTTACCAATAACGTGGAGATTTGCCATGGCATATATCAGCTATTCAATGCATTATCAATCAAATGCATTTCCACATATCAAATCATTGGTCCATGTGGACTATTTTCTCTAAATGACTAATTCAATGCCAACCCCTCATGATTTGCAGTGCCAACGTTATCGGAGCGGTTGTTCAAGAAAATACGACAGTTAACAAATGCTAAGTACTTCCCATTAGGAGAACTCAAATTTTATATTGCCTATCAATTTGTTTTCAAAGAGAATTCAGACGATGGAATCGCAAACTATACTTGTCTTGGGGGCAACCGGTACACATCCCCAGCGCTCAAGGCATTCTAGCCAGAGCATTTCGACCTCGGAATAGTGAGATCTAACCTCTATACAGGTGGCTCTGGCCTGGCTTTCGTTGAAGAATCCCTTCGTGTATCTTCTCCACCATGGCTGGTAGTCTTCGTCCGGACACCATCCAAGCTTCCAGACCATATCACGTCGCATTCAAATGTCGCCGTGGTTGAAGGGGTTCTGGACAACCAAGACGCTTTGTCTTTAGCCATGAAAACGAATTCGGTCACCGCTGTTATTTCGTTTCTAGGCGCCTATCTGTCTCTTTCTTCGGTGATTACTCGGCCCACGGATACTCCAATTGGCGATTCGTTTCCTGGAATCATCGAAGCAATGAGAGCAAGTGGTGTCCGGCGTTTGATGGCACTATCGACACCATCGTACTGGGTTAGCGATAAAGACATCAGTACATGGAAGCTGTCTGCTTACAGCGTTGTGCCGAAGCTTTTCGCTCCGCAGGGCAATGCTGAGATGGTTAAAATCGCCCAAGAGGTAGCCAAGGCAGATGATCTCGATTGGACGATCTTTCGGGTTCCCCATTTGACAGATGGGCCTGGCGATCTTCTGGTCTATGCTGGTTATGCTGGGTCAACTCATAAAGGAGGTCTTGGATTATCAAGAAGGAGTCTTGGTCGTTGGGTCTTAGATGAGCTTGTAGAACCGAGATGGATTCATGGTGTTCCTTTCTTAGGGAACTGTTGATTTTTGGGTATTCTTGATGGCGCTTTTTGTTCATTTGATAAGAAATTTCAAGTTTTCTATAGGGTTTTGAGTCTTTGAGATGAAAGAATTTGTAGTATGCTATCAAATCGGTCAATTCACGCCCTTGGTTCGTGGGCGTTATGCTCAAAAAGACCAGGCATCTTGACGCGTTTTTCGCACATCTTCAAGGTTTTCGGTGTGCATGACTTCAGAATTTTGAAATTTAAGTTCAAGTGCTAGCTTAGAGAACTTCTCATAGAAAATTTGGCAATTTCTTTCTTGCAATGTTGAATTTTATTTTCCTGTACCTGGGTAAGGTTTATAGTTCCACTAGTTCAATGATGGACCTCTGTGATATATAGTTTGACACTAGTATCAATTGATTCATTCTTCAACGCCAGTTCCCATTTTAAGTCGCGAAATTCGCATCACCAACCAGGATATTTGAATCACGATTAAAAGGCCTACTTAAGACATTCAAATAGTGAGAAAAAGACTTCAACATCGAGGGAAACGATTGATCTTGAGTTGATGTGGAAACACGTGACCCGGGGCGCGTCGATTGACGCGCGATTCCCCGTATCGCGCCCCTCCCACACTTTCCTCCGCAGCCAATTCCTCCGCCGACACCACTCACAACTCATTTGCTAGTCTTTGACTTGCGTTGCTTCCATTGGAAGCGGCTGTGTCGCATCATGGGGAAACTCATTCGCCTGGAGTTGTTCAGTAAGACCCTCATTTGTGGTGTGTTTGCGCGTCACTAACCCGTATCCAGACTTCAAGTCCTATAAGGGCCACCACACCCTTTTATTTGGAGATGCATACTTCACGTCAATTATCGGACCCAATGGATCGGGTAAATCCAACTCGTATGTGTTATCAACCTGTCGACGCGCGCAAGACATGTTACTGATCAAGATTAAAGCATGGACGCCATTTCCTTCGTTTTAGGTATCAAATCGTCCCACCTCAGATCGACAAACCTTCGTGATTTGGTTTACCGTGGTCGTGTACTGCGCACATCCAAGGTCGACGGAGAGCCCGCTACCAACGGTGAAGACGGTGAACAAGAGGAGGGAGATGAGGATGCGTCCCAAGAACCTAGCCGTAATGACCCGCGAACCGCATGGGTGATGGCAGTCTATGAAGATGATGCTGGTGAGGAGCAGCAATGGCGCCGCTCTATCACCAGTTCCGGCGTCAGCGAATACCGAATCAACAACCGGGTTGTCAACGCCCAACAATACAACGAGGCTCTAGAAGCAGAGAACATTTTGATTCGCGCGCGGAACTTCCTTGTGTTCCAGGGAGATGTCGAGGCGATCGCATCGCAGTCTCCAAGAGACTTGACCAGGTTGATCGAACAAATCTCCGGCAGTCTGGAGTACAAGGCCGACTACGAGAAATTGAAGGCCGAGGCCGAGGAGGCTGCAGAGCAGCAAACTTCTCAGCTAAACCGCCGGCGAGGAATCAATTCCGAGGTGAAACAATATCAGGAGCAGAAGCGGGAAGCTGAGAACTACGCCAAGAAGGCCGAGGAGCGCGATCAAGCTATCATTACACATATTCTGTGGAAGCTTTTCCATTTCCAACGCCTAATTGACGCCTCTAGCGCTGATATTCAGAAACATCAAGATGAATTGAAGGAGTACCGCCGTGGCGTCGAGAAGTATGAGAAGAATGTCGAAAACGCCAAGAAAGAGCACGCTCGCGTGGGAAGAGATGTTGGGAAGGCAGAAAAGAATATCGTGCAGAAAGAGAAGGAAATTGAAGAGTTCAACAACTCCTTGGTCCCTGTTGATGAGAAGGTGGATATCACGCAAAGAAAGGTTGAGCGATATTCCTCCAAGATCGATGAGATTGGCAAGGAGCGATCGACCCAGTCAGACAATGCCAAGCAGCTCGAGAAAAACCTCAAGCTTGTTGAAAAGGCCCAGGCTCAATGGGAAGCCGACTGGCAAAAGACGATGAGCAAGCAAGGTGGTCAGATGAGCGAATCAGACCGGCAAGAATATCACAAACTCCGGGAAGAAGTCAGCAAGCGCGCCTCCGCAGATCAGCTGAGCCTCGACAACCTGCGACGACAACGCAAAACCGAAGCCGAAGCTGTAAACAGCTTGAAGGGCAAATTTGAGAACACAGAATGGCAACTCAAGACCCTCGAAGCGGATGATCAGAATATGAATGAGCGCAAGTCCGCCCTTAATGATACCATCAAGACGACTTCTAAAGACATCGATCGCAAGAAGAAAGAGCTGAACACTTTGACATCTGAGCGCTTAAAGGTGTCACAAATGAGGACAGAGTTCGACGAAAGGTTGCAAGTCGTGCTGAAGAAGCTGCTTGAGGCCGATGATGGCAAAAAGCAGACTGAAAGAGAACTTCGGGCAAAGGAATTAATTTCAACTCTGAAGCGCATCTTCCCCGGTGTCAAAGGGCGCGTCAGTGATCTCTGCAGGCCGAAGCAACGAAAGTTCGCGGAAGCTGTCAGCACCGTCTTGGGTCGCCACTTCGACGCCATCGTTGTAGACAACGAGAAGACAGCGAAGGAGTGTATCCAGCATCTCCGTGACCAGCGTGCTGGGCAGGCTACTTTCATTCCCCTTGAAACCATTCAGGTCAAAGCCGTCAATTCAAACCTGAAAGGCATGCACCGAGCAATGCGTCCAGCTATTGAGACTGTCGACTATGATGAATCTGTTGCACGTGCTATCAGCTATGCCTGTGGAAACTCCATCGTTTGCGATGATCTGGCAACCGCAAAGTACCTTTGCTACGAAAGAAACGTCGATGCCAAGGCTGTTACCCTTGATGGCACTGTGATTCACAAGGGTGGTCTGATGACTGGTGGTCGAGGCCCTCAGCAGAACTCTAAGCGCTGGGAAGACTCTGAAGTGGAAAACCTTCATAAATTGAAGGAGAAGCTCGTGAATGATCTCCATAATCTTCCTAAGAGCCATCACCGTGGTTCCGAGGAGGAAACTCTACAAGGCGAATTGTTTGGCCTTGAGCAACGACTGAACTACGCTCGGGATGAACTGAAAGCTCTTGAGCGTAACATTGAGAGCAAGCGCAGCGAGCTGGACTTTGTCAAGCGCCAAATGGAAGACCTTCGACCGAAATATACCGAAAGAAAGGAGAACCTCGATGAGCTGGATGAGACTATCGAGACCAATCAAGCTTCGGTCAGTTCAGTCGAAGACGAGATTTACCGAAAGTTCTGTAAGCGCCTAGGCTATGAGAACATCCGTGAATACGAGGCCCAGCAGGGCTCGCTGCAAGAGGAAGCAGCACAGAAAAAGCTTGAGTTCACCACCCAGAAGAGTCGCATCGAGAACCAGCTTAGCTTCGAAAAGCAGCGTATCCAAGCGACCGATGATCGTATGAGCGGTCTTCAAGCCCAATATGAGCGTGACATGAGTTTGATTGATGAGCTGAAGAGCCAGCAGGAAGATATCCGGAATCGACTGGATGAATTCAGCGCTGAGCTTGAGCTTCTCCGCGAAGTCCTTGAGGAGCTGAAGGAGGTGTATGCACAGTCAGCAGAGAAGCTTGCTGAGCAACGACGCGAGCTCCAGAAACGAAGCAAACACGTCGAAGCTGCACTGAAAAATATCAATGGCCTGGAAGCTGACATTCAGCGCAATTCCTCAAGTCGTTATGCTCTTCTGCGCCGTTGCAAACTCGAAGATCTCGACATTCCTTTGGCCGATTCTTCCAGCTCTCTCGACAAGCTTCCTATCGATGATCTTGTGCAAGGCGCCGATCCTGATGCTATGGACGTTGACGAAGGTGACGAGGCGGACGAGGTTCCTGTCGTTCAGGACTATGGTATCGACGTTGACTTTGATTCACTCGGAGACACTCTGAAAGAAGTATGTGTGGAACACGAAATTTCAAGTTTTCACTGCTAACAAATTCATAAAGGAGTCTGATGATAAACTGGAAGAAGAGCTATTGGACAAGGTTCGGACCCTCAATGTCGAACTTGATAAGATGGCACCCAACACTCGCGCCCTCGAACGTTTGGAGAGTGTGGAGAACAAGCTGCGCGACACTGAGAAGGACTTTGAAGACGCACGAAAGCAAGCTCGCAGAGCTAAGGAAGGCTTCGAAGGCGTAATGAAGAAGCGCTCTGATCTCTTTAACAAGGCTTTCACTCACATTTCTGAACAAATTGGCCCGATCTATAGAGAGCTCACTCGCAGTGCAAACTACCCATTGGGTGGACAAGCGTGAGTACAACTTTCAGTTCTACTCTTGGATGGAAGAATAATGTCTAACATGCTATAGCTATCTTGATATTGAGGACTCGGACGAGCCATATCTCGATGGCATCAAATACCATGCCATGCCTCCTCTCAAGCGTTTCCGTGACATGGAGCATCTCTCCGGTGGTGAGAAGACCATGGCGGCGCTCGCTCTTCTATTCGCCATCCACTCGTATCAGCCTTCGCCTTTCTTCGTCTTGGACGAGGTTGACGCAGCTCTTGACAATACGAACGTGGCTCGTATTGCTAACTATATCCACGACCATGCTGCCCCAGGAATGCAATTCATTGTTATCAGTCTGAAGACTGGTCTCTTCCAAAACAGTGAGGCATTGGTGGGTATTTTCCGAGATCAGGTTGAGAACAGCAGTAAATCCTTGACGCTTGACGTGAGTTTCCTTCCGAGATAACCCTTTGTATAACTATCGACTGACACGAATTATCTAGCTCCGCAAATACACCTGAAGTTCATAGGTGTGCACGCGACTAACGACGGGACTGTGCTATGTCTAATTCGCCTTTGTAATTTATTGAGATGGCCTGATTATTCTTATGCTTTATCAGGTGGATGACGCGTATGGGCCTACATGTTGCCAATTGATACCAGATCCTCCCAAGTGCAATCTATCTATTTTCTTTTTCATAACATCTGTTATCTCTGGATATAAACTGCGGTGAAGCTCGATATTCTCTCGCCGGTGGAAAGGATCATCCTTTGATTTAGGATTAGTCGAGTCGATAATCAATCTTGCTGCCGGCACTTCCTTCGGCGGAGCGGCATCAACCTTGTCGTGAATGACAACGTGTGGCACCGAATGGGTCTAGATGCACAACGATCAACAATGCCACAATTGAAGACGTCAACTGACACTCAGGCCCCTTGCGGTGGCCGCGATCCACAAGGGGCAACGCCGCAACAGCCATATCCTCGCGGGCATTCAAGCCGACAGGTGCCGATTGGCAAGCGCACTGCATATCTGTATGTAGATTACCATTCTCAAGCTGCCATGGCTATTCTGCAGACTGCAAAACGGCAACTCGGCTTATGGGCCCGCAAGGCCAGCAGCCGCCAATCCTCGGAAGCGAGCTCCTGCCAATGATATGCCATACTCGCTAGAATGCTGCCCTTGTTAGCAGACAGTAGTGGCAACTGAGAATAATCTGTAACCTGTCTATTGTTCTCCACTGTCGGAGATAACTGATTGTGACAAGTGCAGATCGGTCTGAAACACCTAAAGGCGTGAGTGCGTGGTTGGCGCGAGAAGGCTTTATTGGATCTTGATGAAGCGGTAAGAGGCCTCTTCGGACACTAATTATGTTGACGTGAACAATTGCTTTGATCGCTGGGACAGGCCGGGGAATATAGATCCCTCGATCTAGAGTCCCAAGGAAACGGTTCAGCCGCGTGGGAGGCCAGGAATGATGAACTACAGTATATGTACGAGAGAGACCGCGGTCCGCGTCCTTCGATCTAAAGATCGCCCAGACATCGGGAATTTCCCCGCTGCAATCTATGGACCGGGAAAGCACCCACAATTAAGTTTAACGAGGCTCGGAATAAGGGGTTGTGGAGGTTTGACTTTAGATCGAACACCGACCAAATGCCGTGACGCTCAGACACTGACGATCGTGTTCAAGCCCACGGAGGTTACCTGACGGACAGCAAAGCAGCGCAATGCATTTCCACTTATTCGGCCTTTCGGTGGCTTTCGTGGGTGTCTCGTTTATGCAGACAGTGCTAATAATGGCCTTCAGATCTGGATTATTGATAGCAGAGTTGCTACGTTCAGTCACCGCTCCGGCCACAAGAAAGAAACGAGTCCTCTCTGGTACGGATAGGTGCTGGCACCCTCTGCAGAGAATTGGGAGGCGAGTGAAAACCCTGACGCACGGCCAAGAATGAAGGACTTGGGCACAGCACAGATGACCCTGACTAACGAACACGTACTCCGTACGTGGAGGCCCGGCATCTGTGCGGTACTTTTGTTCCCTTAAACAAGGAAACACGGGATCTTTGACACAGGCCCGTGTTAGGCCATTATCTCTCTTTTACTGCGCCATTAGCAATCTCAAAATTGAATGTGTAGATTCCCTGTACTAGAGCCTTCGCACTGCGTTCCTGCGACGGTTAGACTGCTCGTGTACACAGCTGTACATAGCTGCCAGTTGTCCAGTAGTGCGATGTTCATAAAGTACGTCCACGGGCGCTTTATTGCCTCGTCTGTAAGGGGCGAATTATGCAAGTAGCACTCGAAACTGAAGACACCTTCTTACTCTACGGTCCATGCGACTAGTAGGAGTAGTCAGGCAACTATGAAGGTAAATATTGGTGTTTTGTTGGGAAGTTAGTATATGGGGTGTTGAACCTTGTGTCTACCGTCCGCGGAAAAATGTCTGCGTAAAAGCTGCGCGACATGCACGAGGCCTCGAAACTACTGACAGGGCAGTGCTAGACGCGGGTACTAGATGAACAGCTCAGCAACTTTTGAAAGTGTAACATCAAACCGGACCTACCTAAATAGGAAATGAGTTTCTTGATACAAGGATGTCTTCTGTTCATGATTAGCTACAGTTCTGAAGTTGCTCGAACTTTTGTTCTCCATGGCGTAGGTGCATGGCACTCCCCACATGATAAGAAAGTGGAATTGGCTCAAGAAGGCCTTACGACATCCAGACCACAGATCTCGAGTCATGCAAAATCACTGCCTAACTAATGCATGTAAATTGCATAGATAGGCAATGGAAAAGCCGGAGCCCTGACCAGCTCGGTAGACTAGACTAGTTGCAGGGAGCGAAAGTTAATTTTCGTCGTAAGCGATACGGAGTATCCATTACGACTATACAGTGAGGCTATTCTGTGGGTTATGCCTGGAGACCTCGAGATGGCCCCCGCGAACCTTCGATCTACAGGTCTCCGCCTCAAAGTGATCGTCGATCGGGGACGGGGGAACGAATCCTAATGGGCAATTCATGCGTCGCTCATGGTCTCTCGGCCGGGCAATCGAGAATTCGGAGTCTCTTCGGTTGTCTACGACATCCTCTTCGAGAAGGATTATCATCCCTGAAAAGATCAGCATTTGTGTTAGTTTTAAATATGGAGAGCGATAGAATTCCGTGCCCGAGGCTTAATTGACACACTAAAGCTAAGAGGCAATGAGCTAAGGCAGGCTTGAACGTCATCAACAGGCTGGCCGTCACTTCAAAGGTCCGGACAATAAGCATTCAGTGCCGAGGGCATCTGGGAATGAGTAAGGGAAACCGCTTCGACAGCCTGTATTAGTGGGAGTACTTGGCATTCTTGACTCGGTTCACCCACACCTTGGGCCGATCCACCAAACCTTCTATTGGGAATCGGGACTTGCTCTTCGGGAACGTAGTCTCCCATAGTTTGCCCAGGTGCGCACAGACAGTAGCATTGACCTAGCCAAGATCACTGGCCTAATTGGCCTATTTGCGTGGGAAGAGAACTTATGTATGTACAGTATTTCTGAGGCACAGCTTCCTGCAGTAGGTAATCATTAATTCAAGGCCGCGGGCGTTCGACTGCCTGATCGTCCAAACACGGCCCATTTCAATTGGGTTTGTCAAGGGTGATTTCTGGCGGCTTCGTAATTACAATTGTGGAGTTATAGATTCGTGGCGCAGTGATACATCGATCGGTTGGTGGGGCTCATGATTGGGCGGCTGTACATTTCCTCAACATTTCCTCAAAAGCCATTGGAGGATCAATCGTGTTGCTACATCATCATACATTCGTTCTAGCTATTGTTTGTCCCTTGGCGGGTTTCATTTCCAAGGAAAAGAACTCCAAGGGAAAAGTAGTGAAGAAACGAACGCCACTGTTGAGCTCTATAAAGCGCTTGAAACCACGATACCTACCTCAAAATTACCAGAAACGAGTGGTCATTCGACTGAAGAGTCTTGCACACGCTTGCATGGACACGATTAGTAGCGGAGAGAGCATCTGAGAGTTAATTTTATCAGCCCTACTTGAGTCAAAGCGCCCGGCCTGGAACTTACTCGATCCATCCCGACGAGCAAAGGTGGGACGGCGATCCGATCCCCAAATGCAGGGCCTCACGATCGTATGGAGAGACCGTCTTGCCACCGGATCCAGCCCCGGTCATGATTATTTTTTTTCCTTGCATTAGCACGACACCATTGTTCCAGGAGAGCGGCACTCCGTAGAAGCTCTCGACGAAGTACGAGCGTACCAAAAAGCCAAAGCTTTTGGTACGTGTTATAATTAGCCCCTTCCCCCCAAAAACTCCTGAATGGTCAAGGAGTTTATAGCCGTCTCCTGCGTGCTAATACCCATTTTACTGCAAGCAAACACCCGAGTTCGTTCTAGAGGTGAAGAAGCTATCGAACTGATTACATTCAGGCGATCCTTCAAGGGGCTTGCCCCGCCAGTCTGGAGAAAGTGTTTTAAAGCGGAGCTTTCTACCCAGAGTCGGCTTTGAATCTACCCCTAGCGGAACTGCTCTATCTTTGTGCACTAGGATCGGAGTATACCCCACCGACTCCTCACAGATCACTAAAAATGACCTTGACAAGGAACCTTGGAGGAAGCGGGGAGGGTTTCGAACGACGCCATTCGGAGACATCACTACCACAACCCGCAAGCATGGTAAGCCGCTGCTTCCTTTCCGCGACAAATATAGCCGATGTGGCTATGATATTTGATAGAGTGGTCTAATTTTGTAATAGAATGCCGACCTAGAGCTCCCTCACCAGCATTATGCTATAATGTACGTCGATGAGAATGGCAAAACGCAAATCCAGGCATCACCGTCAATCGCAGGCTGTGGAGGAGCTATATTCACACCTGAGGTGACAAACCGCTTTATGGAGATGACCGGCCCTAACGGACAGCCATCTGCACGGTACAACTCAAGTAAGTTGGATTTAAAGTCGCCATGGGAGTATGATGAACTCGACGCTCACTGTAGGTACAGATATGAACCAGATGCCGTCTTCGTCGTGGAATCTACCAGCCAACTCGGAATGGATGTACTCAGGTCAGCAACAACCCATGGAGCTCATACCATGTGAATGGCAATCGCATCAGACACGACGGAAACGACGCGATATTAAGAGGGTTGGCATGGACATGTCACCACCGAAGTCAACATCTCCAACACCTGCGCCGGCAGCGGGTCAAACCTTGATTCGCGCTGACGATAGAAACATGTTACGTCTTTACTATAAGAAAGCCTTTGAAGAGTTTCAACAGTTAAACTGCCGCTCTATCGCGAAGTCCTATATCAAACTTGTGGAGCCGCGGAAGCAAGTCCACTTCCCATACAACGGGAAGACAACACTTGGTGGTAAATCACAGAGCTTCGACCCGGAAATGACTAAACCAGCATGGTGGCCAGTCGGAGTTGTGCACAAAGAGCCAGATCATCTTCTCAAAGATGGTATGTCTTGGAATTGATATTTATCACAGCCAGAGACTAATCAAACACAGGTCGAGTCCAACTCCTGGTTCATATTCTCTGTGAGCTCATGGACAGTCATGGTATCACCGTAGAAAAACTTCGAGAGGCTTCACAAGAAGCTCGAAGACATATCAACCCCGCGCATCGATTGGAGGTACTTGATGAGATCTACTTTGTTCGAAGCATGGAGGAAAGGTACCTTAGAGGGGAGATCGGTAAGGTCCACCACAATCTCTCAATATGACGGCAACTAACAGAGAGCAGATGGAAGCAAGTTGATCCAAGTCGAAAAAGCTCACCCACGAAGGGAGGAACTTTCAACCGAGAAACTGCCAACCGAACCCTGTGTAGCACGTTCAAGAACCCGCGTATCTGTCAAAGAACCCCCGCCTGGTGACTCGCCTGTCGACGATAGAGACTCTATGGCCTCAAGCCAGAACCAAGAAGTACCTTTGACTCCAAGTACGAGTGAATCAAACGACTCTCTCAGTCCCGGGAATGGACTTCATCCATACTCAATGGGCATGCTGCCGACAGGAATGCCGCATGGAGACCCATCAAATCTGCGACAGACGGCACCCGATCAAAACTACTTCAGAGGGTATTTCCATCCGCAATACCCCCAATCGGAGAAGCAGCCTGTGTACTGGCCAGATATGCCACCCTCACTCCCATTCGAATATTGATCGGGAGATTGGCAAGGCTAATAAGAAGGCTTGACGGATAATGGATATAAATTTGGACTCGCGGATATACACGAATATATGGGTTAGGAAAGACTTTGGTTGCTATTATTGTTGAATTGAGCGAAATTTTCATGACTACTTGAATAATACAAAAGCAAGCTGGCCAAGACAGCATCAATAATACACCTAATGTGGAAAAAATGACTCTATGAAATAGACATTCATCTGAAAGACGATGAGATGGAAGAATATATCTTGTAACAAACAATGGAACCAGAAGTGGATTTGGTAGAAGTGAGTTCAATACAGATCAAAGCTGAGACCCACGAATAAGTATGCTCGATATTGGCTTTCGCGAGCTAACGTCATCTCGAGAGCGAAAGAAAAAGCAATATTGAAGTGCCACGTATCACAGTATTGCTTGAAATTCATTCTTTAACTAAATACCGCTTATTGATTCATCATTGACCCTCGGACGGCCTCTACAAATGCGTAGAATCAGAACGCAGGCTATATCTGCACACCAGTAAAACCAAGGGCTTTGATCGCCAAATTAACTACTGTCTTGAAAAAACTCAATTTCGAAGAAAAACAAAGAGGATAATCTTTCATCAACGGATTCACAGCTTGTGCCAGCTCCTCTTGTATGTTGCAGGCCAAACACCACTCTTACCCGGAGCAAGGATTCCGTTAGGATCAAGGGCATTCTTGATCGACTCATTAAACTTCATCTGAATATTATCATTCCAGTTATAAGTCTCCGCAATCTGATCCATGACAGCCAGATGTGTGCGGTACTCGCCCCATCCGTGCGCAGCGCATTCATCAATGAGAGTTTTGATAAGTTGATGGGCCTTGCGCTTCTGCTCGGGACTCGTGCGATCGAAAACGACACAGACAATGTGATCTGGTTATCTCATTAGTATCTTCATCTATAGGGATGAAGCTGACTTACGCATCTCCCGAAGACCGACTGTAAATGTCCCAATGAAGTCGAATCCGGCTTCTTGCACTCGCTTCTTGGTCACTGCAAATTGGAGGTTTGCGTCGTCACCGGACACTCTACTGATGGGGGAGAAGAATAGATGGGCGCCGTTGGGGATCCAGTCAATCCATTTCAGCTCGTCGTAGGTAGGTATGCCTTGGAGCGTTTTGTCTCGCGTGTGGAGCACGCAATGTTGCTTGATGTCCTCTGGGAAATAGAACTTCGCGCCCGGGATGGCAGAGAACGCTTCTTTGATGACACCCCAAAGGGCTTTGCGAGTAGGCTCAGGACCCTGGAGTCTTTAGTATGTTGATTATTTATTTAGTGATTCACTTACGTAGAGCGCTCCGTAGAAATTCCATCGCCCGAGACCTAATTTGTTAGCGATGGCGTCTAGCGCTTCGTCTCCAAGTGGTCCCTTGGTGTTTGTATACTCGGCCTTGGAGGCTAAACATGCTGCATCCAGAGTGATATGGCGAATGGTAGGGACATTTTGCAGAATCATTTGCTATGAGAGATTTCATGTTAGGGTCGGCAACTATGCGGGGGAAAAGGCATACCAGACGAAGAGGACGGATAATCTCGACAGCCTGGTGCAGGTCCTCTTCTCTCGGAATTGTGATCATATAAGATTGGAATCCACCGGGGTTAGGCATGAGCTGTTTGATAGTTAGCAGTGTTAAATAAAAATACTAGCAAAGCGACTCACCCAGATACCCAACTTCGTCACAATACCCAGATTGCTCTGGGAGAAGAGACCATCATTGTATGGTCCGAATCCGTACGGAAATAGTTGCCAGCACTTGTTGCCTGGCTCTTCATCTAATCGACTTAACTTTTGGCCCACCTCTTTGGGTCGTGGCATGGCTCCCATGCCGGTACGCATCAATTCGCCGTTGGGAAGAATAACTTCGAGACCGCAATGCATCATCCAGTGATCTGCAATAGATATTAAGTGTACGAATTGGAAGAGTAGAGTGTCGAGACTAACCTCCATAAGGCGTGTAGCCGACACCTCTATCAACTGTATTTCCCAGCACCGAGCCACCACCTAAGTCAGGGACCTAGTGAAGAGTTAGTAAGTAATACTAGAAATTACGGCAGCACTTACGTCAATCCAGAGCTTATCAGAAAGGTTATTATCAACAAGGTACTGATAAAGATCGGCAAAAGTGACACCTGGTTCAACGACAGCATAAGCCCCATCGACATTCACCTCCAACACACGACGATTATGCTTTCCAAGGTCCAGAACAACACTACCTCTCAAGCGAGGAGCAGCACCGCCATAGCCCAAATTGCGCCCGATAGATGTTGGCCATAGTGGAACCTGGAAGTTATTCGCAGCTCTGACTAGAGCTTGGATCTCTGGTACATTGCGGGGGCAGACAACAGCAGAAGCCACCAAGTAATCCTGGTCTAAGATATGATGGGAGTCATGGGTGAAAGGCTGCTCGAGATAAGATCCGTCTTTTAGCTGGTCTGCTGCAGTAATTACTCTGACGTTCTCGTTCCCCACGATTGCGGAGGTCTCTTTGACGAATTTATCGAAAACCTCCGAGGATATGTGTGGCGGCAAGGCGAGAGGGGTAGTCATATTGATTGATCCTGAAGTTTTTATGAACTTGGAGTTATTTTCAAGATGGCTTATACAGGGTTTCATGTGGTGGTTATAAGATCGTCCTTTCCCCTCCTGTGACCCCAGAAGTACTCGACGGGCATCCTTATCCGAAGAGGAGGTGGGCAATATACCGACGTGCATATTATAGTCTAAACCCCATGTCTAGAAAGCCTTTGCAGAAATGCGAGCATTTGACTGGGCATCTGGCAGGCTGTAGTATCCAAGCTCTTCCCTGGGGTCTAGATATCTTCTACGGCTACGGGTCTACGACGCGCTGTGTACAGACCTCAATATTGAGGCATGTTTTAGATTCTTGGATCCTGGACTGTGTCAAAGCCGGCCACCGATGGGTCATGGATGTGCGAAGTAATTTGATCATTCGATGTAGCTTGTCGACCGGCGCAAATTGGAACGACTTTCTTCACACCCTCCATGCTAACATGTGGTAAAATAATCCAGACTGACTTTCCGTGATGCACCGATCGACAGTACTTGTTTTTATGGCCCGGAAAATTCCCCCAAATCCCCGTATTGCAGCGATGGGTAAAAAGCCGACATACGCAGACAGCGGAATAAAGCCCACCTCCGGTACGAAAGATGCAGGTGAATGCAGCGACGTTGGAGACCCTATAGAGCCATTCTTCTTTGAAAGTTTCGAATCATCGAGTCCCAGAAGAGCCCTCAAAACCGCGAATTGCGGTAAAGTTAAACCCGCGCACTCGAGGGGATCAATGCGGGGGGCGTGAAGGGTAAAACGCGTGGTCTCGGCGATGTATCCACCGCACTCGTGCAGAGCGATTCTTCGAAGCCAAGACCTCGGGCATCCCATCACGCCTCTTGTTCCCAAATGCCCTCTGCAGATGGTTCCCCATTGATCAGAGATGGACTACCAGGCCGGGCCCGCGACAGAGCGCTTCCAGTGCCACCTCTGCGCGGCGAATTTCCGCCGCGTGCAGCATTTGCAGCGGCACCTTGCATCCCGTAGGAAGCCTGATGAGAACTGCGCTGCCTGAGCTGACAGAGCCATATAGATGAGACTGCAAGACCTTTTAGTTGTCCGTTTTGCGAAGGACCGTTCACGCGCAGGTATGCTAGCCCGGGCTACTGGTCAGGAGCCCCTATCGCTGACTCGGGCAGGGACACACTTAACCGGCACTGGAAGACATGTAAAGCCCGCTTGGAAAGCGGGTCGAGTATTCCTTCTTTTCCGGCCAAAACTAGAGGTAAGAAGCGGAAGGCATGCGATCGCTGTATGAAGATGAAGCGCGCGTGCGATGGGTTCCAGCCTTGCGAGACTTGCACTGCGAAAGGCCAGGATTGTCACTATACGGAGACGTATAGAAGTTTATCAAAGAAGAAAGAGGATCTCAATGAGGAGCCAATGGCTCTGGAAGATTGCGATTTCAATTTGAGCAGCATGCCGTTTGATACAGGCGTCTCTGCGCCAGCTCAGATATGCGACTTCCAGCTTGCGCGCCGATCTCCAAGTCCGCGCTTCTTTGATCGAGGGTTCGCTCGGACGATATCCCTCAGTTTACCAGATCAGCTGGCTGGGACATTTATGCCAAGGCATCGCCATCGATTTGAATTCCTCGTTTTCGTTGCGAATGGAACTGGCTTGGCCGATTCGTTTGGTGCGAAATCTGCTACAGCCGGGCCGATGATGACAGACGCCATGACTTTAAAGGCCCGGCATCCAGCACAGTATGGCGGGATTTCAGACGATCCATGCAGAAATGGAGCTTCTAATAATCCACATGTGATGCCGACATGGAACTCGGCGTTTGACACAATGCTTCTTTCCCAAAGCTCGCCGAGCTCGGCGTCTCCGCTGGACCCGTCATTACATCAATGGGTGACTCACCCTCTAGGCTTTAAGGCTCAAGAGATCGTGAGCAAGATAAAATCAGCAGTTTTGTATAAACCTAGGCGAAGCTCTATTGCGTTTGAGTGGTCGCCGTTGATGGAAACTATGTGTTTTCATTTCTTCTCACCTCATAATATTGTCAGACTTCTGGAAGAATTCTGGGTTTCATGGTATCCCCATGGGCCAATTATCCACAAACCAACATTTAATCCTGCAGAAGCATCGCCTCTTTTACTTGTCTCGATGGTACTTGTCGGGGCATCATTTTCTCCCTTTCAAAATGACCGTCAAAATGGGAAAACGTGGGTTGATGTAGCCGAAGAGCTGATATTCGACGATGAACTTCTACAATATGAATACGATGAAATCGACCAACCAAAGGAAGATAGATACAATAATAAGAAGCTTGAGGCATTGCAAGCAGCTTTCTTTGTTTGTCTCTTCCAGAATTGGGAGGGTACGGATCGAGCCATGGCGCGACTTCGACGACGGCGATACAGCGCTGTAGTATCTGTGAGTCGCATTATCAGCGAAGACATCTCATACTAATCATTGAGTAGCTCGCGAGAGATATCAAACCATCGACGGCCGTCCACCACGACTTCCGTGCCCTTGACACCCCCAGTCACTCTGCGTGGCAAGCCTTCATCAAAACGGAAGAAAAGATACGGTGAGTCTATGTCTCTATTATAGTGACAGCGGCTTACAGACAGTCCTAATTATGTGCAGAACTTTGACGTTTGTCTTCCTTCTTGACACGGCATTTGTCATCTTCTACAACACTCCAGCACGGATGTACGCCGCCGAGCTGGAAATGTATATCAATAGCCCCGAGCCTGTTTTCAAGGCCGAGTCAGCAGCTCTCTGGTTCTCCAACTTAAAACAGTGGATGAAAGAGACTCCAAGCTACCCGGTCACAGTCGCCGGTTTGGTCGAGGGAATCTGCGAACAGAATCTCGAACCTGCCCAGCTCCGCGTATACAGCCACCTAAGCATGTTGAATCTCTTTGTGGTTATATCAGGTATGCCATCTACTAGCTTTGAGGAATTATCCACTGACAATAAAAGCACTGGGGTCCACAATCTTCCAACTCAAGAACTCCCTCCCACAGTCAGCATCGGCCTTCCGGAATATAGAGTTCGGGATGGCGAACTGGAAGAACGCATGGGACCAGATGCAGCTGATTCTCGGCGTCACAGATCAGAGTCTCCAGCTACCCTATAATCTCGTCAGTGGGATGTGGCGACACGAAGGATTCATGAAAAGTGCATGGGAGTACTGGCTTCTTTGTACGGTTGTCATGCGGTGTATCCGGGCTGAGACGGGGAGACAAGGATACTCGGCACGGCGCATGCTGAGTAAATTTGATCAAATGGGGATGGGACAGCTGAAGGAACTCATTCATCAGTTTAATGATATGTCAGTGGCTTGATGTCGGCAGGGCTTGACTAGGTTTGAGGGGCAGGTGGCGACATGGTATTTATAAATATGGGGTCCGGAGTACTAGGAGATTTGGGGCACAGAATGAGTACTTCCACTGTATATAATTTTAATTAACCATCTTCTATGAGCATAATTGACAAAGTACGAAATATCCAAGGGTGTCTTTGTATAGACCTTTGTATAGAGTGGAGCTCCCGGGATCCTGTGTAGGTGCGGAGTAAAATGTGTAGAGCTGACTAGGCCAGATTCCATGCAAGCATCTGATCATCCAAATGGTCTACACATTAACTGTACTTGTTATTATCTAGAAGTACTTAACTTACCCCGATCGGAGAAACACAAAATCAATGATCGCCAACCGTGATCGCGGCCAGCTTCATGATTGGGCGGGCACAGACAGCTCCCCCCAACCAACCATCAGCCTCCACTGCAGCACACGCGGGCGCTCTCCTTTCTTGCTGGTCCCTTCCGTCTTCCTTTCATCCTCACTTTCTTCCGTTTGCGTGCTCTATCTTGCCTCTTCTGGTACTCTCACCTATAGCTATTCTCCCGCGTGAACCAAGGTCGTGATCCACCCCGATAAGGTATGTCCTCTGTTCGCCCCGCCCAACTATAAAGGCACAGGATCCAGCGTGCCCGCGCCCGGTGCGTGCCAGACTACAAGACTTCGCAACATGGGGATGCTAACGTTCGGGCGTCTGCTTAGTCGCCCATACCACAACCTGCGCGACGGTCCGACCATCTTCTCCTTCCAGCAACAGTTCCTGATGGAGGAATCAAGCGCGCGTGAGCGTCGCAGGTCAGACCCTGTAGCGCCTGACTCGCTGGCCACAACACCGCTGTCCACGGCCACGACGCCTGCCGATTTCCTCGATACCCCGTTCCTCGAAGAAGATGGGGAGTACTTCTCCTCGCCCGGGACGCCGGGCAGACTGTCGCGGAACAACTCCTTTTCGAACAGCAGCTCCTTCCAGGAAGATTGGGAGACCTTTCCACCTCTCGACAAGCTGACGATCTTCGATTTACTGGATAATATTAAGCTCAGTGAGCGGTTGGAGCGATGGCAGGCCGCGATCAACATGCAGCGCGAAAAGGTCCGCAAACAACGCGAGAAAATACGGTCCACGGGCCAGAGTGCTCGCGCTCGTATGGTTGGGGAGCTGAAGCGACGCGTCCCGACGGCAGACGAGCAGCTGGAGAAGTACCGGCAGCGAATGAATAAGGGTGTCGACCGCTTGAATAAACAGTGGAGCAAGACTGCGACCGTCAGCGTGAGGGAGAAAGTGTCCTTTATCGCTGCAGTGATGAATATCTTCTTCAGCGGCTATATCATCGGACACTGCCCGGAATACTTCTATCTCTGGTTTACTGCTCAAGTGCTTTACTTCACGCCCATCCGGTACTACACCTACCACGCAAAGGGGTACCATTACTTCTTGTTCGATCTCTGCTACTTCGTCAACTTCCTTAATATGTTCTCGATGTGGGTGTTCCCGAACTCGAAACGATTATTTATTGGCACATACTGCTTGACATTTGGAAACAATGCTGCAGCGATTGCCATGTGGCGGAATTCATTGGTTTTTCATAGTTTGGATAAAGTTGTTAGGTACGTGAATCACTCCGATGCAGTTGCCAGAAACTAACGTTGCTACAGCGTGTTTGTCCATATAATTCCGCCAGTTGCCCTGCACTGTCTCGTTCATCTGACCCCAGTGGAGATGCTGAAAGAGCGATTCCCTGCGGTTTACGCCATCAAATTCAGCAACCCTGGCGATCCCGAGCGGTACTCTCTTGGGGCGATGGTGATATGGGCGACCGTGCCATATCTCGTCTGGCAGCTATCTTACCATTTCTTGATCACCATCCGTCGGGCCGACAAGATCGCAGCCGGGCGCCCAACCAGCTTCACCTGGCTGCGCAAGTCTTATGCCAAAGCGTGGATCGGGCGACTGGTTCTGAGCCTGCCCAACGCGCTGCAGGAGCCTATGTTCATGGTGATCCAGTACGCCTTCGCGCTATCAACCATGCTCCCCTGCCCTATCTTCTTCTGGTCTAAATGGGCAAGCGGTCTCTACATGCTCGCCCTATTCGTACTGACCATCTATAACGGCGCGACGTTCTATCTCGACGTCTTCGGCAAGCGTTTCCAGAAAGAACTGGAGCAGCTGAAGAGTGATGTTGCGCGCTGGCAGAGTTCGCCAGAAGGACTCGCCAGCCCTCTTCTCGTCCCGGATACTCCTGGATCCATCGCGGCTGATTCTGGATCCAAGACGCATCCTCCTATGGAAAAGCGATCCAGTCTGGACCGCATTCCCCTGCTGGACCCGACCGCCGTCTCGACTGCTATGCCTGAAGTTCCCCACGGCGACACCCCTGTTCGAGAGCGAATTTAGTGCTTGCTCTTACTCTGCGTCATCTTTCGTCGCTCATGATACCCCTGGCGCATGTCAATCTTTTCGCATATAGCATCTCGCTCGTTTACATTACGCTTCGCGTCTTATGCCCTGTCATTAAATCCTAGCCTAATCCGTAGATACGATCACGTCGAAATCATGAAATTTTCTAAACGCATAATCAATACAATACACGTAAAAAGTACTTGCAAGCCTAGAATGTCCTGTGGGGCAGTGCGTTGGGGCTGATCAACCGGACAGCGCAGAGTATCTCCGATCGAAATCCCGAGGCCTCGGTCACGTGGCTCAACGTGATGGCGTCCCAACTTTCCGTCGAGAGTCCTTCTACCCCGTCAATCTACATAATCTACAAAACCGCGATCCATTACATCGAGCCGCCGCTTGTATCCCATAAATAGCACCAGAGCCCCGCCCGTCGTTGTTGCTGCGCCCTCCGCGACCCCCTGCTCGCCTGCCCGGGCCTTTTCCCTTGCTACACTTTTCCGCAAATGTCCGCCACCATGAGATCTGCGAGACTGGTGCGCAGCAGCGCATCATTGAGGCCGTATTTAGCCGGTAAGAACGCCGATTTTTTTCGTCAAGGTTGAGGGAACGAAGCTGATGCTTTTCTGAATAGCTCGCACTCGCGGAAGCGCGTTGGGTCCGGTCTCGTTGGCTGCGGCCACCAGCGCCCTTCGAAATGGGCGTAACCTGCCATCGCAGGTCTCTGCGCTTGCGATCCTTATTCCTCAGCGTGGCTATGCTACTGAGCAGTCGAATTCTACCTCTTCACAGTCATACCCCCCGCCTGGCTTCAATGCTGAGCAGGCGAAGAAGCCTATTCCGCAAGACCAGGTACAGTCGGCGCAGAAGCCGGCGAAGCCGGAGACGGTTGCGCCTGGGTCAACGGATAGCAAGCTAGCTTCGAAGGCTGTTGCGTCGGAGGCTGAGAAGAATGCTGTTGTTGAGAAGGAGACTAAGAAGTTGACGCTTGGACAGAAGGTTAAGAAGGAGGTTCAGCATTACTGGGACGGTACGAAGTTGTTGGCTACAGAGGTCAAGATTAGTACTCGGTTAGCGTTGAAGATGGCTGGAGGGTATGAGTTGAGTCGGAGAGAGCACCGTCAGGTATTTTTTTCTTTCCTTTCAAGTTGGAGACTGAAATGGGGACCGGGCTAACAGTGGTTTTCAACAGTTGCAACGTACCACAAAAGATCTGGGCCGTTTAGTTCCTTTCTCCGTTTTCCTCATCGTTCCCTTCGCCGAACTCCTCCTTCCTGTTGCTCTCAAGATCTTCCCCAACCTTCTTCCCAGCACCTACGAGGGTAAGAAGGCCCGCGAAGCCAAGGCTCTGAACCTGAGCTCAACCCGCAAGGAAGTGTCAAGCTTCCTGCGTAACACACTCCGTGAGACCGGTCTGCCATTGACCGCGGCGACCGTGAAGAACGAGGAATTTGCGGACTTCTTCCGCAAGATCCGCACCACCGGCGAAGCCCCATCTACCGAGGAAGTTATCAAGGTTTGCAAAATCTTCAAGGATGACTTGACCCTGGACAATCTGTCCCGGCCCCAACTCGTGGCCATCTGCCGCTACATGAACCTGAACTCATTCGGCACTGACTCCATGCTCCGCTACAACATTCGCCACCGCATGCGCCAGATCAAGCGCGACGACCGCGCTATCTTCTACGAGGGCGTGGACTCCCTGTCCGTCCCCGAGCTCCAGATGGCGAGCGCCTCCCGTGGTATCCGGACACACGGCGTGTCCCCAGCCCGCCTGCGCGAGGACCTGGGCATGTGGCTTGACCTGCGTCTCCAGCAGGGCGTTCCCTCTACCCTCCTGGTCCTGAGCAATGCCTACATGTACACACAAGGCGGCAAGGAGTCCGAGATGGCGTCCCAGATCGATGCTCTCAAGTCTGTGCTTTCTAGCATTCCCGAGGAGCTGTTCCACGAGATCGAGCTCGAGGTCCACAACGCCGAGGGTGCTGCTACCAACAAGCAGCGTCTGGAGGTTATTAAGGAGCAGGAAGAGCTGATCTCGGAGGAGAACGAGCAGAACAGCGAGAACGAGGGCAAGGGTGTTTCCGCTCCTAAGGACACTGAGGATATCGATGAGAAGGAGGAGCAGAAGATCGAGGCTTCTGCTCAAAGCTCCGAAGAAAAGCAATCTGCTGAAGCTAGCGAGGCATTGAATGAGGGTGCTAAGGCTGAGCAGAAGACCGACAAGAAGAGCGAAAGCTCTTAAATCTCATGACGTGGCTTGATCCTGGGGGTCATTTTGTTGCAATACATATAGATTTCTCTATTTCCTTTTCTTTCGTCGGGCTCCTCTGTTCCCCGTGTGTTACTTCTCCGCTATGTGATATAGACCCCCCTCATATTCATTCTCTCCTTTCCTGCCTGCTTCCAGCCCATTCTTGACACGTTCGCTGCCTTCCTCAATTACTGTCTCACTCTTTGTCGATTCGCCCAAATATCGGTGTGAGTTGCCCGTTGCTGGGTAAGACTGAAATAGCGGAGTGGGGAACCTGAAAATGTCGGCCTGAAGAAAGGCACCATGTATCGATAGACTCAATTCAGATAATGACTTGCCAGCATATCATTCTCCTACCTAAGTTAGCATCGTAGCTGTCTACAGTTCATCCCGGCTCCGCTTATTAGTCACCGGCAATCCTCAACCTCGGCATACAGCTATCCCTGCCCCCACCCCATCTCGCTCGAACTATTCCCACTAGATAAATCGGGAGACGTGATCGTCTTTGATAAGTCTTACATCTCTCAGGTACTATGCGGAAGCAGCTGCTGCTTCTACCCATCCGATTACCCACTGCCGCTCGCTCGACATCTGGTGCTTTGCGCATACGCCTGAATCGGTTTCATTCCACTATGCCCCGGTTTAACGCCGCTTCGCAGGTACGTACTTCTGTCTGTATGCAGTAGGTGCAGATCTACTTGGTCTGGTGCTTGGTGCGTGATGCGATTCGTCCTTATCCGCCATATCTATCCACCATGGATTGATGTCATGGAGCCTCTCATGCTTCTTTTTCGAAGCACTTACCTGTTTGCGCTCTATATTGGATGCTGCATTGCTTGTCTATGGCTTGCAGAGAGTGGGATTTCGTTTACTCGGCTGTTGATATTCCCTGCCATGCGTATTCCTGCTCTACGTTCGACCTGCCCAAGTGGAAAGACACGAGATCCAAGACCATATTCCCAACTCCCAATTCCCAGACCCAAGCCAATTTGAAACCCATCCAAATATCCCAAACATCCAATCTTGGCATTCCCAAACCTCCAGATAACCTCTTTAACACCCGTGGATGACCATCCCCAAGAAGGCACCGAAACCCTCCCCAACTCACGTGGCAGCAAACACAGAAAAGCAAAGACTGTCTCAGCCATTTGCCTGACACTTTTTTTTTTTTTTGTTTTTCTATTTTATCCAATGCACGTTTCATTTTATGGTTGTTTTCTTTTTAATCTTTTTAATATTTTTATAAACTCTAGGAAGCTATCACCCGATTAAGAAACTACTCCCCTCCACCAACATCCTACAACGACGTCCCGCTTTCTAGGCGTGCAGCCGTGCTCATCCTGCTCTACGCCGATCGAAATGGAGACTTAAAGATCGTGATCACGATGCGGGCCAAGACACTGAGTTCGTGTATGTATTCGTACCACCTGCGCTAAACCTGCCTAATCTGCCTTCCTTGCTTCTCCTTGCGTGGATCGACGGTCAGGGACGGTTTGCATATGGCTGATGGATTTTAGATGCGGGAGATGCGGCTTTGCCTGGAGGTATGTTTTATTTTATTTTATGTTCTTGTTTGATTCTCCTTTTTGCCTTTTGCCTCCCCCCTGGGATCGGGGGTATGAAGATGGGAGAGATCTGCGCCGTTGGATACTAGAAACGGAGAGAGCTGGCTGCAGTCCGGGGAAAAGAAACAAAGAGCAAGGCAGGTTTCTAGAATAGTAAGGGAAGGTCTCGCAAAAACAATTGGAACCGGTGCAACCAGGCCTCGTATAGCATCGTATCTACATCCACAGGAAAAGGAAGAGGAAAAGGAAAACCAAAAAAAAAAAAAAAAGAAGAAGAAGAAACACAGCTAAACTATGGAATATACTAACAAAAATTATCTTCAAGGCCGCGCAGACACTCTCTCCGAAACCCCCTTCCAAACCGCCCGCCGCGAAGCATGGGAAGAAATCGGCCTCCCAGAAACCTCGACCCTGCCCTCGCCCTTCTCCGTCGAGCACCTCTGCGAACTCCCCGCCAACCTCGCAAAGACCGAACTGGTGGTCCGGCCGTGCGTGGCTCTTCTCCACTCCTTCGACAGCACAACAGGGCAGACGGCCGAGCCGGAAGTCTCGCTGATCCCGAAGCTGGACGCACGCGAGGTGGCTGCAGTGTTTACGGCGCCGTTCCACCAGTTCCTGCGTGCGGAAGGGGAGGATCCGGGGGAATGGTATCGCGGGTCGTGGAGTCGGTGGCATAGTTCTAATTGGAGGAGTAGGTTTTACATTTTTTCTTATTCCTCATTTACTTGATTTTTGCGGCTTGCAAAGGCTCTGTGGTTGAGCTACGGTTCAGCTGTGGTACTGTTGAGTGGTCTGTATTCTGGTTGTGGCGCGTGGCTTCGCTAGTTGTCTCCGCTGATTTGTTTGATGGGTCGTTTATTGTTCCCTTGAAGATTGCTCCAGCTTCTATTCATCCCTGGCTTCGGCAATGCCGACACATGGCTGTGGATGCATTTGTTTGCTGTTTCTACTGTCCCTGCTACGAGTGGGACTTTTGCCTGTCTTGACCCGCAAGCTGACCTCGTCTATTATGGCCTAGTGCACCAGTTCTTTGTTCGCGCCAGCAACCACAAGCCCGAGCAATCCCAGCAAGCCCAGCAGTACCGAGTCTTTGGGATGACTGCCCGCATTCTTGTCGACGCCGCGCGGGTGGCCTATGCCGAGGAACCGCAATTCGAGCACAACAGCCATTTCGGCGATGAGGCCATGATCGCCAATCTTCGGAAACTGGGCCGGTTGGGCGCGGTGCGTCGCGCGACAGACGAACTGACGCTGGAGACGATGGAGAAGGCGGCCAAACTGAGTTAGGGGCGGCGTGCTGCAGATGGCCAGGATCGCTGGTTCGGTTGGCAATGGGTTTGCTGTGGCTGAGAGGAATGGGGCCGCGATGGTGGAGAGCCGTTAGACGAAAATAGCAGAGAGAACCACAGTAGAACCACAGTAGGAGACAGAGCCAGAGCCAGAGCCACATCGGTAGGAGAGCAGGCATAGACATCGGATCAGTCACCGCTTGTCTTTGCCTTGCACATCCACCTCCACTTACTCAATATTTCCTTCTTCTTCCCTTCATCCTCCAGATAGGCGAACATCCCTTGCGGCCCCTCGCGCATGTCCGTGCACCAGATGACGCTCTGCCGAGTACTTGGTAGATAATCCGCCTGCTCTGCTCTTTGTCCACTTCTCTCTAAAAAAAGCAACCCGGATGCGATCGCTTTGTCTGTTGGACTACAATGCTTTCTCCGACCTTTCCCTCCAGGCGAGCCCCTCCAATCCGCCCATCGCAGTCGCTGGAGGGCTTGGAACAGGTCGTCCCGCCTAAGCTGATGTACTTTACTCCTCATCGCTCCGACATCTTCATCGATAAGCCGCTGCCTGCCAGACCAATGCCGGACGACGAGATTGAGTATTCTGCCATGTGGAGCGACTCCAGCTCCGACTACGACAGCGAGAGCGAGAGTGGCAGCACCCTCGAGAGCCTGGCGAGCCCCAGCAGCCCCAGCAGCCCCAGCGAGCCTCGCAGGTCGACAGACGCCTACCCAATCTTTGTGAGCTCAGGCTCGAGCGAGCCAGACGAGTTCGTCGAGGACCTCGACGACCTCCCCGACCTGAACCACGACGACATCGATGACCTAGTTGCCCCATCCGTCCCCGCCGATCAAGTTAGTTTGGGTTCCATTCTGGAGACATCTCCACCGCGAACTATGGAAGACGGACGCACGGACTCGATCGATCTCGATGCCTCGTCGATTATCCTCGGCGCAAATGCTCACTACGGCCGTCCCCTGCAGTGGTCACAACATCAGAACGATTCTAACCACTACTTCCGCGATAAGACATGGCACTTCTTCCCCGAGCTGGCAGCTCCCTCCTCCCGGGCGCCCGCTGGCCGTGCAAACTCCACTTCAGCATCGTCTAAGGCCCGCAAAGAAGGCCGGCTAAATGTCTCAGCCAGGCGGCGCCGCTGGTACTCACTCGACCGAGCACATATGGGCCGCCCGAATGGAGTTCGGGATTCCATCAAGACCTATGTCAGCAAGACACTGTCTAGAGAGGGCCCCGAGGACAAATCCCGATCGACCCGCCCAGTGACATCGCCTGTGGATCCGATGCTATCATCGCGATCGCTCGCCAGCAACGCTATCGACGGCCCACGCCCACCGGCCGGCCTTGAGATCGATACCCAGCTAGCGAACATGTCGCTGACTGCTATAACCCCGCACCCCTACGAAAACCCTCGAGCATCACCGACTACTCCCAAAAACCTAGCCGTCCCATTATCGCCCTACCAGCGGTTCGGCCCGTCTATATGGGAGCACCCCTCTGACAAACCCCACGATAACGTCGTGGTCATCCCGGCCTCGCAAAGCCCATCGACCAGCCCCCAATTCTCCTCCGCCACCGCCGTTCCCTCGCCTCTCAAAATCCACCTCCAGCAAAACACCCGCGGCGCTGTCCGCGCGCTGCAGGGAAGCACCATCCAAATGCGAGGAGCGCTGGGCAACGCCAAGAAGAAAGAGCGTCGCCGCGAGGAACTCAAGTCTCAAATCAGACTGGTCGGCACCGTCAACCCACACACCTATGGGAAAGCGGATCCCTGGTCCCCAGCATAATTACATTTCGACTCTTGGTACATATTACTATAATTTGTTTTCTTTTTAGCGATGCCGATTTGGCCCTTGACGATTTTCATGACTACCCATCCTGGAGTTTCTTCCCTGTTCTTACCACGCTACTCTTGTTGAGTTATTTTCATGACTACCCACCGGGTATGCACTCTCCCTAGTGCCCGGTTGTTATTATTAGCGATTCCCTTTGTTCGGCTGTTCGGGGCGGCACATTTTGCATAGAGCCTGTCGTGTTGGGACAGGTGGTGGATTGGATTCTTTGTTACAGATTGGTGATCGTGTACCAGCTATGGATATTCAATCTGAGTTCAATACTTTACACTATCTTTTCTCCTCCTCCTCCTCCTCCTCCTCCTCCTCCTTCGTATGAACATGAACCATACCCCATGAGATCCAGATACCCACTAAATCGACAAGGGTACCCTGGTCAAACAAAGCACCCGCCACCGATTCCATTGACTCCACTGCTGACAGCATCTCTATTCTCCGGGCGCCCGCATCCATGGCAGGAAACACTCCGCGCCAACCAAGTTGCATAGTTCTTCTGCAGCCCTCTCCACGACATGATTGCAGCAGCGCATGTCTTGTGGAAGGTTAGGCATGAGGAATCGGGCACTGCGTGGCTCGATCTTGTGGTCATGTTGTCATGATTCGAATTGCCACGTTGGTCGCGGCCTTTGTGTAAGATTGGGCGGTTGAGGCTGGAATGCGAATGCGGTTTTTCCGATTTCCTAGATGGATGGCTGCTTTGGTTGATGAGTCCTTTGTTTGTGGGCTTGGCTTTGACAAATAGTGTAATTTTGCTCTGTGGGGAGGAACAATGAAACGGTCGAGTACTCCGTAGAAAGGTACTTGAAAGGGTTCGATTGATCTATCTGTCTCTAAGCTGAGGTTAAGCTGGTCGAGGTCTTTTCTATCTATTATTTGTCTCCTTGACAACTGCGCTGATGCTGCGGATTGTATGGTCGAGATTGAAGTCGTTCAGTCCGCTGTAGAACAAGTCAGCTTCGTCCAGTCCATATCCACGTCCTCGTTCTCATAACATACGCAATGGATATTCTCCCCGTATCCTGGAGATACACATGATACTTCTCTCTTAGCAGAGTAACCTGCTCAACCGAAAGCCCAACATAGCTAGAACAGAAGTCAGCATCACAACAATCAACCTCTAAGTACCTCCCATCAATTTCAAACTTACGAAAACATCCCATTCTGCTCCGTAACATGCCTCCAATCCCCCGGTGTCTCTAGTCCCTCCAACCCCTCCCTCAATCTCTCCCTCCTATCCTTCAATCTCTCCGCCATCCCTCTAACCTCCCCCCTCCACTGCCTCTCCAACCCCTCATCCCCAAGAACAGTCTCCACAACCCTAGACCCAAAATCAGGCGGCGACCCATTCTCCGCTCTAGCAAGCAGCCTCAACTGCGTCTCAATCCTCTTCCCGACCCCCTCATCAGGAACAGAAATAGATATGCTCCCCACCCGCTCACTATAAAGCCCAAAGGACTTCCCATACGTCGAGACCAGGATGAATGGGATCTCGGAGGAAGCGAATTCCCGCACGCCGGTTAGATCGTTATCGATGTTTCCGGATGCGAAGCCGGGGTATGCGGCGTCGAAGAATGCGAAATGGCCTTTTGAGAGGAAGAGCGTTGCTAGATCTTTCCATTGGGAGGGAGTTGGGTCTGCGCCTGTGGGGTTGTGGGCGTTGGATTGGAGGAGGATTACGGAGGAATCGGGGAGGGATTGAAGGGCTGCTGTGAAGGCTGTAAAGTCGAAGGTGTTGGTTTTGGGGTTGAAGTAGGGGATTGGGGTTGGTTTTATGGAGGCGGATTCGAAGACGTGGGGGTGGTTTACTGGTTAAGGTTAGTATGTTTTTTTCTTCTTCTTTCTCTTAAGATATTTCCTTGGAAGGGTTGGAAGCGGTAAATTTGGGTAGACTTACGCCAGCTCTCTTGTGGTAGGAATATCTCTCGTGGAGCGCCTTTCTTCCATGGTCCGTAGTGGTCTCGTAGAATTACGGCGCCGGCGTGGCATCCGCCACTAGCGCCGAGGGTTTGGGCAGTAATAATCCTAGACCTTTTAGCATATTTATTTCAATACTCTGGCATATGTGACATACCTCTTCTCTCTGAGGAGTCGATGGTCCGCTCCGAAGAGTAGCTTCGCAGTGAGATCTCTATAGCCCGGTGTACCGAGGGCAGAGCGGCGGTACTCATGATGCCAATTGGGATCATTGAAGATTCTCTTCTTTGCCTAATAGCAAATTTTTAGTCGGTCGTTATATTGAATTGGGCAATTGTAAACATACCGCCTGCACGCTGGGAAGGTTATATGCTTTCCCCTCGTCGGTCTTATAAACGCCAACCAAAAGGTCTGTTCTCCGGGGATCGGTATCGGCAGTGAAAGCAGTTACAAGAGTTGCAAGACCATCTGAATTCCTGGTTAGACAAATTTCATGTCTCTAAGCTTGCAGTAATTACCCAATTGCGCATCTGGGATGTCTTGGAAAGGACTTTCTGGTACTGTCGCTATACTACCCATTTTTAGCATCAATCGCTATCAGTTTTCGCTGTTCGGAGGTTTTATGTTGAGAATTTTGAGGATGATTTGAGGAGGTACTAAATGCGCCGAATATGTACTCGGCCAAAGCGGGGGAAGCAGTGCGATATGAAGCTATAAGCACGCCATACAAGGCGCCATCAGTGTCGCAATCGGAGCAAAAGGCCCAATTAATAATTTAGATTACTCTCCGAGTTGCTTGAATGTTTTTGTTTGCTTGAAGAGCTTGAGGCTTGTCGCCTGTGATCTTTTGCTTCCGGCTCTTCCTTGTATAATCCCACATGTGCAACTGCTCTGGGATTTAAGGTTTCCATTAACCTTGGAATGACCCACCTTTCCCTGTCAGCGTATTGCAGTCAACCGTTAATGCTTATTTATAATGGCCATCTCTTGCTATGTTTTCAGTATACTTATTCCATCTATAGGATTCTATCGTTCATTTTCGGTAGCTTGCGTACGACTGCTGGATAAATTTGCGAATGCGCACCCATGTTCTTCATCATTCATTAAAGATGTTCCTAAGCATTCCCTCGTTCGTAGTGTGATCTTTTAAGCAAGACAATGCTGGTTGGAAAGAATCTTCACACACTTTTTACCTGGTGGAAATGCCCTAGATGGCAAGTCCTCTCCGACATTAGAAGCCGGACATCTGGTTAATAACTCTACAACAACGACAGCCACTTAGAAAATAACGAGGAATCAATTCCAGAGGAAGAATCAAAACTATATACAAAAAACTAGCTTTTCAATCATTAAGCAGAAAACCTCCCAAGCCCATTATATTCATTAATCCTCCCTCAGCTGGAGCTCCCCCTTCTCGACAACCAACCGAATAACATCCTTATTCAACCCCTCCCACTTCGTCTTCCCCTTAACAAACCAATACCCAAGAGCAAAGAGCACAGATGCCCCAAAGATCGGCGACGCATAATTCATGTTCTCTCCGGTAACAGGCATGTAAGTCGGGAAAGCCAGCCAGACTGTCACCCATGCAGTATACAGCAAAGCAAACACATTAATATAAAGACCCAGCGAGCCGAGATTCCACTCTCCGAGCGGGGCAGCATCTTTCTGGAATCGATTGTGCACCATGCACGCAATCGCGATAAAGTAGGACACAAACAGACCGATCGAGCCCAATGCCACGAATGCCTGGAAGGCCGCTGTGTCGGCAATATTGAGGCATGCGAGGCACATAACAATCAGCACGGGGAGCCAGACTGCACGGACGGGAACATTGTGCCGGCGGTCAATCTAGATAGATTAGTATCTTTCTTGCTATGCCCATGGGTTTCCATTGAAGATAACTTACGTGAGCGAACCATTGCGGCAAAGCGCCATCTCGGGCCCAGGCCCAGGTCAATCTCGATGCAGAGGCAATACTTGCAAGCGTGACGGAGATTGAAATCACAAGGAGCCCGCAGACCATAGCAGTGGCTGCTTTTACGGAGCCGGTGGCTTGCGTGCAGATCTGGATAATTGGGAAGCTGGAGTTCTGGGCGTCTTCGAGAGGACCCATTGTGAAGAGGATGCAGATGACTATGCCGTAGGCTAGAATGCCGTTTGTAACGACGGTGTAGAAGATGGAGCGAGGGACGGCTTGGCGGGCTCGGCGAGTCTCCTCGCTCATGTGGACGGCGCCGTCGAAGCCTGGTGCCGTTAGATTGGGTTTCTTTGAGAGGTTTCTGGCGGACTTACCGACAAAGCCCCATACTGGAGTTAAGAGGCCGATGTTCCAGGAGGCAAAGTCTGAATTCCAACCGCTTGCTGATTCGGTGTGCAGGAAGACAAATTCGGAAGAGTGTCGTGGTGCGAGGGAGACTAGGACGACTAGGAAGATCACGAAGAGGCAGATGTGAATTACTCCTGCGAGGAGCTCGATCCACGGGATTAGTGAAAAGGTGTACATGTTCATCAATGCTTCGACGATGAGGATGGCAAATATTATTAATGTCAGATGCCATGCCTTTGGTTCATAGTCTGGATAGTTGGCACTTGCTAGACTCTGGATAATAGTTCCAGTCGTATTGACGACGCCAGCAAGAGTGGAGATCCATGCAAACCAAGTCACCCAGCCTACAGGATGTGTTAGAGTAGTTCAAGCTAGGGTATGCAACACACTTACCCTGCATCCAGGTAATAAACTTTCGGTGCTGCTGTGGAGCCAAATAATTCGTCCAGTGATATTGGGCACCGGCAATGGGCTGCATAGATGCCATCTCTGCCAGTGAGGCTGACTGGGCCATAGCTCCAAAGATGACAATCACGATGCCCCATGCCAGGGCTTGCGGGCCTCCATTCGTGAGTACAGCACTTAAATTCCTGGGTGGGGTCAGCTTGACAAAAGTTCCAGTGTACATGTACTGGCGGCCAGAACTAACATTGCTTGTGTCTCCCAACTCGACATATACGTCAACGAGAAGAAAAAAATCTGGGTGAAGTTGAACAAGCGCTAATAACGGTGGTCAGTATCATGCATACAACTCAGGAATACCAAAAATACCTTGACAGACGGCTGCTCAGATGGAGCAGCATCTTGACGAGCAGGAGGAGTGTAGGTTCCCGAAACGTTGACAGCTGGGTCTTTCGATAGACGACCCGACGAGCTGTCATCGCCGCCTTTGAAGGGGTTCATCTCGTGGTTTTCCATAGCACAGGACGACACGACAGTGAAATTCAAAGAGGCGGCGCAGGGAGCATTTTTCAAGGGTACGCGGAGAATTTGACAGAAGAAAAACTCGCACTATCATTTAGTTTAACAGGGATGGTGCAGCTAATGTGGTCCTGAGCGGCCAAATCCGTTTCGCCTTGAGATCTGCAGTGCAACTAGTCCATCGGACCCATAGTAAAATAGAATGTATCCACCCTTTTCCCGCTCGCTGACTGCCGCGTCTTTCAAGATCCTGGCGATCATTTGCCAAGGATCCCATAACGCTATTTCGAGTAAATGGGGCTTTCGGATACGATGGGCTGAGTTCGCAGCGTGGTGATCGTTTTCCCGCTCTATATAGCATTGTCCAGTCCCGTATGCCTGCCCGAGTGCTGTGATACCCCGAATTCTTGCATTGTTTCCATTTCCCGAGAATGTCACCTAGAGTGGGCGATTTGCGGCCGCCGCTCCTCCCTGTGAATGAAGATGATCATGGAGCGTGGGTGATAACGGTTAGCACCATTCTGCTGTTGTTGGCGATTCTAGCAACATCTGTGACCGTGGTGTCTCGACTACGGGTGATACGAACCTTATGCTGGAGTGACTTGGCCCTAGTTATTTCTTGTGTGAGTGAAATTGAGAGAGTGCACTGTCTCGTGTCTAATCATCGTCATACTAGGTCCTCTTCCTACCCCAGACTATCAGCATCAACATCGCGAGCAGTCATGGAATTGGAAAACGACTTGATGCCCTCGACTCTTCTTCTTTCGAAGCATACAGCAAGGTACGAATGTTATTTTTGGACTTAGAGGAAGCCCTAACAAAGTTTAGGCCCTATATGCAGGTGAACTACTGGCAGTCCTGGTTTTAGCTTCCTCCAAAGCAGCTGTGGCATCGCTCGTGCTGGCCCTAAAGCCCTTTGAGCGAATCGCGCTAGCCTGCAAGATAGTTCTTGGCCTGATCTGCGCTTGGACGATTACAGCACTGTTTGCCTTAGGGCTTCAGTGCAGCGAGCCTGAGCCGTGGAGCTCCAGCTCCGGCAAATGCGTGGATCAATACGCCCTATACGTGACCTTGGCGGTGCTCCATATGCTGCTCGACATAGCTGTGATCGCGCTTCCCTCGGTTCTTCTCTGGCAGATCCAGATAATCCAGCGCAGAAGATTCCACATTGCCGGTCTATTTGCCGTGCGACTCCTGTGAGTGCCCCCAACGTTGATCCCGCCGTGGCGATGACGATGCATCATATGTCGTGCAATAAGGATTTACCTGACACGAGCAAATCAAATAGTGTGCCGATCCTCACGATCCCGGGACTCAATTCCCTGCGTCCGTACTTTGATGCTGCTCCACTCGATCGACCGTGGCACGCGCTGATGCCCGCGATCTGGCTTCAATTGGTGCAAAGCGCTTCGATTCTATGCACCTGCATCCCTACCCTGAAACGAGTGCTCGCGGACCTCCAGACCGGCATGATGGGTGGTGCGGTGTCGGATTTCTTCGAGATGTCGGTCTCTGGCGCCCACAGCAGCAACAACGATGGTTCAGGCTCGAAGTCTGGCAGCCGTATTGGGCAGCGCACGCGATCAGCTCGTGCCTTTTCAGGGCGCTCGCGGCGGAGTCATCCACAGGTGGAGCGGGTCGACAGCCAAAAGTACCTCAGGGACAACGTGATCGTCCAGTCGATCGATTACGAGGTCTCCTATGAGGACGAGCCATTGCCGCTCCAGGCCTCATCGACGGGCCACGACCTAGAATCAGTGCGAGGCGACGGGCTCCACCACGAGCGTGGGGCTTGAGCCGAAAGCCTGATGGGGGCGGGATGTTGATCCCGTCGACAGCAAAACTTTATGATAGATCAGATAAGATCCTGACGAGCTTGGGCGTTATTGGGTTCCGTGCAGCGTTTTCTCAATCCATACTCCATGAGTGCCATCTAATCATGTCCCTTAATGATTCCCAACACTTTATGCTTAATAGAAGATGAACTTGACGTGCGTGCACCACGACCCACTGGGGCTGCCTTCCCTGCGGGTGGCGCGGCTATTCAAAAATCGACTGCCTCTGCGGCGCACTAGTGTCCCAGACTGCTCTGCCTGGATCTGGGCTGTTGGCTTTTCAACCTCCTGGTCGGTATTTAGTTGCTCCCGAGTCTTTGGCTCCGATCAAAGCTGAACATCATTTAGACCATCCTGGGAATGGGGTTGATCGCCGCGCTTCCCTCAATAAAACGTTGCAGCGCTACTTGCGCCCGAGTTCGCATTGGACCGCCAGATAGTATGCCAAGGCAATCGTTCTCCGCTTCATCTCCGCGGCCATGAAAGAATTGCCGACTGATGTTTCCTGAAAGGGAGAAGCACGCGATAATCAGCGAGGGTTGGCCTCGCGCGAGTCATGCCACGCAAAAGCTCTTCCGTTCCGTTGATTGATAACATTCCGCGGGGCCAGGGGCTCAAAGAAGTGGAAATTAGGCAAGAAACTAACAAAGAATGTTGGCCAGGTAGGACTGAGACTGGTAGTTGTGGGTTCCTGCCTCGTGTGTGGTCAAGAACCTGTGCTTCTAAGTCAGCTTCGAAGACCCGGAGGCTATGAAGGCGTCTAGGAGACTAGATCAAACCTGAGAGCGCAAATAGATTTTCTACCCATTGCTGCGATCATTTGAAGTAAAACAATGCACAGCAAGGCTTTCGCACAGTTGTTGCTCTTCGATATGTATTACTGCGCCACAGTGTGGCTGAGTGGTTGGTGTGAACAATCTAGAGCTTGAAGTCACTTTTACAAAAAGTTTGAAATGACCTACCAGCCAGTCATTCTCTAGGCAGACATGCAAAATAGACAGAGACTACTATTGCGCAGGCTTGCATATCATGACCACCGCTATCAGCTCTCTAGCATCGAGATGCTCCGCGCATTCAGGCACTGCGCCCCAAGTTTGTATCGGAGATCCTGAACTACGCTCTCTATGCAAATATGAGTCGTCCATCACACAGCCACATTATCATAGTCTGACAAGCACAGTCGCTGGAAACTAGTGAGCGAGATCATGGCTTCTGCTCCAATAGAACCCAAGGCTCAATAAACAAGATATCACAGAGCCTCGCTGCAGAAGCAGAGTCCAACGCGTCCACGGGCAATACATGCATCTTCGAGGCTGCCTTGACCAACTGAGCCAATTTGATCAGTTTCTCTTCTCATAGAACCCACAGTCCATTTCTTGCGGCGTCATCATTATTCGTGCTGTGCTGAGCTCAACACAAACAGTCCAAACCCTTGACTTAAAGAGCTCTCACTTCTTCCCTCATTCCCCTCATCTTGTTTCTTCCCCTTCATCAGCTCCTTCCCTTTTCATCCTCTTTCATCACTACCAATCCTCTTTCCAATCCTCTCCGCGATCTCACTTGCACACCAGACGCGTCGCAGATCATGAAGCAGGAATCACCAGAGGCAGCCACCATGCTGGGCGATCCCACTCTACTCGAGACCATCGATCAGCTCTTCGCTTGCAACGTCGGTCAGTACATTAACCTCCCTCAGTTGGTGGTTGTTGGCGATCAGTCGAGCGGCAAAAGCTCTGTCCTCGAAGGTCTCACCAGGCTCTCGTTCCCTCGCGACAGTGGCCTTTGCACGCGCTTTGCCACCCAGATTGTGTTTCGCCGTCAGGCATCCCTCACTGAAAGATACATTACGGCTTGCATTATACCAGGAAATGATGTGAAGGCCGAAAGCAAACCCAAGATTGAGGCCTGGAAGGCTCAAGGCCTCGAGACTCTTGGCCATGAGGGGTTCAATCGAATGATGGCAGAGGTAAGGAAACGAAGCGTTCCAATGGTTATTTTCTTCTAACAGCTACTGAATTTTCCAGGTTCACGATGTCATGGGTCTTTCCACTACAACCGGGGACTGCAAGCCTACTTTCGCGGGTAGTGTCCTGAAGCTGGAAATATGCGGTCCAAACGAAAATCACCTCAGTGTGATCGATGTCCCTGGCATTTTCAGAACTCCTAGACCCGGTCGCACCACTCTTGCAGATAGAGACATGGTTCGTAGCATGGTTCTGCAGTACATGCAAAATCCCCGATCTGTCATGTTGACCGTCGTCCCCGCAAATGTGGACCTTGCCACGCAAGAAATCATTCATCTAGCAAGCGAGGCCGATCCTGCCGAAGAGAGAACCTTGAAGATTCTGACAAAACCTGACCTTGTTGATAGGGGAGCAGAAGAAAAGATCATTGAGATGATCAATGATGGAAATCGTTCTGATGAGCTCGGATGGGTTGTGGTCAAGAATGCTGGCCAGAAAGAGCTTGATCAACGAGAATTCGACAGAGATCAAGCGGAGCGTGCCTTTTTCCAAACGGTACCATGGAATTCTCTACCAGAGGAAAATTGCGGCATCAATCCCTTGATGCAACGATTGCAGGAGCTCTTGACAGCCATTGTGACTCGCGAATACCCAAAGGTTGATCCCCCCCTCCTCGCGGCCACTTTTTGATTATCCCCTTGTATATTTCCTGCTGGGATTACTGTTGACACTGAACTCGGACTAGGTTATTCAAGAGATCAATCGAGCACTCTCTAATGCCAAAAAGGAGCTGGCAGGACTCGGAGCCGACAGAGACACTCCTGCTCAACAGCGAAGTCTTCTGATGCATATTGTGACAGAGCTGAAGAGCATCTCAATGTGTGCTATCGACTCGAACTACGGTGCACATGAAGCTTTCAAAGACAAGAGAAGTTTACGCCTTTCAACGATTGTCCAAAATAGGAATACCGAGTATTCAAACGATTTGGCCACATGGGGTCATCTGTACGAATTCCAAGCTGACAAGTCAGCACATGGGAATGAAAATGGACAAGTCGGAAGGTCAGAGGCTGTAAACTCTTTTGTCACGCTCAAATGTCGAAAGTTCGCACCAAAACCAGCGAAAGAAAAGGCCACATTCAGCCAACCAGAGCAGGGGAAAAAGAAAAACGATCCACCCAGGGGCAAATCCTTTTTGGGAAAATCGTATTCGTTTGACGATCTGGAATCTATCTTGCCAGAATCGCCTCAAGTTCCTGGACCCCGTGAATCTGGTATTATTCCTTGGCTTGAGATGCAACACCGCGATTATCGCGGCTTCGAGATTGGTACATTCAATTCCAATCTTCTGACAATGATCATGAAGATTCAGTCTTCAAAATGGCCTATGATCACTGGAGGATATATCAGTGATATGATCATTACAGTTCATAGGTTCATCCTGTGCGCCCTGGAAGAGATATGCACTGATGAAAAGGTCTCTTCTGGTATCATATCTGCATTGAGAGAGAAACTCATGGAAAAATACCAAGTCGCCATTTCCAAGATGTCGGACCTTTTGAGTATCGAGCGCGAAGGTTTGTTGATGACCATGAACCATTACTTCAATGACAATCTCCAGAAAAGGTAAGTCGACATTGGTAACTCTATGATCTGTTTAGTATCGCGAAGCTAACCTCTTTCACTAGTCGTCAAGAGCGCCTTCGCGAAGAGCTAGGGAGCAAGATCTTTTCGTCGGACCAACATGGAGACTTGGTTCGAGTCGCTGACCTCCTTCAATCTCATGACATGAGCAACAGCGAGCACACAGTCTTGGAGATACATGATATTCTGCACGCTTATTACAAAGTGGCACGAAAGCGTTTCACGGACAATGTCTGTATGCAAGCATCCCATGCTCTTGTGACTAGCAACGATTCTCCGCTGGGACTCTTTTCGCATTCTTGGGTGAATGGTCTTTCGGACACTCAGCTGGAGAAACTAGCCGGCGATGACAATGCCACGAGGCGTAGACGCCAGAGGCTGCGAAAGATCATTGCAGACCTGGAGGCAGGCAAACGATGTCTGACCTATTGAGTGATGGAGGCGAATATGCGATTAACGTGTGATATAAGCAGCAACGATCATATTTTCGAAAGAGATAGATGTATTCCGACTGGTCCGATTGCGTTTCATTGTGTGATATTCTTGAGCCCTGTTAAATTTTGCTTAAACACTGCTTGCAGAGAAACCAACCTACGGCTCTACATGATGTCCTAGCAGTACACGATGGCTAGGTACTACGGCCAAGCGAGCGAGAAATTCCAGTCTATTGAACAACAGATATATACTGTTATCCATGGTCAAGTCTAACCGTGGATAAGATCAAGTAGAAAGGCACCCTTGCGAATTGTCACCCCATAAGGCCCTTTAGTCAGGAATCGCAGATGGGGTCCCCAAATGCTGTTGGTAGGCCTACAACTCGCTATTTGTCTCGGGGAAACATAGAGACAAGGGGGTTTGAAATAAAGGGAAAAATGTGGACTTCGCACTATTTCATTAAGTATAAGCCGTGATAATCTTTTTGTGGCAAGTTGAATTTTCAGCTCTAATCTTCGGCTGGGGCCAGCCATGGGCATGTCTGCCTACATCAAACACAGCTACGGATATTGCCATTTTCAGGGAGTTCCCGCTTCATCGCGATATTTAGTCCTTCTCTTGTGCCCGTCCACTCCGCTGAATCTTTCATTCGTCACAGTTACTCTCAGCCGATTAGCAATTCATCTGTCCACGCGAAAAAATGTCGACCACCTCAACAGAAGTGGTCTCCTCAACCGAAGAGCCCTCAACTGATGAGGAGTCTTTGCCAGACGAGGATTCCGAACATGGTACGTTGAAACGCGTGTCTCCAGCTTTGAATGGTATGCTCTGAACCAAATCTAACATATATTTGCAGCCAATTTCCAGCATCGAAATTGGACTATCATCTTAGACTCTTGAAGCTCCAAGATGATGAAGATGAGAGCGAAAATCATCCACAGCGCCAATTTTTACTGGGTCCCTGCTCAGGCAGACCAGTATATTGCCATCTCAATACGGACTTCTTGCAGGGATGAAAAAGACTCAACGCTCAGGACTTGTTGATTTCAAAGATCAAGGCGTTGAAGAAGACCCTCGAGTGTTTTACAATGTCACTTCACCCTCAAGCACATTTATTTGTGGCTCCCAGGAATCCGGCAAAGGTCACACCCTATCTTGTATACTTGAAGGGTGCCTGATGCGCTCCGATGCAGGACGACTTCTTAACCCTCTTACAGCGCTGGTGTTTCACTACGACACCTTCATAAGCGAAACCGTTGGCTCGCCATGCGAGGCTGCTTTCTTAGCCTCGCACTCTGGCATAAAAGTCAGAGTCCTATGTGCGCCAACAAATCTTCGGTCAATTCAGGTATGACGGAAACTATATTCAATACCAGTATGCCCACTGAGACGCTTTTTAGAGATCATACTCTAGATTCAAAATACCAGTTAAACCTCTGCAAATTGACCAGGCCGATCTGAATACCAAACGCATGCTTGATCTCATGGCAGTGGGTCAGGGCGAAGGCTCGGTGCCGCTGTACATGCACACAGTACAGCGGATCTTACGAAATATGCGTTTAGAGCAGCAGGAGACGGGATTACCATTTGACTACCAGGTCTTCAAAAATCGGGTAATGGGCGCAGATCTCCTTGTAAGCCAGCTTGAGCCTTTGAAACAGAGGCTGGATACCCTCGAGAGTTTTATGCCCCGACAACAAGTACCAACCTTGGGAGCATCCGGCAAAAAGGGTCTAAAGGCAGGAAGATGGGGATCGGATTGGAAACCGGAGGTGAGGAATTTCTGCTTTTGTTACCCAGATACGAGCTAATTCCACGAATAGCCATCTCAGTTGACAATTGTGGACCTCTCCTGCCCTTGTATCTCACCAGACACGGCTTGTTTGCTCTTCAATATCTGTTTCGAGATTTTCATGGCGCAGGATGCACAAGTTGGACGAGTAGTCGCGCTCGATGAAGCACACAAAGTATGGATTCTGCAGACATCGCATAGTCGGAAATACTCACCAATCTTATTATAGTACATGAAAAGCTCGGTTGAAGCCCAGACATTCACCAATACGCTTCTTTCCACTGTCAGACTGCAGCGCCACATGGCTGTCCGTGTCCTCATTTCCACTCAAGAGTCTACGATCTCAAGCGACCTGCTCAGTCTCTGTTCAGTTACGATTGTTCACAAGTTCTCATCGCCTGCATGGCTGCGCGCCTTGCAAGGGCATGTAGCGCGGGGGGCAGAGCCGGGGGGAAAGGCCCGGGGCAGCAATGCTGAGGATTCTGAGACAATGGAACTCTCCAGCAAGCTTTCTTTCTTGCAGGATATTGTCAATTTGAATGTAGGAGAAGCTCTGCTCTTTGCTCCGGGTGCTATCATGGGCAAAGCTGAAGAGGGTTCGAATGAAATGAGAACTCTAGGTGTTGGTTACATGCTGGTGAAAATACGGGAGAGATTAACTGATGATGGTTGGAAAAGCGTGCTGTCACACTGATACCGTGAGGAATCTGGGAGAGATATGATGACAGAGTATTACAGCATGTGGGACTAGATCTCTAGCTACGAAATTGAAAGTTATCTGTTTTAATGCGTGAAATTAATCTCCATTGCACTTGGCCTGCAAATCTCATTCGATAAGTCTATAGTGTCTATACTTGTATGACTAGGAGAATGAATGGGTCCGTTCAAACAAGGCTGATTAGGCCTTGTGCATTGCACGTCACTTTAAGTCGCACAGTCATGGAAAGCCATGGCTTGAAACCAGCTTTGAGGACATGTGTGTCGTGGGGAGTATCCGCCTTCCAAAGCCTCGACGGCGAAGCGCCTGTAGAAGCCGAAGAACGCAAGGCCCCAGACCATCTTTCCCTTCGCTGAAACGTGGCACCCCATCTCGACTTCTGGATGGCCTGTGTCTGTGTCTGTATTCCCCAAAGAATATTTGATCACTTCGGCAACACCGTTAGGTCGCTCTCCATCCTTCTGGTGCCCAAGAAGCCGACTGACTCGATAGCGGGAAAGCCCACAATTCCTGTGGAATTTCCAAGAGCCAGCGGTATGATCTTTATCAAAGGAAGGGGTAGCGGATAGAAGTTCGATAAGACTTGAAGTCACAAAGCCCCCAGAATGAAAGTCAAAGACCTGAACAACTTCAGCTCCGCTCACCCTTGCCCTCTTCTTCTTTCCCCTGCTCCCTCATCTCCAATGCCTCCATATTCACCTCCCACCGCGGCACAGAAACCTTCTCTTCCCATGTAGTAATCACAGCATCTCCTTTTCTCCCAAGCTGCTTCTCCGCCGCCTCCTTATCCTTCCCTTCTTCTCTCCGAGCCATATCCCCCTCTCCCATCGGCGGCTGAGCCACAGGCCCAGCCTCAAACCCCGTAAACACGGACTGCACGTCCAAAGCTTTCACAGCATCCTCATAGACTCGACGCACCTGCTCGCGCGCACGAACCCGCGCTTCGGCTCCTGATGCCTCGGCAGGCGCGGTAGATGAGCCTGAAGCACTAGCCCGCACTCCAGGTTTCTTCGCAACGCCTGCACCGCCTCGCTCTTCGAGGCCCCGGGATATGCCTTCTAAAATTCCGAGGACTGTTCCAGCGCGCATTCCTAGTTGAGCGCCCACGGGGAACCCGCCATCAAAGCCGTTCTGCACGTGCTGGCCCTTCGAAGTTGTGAGGCCCTCGCGGTAGCCGGCAGTGACGTGCTGGCGGCGCAATGATGGGAGGTCGGATGGCTCGTTACTTGTGCTTGTAGCTGTATTGGTATTTGCTGCTGGGATATGACTGATTATGCTCGTTTCTGGGGAGGAGCCGAAGATGTCGTCGAGGGAATTCTCGGCTGCGGGGTGCGCGGTGTTGGCTTCGTCGGACATGGTTGTTGCGGGCGATGGAGGGGCGGAATTTGCAGAGCTCGAGTCTGTGCGTGTGGATGTCATTTCCCAATGATATTCTGCTCGTAGTCCACTGGGCCCTTTTTGCTGCCTTGTGCTGCGAGAGTGTATAGTGGGATGTTGGAGGGGCGATAAGAAAAAGTTGTGATCTGCGGGACTATCGGCGGGTCCACCCAAGCTACAACTGCATTACGGGCTTAAATGATGTAGAATGCTGTACCAGTGTATGTCGGATAGCTCTTCAAACCAATTGAGTTGCCATTAATTAGGTCTGTGCACGATATCGGATTTTCGCGATACAGAGAAATGCGTCTTTTGACCCTATGCCAACAGAAGGCTATCATCTACCTCTGATAAAGCCGCGCTTCAAGACGCCTGGGCTAGAACCATTATTGGAAGCCGGCTGTTGAAGATAAGGGCTCTATTTCCGGACTTGTTTCTGGTAAATGCTTTTAGGCGGGCGATGGTACTATGGTCGAGGTGCGATTCTCGTCGGCGTATGATTATGAGCTTGTGCACATTTGGATGAGGAAGGGGCTTGGGAGAATCAGAAAATTATTCCTGCTTGGGTGATGAGCCTAAACCATAGCTATGCTTGGGAGATACTCGACGATGTTGCGCGGGACTTGACGCAAGAAAGCGAGAGCCATTGATCTCTGTAGATTCTGCATTTCTGCATTTCTTTTTTACTATATCATATTCACCTGTTCCATAAATATACCCCATTCGTCACTTGAGATTTGACAGCCCCAGGAGATTGAAATCCTCAATCACACGCAGTCCCATGAGGCACAACAGTCCACCCCAGGAATCCAGAGTATGGATAGCACACCTCCCACCCATCGGAGATCCCGCCATTCGACCCACCAGAGCAATCCGCAGTGCTATACGTGCAAAGATCCCACCAGTCGCTCTCGGACGGGCTCTTCCAGGAAATGCTCTTGATCGCAGTCGTATCAGGGATCCAGTCGCCGAACTCCTGGCAAGTGCGTCCGCGCGCGCCGTAAGTGTGCGCGATGGTCAGGTTCTCGTTTGGGTCATCTGGGTTGCAGGTTGGTACTGAGTCGCTGTAGAAGCGGATGTCCCACTAAAATGAAACTGTTAGCATCTTGGATTCCGTGGAATGCATGCATGGAGTATGTCTAGGTTTGACGCACGGCTCTATACGCGAGTATCGCGCGCTCGCTCTTCACAGGCGAGGCCTCCGCGGCTGTGAACAGAAGCCCGAAGAGCAGGACCGAAGCACGGAGAAATTGCATCTTTATCGCTATTCAGCCAGAAAGCCAATATATGAGAAGATAGAAAGACAGAACCAAATCGCAGAGAAGGGAAAATCCCCCCCATTTATCACAACCCGTCACACCAGCTGAACCCTGACTTGCAGCTTGCAGCTCCAGATCGCCCCATTCTAGATTCGCCGGACCCAACACGAGCCATAGCCAACACCCAATTTTCAGGGCCTCCCAGCGCCACTCGCGCCCATTCGCTTGATGCGTCGAGTATAATCAGGTACCCAGCGGGGTCTGCATGAAAGAGACCTTAGCGCTGCAAGAAGGCCCGCCATTGGAAAAATCTATTGGCGGGCGCCGTGGACCCTTGGAGGAGCGCGGATCTTGGTTCGTTAGGTCTTAGAGGCTGCAGGAGGAGATCAAATGGGTGGAATTATTGGCTGGGTATATGGCCGGCGTGGTCTTGGGTGAAGAACATGGCGAATGGATGGGTTCGGTTCGGCCCGCTTGGTTGTTGAGTTGTGGTGGGTTTTGCGGACACGAAGGGTTCTGGATCATGCGTGCTTTTGAGTTGAGAATTTTCCGAGGCTTGGCTTTGGGTGTCAGATGTTGGCGGAAAGACTCCGGGGATAAAGTATGAGTTTGGGGGTAATTGTGTATCGTGAGTGCGATTGAACTGCTTTTACATTGAGTGCACCTTCTAGAATGTAGAGAATGTGGTAATATGACGCTAAGTTTATTTCATTCAGCCTAATGACTATATTGCCGCCAGGTATAGAATACAAGTCGAGGAAGGTCTAAATCTCGACGCCCGGACACCGAGACTACTCGCGCTGATTGCCTGACGCCAATCGCCAAGCACGCAGAGGCAGAGCCTGGAGCTTATCGGCCGCGGGCTTAATGAACCACACAAATGTGAGGGTGCCAATGAGAACACAAATTATGTTGGTAATGTAGTAGCCGTCACGGCCCACTTCGCAGATACCGCCACCATTAATGCAGCGGTTCTTTTCGGGCTCGAGGGCGCATGAGAAAGAAGATGTGACGAGGGTGTCTTTCAGTTTGTCGCTTGGGGGAGCGACAGTAGGAGGTATGCAGGTTGCCTGAGTGAAGAAATCGACAAGCTTGAGAACGAAGATGCGAGGGAATGTTCCGCCCAGGTTGCAGACGCTAGAAAATATGTAAGTATATGGTTATTCTTCAACATGGACAAGACTTACGTTGCAAGGAGAGTCATGTAAGTACCGCCAATCGCTGGATCGGCAATACGTGCGTGGAAAGCTGAAATGGCGACGAACATGACTGTGTTCATGAAGGTTGACACCACATGCTCGAATATGACGGCCAGCATGTACCAAGATGGAACTTCTGATCCGCTGGGATAGATCATCACGGTCAGCTGCGCAAGCACTGCGGCTGCAAGACGGCCCACAAATGCCCATCCCCAAAGGCGAATAGGCGTGTACTCGGTCGACCATTTTCCAGCATAGTATCCAAGCATAATTTCGAATGGGAAATCGATCAGCACAACTAGGGCCATGTTGTCCTGGCCAAAGCCCTTGTCTAATAACTTCAGACTCGTCACACCGTCATTAGCCTGGAAGCCAATCTTTGCGATGAGATGAATGATGATGATGGTTTGAATGTGCTTCAGCTTCAGAACACTCCACATGCTCTTGTAAACATCCATGATGCTATCGCGCTCTTTGGTGCGGTCCTCTTTCTTCAACAAGGCCAGACCCAACGTGACAATGAGGTATGCCCAACCCCAGAAAGTCAGATAAGTACTCAATGACAAGAGACCACCCTCGCCGGGGATAGTACGGAACCAGCGGTTCGCGAAATCCTTGGAGTTGAACGCGAGGAACACGGTGTACGACAGGAAATGGCCAGCAGTCAAGCCGACTGTCTGGGCAGTAGAGGCATAGGAGATATTAGGAGGCGACATCAGGGTGATAGCCCATCCGTCAACAGCGATATCCTGCGTGGCGCAAAACAGCACCAGCAAGAACCACCAGTATGTGAAGTTCCACACGCCAGCCCCACCGTTCGCGCCAGCCTGAACCATCATATCGTCAATGTGACCACCCAAGTAGATCATAGCCAGGCCTGCAATCACCTGCACCGGCGTGATCCAACTCTTCCGCCGACCAAACCGCGTACTCCATACCGCATCCACAATCGGACTCCAAAACAACTTCAAAGAATATGGATATGAAGCGAGCGAAAATATACCAATTTGGCCATATGACAGATACGGCTTGAGTAAAAAGGGCACAGAGCCAGTCGCCAAGCCCATCGGCACGCCCTGCAAGAAATATAGCACGCATAGGAGCATGAAATTCCGGCGATCGCTCGCGGGTAGGTTCTGGAAGCTGGTTGTCGACATGCCGGGCGTTTGGGGCGTCAAGGCCGCCGGGTCCTCGTCGAGGGTAAAGCTGGAATGAGACATGAGGCGGGCGGATCGTTCTTCTGAGGATTCGGTGGTCGGGGTATCGCGCTTTCGCATTTCGATGCCGTGGTTCATGTTGCCGTTTTCACGGCCGTTGCGGCCAGTAGTGGTTGCGACCTGCAAGCTCGGTTTAGAGCGGCGCTTGGAAAGACTAGCGTTCTTGCGTGTCATTGAATTGTGTAGAGAATGGCGTTTTGATTGCGTGATTCCAATATAACTGAATCTGGGTTACGCGGCAGGGGCTAGGGTCGGAGATCGCGTGGAGAAACCGTGTCTTGTTTTTTTGGAGGGGGGAGTATGGGGTTGAAAGAAAGGCGCGTACTTGTATTAAAGGAGGAAGCCGCTTTGTTTTAGACCGTTAGGTAGAGAATGGAGGACCGAGGCATGGAGAGCGAATGAGGAAAAGACAGGAGGCCTCAACTAGAGGTATGCAAAGAGGTGGGGGAAGATCCAAACTTTGGTAGGAGGCGAAGTTGAGAGGCAAGCTGGCCTCTACGGCGAGTCGGGCCGGAGTCTTTCTCAGCACTTCTGGAAATCGATGTATCTGCTGAGAGCGCAGGTGTTGCTGCTTCGTGAGGATTCGGACTGGACGTTTCTGTCTATTCTACGCTACACTGCTTGACTTAATGTTCGTCTTGGTCGTACAGTCCATGCAGCTTGGGACCATGTCTGCCCGAGAATTCCGCATTGATTGGTAATAGCTTAGGATGCCATTCCCCACGCTTGAGTGGCACTAGTTAGCCATTGCACGAAGTACCTGATCTCAGTCAGCAGAGCAAAGTAGCTTCCATGCCCATTCGTGCCTAATGAGGCTATTGCGAAACACTTGCTGCACACGCGACTGCGCCGAGTCGAGGCTGATGCGTGGTCATGTGACCTTGGAGTAAACAAACCATCACAACATTCAACAATCCAACAAGCGCAACGCCGTCTCCATTGCTGGCGCAATCACCCCAATAAAACAGACAAAGCATACAATTTACACTGCAGTGTCACAACCATGAATATACGCTCGCGGCCATCCCCCGCACCGACAGACCCCCGATTGGAGGAGCTGGACGCGGACATGCTATCCATCCGCGCAGAGAGTACGCACTGAGAAGTCGCAACCTGAAATCATAACCAGCCAAGCCCTAACAAAACAACCCACAGTACAAAAACTCCAGCGCCGCAAGCGCTTCCTCTCTTCAAGTCTTCTCGCCTCCGACCAAATCCAAAAAGCCCTCCGCAAACCCCCCACAACACTTCTGCACGAAGAAGTCTCTCCCCTCGGACGCGCAGCAGGTAAACACTCCGACTCAAACCACCACCGAATCGCATTCGGCGCAACCGCATTCCCATTCAAAGATCCCTCCCCAACAGCGCCGAAGGAGAATCTCCTCGGCGTGCGCATCGACGTCTGCACGCGCGGCGGCCGGTTCACGAAACCGTACTACCTACTTCTGAAGCGGGAGAAAGTGCGCGGCGGCAAAGAGAAGCGGTTGAAGGTTTATAAACACACAGTCCCGGCGTTTATATCCTTATCGAAGCTGGAGAGTGTTTATCTTCCGCTTCCTGGCTCAAAGCGCGATGAGGGGAGCGATAGCGGTTCTGAGGGAGAGCCGTCGAAGGCGCAGAGATTAACGCAGGGAGGTAGGAGGCAGGATTTACATGCGTTTGTGCGCGAGTTGCGCCGGGAGCTTGTGGCGTGGCATTTGCGGAGCGATGCGGTGGATTTGTTGAGGGAGAAGTTGGGGATTAGTGAGGATGAGTCGGAGGGTTCGGGTGTGCAGCGCTTGTCGCCTGATAGTAAGGCTGGTGTTGTTTCTGTGGCTGCGACTGCGATTGAGGCTCGCTATGTGCGTATGGAGTGGGACGATGGTCGCGTGGGGAGGTTTAAATTGACCAATTCGGGGATTGTGGAGCGTGCGGTCGTTATTGGTGATAAGGGGCGAGCGAAGCGGACTGAAGATGCTATGACTGGTGGGGGAGGAAGAGTTGAGACGCTGTTGGAGAGGCTCCAGGAGCGAGATGGACGACCTGTGTAATGCGATTTGATTTGGTTTTGTTTTTATGTTTTGTTTTTAAGCACGAGATACCCAGTAGTTATGAAGATGGCTTTATATGGACATCATTAACATTTCAACTATCTATATGACTATTCATATTCTAAGACCAAAGGCATCAATGCTATGCGTATCCGTGTCAGGTAGCCATGCAATGCGATATGTACTCCGAACAAATGAGCCGGGTGAATCAGTCAAGATCATTACAAGAAGGTGTAAGTGGGTATGAGAAGTGAAGAAAAAGCAAAAACAAAACGGGTATATGTCGTCCGATGGCATGATGCAGACAATGGTGATGGGTCGTACTATGAGACAAGAGATGCATACATCTCTAAACCCATTCAAGATCATTTCCCTGATTTCACAGGGGTCTCAGCTTCGCGCACACAGATGGCCGAGTCGCGAGTGTAGGAGTCTCCGTCGAAAGAAAGCAGAGGCAAAGGACCATAGGGCTTTTCGTTCTCAAGCTCCAATTTCCGGCGCAAGATGGCTTCTTCCAGATACCACCGATGCCGCATCTCGGTTTTCTTAGCGTCGAGAGCGTTCGTAAGAGCAGTTTCCTTATCGCGCTGCTCATTCTGCATGTCTTCGAGGTTTGTGATATTCTGCTGTATTAATTGGTCGAGTTCACGCTCCATCCGCGCGACAGCACCACGAAGCCGCTTTTCTTGACGATCACGAAGTACTTTAATTCGAGCTTCGTGGAGGGAATCCATAGCTTCGTGGTCGTGATACTGCTGCTCTAATTGCTCTCGTTGTTGCTGTGTAAAGCGGCGTGTTGGGGCTCCGTCTGTCGTGCTGGAGGAAAATGACTCTGATGAGCGGTCCCTCGTGCCTGCAGGTGAAGGCGGGGGGCTTGCATTGCGGAAGTATCCTTCCATATGCTTAATTCGAGTTCGTGAATTCTGCTTTGCTCGTTCATGTTCGCGTTCCTGCTCGATTTCAACGGCGAGTTGGCGTTCTTCAATCAATGCGGTGTCATCAATGTTCTGTTCGACATGTTAGGCCACGAGCTATGCATTTTCTTGATCAAACTAACCTTTTCGCGCTTCTCGTCCTCCTCGCGCTCGTTCAGAACCTGCCGGTCTGAGACAGCTGTCTGGTGTCGGCGCTGGAGCATGCTAAGAGCGGCTTCTTGGAATTCAAGGTGTCTACTCCGTTCCATTCGATGCCGCTCTTGCATCTCGGAGAGTTGAGAGTCGTCCAAACTTCTCTGGAGAGCCTCTTTATCAAATACTGGTACGTCCAGTTTTGGCAATGATTCCGGCGTTCTCGTCCGGTCTGAGTCGTCAGCATGGCTTGTGGGAGGCCTTTGTTGTGCTTCTATGTACACATTTTCATCTGCTACCTGTCCTCGTGAATAGGACACTCGCGCCTCCGGGGGCAGCACTGTTTCAGACGGACGCTTCCTGCGAAAGTGTATGCGGCCCAGTGCAGAACGAAAGCTACTCCGCCTCTTTTCCTTCTTCTCGATCGACGCTACACTCAGCAGCGAATTCCTGTGCTGTCGGTGCCGTAGCGCGTCCTCATAAGCAGGACCACCGGGGCCCGTATGGCTATCGATCGAGTAGTACGAAGTGGGCCGGGTTGATGCGGACGCCATCGATCGCGTACTACCAGGCTTAGCGCCGGAAGCCAGAGTTATCTGCGACACGGAAGAAGCGACCTGGTCGAGCTGCGACGGCGAGCTGGGTTCAATGGCCTGGCTGGCATCTTCATATACAGAATTGCGATCAGTCGAAGACCCAGACGACAAGACAGGCGAGGAAAGATCAACTACCCCCGAGGCGATCGAGGCCAGCGGGCCTGACTCCGGCACCTTCAGTCCCAACTGCGCCGCTTCATCGTAGAGCTGTTGCGCCCGCGCTTGCTCTGCGTCCGCGGTGGACTGGAGGACCTCTTCGCGATACCGATTCTCGTCGAGGACAGGATTGACCGGGGTCGAGGGGGAGGGAGCGGAGGGGGTCGAGATCGAGATCGCTGGATCTGGTTCCGGCTCCATGGTCTATATACAGGCGGCAGCGCCTATCCAGCGGGCGCGCATTGACCGGAGAAACTAGACAGGCGAGCGAGGAATGCGCGGACGAGGGATCAGAGTCTTTTGACCCCTGATGGCCGGGAGATAAGTAGTTGGCGCACACTGACCACATCCGCCCCTCCGCAGATGTTGATTCTTAGAGGTCAGAAGATGGGGCAAAGAACAGGAGGAGTTAGCAGGATCGAGGGGCGAAACGAATTCACTGTAAGGACTGAAGAGCCGGAACAAAGCGACGGCCAAAAAGGAACACAACGAAGAAGATGTAGATGCAGAGGAAGCAAGAGTGTATATTAAACCCCCCCCTCCCCCTCTAATTTTTTTTACTACCCCCTACAAGTACGGTTGAATGAAATGAAACCGCGGGTGACCCACGGGGCGAAGCCTGATGCAATTCGCCCACTTTGGCGCAAGTGGCACCGAGTGGTTCGGCCAGCGACTCGGCATTCATGATTCAGAAGATCTTCTGCATTGCAGGACTAAGTCCCTAGTGCTATAAATGGTGTGCAGGGTGCTCCTCCCCGACGTCGACCAGCGTTTAGGGTTGGAGGATTGACGATCCGTGGATTCGGGCGCAATGGATCAGGCCAGGCAACTTGAAGACCACATGGCGGAGGATGCGCTAGACATGTTACAGAACAAATATGGAACGAGGGTCCCCAGAATATACGCAATGAGCGATCCGTGGAAATTGCGATCATCTCTACTATGGAACTGCAGTCCATAAAAAAAGCTGGAAAAGCTGAAAAAGCTGAAAAGATAGGCGCTATCACATTTATTGGATCAATGACAAATCCTCTTCAAAGACCTGAAAAAGCGGCTACTCGTTCAGCATCTCCACCGCCAGTCCATACGCTCTCTTCGTCGCCGCAGCTTGTATAGGGCCCGCCCTGGGCACCTTATCCCACCCGTGATTGCATTTCTCCATCCGCTGACAGACCACCTCCGATCCGGGCAGCTGCTGGAGCCTCTCAGCGAACCTCTCGGCCTCCAGGCAGAGCGAGTCACAGGATGCGGTGATCACAAGAACCCTGCGTGGGAACCGGTCGAGCGGCGCGAGGGCGGGGGAAATGCGCGGATCCCTTCGATCCAACCCAGGCACATAGCATCGACTAAACAATTGCATAGCTCCGCGCGGGAGAGGCCTGCCATTTGGATCGGGTGCGATCTTGTCTGTTACGGGCACGCTGAGGTCAGTGGGTGGGTAGATGGCCAGCACGGACCGGAAGGTGTCCTTGGGGAATAGGTTGGCGCATGCTGATAACGCCAGGTTGCCCCCGGCGCTGAAGCCAGAGGCTGATAGGCGAGTCAGGTCATATTCCTCCGGGCGCCCGAGCACATACTTCACCGCATCTTCGACGTCGTTTAGGGCTGCTGGGAAGGGGTTCTCTGGGGCAAGCCGGTACGGCACATCGAGCACGTCGTACTTGGTGTGGCTGCTGATGAGGCGACAATAGGCGTCGTCGCTGCCATGGAGGGGTAGCAAGAAGCCGCTCCCGTGGAAATTGAGCAGCACTGGCGATGGCCCGTCGCTGGAGGACGAGCGATATACATGCACTTTGATGGTGCGCCCTTTATCACGGGATGGGATACGACGCACTTCGTCTGGGTGGGCATTCAATACACCAGTGAGACGAGAGGCGCCGACAACCACGAAGCGGACAAGGGTAGCCAATATCTTATAGTAAATATATTGTAGAGTTGACATCGCCATGATAAGATGCAATTGATGCCCCTGGATGGTGAGTTGGACTGAGGCTGAGATGGATGGTTGAGCCGAGGCAGGCCAGAGGCGAACAGTCCCAGTCCCGCCATATCCCTTGTAGATCATCGCTCGAGACGTGCTCCAAGTAGTTTATCCAAACATAAATTATGCTCTAGATGTACGATTTCAAATTTGGCTCTTTTAATTCGTTCCTGCCATCGCCCACGGGGTATTTATGTACATATTGAAACGGTGGAGCGCTCGTAGCAGATCTCGCGGTGAGATCGAGTCGAAGAGATGAATGAAGCCTGAACAAGACCCGATAACCAACAGCGTCGAAAGCGTACTATAGGCGTAGTGTTACTGTCTAGCGTAGGTGTAACCGTGTAAGTTGTTACCTGTAACCCAGACTCAGCCTGAAACAGAATCGACTCGGCTCGGCTCGACAACTGAAGCACAACTGATGATATGCATTGCTTGACTACTCGACTTGGCGGACGCGAGTTCTATCTACACGGACCCTAGACAATAACGGGTAGGCGATGAGCGTAGGCAGAAACCTGTTATACATATCGCAGGTGTCGCAAGTTACATACGATACATAGATTGGCACGCCGGGTATTCCCGGAATCCACGAGACCAAGAAGTCTTCCAGACAGACAACCTAGTAAAGTTTGTAAAGTAATATGCTAAAGTTTCCTGTCTGTCAGTTCCAGGGCTACTGCTTTTTACAAACAACTCACGTTGAGAATAAAAAAATCAATGGAATATCATAAAAACGAAGCGGCCCGAACCGCGATTCGAACGCGGGGCCTCGCCCAATAGATGGGTATTTCAAATACCCGGAATTACCCGAAGGGCGAATCATACCACTAGACCATCCGGGCGCTTTTGGATTATCTTATCGCCCAGTGCACTGATGTTTCGTTATCAAACGTAAGTGAGCTTATCACCATCACGTGCGCGCTGTTTGCGAGGTCTAGAATATCTGGAGATAGCCTCCTTCTACTTCATAGACTGAAGCACCTGCATGGGACATCTTTGAACTTCTCAGCAGCATACCTCCCACTTCGAAATCACATTATCCTCATGACCCAAGTGATTAGTCCTATGGCCTGGATCATTCATCTATATCATCTGGCTCGGTCAGTGCGAGATTGAGTGTGATTCGGCGTTGTTTCGACGGCCCTCGTATTTTGAGTTTAATACAGCAGGGGTGAGCTTTGACAGGAATCTCTCTCTATCCAAACCGTTGATCAAAGCAGACAGCAGACCACAAGACAGGTCCATGCGCGTGATAATATTGCGTGGCAGTAGGAATCCCCGCAGATCACCTCATTCCTCCCGCAGCAGAAGAGCCTCGCCAGTATTTCCACGCGGATACCTCCTGAAATCCACGCAGCTCCGTGGCCAATGAAACCGCATATCGGCCGTCCTCACTCTCCTCTCCTCTAGCCGTCGTCCTTTATCCTGTTGGCAGGCTCTCATATCGGCATCACCAGGATCTATCCATTACGGAGGTTTCCTGGCTGTCTCCTCTATACAACTGCTCTTTGGCCCGGGGATCTTGCCGTGGTTCCGTCCCATAACAAGCAAACCCGGAGCTAGAAGGCGGCTCCGCTCCACCGCGGCGTGGACATCGGTTATTCACATTATGGCGATGGACAACAGCCAGAAACAGTTCACGGTCTTCATCCGGCTGCCATTTGAAAGAAATGGCTTTGTAGACCCTCCTCCGGTAGGCTTTGTTACATCGCAAGGGCCCATCTCGGTGACTTACAGACTGAACTAGGTTGATTGGGATGCATCAAAAGACCAGGCCTTATGGGATCTGCTCTCACGGCCATCTAAAGATGACATCGATTGTATGCTGCCCTCAACTCCAGTAAATGAATGGAAACTGACTTCATACAGGGAAAGTTCTGTATGCACTCTGTACTTCCGCACGTCTCGACAAGTCTAACATTATATGTAGCGCCGAGGACTTCGGTGTTACACTTCAATTTCTTCTCCAGCAGGCTGCATGGCTCTATGATAGGCAGTTCTCTCAGGTTCGAGCACAGATGCGCAAAGTTGCCCCCTCGACTCAGCCGCTTTCGAATTCACCCTCGCCGGGTCCAGCATCTGCTTCTGGCAGCGTGGCAATGGCAGGCCATATGATGAGGACTCCTTCATCGGGCGGTATGCTCAAACATCGCAGAGTGCCAAGTTTCACTGCTAATATGGACTAAAGGACCACGGGCGCCTTCTAGACAGGTGGCTGGTCAACAAGAAACATCCCAAAGAGGTGCGAGGCCCATGTCTTTAGGCTGATGCATACGACCGAATGCTAAGTGATGACAGCTGTTGGTGGTCAGGGTAGGCGTGCTAGCTCTACATCTACTACTACAATCAACCAGATTCCCATTTCACAGGATAATGCTCGCTCTGAAACCCCGACAGCCGAAAATATTGACCCAAGACGCGATCGACTTCCTCACAGGCCATCAGTGACCAAACGAGAGCCACCAGCAGCTTCTCCCATGCGCTCACCTCCCCTGGAGGAGGAAGATAGCCTTTCAAGCTCTGAGGAATCCGACTCCGAAGACGAATCATCCGGGCGCCGGCAAGCTCCTTGGCTGAAACGATTTGGACATTTGTCTACTCACCGACCCAGTCTCCGGGACTCAGAATATGAAGACGACGAATCCCCTGCATTTTTACCTTTTAACCGTGAAATCCAGGCCCAAGCCCGAGACCAGCAAAGTCAACAGCTGAGCGGAACCCTTCGTCTTGATCAAGACCCACTCATAGCTCGGCATCGCCATCAAGCCCGAAAGAATATCCCCGTGCACGCCCCCTCCGAGTCATCCGCAAGCTCTATTAGCTCCGGCGCCCCGGGCAGCGCCCAACAGAATGAACGCCGACGAAGCGAGAAATTAAGGCCTCAGCGAGCGGGAGAGCCATCTCGAATGGGCTCTCAACATACGACCGGATCCGGGAGAGAAGCCAGCGATGGAACACCCAGTATGGGAAGTAGCTTCAGCGACTTGGACGGTAAGTCAGACGACTCAATAATTGCCTACACCATCTGCAGTTCCTCGACTGATACGAAATCCTCGGAATGGATAGACACGAGTGTGACCCAATCTGCTTTGGAGGAAGCGCTGTTGAGCAATATGCAGCATGGGAGCATGGCGAGTCGAATGAGTACTCTCAGCCAGGCGCTGAAGAGTCGATACCTTCAGTAAATTGCCACAATAGCTTGCCACTAGTATATAGTCCTTGTAAATTGATCACTTGGTGTTTACTTCCTGACGATCCTGAATTATGACTGAATAGTAATCAAGTATGAACTCTGCGCCGAAGCTGATAACGGCCCGCGTTGACCGGGCCCGCCTGCCCCAACAGACATGGCGGGGTTATCGCATTCCGGCGATCGCGGCAAGCTTCGAGCCCCTCGTTTAACCGCGGCTTCCAGCAGGAAATCCTTTCTCGTTGCAACAAAGCCGCTGTGCCTGGTTAACTCAAAAGCACATTGAATTGATTTTGCCCTTCCAAGTGTTCGCACTCGGCGCAATATCTGCCTGCCTACTGTACGTACAGAGCCTCGGCATCTGATTACTCCACACGGCACCACAGGAACTCCTTGTCGCCGAAGCACCTCACACAGAGCCATTCATGCGATAAAAGCTCTACTTTGCTAAACAAACACATACATAGCGTTTCATCCGAATCGCCAGCATGGCCCCCTCACTCGGCGACATGGAGCCCGCAGAGGCCGAGTCCGTCTACTTCAACGAATACCCACCTCCAAAGGCCCTGCCCAAGCACGAAGCTCTCGCCCGAGCATTCATCGATCTACACGTTGAAGCAGGCCGCCGCGTAGCCCTCGTGACATCAGGTGGAACAACCGTGCCCTTAGAAACACAGACAGTGCGATTCATCGACAACTTCTCCGCCGGTACGCGTGGCGCCACATCCGCGGAATATTTCCTGGAGCAAGGGTATGCGGTGATTTTCCTGCACCGCCAGTACAGTCTCCTGCCGTATTCTCGGCACTACAGCCACTCGACGAATTGTTTCTTGGATTTTATGGACGAGGCCCCGCCGACGGGCGAGGGAGATTCAGACCATGGCCGGATTGTCGTGCGCAGCGAGTACCAGAATGAGATGCGCGATGTGCTGAGGAAGTACCGCTACGCGAAGCAGAATAATAGGCTGCTGTTGCTGCCGTTTACCACCGTCGCGGAGTATATGTTCGAGTTGCGCTCGATCGCGAAAATCATGCAGCCGATTGGTGCTAATGCGCTGTTCTATCTTGCGGCTGCTGTGAGCGATTTCTTCATTCCGCGCAGTCGGATGGCGGAGCACAAGATCCAGTCGTCGGAGTTACCTGCTCATTTATCGAAGGAGACGGCTGTGGAATCTGATGAGATCTATACCGGCGAGAACGAGGAGAAACCCGCTCCTAGCAAGAAATTGGTGGTTAATCTTGATCCTGTTCCGAAGTTCCTCCACCGTCTTGTCGATGGCTGGGCGCCTGAGGGGAGCATGGTCGTCTCGTTCAAGCTCGAGACTGACCCTTCGTTGTTGGTTTATAAAGCGCAGACTGCTTTGCAGCGATACTCCCACCACCTGGTCATCGGTAACTTGCTTTCGACTCGCAAGTGGGAGGTCGTGTTCATCACGCCTGATCAGCCAGAGAGATGGATCAGAGTGCCAAAGTCGCGGCGCAGCAAGAGTTTGTCTGGTGTTGAGGACCAGGTTGGACTTGCTGAAGTTATGAAGGGCTCCAAGGGCGAGGAGGCTCAAACGGATAACTATGAAGATGGTCCTAGGGATGGCATTGAGATTGAGAGTCTCATTATTCCGGAGTTAATCAAATTGCATGAGCAACGGATTCAAAAGAAGACGGGGCAAAGTTAAGTTGGCATATAAATCGGAAGAATAAAATATTTGGTTTAATCATGGCATGCATATATTGACAGCGTATTTGTCCGATGAATATGAAACTAATTCAGCTTCGTTGTCGATACGAGATGGAAAGTAAGCCATTGAGTCCATTATTACTCCATACAGGGAAACCTTGCGAGAAACCTGATCCCTGACGAGAATGCGCACAAATGCGAGCACTTAAGCTCGATCAAGAGCTAGCGCATTCCCTGGGATAGGGGCGCCAGCCGAGCAATCCCTTAAGGAGTGCCCATGTAGATCAAGGGGTACAGAACAAAGACACCTTGCAAGAGCTAGAATAAAAAGAGACCGGGCGCGCTAGCACAAGCCACTATGCAATCCGTCTTCTCTCCGATCCCAAATTGCCTCGTGCGCTAATCCGCTCCACGATCTACGCCCCGAGGCAAATACTCAAGAACCGCGCGTTCGCTGCGTCAGCAGCCGCCAGATACGGTCGATCAGTGCTCTAGCGCCTCGACAAACTTTAGAGCTTCAAAACAACCCCCCCTGTTTTCCTTGAACAATGATAGCTCGGCCAGCTCCGGGCGAGTAAAGAGATCAATCAATCCTGACGCAGGATGGTCCCCCGCCGCCGCTTCAGCCGCCGATTCGCAGCTCTCGCCGCAGCGGTTGCCCTCTTCTTCCTCTACCATGTCTTCTCCCTGCAGTCCGACCTCACCTCGCGCTCGAGATCGCCTTCCGAAATAAACAATGGCGAGCCAGCGCCCATCTGCCCACCCCTGCCAGGCATCGACGACGTCCTCGTCGTCATGAAAACAGGCGTCACAGAAGCCCGCGACAAAGTCCCCGTGCACTTCGACACCACGCTCCGCTGCATCCCGCATTTCGTGATCTACTCGGATTTCGAGGAGGAAATCGAGGGCGTCCAGATCCACGATGCCTTCCGCACAATGGACCCGGAGGTCAGGGACCGAGTCCACGATTTCGACATCTACAACCGCATCCGCAGCCTAGGCCGCAAGGGCCTCGAGCAGGACGATTTCGCCGACGAAGCGAACTCCGCTATCGGGAAGCCGAATAACCCGGGCTGGAAGCTCGATAAATGGAAGTTCCTGCCGATGGCGCAGGAAGCGCTTAAGGCTAAGCCGGACGCAAAGTGGTTTATCTTCATGGAGGCCGATACCTATTTCTCCTGGCCGACTGTGCTAGCTTGGTTAGCGCGCTTCGATCATAAAAAGCCTTTCTATATTGGGACAGAGACGCAGATTGCGGACGTGGTCTTCGCGCATGGCGGATCGGGGTTTATGCTTTCTAATCCTGCGCTGCAGGCTGCTTCGGAGCAGTATACTACGCGGAAGGACGAGCTGAACGATTTCACGGACCAGCATTGGGCGGGAGACTGCGTTCTCGGCAAGGTACTTTTAGATGCGGGCGTGCCATTGCACTTTTCCTGGCCGATGCTGCAGAATGCGAATCTCGGCGAACTGGATGAGTTCAATGTCGATCTGTACCGGCAGCCATGGTGTTTCCCGGCTGTAGCGTTCCATCATCTGAGCTCGGAGGATATCAGCACGCTGTGGAGAATGGAGCAGCGGCGTTGGCACGATGTAAGTTCCTGCATATCTTCACTGTACTGCGGACTTTTGGGTTCTAATGGTATCCAGAAAAATAAACGCGTTCTCCTGCACGGCGATGTCTTCCGCGAGTACATATTCCCGGAAATCGCATCGCAGCCCTCGAGGTTAAAATGGGATAATCTTTCTGAAGACACGCAGCCCTTCGCTACGAGTGTGGAAGCTTGTCGCGAGAACTGCGATGCGCAGAAAGACTGCGTGCAGTTCTCCTTCCGCGATGGAACTTGTTATACCAGTAGCAAGCCTCGTCTTGGGAACCCGAAGCCTGGTTCTGATTCCGTGTCTGGGTGGAGTCCTAAGCGGATCCGCAAGATGATGGATAATAAGGGGCTGTGCAGGAAACCTGACTTTGGATAGTGGATTGGCATTACTAGAACAATGTCTTGTTTGGTTATTTGCTTTATTGAAGCTTTCATCTACCCATTTCAATGGCGCGCTGGAGTAAAAAAATACGCATGGCATTGGGATTTTCATGCTTTTTGGGGTATCGTGTCTTGGTCGCTTTTGCATTGTTGGTATACTGGCATTGGGAAACAAAATATGGAGCTGAGCGCGATTCTGGATGCGGCCAGAAAATTATCTTAAATAATACTGATAAACGAAGACAAGTCTTTTCCCTAAGGAGTAGTTTCAAAGATTATTGATTCAGACGGTTTGATGCTTATGTCTTCCGCTATTCGAACGACTCAGGTGCGTCATTTGATTGAAAGACTAACGCTGGCTGCGACAACTGTTGGATAATGATAATGATCCATGAAAAGACATGGCCTCGTGCTAAACAGAAATTCCACTACAATGCTGGGCTAGACGGATCCTCTAGACATTGGTCGATTCGCATAATCTTCAGCCCAGCATCTTTGACATGCCGGATGAATTGTGGGAGATATTCAACAGTCGTGGGGTTGAGGTAATGCATCACTGCGAGGTTGCCTCCGCGCGCAATGCCACGATAGAATGCATCCAGCTGTTTCTCTGGTGTTGAGGAATTGGCCCAGAGCCAGTCCTCGACATCGACGCTCCAGTTCACAATCTGTGCGTCGGGTATATATTGTGCCAGTCGTTCTCTCATGCGAGCGCCAACTGTGCCGAACGGGGGCCTGAAGTATTGAGCTGTACAATGTTAGATCTGTCCAGGGTTAAAGATTGGAAGACCTACATTCTATTCCAAGCTCGTCTTTGAAGACTTGTAATGTCTGCTGGATCTCGTCGTCGATATGGTCCAGCGATGGGAGCGATTCCATTCTTCTCCATGTTATTATTTGCCACAAGTTGAATTCGGTGCGTACTTACTTAGGATGAGTATTACTATGCAAGGCAACTTGATGTCCCCGTTTCATCATCTCCTTGTAGAAATTCGTAAAGTTGCTCGAATGATCCCTCAACCCAGCTCCAACAACGAAAAATGTCACGAGGACATCCTCTGCATCCAGAATCCGCATCACCTCTTGAGCAAACCGGGGCTGTCCGTCATCAATGCCAAAAGCGAAAGAGTTCGGCCTCTTGCACTGCAGTACCAGAGTACCAGTAGGCAGCTTTTCGGGTATGCGGAAGTTATTGTTCTCGATTGACGGGGGAGGAATCGTCGACACGATCTCGATACGCCGTAAAGTCAGCGGCTCAGGCGTGTAGAACCCAGTAAAGGAGACAGATACCACGCGGCCTTGATCAATCTTGAAATGAGACAGCGGTATGAAGAGCTCAGTTTTCTCTGGAGATGCAGGAGACTGACCATCGCCATCGTCCACATTACATCCACTCTGATCTTTCTGCTTTTCAGAACTCGGCTGCTGGTCTTGAACTCGAGTACCCGAATTATTTCCCGAATCAATAACATTCTGATCCCCACTTATTCTGGACGAAGTCCGCATCACATATCTAGAAGCCTGCACGCTGTCCGGAACACCAGGAAAAGGACTCCGCCCCGGATAACAATCGACATTATGCTCGTTCAAGGAGACAGTAAACTTCTCTGACCCTTCAAAAACCACATGCAGAAACTGGTTTTTCCACGGCAGAAGACTGAAGCAGGTCTGTGCGTCGAACTGCGAATGGAAGTTCTGGTCCGGGTCTGTTGGAAAGAGACGCATGAAGCCGGGCTGGTGCTCAATCTTCAGGTCTTCGCCTGTTCCGTGCCAGAAGCCCAGATCGTTGTGCAGGGGGTTCTGGAATGTGTCGATCACCAGAGATGGCATTGGCTTTTGGTTGCCGGTTGTGTAGAATGAGGTCTCATTGTATGGTAGCTGAGGGGGCTCGGTGTATGCATGGAAGATGCTGTTGGCGGGAGGGAGGAGTGCGGCGATGCTAATGGCGCATGATAGCCCCAAAGGCAAGCTTCGTTTCATTTTGGTGGAGCGTGAGGTGGTACAAGATGGGGTATTTGACATGGGGAGAAGATGCAATCGAGCAATCGTGCAGTACTATTTATGCGATCTGTTCAAGGAAGGAGCGACGGTTTGTCTACGCATCCCAAGGTCTAGGGTTTCATTCTACACAGTCAATTACTGCAGAAAGATCTTAACGTCACTGATATCTGATTGATCTGTCTGGTATCTCTTCTGAAAGTAGAATATCTTGGCAAAGATACATCTCCCATCCCTCCCTGGTATTATTTTGTCGTAGCGGTCGGAACGTCGTAACATCATAAGATCCCAGCAACTTCCCAAAGGCCTCACTCCTCACCGAGTAGTAAAAGCCAGCAAGAAAGGGAAGAGAAGAAAATCCCCAAAGGTAAAATTCATAACGTTTGCAAGCACGAGTCAAATAACTGACTCCAAAATCGTGACTAAAGATAGTAGTCATCGATAGATCATGGAACAACTGGCTCTTCGGAGTGTCGCGAGCCAGCCGGATTTGGCAGAATCCTAGTTAAGTCGAATTTCTGCCAGAATGAAATGGAATGTCTACCAGTCTGCAGTAGTGTCACCACTATTTGCAGTCTCGGTATTACCGCCATTTCCTGTCCCCCAAGGGTCGTCGGCATTGGTTCCCCAAGGATCGTCATCATTAGAGGCACCTTCCGTAGGCTTTGCTGCGTCGTCCTCATCTTCAGTGTCATCTTCGAATGTGATCTTATTGTCCGAAGGAGCGAAATCATTCAGGAAAGTCGGGATCGTCTGATGGCATTCCATCATGACTTTGACCAGCTCAGGAGCAAGGTCATCATCACTGTGGTTGAAGAAGGATGTCGCAAGACCACTGTTACCGATTCTCGCAGTTCGGCCTAGTAATGGCGAATGAGGATCGGTACATATTATGGAATAAGAAGCCGCATTGAGTCGTGGTGAACTTACCGATACGGTGGATGTACTCATCAATGCCACCGTGTTGGACCTTGGGGAGGTCGAAATTAATGACATGCATGACATTGATGATGTCCAGCCCACGAGCTGAGAGACCAGTAGCAATCATGATGGGGCAATCCGCAGTTCGGAAAGCACGGCTAGATGTGTCAGTTATGCTAAGCATCGACGCATGGGATTTGCACTCACATCGCATCCTCACGTTCCCGCTGGGTACGATCGCTATGAATTGACGTAGTGGGAAGGCCCTTGTTGAAGAGGAAATCGTCGACATAGTCGACGGACCTCTTGCTGTTGACGAACACCAAGGTACGGATCGGAACCATACTGACGAGGAGATCAAATAAAGCCTGCTTCTTCAAGCGATCCTCAACGAAGATAACCTACATAATAGATACAAATAAGAAAAAAACTCCATCGACTTTGGAATGAAGCTCACCTGTTGATGGACGTTCAAATGCGAACTGCCAGGTCGACCGACTCGAATGCGGATGTAGTCTGCGGACAGGAATGATTTCGCCAGCTGTCGGCATTCCTTGTTGAAAGTTGCAGAAAACATCATGTATCGGTGATCCGAATCTTCATTGACATCTGAAAGACCGGTTGGTGATCTTCGCCAAATAGAAATTAGTACAAATGAGACTTACCACCGCCAGACATAAGCTTATTGAATTCTGTTTCCCAGTCATTCTTAAGCATTTCGTCGGCTTCGTCGATGATGGTGTATCTAGAACATTTCAGTCATTTATAGTTGTATGGCAAGGGTTGAACATGACCATACCGGACACGACGAAGCGACAGAACACTTGGCTGGCCCATGAAATCGATTATTCGGCCTGGTGTGCCGATGAGGATGTCACAGCCTTTCCGCAGTTCATCCCGCTGGTACGGCGCAGGTGCTCCTCCATATGCAACGCAAGGACGAAGCATAGAGCGATAGCACAGACGTCGAGTCTCATCAAAAATCTGAGTCGCAAGCTCGCGAGTTGGGCAGATGATCAAGACAAGAGGCTCAGCCGTAACGCCATTCTTGCGAAGGTCAAAGCCTTCGGTCACGAGAGGACGTGCAGCCGCAAGCTTCTTTGCCTTTCCCATTAGTTTTGAGAGGACTGGAATGAGGAAAGCCCCCGTCTTTCCAGAACCTTTATTTCACATTAGCTTGGAATCAATGGATGCGCAGGCCATGCTAACCAGTCTGAGCAATGCCAATCAGGTCTTTTCCTGAGATCACAGCAGGAATGGAATAGGTTTGAATCGTCGTGGGCTTGTCAAAGCAGCAAAGCTTGATATTCTCACGCATGACAGGGTGCAGACCCATTTTGTCCCACTGTAAGATGTCAGAATAGTCTTCTTACGCGTAGAATTCACACTCACCTCGTGGACAGGATCTAGATTCTGCTCGCTTTCGATGGTGACAACTGGCTTGCTGTTCAAGCTAGAAGCATGCATGTCAGCATGGGCTTACTGAGGTAAAAGTCGATTGAAAGGGGTCTTCAAATCGATGCAAGTAAGTCAGTTTGCACAACTTACTCGTCGAAATGGGCTCCAGCACTAGAATGATACTCCAACTCAAAGAGCTGTTTCTCGAGCTCGGGGATGGCAGGACCAACGTCCCCAAACTCGCCCTCCCATTCGTACCGAGCTGCACCAGCAGCCCAGTCAGCCGAGGACTCGTTACCCCGATTCTCGTAGTTGAATGGGGTGCGGTCATTCCAACGAGTGAGACCCGCCTTTCGGGCCTCATCGGCCTCTTCTTCGGCAGTCGAGGGGTCCATGATGTTTGTCACGTCCTGTAGAACGTCACCAGGATTCTCGAATTCCTCCATGATGAAGATGAGCGTTGAGAACAGACCAGGATGATGCTCGCGCGATGAAAACGAAAGATGGGTGCGGGAAGAAGGAACAGGAAGGAGAGATGGCGAGGTAAACAAGCGGCCTTTTAAATGAAACACTGCAAGCGAGCGCGACAAACAAGTACGGCGTAATGTTGAGCCCGAAAGTTCGGTCTTCATACAATTGCTGGTTTCTGTATGGTCTACGCAGTGGGGTCCAATTTGACAGATAATTGTTGAGCCAGGATCCATGGGCTTCTAGACTGGCTTGTGATACCTCATTAAAAGGGCCTACTCTGACCCAGAGCTACATGCTGAGGGCTTTCTCCATAGGACCTCAACTAGCTATTACTGCTGCATTGATCTCGAGTGTATGCTTCGAGTCGGTTAGCTCCCTGATCTCCAGACCCTGGGTCTCCGGGTCGAACTGAAACATAGGCCTGGATGTAGTTTCTAGAGATCAAGACAACTAGATGAAAAAGGTCGCGTCTGGAGAAGTATCAGCACGTTCATCAATTTAGCATTGCCACGTTCGAGTGATGCTCAAATGGCACTTGGTGGTAACGGGAAGGTGATGCCCCCGCTTCCAGAAGTGCCAAGATATCCATAAACCCTGGAAAACCCTGGAAGCTTGGAGAGTCCTCGTGCAGTACAGGTTGAGACGGAGCGCCCTCTGGATTCCCCCGTCAGTCGTAGCGGAGCGTCGCGGCTTGATCCGTCGAGGGCGCAGGCTTTACCTTGGTACATAATTTGAATTCCATACCGCTTACAGACCATTGCCTATTCAAGCTCTGCAAGGCCGATAGCTGAGGAGGTAATAGTGAGTATGTAGTATCTAGGTATTAGTCCGAGGTGTTTCTATCTGATCTGGATTTGACAATGATCTATAGGCAATAGTGATACTGTGCTAGTTGCTCGCCTTGTGAATTTAAGCTAAATTCATCAAGTGTGAGGGCGCAGGTACATTTGGTGCAAGTCTTGGAGGATGTATTGATGTAGGATATACTGTCATTGGGACGAATTCAGCCACAATGACCTTTAAACGCGATCAGATTAATTCCTATTGTAAATATTTCTATATATTACCCCACTACACTCCGCAAGAGCAGGCGGTAAGACAACGGACCCACCTATTCTGCCCGTTCTATTCTGATGCTCCCGTTACATTGTTCTCACCGCTTGGCCAGCGTTGCGGTAGATATAGGTCACGTGATTACCTTTTCTTTTCTTTTCTTTTTGTCGAAAAACAATTGGGGGGTTGGACTAATGAGTGATATTTGCTCCGCTATGCTCCGCAATGAGAAGAGCTGTACAAGACCAGCTATTAGTGAACAGCTAATGGCTAAGGCTAATAGCGACAAGTTGACATTTACAGATTGACACTAAAGGCTGATAGCTGCTTAATCTAACCTGAAATGGATTAGTCTTGCAGAATACGTAATGCAGAAGACTGGTGAACAAGAGATGAAGTATAGTCTATAGACAGCCAAGGTAATTCCTAGGATAACACTAGGATAATATTAGGATAGTAGAGTCAAGGTACCTCGGAACTGCGGTCCTCGGCAGATCGAGTGGATCCGGGCAGACGGAGTTACTACCCTTACGCCGTAAACGTGGGAACGGCCTTTGTCAGTCTCCAAGGAGGTAACAAGAGCCTCTGGAGCTGGAGCTTGATCTTCTTTACATCCTCCTCAATATGCCGCCCTCCGATCTTGAGGACGGTCATCGTAAACGCCCTGCCCGCCTGGAAGAGGCTATCTCCAATCCTGGCTCCGTGAAAATCAATGTCACTGGCGCCTTTATCGTCGACGACGAGCCTCGGTCGCGCAGCCCCATCGAAGCTGACGGCGTGCACTACGAGAACAAAGACATTCGCCTCCCTCACCACACAGGCGTCGTGAGCCATGTAGCTGTCGATGTGAGTTACTCTGCAGCTTCCGTGGCCGGTGCTCGTGTGCCCCGCACATGCGACCGGCCCCCGCAATGCAGCAAAAAAAAAAGTCCCCAGGAGCCTCCCAGAGCTAACAGTTAGGGCTTGTATAGATTGGCGGATCGCTTGCTAAGCTCGTTTATTTTACCCGGGAGCTGGATTCAGCCGACAATGGCGGCCGGCTAAACTTCTTGAACTTCGAGACGCATCGCATCGACATCTGCATTAACTTTATCCGCCAATTGAAGGAGGAGCACGAGAAGCGCAATACCTCAAAACGCGATGAGCTGTGCGTGGTCGCTACAGGAGGCGGTGCGTTTAAATTCTACGATAAACTGAAAGAGGCGCTGGACGTCAATATTCTGCGCGAAGAGGAAATGGAGTGCTTGATTATCGGTAGGTATCCGATGCGGACCGGAAAGGGGCAATTTGCTGACCGGTCCCCCAGGCTTGGACTTTTTCATTACAGAAATTCCCAACGAAGTTTTCACATACAGCGATGCCGACCCCGAGCCAATGCAATATGCCGAGGCCCGCCCCGATGTGTACCCCTACCTCCTTGTTAACATTGGATCCGGTGTCTCCATGATCAAGGTCTCGGGCCCAAGGCAATTCGAGCGTGTGGGAGGTACCCATCTAGGAGGAGGAACATTCTGGGGTCTGATGTCTTTACTGACCGGGGCTGCTACCTTTGACGACATGCTGGCCATGGCGGATCGCGGTGACAACGCTGGAGTGGATATGCTGGTTGGCGACATCTACGGAATGGACTACAGCAAGATTGGACTGAAGAGCACGGCTATTGCAAGCACATTTGGAAAGGTCTTCCGATTGAAGAATGACGCCGAGAATGGCGCCGAAGACGGCGAGGGATTGATCAACGATTCAGAAAGGAGAGACGGCAATGTCGTCTTCAACCACGAGGACATGAGCCGTAGCTTACTCTATGCTATCAGGTAAGATACAGCACTCCAAGGAATGCCTTTGCTTTACTAATTCACGCAGTAACAACATTGGTCAAATCGCCTATCTGCAATCAGAAAAGCACCAAGTCAAGCACATCTACTTCGGAGGGTCTTTCATCCGAGGTCACCGACAAACAATGAACACCTTGTCCTACGCCATCCGTTTCTGGTCAAAGGGCGAAAAGCAAGCTTATTTCTTGCGACACGAGGGCTATCTAGGTGCGGTGGGTGCTTTCATCCGCCGCCAACCGCAGAATTGGGGCCGTCGAAACAGCGTCGACGATGTCGTGACACCGCAGGCGGTGAAAAACGTCGTCAAAAGCGTCGTGGGCGAACAGAATGGCTTGTCCACCTCTTCGCCATGATTCATGATTGATTGCTGTGATTCAGGATCAAGACGAATATAAAACTGCGCCTGGGCAGTGTTGGGTCACGGAATATTCATTGTGATGCTGTCATCTCGAAGAGCATCTGTCTTTATTGAGACCCCCAGGCCATTTAACCTCCTACCACTCCTCATAATATACCCTTGATCTCCGTCAATGTTAGACGAGCCTGAGATAGAATGATGCAGGATGCACGCGTTTTGGCAAACTGTGGATGTATTAATTAGATACTTAGCATATATCTCGAATTCAAGCCAACCATGGAACCTCCGCGGATTCCTTCGATTGCTACTCGGACTCCTCTAGATCTAATCTGCTTTCGTATTTAAATCTCGTACCAATGAACTCGCCAATCAGGACAGTTGAGAAGGCTCTCCGAGTACTACCTTAGGCTCTACTATAGTAAATTAGTCTCTGGTGACATGTACTTTGATCAAGCTAAGCTATTAGACCCATGATCATCGTTTTCACGATTCGACCCATCAAGTGATGTATCTAAATCTTCGATGCGTTCAAATGGGCCACCCGAGGGCCGGAATTGGAAATCAGCATGGCGTTCATTTTCCGGCTCTGAAGGGTCGCTCCGGGTTTGACCACAACAAACAGATAGTCATGAACCGCCTCGTACTATCCAGGCAGAAGTAGGCAGCATCCGTGGACTCAGCTTAATGACAAAGACGGTCGGAGGCAGTGCATGAGGCAGTGTGTCTGCATTCTCCAATGCGGCGCTAATTGCCAAGCGGCAATATGCCGCTTGTTATTGGTATTTGCCCGCTTCGCGAGCGCGAAAAAGCAATTTGGTAGGGTTTGGGGATATTCATGGCCTATTGAAAATACAGGGTAGTAAGGCTGATTTTCTTTATCATTGGGTAATACTCGAGGCAGCTGATAATAGGTGTGACGTGGCAATGCAGCCTCATTTCAAGCTGAATACACTCCCAACCACCTTCTTCCGCCTTTATTTTCTCTTGGTGGCACGGATTTTGAGTCTCGAAATTAGAAAGTCTCGCAAATGGCAGAGGTCATTGGTTTCGCTTCTGCTGGCGTTGGTGTTGCTTCCTTTGCTGTCCAAATTCTAGGCAGTCTGAGTGCTTTGAGAGATGCTTATCAATACAATCGAAATGAAGCACCACTGGAACTTCAGCATCTCACCAGCCGTCTTGAATTCTTGAAACAGCTTTTGGAACATCTCCAGCCTTTTGAGGGAAATCCACTTATTGACCATCCAATTGCGATATGTCAATCGACGTACAACGGCATGGAAAAAGATTTAGTTGTGCTTCTGGATAGGATGCATGGGAGGTCAGCTACTAGGAAAACCGACCTAAAATCAGTCAAGCTTTGTATGTCCAGACGAACTCGCAAGAAAATTGAAGAAATTGGAAATAAGATTGACTCGATGACTATCATGATGAATGCGTACGTGGCAATCCATCTAAGGAGGCGGGAAACCACTAGCTCACATTTAGTTCAAGCCCATTACACTTAGTATCGAAGAGCCCCCTCCAGAGCCTGACGCAAGATTCTACCAACCCACCCAAAGCACCCGGCATCTGCTCAAGTAATGCAGATAACTCAACGGATGACGAGTGTGTCATCTCCAGCGAGACTACTGCAGCTCTCCCACGATCATTCAGCACTCCAGTCACACGGCGAGCCTCTTGCACTGTGCGACACTGCCATTGCTCATGCCACATGACTGAGAACATTTCAGGCCGTTTGTATGGGCTTGAATACACTCCTCTTTCCGCAATGTTTGGAAAATGTGACAATAGCAAATGCGACATGAAGGGAATTCGCTGGAAATGGCGAATTGCTTTCAGCAAGTTCAGCATTCCGTGGGCACTCCTTGTGGACTTTCAGTTTATCCTAAGAAATGGGAGCTATTCTTTGCGGCCTGCTCTTAGCCTGCAGCGGGTGGTGAATTTTACCTCACCAGGGTTTACCACTCTGTGGAAATGTCAAAATGGCCTTATCTCCCTCCCGCAAGCCCGAGATGAACTTCGGGGACTATATAGATTGTCTGGCCCCCTGCGGCAAGATATAAATCCAGCTGGAGATAACTACATCCAGGTATATTTCCTCACGAGGGCCCTAAAGCGAAGCTCGGCTAATAAGATCCAAGGAGCTTCTCTACCATGGTCCTTGGTTTAATCAGGCCGATCAATTTGCCTTACTTGACTTGTTTATTAACGAGTTAGATGTGAGGCTTGAGAGTGAAGATAATCGGTTTGTTTTGCTTCAAAAATATTGACTAATGGATGCTCTGACTAAAAGTACATTATAGTTTACTTATTCGCTGCGCTTCGTGGATAGGGGAAGGGCATCATCTTGACTTACTCGAAACCATTCTTCGACTAGGATTTGATCCCAGTGGGATAGACTCACCACTATTCCAGAAATGGCCTTTGCCTTGTTCACCTGACTGGATTTCGGAAAAAGCTACGCCTGACCCATTCTTCATTGAGTACCTTGCTACCCTTGTGAAAGACAATCCAGGTGAGTACAGGAAGTGAGTGGTAGTAAATATGTTGCATTCTGACTTATACCGCCTCATTTCATAGGATTCGGGGGGTCTACGCCTCTTCAAGAAGCTGTTCTTTGTGGATCGGCGGCAACTGTACGATCCCTGCTTTCACAAGTGACGAACCTGGAGAATCATCGGAATTTCCTAGGTCAGACGCCATTACATCTAGCAGTTTGGAACCCAGAATTATTCAATATGATTTTGGAAGCTGAATTTAATATGGATTCCGTGGATGGATGGGGAATCACTCCCCTAATGTATGCATCTGCAATAGGAATGTGCGACATTGTACAACTGCTCATCCTCAATGGCGCAAACATAATGATCAAGGATACAACTTTTAATCGGCATTTTATGGATTATGCCTATGCGCATGGCCACTGGGATCTAATACTCGAATCACTGAACGCTATTCGACAATGCTATGGTGAAGAAGTTTTTCAAGACTTCGTCTATGATGCTATCATTGATTGGGCGTCCAGCTATATTTGGATAGATGACTCAAGAGAGAAATACTTCGAAAAACTTCTCGAACTTTGTGAAGATTCGAATATCACATTTGGAGATGGTCATCAAGGTGTAGCGTGCAACAATTTGTTACACTATGTTGAGACGGAGAGAGAGCTCCATGCTCTTATTCATCACGGGTTCCAGAGCTTCAACGAACCAAACAGTGACGGCAAACTTCCAGTGTTTTCTATTATGCGCCGTAGCCCGAACGTCGACTTACTTCGGTGCTGTCTTGACAATGGAGCAGATATCAATCACATCGATCACAGTGGCCGTGCAATTATTTTTTCGCTTTTGCCGTGTCTGAGTTATCTTCAATCTTCGACCTGGGATACTGTGAGCTCGATCAAGCTCTGCTTAGATCGGGGAATGGGTATTTTTCATGCAGACAATTGCCGGTGTGCCTGTTCCCCCAACGGCTGCCATACCTCTTCTGGATTTAATCTAGATTTTAAAATAGGGCTTTTCTCGCATCATTCAAGCTTTATCTGGGCTTTTGAATGGCTATCAATGATTGAAGAGTTTTGTGGACATGAGGCGGCAAAAGATATGCTGCTGGCATTCATTCGCAGAACGCGTTTCGATATGCTTGGGATAACACACGTTTGCTGTCACGAGGGTATAGGATTGCCGCCAATGTTGAAACTTTATGATAAACCCAATACCGGAGATGCTGACAAGATGTTGGATGGAGAGCAAGAAGTTATCGATACTTTGGAGCAAGAGATGCAAGTGTATATTTCAGAAAGCTTTGAAACACTAAGATCTCAGTGGATGGGACTTCTTAAGCAAAAAAATGCCGATGCCATTGCAAAGACTAAGCCAAAAGAAAAGAAATCTATAGTGAGTCTACTTCAAAAATACAACACACAGTGTTTTTCTACTAACAGGTCAGCACAAAAACATTGTCGATTATAAAAATGATACTTTCCGTTTTGGATTTATCAGTGCTGGCAATTACGGGTATGATCTACCACATAAAATATCAGAATATGCCTTTTGGCTTCAACACGAACGTTTGCGGGGTCTTAGGAACCAAGACACCCACCTCGTCAAAGAAGGATGGTATGAGCGACGAACATCATGGCTTGCCGAACTTATCGATGTCATGGGAATTTCGCTTCAGAAGATTAAGCAATCAATGGAGTCGAACCATGTGAAAGAGACAAGGTTGGAGAATATTGATACAAAAGCTGTCATTGACCAATTCTGGTGCTCTATGATGGAAAATTCGCCTAGCGAAAGGTCTTGAAATGAATGGGGGTAGTTGTGGGACGATTTACAGATAGGCAGCATGAATGTCATACAAAAGGTCATTTTATCGCGGTCCAGGATCTTCGTAATACTGTCATTAATACTACAGTGGCTACCTCTACGTTATAATTCTGCGGTAGCTGAAGGTTATACTACTACAGTAGCCACTGTCATCTATTGCAGTAGCTATAGGCCATACGCTCCGGCCTGTTCATATCGACGCTCACATACTAGATCAGATACAGCTACAGCAGAGAGAAGTTTTCTGAAGTATTTCGCCGGAATTTGCGTGGATTTTGCCTCCCCCACCATCTCTCACTTCCTTCCATCTTTCACATCTACCCCTCCCTCCCCCTCTCCCTCTCATCGACGGGTCGACTGCCCATCTTGTTCCAATTCAGCAACATGGCAGAATCAGACGAGGTCTCTCTGGCGTTCCCTAGCCTCTCTCACGATCTCTCTCTCGAGAACCCTGATGTGGAAATGAAAGAGGAGGCTAAAGATGAGGTGGAGACTACAAATGATAGTCTTCACCCTGACAAGCCAATCCCAAGCATCGAGGTTGATGATGTATGTATGAAAGACCAGTCTGGCGATGCTGATGCACCGCCTCCTCCAATCGGAGGAAGCGTTATATCAATGCTCAGGAATCTCTTGGCGGAGTCTAACTCACCGTCTTCAAACCAGGGTAATGTGATTTTTCCCAATCTACAAACTCCCCAGAAATACATCGGCTTCGATATCACTGCTCAAGATCCTCGAGGGCGTCAGAACTTGTCGACGGATGCGAGTCTGTCAGGAGACAAACGAAACGTCTCGAACCAGCTGCAGCTTTACCGCTCCCCTCTGGCTTTTGAACTCGTTACAGCTGGCGGTCGGTGGGATATCGAGCGTTTGTTCGGTCCAAATGGACCTTTCCCCGCCCATCTGCAAGCGCAGCTTGAGGAATGGCACTGTGAATATCCCGACACCTATCCGCCTAGCTCTGCGAGAGCCCTAACCCCCGAAACTTGGGAATCCTCCTCGGTTTTTGATTTTGAAGGCGATGAGCACGAAATTTCGGGCTACACCATTAAATACAAGAGACTGAGACCAGGCTCCAAAACTATCAAGTACAGCGTGGTGGTTCTTCATGCGGAAAACGCAAAAGAGGCATTCGTGGTAACTGCTCATAAGCCTACGCATCGATCAATTGCGGAGAACTGGCGAGCAACATACCTCGTCGCCTGGCTTGGATTGAAGCAACAATTCGAAAAGCAGGCTTGCGCAGTGCGAGTGTCGAAAATTCGCGAAAATGGGGAAGAGGTCAAATTCCGCCCTGCCATGCAGGACTACTTCTTCAAAACTCCCATGCTTGGTCATAAAGCTTATATCACGAGCGTTTACAGTCCTGGCGGCGGTATCCGGTCCATCGTTAGGTCCATCGATAGCCCTTCCAAGCATAGCAGCTTTTCTATCGAGATTCCAGACAAGTCTACCATGCCCGGAAGCCCCGACAACACGACGAATAAACGCGTTCCGAAAACCCCTCCAAACCGTTCTACTGGTCAAGAACTAGACAGCGAGGTGTTGATGAGTTCCTCTGAATCGAAGAAAAGCGGAACGAATATTTCGCCCAATAAGCTGGGGCCTGAGGAATACTCTGATCAAGGAGACGCCGTTTCGTCGGTGGAGAAGCCCAAGAGTATGACCGAAAATCCTGAATTTCGGTTCAAGCTCGTCATGCCCAACTCGAACAAAACTCGCCTGTTCCCTGTCACAGGATGTACCGTGGGCTCGCTTTTTCAGAAAGCTACAGAATTTTTCGATTGCATGAGTGGCCTTCATGATGTTGGGCTGTGGTGCAAGATCCCTGGAAAGCAGGAAATTCGCTATGTCGGAGAAGGTTGCCAAGAAGAGCTCGACATACTGTGCCATGACGTGAACAAGCTCTCGCTGAATGAGGATGAGGATCGAGTTATTGAAGTCCAGTTTAGGTAAGGTGTGCGCAAGCTTTCGCTAAAGGAGCATGATGACCGAATGACTAAAGTGCAATTTAGGTACACTATGCGCCATCTTTTGTTGAAAGACCGTGGGAATGGATTAGTCGAAGTACAGTCTCTTACGGGCGAGTCGCGTTAATGGAAGACATAAGTTCAAATCTTTAATGGGATGCGCGCAAGTTCTCGAAGAGAATTGTGGTCGAGAGATTTAAGTCCATTCTATGGCGGGGTGTGCGCAAATTTTCGATGAGAACAGTAGCGATCGAGAGATTTTAGCCGATTTAGCTCCTAGTGCGATTCAAAGCTCCAGATTTAATCAAATAATAAGTTGATTTCTTTCAAACTCCTCGAAACGATTCCCCTCCATCAAAACCATTGCATACATCAGCCAAACTCCCAGAACTATAAATCCCCTTCCTAATCCGGCCCAATCACCCACGTGACCTCCACCCCCTGCTCGTAGATCATCCAGCCAAACAACCACAATATCTCAATCAAAGTCGTTCGCCAACTATGCCCCGAAGCTAGGCGATCGGCTCGATGGAACCACCGCACTCATCAATAGCCCCATTCGCCTCGCCCCTGCCCGCCGACCCGAACACAACTCGCGACCAACCTCCTGAAGCAGACCGCATCCCGGATCCCAATCGCCTCGCGCCGGAAGATGCGTACTTCGCGACATCGCTCTCGCGGGCGCGCTCGGCGCCACTAGTCTACGATGAGAGTCTTCATTTAGGGAATGGTGACGCGGTGGGATCGCTGCGCGCGCCGCGTGGAGTGCTTGGCAACACTAGCCGGAAGGATGGGAGGAAGTTGGGCAGTTCGGGTGGGAGGCAGAGGAGGAAGGGGGCGTGGAAGAAGTTGCTTTGGGTGAAGCAGTCTTGTATGGAGCCCTTTGAGTTCTGAATTGAGTGGTTTCGGCTTGAAGCCATTGAGAAGGAGAAAAAGTGCTAATTTGTGGCAGATCCGGACAACTATACCGATACCGAGACGTTTCTTGATCATTTACAACGGAATCCGAGGGTGCGGCCATATGATTTCTGGCCGCTTGTTGCCGATTCGACTGTCATTGTGCAGCATGTTTGTTCTGTGGTTATCTTTGTGTGTTGCTTTAGTGGGATCTTTGACAACCGCGTCAGTCCGGTGTCGATTGTGTACTGGGGTAGTGTGGGAACGGCCATTGGGTGGGTTTTATGGGATAAATGGGTTGGAGACGAGCAGGCGGAGTTATCGCAGAATGCCAATGCGGCATTCATTGGTGACGACGGGTCGAGCTCGAGTTCGATGGCTAGTATGGCCAATCCGCCTGGCAATGAGCCCCCGCCGAGCAGCTGGAGGACAAGTCCTATCCATGGCCTTGGTCTGACGATGGCCGCGGGGAATGAGTCGAGAGATCACTTGTCGCCAGGAAGTGCAGACTCGCATGGGATGAGCAATGGCCAGAGCCCGGGTTCACAATCAGCGTCGAATCCGAGTCTCGGGACAGATGGTCACAACCCGGAAGTGGCATCGTTATTCTCGTCTCGAAACCGCCAGCGACTCTCGACTGTGAAATCGGCATTCCTCATCTACTTGTCTCTGCTGGGACTAAGTCCTATCCTGAAATCTCTGACCAAATCAACTGCCAGTGACTCCATCTGGACCTTGAGTTGTTGGCTTTTAATCATGAATATATTTTCCTTCGATTATGGGACTGGCGAGGGCGCAGGCGCCACGACAAAGTTCCCAGCTTCACTGTCCACGAACGCAGCTGTTATGGCATCCACTGTGCTCGCATCGCGCTTACCAACTACAACCCACGTGTTCAGCCTCATGTTATTCTCCATGGAGGTATTTGGGCTATTCCCTATATTCCGTCGACAACTACGACAGCAGTCATGGACCGGCCATGTGATCCTAACACTTGCCCTGGTGATCATTGCGGGTGGTGCTGTTGGAATGACACTAGGCAAGGACCTGCCCTCCGCCATCATAGGATCTGTTCTAGGCAGCATCCTCACAGCGCTTGCAATGGGCGGCTGTAGCTGGTGGCTCATCAGCCTACAGAAGTACAAGAACGTTGTCATTGGGCCTTGGGATCCAGCGCGCCCTATTATTCGGCGACGATGGAATTGACATACGCATGCATTGCCTCCTTTTTCGTCCCGGGCTGTTTAATAAGTCTGGATTTGTTTTTATACCCCTAGACTTTATCTTGAAACATAGAAATATCATTTCCTGCTCATCGTGACAAGCTCGACCTTTAGTCAGCCAGATGATCATGACCAAAAACCGGGAAAATAGAATATAATTATGACACAGTTCCCCACACGCGTTGAGAGACACATTGATCGGCTGGTCATGCATTAGATATTGGGCAAGTTAGCCTGTCTGGTAGGAATGCGATACCGAGGGATATGAATGCACGGCCGATTTCGCATGCCATCAAGCGCGCCATCGCGCGATGACAACCGTCGAACAATCTCGATATAAGAGTTCCTGGTCTGTGAATGGTACGCAGCAGTCATTAGACCCAAAAAGCTTTTGTTCTTTGAATTCTCGCTGTCGGAAGGTTGAAAAACTTAACATGCTCACATTCCGCGCGAACCCTCGAGGCAACTCCTTCCCCAACATCTATACAAATCGAGACAGATGATCCACTTTACCACTGGAATGGACACATGCCCCAGATCGGGGCTTGATGTGAATTGTACGGGCGAATCGATTGAGAGCTGCAGGCCGGGACATTGTTGTCGGCATAGCCTGAATCAGTGAAGATCATCTGGGGTATGTCAAGGGGATTGTAATCTTGTTTGCTTTATGAAGGCCTGCTCGGCGCCCTCCAACGTTGGTTTCTCCCCCCTCTCGGCCTGGTGTCTTTGCAGCTTGGTGCTGTCTATTTGCAGTGGAACAGCTGGGTTTAGTTAACTGTTTTCGTTCTTTCGATTCTCTTCGCCCTCGCGATTTTCTACGCGGATTTTTTTTCTCACGCATTCACGATGTTGAAGAGTCTTGCTCTGGGCCTTTTGGCCGCCCAAAGCGCCGCTGCTATGCGGTTTGCTATGTACATTGATGAGTATGTATCTCAAGCTCACAAAGATACTCAGGCTAACAAGAGTTAGATATCATACAACCGATCTACCTGGCGCCGATAAAACGCAGGACATCGACTATGCGATCATGTCCTTCGCAAAGTCAGAGCTGTTCAACTCCGACTCTCCTCCGTCGTTCAAGCCATTCGAGGATCCTGAGACTTTCCGCAAGCGCTTCAGCCCGAACACCAAGCTTATGATCGCTGTCGGTGGATGGGGCGACGAGGCAGGCTTCTCTGAGGGTGCAAAGGACGATGCCAGCCGAGAGCGCTATGCAAAGAACCTTGCAGCTATGCTTGACTCCAATGGCTTTGACGGTGTTGGTATGTAACCCGCTAACTTCCTCAAAGCTGCGCTAACTGTTGCTTAGACATCGACTGGGAGTATCCCGGTGGTAACGGCCAGGACTACAAGCAGGTCCCCAACTCGAAGAAGGTTTCTGAAATCGAAACATACCCCAAGTTCCTCGCTGCTGTGCGCAAGGCTATCGGCAACAAGACCCTCTCAATCGCTACCCCGGGCCGTAAACAGGATATGATTGCTTTTAACAACCAGACTGGCCCTGAGATCTGGAAGTCCGTCGATATGGTCAATATCATGACCTACGACCTGATCAACCGCCGCGACACTGTTACTGACCACCAGTCCAGCGTGCAGGGCTGTCTGGACGTTGTCAACGATTACATGGACTGGGGTCTTGAAGCTGAGAAAATCAACCTGGGCTTTGCGTACTATGCGAAGTGGTTCACCACTGACCCTGAGTCCGACTGTGATACTAAGCCCATTGGTTGCAAGCTCGTCAAGCTCGAGAATGATGATGGAAGCGACAACGGCAAATCTGGAGCTTTGACTTTTGAAGCCAGCACTGCTGCTCCTGCTCCTGCCAACCTCACCGAAAGCACCAATGGCAAGTGCGGTGCTGGAGAAGCCTCCAAGTGCCCTGATGGACAATGCTGCAGCGCCTACGGCAACTGGTATGTTTCCTGATTCATCACGTAAGAATACTTATACTAACATGTCTTCGCAGCGGCTCCGGTGACGATTTCTGCCAAACAGGATGTCTCTCCGATTATGGTGAATGCAAGGGAATCTCCATCACTGATTCGTGGCGCCGTGCGCAGGAAGATGGCAAGACCGATGACAAGCTCGGCGGCCAATACTACTGGGATGCTGAGACCAACCTCTTCTGGACCTGGGAGACTCCTGAGATCATTACCCGCAAGTTCTCTGATATTGTCGAGAAGAAGAACCTTGGTGGTGTTATGGCGTGGAGTCTCGGTGAGGATACCTATGAGTTTGCTCATGTCAAGGCTATGCAGAATGGCATCAAGACTGCTACTACCAAGATGGGCGCGAACTCGAAGAAGGCTCATGCTGCTCACAAGGTTGCTCACTAAATCGCAAGACTTTTCACTGCCCAGCAAGGCTGAGAATGGTATGGATTCAAAATTAATACTTTAAAAATGGCGTTGGGGGTATTGCATAACTTCAAAATGAGTTAATCTGTTTCTCCTCCTACGTTCCTTATGATAGCTTCTCGTTCTACTTTCCCTCCAATCCCCTTGGAAGGAGATCTAAGCGTCCTGTATTGACAATTGAACTAGAAGTCCGTTGAATGTGTTCAATTGATTGAATAGGGGTATCTCTCGAAATTAGCTTTGTAATCATTATCATATCATCTTCTCCTAGCTCCGTGTCTGTCGCGTCTTCCACCACCGCTTTTCACTTTCCACCACCATCTCGCGCTGTATATTCGTCCAGGCGCGAATCTGTCGTTCAGGGCCGGAAAGACGGATTGGATCGCGGCCTCTGCGCGGAAAGCGTTCTTTGATGCAGTATTTGACCGTAATCTCCAATAGCGCAATGGCGAAATAAATAAGCGGGATGAGGACAAAGATCGCGATGGCGACACACTCAGGCCCGTTTCGGTCGACGATGTCAAGGAAGTCTTTAACGAGGTCTGCTGGATGAGGACAAGGGGCGCTGTGCGCATGGGTTTCGTTCTCGATCATCTGAGGCTTGCGCGACCATGTGCCAAGCACCATAGCGTGGGATGAGCGTGCTGGCTCGGCGTCGGCAGTCGGCGAAGGCTTCTGGATGCTTGCGACGAGGTTGTATTCCTTCTCGTTGGAGCGGATAAAAGGCAGCTCGTCTTCTAGGCGCTCAATGTATTCTTGAATGGCAGGCTCTTGAAGATTCTCTGGCCAGGAGATGGCCACATGGTGCGGGGAAGGCAGCTCCTTGCTTGCGGAGGGAGTTTGAGACGCCGAAGCTTGGTCCAGGACCTCCTGGATCGGCAGCGCGAGGCCGAGAGTCGCGCCTAGCAACGCGGCGAAGCTGGAGAGCTTCATGATCGCTGAGCACCCCAGATATGCAGTCTGGAGGTCTCAGGGAGGAGGAAACAGTCTATAAAGGATGAACGCCATGGGCTTGCATTTCACTGTCACAAAGACTGTAAGAGACGCCCGCCATCCACCGATACCATGTGGCCGATATCCTCCGTTGATTGGCTGGACGAGGGACTTATTCGAGACCAGGCCGGATGCGGCATCGCTCGAGGTTCCATTTTGGCACAAACGGCGTTGAGTGGACTCGATCTTCTCTTATCTTGGTTTTGGTGGCGGTTCTGGCCGTGGTATGTGGGGGCTTTGAGGACGCTCGCGGCTATCACGGCTTCCCGTATTCTATAGATCCCGAAGTCTGTCATGTCAATCAGTGTTTGCTTATATTCGTGGCTTACTTTTTTTCACACCGGATATACAAGTATTGACTAGCAATTGCGATTTCGCTCTTTATTGACGTGCGACCAGGGCCCCCAGTCCGGATGAATTATTACGCCCTAGTGGTCTTGGAATATCTTGGCAAGAGGGGAAGAGTTTCATAGACTCGGCGAAATATAGCGAGGTTATTCCGAAGGAGCACTTCCTTTAAGCACAACATCCTGGATTAATCCAGTAAATCCGCCTCCAATGCGTGCCAGAGGCGCCTCGATTCCAATTGGTGCCCAAGCAAAATACTCCCCATTGACACCGATCTTGGCGAGGAACTCCATAGTTTTGGATTGAGATCCTTCCCCAGAGACAGTCATCAGCGTGGTGTTTCCTTTGCCAATAAGACTCACATCTGTCCAAGTATTTAATGGCAAACTATAGTTCAGGCTATATGGGCTGCCGCCACTGATCAAGGTCACATTAGAGATCGTACCATTCCCAGCCAAAAGCATAGAATCGGACCCGGAGAACAGTGTTCCAGGCTGCTTGGATGTGGGTTTGACTCGGAAAGACAACGTATAATCGCGGCCCTTGCTACTGAGAGGAGTTTCGAGATAACATCCATCAGCAAGAGAAAGGGTCTTGTCTGAAACCTTGCATCCATGCAAGGTTCCGTCAAAGCCGTTGCCAGATTTATCGCTCACGGTGTTTCCATTAGAACCGTCGAATGAATATTGGAGGATTGTGTCTGATACACTTGGAATGATGCGATCTAGATTTTGTCCCGGCACCGCTCGGTGCAGAGTATCGAAGGATGCCAAGTATTCCTCTTCAGTTATGTTTCCACCCCATTGCTTATCTGCAAGAGCAGGCAATGCGTTGCGCCAAGCGTAGTAAATCCCAAGTACAGTGGTGGAATTCGATCCATAGTCGTTCCAAAGAGCAGCCAACTGGCCTAGAACTCTTGGGTCGTCATGAGGGGCATTATCCCCCTTGTCAGAGCTATCGAACAGGACCGGCGAATATGGTTCTCCATAAGGGCCTTGAAAGATCTTGCTAAGCTCGAGCTGCGGTGGGAATGATCCTGACCATCCGCTCACAAGGTAAAGATAGTCATCGGAATTGAGAACGGAATAGCCATTCTGAATGTAATCATAGTATGGCTTATCTGCTCCAGTGTCCCAGTGCTGGTAAGATATTGATTTCGGCACGTTTGCTCCTTCTTTCGGCGTGAAGGTGCCCCAGATCCGCATTGACTTGTTACCAGCTGTCTCGTCGTGGATGAATGTGTTCATCTCGTTGACAAATTCAGAGTAGTCCGCGATAAGGGTACTGTTATATTCATCCGCCCCGATGTGAACCACTTTACTATGGAACCAGGGCAGAAAAGTTTTCCAAATAGTCTTCATCGTCGGCAATGTGTCGGGATGGCTTATATTCAACATGCTCAGATCGTCTGCCAGCCCAAGCTCCGTCTTCCACTGCACAATCACAAGAGCGTGACCTGGAGCTTCAATTTCAGGAATAATAGTAACTCCTCGTCTCGCGCACTTCGACTGCACATTATCAAACTCCTCGCGGGTATAAGATTCATTCGCTCGCCGGTTCAAGCCAGCAACGGCAGGATCGTCAGACCAGAGTCGGAAAGCTGCATACAGATCCAGCGACTCTTCATGCGAGTATTTGTCAACGTTGTTATAGAGATTATCGCTCAGGTGCACATGGAAGGTGTTTTGCTTGAAATAGGAAAGATACGAGCACATCTCTTTGAGGAAGTCTGGCGGGAAGAACTTGCGCCCAGCATCAAGCATTACGCCTCTAGTTCCCCAGCCCGGAGCATCAATCCCCGATCCTTGAGGTATTGTTAAATTCCCTGCTGTTGCTGCTGCTTGAATGATGGATCGCGTTGCCCACCATGCTCCGAGGGGACTTGCGCCGGTCACGACTATTCCTTCATCGCTGACTTTGAGCTCGTATCCTTCGGATGTTGGCCGGTCAGCAACATCGCGGAATTGAGTATTGTTTCCGATAGTGAGAAATATTGAGTCTTTCTTGGAATCTGTATCTTGAGAAAGTTGCAAGTCCAGTCCCAATGACGACTTTAAATCGTCTTGAAAAGTTTCCGCGAACTCTTGTAAACTTGGAGGAATCAATGTCTGTCCGGCAAGATCCCTTGTGCTCGCATATCGAGTGTCGACGACAATTTCTGAGAGCTGCGACAGGTCATAATCACTGCCTGTCTCTGTGAAAGAGATAATTGGTACCGTGACGAGACGAGCGTGTGCTATAGCAAGTTAGAATGATGAGAAAACGTGTATGTGAACGAGTTATATTTACCTCCCGACCAAACTAATGCACTAGCTGCATGTAAAAATAGCCTATAAAGATTCATTTTCTCGCATCAACAGCTTTCGTGCAGAATCGGAGTGGATACCTGCCGTTGTTCTCAACTTGACAATAATCCATGGACCAGGATACTTATACACAAATCGCGGGGCAAAGCCCGCCCTCATGTAACCCGATAACTACATCTCCACAAAGTCGCATTTTGTTGAGGAGACCTCCCGGTACAACATGGGGAGAGGGGAAACGATCGACGCGGCGTGTGAACTTACTCAGTTGATAACATTGGCGATCGTCGGCAGCCTGCCAACCAGGGAGCAATAAATGATCCGCAAAGCTTGTAAGCGAGGGCTTACGCATTGCCGGGTAAATTCTGCATGAAACAGTCTGATTCCGATGTTTAGATTGAGAGACATTGAAGTGAGGGGTAAATTAGTCTTGAAGTGGTTGTATTTGCGGTAAATGGGGAAAGCCGAGCTTCCCCGCGGATGATTCCGTGCTTGATCCGACGTTTCATTGCAGGAACTTTATCTCTTTATCTTTTATGCAAGTAAGCACTTAAATATAATACTCTTGGTAATCTACTATCGGATAAAGTCGATAAAAAGGCAGGGTAGCGGTGTATATGACTGCTAGCAGATAAGGTGAATTGACCTTAAGGACGCTGGGTTTAGGCACTAATTTCTGATGAGCGTCTGGCAGAGCTCAGCATGGAGATCCCCGCCCTTCCCTCGAGTATTTGCAGAGTTCCCGACGCTGTTCTTTTCTTCCCCTCTAGATAGCAGCAGCAGCAGCATTGAACAAGTTCTTTTTCATGGGCTTTCTCCCAGTTTTCCCTTGTGTTTGAGTCCATCAGTTTTCTTCCTTCGAGACTCATCTTACTTCGTGAAAGATTGGGAAGCTTGGAAAGACATAACGGAAAACTCTATCTACGATGAGTTAGAAAGCTGGATAGTGTGTCAGGTCAATCTATTACTGACAAGCTGATGAGCCTCATTCCCATCTTCGGTTTAATCAAGGCGTCAAATTCTCTGCGAATTTCATGCTCGGTGGTCTCAAACCTTCTTGAAAAAAACGAAAATGTGTTCTTCTCTATTTGAGGACTGTAAATTGAACATGAAGGGAGCATGGGTTGGTAAATTGGTAGCTTTCTTAAGTAGAAAAGCTTGATGAAATGCTCGGTGGCTTCAAGTCCTCTTGGAAAAACTTGTTCTTTTTCATTTGAGGACTGTGAGTTGATCATGAAGTGAAGTGGAATCTGATCATTGTTGGATCTATTAAGTATAAAAGCTTGATGACTGGGTGATGGACAAAGAACTCAATAACTGCTATTTATATGAATGAAGGAGAGGAGAGCGTCTGGGGCGCTGCTAAATACTCGAGGGGAGGGCAGAGGTATCCATGGTGAGCTCCGCCGAACGCTCACCACTGGGCAAACTTGCGACTGTTATTTGCACAAGTGGTGTACCAGTCACGGATGGTATTTGGTTTGGAGAGTAATTGTTTGCAATATTCTAGTATTAATATTGACAGATAGTCTATTTGACTTTGACTATTTACAAGGATTATCTCGTAGTCTATACTTGACTTTGTACAATTAAATGGGGCACAGGCGACCATTCTGGTCAGGAAGACCATCTTGGCTCTGAACCTGCCAGTGCTCGCTACCAACACCAGTGGGAGCATAGAACAAGCCACCGGGGTCATAACGCTGCTTTAGCTTGTAAAGGCGGTCATAGTTGGTTCCGTAGAAAGCTTGCTGGAAATTTGGCTCTTGAATGTCTGATTCAGACATATAAGCACCGGCGTCAGGGCACGTGGCGCGCCACTGGCCAAGAATATCATTGGTGAAAGAGTCAATTGCCTTCTTAATTTCAGCATCGGAAGCAGTTGCGTTCCAGCTGGTAGAAGTGATCGCATGCATGAGGGTCTCACGGAAAGCGGGATTGGCAGCACTTTCAGGATAGCCATCGGCAAGCTCAGCCTTCATGTTGAATGCGAGCAGAGAGTAACCAGCAGAAATGGTAGAGCGCAAAGCATCAAATGTTGCGTTGAACTTAGTTTCATTCTCCCAGTTGGTTCTGGGGAATAAGCGCGATCCGGTCAGCATGGTAGCGGACCCAATTGTCTCGAGAGGGAAACCAGCTGACCAAGCGCCATGGAAGTCGGTGTAGTAGGTACTGTTTGGGGTAAAAGGAATGTTGAGAGCCTTCAATTCACCGTACCAGGGCTTGACGAGAGCATTGAACTCGTCTAGGGTGTGGTTCACCGCGAAGAACGGATTCATCAAAAACTGGAAGGATCCAGGGCCAGTGGAGATCACCCAGAAATAAGCATACGTACCAGCATCTGCGAAAGTAGCAAAACGCTTCATATAGGAACGTACACCAGCCCAGAATGTCTCGACAGAAACGCTAGAGCTGGTAGCGAAGGAAAAGGTGGATAGAGTTACTCCAACCTTGGGCTGGAGGCGGGCAACGACTGAGGTGACAACTCCGAATGTATCTGTATGCTGTGAGAATCATAGATTTGTGATTTGATATAGAAAGTGGTAACTTACTTCCACCGCCGCCACGAATACCCCAGAAAAGGTCCGGGTCTGTCTCTTCCGTAACAGTGACGAAGCGACCACTTGGTAGCACGACTTCAAGAGCGAGAACCTGGTCAACAGCAAGACCGTACATGCTTGACATGGGCGAGTGTCCGCCTCCAAGGACGTATCCACCAGCGACACCAACGGTCTGGAAAAATTAGGCTTAATCATTATTAATCGCACGGAAGAATCAACGTACCTTTCCTTCTCCACCAACGGCAGTCAGGCCAAGCTCTTGAGCCTTTTCATAAATTTCAAACGCTTGGACCCCGGCGCCCATTTTGACAGCTGGACCTTTATAGTTTGAGCTCTGGTAATTCTCGTAGAACTCAATGTCCTTCAGATTATGAGTCCAGAGACCAAGAGCACCCGCTCCAGTGGATTTGCCGTTGAAATCATGACCTGTGTTTTTCACAACCAGGCGAAGGTTGGCCAGGCGAGCAAAGTTCACGGCGAGCTGAATTTGAGCAACATTGCTCACATTCACGGAATAGCTACTGTATCCCCCAAGAGTACAATCGGCGGTGACGTTTTCATTCGTGGGTAAGCAGGAGCGGCCTTCAAACAACGGCCACATCACAGACGCAGGATCCGCAGCGCTAAAAACACGATATCAATCTCTATCGACCCATAAACTTGAAACAAAATGGAAACTTACTGCAAATGAGAGTCTGTCCAGCTGTTTGTGACATCGGCGCACTTTTCACTGTCATAATTGGGCTCAGATGGATAACAGACGGTCGCCAAAGGGACTGTCTTAATCAGAGACCCAGATCCGAGAACCCAGTCGAGAAGCTCCCAGATAGTCTCCGAAGGCCATGCTCTATCACCCGGTAGAGACTTGCAGCGACGAATAGAGCGTGCAGCTAGCGAGGAGGAATCGTCGCTACCGAACTCGAATAGAGCCCGATGATCCGCAGGGAGAGATGACAATGCCTCATCAGTCAACTGCAGCGCCTCGCTGTGGAATAGAGACGCCCCAGAAGTAGAGTTCGAAGAAACCTTCTGCGCAACGTTTTTGGCTTGCGCTGGAGCAGCCGCAGCCAGGCCCAAAAGCCCTGCGACCAACATAATGTGAGCCATTGAAAAGAGCGAGCGCCGTTAGAACGACTATTCGGGATCGACGACACAATTGCCCAAGGCAGAGCAACCACGTTTCTTTGAAACAAAAAGAAAAGTTTAGAAAGAGTGAAACGATGTGTTCGGCCTGAAAAGCCTTGGCCCAACCTAATCTCCCACAAGACGACAAGAGTACTGATTCCCCACAAGCACAACAATCATTGAGCACATTCGCCCATGAGAGCCGAGGGCCACTGCGGATAGGATTCGGGATGTTCCTTGTAGCATTCAACTCCACAATTGCCTTCTACTGGTGGACAATGCCGGGCGGACTTGTTGCGCCATTTCCTGGCATGCAGTAATTGAAATTGTCTTTAAATCCCTGTTGAATAGTAACCAATGGAGGGGGCTTAAAGGGACTGAAAGTGGAGGCTCCAATTAATATCTGACTTCGAACCAAGTCCGCGCCACAAGCTTAACGCGCTAGCAAGAGTAGTGCATCGAGAGATGCACTAACGGGGTACCCGATCGGCCCCCACTCGGACGCCTGAGATTCCGTACTGAATCTGGCCCGTGGTACCCTTGTCCAAGTTTCTGGACAAACGGCTTACGCCCAGGGGCATCCGTAAGCCATCTCGCAGGGCACAGTAAGAAGCTATGCCCATATTTTTGATGGCCTCTTCTTAGGCCATCGTCCTATCTTATAACTCAATATTTATTCCCAGTGAGGAATTTTAGAAAGTTGCGATTGCAAGCATGTTAGCGAGTCGAGCAAACTAAGACTCCTTGTAGTTAGTGCACGGAAGAGAAGCCTCATGGGCCCCGGAATTTCCTGACCCGCACGACCTCGATCAGGACATGCGCTCGGTATCGACCGAAGGTTTAATTCTCTCGTAAGATGTCAACCGAGTGCAAAGGGCCTCTTACTTAAATCACTTAGATATCTGCTTATTGGTATGTGTCCATGCAGTAGAAAGCACGGAATGATGATAAGGTCTCTGTTGTCCTGCTATTCTTTCCATTACAATGCTTTTCCGAACCAGCAATTCTCATACGTAAGCCGGAGTAATACGCATTCGACGTGGTTTAATCTACTTCCGTGGTGTCTAATGCAACTAAATAAGCGCTAGAACAAGTCAGGAATCTTAGATCCTTCCGAAAGTCAGATTTCATCAGCAAGACCATCCGCTTCGAACTTTACTTGGGAAAATCAATGGATTGTGCCCTGCTCTGTGTTTGCTCTTCATATTCCTCAAAGAGAATAGCGCTCCAGCCATTCCATGGTTCCCGACATAATGTTTCGAGGCCATCCATGTAGCACACTCTTGTACGGATTATCTAAAACGGTGCTTGCCTAGCTCTTCTGCCCCTTGACCTGCCCCCACGAACGGTCAAATTCCGATACGCCTTGCTTAAGGTAATGTTCCTGCATTTCGGGTGGTTATTTGTGGCAATTTAATTATATTAAATATACCTAAAAGCCGATCTCCTCGGAAAAATTCTAGAATAGACAACAAGACATTTAGAACATGACTAGAAGTACGGCTGATTGAGTTTTTGGCTTGCAGCCAGTTTCTACGCGTTGCTTTTTCTTGCATTTCCCCAGATTTGAGTGTACAAACATGACGCCCGTGTGAGTGGAGAACAGAGTGAGGCATTGCTTATTGGACGCGGGGCATGGTCAGGCTTGAAATCCAAGGGCAAATTGAGTTTTCTTTGTCGCCACGAAACGGAGCCCTATCTTGTTCCGAGAGGCGGTCCGTTCAGAATGGAGACTAAACCCTTGAACTGGTCTCTGGGGTCTAGAATGGATTAAACCCACTTCCACATCTTAGCTAACGGGGCTTATTTCTTTTAATAACTCAACCTCTCCTCGCTCTCATAGCGTGAGGCCTTGGTATGGCCGACCTTCAACAGCAGAACACGGCGCTTGGCGTTATTGTTGCATTCCCTGTTCTAGGGGGGATTGCTATCATCCTCCGCTTATGGTCACGATTTATTTCTAGATCTAAGCTGGGAAGCGGTAAGTACAAGTATTCGCCGCGTCCCACTGATCTGCATGGTTTGATCAATGGTCGGACGATGTACTAATTGCTTGATAGACGATTTCTTGATAATTTTCGGCTATGTATGTGTAAAAAGGTTTATGAATTGCTCGGTGACTAATTTATGTACGAAAGATCCTTGCGATTGCCCAGTCGGTCACATCTTGGTACTGTGAGTAGACGGAGACGATGTAGCCATGGCACTCACGACTGACCCCATCTTTAGATGTGAAATATAATTATGTCGGCATTCATTTCTGGGATATCCCGACGAACTACGACGTAAAAAGGGGCATGATCGTAAGAACTTAATGAATATAAGATGTGAGAGGCTGCTAACATAGCTTCGCTCGCCAGTGGAACTTTGCCGGCCAACTTATTTACAATCCGACTCTTTCTGTGATAAAAATTTCGATTATCTTGTTCCTCCGCCGACTAGAGTCACAGTCGCGCCTGGTCAATAGTCTTCTGTGGTCGGCCTTGGTCATTGTTGTTTCGCTATGCGTCGCTGTGCTCTTCGTTGATATTTTCCAATGTCATCCGGTGGCATTTGTCTACGACACATCGATCCCGGGTGGAAAATGTATCAACCAGGGTGCTTTTTACGTATCAACGGGGGCATTGAACCTTTTCACCGATCTCATAGTTCTTGCGATTCCTATCATCATCACTTGGAGGCTCCAAATGCCTATCCGAAGAAAGATCGCCGTGTGCTTCATTCTGTGTATGGGCGGAGTGTAGGTTCCATTGCGATTGAATAAGAGAAAGACTGGTTCAATGGCTAATATGTAATTTTCAACATATAGGGCAACAGCAATCGGCGTCTGGCGCGTCATCATCCTCGCGGGCGCATACTTTCCTAAAGGTCCCAACCCCGATCCAACCTATAGCATTGGCTACAGCAGCTCCGCAATAGAAGCCAATGTCGCGGTAATCACTGCTTGCGGTCCATCATTCAAAGCTATCTCGACACGATACCTTCCTCGCTTACTCGGTTCGTCCGGGAAGCAAACTTATTATGGCCGGAATACAAGCGGATCACACAAATTCCCCGGGGCGCGGTTCTTCTCAAACAACAGGGCTTCTCAACTTCAGTCAAACGGAGATGATGGATATGAGATGGCTGATCCTAATAGGGGGCACCAAGTCAATGTCAGCTCTGGTGAATTCGATATGCGAAAATATCGGCGGGGTGGCGATAGTCCATCGATCTCTAGTGGAAGTGAAGAAGGAGTCGCTGGAATCGTTAAAACTACGGATGTGTCGGTGCGATATACTGTTGATGAAATACAAGCATCCTCTGAGAGCCGCTCGCGTGAAGGCAGACAGGCCAGTGTTGACAGTCTGGTTTAGGATGACTAGCATTTAATACTTTTTAGCAGAAAATGATTCAGATTTATAGTGTGAATCTTATTAGCTCGTCCCAAATTCAAAACAAAACTTCCGATCCGAAACTAAATACTGTCGTGGTGAGGCTCGGAATACTTAACTAGCACAAGGATTGCTTGGCTTTTTTTCGGAAACTCTGGCTATGAATATTAAGCACTCCAATATTCTCCGCCAACAGACTGTTCGCATTGGCTTTATTATGAATCTAGATTTGGTCTTTTGTTTTCCAGAACTGTCGTCTGGCCCTCAAGAGAAGTGGAGCAAACAGCGTCAGAACCGTGGAGAGTATTTTTGAATCATGAATGTCGGCAAATTTCAGGCTAAAGATCTCCGCTTCGTAAATTATTGAGAAGTCATCAAACCACTTCATGTTCTTCGAATGCAAGAAATCTAGCTCTTGATACAAAGTGATGAAGAAATCGGGATCTCTTTAAACATCATTTTCGAGAAAATTTGATAACATTTCGACCTTCTGTTGTGTGACAGAATGTCTTATGAATTTCCTAGCTTTGATGATCTCCCCGTCATTCCGGGACAGCCCCAAGGCTGTCTTTGGGGATTTTTTGACAGAGATGGTAGGAAAGATGAACTAGGATGTAAGCTCCCGTGAATTGTTCATTTTTTATCATTGAGGTTGCTGACAGAGCTCATGACTTTAGCCTTGAATCTGCTCACTCCGGAGGTCGTGAAAACAGCAGCTCAAGAAGTTCAGACTGGTCGTCATGTTCAGCTGGATTGGTCGATGAGCTTTCATGACCAACCTGGATTCGGACGTATTCCCATTGAGCATAATGTGAAAGATATGACAAGCGTAGGCTTTGTCGGGTTTGACGACGAGATCAGAATCAATACGCAAACAAGCTCGCAGTGGGATGGCCTCAAACATGTACGTAACCAATATTACAAAACCAAGTGTATTTACTCATTCACATATTACAGTGGGCTGTTCAATCCCAAAAGCTCTACTATAATGGCGTGACCCATGAGGAAGCCAAAACATCTAACCGCCTTGGTGTTCATAGTGAGTCATCAGCTTCATTCAAAAAGGCCTCTTTTAACGATACCAATCAGACATCTGCAAACGAGGAGGAATAGTTGGTCGTGGAGTATTTGTAGACTGGGTAGGTCCATAGATTTGCCACTATTCGATCCTCCGCGGGCTAACGAGGTTCTGCTAGCTCAAATGGTGGGAAGAGCAAAATCCAGGAAAGGAAGCACCATCACCAGTCTCTACCTACCGAATTTCGCCATCAGAGATTGAAGAAGTTCTTCGGTATCAAGGCACAGAATGTCGACAAGGGGATATTTTCATCATGAGAACCGGCATGACCCGTTGGCATAAGTAAAATTCCCTCGGAAGACCGAAGGTTGGATTACAAAGAAAATAACATTCAAACAGTAATGCCGACTCTGAGACTCGTGCTAGAGTGCTCCAAAGTAGCCCTACTATCACAGGGGTTTCAAATGACATGGAAATGGTCCGTTGGCTGTACTCGAAACATTTTGCTGCTGTTGGAGGGGATGGGCAGGGCTTTGAGTCGTGGCCAGTCAAAGAATGCTCCTTGCATGACTGGCTGTTAGGCTACTGGGGTACTCCAATCGGAGAGCTATGGGATCTTGAGGAGCTGAGTCGTGCGTGCGCGGAGGCAGGGAGGTGGAGCTTTCTGTTTACAAGTGCGCCTTTGAACGTGAACGGCGGGATTGCTTCCCCGCCGAATGCAATCGCGATACTATAGATGAAGTTGTAGGTTGAGAGGAGTGCGATCTTTTTGGCCCGGTTCTTGACCGACATTTTAAGGAAATGAGCTCGGGCTACCTGTTTCGGGGTACGCCCTTGCGTTGCACATTTCTTCAATGCAAGTAATCCGATTCCCAATCAAGTCATTTTCCAAACTTCCTTCGTGGCAACATTTCCTAATGCAATTTTCTCGCGCATCACATCGGATCTATCTCGATCACCCCGGTGGTAAATCAAGATCCAAGGACCTGCAGCATTGTCGACTTCTGATAGCTACAAATTCTACAGTGAATGGCAGGCAAAAGCAAATTGGAAAAAGGATATTACTCTTCGATCGTGAGTTCAAGCTCGAGTGATTGTCAAATTAACGTAAAGCGTTTGCTTATGTTGCTGTCAGACTCGAGTTGATGAAACAGAATGCACCGGCTGCTCAAATCCACCGCATATCCCCTACGTTGCTTTTGATGACGATTGCAACAGAAAATGTTACACAGCGACCTCGCACTAGAAGCATATTTGATAGCACGGGAACCTAAACGCCTCCATTTATTGCCTGGTAGGCATCAATTGATTTCGATACCTTTTCGGCAGACAACTTTGAGCAGGACGTACAAACACAGACCCAGTTCTTGAGATATTATCTTTTCGTATAATAGTTCAACCAAAAAAAAAAAAAAAAAAAAAAAAAAACATGATATTGAGGACCCCAGCTGAGCAAAATAAGTCGTGTTATTTTTTGAGATTGAGAATATCGCCGATTTCTAAGAAATCGAATATGCCGAATCATACACATTCACAGTGCTTGTACCACTGGACTGAGGTAATTCGCGTGGCGGAGATTTGACATATCCCAAAAGAATTGATATACGCCTGAAATTTGCGTCTCTTTGAGTCGGAATGAAACAGCCAGGCCGTTGGATCCTTCATAACCCAAATATTTTTCAAAAATATTAAAGTCATCCGTAGTGGCATCGGCTGGTTCTTCGATGTTGTTGCCCGTAAATCCAATGGGTAGAACTTGGTTCTCGGTCGGTTGAATGTACAAAAGAGTATCACTGTCGAGATCTACTCCAGGGCTTGAGGCTGTAGCAATCAACTGGGTATCATTCAGTACAACTATTGGCAGCATCCGTGTCAGTATAATCTAAATTATGAAAACATAGTGGATTTAATTCAAAAGAGTTTTATATTGGGGACTCACATATGACATCTGTAGTAACCGAACCAGGCCATAAGGAAGAATTTTCAGCATAAGCGAGACCTGCAGCACGAATAAGCAGGCATCAAAAACTGATAGATAACCTTCTAATAGTCATTACCATCTGAGTAGAACAGCTTGATGAATTCCTGTTCTATCTGGTAGGCGGCTATTTCGAATGGCAGCGTCGGATCACGCTTCTTCCACTGAGCTGAAGGCCCCGATGAGACAACGGAGGCAAAAGCCAGTGCTGAGACAAAAGCTTGATAGCTCATGCTGTGAAGTAGTTAATCAAAATCAAAATAACAATGTTATAACTAACATCTGGCCTCGCAAGCTTCTTATTTTATATTTGTTGAAAGAATCACGCTGGGATGAAGGCGGCGTGATCAATGTATCGTAACATGCAAGTTCCTCATAAAATCAATTCCCGTAATTTCCTGGTCATTTGTTTAGACCATCATATTTCAATATTTCTACTATTCGGTGAATTCACGGTCTCACGAAGTTCAAAATAGGAAATGAGTGCGACAAATTGGTTTGCCGTTCCCATTCCGATAATGTTGAAACTTTGAGGTACACTCAGACGGGGCTTTAAGCTACAATGCTTTAGAATATCGCACGTTCGGACCAAATCCATGCTCATTACCGGGGTAGCATTTTGCTGTCGGTCATTATCGAAGCCTTAGACCCGTAGATATTTGTGATAATGTACTCATCATCCATTAAATCTTCTACAAGAAGAAAGCTCTCACAAGGAATGCGGAACACAACATCTCAGTCCGAGGGGAATTGTCTTCGTGTCGCAATCTCATCATCCTTCAGACTCTCAATTCAAGATAGAGCAAATTTGAAAGAATTATCTTTTGATGGTGCCAGAATAATTTGGTTTCCCGATTGAAGTATGCTCGATATGTAGTCAGAGCTCAACACTCATATGGAACTAACATTGTAAGCCTGAATATCCCATCAAAGGCGCTCTGACCACATTGCAAAAGTCAAATGGCGTCTATTTTGAAAATTAGTAACGCTCGATTAGCCACAGGCGAAGTTTCTCTTCTCCCATAGATGCAAGCCATCTGGCTTCTGCTTCTTTGACAGCGATGTAATGATGTACAAGTTTCATGCCAAGCAATTTCTGAAGCTTCCCATCACTTCCAAGTGACCGCAGGCTCTCATTAAGAGATGTAGGAAGCTTTCTAGTGATACCAAGCTTTGATCTTTCGGCATCAGTGAGTGATGATGCGTCGACTGTAGTAATAACGATTAGCATTGCACGGGGAATTGTGACCATACGAACTAACCTGAACAATCTTTGATTTTCAAAGGCAGTTTCTCATCCAATCCTACGAGTCCACTTGCCAGAATGGCTGCGACTGCTAGGTACGGATTGGCCAGGCCATCAATCGGTCTGAGTTCCCAGCGACCTGAGCTAACCTTGCGAATTGGGGATTCTCTATTTTGAAAACCCCATGAAATCCATTCCGAGCCTGCCCAGATTCCGGGGCGAACGCGCTCATAGCTTGTGTCTTGGGGAAGGGCAAATGCTAAAACAGAAGTGAAGTGTTCGAGAACTCCTGCCAAGAACGAAGATTCAAGTTCTGGTTTGCTGATGGAGAGATGTATGTGGGAAGCATTCCCGGTGGCTTTTGGAAATGGCCGAGGATGGAGAGTCGCTCGGTAGCCATGTCGTTCTGAAACGGCAGTGACTACTCTTCGGGCGGCAATAAGAGCATCCACGGCATTCAATGGTGACGCAGGTGGTAAAACAAACTCAAACTGACCGGGCGAAGATTCTGCGTGAAATTGCTGCAGCTCTATCCCGATGAATCTTAGAGTTTGGTGTACCTCCTCCAAAACCGGTAACATTTCCCTGGTGTCACTAGTTATTTGAGACCAAGAATGAATTTTTGTGCCAGGTTCGTAGTCTGTCAGGCGATTGCTGCCATCTTTGATCGGTTTGAGAAGCATTAACTCTATTTCGAATCCGCATTTCACATCGACCTTATGCTTCGCATGAAGCTTGTCGACGACATTTTGCAATGCTGTTCTTGGACAACCTTCCAGAATTTTGTCATCCTCCGTTCGCCAAAAGGTCATAACAGTAGCACTTGAGGCAGCTGAAGCCGACAGTCCTGCATTGAGATATAGACTGGAGTAATCTGGTTCAAGATAGAGCTGCCCGGTGGCATCTCCTCCCCCAACAATCGTATCATCTTGTAGCATCGACAATACCGCTAGCGATACCCCAATGCGTCTTTCCTTGCGAGCAATTTTGATGAACTCCTGAATTGGAAAGATGCGTACCCGCGGTGTTGCTGTGTAATCAAGCCATTGCATCCACACATATTCAAGATTAGGGTTACTCCAGAAGAACGCAGCCAGCTGGTGGGGTATGTCTGGAGGGAGCTGTTTGCAAATAAGAGGACCGGAGACAGACGGCTTGTAATGAGGCTTGAGGCCCAGATTATATAGACGATTCGAGTTGTGGAATAAAATGTCTGCCGCTGCTGCCTTCGCTTGAGCGATGGTATAGTCGTCGTGATTCACATATTCAACAAGAACCTATGAGATTGATGCATGTTAGCGCGATCTTCAAACTGTTGTAAATTCCACTAACCTTCTCAAGCGCCTGTCTAAATTGTTTGTTTGCAAGCCAAAATGTCTCTGGGTGGAAATGCCCGTCTGTGCTCCACAAAAGACGGTTTGTCGGGGTGATCTCTAGAGCCTCGCGGATAATGGCTTCTTGTCCATTTCGGTTGACCATTGGGAAAACTTCACCAAGATCCAGGTAAACATTTGGATACACACAAGCGAGGTATCCAGCATCTCGAGTATATGGATACGCGGAGTGAAGCAGGACAATATCGGCATCTGGGTACTGAGCAATCAACGGCTGCAGGTAGGCTGGATTGGCTCGAACAAGATTAATGTCATTATCACCCAGGCCAGTATGGAATTGAAGTGGTTTGACAATCTTTGCCCTTTTCTTGAATGTGATGGCCTTGAGAGTTTGCTGAACCAGCCAGTCATTCAATGGCTTGTCATCGACACGGTATCCGGACCTCTTTGTGCCCGAGTCAAGAATACGATGCAAGGATGTCGTAAGGGAGTCTTCGTCAGAATAGTGGGGGCTCACGTCTAGTCCTGTGCGGTAACATACGACTGACTTGAACCCCACCACTGCTGGGTCTTGCATGGCTTGCTCGAGGGCATCAGTGAACTTCTTGACGAAAATTCTCCATACGGAATCGTTGGGATCGCGTTCTGAGTTCATGATTTGTTTCAGAATATCAGCTGCCAGGGCCTCAACTCGCACAATTCTCTTTGTTGCCGACGTGGTAAAAGAATCATGCCATGCATACCCCTCAATATCTTGGTCTGTCAAGAGATCATCAAGGAGCAAAGCGTGAGTGCCCTCCAAGCTTCGACGAATCAAGCCCTCGTAGTCTTTCTCTACCCATCTGGAGTGTGCTTCAACTACATCGGACCACTGCGTGCATGGACTACCGTAAAGCTCGGACAGCTGCCTAGTGGCCCGGATCAGGGCCATCGTAGTTGGGGCATTTTCCAGAGCCCGACCGTGCGCCTCGGACGTAATGGACTCTAGTGGGAAAGAATCATAGTCCGTAGCAGCATCTTGAGTCAAGATATTATGAGCATGATTGTCAATGAGGGGGTGGTACTGAATCAAGTGGCGGAGAAAATCCATTGAATCCATTTTTGCTGAAGAGAAATACGAAGAAGCTCAAGTTGCATTGCGATACGGAGTACATGCCGCTGGATTTCGGGCCCAACCGAATGACATAGGTGATAAGAGGGGGTACAAAGATCCCAAACCAGCGCTAAGCTTATAGACCCTCTTTCCGCTCCGTGTCATGCGTCTATAGCTCCAAGGCTTGCGTAGCTAGTTCCTTATCGGACATCATTCCTAAGCTATATCTGATAGCTTCGCGGCAGTCAATGACTCGAGTGTCATTATTAATTTCGTGGATTCGGTTGGCCCCGCAAGTGCTTTGTGGCCCCGCCGGAGCTGCGCTCGAACCACCTCGCAAGATGCAGTCGGCTAAAGTCAGCCTGAGTGGCTTGGGAATAGTTTATATGTAGATGAGATGGAAGTTGCCTGTTCGAAATTACAAGGAGGATGGATATAGACTGCTAGGGGACCTTAATGGCAATCTCTATTCCATGAGAACCTTGTGTGTGCGCGCACGGGCTTCAAAGGTCGAGTTCAAAGAGAATTCTGTTTGCTATGACTAATGAGGAATACGAGAAATGAGAATTCAGTGCTGCCTGTAATGACAGCAGTCCACTAGATACAAACTCGTACAGGTAATTTCCATCTTATACCTAAAAGTGGCCCTCGAGGGTCAACGTTCCAGTCTTGGTGACCAGGTACTCTTGTACAGCGACGTCCTTTCCACTTTCCTTTCCATAACCACTCTCCTTGATTCCTCCAAAGGGAGACTCTGCAGCCGATTGGTTTCCTATATAACATATTAGTGATCAACGGTGGAATTTCTTTTTTTAGCAAACGCAGCCTACCGGTGTTCAATCCGACCATTCCGGCCTCCAAGTTCTCCAACAAACGCCAGATACGATCAATGTTCTTGGTAAACGCATAGCTAGCCAATCCCATGCTAGTATCATTTGCCAATTTGACGGCCTCTTCCTCAGTATCGAAGCGATAGAGTGCTGCGATTGGTGAAAATGACTCCTCGTCGGTGATTTGCATTTCCTTAGTCATGTTGGAGAGAATGGTGGGCTCAAAGAAGTAACCAGGACTCGAAGTCACTCGGTTTCCACCCATGAGAACCTCTGCGCCAAGCTTCTTAGCGTCTGCTACTTGAGCGATGGCCTTGTCAATGCTGCGAGGGGTGGTCAAAGGACCCATCGTTGTCGCCTTTTCACGTCCATGACCAACAACGAGGGCTTGTGTCCTTTCCTTCAGAGCTGCAGCAAATTTGTCATAGATTCCGGATTGGACATAGATTCGGTTGGCGGTGATACAGGCTTGGCCTGCATGACGCCACTTCAAGGCCATCAGCTGGTCAAGCGCCTGGTCGAGAGAGGCATCGTCGAAAACGATGTATGGGCAATTACCACCCAACTCAAGAGTAACCTTCTTCAGGCCCTGGGCGCAGTGCGATGCAACAAGCTTGCCTACGCGAGTGGAGCCAGTGAAAGTGACCTTCTTTACGAGCGGGTGCTTGCAGAGGGCCTCACTCAGCGAAGGTGTGTTTTCAAGATCGGTCGTCAGCACATTCAAGACTCCAGATGGAATACCAGCTCGTCGCGCAAGTTCAGCGAGTACCAATGCCGAGATGGGCGTTTCGGGACTAGGCTTGACGACCATAGTACAACCAGCCGCCATAGCAGCGCCGACTTTGCGGAGCACCATGGCGACGGGGAAGTTCCATGGAACGAGAGCAGCCGCGACTCCGATCGGCTGCTTCACGGTGAAGATACGGCGGTTTGGAGCTGCAGCTGTTGCGACAGATCCTTGGATGCGCTCTGCCTCGCCGGCGAACCACCACAAGAAGCCGAGTGAGTAGTCGAGCTCGCCTCGGGCTTCGGCGAGCGGTTTGCCGGTTTCATGGGTCACGATCTGAGCAAGATCTTCTTTGGCTTCAGTAGCTAGATCGTGCCATTTCAGGAGCCACTTCGCTCGCTGTCTTGGGTTTATCTTGCGGAACTCTTCAAAGGCCGCGTGGGCGGTCTCAACTGCGTCCGACACGTCGTCGACCGTTGATGCAGGGCAACTAGCCCAGGCCTCATCAGTGCCGGGGTCTGCGAACGCCAATTAGTACATTAGAGAACCTTGATGGTACTTGTAGTACTGACCTAGAACCTCGAAACGCTTTCCGCTCTTTGACTCCACCCATTTATCCCCGACGTATGAGTCGAAGTGTAGCAGGGTTGGGTCGGCAAGCTAAAAATCGGATTAATTCAGGAGCTAGAATTCTGAAGCTGCCAAGCACTAACCTGAAATGGGAGGTTGTATTGTTTTGCCATTGTGACTATATTGTTTGGTTAGAAAATAGGAGGAAAAACACTCGCGGGGTATTTAAGGAGTCGCCGAGGTGGGGAGCTCCGAGGTTAAACGACCCCTCATTCATGCTACGAGGGGAAGATTGCAGGACATATTGGGTACCTTTAGGCCAAGGTACTCAAGCGATACTCACAATTAGCTTATTCACACCGAAATGATTGCAATTCGAGATGTTTACAAGATTAAAGAAAGACGTGGAAAGTAAGAAGCTGCGACACCGACGCCCCGAGGTGGGTCTACTTGATAAGGTGGTGTAGCGGTAAAGCCTATATGGAGCTACCGGTACGTACTTGCACAAGAAGGATTATCCGAGCTTAACCGTCTTGCTTGGAGACTACGGTGCAGATGCTCATTATTGGACTAAAGTATACCCTACACAGATGTTTTCTCTGCCTGAAAATAAAACAAGTTAAATGCAACATGCGTAGTAAAAGGTACTATCAACTAGACTCCTCATCCAGTCGGATCAAAACAGTCTTGGTCTCCAAATAGTTGTCAATACTGACAGTATAGCCCTCACGGCCCTGTCCAGATGCCTTGTACCCTCCGAAAGGCATATCCGGAGCACCAGTAGGACTAGTGCAGTTGATACCAACATTTCCAGAATCGAGCTTCTTGGCCATGCGAAGCGCTCTGCTGAGATCCTTGGTATACACTGCGGCATAAAGACCAAACTCGGTATCGTTCGCCTTGGCAACAACTTCATCTTCCGTTTTAAAGGTGTTGATATGCACGACTGGCCCGAAGATCTCTTCCTTCATCGTTTTGGCATCTTCAGGCACTCCCAGAAAAATGGTAGGCTCGACATAGTATCCATTTGAGTCGTCTGCTTCTGTTTCGGAGCCAAGGATCATCTGGCCAAGATTCTTTGATGCTTTGATGTAGTTCTGTACATGGTCAAATTGCAGTTTGTCTGCTTGTGGTCCGTGGTTGGTGTTTGAATTTAACGGATCGCCCTTGATGACAGATTGGAACTCTTTTTTGAAGAGATCAACGAAAGCAGTCGCGATGCTTTCATGCACATAGATTCGTGAGTTTGCCATGCACATCTGTCCACTGTTCCACTGAATGGAGTGCTTTGTTTCTTTTGCCGCCTTTGCGAGATCTGCGTCTGGGAAAATTATTCCAGGAGACTTTCCGCCGAGCTCTAGAATTATGCTCTTCAAGTTCGATTTGGCTGCCGCTTGTTGGATGATACGACCGGTTCTTCCAGATCCAGTGAAACTTAAAGCCCGAACATCCATATGGTGAGAGAGAACGTTTCCAGATGTCTGGCCATGTCCAGAGATGATGTTAAAAACACCTGGAGGGAAGCCAGCCTTTTCAATGAGGGTGGCTACTTTAGCAGACTAGATTGACGTTTAGTCTATAAGTCTTCGTTGCAAAAAAAGATCCAGACTGACCGTTAAGGGAGCCTTCTCACTACTCTTGAGAACGACGGTGTTTCCAGCAATTAATGCAGGAGCCGACTTGATAGCCAGAAATATTAATGGCGCATTCCATGGGATGATAGCACCAACGACACCGAAGGGTTGGCGCATGGTCATATTCACGAATCCGGGAGTATTAACACTCGACGTTCCAAGTGCTTGATACCCAGCCTCGGCGTAGTGATTGAAATGCCCCGAGGCAACATGAGTCTCAAAAAAAGCAGAAATCGGTCGGCCCATGGATAACGCTTCCAATTGTGCCAGTTCATCGTGGGATTCGTTGATCAAAGCAGCCAACTTCTTGAAGTATGCACCTCTTTCTGGAGGAGACAAGGCTGACCAGGCGGGGAAAGCAGCCTTTGCGGCAGCAACTGCTGCGTTGGTATCATCTTCAGTGGCCTCAGATACATCCGCTACCTTCTCCTTTGTCGCTGGCGAGTACAATGGAAACGTGCCGCCGTCCGATGCTTCAACGAACTGTCCGTCTAGTTAGCCTCGGCTCTTGAAAAGGGTCGTTAGGACCCACTTTTCCATTGATAAAAAGCCGTGTCTCGAATGAAGTCATATCGAAGTTTTCTTTCTCGGGCTTTCTTTCGCACTTGTGCTCTTTCAGATGGGAGTAAGTGGCTTTTACGCTTGTGAGTGTCGAGGAAATCTTCGAATATCAACTCTCGTTATTTATAAGCTTTTAAAAATCAACCGTGTTTTGAAAATTGCACTTGGCAGGGGCTACAAGCCCCGCACAGAGCGTTCAGACCAGTCCCAAACTAATGACATGCTAGGCCCGCCTTTGATGGCGTACCCGGCGATCGCGCGAAGCGTATTGGAGGTACGACCTTCACAGAAAGGATGATACGACGGATAGGCTTTTGAGTAAATGGCATAGAAGGGCCTTATTTCCCAATGGATTTTCCCGGTTTGGACGTCTGCCAAAGCTTTCTGGTTCTGATGGGTCGCTAAGTGGATTCTTCATGGTCGCGGCCGGGTGTCTCGGCGGATTGGCCTCGTTAGTATATACGCTAGCATAGGCGTAGAATGCCCTTGAAACAGCTGTCTCGGTAGCTCTTCGGAGACTTTAATAGGTCCCGCTCGGTGTAAAATTGTATTGCTTTCCGGGGCTAATAGACAGTGCTGTCGCCGATCCTTCCTCGCTCTGGGAATCCATGCGGTACTTGCCGGTCTTGGCATTCTTATTGACCAAGTTTGTAAAGGCTTCCTTCGCGGTTGTTGTTGAAACTGTGGTCATTGTGGATGCTGCTAGTCGATAACTGAGTCAAGTGAAAGGCAGTAGGAAATGTACATTTGGAAAGACCAAGGGGCCTACACATTGATGGGCTCATTGCCGGGCGATTCCGCTGCTACGCACATATTTCCAGATGGAAATTGCCATTTGCTTGATGGTTTAGTAGTGTTCCAGGCGGTCTTTCCTTCGAGATATCTCACAAGATTCATTTATTCATTTCATGGTGGTACTGTATGCCTCCTGGTTTCCTCTTCGCTTGAGCCCATAATAAATTCTATAGTATGGGCAAAGGCGACTCTCCGACGGTTAGGAAGTGCTCAGTTTCAAGGGTCATCATCTCTAATTCTCATTTGCACAGATAGAGCAATATAGAGACTCTATAGTACCACTTGTATACTTATTCAACTATGCATCATGTGACGTCATGCAAGCCTCAAATGCTTTCAAACTAAGCACGACGATCCCTCGAGATGCTCAAGCCAACATCCACAAGACCTCTACCACATCCGCACAAGACTGCGTAAAAATAAAGTTGATATCTTTCTTGGCGTAGCACTTTTAATCGCGAGAAGCGCCGCCCAAAACCCGCATCAGCAAAATCGCAAACTCGCCCGCTCCAGCCGCAATGTCATTGGCGGGTGACGATACCGGTCCGTAGAACGCTGACAGCCGCCCTGGCCACTTTCTTTCTATCGCAATGAAGTGCCTTCATCCATTGTTCTTCAGCACTGAGCGCGGTGTGTCCGGGCCCTCTGGTAGTGACTAGTCAGATCGCGGTATCAGTCGCATAATGCCGAAACGAGGGTATGTGGCTTGGCCCTTGGGTCCCCATGAGTCTACGCGCTGTGCTACTATGCATACATACTAACTGCCCCTTGTTGGATTCATTAGGCCGCCTTCGCAGTTAGTGGCTGACTTTGGGAGTGCGTTTGGGGAGCATTTTCGAGTCAAGAGGCATTCGTTGTCGAGTGAGGGGAGTAGAAGCACGAACTCGTTTGATCGCGCTGGCGATTCGAGGTTATTGTCTAGAATCTCGCGTCTGGGTCTTGAAGGGGATAAGAGGTCTGATAAAGACTCTGGCATAGTTCTTGTCAATGGAAAAAGACAGCCTCGTGCGTTTGCATTATTGGGATTGGAGATATTCTGGATACTGACTTTTCTTAGCTCTTTGTTTGTATTTTCGCGCTTACAAGGGCGAGTATGTCGGCGATGACGACATATACTACGCTGCCTATCTTCGCGATCGGACTTGTGGAGCTTTGATGAGGGTTATCTGCAAAAAGCTGTCTGTTGACTATGCTCATGTCAAGGAAATTCTGATTACTGGTCTCGGCGAGTCAGAAACGCCTCTGAGCGATGCTCTCGTCGGAAGCCTGAAGGCCGAGCAAACGCTTGAAGTCGAGTTCGTCCCAGATCCAGATGAAAACTCTAAAGACCTTCGAATGAAGATCAGGCTTTAATGGGACTCGTTTCCATGTCCCTTCCGGATTCAATTAATGGGACTCACGCGATGCAAATACGACATGACCTGGGGTCATTTTATGGAAGCGCTTAAGCACTAGCTTTACATGTCAAGGAGTTTGAATATCATCATGGTACGCTTTCGTTCAATCATATAGAAGATACATAAAAATAGGACGAATCCTTCCACGAAATGGAGTGCCCCTCCCCGCTTATAACATGCCATGCCATCGAATGCAGTGTTAACGCCGTCGTAGCTTCCCGTAAACCCAGCTAACGACTCTAATGCCCACCGCTTATAAATCCATTGACAAGAAGAGAAAGAGAAAGAAAAGAGATAAGAAGAAAAAGAGATAATGGGGATGGACCTCGGGACTTGCGTACCAGGCTCAACACTGAACCCTGTTAAGAAAGCCTTTTGCACTCCGATTCCAGCCCATCCGCTTCCCACTCATTGAGTAGACGTGCAACTTCTCTAAACGAGACAGGCTTGGTGAGGAACATATTGACTCCAGACGCCAAAGCCTCCGACTCATCGCGAGAGCTACTTAAGCCCGTCAGAGCAATGATAATAGCCGGCTTGCGAGCTTCGCTCTCTTTCTCGAGTGCCCGGATGGCACGAGTAGCTTCGAACCCGTTCATGACAGGCATTGATATATCCATGAAAATAATATCGAAGCCGCTATCCAGCTTCTCGACCTCCTCAACTGCCAGCTTGCCGTTCTCAGCGGCTGCGAGCTCGGTCAGCTGCCGCTTCTTCATGAATGTCATCATGAGATTCAGGTTTATGCGGTTGTCGTCGACGACAAGGACGCGTGCGGTCCGGGTTGATCGCGTGACGTTTTCCACGAGGGGTGGTGGAAGAGGAGCCGCTGCGATTTTCTCAGGTGGTGCATTCACTAGAGATGAATCGTCGGCGGATTTTTCGCTCATCGACTTTCGTCCGCTTCCTGGAGACTGAGGCGAGATGGGAGATGTGATTGTAGATTCTATGGGTGGGGTGCGAGTGCGAATAGGCAGTATCGAGTCTATTGAGTCCATTGGGTCATGTAGAACGGATGCCGGCGTGACAACAGCTGATCGACCATGTTGAAGGCACTTCAAGACGCAGCGAGCAAGTTTGTGAGGACCGCATGGACGTCGGATGATATCAACAGATGAGGTGAAGGGCTGCCACTCAGAGCTGGCGAGGGAGTAGTCCACTGCCCTGTGACAAAGTATAAGAAGAGCAGGTAGCAAATTCAAGAGTCCAATTTGTCTTAACTCTGGAAGGTCCATTTCTTTGACGAGCAAGATGTCGATAGGTCCTTGAGGAGGCCATGCCACAATCTCAAGTCCGAACCACTCGATGAGATATCGTGCGATCTCGACCCATTCGGGATGCTCCGACAGATTTTCTGGATCCACGCCCCAGATTGCGACCTTCTTGTCAGGGTACTTGTCTCGCAGCGACAAGGTCTGATTCACTGTTTCTTTGACATGCGAGTTATGGGAACCCGATGCTTCAACTGGAGGGGATTCAAGACCAACTGGTCTTGCCAGGGGCAACGAAACCCGTACAATGGTACCCTCGCCGATCCGACTGCGGATCCGGATGTTGCCATTCAGGGCCTTAACTAGACTTCTCACAATACTGAGGCCAAGGCCAGTTCCTACTGAAAGAGAGTCTTCTTGTGCGAAAGGAACGTAGACGCGGCTGCGCAAGAACTCCTCGGAGATACCTAATTAACATCAGTTTGAAAATCATCAATAGTACTCGTAGTGGGCGTTCTCTTACCGCGTCCAGTGTCGGCGACTTGTATGACAACCACATCTTCTAGCCCTTGTCGCCGCGACCGACCTTCGGAATGTGTAGTTGATTCAAGGGTTAAGGTGACGCTTCCTGCATCGGTATATTTCATCGCATTACCGAATAAATTCATAATAATACGACGTAAGGCCCCAGGTTGTGTCCGATAAACCCAATCGCCTTTCGCTACATCAATCACAACGTCCACATGCGACCGAGATCGTGATGACTTCGGGTTACTTGACCAAATGTCAGGAGTATCAACAGCCCGAGACGAGTTTTGCCCATAAGCATGACCAAGACAAATTCCCTCGACGACTTCCTCAGCGAGAATACTCACGTCTGTTATGACATAGGAGTCCAAGTGAGAAGCGAGCTTGTCTGTCCCTTTAAAGTCCAGTGGGGCCTGTTTCTTAAGCTTTAGTGATTTCCAAGTTCGCTCGAGAGAGACGACCTTTGAGAAGTCCAAGACTTGATTCATCGTATCTAGCAACGTTTGACCACAGCTGTTGACCGTCTGAATTAAGTTTTCTTGGAATTCGCTAAGCTCTGTCCCATGGAGGAATTCCGCAGCAGCGAGGATACCGTGAAGTGGGCTGCGAAGCTCATGCGAGATACTTCCAATAAAATCGCCCTTCTGTCGATCTGCAATAAGCGACTCGATCCGACTGTACTCTGCCATGATTGACGTTCCGAATCCAATGACAGAGCTCAGCTCAACCGCAGAGGTAAACACTTGCGTCTCTTGTGTGGTCCAGCAGAAACAACCCGCAAACCACTGCGAATTCACGGCGTTCCAAAGCGGCACGAATATGATCTGAGTCGCGTTCGGGAAATACTTGTTGAGTATCGTATTCTCCGCTGCTTTCCGTCGCTTGCTCAGCGGCTTTGTAAGATTGACTGAAAGAGCCCCAGGTGGCGAGCGATTGCTGAAATGGGGTGAGCTCCGATCGCGAGGCTCCTGGTCATCGTCGTCCGATGTCGAGATCATTCCATCGCGGTGGAAAGACCAGAGTTTGCCGCGTGGGTATCGACGAAGCAGCAGTGATAGGAATGAGCGATCAAGAGATCCAGCTGGGATACTTGTCACTGAACCTGCAGTTGGTGAAAATGGTTCGTCGTGCGTAGACATGGAAAGAACAGTTGCTGGTCCGCCCGTGTCGGCTGCACAGTCGCTACCGCTGGTATCCACCTCGTCAAGTAGAGGTGTATTTGAAGATTCCATGAACGCGACACCGCCATCGCTAGTGAGATCCAGACTCTCACGTAGCAAATTTGCCGCGCGCCTGAAGACCCATTGGTTGCCCTGCGAATCCTCTGGTGGGAGCCGATTGCGACTAGCACCAGTGATCCACTCTGGGAGAGACCCTGTAGCTCCAGAAGTGTTCTTCGAGTCAGACCCATTGGAAGAAATTGACCTAGCATCATTGCTGGAGGAACGATAATTTGGTGGGCCGTTGGACGCAGTATCTGACACAGCCTCTGACGCCAGTACTTCCTGCGACCCAGACTGGGAAGCCTGTTCAGCGCTATTGTTTTCGCGCGATCCTCCAGACATGCTCAAGCGGTTATTCGTAGACGGTGGGGTTGCTGACGGCCCGGTACTGTCAGCGCGCGAAGGGTCGACGGTGTCATGGTCCACAAAACTTGAGCTTCCTTCGACGAAGTAGCTCAGTCCACGAGACAAGCGTGCCGCGCGACGTCCCTCCGACGCCTGGCGACAAGTCTTGAGGTAATCCATAGCCAAAACCGAGAGCGACCCAAGTGTGTCCTCATCCAAGGTAGATAGCCCATCGCGCGGCTTCGTGTCCAAAACAAAGAAGCACCCCAGATTGATGTTATTGTCGGTGGTCAACGGTGTACCGGCGTAGAAACGGAAGTGCGGGTCTCCCTCGACAAACGAGGCACGCTTATATCGATCGTGTTCGCTCAAATCGCTGACGGTCAAGAACGGATAGGATGCACTTTCGCGATCTGGTCGTGGCAGAGCCACAGTATCCTGTGCATTGCCGTTAGCCGCATAGATTCCGGGAATCGGGCGGTCATGCGGGGGTTTCGGGGTGTGCGGAACTGTTGTATATCTGTTCAATTCATACTCACTTGGCATACGGTCCATGCCCTGCGACTCCCTGTGGCTCCCATCCAAATATTATCCTTGGCTTCATGAAGAGTATTGTCGTTGAGGTTGACGGAGCGGGTGGCCTCAGCCAAGAAAAACTGCCGATCGCGATCTAGCACGCAGATAAAAGCGCGCTCCACCCCCAATCGAAGGGCTGCCAGCTGCGCAAATGCGGTCAAGGTGTTGTTCGAGGTGCCCAGCACTAGAGCTTCTGGGCCGAGCGCAGTTGCGGGACGGGATGCGCTGGAGCCGCTATTCGAACCACCAGAACTGTCCGTGATTGGCGGGGTCGTTACCGAAGGAGTTCCTAGAAAGCCAGAATTTGGCGGCGGAGTTCGTTCATCGTCAGTCGAAAGCCATTCTGGAATCGCTTCTAGAGGTTCGACGTGTGGCTGGTAGTAGCGGTACAGTTCGCGAACTCGACGGTCAGCGGCATGCGATGCCTTCTGCTGGGCCCGAGTTGGAACATCCATGCCGTCCCATACAGCCTTCAGTCGCGGCGCGGAGATATATCAGGGGGAGAGGGCGCAATGGTTCGCCTGTCCTAGAGGGGATCGAGGAGGATATAGTGTTTTCTGGCGGATGCGGAGAGCCGCAAGCGTAGAGTGAGGCTGTCTAGTTGCAGCTCACGACAAAGCGAAACGTGGTGGTTGTAAAAAGGAGCGTCAGTCAAACAAGTGGGATGTGAGAAGCAAAATGCGAAATGCGAAACAGGCGACTGAAGAAGGACCCAAAGAAGAAAAAAGAAGTCTGTCTCAGCAGCCAGCACACCCCACCCTCACCCAAAGCTGGAGAAGGGAGCCTTTGTGGAGAATGATTCCAATAGGAATGATAGGCGTTGTTGTACACTGTGACTCGGTCGGGGGCAGCTGTTTTCTCCACCGCTTCATCAGCAGAAGGGGGCAGGCTGTGAGGGCACAAGCCCTTGGCCCTTGAGGACAATCATCTGAGCCCATGCCCGTCGTGAACAAGGGGATGCGATCAGCAGAGGAGCTCCAGTGGGCTTGGGGATACGCCAATCGGTCTGCAGTGTGGATTGCGACGATCAGGCACTGTGGACCAGCTGCGATCAATAACAACGGCGGGCAATCCACGAGAATCCATTGATAGGGACGCCACCTGGATGCATTCTCCAGCAGGGGGGCTGCTATAGGCTGTCCGTGCGATTGGGGCCTGAAGCATCACTGCCACGCTCGTGTCCAAGTGTACATATACTGTACAGATAGGTACTGCCACTGACGAGTATAGAAGTGGAAGCGCCACTCTGCGTCACTGGCGTTGCGCTTGCAGTTAGTGCCCGCCATGATCTCACAGGGCTGCGCTGGGCTTTGTGGCTGTTGTGGCGCTGGCGCAGGAATAGCGTGAGTAGATACTCCGTACATGTATAGAGATTGCTTTGACATATCTAAAGATTTCTATAAGCCTTTCTATACATATCACTATAATGCCCCAGGGGCCGCCAAGCCGGCTATTTCAGAGCATAAAGATGGTAGACAATACAGCCTTTGTTCAGTTGTCGCATGCAAAAACATCTATGGATCGTTGTCACGCATTTTTGCTCGGGATTAAGTCACGAGTACTCTTTGAGCAAGCGTGTATGTCCCGTGCGATCTTCTCAATCAGCCGCAAGCACGAGTCCAGGGATACTTCCAAGGTTGTAGGCCTGGGAAATATGCCTACGTAGAGTTTGAAAAAAGTCCCTGGCTATTCCAAGGTTCCAGCCTAAACTTGGAGGAGTTTGTTATACCAGGGTATGCGATAACTCTGTATCCATATAAAGAGTAGGGTTTTCGGTGGCTGCTTCAACCGTGCAAGCGATCCGTGGACATCCTGGATCTATATATCTGGATGACCTTGTAAGTCATTGCACACGCCAAACATCCATGTAAAGTATCGAGGCCTTCACAGACTAATGAGATACAATCTGTTCAAATCCATTATTAACAAGTCCCAAAAATTATGCTCAATCCACTTCCAAGGTTCAAATTAGCAACATACACCAACCAGACAGCGCTTAATTCAGTTCGCGTCGCGACCGCTCGCAGAGGTCACGTGTGCCGTTCCCCTTTGCAGGAAAGAGAACAACAGCGAGAGCACTTGCCTGCCACTTCGTCGAGACGTCCTTCTGAATATTTTTCTCATTCTCTCCTTTCCAAAGATTGTGTTGCCCAATTTGTGCCCTGAATTCATCGAATCCCATTTACTTGCTGCCACGTACTCGACACCGTGTTTTTACGCACGGCCAACTTCACTTGTCCGCTCGACAATTTCCCTTCCTCTCGTCAACCATTTGTCGTGCCACCCACTTGGCTCTTCCGAATTCTCAAATAATATAATTCCCGCCTCTCTTGAAAGGAAATAGCCGCTGTACCATTCGTTTCGCGGCCGTCGACGCCATGAAGATCCCTTCCACCTCCCTCCTCCTTTTCCTTCTCCCCGCGCTATCAGCCGCGCTCACGGACACCGACCCGTATGCCTCCAGCAACTCCGTCAAGCAATCATTAGATACTCCTGTCGACGGCAAAGATGGCAGGCCACATGCAGGGCCCTGGGTTGAGACAAGCGGAGACCGCGACCGCAAGAGCGCGACCGCCAGAGCCAGCGACGACTACGAGCCAGCGTCCGCCAAATACGGCACCAAGATCCCATCGACAGAGCACATCAGCACAGACGATGGGGAAGTGATTCCTCACTCCAATGGCGGCGTGATGGACGATCGGCAGCGGACTGCCCCTAAGCAAGGCACTCGCGGCACGGAAGGTGGAGTGTCAGAAAAGGGCAAAGAGAATCAATACAGTTCGGAGAAAGTGCCTGGCGGGCCCAGGGAAGTCCCTCCAATGCCAAACTCTGAGAAGAACAAGATCTCTTCCGACAGCGATGACACTACCGGGCGCACTGCGGAAAGTGCTGGGACCCTGGGTATACTAGGAAAGCCTGCGGATCTGCCTGACAAGCCATACGATATTCCTCATCCCAAGTCTCCCTCGCAAGCAAAGGAGGACCCTCTGGCTATTGAGCATGGATCTTTCGGCTCTGGATCTGCCAGCTCCGGATCTTCTTCCTCTTACTCTGGCTCCAGTGCCTCTGCTGGTTATATCAAGGACGCCAGCGGTGCTCCCGTCGAGAGCGATGGCCTGCATTCTCTCGTTTTCTCTTTCACCATGATCATTGTCTCTGAGATCGGAGACAAGACTTTCCTCGTGGCCGCACTCATGGCAATGCGCCACCCGCGCCTGGTCGTCTTCTCAGCTGCCTTCTGCGCCCTAATTGCCATGACCATTCTCTCTGCCGTCCTTGGCCACGCAGTTCCCCACTTGATTCCCAAGGGAGTCACCAAGTTCATGGCCGCTGTTCTTTTCCTAGTCTTCGGAGCAAAGATGCTGAAGGAAGGCCGCGAAATGTCCCCTGACGAAGGCGTCGGCGAGGAAATGGCGGAGGTCGAACAGGAACTCGAAGAGAAAGAAAATGAGCAAATCCGCCTCGGCCGTCGTCGTGCTTCAGTCACTCCTCACTCCCTGGAAGCCGGTCGCGCCGGCGGACGACCAAAGTCTCGTGGCTCCCACAACCGCCTCCCATCGCCTCCTTCAAGCGCCTCTTCCTCCTCTTCTCGCGAGTCTTCTCCAAGCCCTTCACGTCGCTGGAACGATATGTTGGTTGGAGTAAGCAACCTCTTCTCTCTTCTCCTGAGCCCTGCATGGGTCCAGACCTTCGCCATGACCTTCCTGGGCGAGTGGGGAGATCGTAGCCAAATCGCTACTATTGCCATGGCGGCTGGCCAGGATTACTGGTGGGTTACTGTTGGTGCCATTTCGGGCCATGGCATCTGTACCGCTGCAGCTGTTATTGGAGGCCGTGCGATCGCTGGCCGTGTGAGTATGCGCGTTGGTAAGTTTCTCTCGCCCTGCAATTATTCTCTCTGCTAATCCTCGCCTTGATAGTTACCTTGGGCGGTGCCGTGGCATTCCTTATCTTTGGTGTTATTTACTTGATAGAGGGTCTGTACTAATAATGTATTGCATTCGAGCGATTGATGTGCGCTTGGTCTTGGGCATGTATACGGATTGGTGGTTCATCTCAATGTAAAAGCTGGCGCAGTTGTGAAATATTTGTGTCTAATGAAATAATATCTACTTTTGAATTTCAAAGCCTCGATACGTGTTCTCAGATGAATTTCTGATGTAGTAACCGTTTAGCACCTTGCTTCGTTCGCGTACGAACAAACCGAATCCTAGCGCTTCGCCCGAGTATCGACAGACGGCGTCCCACGTCCCGCGTCTGTTTGTATTGGAAAAGCGGCCACTATCGTTTTCAAGCGAACGCGTTTGGTCATACATTGCCAGGGTCTGAGGCATTCGGCATGTTTTAGTGGCCTTGGTGCCTGATAAGTATCAGGCATCCTAGTTGACGGCTACTTTTTACGGTACATCTAAGAACGCCTATGTAGATATCATCCCTGGAGTTAGGGGCTTCGTTCTAGCGCTAGCCTATTACGGAACGGAATACTGATTATCCGTTCCGTAATAAGCTAGCGCTAGAACGAAGCCCCTAATATATCATCCCCCCGACCAAAACACTTTCCTACACGCGCACAAAGAACTCCCCATCGTGCCAAAGACCAAGAAACATCAGCTTCACCACCAAAAGATTCTTCTGAGACTATATTGAGCATAACTTGCCCTGTTTGTGGCTGTTTTTTCTATACCGGAAGTTTGGTCGCAACGCGTGGGACCCGCGTTGTTATAGCCGCTGCCCGGCATGTCACCCAGAAGAACCAGGAGCCAGAGTCGCGAGCCTCCGCCTTCATACCAGAAGGCGAAGGCATTGAATCTCTCTGGGAGCGCTTGGAAAAGTACGGGCCAAAATCGCCGTGAGTTTCATTCACATTTTTTTTATTGCCCCAAAGCGTGTCTTTTTCTAGGTTTGGCTAGTTCCAGATCTATACCGAGTGTTTACGCTGTTTCACTTCCGGGCTTCAAAATTTTCTCTATGAGAGCAAAATACCCACTTATTTTTGGCTCTTGAATACTGCATTGTTTAAGGTCTTACTCAATTTGTTTTGGAACTTGTTGATCATGATTTATGACATCAGAAATGAACTATGTTGACTCTTCCTTCCGTCTTTAGATCTGAGCCCTGTTGTGGAAAGATCCCCGCGAGCCTCGCAAGATACAACCTTTTCCCAGGACAATGATGAGGGGATTCCTGAATCTCCTGATCCAGAGGGGAATATCAATATTTCCGGGATCACAGCTATAGAGCGTGACTTTGCTGTCTCCGAAGACGAGGATGACGAGCTTGAAGAGGCCGAAGGTGACGATCCGATTTTGCTCCTTGAGGAGTTCCAAAGTCTGGAAGACGCCTCTGCCAATCTCATGAGCCAGTTGATGTCGAAGCACTCAGACTCTACTGATATAGTTGAGGCAGCTCTTGAGTGGAAGACCAACCCCAAAGCCCCGGGTAGCAAGGTTCTGAGAAGACGTTATCAGAAGCTCGCCGAAGCGATGAAGGTTTATACTTCTGATCTCTTCATTGACGTAGAAAAGATTCAGCAGCTTGTTCCATCGTTGCCTGCTAGTCAACTTCTCCCTGCGTGGCAGCCACAAGCCACACTCTATCTCGCGAACTGTGCTCGTCTCGCTGCTGAGGTCCTTTTCACCGATGCTACTTCCGAGAGCTTCAAAGAACTGGTCGGGTTCCTGAACATTACATATCCCAGTCCATTCCTGCAGAATGTTCTCGCGGGAAGTGTCGCTGGATTCAATGGCGTCAGCGAGAAAGCTGTATTCCGGCTGGCTGTCGAAATCCGGACTCAATGGTTTATTTTGGTGCTCGAAAGCCAAAGCAGAGGCGCCAAAAACGTCGACGCCCTTCGTATTTTGAAGAATACATTCTTCTTCGAGCAAGGCTGGGAGTCTCTCGACCCTCGCTGGCTCCGGGGGTTCTCTTTGGCACACACTTTCGAAACCGAAGATCAAGGCCTGCCGGCTCGCTTCCAGGAGGATGTCTTGGATCGCTTCCGCGAAATCAAGATTGATCTTTTCGAGCGCCCTGGAGCTCCTAACCTGGATGGCTTGCGTATGTCCTATAAGTGGCACCGCTTCGCAATGCGAGTTGTCGAATTCTTGTATGGTCGCAACGATGAGCTCCGCTGGGAAATCAATAACCAGGCCCGTTTCTCTGCCGTCAAAAGCGAGCTCGAAGATTCAATTGCAAACGGAAAGCAAGAGCAAGAGCGCTCAGACCGTGAGGAAGACGTCTACCACTCGGTTCCTGAGGAAGATGCCCGCCAGGAATCTCCCGCTCGACAAAGAGCTACAACTCCTCGCTTCCAAGCCCGCGAATCTTCAGTCCCTCAGAGTCTGAAATCTCCTAAAAGGCGAGCACCATCAGGTTCATCTCCTGCAGTCGGAGCTCCAGGCCCCAGCAATTCGCCCCGTAAGCGTTTGCTTGATGATGAGCCCACAGAGCTGCCTAAAACTAAGCGACGCAGGTCGAAGGGGAACAGGCAAGTTCTTGACTACTCCGGATTTAGAATGTTTCTAACATCAAATCTAGCATGTGGACCAACAAAGCGTCGCTCAATTACGTCTTTGACAATAAGCAGGCTTCACCTGCCCCAAACCAATCTCCAAATGCACGCCGGACCACGGCCAACTCACCCACCTCGCACCCTCAAGGCGAGCAAGATGAAATATTCGAATCACAAGAACACGGCTTCGATGATGGGGAGACTACTCTGATCCATCATGATGATGACCTACAACTTGACGGCCCCCTTGAGCAGTCAAGAACCCCTCCGGGTTCCGCGAGAACTAGACAAGTCAGCTACAACCCAAGGCCTGAGCCGGCCTCAACTCATGGTTCTCCACAAGCCCACCACAGAAGAGATGGCCCAAAAACTACACCTCGTCGCACGCTCCTTGATCATCAGACCGGGGCATCGAGAGTCTCGGACATCGATGAAGACGAGTCTCAAAGTGCTGGTTCATCTCGATTTAGAGACAGAATGCCCCAGAGCGCTCGCCGTGCTGCAAATGACTCCGAAGATGCATTCGAGGAAGATGATCGCGAGATCGATATCGCCAACAGGCGAGCCGAGAAGCCCCAGCCGAGACATCCTATTGCAGAGCAAGGAGATGACAGCACTGAATCCGACGCTGCCCATCAGCTGCAGCAGTCTCTTGCGTCCATTGACCAGACTCAGGACCCTCCTCGCAGTACTTTTGATATACAAATCAGCCCACGGCGGGCAAATGGAAGAAGTAATCGTTCCTCGCAGAGCTCGAGAGAACTTGTGCTGTCACCAGCAAGACGAGTCCACTTCCAAGCCCAGGAAACAGAGGCACCTCCATCAACTCAACTGCAGAGACAAAACAATGGTCCAACCCCGCTGGGAAATAGCAGACCCACAGCCTGGGCGACACTCAATGCCATCCCAAGCCCAAACGAGGGAGAGCTTGCGCGCCGGAACACTTTCGCACACCAAAGCAGAGGCGGCAGATGGAGCGAGGAAGAAGAGGCGCGATTCCGCCATCTCATGCAACGCTGGCCCAAGCAATGGGCTGAGATACTCAGACAGGATGCGCTCGCCCCTGAGGCTGATGGAGGACCTCTCCTTACGCGCAGAGGCCGGACTCAGGTCAACCTGAAAGACCATGCGCGCGATGTCTTGGCTCGGATTCTATTGTAAGTTTGACTTTTTCTTATTAGTGTTTTGACCAATGCTAATCCAAATACAGGAGAGGCGAACCTATTCCTCCGGAGTTTGAGGGCGTGAGGCCTGCAAGGCGAGTGGGACTGCCCTCTATCTTGTAAGCAAGATCGTCTTACCCTTGGCTTTTGCTTTGATTATACACTTTATTTGAGATCGTTTCTATTTCCCACTTGTCTGTTGCTCGTTACTTAGCGTAATACCCCATTCGAACTGAAGGCAGGGAGGCTTGGAGTCAAAGTTTCTGCTTTTATCCTTTCATTGTTGCTTTTTGTAGTTCATTTTCACGTTCCTGTCTCTAATCTTAAGTTCGGGTACATCTTTCTTTCCGTATGCGTATCAATGTTATTCATCCTCTACCATATGCTCGAAGCTATTCTCATCCACTGTAATTAATCTTGTATTTCACCGAAGGATATCGAAGTCCATCGCGTGTCATGAACTTAAGCACGGGGAATCTTAATGAATGTACAGATAAAAGGTCCAAGATAGGCAAGCCGCCTCAATATGCGTCCAAGCCCACCAGCCAGCTAGCGAGCACCAGGCGTTGAGTATAATACGGAGATTCAATCACTAATGAGCATCTGTTTCCGCGAGGACAGAGCAGAAGAATGTACAAGATTATCATAGTAGAAGGTAAAAACTCAGCCTGGAGTAGCAGAATCTACGCACAGGAGAGTTGGTCAGAGGGTTGTTCTTAGCATTTACAGGAGCAGAGCAAGAGCTGCAACCAGGACACCGGCAGCAGGGGCCGCGCGGAGGTTGCCAGCGGCGTTGTCGGTGGTGGTAGGGCTGGAGCTGGAGCTGGAAGAAGCGGCGGTTGCGGAAGACTCGTCCTTGGTAGCGGTGGCCATGGTGGTTGCCTCGGCGGCGGCGGAGGTCTCCTTGCCGCCGGAGTTGGCAGCAGTCAGGATGCCGGTGGGGACGGAGTTGGGGCTGACGCTAGTAGGCTCGACGATTCCGTTGGTGGTGGCAGCGCCGCCCTGGGCGTCCTCGGTGCCAGTCTTGTTGGCCATCTTGGTGGCAGTAGATTCGGCAGCGGCGGCAGTGGTGGTAGCGTCGGCGGCAGAGCCAGAGCCAGAACCAGAGCCAGAACCAGAGTCAGCGCTGGAGCCAGCGCTGGAGTCGGAGCCAGAGCCAGTTGGGGCAGCAGAAGAAGTAGCCTCGCTGGTAGGGGCCTCGGCAGAAACGGCACCACCGACAGCGGCGGCAGCAGCAGAGGTGGTAGGAGCCTCAGCAGCAACAGCACCGCCCACGGCGGCGGCGGCAGCAGTGGTGGTGGGGACCTCAGCAGCGACGGCACCACCGACAGCAGCAGCAGCAGTAAGAGTAGACTTGGCGGTGGTGATGGCTTCGTCACCGTCCTCGCTGTCACGCTGATCCACATTTGTGCCGGTCAGGCTGATGACGCTCCAAAGGGAGTCGGATTTACCACCTATAAAAAGATATTAGAATGCGGCCAAGGATATCGGGAGCATTGGAGCGCGCGACTTACACTTATCCGCGGGGAAACCGGGGCATGGTTCGGAGCATTTGTCATCGGCAACTTGATATTGAGATGTTGGGGCAGAATTAGTGCAGCCACACTTGTCGCCCTGCAGAGCGCCATAACGGAATTTTCCCTGGGAGCATTTGTCCTCGCAGTATCCGGTTTCTTGGAAAGTGAAGGTCTCGGTCTGTGTCAGGGAGGGAACCTGGGAGTAGCAGCCGAGAGAGCTGGAGGTTGCCGCAACAAGAGGGGCGGCGAGAGCGAGAGTAGCGACGAACTGTTGAGAACGCATTTTGCGAGACAAATATCGGTAAAAGAAAGACTAAGCGATAGAGTGGGGCCGAGTATATAGAATGAGAGACAGATCGATCCAGCGTCAAGCGAGAAAGACCGGAAAACGTAGATGTAGCGAAAGCACGAAAAGGCCGTATAGGTCGGAGTAGAGTAAAGGAGGGATGAAGAGCCTCTGCGCCACGAGGAGAATAATGTTGATAAAGAACTACTTTGGTGTCCCAGATTTAGGGACTGTCATCTCCAACGGGGGTTGGCAGGAACAGCCGTGGCCCCAGTTAGTGGTGGACCCTTATGGAGACCCAAAACGGGGACAATGACATGATGAAGGTGAGCGATTGTCCTCTTGAAACACTAACCTCCATCTATTGAACCTTGCGACAGGGCTCATTGGCGGGGGAGTTCACGATCGACATTTGCGATCGACATCCCCGGGCCTGCAGGGCTTCTCCCTTTGGTGACGAGGGATTCAGGGCCTCCTAATACGAGTGGCTTACCACGCGGACGGACCGATCCCAATGGACGAGCGCTCTTTCACGGTTGCGCTGGCTGAGCTGGGTTGAAGGGGGGTTTTGTGGGGAATCCTTGCAGAGTTGTATTTTTGGGGCCCTTGAATGCCCCTTGGATTTCCCCCTTTTCGCAGCTCGCAACCTCGCAAGGTGGGAAGGGTAGATCCCAATTGACCCGCTGAAGGCACCAAGCGATCGGCTCAGAGGAAGGTCTGTGGAACGAGTGTCGGTAGCACCTCGGCGTCATTCCATGCGCCCGACAGACTAAGCTTTTGGGACTGGTGCTTCAGGTAGATGTAGGATCAACTGCGCCACACGGCGGCTTTTAGTCGACTCCGTGCCTTATACAGAGAGCCATCGTGGATTGATTGGGACGGGCTAGGGTGGAGGCTGCTTCCACGCGGGTTCTTCGCTTCGCGCCCTGGTTCCACCTCATGTCTCTCGGCTCGGCCCCATTGAACATGTGTTTGGTGAGGACTCAAGAGTGGCGCGTTGCACTCTCGAGGCTGATAACAAAGCCCGATTGCTGGGGCTTGGGATAAGCTTCTCGCTGTGTCGCATTGACTGATGGTGGCGTGTTCTAACGAGATTCGATTAGCTTTGCCGACTCTCGGCAAATTCAGGCAGAATAAGGCAAATTAAGGCATCAAGTTCCCTTTTCGGGCAACAGGCGGCATCCACCGAAAAGTGTCTACAGCTCAATTGCACTCCGTATAGGAATTACAGACTAGACTGGATGCATCTAGAGATACTAGAGAGCTCCAATGGCTAGAGATTCTTTTTAACATTGATCATACAGAACGGTCAGGAGAGAAGGAGAATACTCGAGTAATGTAGTAGTCTTATAACCTGTCGCCACCAGATAGCTACAGCCATAGCTACCATAAGAAGTGAATATACCACTGTGCAGCCTACTACATGACATTGAGACTAAAATTACCTTCATTTGCAGGCTTGTTTGTATAGGGAATTACATACTAGATCAGATGAAGTCTGGCTCCGAATTCTCCGCAGCAATCAAGCGGGTCCAGAAAGAGGGGAAGCTCGCGCGATAAAGAATGCTTCTCGCATCAGCCTTCCCTTCTTAAGGTCTGCTGCCCGCAGGTCTTGCTCAATGCTTGAGACTTCCCAACAATTCCTCAACGATGAGAGTCCATAGCTTGCTGGCAGCCTCGCTGCCTACTGCTATCGCCCTCAACCTCCCGCAAGAGTTCCTCTCCCCGCACGCGGGGTCGTCTTATCTCACCACTGCGCCGTCAGGCCGCGAGACATGCCCACAGGCACCGACAGTCGATATACAGAATGACGGCCTGCATTCATCTTTGGTGTTTCTCGAAGATGGAGCATTCCGGGCTCGCCAGGCTGATCGACTGTCTAGAGCGGTGCAGATACCAACAACCGTAGGGGACTTTACGACTGACCCTTACGACGAGGCTTTCAAGCCCTTTGTCAAGTTCCAGAAGCTGTTGGAAAAACAATTCCCTCTATCGTAAGTCTCAGATTGTCGAAAGACCCGATTCAGCAGCAATTGATCGATCCTTTGCTTTCAACAGACATGCCAAGGCTAAAGTCGAGCATATCAACCGTCTTGGTTTGATTTACACCCTCGAGGGTGCTGACCCAAGTTCCAAGCCGATTCTACTCATGGCGCACCAAGATGTCGTTCCAATTGACGATGCCTCGGATTGGAAGTATGACCCTTTCGAGGGGCATTTTGACGGCGACTGGATCTGGGGACGTGGTGCAAGTGACTGCAAGAATGTTCTTATTGGATTATTGTCTGCTGTTGAAGATCTGTTTGACCAGGACTGGCGCCCACAACGCACAGTAATCCTGTCATTTGGATTTGATGAAGAATCGCATGGCTTCCTGGGAGCTGGCTCTCTCTCTAAATTTCTAGAGGAGCGCTATGGCAAAGATAGCATAGAATTTATCCTTGATGAAGGTGGAATGGGTCTCAAAAGCCTTGGAGGCGACTCGGGATCTTCAGAGCAGGTATTATATGCACTGCCTGGCGTCGGCGAGAAGGGTAATACCGATCTCGTCATCGAGATAGCTGTGCCTGGTGGTCACAGCTCTATCCCGCCCGCGCACACAGGAATTGGAATAATGGCGGAGATTCTTTACACATTGGAGCACCAGGAGCTTTTTACCGCATCATTGGATCCATCTCACCCCTCGTTCAGCATGCTGGAGTGCCAGGCACGCTATTCCCCTGATCATGTCGAGCCTTGGTTGTCTACCAAGCTGGCACAGGGAGATGCTGAAGCCCTGGCCGAGGCCGTGGCTCAGTCCCGTGGACCTAATGTCCGGTTCACTTTCCAGACTTCGCAAGCTGCCGACTTAATCCACGGAGGTGTGAAGACTAACGCGTTACCGGAAAAGATTTCGGCCGTCGTCAACTACCGAGTTGCTCTACACCAGACAGTTGACGATGTTCGTGAGCGAGCATTACGCATCATTGGTCCTATTGCTGAGCGCCATAACATCTCCGTCTCTGACAATTATCCTGGCTCTGCCGATGTACTGGCAGAGGGTGAGCGCACGCTCAGTATTTCATCCCTCAGCCCGCCTCTAAACCCAGCACCGATCTCACCCACAGATCCCCTGTCTTCTAAAACCTGGGCTCGGTTCGCCGGCATTACGCGTAGCGTTTTCGAGTCGCATCCTGATCCTACCAAGGCTAGATCTCATTCGGTCTCAACTTCTGGATCCAGCGATGAATCCAACACCCCTTCGAACCCCAAAGTCGTGGTGACTGGTGATATCATGACTGGAAATACAGACACTCGGTTCTACTGGTCCCTCACCGAGAACATCTACCGCTGGAGCCCTTCACGCGAGGGCGCTACGTTTAACATTCACACTGTGGATGAACGAATTCGATTGGATGCCCACTTGGAGGGAATTATGCTATACTATGGTATGTTCGACTTGTGTTTTTGCATTGGAATCATCGCTAATCGAATAACTACGCAGACCTTATTCGCGGCTTTGACCGCTGGAATGGAAACAGTGAATAGTCTAATGCACGTATAAAGGCCCCAAAGACAAAAGCAGGTCGAAATTATGTCACGCAATACCTGCATGGCTCACACCTTTGTATGAAACAGATGCCTGGCCATCTACCAAATATATGAGAATGAATCATCCAAACACATTTGTCTCCTTAATAGGACCCCGATAGACATGCCGCGCCTTGGAAATGTAATACACAATAGCAAATAGAACAGTACCACCGGTGCTGACAACGCTATAGTTCATATCTGCTGCAGTCGGTCTCATCTTTGAAGGCCAGAAGCTGAAGAAAATAACGATGACTGTATAAAGAAGGGCGTAACAATTGACCAATATCCCCCAGATACCTGGAACTCTAAACTGGCCCCATACTAACCTCTCCCCGGGTATATTGATCTTTGTGTCGTCATTGTCTGCATAAAGTGCAATCTGACCTCTGCATCGGCGGTATAAAAGTAGAATCCCAACAATGAGGTAAGACGAATACCAGCCAGGTATTGCAATAGATATTATCACCGTATGGGCAATTTCCGAGCCAATATCAATGAGAGAAATCAAGAGCGAGGCAGCGACGGCTAGATAAATTGCGTTTGTGGGCAATTTCCGCGATGAGACCTGACGACTATTAGTAATTTATCTGACAACAAGGGGAAAGTGCACATACTACTCGCCAGTAACGCCACCCAGGAATACCACGATCACGAGCTAAAGACCAGATTTGGCGAGAAGCAGGGGCGAGTACCCCAAAGCAGGCGACCATATTCACAGCGACGCACAAGCAAGACATGCTAATTGTACCTGATCTCGAGCCAGTCGATAAATAAAAAAGCTCTATTGAAGAGTAGCCGGGTTTGCCTCTCATGGATAGCTCCACATTATCCATGCAATAGAGCAAAACCACGACCATGCCGATCCCAAGGAATCCATTGATCATGAGAGTAAGCAGCAAAGCCTGAGGGAGGGCGACTGCTGGATTCTCGACCTCTTCTGCCATCTTTGTTCATTTTGTTAGAGATTGATGCTATCTTTTTTCAAGTCACGAGCCTTACGTGGACAGCGCCATCTCCTCCAGAGAACGCACCCGCGCATGCTATCGTTCCAACAAGCCAAGACAGACTTTGCGTGGTAAACTTTCCGGTATTCCAAAACTCTTGGAATACTTCTTTTGATGTCTTGTGCTCCGACATGTAAGCAAGGGGAATCATGATGCCGAAGAAACCTAGGACGTGGATAACGAGGGCAAAAGTCTCCAATCGCGGTAGAAATTTGCCTCCAACGAGGTTGGCGCCGAGCGCGAGAGCTTGCACACACCAGCAGATTATGATTCTTTTCCAAGATGCCGGATTGTAAGATGGATGGCCAAATTTTATTATGTTCTGAATCAGTGCTGCGCATAAGTGGTTTGTTGCTGCGTTAGCAACCTGCCATCCGATCGTAGTAAGCCACCCTAATCTGTCATTAGAATATTGTCTCTTGATAAGTTCTGAAAAGATACTCGCCTGTTACATAGCTTAGGAACTTCATACAATTCATCGGTGCAAGCATTGCACACCAATGATATTGGCCACCTGCCGTTGGTGCCCTGTCATATATTAGCTTCTCCCTATTTGTTGCACCTGTGTTGAGCATTTACATTGAGGCAAGTTCCCCCAGAACTAGAAAACAGCAAGCAGTGCCAGTCCATGCAAAGAAATACGAATACATGACCCCTGCGGGCCCCCCACTGAGACTGTCAGCATTTCAAACCAGAACGGTGTGAGCTCGAGACTTCTTACTTTCTAACAATTTGATCAAATGTTCTGTATAAAGATTTTAGTTATAATTTGTGCTCATTTGTGGTCAAGGAGAAGCCAACACTACTATGCCTTCCCATGTCAAAAGTATTATACAGCTAAACCCCACTAAAGAGAGCATACCAAAGCTCCTCTTATACGTGTCAGCCTCATGTTGAGTTTAAACTTTGGGGGGCGTTCAACTGACCTTCAAAGATGGCTTCTTACCCAACCGCCGCAGCTGGATATCATCTCGATCACAGACAGCCAGCCCCCTCGGAGGCCCACCTCCATAAGCCCCTCTTTCCCTCAACTGGTAGGCTGCCATCTGCTGACAATGAGCTCAAATAGCCCCGAATATTAGCTTATTTCAGAACTTCGACGATCTCCGCAATAATAATACGGGGATCGTTATAATCTTCGTAGTCGCATAGCAATCCCAATCATGTGCAAAATGAAAAGTGGATGGCAGATGAGAAACAAAAAGACTCACCATGTGGAAGATTTTAAGTTCAGGCATCTGAAATGATCCCCTACACATGGCCGAATGGCCCCCCTCGAATCTGTCCGAGGCGTGCAGTGGAACAGCGACGTCCCCCAATTAGATCGCCTCATGCACCTGCTGTAGTCATACTGTCACCCTGGAGCAGATTCCCACGGTGACGCCGAAATAAAGCCCTCTTAGAATTATTTGCCCTCTCAGCCCATTGGGGTGTTTGCCGAAGAGCCCCAACTCATCCCACAACCTGAGACACGAGGGGTTGGACAACTTATTGTGCAAACAAACCTGTCTCAGGGAAGGGTTACCCGGGCGCAAAAGCTGTACAGGCTGCGTTATACGCCGAACTCAGCCGGTCGGAGTAAAAGTAATCCTTGTTCTTGTGTATCAGCCTGGAACCGTTGCTTGAGGTTGCGCAGGCGGGCGTTGCCATCCATATAACGAGAGGCGCAGCCGGATCTCTAGTCGCGAACTTGATTGATTTTTTTCCTTGCGATGAGAAGAGTTCGACAATGGGAACGCGATTCAAAGACGACAGCCGAGACCCTGCGGTTAATGTGACTAAGTGGGTGTTGCTGGTTACTGTGATCCTGGCCGTTTTCGCGAGACTGGGGACCAAGTTCCGACTGTTTCACAAGTTTGACAATGCTGATTTCCTGATTATAACCTCTCTAGTAAGTGGTATAACTACCTTGAATATAAAATCAATGGAGTTTTTAACAATTTTATAGCTCCTGTGTGTTGTGCAGTCGGTTTGTGTTTCTATGACTGTCAACTATGGCTATGGAAATCACTTCCAGCATGTCAGCAGGGATGAAATCGATATGTTGCTAAAGGTAAAGGCTCATTCCCACTCCGGAGGCGATCAATTATGCTGAATCTCCTTTTGATTTAGTACTTATACTCCGGGTACATAGTATACATCACAAGTCTTTGCTTTTCTAAGCTATCTATGACAGCTTTCATCCGGAACCTGACGCATTTCCCCAAAGATCGCTCTATCTCTATGTATGTCGGTAGTACAGTTGTACTATGGGCCATCATAAGTATAGTGGGATCGATTTTTCAGTGCGCTATTCCAAGAGTATGGGACGTATGGAACGGCAAATGCCTCAACCTGGTTGGTACCAACGAACTTGAATTCAGCCACGCTACATCAGAAAAGCTGACATTCGGCACCAAGAAAGACAGCTTGGCGATACTTTATTTCCGTTTCAAATATCTTCACTGAAGTTCTCATTCTTGGGCAAGGCCTCCTCTTGACCTCTCGCATACAGACAAATAGAACGAAACGCTTGCTTGTTGCGCTTATATTTCTGTCAAGAGGCATGTAAGTCCGATACATGGCTTGATTAATTATTTTTATCATCACCACTGATAAACTGAATAGTGTCATCGGCAGTATAATAGTTGAGATTGTTTTGACTCATGCTATCGCTCACACGATGGATCCAACATACGACTTGTGTCATCTTACAATCCTGCAAAGCTTAACTCAATGCCTCAGCATCGTCACGGCAAGCTATGGTCAACTCAAGCCACTCATGGATTGGTTTAAACGCAATGAGCTACAGATCCAAGATGACACAGGAGATGCAGCGCACAAACCTGACCAGATGTCAGGAAGCCATTCTGCCTCAAGAGATACCAGATGTATTGAAGGCCATGAAAATCATGATCACTTCCCGTCTGCAATGGACACTCGCATTCTAGTGACACAGCATCTCGAGGTCAATAGTCATAAGAGGGAAACAAAGCAAACAGGGAACTGATGCTTGCAAGGAGGCTGAAAATGTTAGTGTCCAATCATAATCTCAAGGAAAAACTTCTAGAAAGCTCCCCCGGCTGTTCAGACAAAGGAGACAGACTGGCTTTTGAGGAAATTCGGAATATTCGAAAGCGTTCATTTTACGATGATCGGATTCCAAATTGTGGACTAAGTTCCATTCTGATTTCCACATGTTCATCACCGTTCACCGTAAATTTTCGCTTTGCATATCGCACTCAGGAAGAGTATCAAGCTTCTTCCACGGCCGGGCTTGTGACTTGGTCCCTTGGACTTGCGGCGGGGCCCTCAACAACCTGGCCGATTGTCTGCTATCTTTGTCTGTCAGCCAATACCCTATTTATAGTCATTTCTCTGAGCCAAGGGGAACCTATTAGCTTGAAATAGATATAAATATATATGGTCTAAAGTCCATCTCAAACTTATGGCACTTCAAAGCATTGTAATAGCACTTGAGTGACATCACATCAATAGATATTACCAAAGCCCGATATTCCGAGAAAATATAAGTTACTTGAGTCTCTTGTACTTCTGAAACAAGCAGTGTTTCTTTTATAATATGGTATCTCGAAGAAAAGTGAGCACACATTGCTTATTGGAGTGTATTCGCCCGATAATCGATCTAGATGATGAATCCTTGTTCAACGTGCTGACAGACGAGGAAACGCCTCTGACCGATCGCCAAAACAGACTCTTAGGCAATTTAGCAAATTTTCTTCAGTGGGAAGAAAAGCAAAATGTAGCAAAGAAGTTGAGCAGGGTTGTGAGCCTGATGTTACTACACATACGAGGAAATACGCCCCTAGGTGGATTAGCTCCTAGGCTTTCGCTGGCACTTATCGAAATGTATAATGGGATTTTTGACAGCGTAAAGCTCCTTGACCCTACATTCTGCGATCTCAAGGACCAAATGCCGAAGCAAGGGGTAAAAAGTAGAGCAGCTCGAACTATGCCTCAACACCATCTAGATTGGGCCATCGATGAACCTTATGCTTGCTGTCATCTTTGCGAAGCGTCCCTTTATGTGGATACTGAAGTCACGAAACTACCATGTGGGCATCTATTTCATGGCTTTTGCATTGGTCCCTGGCTTTTGAGTAGAGACACATGTCCTTGCTGTTTCAAAAGCACCCATATGTCTTCAAGTTGAGGCTTGGTATCTTTGCTCCATCTTTCATTTGGGCTTTAACATGTTTTCCTATGCACTCAAATTATGATTTCTGGTGCAAAGAGCTTCTATTCCGCTAGACTTCCATCATGGTAGGCTATAATAGGCGTTTATTTCCATAGCTACAACCTATTGTCACATTATCTTTCTTAGCCCATATCACTTAACCTTTCCTTACCTTACCATCAAGCTGTTTTATGGCATGTACAGCCTCTCCATAGCTCAAAACATTTTGCAATTTATCAACCATCAAGTAATTCTATACATCAAAAATCAGGCAAGAAAATAATTTCTCAACACAAGCCATCTAGGGGTTTGAGCTTTTTGAAGCGTAACCATAGCATCAATTCCAGAAAAGCCACTTAACTATGTATTTTATTCATCAAACTATCACTGTCGTATGCTGCCGTGGATCTATGTAAGTGGGTAGCGCTCGCGGCGAGCATGCGGGTGGTATTTGCACGATCCTACTTACTCCCGCTTACCATCTTGCGCGGATGACTTCCTCTTTTTGACCTGATTATCTCTACCAATACTAAACGCTACATCGGCTATCTCTCGATAGCCCACCTATGTAGGCACGCGGTGGTGACACACATCAATAAAAGTCCAGCATTTGACATGTAAAAGCCAGATGCAAACAAGTCTTCAAACTTTTAAAAATGGTTAAGCACGAAAATTTTATTGAGCAATTTATCTTTCAGTCTGAATCAACAATCATTTGTCAGATATCAATAATCATACAATGGAATGAAGTCTTCATCGCCACCACACGTCTACTGTTCCTGAGAAATAATTTCTGTGGCAAGTGTAATCTGATGCTAAGACATTCAATCTGACTCTTCAAATTTAATCTATGAACGATGCTTGATAGCTAAATCCCCAAAGGCTATAGCCCAAGTGATAAAGCCGTTTTTGATCAAAGAAATTGAAAAGAAGCTAAACTACAAAAGCTTTGCCTAGGGGTTGAATTAATATTTGCCCCTGGGATCATTTATGTTGCTTATTGTGACCTCTAAGATTATATAAATAGTTCGAGATATCGAGTACTGATAAAACTATCAACCAAATATTCATACTACCTCAACCCTCAAATTACCACTTTCCAAGACCATAAGCATATTAATTACCACAACAAACCCCACCAAAATACACAATGGGACCGTCAAAAGCGCCTGTTTCGAAGCTCGGCTTCACTCTTGATGAGACTAACGCCTTTTACAGAGTCGTTTTAAATTGCTCGAACATGCTTGCGCTCGATATTCTAACTGGTGTTGTCGTACGAGATACTATCCTGCCCCTCCTCACGGGCGACAATACACAGGAACTTAAAGACTTAGAACGCGAATTAAGTACAAAAGAAGCTGACGCTAAGAAAAGAAATGATGATGACACGGCTGAGGATCTCTATGCTGTTAAAGTTATTCTCGGCTTACATATTCGCCCCACGAAAGCATTCAAGACAAATCTCACTAAAATGATGCGAGTCCTAGCTCTTCTGGTGTTACATCAAAATGGACATCCAAGGGATCGTACCTTTGACCATGACTATTCTTTTGCTCGTCAGAAAATTACCATGGAGCTCTTCGAAATGTATCACACTCTCTTTAATAAACTGCACAGAGAAGATGACCCATATTGGACAGAGTGGAAAATCAAGAACACTTGCAAAAAAGAAGGACAAGATGTTTACTATACGCCGCATGATGTGACTTATGAAATGAAACAGCTGAGACCGAAGGCTATTGATCAAAGAATGAAAAAACACAACGATATATGCGTACTATGTGATAGCCTCTACAATGGGGATAATCCTCTTGTTAATCCGGCAAGCTGTGAACATCACTTCCATGATATTTGTATTTCGCCCTGGCTTTTTATGAAGCCTACCTGCCCGCTATGTTGGAAAGATTCCGAGAACCAAATAGCTGAATTGGAGAAGCTTTTGTCATATAAAACTCTTTTCCAGCGATTCCTGCAATTTAGTTTCCGTTTTCCAGTTTAATTTGGCCTAAATCATCTATATGCATCGATATGCATCGATCGCCAGTGATTTTTTCCAAAGTTGTATCTCAACGCTAACTGATGGAAAGTATGTCAGATAGAACATCAAGTATTCCGTCAGTTCTTGTCATATAACTATAATTCTTAGTTTATCTCAAATTCTTATGTTTTCTCGCTAAATAAAAATCTTTAAAATGGAGTTTTCAAAATTAAGATATCTCTTCAAAGGGCTATATTCGGCGCTAAGTATCGTCGGAGTTTTCTTTAGTTGATTTACGCAACGACTATGAAGCTTGTAGCTCTCTATAGCCATCATAACTTGCCTCATCAATAATTTTAACATTTTTACTATTTACGCTGTAAATCGTAAATTTCTCAATGCTACGATTGACAACGCCAACATGTTCTAGTCGGGTAAATCATGAATACCAAGCCTGTTTAGCAGGGCTCTAGTGCTGCCATAGAGCATCATAGACTGTTACGGTTGATTCAACACATGCTCTGACCCCAATAGCGCCAATGAATTACAACATGCCTTGAAGAAAGGTTAATAGACCAAGACGAAAATTGCGAAAAATATCGGGAACTCGTATATGACTTGCAGTCTTTTACTAACTGCTTCCCCCAAAGCCAACCGAGCGATAGAAATCCTGAATTTCGGTGTTCCGCCGCAATCCTGATCCGGCTAAAATCGACGAAAAAAGAACATCAATAATTGTAAGTATTACTTAGTTATCATTCTTTGAAGGGCTTTATGGGCTCTAGCATCTCCCGTGCTGAAACATTTTAAGGAATATGATGTTTCAAAAACTTGATGGTTCTTGTTAAAAAAAATCGAGTTCGATGTATCGAAGGGCATGTCAGGGCCAGGCTATGCACAATGGTACTATTCTAGCTTTAGATCGGGTATTCAAAATAATCAACATACTTCGAAGAGGAAGATTTTGTAGGACTCGGCCCTCGGATTTGAAATTTGCAGCTATTTCCATCCTATTTTCAATGGAGGCGTAACCCGGAAGGCGAGCAAGACTTGCATCGAGCCACAAGCCTTCCGTCCTAGTTTATTCATTTGTTTCATTCCTCGACTCACGCTCTTCTCAAAGGCTATATCATTCGGAAATAACTGCCGCGAACGCTTGCAGTCTTCATTTCGTAAGGTCCATGATTAGGTGCAGGCCCGCACATTTTACCTAGCTTCCATTGTATTCCAAATTCTCGGGAGGGCATTATCCAGACCCACCCCGGAGTGGCATTATCCAGGATTTGTTCGATCAGCCCATACCTGAAATACGCCACTTGAATGATAAACTTGCTAGGTTTTTTTGAATGGGGGCTCTTGATACAGCTCCAGTACACCAAATAATTTCGAATCTCTTCATAAAGAGTGAAAAACGCTCGAGGAGATGTATTGCGATTACGATCGCCCGTCCCCCAAACACTAAGACCTAGTAAACCATTCCCGCTCGCGCTTATTCATGTCCCTGTTTTCGCTTGCTTTTTGTTCCTGTTCCCTCTCATTCTTTTTCGTCTCATTTTCCCTCCTTCCCTGGAAATAAAACCTCGAAAAACAATTTCGGCTACCTACACGACCATGCCTGCTCAGGTCATTACACTCATCTTTTCGCCTTATCATGTCGGCATTCGGGATCACCGGGTTGGAAACGGCCCCCATCGTATCTGTGATCTTGGTGTTGTTCAAGCCCTCGAGAAATTAGATCTGAAGCTGAAATTCATTGAGCTGGCCCGAGTGGACGAGTTTGAAGGCGAGATCGGTCGAAGTTTCGAGCTTCTACGTCGCATCTCTAGTGCAGTCACAGAGGCTGTGAGCAACAACACGTTCCCACTCATCCTATCTGGAAACTGCATGGCCTCTGCGGCTGTCGCCTGTGGCCTAAAAATGGAAGACCTCAACTTTATTTACTTTGACGCCCATGACGACCTTGATTCTCCTGACGTCAACGAGAATGGCTACCTTGATGCAATGGGTCTCTCTATGCTTCGCGGCGAAAGCTGGAAGACTCTGACAAATACAATTCCTGGCTTTCAACCTTTGGATTATAAAGGTCGTTTTCTCTACTGTGGACTTCGGGACCAATCCGATGTCCAACTCCAGCGAGTCATCGACGCTGGTATGGAGTCTATCTGGGGCAAGAAAGACCAGAAGGTTGACTATGTCACTGAGCTTACAAAGCGTCTGGAAACCAAGTCATATAGTCCGGCCCTGGTTCATTTAGATCTGGACGTTCTTGATGATTCATACGGCAAGGTCAATGATTATCCTTCGCCAGGTGGTTTGTTTGAGTCAGAGCTCATCACTTGCATGGGCTTGGTCCCAAAGAAAAGTACTCCGAAATCCCTTACTGTCTGCTCCTTTGACCCCAATGCAGGAGATGGGGATAAAATCGCAAATATCGCTATTCGCGCCATAGTAGCATTCTTTGAGTCATTGGTACAGAGTGGTGCCATAACTCGGGGTTAGTATTTCTTAGCAGATAATCCAATGCCGCTTGCTGAAAATGTACGAACAAAAGTAAAGCCTTGGAGACGAATTTCTCACGGTCTCTATTGCACATAATTACACTAGTTTGGAATTCTCCCTGGCGCTTTCTATTATTTGGCGGTCCGATCTCTAAAATAGTCCAGACTCGGGTCGTACTCAGTTTCCACACATGGGAATATAGAAGGGTCGTTTCTCTGCCTCATTGAAGTATTCTTATTTGGTACAAGATTTATATATATGGCTGTTTGTAACTATAGTAAAACGACCAGAAGAATTTCATTGGTAGGTAGGTGTAGTATGATGGAATTATCAGAAATCTGATGGGTACCACTAATCCATATTTACAAGGAACTGCGACATATCGACATTTTCACCATCCGTGAGTACCAAGTTAGAATTCAGTAGATCACGTTCCATAGCAGTCCACTCTTCGATAAAATCACCGAAATTAGAATCAGCAACCCAGGGATCACAGAAATTGGAATCTGCAGCACTCTGTTGTCCGTTTGATGCACCGGATGGTAGTTCTGTACCCTTTCCAATATATTGAGAGCCCCCAGGCGTGAGAGGGTACATCATTACATCATGCACGGCCCATCTTCGCGCGATCATTGTTAACGCACGAATTGTTCTTCTGGCCCATTCCCATGCAATACTCATTTCTTTCAGATATTGGATAGTCTCCATAAGGAATTTCTTAGATTTGTCTCGGGTCGGATTATCTTGAGAGGTCATGTTGAAAAGATGAATAAATGCTGCCGTACGTGCTGGGTCGACAACGGAAATTGAAACTTTTCTCTGGAGATCTTTTGTGAGATAGCAAGTATAAGATGGTGGTGTTAGAACACTTACCAGAGAATAGAACTTCGAGTAGGTCCGAAGCAATGCAGTGATCTTTTCCGCGGAGCTCAAACATGTTTTTAAGCTCGCAAATTCCGTATCATTCAGCAATGTCTGCAATGGGGAGGCCAAATTTGAAACAACAATAAATGGACGATGAAGCAGTATTAATAATGTATGATAATGAATACTGTGAAATGTTAGCTGAATCCACACTTGAATCGCACAAGTAGCCAAGAGGGTCATACTGCAAACAATAGATGTGCGGTGGTACTGGCCGTGAAAATGGGTGTGGAGGCAGGCGTAGAACGCTTGGAATCTTATTGTAGAATGAAACAAGGTTGATGTTTATATTCGTCATGATGCTTCTTTTTTCGGCAGCTGAGACAAACTTATTCGGTGCGTATCTGAAAACGCTTTATCAGACATATTCACAGACATGGGTAGTATTCAAATCTTTCTCACATGTCATCAAGCGGTTGGGCTGCTAACTGTAGCATTCGGCATGTATTGTGGAATGTTGTGATCGAGTATGATGACATGTTGAATGACCCCAGCGAATAGGCAGGACCTGGGTCCCATTGTCCGTACTCAGCATTTGATGAGCCAGATGGATAGGGAACTTGGATATCGCGCTCGATTATTATGCTTGGTCGGCCAATTCCAACGGTAAAAAGCCTATAAATAATGGGTTCCCTGTATCAGTGACTAAATGGGAATGGAATATTGATTCGTAAGTTCGGTGATTTGCTTTACTTTTCGATCATGTAACACCCCCACCAGGCTATTGAGCGCAACTCTGCATCTTCAGACGTCAGAGTTCCTGATGCTACACATGACTGTGGATCAATGTGAAGCCCCAGGTTGTATGCCATGCGAACAGCAATCCCTAATATTGAATTAATATTGCCGATATCAAAATCACTACGCCGGGTGAAGATGGAAGACTAGGATCGAAAAGATGAACATACCAAGATATGTCCAGCCTGCTGGCTCATTGTCTTTGGCCATCTCATTTAACGATATATGCGCAGCTGCTATAACTGTGGAGGTGCGTGGGGTTTCGATTTCTTGGAATAGTAACGTTTTAGCTTTGTTGGCGAATTTCTCCCCTGCTGCGTCTGGGTCATCAAGGTCAATCCCAATGTTGGGGCTGTCGCAATATCTCGCAGCCAGCGCTAGCATGGAATGCAAAAGAAGTGGGGTGCAATATCCGTCATCACGTTTCTCATTAAGGCTCCTGGTAAAGATTTCCTCGTGCACAAGGTACTGCCATGGATTTTGCCACTTCCAGAATGCATCAAGGAGCTCCGTCAAAGTATACGGGGATACATCGAGTACTAGTTGCTTGTGGGATGTTTCCAAAACACCTTTTGAGGGAAGCTCCGAGGCGCTTGGCAATATTTGGCTCTCCGCGAAGTTGAGATTGCTTCTGGATCCAAAGTAACGTAGCTGGTTGCCTTCGCCCAAGCTAAGACCTCCTAAAAGATCTGTGAGGTCGTTGATCGGGACCATCGAGTCGGGGATGGTATCTGAAGACGAAGAAAATGATTGACAAGGGTCTTTTGAAGGTCGCGTATGACTGGTTTGTCGACTCTGGGAGTTTTTCCCATGACTATTTTCGCGTGCTTGATATTTCTCTAGCTCTCCTTCCAGAAACTTCACACGCTCTTCAAGGGCTTGTACATGCTGTTTGCTTGGCGGCCTGTGGAAGATTCGAAGAAAAAGGGTTAAACAACAGATTAAAAAAGAGATAAAAAGGATATCTTAAATTTATTGAACTTACTTCCGTTTTTCTTGGTCGTACTTATATTCACAATCACTGGGTTGGGCTTGGCACCCCGCGCAATTCGGCTTGCCACCGTCACACTATAAGAATCTCTTAGCATCTTGGGCATCCCACTCGTAGATCCTTGATGGAATGATATTGAGAATATCAGAGAGAGACTATTCAGCCCATCTGACAAGTTATCTCATTAGTTATGGAGTTTCTCGAGAGTGCTCACTTTAGTTCTTTTTTTCCGGCACGCTGTACAAGCCACTGTTACCCTTTTGCGGGGCCGCTGTGGTTGTGACATCACTTTTGAGAGCAAACCCTAACAAATCATGAAAGTTGCCGGGAATCTATACGAATTGAATGATCATCTGTAAATTTATGTGTATGCCGAATATGCAATGGTCAATCAAAAGTCGCAAAAGCGGAAAAGCGGACATCCGAAAGATGAGAACGAGACGATATGCCGCCACGTGACCAACCTGTGACGTGTGCAAGCAGCTTCAAACATCACGAGAGATGAAACATGCAATTCGCCCTAGATATTCCTACAAAGTCGCTTGGCGATTGAGAATAGTAATTCTACCTGGTACCATGTCAAAAGTACTAGGAATATACGTGCGGCATGTGACCATGATGGTTCTAAAATAGCAATCCGAGGGTTTGATGAACTCGGGCGATGGGAAATCTCAGGAAGGCGCATAAATCAATATGCTCCGTAGCCTTTTTTTTGTTGTCCTTATGAGCTACTTACAAAGGACTTGTGATTTGTTGAAGAAACGTCCACGTGATAGCAGTCTTTGATGGAAGATAAAGTAAAGACGTACTAGCTTGCACTACCTAGTCTGCCCTATACAGAAAAAGGGCAGCGATGAGACGGAGGATTAGATATAATAAGCAAATTGAAAACTAATTCGTTGTCTATTAGTGTCGCGAAATATGACACTAGAATGAAAGCTTTCTTCTATGGAGGTTTCGCTTTGAGGTAGTATCAGTGTGTGCCATCAGACGGCTTCCTGTACTTCACTAATATCTGTTCTTTAATTCGAATCTCCTAATCATTCTAATTTCAAGCAATTTCTTCTGGCTCAGGCTTCCGCATGATTGGGATCAATTGTTTTGGAGGCCATTCACTGGAGTATTTCTGCCAGTTGAAGTCAACCGAGAATTTGTGATGCCCAGAGCCTACCCAAGTTCCTCCGTCTTCATGAGAAGCGGCGTACTTCGTGAGCTTGTCCACGCAAGGTAGAATAACCAGCGCACAGCTATTTGGAGGGACCAATAGTTCCATGTTGAAGATATTTTCCTCGCTCTTGATCCACCACCGGCATTCTAGTCGCCCGTAAGGAGTGTCATACATAGCTTCACCCGAGTTTATCGTGCCCCCCGGGACTGGTGCCACTCTGATCTGTTTCCAACCAGCAGAAAAAGGGCTTATACCAGCCACAGTAGAGTGGAGCCAGTTGATTATAGATCCCAGTGCATAGTGGTTGAAACTGGTCATCTCGCCAGGATTGATAGACCCATCTGGGAGCATGCTGTCCCAGCGCTCCCATACAGTCGTGGCGCCCATGGTGATGGGGTACATCCACGATGGTCTAGACTTCTCCAACAACATCCGATATGCCAACTGGGGGTTTCCGCTCTTCGTGAGCGCATGGGTGATGATCGGAGTGCCAGCAAAACCGGTCGCAACACGGAACTTCGATAGCCGCACGAGATATGAGAGACGAGATGCTGCAGCCATAGCTTGCTCGGATCTTGGGTGGAGGTCATACATGATGGCAAGGCTGAGCGCAGTTTGGGTATCGCCAACAAGCAGCCCAGAAGCCGCAATGTACTTATCCTGGAACCGAGTCTTAAGTCGGTCATAATCCGCCTTAAATCGTGCAGCATCTGAACCTTTATCGAGGACTTTACTGATCTCAGACATCACGAATGTTATATGCACAAGATAGGCATCTGCGACGAGTGTACCGTTCGTGCGTGCATCACCTGGCTCCTCAGGTGGTGCTGTAGGGTCTAGCCAGTCTCCAAGCTGCCAAAGATCGGCATCCCAAAGCCCGTCAGAGCCGCGTCGGATCCCCCGATCGATCCAGGCGAGCATACTTTCATGTTGTCGAGATAGGATTTCTCGATCACCGTAGGACAAGTAAAGAGCCCAAGGTGTCAGGATCACTACATCGTCCCACACGGCTTGCGGCAAATGCGGCCACAGTTCCTCACTAATAATATTAGGGACCACAAATGGAGGAACGCAGCCATCTTTCTCCCTCAACTGCTCGACCGCAACATCCTGTAACCAGTCGCCTAGCATTCCAGCTGTGTTGTATAGGAAATTTGCGGATGGGGTGAAAATCTGAATATCGCCAGTCCAACCCAGTCGTTCATCTCTCTGGGGGCAGTCAGTTGGGATGGACAGGAAGTTACCACGCATGCTCCACCATGCGTTTGCGTGAAGTTGATTGACCATAGGGTGTGAGCAAGAAAACCATCCGCTGCGAGTCATATCAGTTTGCATCACAAGTGCCTTGATATTGACAAGTAATGATCCATCACGGTCTTCATCCCAACCATCTACCTGGACGAAGCGGAATCCATGGAAAGTATACTGAGGCGACCAATCCACAATTTCGGAACCACCAAAGATGATTTGGTCAATACACTTGGCTTGTCGCAGCGGTCGAACACCAAGCTCTCCATTCTCTAGCACTTCTGCGTGTGTAAATGACACTTGACAACCAGAGGGTTTGCAAAAGGAACGCACGCGAAGTCGACCGACCAGGTTCTGACCGAAATCGACAACTGTTGCTCCGGAAGGCGTCTTTTGGACAGAAACTGGAATAAGTTCCTCAGTGATACGGACAGGGGGAGCATCTGGTGCCACCAATTCTGCCGTTGGGAAGTCGATTTCTTGAGCAGCAACCCAACTTGAGAACTGGACAGTTGGGTCAAGTTCGGGGCGGTTCCAAGCTATGTCCTCCTCGCGGGCATCGTAAACCTCGCCGTCGTAGAACTCACTTCGTACAATTGCACTGGGAGTACATATCCATGTACTATCAGTGCACAAAGAAAGTTGATCTTTTCCTGGCCCAAAATTAATCTCAAGCTGGGCCAACGCGGCCAGTCGATCTCCGTAAAGCTGTCTTCGTCCGCCGAGGAAGCCGAGTCGTGTGGCGTACCATCCCTCTGCAACCTCTACGGCAATGACATTGGGACCTCCTGCATTGAGAAGGGACGCAACGTCGAACAGTTGATAATTCAATCGGTGGCGGTAGCTGGTCCATCCGGGCGCAAGACACTGATTTCCCACTGGATGACCGTTGACGAAAGCGCTGTACACACCCAAACTTGTGATATAGAGACGGGCCTTTTCGACGGTACTCGCAGGAGGAACCTCGAATTGTTTTCGGAATCGCACCGGTCGCAGAGGACTTTCAGGCTGTGGTTTAGCGGGGCTAGCAATAGCATGCGATACCCAGTCAGTGCGGTCGAGCAATCCACATTCAATGGTCCGCCAGGGAGACCACAAGGTGGGTTCAGTCTTCTCACTGCTGGCACTGCACCCGTATGCGCGAACGCGGACCTGTGCAATCTCCCTGGATCGTAATGGGCTGCTGGGCCAAGGGACAAGCACCGATGCATCGTCTCTCACATGGTAGATTTCATCTTGTGATCCAGAGCGAACAATGTGCAATTCATATGCTGTCTGCTCCCAGTTGCGGAGACTACTGTCGGAACTTGTGATAAATCGCCATGAGAGACGTGGAGTGGCAGTTCCAATGCCAAACCCCGTCGGATGTTGTTCGACTTTGGGGGCTCCAATCGACAGTTGGCTAGCCATAACAATTGGACAAGGGAAAACACCGTGTTGGTCTCTTGTTTTTTTAATACTGCATATATTCTTCAATTCAGAAAAATCAATGCGTGTTCAAGCTCCCTTGTGAGAGACACTGGCTCGCGAAACATTCTCGCGAAACACCGAAGCAGATGGCTCGGCGTGAACCCCCTCATGCGAACCCCTCAGTTGTCGACAGCACCCCTGTAACCCGTTTCTGGTCTAGTATATAGAACACCCCTCAAAAACCGTGTCTACACGGACCCTTCGACTACTATTCCGACCGTATTTGGTCTAGTGTGTAAACATCCATACCAGCAAGTCCGCGAACTCGGCGAACTCGGATAACCCGAGATTCGGATGTCTTATGACCTTTGCCTACCGTACAAGTGACAGGTCATCGGGGACTTTTATACCGTCATACAAGGTAAAAAATCACGTTGAGACACTTAGTAAGTACCTTGGATCGCGGGCTTATTTGCACAGGAATTTACGTTCTGGAGCAGATACAGATTATGGGGATTCGGATAGCATCTGGTTTTTGAGATGCATAGATAGTAAAAGATAATATCCTCTGTAATTCAACAGAGTATGCTACTGCTTTAATAACACCAAAGGAGAATATCTGAGCACCATTCATTTGTGTCTAGGAAAGGCCTGAGGAATGCGCGCCAAGGGAACAGACCATCCCATACGACACGCAAAGCCCTCGCTAATCACAGAACTTCCATTTAGATCAAGTCCTGGGTATTAATTATGAGTGATATTGTTCAAATCGGAGACCAGCACGTCTTTCGAATCTGTCTTCTGAGAATCTGTCTTTGTAATGCGGGCTGGTGACTTCTGAGTGTATGTGCCTGTGCCACAATTGATCAGGGTTAGCAGTCGGGGAAACGAGGGTGTAGAGACTTCGTGAGACCGGACATTCCTCTACCGAGGTATTCTTGGCTTTTTGAACCTGAACGTATGACTGGCCTTGGTTTGCTACGCGCGGTATGAGTGGCGTCTTTCCCACGCGTTCTGCGAGCCATCGTGACTGGACCGGGATTTCCTTTGTCGGCAAATATTCCTTCATCCTCAGCCAGGGTTCAAGATTTGTCCTATCAAAAGATGTTTTCTTTCATCGGCAGTTCATTTTCCGGAACCCGAGAAATATGCTTCGCATGCCAAGCTCACACTAACCCCGCGTCTCCGCATTTTGATCTATACATGATCAGAAGTATATAAAGGAAAATTTCCCGATGTCGCAAAACTACCTACGGCCTGATATCAATTATTTCCTACTCACTGTTAGCGATTTCCCACCATGGAGGATAACGAGGCCAAGTCCGCTGCGGGCGTGGAGGAAGTGGAGAACAAGCATCCAACTGAGAAGACACTCGATCCAAACGAAATACAAGGCCGCGCGATTCAGCAGCAGGAGCATAACCGTGGATATGCGGAAGCTTTTGGAAGAGACCCTTGGCTTCTTTTCTGGGTTGGTGTTATGCTCTGGACTCTGATAGTCCGTGGTTTTGAGAATCAATCCACCGGCACTGTAATCAGCATTCCACAGTTCAAGGAGAGGTTTGGTGAGCCACTGGGTAATCAATACTTTATCAGTACCAGTTGGCAGTCGGCTCTCAGTGGTGGCGCTAATGCATTCGCTATCATTGGCGCTGTGTCTGGCTCATTCTTGTCCGACCTTGTCGGTATCAAGGCTGTGATTCTTGCCGCATCTGTTACCAACATCGTCGCTGTGGGTATCGAGTTCGGAACTGTCTCTATGGGGATGTTTTTCGGTGGCAAGATGCTCAATTTCGTGGCTATTGGGGCTTTCCAAAATCTCTGTACAGCCTACATTGCCGACATCTCTCCACTTGCGATTCGAGCTACCCTCATCGGATTCTGCAACTTATCCCAGTGCATCGGTCCTTTTGTCTCTGCCATTATGTCTTACTATACTTCTCAGTGGATTGACGATTGGTCTTGGAAAGCCCTTATTTGTGCTCAGTGGGGATTCGCTGGTCTCGCTCTTATAGGACAGCTCTTCATGCCTGAGTCGCCCGTCTACCTAGTCCGAAAGAGCAAGATTTCTGAGGCACGCAAAGTACTCGGCCGCTTGTACTCGGATCCTCATGATGTCGAAGGACATCTAGAGCGTATCAGACTCACGCTCGAGGAGGCCAAAACAAATGGTTCCGAGTCCTTCATCGAATGCTTCCGCGGAAGCAATTTACGCCGAACTTTGATCGCCATCATGGTGTTTGTTTCTGAGCCCATGTCCGGTCTCGGGTTCGTTCAAAACTATGGTGCCCTCATGTACCAGTTTCTGGGCGTCGATGACCGGTCGTCATTCTTGCTTCAAATCGGGGCGCAAATCCTTTCAATGTCAGGCGCTGTTGTTTCTTTCCTGGTCAGTGACTTCTATGGTCGTCGGCCCATGTACCTGATCGGTTGCACTAGTATGGCCATACTTTTGTTCTGTATGGGTATTTCAGGGTCGGTCAACACAGCGGCAGGGATCCGCGCTGCCGTTGGATTTTATACAATGTTTAATTTCTTTTTCAACGCTGGCGTTGGATCTAACGTCTACACCATTGGAGGCGAGGTTCCTACTTCCGCATTGAGGACAAAGACTCTCGCTGTCGCAATGTCAGCCGCTGCTGCGGTCAACACCATGTGGTCGTTTGTCTCACCTTACATTTTCAATCCCGGTTATGGTGACCTGAAGGCTAAAATCGGATTTGTGTTTGGTGGAATTATGATCATCTGGGCTGTAATGGCCTTTTTCTGGGTTCCAGAGACGCGTAGGCGAACTTACGAGGAGCTAGATGAATTATTCATGAATCGCGTTCCCGCTCGTGAGTTCCGGGCATACGTGACAGTCGCAGAACGGCGGGCTGCAGAGGCCTACAACTTGCAAGCCAAAGACCAGGTTTGAACTTAGCGCCAGAATTATATTTCGATCCACAGGGAGCTGAGCTTCGAGAGCTCATCGCGTCCTGACGTGGCCGTGTTAGTCACTTTTTCTACGTCAAGAACAAAAACAGTCTTACCTCTCTCCAAAATGTGCTTTCTTCATGTATAAGCTTGGTTGTTTTACCGTTCCATTAGTATTTAGCCACCTTAAGGAACAGGAAATACGACATCAGTAAGAGCCAATCAATTATAGAAATTAGAGAGCTGTAGGTAAGCGCACGAAGCATGCAAGGGGTTCATGCTCGAAAGACGCAATCACAATCGCAAAATCAATACACATGGCCACAATCTCAAAAAACGAGTCTATGGATAGATGGGTATCAATGGTCTCTAAAACAAGCGCTCATGGAACCAATGATGAGTAACGAAAGGCACGATGAAGCGACCTCAAGCGCGTTGACTGCAGCTCTTCTGAATTCAAAATTCATGGTCCCCGAATGATCGTCAGTATGGGGTATGAAATGACCAAAATAATATATAATAATAATTAACAAGAAGCGAAAGTAGTCTCTTAGGGGTTGTAAATAAGAGGAGCATAGACACCCCCGATCGCTGGCCGAGCGATGAAGGTTGGGTTGGGGTAGCTATGATATGTTAGTTACTAGAGACTTAACCTTGCTTCGGCATGAGGAGCTACTTACTTTCCGCTAACAGTGTCGTACAGATCAGTCAAGGCGAAGTTGGTCGGAGTCTCGTTCACCCAGGTAGCCATTTCCTGGAAAATCATGTCGCGAGTCTCGGTTGAAGAAATAGCCGCGACGAATACTTCCCAGTCACCTGTTTTTGCATTAGTCTTCTGAAGATACGGTCCGATGCAATGGCAAAAATCGCTTACCCTTGGTGAGCGTGTGGCGGGTATCCAGGGGCACACCGTATTTGTTGGCAACCGTCGGGTAGAATGCGCTTTGCATATCGTAAACGGATTGTGGCACCAAACCAAGACCCAGTTGGGCATCGGCAAAAAGATTGTACAGAAGACCTGAGAATACCAATCAGTTAAGTGAATAGAACTTTCTTACGGGAAAACCTACCGTGGCTGCTCAAGTTGCCGTAGCTCAGCGTGGTGTGCGGCGGGTTCGCATCCTTGTTAATGGCCAAATCCTGCCACTTGGTAATGTAGTCGTGGGCAATGCTAGAATAGTTGGCGGCATCCGCGGTGTGGCCAGTCTCGTTTGCAATAACGGACATGGCCTGGATACCGATCATTCCCTTCAGAGCCAAGTTGGTTTGATTCCTAAATGGCGCGGTTAGTTGCTTATTCTGAAACATCATTTCCGTCCAACTCACGCCAAGGAGCCTGCAAAGTCATCGGTAGAGATCTGGTTGGCAGGATACAGTGCATCTTGCACGAGGTATGCAGTCCATTGGTTGAGGATATCATAGTGAGCGCTTAGGTAGTCGACATCCTGGGCCTTCATGGCATATGCCAAAACCAGGATAAGCATGTCTCCACACTCCTCCAGAGGCATCTTCTCATCCTTTCCATCGGAGTGACCCGTCGCATTAGGATAGGCTGAGCCCATATCGTGCATTGAGTAGTCGTTTGGATACTTGCCCGATTCCTGGTTCTCAAACAGTGGCTCCATGACCATCTTCAAATACGCTGGATTGGTCCAAAGCAAGAAGGGGTAAGCAGGGAAAATAACATCAACAGTGTTCATGTTTCCATCAGAAGAGATTTCTTTAAGGAACAAGTAAGTCTGATCCTCAGTGCCGCAGAGCTGTGTAGCACCAAACACTTGACGAGCTGCCAGCGAAGTAAGGACATTGTAGTTGTCACCGGCGTAAGCGATAGAGGCGTCGGAAACCTTGCTATCGAAGTTCTCAGACAAAGATACGGCTTCGCTGTAGTCTCCGTGGAAGAAGGTCAGAGCATCCTCATCAGAAGAAAAATATGACTTCCAGAGAGAGGGAACAGGTCCGTAGTTAGATTTCCCTTCGTACTGGACCGCCTCATCCTGAGTGAGACCAATAGAGAACAGGGTACTCGCAGAAGAGGATCCCACCGAGCCTAGGTCAGATGAGAATCCAAAGACGGGCCAGCTTTCGCTAATAGCACGATATTTGGTGTCGCCACTGTTAGAAAGCTTTCCGTTCTGAGAGAATTGGCCGCGAACTGTGGTGTCTGCACCAGATTGGTAGGTCATGCCATCGGAAGCATCTGTAGCCCAGTACCACGAGCCGAATTCGGTTTGCTGGTTTATTTCCGAGAATGCGAGTTGGGTCTGGCGATACACTCTGTGGTAAGCCACACCATTGGAGGTTCCGTAGTCCCATTGAGCAATAGCATTGCGATCACCAGATACCCATTCTGGAGGAAATGATTAGACTCTTTCAGAGCGGTCATTATGATTAGGGAAGCTCACCGGCAGATATATCAGCGTAAACCTGGACATCGTGGTTACCACCATCGAGAGATGAGACCTCGACATTCAGATAAGAAAATACAAGAGACTGGCGCTTCAAGTCATCGGGTGTGATTGGAGAAAGAAAAGTAATCTTCATCTCCACCGCCCCGGCATTCATAGTAAAAATACTTTTGGTAGCCGTATATTCAAATGCAGTCTGGTTTACCGACATGGTGTTCGGCACTGAGCCCATCCAAGTGTAAGCGGTGTTATCCACGCGGATAATACCAGCCCAGCCAAATACTTGGTTCCTATTCGATAATTAGAGATTCAATTCCATTCCCACGGCGATCAGCGTTGCAATCGCGATCGATCGACGGCCACCCAAACTTACTGCCAGAACGTAGGCCACTCGCTTGCTAGATATCCGCCATTACCACCATCACTGCCACCATCAAGCCACACATTGAGGTAGGGCGATCTCACTGCCAATGGAATTGCGGGTGGCCGAGCAGGTGAGAAGGTGGATTGTGCGCCAACAGAGGCCACAATGGCACCAACAATGGCACCGATCTGATGTAGCTTCATAATTACAATAATTAGTCGGAAGGATTGGACAGGATCGAAATGATCGACCGAGAAGCTTGTCCTTCTATTATTGAATAGGAATAGTCGAATCGAAAGGAGTGAAAAGGAACTAGAGCTGGAAGAACTGAAATCTGCACGAGCAGCTTGAATGACGGAGCACGCGCAGGAAAGATCGGCGCGCTGTTTACTGGAATTCCAGAGACATTTTTATACTTGAAAACCTCAACGCGAAAAGGGGGAAGAAGGTGCTCATAGGCCCGTCTCAGTCCCGCATGCCACAGGTACAGCGGCTCCACGGGCATCAAAAAGCGGGTTTACTCCGATGGCAACGCTAATTATGGAGCAGCCGACCAGCAGGGTAAGGAAAGCTCCGAGCGTGGTAGTCGGCTGATCAGCGTCAGTATCCAAATACATGCGATCTCATGCCGGGGCTCGGCCAAATGGCAAGGCGCTAGCAGGACAAGGCGCGAATAGGGCAAGGGGGGAGATGTGGGACTGGGGGATACATTGCAGTGCAGGGGCTCAAATGCAGATAGAACTGTGGGAATTGAACCCGACTAGGGGAAGAGAATGCACACCTGAAGAGCCTAACTCCGAAAGAGTGGACACGGTCAAGGAGCCGACTCCTGTCTTGGTCACATGGAACAAACAGCGGTCGAAGCGTGGATCGATAGACCACAGCGCCAACGAGTGAGGGACCGCAAAATCAGGGCTTCGGGTGAAACTGCAGGTGATGGGGCACACGGGATGGCGCAGAATAAAGATGCGGAGTAAACGAATGTGGGTGCGCCAGGGCTTGAGGTGTAAAGTTGCAGAGTTCAAGAGTGGTGATGGATGATGCCCTCCTTTGTAGTTTGATATTGGGCAGGTTCGTGCGAGAGGAAGGCGCTTTGGGGGCATGATCCCATCATGCGACTATGCCTGCTCGGCAGTCGGCCTCCTACCTCCTGCATATGCTCGAGGCATGTATAGCATGCTTTGTTATTCTGTTTAGTGATTATTGCTGTTTAGTCACGAAGATCGCGGGGGAAATGGCGATCAGCGCTGGTGGACCCGAGCATCTACGGTTGAATCTATCTCGTGCAAGCAGCTGAGGAACATGAACATGGCAAGGTCAGTCGATCTTTTGGACCTGCAGAAATGCATAGATTCCATAGGCCATGCTCTCGTGGGAGCCTTCAAATCATAGAGACTCCCCTTGCAGGAAAACTGGGTACACCACGTCATCCCTGGACTAAGGAACATCTAGCCTAACAATTACGATAAGTGCAAGTATTGAGTATCAGTACCACGCTGACTCAGGCCTCGTTAGCCCAGGTGTTCTAACGTTGGATATGCAACCAGAAGTGGACGGGTCGCGTGGTCCAAGTATCGGTACATCATGGCCGATCGATCCTACGCGCCCGCGATCCCCCGCGGTTCCACCTGCTGCAGCTCCTTGCGAGACTTTTTGTTTTATGATACGTCAGAGCGCTTTGAAAGCCCATGATTCAGATGATCCGAGTAGCTCCCTGTTCTTCCACCCGTCGGCTTTTATAGTTCATGAACGTAAGAGCGATGTAACATATCGTGGCACGGCGGAGTTGCTGGTCAGGTGCGGAGTATACAAAATCAAGTCAACTTCCGCAAAATCAATCAGGGCTTCTTTTTGAGGTGATGAGACAGTGCATCAGACCCACCTATTTCAAATTTTCTGCGGGAGTGAGCAGACTAGTTTCTTTCCCATCAAAGAGGCAGTCCTGCAGGTCTAAAACTCGCAGGTTCATCCCGAGGTCCGCGTGCCCTAACACACCGCCGCTGTATTAGCCGTAGGACGCTAAACCACTGCTGTAGTATTGCAAGCGGGGTCTACGGAGAAAAAATGAAGCGAAATGAGTCCTAAGCTACATCGCCGGGCCTTCCTCTCTATTATACTCCGTATTACTGTTAAAAAAATAATTATACCTGAAGTACGGGCGCGGTGGGCTGCAGTGCATATCGTGGCGGTCTCCCGTGCCTAAGTTACACACCCCTGCAAGGCCCTTGCGCAAGGCTCATGGCCAGATATGATGAGTGTGGTACGCTAAATGACCCCTGTGTAGAACGTGGCGACATCTCATTAAACCATGTATCCGGTTCAGCCTTAGCACTGCTCAGCCACATGGGGGCTCGGTTGAGTAGCCGGTGTCCTCATGTGCTAGATTGGGAATATGTCCGTAGGTGATACAGACCCAGCATTGTGCATACACCGAGATTCTACCGATGTGTAAACCGTGAATTTGCTGGAAGATCTGCCTCCTCGTTTTATGCCATTCCAGGTTTTCGGGAGGTCTGACATGCATTTAGGCTCTCTTCGTGTGATAACTCAACTACATACGATGTTGTAGGTCATATCCAACCAAACACCACAGAGACAATCCCTTCTTTGGATACCTTGCATCAGAAGAAAATCTCGTAAGTATGATATGACATGATGCTTTGCTCTTCGATCTCTGTCTGTTGCCTACAACAACAATCCTCGTATGGACTCGCCTAGCACTAAGACTGTCTTGAATAATGCATGAAGACTATACAAGTGCATAAAGTTTATATCCCATCGATAAGTCGCTTTCGTCATGTCAATTCTTTCACTTTTTCATTGCGGTAGGCTTAGCATTAATCCAGCCAAAGCCACGGTCACTTCTTCGTAGTCCTTCCTCGCACCGGATGATCAGCGTGCCGTCGAGCTGCTGCAATTGCTGGCTTAGCTCAGAATTCATAATTTATGATCTTACGAGAGAAAAGCAAGCCACCCACCGGGAACCAGGGGATACAGCGGGAATTCCGCGGTCTACGGGTGTCTCGAACGCTTCGACTCCCGGGGTCAGGATCTAGACATATCAATAGACATCTTATCTACGCGGCTGGATATTTATAGTTGACCCACGTGTCTTGCATTCACAATCGATCTCCTGCTCTTGGCCATCGAGCTATTGTTTCAAGTAGAAGACTGACCTGTCCGTCGTGCATGTCTGGATGCTGGCTAACTTCAAATGGTCAAGTCCAGTTTGATCAGAATAGTGCGGTGCTTAAAGATAACTACCAGTGAATCTATGTCCATATTATGTTGCATGTAGTTATGGGCATTTAAGTACTTCGACCTCCGCTGCTGAGAACAAGAAGCCCGTAAACTGGGCCTGATGCAACCAACTGCAGCGAATTCTTCTACGCATGCTAGGATGGATAGTCCATAGCTCAATAATCAGAGACAAGGATATTGTGAAATCGGAAAATTTTTGATTTTGTTTCATTCAGGGGAATCTATGCACAGGCGTGAGGTGAGCCAGGGCATCCGAGACCCTCAACGTCGTCTCATGCAACCCAAGTGCAATCCACCGATTGGGGTGGATAACAACGGCGAAAACCCAGTTTAAATAACACCGAACAACCACGCATACCGAACCCAAAGTCCCATTTTCGTGATTCGCTTAGATGTGGGTGTCGTAGGCGATAGGGGCAACAGTCTCGGGGGCGTTACCCTCGAGGTTGACGAGGTGGCCGGGGCGGGGGCCAACAGCCTGGCGCTTCAAGTGGACGTGGACGCCCTTCTCCTTGGCCTCCTTCTTCTTGAGGGCGTTCTCCTTGACACGGTTGATGAACTCCTCACGGGAGCGGGAGTGCTGGACGTGCTCGATGCGGACGTTGATGCGCTTCTCGATGTAGCGGTTGTCGACCTTCTTGTAGATGATGACACCGACGGAAGACTTGGTGACGTTGTAGACAACACCGGTCTTACCGTGGAAGACCTTGTGGGGCATGCTATATTCATATTCGTCTCAGTATTCATGTTCGTGCTTGGTCGCAAAGCCAGTCTTTGAAGACGGATGTATGTCTGCTATTCACAGAACTGGATTGCATGCGAGATTTGGATTGTACTGACCCCTTCTGGACGGCACCGTTAACCTTCAAGTCGACAATGTCACCAACACTGCAAAAAAATTGTCAGATTTCCATGTTCCACCATTTTATTCAAGATTCGGATTTTCAGGTCGTTCGTACCGGTAGGTCTTCATGTAGGTGGAGAGACGGATCATACCGTGCTCCTTGAAGTTTCGGCTGAAGGCATACTGTTCATCGAGTCAGTACGTTGTCTCTTTCCATGTCTAATCCACCAAATGTTCGAGTTGGCTCCGGGGAGCAGTCGGACCGTATATTCGGATGAAGCGTAGGTAGGGGAAGTAGACGTACCCGAGTGCCGGCGCGCAGACCGTAGGAGTGAGGCATGACGGCGGTGTTGGTGGTTGGTGCTGGTGGTGAGTCGGCCTTCCAAGATGATCCAAGTGAGTCGTGGAGTCGTGATTTCGGTCAGTGTGTCATGTGACCATGCTGTGGACCCTACGCGAGAATTTGCCCTGAAAGGGTTGTGTGCCCTAATGTCTCTTTTTGCCAAGCGACTATGCCCGATCGGGACTAGCCCTCCACACGGCTTAGCGACACACCATCTAGTCTGCTCGACTTCGGAATCTCTTCAGTGCGATCATCGACAACCAGGACACCCAGCAACCATGGCCCCTGCTCCGTGAGTATCCTCATGCTTTATGCAGAGCAACACGATTCTAATACTGTTTGCGCAGCCGTGTCTACTCCAAGACCTACAAGGTCCCCCGTCGTCGTAAGTACCATCTGGCGAAATTTGCAGCACAAGACAAAGGCTAACGTTATCGCAGCTTATGAGTCGGCTCGTCTGTTAGTACTCTCCGGCCAATGATCAGAAGCGTGCTTCTGTTTATGTCGTGTGTTCAATTGCCTAACCGCTATATCCTAGTGACTCGGAACTGAAGGTTGTCGGAGAGTATGGCCTCCGCAACAAGCGTGAGGTCTGGCGTGTCCAGCTTACCCTGTCCAAGATTCGTCGTGCTGCCCGGTACGTGGAGGAAGACTTCGATTTATGAGCCTGTGTGTCCACGGCTCTCACGGCAAACCCGACTAACAATTTTTTTTTCTCTCTTCTAGTGAGCTGCTCACTCTCGACGAGAAGGACCCCAAGCGTCTTTTCGAGGGTAACGCCCTGATTCGCCGTCTTGTCCGTATCGGTGTGCTCGACGAGTCCCGCATGAAGCTCGATTACGTCCTTGCCCTCAAGGTCGAGGACTTCTTGGAGCGCCGTCTCCAGACTTGCGTCTACAAGCTCGGCCTTGCTAAGACCATCCACCACGCTCGTGTCCTCATCAAGCAGCGCCACATCCGCGTCGGCAAGCAGATCGTCAACGTGCCCTCTTTCATGGTCCGCCTGGACTCCCAGAAGCACATCGACTTCTCTCTCACCTCTCCCTTCGGTGGAGGTCGCCCCGGTCGTGCTCAGCGCAAGAAGGCCGCTGCTGCCGCTGGTGGTGGTGACGAGGGTGAAGAGGAGGAGGACGAGGAGTAAATTATCCTCTAAAAAAGAAAAATGGGAGTACGGACGGGTTTCGCTTTGGGCAAATCAATACCCTGGGCCTGATGACTGCAGCATCAAGCTTATTATGTTGTATGATCATGCAAATCAAATGAATAAATACCAGCCAGATGGCTTAAATTCGAGACCCGAATCTATTGCATTTAGTAGTTCAATTGCCCCACTCGAGTGTTCCATATTTACAGAGTAGACCCTAACGCCTTATCCATCATATCGTCGTTATCCGTAATAATCTTCCTACCCCTCTGTCCCCACCATCTCCTTGAGCGTCTCCTCTGCCCCTCTGTACCACCTGCCCATTTCTTCCAGGCCGTCGCTCTCTCCTTGCTGTTTCATACGTTGGGCCTCACGTGCCTGCGCCACTGCTTCTGCCTTGCGTCGCTCGAGCACTGAACATTCTCTCTCAATTGCCTCAGCTTCGCGCGTCTTGCGCGGCAGCGAGTTTTGCACAGCCGCGATCTGGCGATTGAGAGCAGCAAGTTCCGCTTCACGCTCTGACAAAAGTTGGGTGGTTGCGGGAAGGGACAGGTTTTGCGATGAGCGAGGATCTGATGAATCCATTGTCGCGACCTGCTTGGCTTTCAGGCCTGCAATTGTAGATTCGAGGTTCTCAATAGAGTCAGGAAGCGTAGATAGCTGCTCTTCTTGTACTTCGATGTTCTTGTATCCTGCAATCGGTGCCCACTATTAGCTATCTCGATCTATAATGATTGTTGTGAAACTTTGAAAGACTTACGGCTTGCCAAATCACGACCCATTTTCTCCATCTCCTCAATCATGAGTCGGGCCTCTTCCTTTCGCGCTTTCAGCTCCGCCTTGACTTCTGCCAGCTGCCCCTCCAATTCCACATTTTCATTATGCCCCACGACCAAAGGTGGATCGCCAACAATTGCGCGGAGGAATTTCTCCTTTGTCACTTGCTCGAGGTAAGAGAATCGGAGTTTCGAGAACAGTTCCTGTCGGGGCCATAATGTTAGATTGAGCATGCATAGCAAAGCGCATAGCAAAGCGATGTGACTGTATCTCACCTTGTAGTGTGTTAAGTCATCCTCCAGTGCAGCTGGGGTAGGATCGTTCCAATCTGACACCGACACATCCGATCTTCGCTTTGAGGGCGACGGCTTCGAGTCGCTGTTCTCTGAAATGGGCTCTGAAATTCGAATAATGCTTAGTTGGGTTTTGAGGTCGCCTTGCTCCTCTTGAAGCTTTTGGAGAGCGGCGAGCACTTTCGCTGACTCTGTAGCCATTTTCGAGGGAGTCTGAGCTCGAATCTCAAGAACACTGCTGTGAAGACTTGAGAAAATGCTTTTGGCGTCGCAAACGCGGCGTAAACAATGCGGGCTGCTCCTTATCGATAAGGAAGCACGTGAGCCCGGCGGCCCCAGCTTGGTGGGAGGCGCGTTCTTCTTTCTTCTAAGCCCGCGTGATGCGAGCAGTCTTCAATTGTGTACTGTCTCACCATGCCCTAATGCCTGACTGAGCTTCTCCTTGTCAATCAGGTATAGCATCTGTGGAAACCACGATTCGGTCCCTCGGTCCTGGTCGCGAAAATGGACGATGACTATGTGGCTGATGTCCTTGCCAAAGAGGCGCGGGACAACTCCAGGAAGTATGCGACGGAGGGTCTGAGTGCATATGCACCTCGCAAGTATGTTCCATGTCTATCGCATTCAATGCCTAGACCCTGGATCCGTACTAACATCCCACCTAGCAGACCGCCAGGAAATGCCCCGAAGCCAAACACGCGGTTCTTGCGCCACCTGATCAAAGAAACAGACACACACAACACGGCGCTGAAACGCAAAGAGGAGCGAGAAGCGAAAGATCGTATGCGCCAATTAAGAGACCAGTCCACTCGAACTTCAGATTCTGCTTCTCGATCATCTCAGAGAACTGGCCGCGATTCAAGTCATCGCGAATCAGATAGACGGCGCAGAGACGATCATGATGACCGGCATAGGTCGCATAGGAGAAGGCATCGTAGCAGATCTACTTCTACTGACAGAGACCGATCACGGAAACAAGAACGAAGAGACGAGGGGGACAGTCGGTCGAAGCGCGATCACGGGGACCGCACAGAGCGGCGACGAGAAAGCCACAGACATGAACCATCCAGGAGGGATCGGCGAGATAGGAGGCGGTCTTACTCGAGATCTAGAAGTCGTTCACCGCGCGACAGCCGGAGCTCTAGACATCACCGCAGCGAAAAGCGACGATCCCGCTCTCCGTCCGGCACGCACTCCTCGCATACTAGACGTACGCACCACCGATCTCAATGCGATAACGAAAATGATGGTCCCTCTCGGCAAGACCGACTCTCCCCGGTCGAAGCGTCGAATCACCGTGAGCGGAAGGCATCACCCGCCCGGGAATACCGCAAGGAAGAATCGAGTGAGGATTCAGATCCTCTAGAAGACCTGGTCGGCCCTCTGCCTGCGAAGGAGGGCGCGGAAGGACCTATATGCTCCCGTGGACGGGGAGCTTATAGGCCAAACACTAGCAATATAGACTCTCACTTCGCACCGGACTACGATCCCACGCTCGACGTGCAACCTGATCACGACGAAATTTCGAGTCAACTACAATCCCGCCGCCCCGTCGCTGGCCTTATGGCAGAGGAAGATGACTGGGACATGGCTCTGGAGGCATTACGTGTTAGAGCAAATTGGAGGAAAAAGGGAGAAGACAGGCTGCGCGCAGCTGGAATCAACGAATCGGCCATTGATAAGTGGAAGAACGAGCCTGCATTTTCGGGCTTGGATGGCGAACGCAAGCCAGAGGATGTGCGGTGGTCCAAGAAAGGCGAGGGTCGAGAATGGGACCGCGGCAAATATGTGGATGATGAAGGTCACATTGGCGTTCGTGCTGCGTGGTGATTCACACACCTTTCTCTTGGTCTGTTGGGGCAGTGCAAACAAACTCTGTTCCCACGCAATTGCCCATCTCAAATCCTCCACTGGTGCTACTTCAGCCATGAGCTATGCACACATATTTTTATGGAGGGGAGAGCGCCTGGGACGCTGCTAAATACTCGAGGGGGGATGCGGAGATCTCCATGGAGATCTCTGCCTTACGCCCATCACTTTATGATGTATGAAAACGAGCCTTGAAAAGCGCTTATGTTCAAATAATGCCGAGGTCCTAATTACATACCGGACAAATGTCATCCAGAAAGTGAATCTAGTTTCTTCTCCAGCTGTAAGCTCTTTGTCTACTTTGATCACAAACCTTAGACTGTCACGGCTGTTGAATGGATAAAGTAGTGTTCACGGGTCAGTAAAAGAAAGTCCTCTTTCCTATAACAAAATGTGACGAAGGGCAACAAAGAATATTCGTATATTAATGATTACATGTAACGCTCATAAACGATATTAATTCATTTATGAAGAACAATCTTCACTGTCCTTCGAAAAGCCTCTTGGTTAGTTTTGAAGCCGATTGAATACCGAGTGCATCTATATAAGGACGCCGAATCTTCAGGTTTCTCGTGATATTAATCCAATCAACCACCTCTCAATTATAAGTCATCCCCTATACCTATCACGAGCAGACTTTCAATCTTCAACATGGCCTTTATTCTAGAGTGGTTCAACCGCCGCGCGAATCAGCAACTCGATCATCTACATGATTATGATGATAGTGATGATGAAGAGGAGGAAGAAGAAGAGGAAGAGGAAGAGGAAGAAGAAGAGGAAGAAGAAGAGGAAGAAGAAATTCCAAGCACTTTAACCCTACCTATAGATATTGGGGAAATGAACTCCGTCTTAGTAATTCTAGGCTGGCTCACTGACCGAGACATCTATCGTGTTCTCGCGGACGAGCCCTTTCCCGGCGATGACGAAAATTCCATATTCGACGACCTCCTTGGTCATATGAAAAAGTATAAAAATGATCCCTTAGTGAAATCAAAGAACAAGTATGGAATCTCGTCAAAGATCGAGAAAAATATGTTGATCGCCATTGAGAAGACTCGTGGGTTTCATAAAAGATGGCCAGCTAACGAAAGGAAAAAGATCCTGAGAATTATTAGTCTAATGATCCTACACCGACGAGGAAACAGAATTCCCGGTCTCAAATTCCCCAAGCTTTCAGCTGAACTGTTCGATATGTATCACGACATGTTTAATGAACTGTTGAAAATGGACCGCAGTTTTCAAGAATTCAAGAACCAGATGTTCGATCCACCACCCGTGCTAGGGTATATCATCCAAAGGCTCCCTCAGCGGAAAGTCGATGGGGACAGGGGCGAAATTGACGTGTGTCCTATTTGTACCATGGAGCCTGAGAAGGACACCCATATCACTGAGCTACCATGTGGGCACAAGTTTCATGGACCGTGCATCGCGCTATGGCTATGGAAGTTTAATAACTGTCCTTTGTGCCGTGCCCAGATAACTCGCCTGAAAGATGTGTATGATCCTTGAGCCCTTATCCCTAGGTCCCTTTAACCTTTTCAATTTCGAGTCATAATTCATCATTCACGGTTGTAGCACTTTGGAATCTTATCGTCATTTCAGCTCTGCATCATTCTTTACACATTTTCATATTTGAAGGTGCTCGGTGGGGATCACCCATACATGCATTTTTAATATTAGGCGTATTAGATATCAGGGTAGGAACTCTTGTCTACTACCAGGAAAAGATACCGGTCCCCTGATTTTCTGTAACAAAATTTTGAATCCCTAACTGCATTTCAGGAGATAGTCATAGTTTAAGAGATCTATTCACTTCGAGCCTCCGGCTTATCGTTCCCTAATTCGTCTTCTATGGCCCTGTATCGTAATGTGATCATGTTACATCGTCATTTTGGTGCTGCCCACTTTAGGCTGCTTGGAGCGCTTCCCACTGTCAATAAGTAGGAGGCAAATGTTCATAGCTAAGAAGACAGCGAAGCTCTCCATGGCCTAGCTTTAACAGAACCAGTATTGTCCGCGACTTAGGATCTGATGATTTCGGTCCAAAGTAGTTGACTTTGCATTTAGCTTTCTTAGGGTATAGAATCTTCTGTAGCAAGACTGTGCCACGCCTGATAGTAACTGTGGAGTGCAAAGTCGATTCGATGATAGTTATCTTATGTGAGTAGGCAATACAGGCTCATGTACTTTGGCTATCCAAACAACTCATAAGTTTCCTGATTGCTTCTCTTCCATTCGGCTTCAAATCGCGGGAGCCAATGCCGGCCCAGATTCCCTTTGGCTGGGGTGGACTATGTATTTGAGTCCACGTATCTCCCGCAACTTGGAACCACGCATCTCTACCTTGATCAAAAATGAATAGATTGTGATTGTCCGGGTGCAGTTGAGTGAACATAGTAGTAGCCCACGCAGTCCCACCCGGGGGCACATCCGTTTTGATGGTAGTGACTGCATAGCAGCTTTCACTCCAAGCAACCTGGTAGTAATCGCGGCGAAGTAACCGAGAGACCATCGGTTTCCGAGGTGGGTTTTTCCCAAGGGCTTTGGCAGCATTTTTCAATGCAGGTATCCCTAGATTAAGCTGCTCATCATCGAGTCGGATAATTTGGGTTTCGAGCGCTTGGCTTCGATGGTTGCCGAAGCTCCAATGAATAACCTCGTGGCCAAGAGATGCGGCGCAATTTCCCCATTCGAGATCGGCCCCTTCAGCTCCTCCTGATAAGCAGACGTCTTTCATGTTTTGGAGGCACTCCATAGCTCTTTCTTTGTGATCGTTAGTTGTACCGAAGATATCTCTGGTTTTGCGACTGGTCATTTATATCGACCCCGTCCATGTGAGTCATGTCGAAGGCAGCGATGGGCAGGCAGCCTTGCATCGAAGATACTGTGCATCAATTTCCCAGATAGTACCCGATTAATGGTAATAGCCCGCAAAATATGCTAGTAAACAACGCAGAATGAACCAAAAAAACAGCCTTGTGTGAATAATGCTGCATAAAACCCTAAACAGACAGCAGTGGGCGGGGCTTGCAGAGAGGGCCGGCGGCACCACTTTCCCCCGACGGATGAAGTGGTTATTGCAACTTAGTGAGATCTTGCCCCACTTGGGCGGAAAGTTACTCGAATTCCGCATTAAATATTGCTGCCAAACATCGTATGCCAGTCATTTTGCAGGTGCGGGTGCATAAAAACATTGTGGATTTATCGAGTGGCCAAACACCATGCGGCTAGTGAAATCCACACAGCCTGGGGGGGTCGGGAAAGAATAAGCGGGTTGCACGTCGGCGTCAACATTTTCGCGAGGCCGAGACAGGGTCAACCGAATGAGCCGTCACAAAGAACGGGCGATCACAAAGAAAGAGGAGACTGATTTAAATAGCAGACCCATGCCCTGAACCTAGATTTTAGCAACGCAAATTATCAATTCAATACCTCAAGCGCCTCCCTCATCAGTCACAATGGTCTACACTATCGAAGATGGCTTCATCGCACCAGCCAAGGGTGCGATTAATAGCGTGAAATCAGTTCTGCAAAAGGCCCAAGGATGCGCCGACTCCGCAAGCTTCCCCGAGAAGCGCATCATCGCCGACATGAACCCCCTGAGCTTCCAGGTTCATGCCTGCACCCAGCAGATTTTCTGGGCCTTGGGAGCCTTGACCGACGGCGCCATTGTCGGGCCCGACGACGGCTTCCCTAAGCACGATGGTTTCACCTGGGATCAAATTTATGAGCATATTGATCGAGCTCTGAAGGCCCTCGAAGACGCGGATATGCAGTATATGATTGACAATTGCGAGAAAGTGAGGGACGTCAATTTTGGAGGCTACCAGATGTCGTTGCCGGGCGTTAAGGTCTCGCAAATTATGCTAGCCAACATCTTCTTCCATGTCACCACGGCCTATGGTATTCTCCGCAAGGAAGGTGTTGAATTGGGCAAAATGGACTTCCTGGCAAGCTTCCTGCACTAAGTTCGCTTCAGCTGTATATACTCATCCAACGCTAAGGTCGATATTTGCGGCTGGGTTAAGTTAAAACAGCACATCTGAAAAATGAATAAAATTCAAGCTGTTATTGTGTCTGTAGGATTGAATTTGAATTTGAATATCGATCCGGCGCTGGGCTATGGAGAAAAGTAGAGAGGATGTATGATTGTAAAGAGCGAAGGGCCGGTTCCGCGAGTGGCGTCGCTTTGTCAGGTGCGGAATTAAGGGCCTTCAGTGTATAGTGGGGGGTTCCGCCAAGGCACAAGCACTCCGGCTTTCCACCTATTTTGATTGATCAGGATTGCTAAGTCCAGGGCACTGATCGATAACTTTATTACAACATCGGTCGGGTTCCTGTTGCCGAACGCCACAATTCGATTATTTTGGTCTACGAGTATATAAGCCGCACGAGTGACCTCCGCTTTCCCCGTCACTCCATAGCACGTCATCTGCACCACCTTCAACCATGACAGACCAATTTGCATTCGAATATCCTTCTCCCTTAGAGGGTTATGAGGGTTTAGAGCCACTCACCGAGTATGTTATCACGGAAATTTCCAACCAGCACAATCTTGGGATTGCATAGCTGATCTTGACCAGAGAGCGGACGGAAGATGGGAAGTCCCTAGCAAATCCACAGACCGGTGTCCTGAGCAAGGCATACGAAGAGTTTCCTGATCCCCTTGCAAAAGATCGCCGGGGAGGCTTCGATGTTCACATCTACCATTATCAGGTGAGAAGCAGACTATAGCTCATCGTGAGCAACGAATCCTCTGATCGCATCGAACTGACCTATGCAGACCAACCCGGATCAAGTAGAATTTGCGAAGGCGCTTCATGAGCGTATTCGACGCGAGTGTAAGTAGCATACTCTGCCAGGGATTTGAACAAGGCTCGATCCTGTGCGCCGTCGCCCGATTTCTGTCCCTTATCGTCACGCCTCGAGTCATAATACTGACTTTGCTAGTCCCCGAGCTGCGCATCTATAGATTCTTCGATCGTCCTGTTGGTCCACACCCGGTCGCTATGTTCGAAGTAAACATCTTTACTCCAGCGCAGTTCGGTGCGTTTATCCCTTGGCTTGTCATCAACCGAGGGCCACTCAGCGCGCTGGTTCATCCGAATACTATTGAATCCGAGGAGAAGCGTAACCATACCCAGCGGGCGACATGGCTGGGAGACAGAATCCCTCTAGACCTACGTATATTTAAATAGATGGTTCAATAGCGCTAAATAATGATATCGGTCGCTTCGCAATAATAGAAGGCATATTTGGTTTTAGCGATGTACCAAGTCGAAGTCTTCAGCGTGGCACCAGATGGATTTCGTGATGAGCGTAACAATGCCTTGCAGTCTGCTGGTTCTTAAATTGGGTAGTAGCACGGTAAATATGAGGCTAATCTCATAAAAGACGCGCTTTCTCCGGTATTTTTAGCAGAGTTAAATAGATACATCCATTCTGCATAGACTTGTGTCTACATCGAGTTTATGAGCGCAACATACGGAAGACTCTCTCCTGGGCCATAAAACCAAGCAAGTGGTTTCTATCATAGTTGGCCGGTTGGATTAGTTGGTTATATCATGTCGTTAACACCGACAAGGTCCTCGGATCGAGCCCGGGACTGGTCACTTTCTTTTTTTTCTTTTTTTCATCGTCCCGACCGATTATTGTTCTCGTAACACAGAGTCCCTCGTTTTTTTCGCAAATCTCTGCTCAGAGATTAAAGAAAGGGTTTTAAGGGAATCACTGATAGCGTGTTGGAAACATAAATCGACTCGATCGGAGATAAGACAAGATAAGCTGACTAACGGGACTTTAACATCACGAGGTGGAGGTCCGCCGCAGATAAGGGAAATGATCCCCATCTTGCTCCTCCAGATCTGAATTTGTTAAGAACAGGCATAAAATGACAGGACGGGCTCACTTAGACAAGACCGGAAATTTTGATGCTACCATAATATCGTATGTGAAGCAAACGAGCCATGTCATCCGCTAGTCTTCAGGGCCGCTTACATCCTTTAAAGATGCGATAGGTGCCGACGTCGAAAGGTGAAAATCCTTTGAATTGAATGTATCCTTCTTTTTGACTGAGTATCTATGGCCAGATTAAATGTGATCGACAAAATCCCTGCTCTAAATGCCGAAACGCTGGTGTCGCCTGCTTCACTGGGGCGGGGGAAAAGAAGCGGTGCGTTTCCCCAACACTTCATTACTGTGACTACGTCTGATTTCAGAAGACCTGTTCGAAAAAGTCATGTACAGGCTCTAGAGGCTGAAATAGCTGCTCTCAAACGCTTCATTAGAAAGCTGCGAGACAGTAATACGCAGGAAAGAGATAAGATGCTCATGACCTTTGAGCCGTCATCCCAAACTGTGCCCGCAGGACAGCAATCACCATTACAAGGCCATGATAATCTTCAAAAGAATTCAGTCGTTGCCAGAATACGGAACTGTCAACTCAAAAAGCGACAGGATGGATGTGCAGCTCAGTTCTACGGTAGCACAAGTCTTCTTCAAATGCCAGAAGGGATATTTGCACCATTATTAAGTCATAATCCATCGCCATCCCAAAGCCTAGAGCCTACATACGATATGTGTGGCCCAGTTGAATTTCAATACTCTCCGCAGCACCCTATCACACAGGAGTTGATGGCCGCTTTTTTCACCGAACAATACCAACAGAATATGTGCGTGTATCGAGAATTCTTTCTCGAGGACTATCGGTCAGGAGATGGTCGATTCTACTCAGAAGCTTTACTCTACTCGATATGCTCTATGGGAGCGCTTGTAACGGCCAACCCAGATCGCAAAAAATTATCAGACCTTTTTTCTCGCAAAGCTCAGTCGCTCATTTTTTCGTCACTAGGTGACCCTTCTTTGCCAACCTTACAATCGCTTACAATCCTTTCTCAGGTAGAGATTGGATGTGGCCGGAGCTCCAGGGGCTGGCTCTTGTCAGGCATGACTTCCAGACTTGCGCATGAAATGGGTCTTCATCTTGATCCAAAGAATTGGGATAGTCTCAAAGAGTCATCGACTGACCAGGAAATTCTGAGGCGTGTCTACTGGGCAATATTCATCGTTGACACTCAGTTGAGCCTTTTCTTTGGAAGGCCACCCTCACTATTCCCCCACAAGTCAGACGTCCATAAAACTATTCGCTTGCCCTATTCTCCAGAGTGGGTAGCAATGTTGCTCAATTCTGACAAAAAGGATGGCGCTTTAGATACTGTCGAGGATGGTGCGGCCTTTGTTGGGGCATTCATTCATCGGGTTGAACTGTATAAGATTATGCACGTTATGATTACGGAAGTCTTTGAGAATCATCATGAGAATACTCAGGACGAAACGCTAGATCATAAGACGCAGCACCTTCATGCGTCACTGATAAAATGGTCAGCAGATCTTCCAGGGAAGCTTCATTGGAATAAATGGACTGTGGGAGATGTACCGGCTAGTGTTCTTCACTTACAGTGAGTTTAAAAATGCCCTTCGTTTCCCGAATGCCAATAATTGACATAACTCAAGTATGCTATACCATTCATGCCTGATCGTCCTTCATCGAGTTCCTCACTCGTTTCTTGAACCAAATTGCGAATCAGCGAGCTCGGATGTTCAAGTCTGCTATGAGTCACTGGAGGCTATACTCAAACTTGTCAGAACGTTTGGTCGATTGTACTCCTTTCGTACTCTTCCCCTCGACATTGTTTATATTCTGTCTGTCTCTATCGGAGTCATATTTTCCAAGTCCGCCTTGGAAAGGACATCGCTACAAGATCCGACCTTGAAGGTTCCTCTCGATACCCTACTTGAAGCCTTAAGCTCGATAAGAGAGACATGGTCCTGTGCAGAGGATTTGAGAACATGCATCCTCGATAATTTACAGAGAAATGACGCGAATGAGTCATTCTACGCTCCAGGTGATGATAATTTTTATATGCCTGACCTGCAGAGCTGTGAATGGTTTGCTGCTTTGGAGGATCCTAACCTTGGAACGATGGGGCTTTTTGCTAGGGACCTTGGCTTGCAACACGATTGAGGATCTTTTTGTTCTGTTAAACTTTCATTATAAACATACGAGCAATGAATTTAAGCTAGTGTTTTGACCTTTAGCTCATTAGTCGCACCGTCTTCCTCTGCTGAAACTCTTCAATAGCGGCTTCTCCCAAGTCTCTCCCATCGCCGCTTTCTTTGACACCCCCAAACGGAAGCTGATGTGATATTTTGTTGTAGCAGTTTACCCAAATAGAACCAGCTTCAATTCCTCGGACCAGGTAAAGAGCTTCACTAAGCTTCTCTGTGAAAACACCTGCTGCCAGCCCATAGTTCGTGTCGTTCGCTAAGCTAAGAGCCTCTTCTGTCGTCTTGAATGGAGCGACGATTGCAACAGGTCCGAACACCTCTTCCTTGACAATTGACATTGCTTGGGTAACATCTCGGAAAATGGTTGGCTCGATGAACCACCCAGACGGACTCCGGCCTCCCGTTGCACAAACAGCTCCTTCGCTCTTCGCTTTTTCAATCATTCTCATGATAGATTTAAATTGTACTTCGCTTATCTGAGGTCCCAGAAAGACGTTCTCATCTTCGTATGGACAGCCGACCAAATTCTGGCGAGCACGAGCAACAAATTTCTCGATGAATCGTTCCCAGACTGCATCTTGGACGTAAATCCGGCTTCCAGCGCAGCAATTTTGCCTATTAGATAATTCATTGTCAGTGATGTGCTATAAAGAGGAACTGTAAAACAATCAACCAACCCCATGTTATAGAAGATCCCACCATTAACCCACTCGATGACTTTGTCTAGATCTGCACTTTCGAAGACAATAATCGGCGACTTGCCACCCAGCTCGAGGGAAACCTTCTTCAGGTTTGTCTGCGCAGATGTTGCTAGGATACTTCTGCCTACTTTTGTACTTCCCGTGAAAGATATCTTTCTGACGTCTGGATGAGAAGTCAGAGCAGATCCGGCTTCATTCCCATACCCCGTCACAATATTGACAACCCCGGGCGGGAATCCAGCCTCGACGACGAGCTTCCCTAAATACAAAGCAGATAAAGGTGTAAGCTCAGCGGGCTTCAAAACCACTGTATTTCCGGTGGCAAGGGCAGGTCCTATCTTCCAAGCCGCTATAAGCAGAGGAAAGTTCCACTTTATGGATAAGTAAACTTCAAGTACTCCTAAAATTCGTAGATCTCCGATAAAGCTTACGGGAACAATCAACCCACAAACTCCATAGGGCTCTCGTAGAATCATGTTCAGGCTATCGCTATCAGTAGTGATCGTCTCGCCGCTCAATTTATCTGCCCTATGGTAATTGTTAATTAATTAAAGATTGAAATTTCAGCTTGAAAACTCGAGGATGCTCTTACCAGCCCGCAAAATATCGCAAGCAATCCGCAGCGGCTTCCACATCGGCAGGTTTTGCAATTTTTACCGGTTTGCCTCCGTCGATGGACTAATATCGTCAGACTTGAGTACCAAACTGAAATATTGAATATTCACTCACCTCTATCCAAGCAACTAGTTCTGCGTCTCGCTTCAATAGGTCTGAGAGCTTGCTGAGGAGTTCCATCTTCCGTTGTGCGGGAAGCTTGACCCATTGAGGAAGTGCTTCTCTGGCTGCACATACTGCGTCGTGTACATCCTCATGCGATCCTCTGGCAACAGAACATATTGGCATTTGTGAAAGTGGATTTATAGTGTCAAATGATGCTTTACTCTGAGATTGCACAAATTTGCCGTTGATGAACAGGCCTGTTGGCTGCGAGTATGAATCACCATTAGGCAGAAGAACTTTAGTTTCAGTCATGGTGTCCTGACTCTGGCTTGGAATCGGTTGAATGAATATGGAGAAAAAATTTCAATAAGAATTGAATGAATGTCATATTTACATTGATATATGACGTCTTGACTGTCTAATTATGCCGCTACCGATTTTAATCTAATCTCAATCCTGAGACGGACATCCACTGCCGTCTAACGGGTATGGCCATATCAATGCCGAGGCACAAGCTCTTGAAAGTGTCAATGAATTGGAGCAGTCCTCTGGCGATGAACTTTTTGATAGTAAGTTAGATACTGCTATGTCAGCTTTACTGAGACTTTCCTGTATATAGCGTTTATCAAGCTTTGTTTCCAGTCTTTTTGTGCCAATTTGTGATTTCTATTTTGGCGATGTACTTTTAAATAGTGTACGCTTTATTGAGTATGTCATATGTACAAGGAATTCCTCTGGTCTTGGTGTTTTCTTAGGCTTATGGTTGCATGCATCATACTGTTTTGCTATATACTATGAAAAGTTTTCTCCAATAAATTGCCACCAAATCCTGGAGCCTTTTATTCCATCGGAGATACTTTATAGTATGTATTCGAAGTCTATATGCCCCTCTCCGGTTGTCTCTGTTCGGTCATCATCCCTAGTTCCTTGCTTTATGGCGTCCTTCTGTCTATTTCTCCAGGCAAGATAGATTATTTCTGCACCAATTAATGCCATGCTTAGGATGGTAGCTCCGAGTGAACACCAGTGACCCAATCGGTAAGGTGCCGACCGGTAGACTTGCGGGGCTACTATGCCAGCCAAGTTACCAACTGATTGCTGAATCCCAATCGCAGTAGCTCGTCGGTATTGAGGGGCCATGTTGTTGCTTATCCCTAATTCAGAGACATTAGCAACAATATCACCAGGGGTCGTGCAAATGAACTTACAAATTTCGTTAAGCCCTGGGCCGCAATAAAGTGGTATAGCAATCATATAGCATGCAAAGTATTTGACTCCACTGCTTTTGACAGTAAGGAGAAGAATATACCCAATTAGGGCAAAAACGTCCAATGATAGTAGGAGCTTTTTCATGTCAGTACAAATGTGCTATGATCAGGGGTCGGAGTCTTACGGTGCCTCGTAATCTCCATTTATCTCCAAGCATAGCAGAGGACTATTAATGTTAGCATCCATTATCATCAAATCGAATGGCTTTTCACTTACGAAGAAAGTAATTCCACCAAGAAGATACACTGGTATGCTCAGATATTGTGCTTGGATGGATGTAAAATTGAGATCAAGCTGCAATATCGAGGGAAGGAAGGTAGTGAACCCGTACATAATGATGTCTTGGAAAAATTGGATTAAGGCTCTAGGTATGATTAGTGTCTCGCTTACATGGCAGCACAATCGTAACATACGACATATAGACCTTAGGGTCTTGGAGAGCCCGAAATACTTCACGCCATTCAAAGGCTTCGCGTCCCAGATACTCAGCCCTTTGTGCCTCTCGAATCTCCATTGCAGTCCTTTCAGCATCTGTCCAGAAAGACGCTCTCGTTGGGTCGTCAATAAGTCCAAAAAATACCCAAAGACCAGCTAGGGTCGAAATAGATCCTTCAATGACGTATAGCCAGCTAGTGTAAATGTAAGTCCAAGGCTGGTTTCATTCACTGATCTCGGTATGTCCTCACCTCCAAGAATCAATGCCGTGATAAGGGGCAATGTAAGTGATCCCGGTTGCGATAAGTCCGCCAAACATACCCGAAAGAGCAATGGAGGTAAATAGATACGCAAGTCGACGGCCCTAAGAGAAGGATGTCAGATGGTGCTAGCCACAGCACAGAAACGGAACATACCTGCTCTTCTCGTTTGTATACTTGGCTTATGTAGAGAATTAAACATGGGAAGAACCCAGCTTCAAAAAGACCGAGGAGGACTCTCAGTGCACACAAAGCCCCATAGGTTCTCACAAATGCAGTTCCTATGGTGACCAAAGACCACGAGGCTACCATGAAAGCAATTGCACGACGAGGGCGAAATTTCTTCATGGCCAGAACAAGAGGTACTTCAAAGGCAACGTACGTTGCGAAGAACACGCTGACTGCAGTGCTATACTCAGCGCCAGACAGATGGAGCTGTTCTTTGAGCCCGGCAACAGCAGCATTGCTGATGTTGCTTCGGTCCAGGTAGGCAACGAAATAGAGAACTGCAAACATTGGTGCCAATCGAATGTCTAGCTTGTGAACAACCCGTTTCTCAAGACCAGGGTCAATGGCATCCTCGACGCTAGCAGCCTCATAATCGAGCTTGCCGCAGCTCGTCGGCGTCTCTAGCTCTGCTTTCTTCAACGCCATATGGGATGAACTTTTCGGAATGGGCACTTCGGAAATCTGAAGATTTCAAAGTTTCATATTACTCGTGCTCTTGGACAATAACTCATATTAATCATGGTCGGGTCGAAGGTAAAGACCTCCTCCTTCGTGGTGGAGGCCGATAAGCCTGATAAGCCTCAGGATAAGCACGAGATAACCGACAACGACGGAGGCGGAAGTCCGTCAGTGGGCCTAGCCGGGCCTGCTCGTTCGGCATGTAGGATAGAGTTTAGCGTACTTCGTTCTGACAGGAAGTGAAATTCAATGGCATTTAAATATCACGGTGGTCGCTTGAAACGAGGTAGTCGCCAATTTTCCGCTTTGTCGGATCTTCTCATAAAAAGCAGCTTCTTGCCATTTAGTCGCCCGCAAAGTTAATTCATTACAATCAAGAACACTGTCAAGATGCCCGATCTCAATACAGTGGGATACATTGGCCTCGGGCTCGCAGGCGGGCCTTTGGCCGAGAACATTGCTCAAGTCGGCTATAAACTGATCGTGCGGGATGCGGATGAAAATCGCCAAAAGATTTTTGTTGAGAAAAACAAGAAGTATGAAGTACAAGAGGCTATCCAAGGTCCAGATGGATTCAAGGATGTTGATCTTCTTATCACCATGGTTCCTAATGGACATGTTGTTCGGGATATTCTCCTTGGACCCGAGGGCATTGCGCCTCATCTGAAGAAAGGTAAGGTCTTGACGGCCCTGGAATCGCCTATAACTAACCAGCAAATTTGACAGGCTGTGTCATTGTCGATACTTCTTCGTCTGATCCATTTGGTACCCGTGAACTCGGGGCTGATTTGGAGAAATATGGATTGCGCCTTATCGATTCGCCGGTGACTCAAGTGCGTATGCACGGTATCAATGATGGAGAAGCTACATTCATGCTTGGTGGCGAGCCAGCCGATATTGAATTCGCCATGCCAGTTCTCAAGACAATGTCTCGATGGCGATTCATCATGGGCCCTTTGGGGTGCGGCCACGTTATGAAAACTTTCAACAACTACATCACAGCTGCGGGTATTGCTGCGCTGAATGATGCCTTTATTGTCGGTCAGAAAATGGGTCTTGATCCAGCAATGATCACGGATGTGCTTAATGTAGGTACTGGAAGAAATTACGGTACTTCACATTCCATTCGGGCGGAGGGCCTGACTCGGACATACTCCAGTGGCTATGGGCTTGCATTACTTGTGAAAGATCTCGGAATCAATCGGGATCTTTGTAGAAAGATGGGAATTGATACTCAACTTGCTGATCACATGCATCATCTCTTCAATGAGGCATTAGAGGAACCAAATGTGGAACATTCAGCTGACTATACGGAGTGTTTGAAATTGTGGGAAAGGAAAGCTGGTATCCAATTGCCAGAGTACACTGATTTGAAAGAATGCGATGAGCTCAGAAACTGAACGGTGCTCATCCAGCTTTGACAAAGTTCGAAAACAGAAAGAATGACAGCTATTGGAAGTATCATTTATAAGACATTCAATTCTATTCCAAAAAAGAAAAATCCGACATGCCGTAAACCTTCTGCGTTATATGATAGTACCCATATACATGTGACGGATCGCGTAGACAGATATACAATTGGTGGTTAGCACTCCCCGTATCTTCTGGTGCTAGTCCCAAAGGGGAATCGGAATCCCCTTATATACTCTGTATGTACTCTGTATATGAGTAGAGTCATATGGTAACCATATCTTATTGTTAGGCCCCAAGACCACTACGAGCCGCTGGAAGCCTCAGGCTCTGACAACGTACTACGGGTATAACGATAGTGTGATGTGCAGAAAAGCTGGAACAGTTGGAAACTGTATACTTGTAAGTTGTGAATACTAAAGCTGAGAAAAGAAGCAAAGAAAGCGAAGCTATCTGATAGAGCGGAGGATAAGGTATGGCTATTATATAACTCTACTTATATGTAGAGTATATATAGAGTATATGAATATATAAAGGGATTCCAGTTTCCCTTTGGGACTAGTACCTGAATATACAGGGAGCACTAGCCACCAACTGTGCATCTGTCTACGCGATCCGTCATACTTAGTAGCAACTAGAATTTGGTAAAGAGAACGAAGACAACTGTCTGGATTCTGTGGAAAGCCTAAATGCGAGAGATAAGGATCGAATTTTTGAAGGAGGTTTGAAGAATTGCCATCATGGAGAAGGTTTGGAAATTATTGGGTCCATGAGGCTACACTAGTTCAAAAAATGGTTCGCTTTAGCCATAAAGCACCAATTGAAATCAGCCATATAGACTATCTACAATGCCAGTCTTGTACATTCGACCACAGGGTGAGGAGAACAGGGCTTCCCGTCCGCTCAGCCGTACTTAAGCCTCATACTAAACGCGGCCAATTTTGAAAGAGCCCCAGATCTTCAAGCAGCACTGCAATTTGCTTTAGGGTGAGTGCGGGTGATATGGGTGAGAATCCGGTAATTTGGGGTGAAGGTGGGTGAGAAGAGGGTGAGATCGGAGTGAGGATACCCACCACAACACCCCCTTCCCACCCTTTGCATTGATAAATAACCTCTAGGGCTACCTTTCCGGTTTGCCATTCAATTTTTTTTCCAACTCACTACCTGGAAGACATGTTACCAGAAGCCATACGAAGGAAACTCAATGAGAGGAATGCACGTGCTATATCACGTGGTTTTACTCGCGAATACCAGAACGAGCGGGAACAGGCCGATAATACTATTTGTTACAAGAAGCTTGCCCCTGCCACGCTCCAGAGTTATGAGAACACCGCATTGAATTGGTCATTGTAGGTTCTATTTGACTTACCTATCTTGCAATTTGATTCAACTTTACTGAGGCCCAATAGATGGAGACTTTCTCGAAATGAAGCGGCGAACGCCAACTTTTCGAAAGAGGAACCCGATCCCTCCCCGCAGCTTTTGAAATCCTTTGCAGAGGACTACATTGCTACCAGAAAAGATCTGCCGTCGCAAAAATCCGCTTGTCTTAACTTTACGAACTTTACCTCAAGATGGGAGCGGGAAACATCACGCTCCTTGCCAGCTACACTAAAGAGTGATGTTTTAAATGTAAGACAGCGAGGGTGAATCCGAGTTTCGAATACACTGACCTTTCTCAGTATATTAGACAGGATCTGACTCTAAAATATGGGCTTAAAACAAAGCCTCGTGAACGGTTCATGGTTACAGCCAAAGATATCGAATATCTTCTACGCGGCCTTTTTGGGGATGATTGGCATGATTATAGACATGAACGAGTTCGTGTTCAGACAGGAAGTGCTCTCGCATTGTTTGCAGGGTCGGGCGCCAGAGCGGGCACAGTTGTGGAGTCGAGTTCCTACCGAAATTCCAATGAGTGTCTTTATTACAGAGTTCGTCCTTATTGTTCACCCCTCTTCTCCCCCATTCATTTGATTTTTCATATAATAGATAAAATTCAATCTAACGTGAAACGGACAGCACTTGACATTCAACATAAAATGGAGCTCTGAAAAAGGCCATTTAAAGCGATGGGTTACGATTGATCCCGAATTTCTCAAAGGTTGGCGCCATCGAGAAGATAGATACCTGTAAGACTGTATACATACTATCTTGAGGATATCTCATTGATGTTTACCTTACAGGCCTAAGAACTGGTTTAGAGAAAATCCGATCCTTGCACTCAATTTTGTTTTTTGGGTTATAGTTCATGGTATAGCCGACGGTGCCTTTAAGGGTCTGAACACAGTGGCAGATGTTCTGGCTGTTAGACCTCCAAGAGGAAGAGAATCCTACACTATTGAATGGAACGAGGATAAAAAAGAGTTTCCATTCTTCCGAATGGTAACTCCAGAAGGTCCGTCCCATAAGAAAGCATTGACCTTTTCATCCTTGCGACATAACTTTGCGAGCCTAGCCCAGCGAGAGCGATTCAAAGATCAGTTGCGGGTCCACGGCATTCGTGCAAATGTTGCGAACTCAATTGATCGTGAGTAGCAGCCAGGGATTAGTAGGAACCATTACTTACTCCATTCAGCCAAGGCATCGGAGGCCACACGTGGCCAAGCCCTCGACCATCAAAATCACAATACTTACCTAAAATACCAATCTGTGCTCAAATCCTTGGATATCCAGGCACTTGTCTTTGATTTAGAGCCGGACTATGAATGTCGAAATATGGAGCAAAGTATGGCTCATCATCGGGACGCAAATGCGCCATTGAAGCTTAACGCAGCTTCTCTCTCCGCTTTCCAAAACAAAAAAGAGACGATGGAGATTAACAAAAGAATTTCCGACCTGACATCTATTATCTCTAAAGACCCACAGGCTCATCAAAGCCTGGTCATGGAGCGAACAAAACTTTATAGCAGAAAAGCTAAAAGCTTACTCGCGTGGCGAAAAGGGTTTATACAAGAATGGTGGGAATCCGCTTATAACGAGTACATTTCTGGAAATGAGTTCGCCGAACAAGACAGGACTTGTTTGTTTGATATTTTCAAGAAGTATCTTCCGGCACGTGCGCGTCTGAGAGATTCACTGTTCACAAAGACGACGTTGGATAGCTCTGATGGCCAACGGTGCTTAGAGGACATGGTTTCGCTTTGCACCTCTACGGAACGCGTAGCTTACTACCCAGGACTAGAACCCGTGGATGATAAATGTCCAATGTGCTCTAAACTCATGCTAAGGTAAGAAATTTCCTTAATTTGGTACTTTTGAGCTAATCATTGTAGTATGAGAATGCAAGGGCGAGCAAAACACATCCTGCAGTGTAAGAGGCAAAGACTCGGTGGTCCGCAATACCAACAACGTTACAAAAATGAGAAACGCGCACACCGGCGCGTACAAAGGAATTTTGTCCAATTCTGCTACCTCTGCGCGGAACTTCTATGTGATGAAGAAGAGTGGATAGACCATTGCCAAAGGCACCTCAGCAATCTACAACCTCGATGTGGTATTCTTACGTTCCGTTACACCCTTGTTGCCCCTGGATTTTGCCCATTTTGCTTGGGCGACGAGGAGAAAAAGCCAGACGAAAGATTTCAACAATGGCTGGCGAAGAAAACTCTTCTCAACCACATCGACAATCATTTAGATGCGTTGAAAGGCTCCACATTATTAATCTGCCCACACCCATATTGCCAGACGAAAGATTACGGGTGCCTGTCAGACCTGCGCCGACACTTCTTCGATGCACATTCTATCGAAGAGCCCCGTTCCAATTGTGTAGGTCGAAAGAGGAAATTGGAGTTGGAGCCCGAGCTGCCATCTGGTATTTCAGATTCCGAACATAACTTTGTTCCCGAGTTCGAATTCATGTCTGCAATGGAAGAGAACCACGAGGAGACGAGTTTTGCAGGAGAGGAAGCATCGATATTTGAGATGGAGGGGCTTATGGAACAATTCACATATTTTCGCAAGTCAAAACAGAATGATGGCGAGATATCAGCACGGGAAGAATATGATATTTGTCTGTGAGAAGACAAGCTGCCATGGAACTGATATTACTCACGTGCTTCAAGTTTACGTGGGGTGTATATGATCAAGGATTGTGGTCGGGGCTCAAGTTTGTGAACGGCAATAATGTTCTAATGTTCCGGAATATGTCATAGCTGGCGAATAATGAATTTCAAGTCGAAGAGGCAAAAGAAACCAACCAACCAAACCGTCTGGGGCCAAAAACTAGGCCGTCAACGCCGCGATATAGATGGCTTACCGTAGCCAAATCGAAGGGTGGACTCGGAAACCCTTCGCAGAAAGCAATAATCGTAGGATCGCAACGGTACAATAAATGAAGATAGCAAAACCGGCAAACCACCGTCCGAACCGAAAAAAAAGAACCAAATCGAGGGTAGTAAGATGGTTGATTATCTTCTAGCTCGCCTGACCGATGCTATCTAGACCTCCGTAAATATTCGCATTCCGTAAACGGAATAACCGAGATTCCGGGGCGGAACACTACACTAGTGGCCTCAGGCACCTAGGGGAAAGATGGAGGGTGGACGTGGAAAGAAAATGAAGCTCAATAAAAATCGATAGGGAGCTATCCGTGAAGGGAGAGGCAGGAAGGCAGTATACAATGGTAAACTGTGATATTGGCGATGGTGAGGATCTATCTAGATGGTAAGCTGGAAGATATATGGAGAGGTCATGTGACCCCCTCACACTCTCTGGAGCTATCGGACTATGGAAGAAGGAAAGAAGAGAAGAGCGTCTGGAAGCTACCATACTTGGGGATGGCTGGAGATCTCCATAGAGAGCCCCGTCTTACACTCATCGTATATCTTAATATGAGATATCTTTTCCTACAATCTGGATTGATGCACATTTCCATAAATCAGTGATTCCTGTCTATCTATCACTGTCATCACAATATAGAAATCTTCAGTTGATTTCCAGATATTTGCATCTCTTTTGACGCTTACAGAAAGTCCAACAGAACACTGGTAGAATGTACATAAAGTTGACAAGTCATCCGCTGTTACAGTTCCTCCTCGCTTGAATCTGGGGCTTCGTCTGGTCCTTGTTTTCGGATCTCATTATGGCTCTGCACCCGTTTGGATGGGCCCCGGTCCCTTTCGTCCGAATCATACCCGGCATCAGTTTTGAGATATTGTAACTTTTTTCGTTTTCCATTTCGAACATCAAAGCTCTTGATCACATCTTTTAGCTGTTCAAGAGACATTGCATCTGAAGGAATGTTGGGATTGCCCGCATAATCCCTCCTCTGTACAAAAAGAAGTTTCTGCACGGTAGCGTGGTGGAAAGTCTGATTTAGATCAGGACTTGTAAGACCCCACTGATTGTGCAGTATTAAAAAGCGATGATCAACAGACAAGAATCTGATTCGGGACCTTATCTCATTCGTATCATGCTCCAGGAATTTGAAGTATGTTCGTGACTCAAACAGATACAAAACAACTAGAGACTTGCGCTCCGTTTCGTACCATTCTGTCAGCATTTGCTGGGAACTCCGGCGATGTGTGATACTATTTTCTGAACGTAATCGTCCGTTATTAGCCACATCTTCGAAGCCTGGGGCAATTGGAATTAAATCATCTGAATATCCGCAGTTAGTACAAGATTTATTGAAACTTGACTATCCATACCTTGCATTTCCGAGTCTTCACCAGGCTGTCGAGACTGATCACTTGCGTCAAAGTGACTAAGGCGCTGATTTTGCAGACATGGATCTCCAGAATTCTCATATGTAGGAAAATAAGGATCCAAAGTCTGGGTCTCTTGGTTGTCATTTTGAACTGTCTCTTCAGCATGTGGTTGGAGCTGTGGATCATCATCCATTGGAGGTGGACTTCTAGTTGATATTTGAATTTCTTGCTCAATCGGCATTGAGTCACTCGCTGGGTCAACTGATTTGTTGGAGAGGCTTGGCATGCTGCTTATCCATTTCTCAATATGATTCCCAAAGAAGGCTTTGAGTATGTCATTGGTTACACCCAGACATGTTGGGTATCTTTTAACAGACTCTGTCTGTTGGAACATCGGTCCTATGAACATAAAGGTACGTTGAGTGTAGTATTGATGAGACTCCGGGCTATTGTATCGGTTCTTTGCGTTCTGGCTTGGGTCATCTGTAGTATGCTGAAAATTCTGATCTCCAATCGCTCGAGGGGTCTGTTTACGTAAATACATGCTTAATGTAGATGACATGTAGCCCTCCGGTGGCTCGTCTGATTCCACCTTCGTGAATTGGTCCTCATAGAGAGTATTAAAAAACTCTTGAGGTAGTTTTCTGACAAACTCTTTGTGGTTATGTGTGTGCATTCGAGATAATTGAGACGATTTGAAACCTAGTGAATCAGCAAGTTTTGACAGATTTGACATGTTGAGTGCTCTAGTCCATGTTGTGAATGACCTTTTCTGTTTCGTTTGGTTGATATTATCCACAAAGTGTCTCAAGGCAAAGAGCCATAGCTGTATCATAGCCACTTCAAATGGCATATTTGATGAGACCTCCGTACAGAATTTGTGTTCTGATGCTTGGATGGGCAATGTACGGTGGCCATTTCCGGATATCCATTTCTGGCGTAGTATAGTCATAAAATCTCCCTTTGTTCCAGTAGGGCAGAGCTCATGTAAGGCTCTTGCTGGTCCATTCAGGAATAAAGTATCCTGGACAAGAGTCGATATCGAAATCAACCTGCCAGGAAATTCAATTAGACTTTTTGTCATACTTTCCCTGTTGGTAGTGACTAGTGGGAAAACTGATTTGTATTTCACAAGCTCTTTGATTTTCTCACGATCCTGGAGCGAGATATGGGGACAAAGCCCTTCCAAAAGAGACATTGACTCTATGTCAAGAAGATGACCATTATCTGGAGGGAATACAGTTGTCCATCTTTGGTGTATCGTTGATAGATAGTGGAATATAATCTGAATCAATTAGCGTTGATGACAGAAGCACTCTGATTACATACCTGGGGGCATCGTAAGGCAAGCATCCTTTCAATATGAGAGGATTTTAGAGGCCGCCACAGTGCACTAAATGGTAGCAGTAGGTCAAATCCTCTTCGGAAGTGTTGGTTTCTTTGTAGACGACGGAAGTCTTTTCGACGACCATCAGAACGAAGCCTAGACCACCACTTCAGCTCTTCAAGCTCATTATTTCCAAGCTGGCTCATTCTAATGCTGCGGTATATTTCGCCATCACTATACTCTCGACTGGCAGAGAATCCATCGATAAGCTGCTTTTGCAAAGGTTGAGAAAGATCTGGTCGAATTAGTATCTGGGATTATCAGATAATTTTTGCTCCATACCATCCAAGAACAGATCCACAAGCCACTCATCGACTCCGAGTTTAAAACCCGCTCGAGCCCTATGTTGGCCTTGCAAAATTTTGATATTATCGTTTCCAAGGCTCAGAAAAGGAAACTGGGAAGGGTCGAGTAATGAGGACTCGGTGACATTCCCTTCCCTGAGCGCTTCGTTCAATACATGCGAGGAGACGACAGCAGTCATTCGATTTTCAGGATCTAGATTTGCACATCCTTCAATCTGGAATATTGTCACGAGACGTGTGACATTTCTTTGATCAAAGTGAAAGTCGAGCTGAAAGTCTTGGAGCTTGAGGATGGCACAACCTCGGAAATGTTTAAGTATCTCATATGCATTCTGGTTTCTTTGGCTCCCAAGATTGTTAGAATCCATTTCTAGTTCGAGTTTCGGGTCCGAAGAAGACCAGTAAGTAACCTAACAGGCACAGAAGAGGAAAATTGGATGTATCCAGGGATATAACGCTTCAATTTCACCAAAGGCTACAGATATACCGGTCGAATAGCTGAAACAAACCATCTGGCCCGAAAAGGGTACCTGGTATGGAGGCCGAATGACCAGAACAAGACTGCCGGCCAGAGACGTCCTACTAGACGATAAGCCGTCGGGCTGAAACAAGCCAATTGACCCAGATAGGCCCACTGTCGTATATTCCTTCTGGCCGAGTATGATCATATGGCCTATCAAGGCCTTCCAGACTACAAGCCTGCCGACCAAAAGAGACTGGGTGGAGAAAACCGACGTGCTGACCAAAAAGGACCTGGTGGACAAAAAGGACCTGGTGGAGAAAAAGGACCTGGTGGACAAAAAGGACCTGCCGGCGACAGGGAGCCTTGGGGATAAAAAGGGCCTGCTGGCCATATCAAGCTTGCCGTAGTATAGACCCCCGGGTCTAAGAAAGCCCAGTGGGCCAGTGGCCAGCTGGCCTACGAAGACTGGTGGCCCTTAAAGGCCGGTTTTCCCATCGCCCAAGTGGCCAAAGAAGACCCCCTGGCCAATAGAGACCCGCTAGTTCATGAGAGTACTGGCAAAAAAAAGCCTGGTGACCCATGGAGACCAGCAGACCTCCACGGGGCTAATTGAACAAGTTAAAGTGCTCCACGTGTTTGAAACTCTGGCATGAGATTCAATAAACCAGTTTCGGATTCTACTTGAAAATGGACATGAAGCTAGTGAGACCGGGAGTCAGGTTTCGGATCATGAATTCAAACTGACTTGGAGATACTTAAGGTATTCTGATCTCCAATCCAAGCTGCAATCCCACCAAGCCATATTGAAAGATGCAGCTCTCCAATCGTCTACTTTTAGTTTCTCTCTCCTTTGGAACTGCCTACTGTGGCATATTGCAGGTCATAGACTATAATGGCGAATGTGTCATGTGGTCAAACGATAATCATGGATGTACTGGATATTCGGCCTCCTTTGGTCAGTTGAAGGGAAATGACTGTTCTGGTATTGAGTACTCTTGGTCCCAATTTGGTGCTTTCTAACCGTGGATAGAAATGAGCGAGTTGGTAAACGGAACTCGTACAGATTTGTCAACACTCACTGTCGATGCTTGTGGGAAACAGAATGGCACACACGTCGCATGGATTAAAATCAAAGGAAACGGGGACGATACTGTGACATTTTACAATCGGAATGGAGATCAGTCAAACTGTACTCTCAACAATAGATTGAAGGTTGGAAGTTGGTGCAGTACTGTTGACTCTTGAAGTGGCCTTTGTCTCATGTGGAGGCTATAGACAATGCATTTTGATCTTTCTTCTTGCTTAAATTATTCTTTACTTTATGATTTCCAGTGTTAAGTTCAATTTGATTTCAAGTCTTCGAACAATTATTCCACTTTCTCCCAACATATGTATCTTATAGATGTGGAGAAGCGCAGTAACCAACTGAATAAGTAGAAAACTCTCTTTCACTTCTAGTCTTTCATTAACATCATCAAACGGAAATTCAAATAGATTGAATCAATGAAAAGGCTCCTGACGTCATTACTGTAGGAGAGATGTCTGATTTGTTTTTTGGGGTTTCTTGAAGCCAGATATAGGAAGAACTAATGCTTAAACTTTAATGGACTTTGAAGTAGCAAATGAAAAAAATAAGCACTGAATAATGAAGTATGCTTTCTGGGAAGCAAACCATGACCCTCGCTCACTAGAAAGAAAACTTATATATGTCTGTGAGGAGTAGGCCTACGCATTGACCTCTGCAGAGCTACCAAAGAAGCTGATGATGAAGCACTATTCCGAGAAATAGGCTTATTATTGTCCACAACATGAAGACTGACACAGGTTGAATAGAACTGTAGTAGAGTTAGTCATGATTACTTTTGGGAGTCTGTAAACCCCTACAATCCAGCCATTGTGCCAGGGAACAGTTGTATTCCACAACCAAATTACAGTGAAATGACTTCCTGGTATAGTATCCCCTAATACATGAAATGTCAAGCTTTGAGTGTCTGTGATCTTTTCTAGAGATATACTGGAAAGATCTTCCTTTGTGTCAGTGAGTTTTCCTCTGTTTTTAAGGTCGCAACATACATTGGGCACGGCGGCTTTGATATTGTGCAAGACTCATTACTCCCCAGGGTCGAGGCACACCAAGTAAGTACACGTGGCCGCGGTTTGGTGGCATAGAATCCGTGGCATCTGAATGGTAAATTTGGATGAGCGATCCAGGTGATGCTTCGAGGACTGTCAATTCGTCCACCGAAGGGCAAACCGATTGTGGGTTGAAATGTCTTGATACTAGCGCTGTTTCCCGGAGCGGACTCAAGAAATCTTTATGAGTTAGCGAGAGCTTCCCTGAGAATTGCGCAATACACACCCTGAGATCTCTGGCTCCTTTCTCTTTGATCCATTACGGTGATCGTCATTGGCTCAACAGCTACTGTAAGTAAATGGCGTATTGATAAAAGTAGATCACTTACTCTCAGTCCATGGACAATCCCAATAGCCAGGGAAATTATGGTATAGATTCTCATCATTGGCAGATGTTATCTATCTTCTACAGTAGCTTGCAAAATCGCCTTGCGCTTTCAAATTCACTCTTTATTTCTCCAGCCCGAATGCCAAGAATCCTTTAACCGTAATTAGTTAGCTCGTTCGATACCCTTGTCGCTGTATTTTACGCAGTACTGTAAGGAGCCGTAATAACGTTCGTTTGAGATTTGCGGACTACTGTGTTTTTGTTTTCTTACAAGAGGCCATGAGAAACACTATAGAAGAAGAATTTATAATTTAATGAGAAGAATGTAAGTACAGGTTATTTGTTTGGAGGATAGCGGTTCGACAACATCCCAATGTCGGAGACAGATGAAAAGGACCTGTTATCCATGACCTCAATTTCAAGGAACCGCTTCGCGTCTTCAAGTGCTTCCCGGGACAATAGTCGATCGGGATGTTCTTCGTCAAGCGTTCTGTCTTGTACTGCGACCACGTGCTCAAGAAGCTCCACGGCCTGCTTGATCTGCCCGTCAGATCGATATGCCCGTGCGAGTTCATGCTGAGACGCCAGTCGATCAGGATGTTCTTCGTCAAGCGTTCTGTCTTGTACTGCGACCACGTGCTCAAGAAGCTCCACGGCCTGCTTGATCTGCCCGTCGGATTGATATGCCCCTGCGAGTTCATGCTGAGACGCCAGTCGAGAGGGATGTTCTTCACCATAGTTAGCTTCGTTCCATACGCACATGTCTTTCAAAGTAGTCGTAGCTTCCTTCACTCGGCCATCTGCTAGAAGGCATCTTCCAACCTTGGAAAGCAAGCTGTACCTCTCAGTCAAATCTTCATTTTCCTCTCTTTTAAGAATTTGAATGGCGTGTGGAAGATACATCCTCCATGTCGCACGATTCGTGTATTCATCAGATGGGAAACACTCATCCATATGTTGTGTTACAGTTGTGATAATCTCTTGTGTCTTCAGTCCCTCTGTTATCCATATTCGTGTCGACAGCTGCACAAGACTATGAATATCAAAGATATCTTCATTTTCTCTCTTACTTAAAAATCCATAGCTGCACAGTGTGCCAATTGCAAACTCCATCTCCTCTTCCAAATCAAGGGTAGGGAGAAGTGATCGTGGGATTGCCTTTGGCTCAAGGTAAGACATGAATTCTAATAAATCCGCAGCAGAGGGATCGGAGCTCTTGATCTCATTAAATGAGATCTGCCATGTAGCAGTCACTGCGTTTGGCATTTTAGGGTAGCGAGTACTATCGCGGAAGTCCCGTGTCGCTAGTCGCATCCGGTCTTTTTCGGTTTTATGCATAAGTTCGAGGTACCGCGTGGTCGTTCCATTATTCCGAGAAATATAGTAAGCCGCCTGTGCGATAGCTAGAGGTAGCAATTCTAGCTCCTCTAGTAGTTGCATAGTGGATTCTTGGCCACATAGTGAATCTTCCCTAACAATCTGAGTAAAGAAAGTAATGCCTTCCTCTGTTGTCATCTTTTGAAGCTCAACAATATCCTTTTCTGCAAAATATACTGCCACCTCATGGGATCGAGTAGTAAGCAAGGTTACGCCTCTCTTACTGGCAGGGAAATACTGATAGATCTCATCGAAAAGCAAGTTCATATTATCGGCATTATCGACAATGAAAAGCCACTTTCCGGCTTGGTCAGAGCTTAATTGTCGGCGTACTAATTCCATAGCACTTTCACCGTCTGAATTCTGGTGGATTTGGAGCTCTTTTGCGATTTGCCAACATGCCTGCTCATAGCTCTCGAGACTAAGGGCAGGAGCCCAGAAGATAGAGCAGTCTGGTATTTGCGATTTCACCCAGCGGGCAAGCTGAAGAGCAACTTGGGTTTTGCCGATACCACCTAGTCCAAAAAGGGCGAGTTTCTGAGTGTTTGCTTGGAGGAATAGCTTATGCTGGAGGTCATGTAGTGTGTTTTCGCGGCCAGTAAAGTGACGACTGTCTAAAGATGGTATTACATAGTGGGGTCGAGTTGGATCATCTTAGAAAGAATCAATAAGTCTGATATTTGAGGAGTGCTTCGTCTTAACTTACAAGACCTAGCGTTTTCCTCTCTCTTTTCTTGGGAGGGCATATGGACTTGGTAAGTAACTGAGCCGTGGTTCACACCCATCTGGAACCCCGAATTTGAATGACCAAACGATGTTGTGAGCACCATGCTTTCTATAAACAGTCTGGTATGGGCTACTGTCAAAGCAAGGCTAAATTGGAAGAACTCAAAATGTATCGCTTGGCTTCAAAAGTGGCTGTAGGCTGTGAACTCGGCTATTCAACAGACTCGGCAGGGCGGGGGGAGGGGTAATCGGGAATGATTACGACTGCAGACACACCCCGCCTCAGTCTAACAGGGGTGAAAGGATAAGCGCCTGCCCGCATTAGCGAACAGGGTAACTCGACGAATCATATACGTACGTGGATCTCGTTCTGTAGGAGGCATCTCGTGCTATTGGCGACTATGTTGTGATTACGTAGCAGCGGAACCAATCATCACCGTCTAAGGGGGGTACGGCTAGGGGAGCTTAAGAAACCGTATCACCCAATCACAAGATAAGGCAGCCAGTATCTCACAAATATCTAATCAGCCTCATCATTAACGATTTAGATAGATTTCAATTCTACCCAATTTAAGGGTATTTTAGGCGATTAATAAGAAGAGTCAATTCCGAGCTAGAAAAATACTTGGAAGTATTATACATAAGCTCTATATTTATATTGTATGTACACTTCAATCAACAATATTCAATTGTCAGACCTGCATGGCGGAAATGGCCTTCAGCACTCTCTTCTCTTGCGCCTACCACGTCTAGACACCACTCTAGAAACACCTGAAAGTCTCCGCCCGCGTCATCTTCGAACAACTGCCAGTTGCGTTTAATGAAAGCTTTTAGCTCCGCGAAAAATTCCTCGATGGGATTGAGATCAGGGGAATAAGGTGGAAGGTATACCAGCTTGACACCTGCTTCTAGACACATGTGCTCTAACCGCTCAGAGTGGTGAAAGGACGCGTTGTCCATAACTAGTACCGACTTAGGCTCTGGCCATCTACCGCAATGATGAAGAAGCTGCTCAATAAAGTCCTCGAACATCGCCGCATCAGTTGAGCCCCGGAATACACGGGAAAGAAGTACGCCATCTTGGCAATACGCTGGCAAGATCTGGTAGCGCTGTCCACGATGAAATTTGGCTACTTGCACTGGGGTGACTCCTTGAGGGGCCCATCCTGTTCGCCGGTACCCTATCCGCTTGTCACATCCGGATTCGTCTATATATACCAGGTGGTAGGACTTAAAATCCGATAGAGTATGCAGATAATAGTCTCGTAAATCGGCGTTTCGCTCTTTTGCCTGATTCCGCGTCGTCTTCTTGGACCAGCCTTGTGCTGCCAGGGCTCGGCTGATGGTAGAGTTGGCTACGCAAACATCAAACTCGTCCTGAAGAAAAGCGGCCATCTCATCGAGATACAATCCAGGGTTTTCAGAAAGATGAGCGCAGAGAGCATTAAGTATATGTGACGTGATACTCTTAGGCCGGCCGGAGGATATGGGGGGTGCCTTGGGACTGCCGAAAATCCGTAGATTAGAGCGAATATATCTGACGGACTGTTTGCTACATTCAGCTGTATTAGCGATCTCGGTGGTTTTCATATTGCTCTCGATCATATCACAGATCAGCAGCCGTTTCGATGGGGATAAGTTTGGGGCCATTCTCTGCGCTGTGAACAGTGGGTGTTGAAGAGGACAGATGTTAAACGGCAAGAGTGAGGGGCGCCCAGGTTGAACCCGTGTTGTCATTGTCCTGTTCCTTACCATACCTTTCAAAAGGTTCTAGCCAGGGGTCTTTTTTAGTCTAACTAATTAAGGCTAAAGTGGTCTTGGCAGCCGGAGTTGAGAAAGAAAGAGTGTGTGTAAAAGCGCAAGGCGATTTTGCAAGCTACTGTAGTAAAATTTTGAAAACGGCTCTTGAGATATATTTTCAACTTTTATCAATGTCGAATCTATTTCTAGAAGAAACGGGGTGAATCCGAAACTGGCTATTAGCGCTGACTAGGAGCCGAAACTGGATCCGCTGATCAGCTAAGTATTTATAAGGCCGATAAACACCCCTCCAATTAGGATGGCAAAACCTTCGATAAAGATGAAATTCTTCATTCCATTGATATTTTGTATTATTGTTTGGGCAAGAGCTATTTTAATTCTCATGCCTGGATTCCAAGGCCGACAACTCGAGGCAGTTGTTTTGCAAGAAGTGGGTTTATCATACCGAGTACGGCTTAGTATACTAATGAACTAGAACATCGATGCAACGACCCTACAAGTCACCTGTGCTACAACAAGAACAAGTCATTGTGGTATCCCTTCAGGCGGTTTGAAGGCAATTGTTGCGCCAAATTCGGCTCGACTGATCCAGACAAATTCTCCAAACAAGTAAGTGGCTCGGCAAGTTGAATGGCTATAGCTGATAGTGATTATTAGTATTGCTGAGGTATCCTGTAATTTTAACCTAGAAGAAACAACAGATGCGTTCTGCCATGCGCGGCAAATTGTTTCTACACAGGGACTGTTGGCTTCGAAGGATCTCAATTGGATGGAAATACCTATCGCGACAAGTATAACAGAAACCTTAACGGTACCATCGACTGTGCCAACATCTGTTGTCGCCGATACGGCCTCGTCAATATCACCAAGTAGAACACAGCAAGTGACCCATAGTCCAACTGCCCAGAGTGGTGCTTCCTCGATCATGTCCATTTTTGCGACTGTCTACCAAACAGGAATGTCGGTATTCGCAGGATTTATGGGGTCGGTGGTCTTAGATCTGATAGGTTGGAGAATGCCGCCTGTCTTTGTATTCTACTAAACACAATTTTGTATTTTCTCACTTTCTTTAAGACCATACCCACCTCGTTAAGTTCATGGACAAGACAGTCTAGAGGAAAGCGTAGATCCCTGTATGTTGGCGCACAGACCTTGTAAACAGACCTTGTAAACACGGGATGAAGGGCCAATAAAAAATAGTCTGCACGCGCCGTTGGTGTTGTGGGGAACCTAGCGAACACTAGCTTATCGTTATCGCCTTGGGTACGCTTCCCAGGTTTCTGGTGTCGATCTATGTGGTTGAGAAGATGAAAAAAAAAAAAAAAAAAAAAAAAAAATTCATTAAGAGGAATACGACGATGAGCTATCCCAATTCTGCATCTGAGAATGTCTAGCCAGCTCCATCTTCTTTCTTCAATGTCAAGTAATCTCCAGTCACAATATCCACAGATGAACAGGTGGAAGGTTCACTTCTGCCCAGTGTAGTCTGGTCATAGTGAAATAGGCCACTTGTAGCCTCTTCGAGACCCACTCTGAGTTCATGCACACTCTGCTCTTTCACCTTGACTGTTGCCTGGAGACTTAGAATCAGATCCCTTTGTCGCTCATTCTCGTGCTGAAGCTGGTCCAAATTCTGGGGATTATTGGTCTCTTTGAAATAATTGATCAAAGTTTCAATGGCTGGCTTGAGTTCAGAAAGGCGAATCTCCAGATCTCTATTCTTGGCTCTTTCGAGCTCAAGGTCGTGAACCATGATGTGACATGCATCGTTCGCCCAGTTTACTGCAGCTTCGTGCTGGCCTCTTGAATTATTCAGCCGCGTGATCACCCGTTCTAGCTGGATACAATAGCCTCTCAGCCTATGGTATGCTGCTGAGTCTTCAAAAACACGAGACTCGAGACGAGCCTGGTAAAGCTTAGACTCCTCCGCTTGGCGGAGTACTCTCTCAACGATAGAGACAAATTCTCCATTTTGACGTCCATGAAACTGTGTACAAAACAAGATTAGCATATGAATCTTGCAAAGACCAAATAAAGTACCTGCAAATCCTGTTGGGACATAATAAGGGCTGAATTTCTATATGGTGACTGTTATAGAGTTTTCTCACCGAGTGATCAAAGAATAGTGTCAGTAATATAAAGAAACAAGAAAAAGATTGAATCTGAGGTCCGGTTTTGGATAACTGAAGACCCAAATGCAAAGATATGATGAAACTGGATCCCAGTAGATTGATCAATTCAACTAGGTAAAAATACAGCCGGGGAATTTATCGGTTTCGGCTCGAGAGGATCCTTGTATTGTGTTTGATACCTGCATCGCAGAGTAAACTATGAAAATGACGGTTACAAATACTGAGCATTTTTGGTCCCGAAATGACGTGTAAAAACCTTGGTACATAAAGTAGTATCTACAACCCCGCCCACAGATGATCCTTCATAGTTTCATGCTCATGTCATCTGCGTGTCCTATAATTTACCAATCGGACAACATGTCCCACTCACCCCACACCCTCGAGCCCATCTCCGAAGAAAAGGAGATTACTCCTACAGATCATCGGGTTCTTTGTTCCGGTGGCACTACTTCAACTCTAGAAATGATGCCATCACGACTGCGGCGAGCGAAAAGGTTGTCAAGAAACACACAGGCACAAGTTGAAGAGCTTGTGTATGAAGTCAGCTATTTAAAAGCTGAGCTACAGTGGCACAAAGAATCAAAGCAGATTCTTTTGGAATTTCAGCAACGGATGTTTACCACGTTCCAGGAAATGGAGGACGCATTGTCGCGGGCAACTGCAAGGCTTAACGAGTCCGAGAACCGTTACCTGAAAGTTTGGGAATACGAATGGGGCGATGAGCCCGGTGGAAGGCTTTAGTAGGGCTCAACTTGTTGTGAATAGCATATAAAGTTTCAATTAGATACATTGCCACTCATAGATCGATTATCGAAGTTGTATGGTAGCCGGTTCGAAAGCTCACCAAACTTCTTCATGGCGTCGTACTCTCGGTTGATAACGTCTTGAAGAAGCTTGTTCAAGATCTCAATTCGAGAAGAAGTTTGCCCAATGCGTTGTTGTAGATCTCCAATCTGACCCATCATCGTCTCCATGCTTTGTGAGAGACCCCGAATACCCTCCAACAGACCCTTGGCAGACGTATCCACCTCGGTGCCGCTTTCATGCTCCGCCATAGGGAGCTGCTGACAAGATGACCTAGCTATGTCAAAATAGCATTCTCAAGATATGGCACATAACATACGTTTTGCTTTCATCAAGCCCGATGGGGGGTACATTGTCCTGACTAGCCGTGTAAGGTTCCTCAGCAGAGGCGTACATAGCAGAGTTCAATATCTCGTCAAAGTCAAACGAGGGAGAGCTCATGGATGCAAAGACACATTCTGGGGGCGTGAATGTATTAGACATGATTATCAGAAGGTAGGAAATCGGGATTGGAAGTTGAAGCAGCGGGAGTTGTCACCATTTAATGGGTTCCCGTACTCTGTGGGCTGGCAATTGCTATAGTCATCTTGGAACTGTTGGTTGCTTGTATCCTCTGATTCGTCAACTAAATGGGGCCAAGTCTTTGACTGTGCCAAAAAAATAGACCGTTCTCGGCCCGGTACTCCCAGTCTCAGTTTTGGGTGGAAACAACGGGTGAGCCAGGGTGATCCGCCGAGAATGGATCGTGTGAAATGCAATGATATATATTGTCCCGATCTGGTAGGTCTTGCTGGTACGTTACGTACCCAGGTAGTCGTGAACGTGAACTAAGATGTCTACAGAGAATATTGCCTGGTTGGACATTGGCCTCCAAGCCGGTGATAGGGCTGCTATTCAAGACTACGGTAGATTAAGGGAGCTAATTCGTCGCCTGCCCGCTCCAGAAAACCAATACCCCTCCTTGTGTGTCTTCTTAGGGGGTGCTTTGAGATTGAGTGTGATGCAAAAGGTTTTTAAAATGAATAACATCCGACGGCACGACTCCAAGGCGGCTATAAAACTTCGATGTGACCACTCGACCACAGGATCCAGGTTCCCTACCCTTTTTGCAGACGGCGAGATTTTTGATATCGGCCGACCAATGACCCCTGCCAAGCTCGAGCCTGGTGAGGGGCATACTTTGTGCTGGCCCACCGGGTCATCGACGGAAACGTTTCTCATGCTTTGTGTCTGTCTTGTATTTCTGTTCACAGATGTACTGTGTTTCTGCGTGGCCGAGGAATCCGAGATTGCTCATGTTATAAACTTCATGATCCAATGTTCGAAGCTTCGGAGCATCTGTTCTCCCCTAGGCAAACCGCGCGCTGTCATTATCGTGCGGTCTGTTGAATCCAAGGACACATTGAGGCTGAGGATTAATGACAAGCTCAGCGGGGCTGGATGTTCTGAGATCAGGAGAGAATTTTCCGCTATACGGACCTTTTGCTTTGACGCCAATGACCTACACTCACAGCAAAGTTTGAAGGGTATGATTTCATCAGAGATAGACATGGTTAGGGACTTTCGGGAATCCCGTCACTCCCTACTGAACGGATCTCATCTGGAAACAGGGTTCCAGCTCGCTTTCCACCACTTTCTGTCCTCTGGCACCTCGACTTTCGACCTTGTGAAGGCAACCCGCCAATCACGCCCAATAAGCGATTGCCTTGTCGCGCACCTAGTTCACTATATACACGCAGGAAAATCCGTGGGCTTGACCCCACATGATCTTGCTCCATCCATATCATCTGCGATCTTTATGGATCATTATGTGCCAGGAACAGTTGGTGGGTCTGCGCACGTACCCTACCAAAACGAGATCTGATTTGAAAGCAGGATTTGAGCCCCGCCACGTGTACCACGTATTGTACTATGAACTAATCCAAGATGTATGCAAGCTGCATGAGTCGCAGGGATTGGCGGCTGCCATTGAGAAAAGCTTTCTCAGTCTATTCGAACAATATGATAGCCATACCTCTTCGGCACAATTAAGGGCAAAGCAGCTGAACTCACAGAAAGAAACCCTGTGCCATGTCCGAAGCCACCGAATCTGCCTATTCTGTCTGCTGGGTGTTGCTCAACATACCCTGGCATGTGGTCACACACTATGCGATCGTTGCGCGCAGGTTTTCGGTACCCCTACCCCCGGTTACGACTTTCGATTCACTATTATGCGCTGTCTGTACTGTACCTACCAACGTTCGCTTGTCGTGGATACCTTGGGTCCGACAATGAGTCCATCAATACTAGCAATAGATGGTGGAGGCGTCAGGGGTGTGATACCTTTGGAATTCCTTTTACTTGTTCAGGAATATCTGAACCCATGTTCCATCCAGGATCTCATTGACCTGGGGATCGGCACGAGTTCTGGTGGGTCTCCGCCGATCGCAATACCGTATAAATTATCCGACTGGCCTTCGGTAATTCTAACAATGTCCAGGAGGTCTGATCACCCAAGGCCTTTTTATTATGCGCTGGACTGTGCCGCAATGTTCCCGTATATTCGAGAGCTTGGCGCATCGGATTTTCAGCGAGCGGCATAGCTCTATACCGTTAAAGATGCTTCGCGTACTTATCGGGAGTCATTCGTTCCTCGGCGAGTCCGCTCGATGGCTGAGTTGGCTGTTGCGAGATAGCTGCTATGATACTCGTGTGTTCGACGATGTCTTAAGAGAGACCTTTGGCAAGTACCGTCGCATGTTTGGGCCTAGCCGAGATGACCCTAGGGGGCAATTACAATCCGGGACGAGAGCTGGGGTGGTGACAACCAGCATCTCGAGAGACACAACAACATTTGTCATTGCAAATTTTAATTCAACGAGTAGGAACGAAGCCGGTAAGCGAGGTGGAGCCGCGCATAAAGTCGCTAGCGTACTAGTTATCCTGACTACGTCTAGATCATCAAATTATGCGGCCAACCGACACGACGGATGAGCCAACGGTTTGGAAGGCGTACGGTTATGTCTCCCCAAAGTCTGGTGCTTTGAAGCTAACGAATATTGAGCAGGGCTAGGGCAACGGCTGCGGCACCATTGTATTGTTCTCCCCAAAACTTGATTGACCGGCGCTAATCATGGTTAGTTACTTTACACCAGTGGATTTGCCTGGGGTGGGATCTTTCCAGGATGGAGGATTAAAGCACAATTTCGCTGGAGCAATTGCGCTTGAAATATCTTACCAGATCTGGCCCAAGTGTGGTGGATCGGCTCGCATGCTTTCACTAGGCACGGGGATCACCGAGACATCTGAGGACCAAACGCCTCACTTCCGCCATGTCTTCCAGGACAGCTTTCTACGTCGGGGTTTTGACGCATGGATGTCTACTATGGATACGGAGCAAGACTGGAAAAAATTTAAACATAGGCTAGCCAGGCAGGGTACTTTCGATTCCATGAGGCTCAATGTACCCTTAGGCGATGCGCCGAACCATTTGGATGAGGCTGCAAGAATGGAAGACTACCGCAACTTAGTTATTGCCCAGCCAGGAAGTGCTAGGATGGCACGAGAAGCAGCGACAATGTTGCTTGTGTCTCGATTCTACTTCACCATTTACGAGTTGCCGCAAAATCCCACTGCGCCGCCCTTCTGGTGTCGTGGTATTATGCGTTGCAAGGGAAACGCACGGCTTGTGATTAGTGCTCTAGAGCATCTTCATCCTGGGGGACTAAGCTGGGTTACCGACTCCGGTCTCATAGGGGCATTCACTGGCCAGTCTGGAATCTGCCCATCGTGTGGGTGCTATAGTCATGTAATCACGATTCTTGCTCGTCATTTGGATCACGAAATGAGCATTTTCTTGGAAGTTCGACCAAGGAAACGCTGGCGCGCCAGTGGGTTCCCCGCTAGTATAGCTTCGATTGCAGATCGCCAACATTTCTACGCGAGTTTTGGTCGAGACGATCACGGGAAGCCTAGTAGAATTGCCTGCGCCACTTGTGACATCAGTGAGGTCCAATCAAAGCGAAAGCGCGAGTCAAGGGTCGCCAAGGGGGATTTGGCGAAAAGGTTCCGGGGCTAATATGGCCATTACCCCTTGTTTTGATACTGTACGATACCTAATGCATCCTCTTACTTATATAAATCAGCAACGCCCGCGAGATAATAGAAAGTGTCCGTCATTAAAATGTCATCTGATTCTAAATCTAAGATCTCGTCTGACCACGAGAGAACAAAAGTTAGAAAAAGGTCGCAGACGATATTGAAAAAGGCCAACGAACTCGCTAGCATCCCCGATGTCCATGTCTACATGCTGATCACTTCGAAATGGTCTCAAATTGCCTACAAGTCCTATTGTCCTCCGAATAAGGCCCAGTGGCCTCCGGCTGATACAGAACTGGTAGGTTAAAATTCCAATAGATATCAAGCCGATGGGCTGACCTCTTTCAGGACAGCGTGTACGAAAACCTTCGACGCGAGACGCCCCAAACACTGAAACGCGAAGACGACCAAACGGTGATGGAGCTGAAACGGCTCCTTCGATACTTTGAAACACGCCGAGGGCTGTTATCACAATTGCGAAGTAGGTTTTCACCCCCTAGGGTGACCCCAGGGCTCTATCATTGTACCCATACTTTATTTAATCGAGCCACGCTGAACTTTCTAGGCACCACTTGACCTGTGAATCCCTTTCGTTTTGTGCACTATGGCTTTCGTCGTTCCAAGTGTTATTCTATCTCCAGAGGGTGTTTATGCCGCAATAATTATCCTCATCGTGCTACTCTACGTTATATACAATTTCTTTGTGATCACCGTATCGTTTCTATCATCTTGCTCCACGTTCTCGATTCATATCCGTCCTTATACTCTTAGCCATATTATATATGCACGATTCAATTGGCATTTCCTTGGCCTTCGCGGTACTTCAAGACTGCATATTATACTTGGAGTGTTATATTTTCTTGGTACCGGCATATGCAATGTCGTCAATACTGGAACATTGGCAAATGCAAGCTCTAGAGCGGCCCATTTATGTCTGATAAATCTCACACCCATGTATATTGCGGGCACTCACGAGTTTGGAGCTCGGCTGCTGGGAGTTTCCCTTCACGCCTATCGCTCGATCCACCGGACCTTTGCATACGTGGCTGTTATTGAGGCTGCCATACATGTGATAATTATGGCTTGCATTAGAAGAATATCGTGGTCTCAGCATTCGGACTTTTATGGCCTACTAGTTCGTTCCCGATGTTTCCGACAAGAGCTTCGCTAATTATTATAGGCATCGAGTACGCTCCTCTCATTGATTATTCTGCCTTTGGTCAGAAAAAGAGTATATGAGATATTTCTAATAACACACGTCGGAAGCGCTGTCGTCGTGATCTATGCGGTGTGGCAGCATGTGAAATCTATCTCGCAGAAGATGTGGCTTTTCCCCCTTCTTTATGTGTGCATGTTCGCCATATCTAGTACTTTGCAGACGTTTCGTATCCTATACCGCAATATCGTGATAGGAAAAAAGCCCATTCGGTTGACACTCGAGACATACATGGGGGACGTGGCTCGCATAAATCTCGTTCTCCCGCGGCCGTGGAATATACAAGCTGGAGAGAGAGTCAGTTTGGGAATCCCCCAGTTAGGCATCCTGTATCTATTACAGAGCCATCCTTTCACGATTTGCTGGTGGGAGATGGGTGTGGGGGGGCAGTCCATGTCGATCTGTCTGTTATTTCGCCCTAGGTCAGGGTTTACAAGGAAGATTCTCGAGCGCATGGAACCTCTGCGAGAATACGGGGCCTGGTTAGATGGCCCGTTTGGTCCTTCTTCCATCACCGGGTTTAACAAATCTATCGGGGACTATGGTCACATACTGATGGTGGCGACAGGAATTGGGATCGCCGCACAGATTCCATATATCAAGGAGATACTAGAAGGCCATCAACGTGGGATGATTCGCACCCAAAGGGTCTCGCTCATCTGGCAACTGGACAGACACGGAGACTGGGAAAGCGCAAGAGATTGGCTTCAAGACTTAGTCAAGCAAGACAACGGTTATGTTGGTCGAATATTCCCTGGACTCAATATCTTCCGCCTACTGATTGATATGAAGATGCTCTATGTGACTGTATATGACCAGCTTAGTTCAGCAGGATCTACACACCGCATTGGTAGGAACGGTTTGATTGAGGTCCATAGTGGATTGGTCGACTGGGAAGAGCAGTTGCAGTCTGAGATGCAACGGCAGATTGGAACACTGCTAGTATCGGGTAAGATATCGAAATCAAACGTAATACAAGATGCTGATTTAGCATAGTCTCTGCTCGAGGGCAAGTACGTCGTACTATTCGAAATCTCGTTCGGGCTAGAACGCATCTTCGTGTCAGGCTTCTGGAGCAGGAGTTCCAACCCTGGGGTCTAGGCGGAAGAATCAGAGCAGTGCTTAGGCCCTAGAAGACATTTAAACTTCATAATGGGGCCAGCTTTACGAGTTAGATCATAGTTTAACGTTTTTTGAAATCAAGTGATGTTTAAGTTGTTGCCATACAGAATCCTCAATTGACCCTCTACAAATGAAAGCTGAGACGTGGCCAACTGTAATCGTAGGATTGCTATTAGACGGACCCTTATATATTGAATGAAATATTACATTCGGTGTTTGGATGAATATGCTACCAATTCTTACGTTAAGTATGGCGTCAACGAAGTACTGCGAGGTGTTTCCAAATTCTATTGATGCTCTGGCGCAGATGTGTAGAGAAATAAATACTAGATCGGATACAGTTTGGGCGGGTGTTCGAATAAGGAATTATGGGTCCGTCTAACGTGACTCAATCGTACTAGTAGTCCAGTTTCGGATTTTTGACAGAAAATGATAATCCGTGGCCCCCTTTCACCATAAAAAGAAAGGAACCGAGGTCTTCTGAGTGTAGCTATGTCCATCTCACCGCAGACACTTTACATGCAAAAAGTAGTGGAAGCCGATCGTGTGCCATGGGAATATAACATACTGGCCAGCGCGTTACGTTGGATTCTTTTAGCTGGATATCTCATTCTTCCAGGAAGTTTCACCAGTTTACAAGGCTCTAAAAATACTAGTCATGAGCTTGGTCAAACACACTCGGGAAAAGCAATATTGGTTCAAATTCAACACCCGCCGCTGATTACCTTGGGATGTCTGTTCTTTTGTGTCGGCTCATGTGGAATGGGGCTACTTTACTGGAAGAATCAGGGAAATTACTTATGGCTGGTAAATAAATTATTCATGTAAGTACGAACCTTGGAGTGTTCAGCTAACGTGCAGACTACCTAGGTAGCTCAAAGCTAATAGGAATAGGCCTACATTATTGAACTCGCTGGCCGGGTTCACGACGACTATGATAAACATATACACTGCACATCATGGCCAATGGTCTGTAATGGCACTTTTGACAGTCATGGCTTCCTTGATTTCTTTGACTTCTGCTGCTTTGCTAGTTTGGATATTCAGATTCAGGAAGATTTCATGGCTGAAAAAAGTCCACGAAGAAGAGATGATGACTCGATATGGATGAGGAGTGGAGAATGGAGGTGGTAATTTGCTTTTAACTGCTGATTCCTCAAACTTATGTACATTCTGGGCGTCACTTTTGACCACGACTCGGTCACTGCCAATGCTGTCTACAACTCCTCGCACTCTGATGAGGTCTTCTTCCCCGATGCCACCATCAACTATTGCAATGTCACCTTCACCTACACCCACGAAGGGTTGGATGACACCGTGATTCTTGGCTACTACATGCCAGCGCCTTCGAACTTCAAGAACCGCTTCCTTGCTACTGGTGGTGGTGCTTATGCCATCCAGTCCGGCTCGATGTCCGCCCCCGGAGGTGTCATGTACGGCGCCGCCTCGGGCTTCACCGACGGAGGCTTCGGAAGCATGGATACCGACTTCGATGACATCTTCCTGCTCAACAACGGTACCATTAACTGGCCCTCCGTTTACATGTTCGGCTACCAGGCTATCAAGGAGATGACCATCATTGGAAGGGAATTCACCAAGAACTTCTACGATGTCTCCAACAACACCAAGGTCTACTCCTACTACCAGGGCTGCTCCGAGGGAGGTCGTGAGGGATTCTCCCAAGCCCAGCGCGCTGGTGAGGAATATGATGGTTTGATGATTGGTGCTCCCGCCATTCGTTACGGTCAGCAGCAGGCTAACCACCTCTACTCGAACATTGTCGAGAAGACCCTGGACTACTACCCCCCTCCTTGCGAGCTTGAGAAGATCGTGAACGAGACCATTGCCGCCTGTGATCCTCTTGATGGTCGTAAGGATGGTGTTGTGTCGCGTTCCGACCTCTGCCAGCTGCAATTCAACATGACCTCGATTATCGGCAAGTCCTACTACTGCGCCAGCTCCAGCTCCAGCAGCCTTGGCCTCGGATTCGGCAAGCGTGACTCGACCGAGCCCGCCCAGAACGGCACCGTTAGTGCTGAAGGTGTTGCTGTGGCCCAGAAGATTGTCGACGGATTGCATGACTCGAAGGGTCGCCGTGCCTACATCTCTTACCAGATGGGTGCCTCGTTCGACGATGCCGCGACCTCTTACGACTCCACCACCGGCGAGTGGGGACTGGTAAGACTTCTTTCCTTTGAACTCAATTCCATCTTACTAATGACTGTAGGATATTGCCGGCGCTGGCGGTGAATGGATTGCCCGTTTCCTGGAGCTGCACGACGAGGACAACCTTTCCAGCCTGGAAGGTTACACCTCCGACACCCTCGTCGGCTACATGAAGCAGGGAATGACCCGCTACATGGACTCTCTCCAGACTACTCTCCCTGACTTGGCTGACTTCTACGAGAACGGCGGAAAGATTATCCACTTCCATGGCGAGCAGGATGAGTCGATCCCCACTGGCTCCTCCATCCACTACTACAACTCTGTTCGCCAGACCATGTACCCCGGCAAGTCATACAATGCTTCCACTGCCGCCCTGAAGGAATGGTACAAGCTATTCCTTGTCCCCGGAGCTGCCCACTGTGACACCAACACCGCCCAGCCCAACGGCCCCTTCCCCCAGACCAACTTCGAGGTTATGTCTCGCTGGGTTGAGAAGGGTATTGAGCCTGTCACCCTGAATGCCACCATTCTCCAGGGTGACTACGAGGGTAACAACGAGCAGCTATGCGCCTGGCCTCTTCGTCCTTACTGGAAGAATGGAGGCAAGAACTTCACCTGCGAGTACGACCAGGCCTCCATTGACACTTTCAACTACAACTTTGACGCCTACAAGCTGCCTCTGTACTAAGGTCTAGACCTTCTTTGGCTACTGCGGGCTTGGAAGATTCGCCGTTCTTCCCTCTCTCTGTATACTTCATTCAGGCCGGATAAGCATATTTCCAGCGCCATATATATTAAAATCATTTACACTAGACTTTTTATTAAATAGTCCAATTCATCCTCGATGAGGTCAATTATCTCATGTTTACATATGCTTTCATGGGTGTTTCAACCGACGCCCTAAGATGTTTCCTCGGAAAGATACTTCAAATTTTCTCATGATGCTAGAATCTAGATTGGTCAATTACACTGAAAGCCGCAAGACCATACCCTTGAAACTTCAGTTTCAGAAGGACTTGCAACCATACGGTCCAAGGTTGTGAATATTACAGATACTTGCGCTACGAAGTGAGACATGTATCGAATGTCTTCATTCCGAGTTTCGAAAGACCGTTCGTGACAGCGTTTCATACAAGGTGTTGATCTTACGTAGCTAACTACGACCATGAAGGTAACGAGAAGAGAACATTTCCAAACACATATACTATTTCCAAACATATTGCTAAATCTTAAATAAAACTTATCGTGACACTGTCTAAGTTATCTTTATGCCTAAAAATATACTGCTAGTCCTTCGATGTGCTAAGCGCACTAGATCACCACTCGTAAAGAGTGCTGAACCAATCCATCAGGAAGTCGACGACAGCATTGGGAGCGATGCTCCCCATGCCCCAGGTATTACCAAGGTACATGATCTTCTTGCCCTCCTGGGTCGAAGGCTCCCACTTGGGCAGTCCATCTCCGTTGGGGTTACCAGACCGGATGAAGTTAACCCAGTAGCCAGACATACGGTCAGCAATAGCGTAGTCCTTTGCCGGCCAGGTCAGGTTGGCAGTGTAGTCCGCGTAAGGAATGTTGTTGAAAGTGTACCACAGCTCTGCACCGTGGTAAGCACCTCCAGAGTGATCCTCCTGAGGAGCGCGAGTGAAGAAGTAGGTGTACACGTTAGTGCCGGCACCACCAGCAACCCAGTCCGCAGCATACTTCCAGCTAGTAACACGAGACATATCGCGCTTCCAGGTGTTGGAGCTGTTAGTCGCTTGGGCGTCGCTATCACCAGGGTAGAGCTTGAAGAACTCAGAGGAGAAGTTCTGGAACACCTGTGTGTAAAGAGTCTTGTATTCGGTGGTATTGTAGTTGGAGACACCCTCATCTTTGTTGAAACCGGTCATAATGGGGACATCGGCATGATCGTTGTCCCGGAGCAGCTGGCCGTACTTCTGCTTGAGAACCCAGCCATCAATGACGGGGCGCCACTCTGGGGGCTCCATGTCCAGGTTCTCGAACTGAGTTCCGGCGAGCAGATCCTCATTCTCAGAGTCCAGATTGTTAAGGACCTCCGCGGACAGATTGCGCAACTGCGCCGGGGTGGTGACATTGAGCTGCTTGAAGAGCTTCACTCCGAAGTTCTCGGCCTCGGCCTTCTGGCGGTAACTGACAGCGAGACTGGCAGTGTTGGGGTCGTGAGGGGACAGGGCACCACTCTCCGAGATGGCTCCCGCAATATACTTCCGAGACAGAGGGCTGTAGGCCATGATCAGAGAACTGGCCGAGCCAGCGGACTGTCCACCAGTGACAATCTGGTTTGGGTTACCACCGAAGTTGGCAATGTTCTCATGAACCCACTAAATAAAGAAGTTAGTATAAGATCTCTGAACAACAGAGCGAAAGAGCGAAATTACCTTGAGGCCAGCAATTTGATCAAGAGTACCATAGTTACCAGAGCTGTTGTGAGGAGACTCGGCTGAGAGTTCGGGGTGGGCAAAGTAGCCAAAGGCACCGACACGGTAGTTGACGGTGACGACGATGACATCCTTGATCGCAAGACCGGATCCATCGTAAGTCTTTACATCACCAGAGCCCATTTCATAACGGCCACCATAGATCCAGAAGTAAACTGGCAGGTTCTTAGACGTGAGGTCTTCATCATCATCGTAGGTAGGAGTCCAGATGTTGAGGTACAAGCAGTCCTCACTCATCTCGTCGCTACCAGTGTAGAAGATGCTCGCAGAGCCATTAGACGTCTGCATACACTGGGGGCCAAACTTGGTTGCGTTCAGGACTCCATCGTGGCTTTTTGGTGAGGTAGGAGGCTTGAACCGCAATTCCCCGGTGGGCGGGGCAGCGAAGGGGATACCTTTGTATACCGTGACGTTGGACCGGTACTCTGACGCAGTACCTCTCACTTTGCCTTGAGCAGTGTCGACAATTGGAAATGCAGCATTGGCAGCTGAGAGCAATGCAGCCCAGCCAGCCAGGGTCTTGAGGAACATGGTTGGAAAACTGTCAGGTTGCTTGAATTATCTTTCTCGTACTTCTTCAATTATTATAGCTTCCTTACCTTGATTGTGACGATCTGTACCCAAATGGGCTATATTTCCGCCTCTACCGTAGCTGGCCTTATGATGTAGATCTCTGTGATGAATAGAATGCAAAGTGGGTCCATCTGCGGAAATTGCGTAAATGTGGCTTATTCGAAACTCTTATTTGTTCGGTAATCGGTGCTCGGTACTCGATTAGGTTTAACGCCGGCTTTGCCCAGGGGTCAAGTTTCTAAACTTTTCGCCCATGCACCCGGTGGAAGGTATGTGGGGAAATTCAAAAAACTCCTTTTTGGCGATTACGTGGCCACTTTCCGTAGATCCTCGGATTTTAATTAAAGTCCGGTTCATGCCACTCCGGATACAGTCCAGACGCTGCTATTCTCCACTTCATGCTATTGTAGACTTAGACTTGCAAAACACTTTAAACAGCCTATGAAACCTTATGACATAGCCAACACAAAAGCGAAGGGTTATGGTGTGAATGCAAACATTTGAACTGGACACTCCGGGTGGGACCAGTCCCTGAATGCCAAGAGATTGCAATGAAATAGTTCGGAAAATCATTATCCGTGGTAATCCGTGGTCTCATGCGGGAAAAGCATTTTGGCTTCAAAAGCAAAGATCTGCACTGTAGCTTCCATTCCTAGTATCTAGGTTCGGTTAGCCGCGTCTGCAGGAATTAAACTGTTACGGTGACGAGCCTTCGCGTAAAGAAAAAGTGGACCTGATGATGTACCCCGTTATTCAGATTTGACGACAATTTCCAAGGTTGTATTGGCTGTATCATTAAGTTAATAAAGCGGTTGAAGCTTCCTATCACCTCGCACTCTCTCCTCATCCTTCTCATCCCTAATTTTCTTGGCCAACTATCATGGACTACTCCATCCCGAAGCTTCTTGCTTCGGCAGGTCTTCTGGTCGGTTTGGCCTCTGCCGCCCCTAGCTTCTCGCCGCTATACAACTCTGTTATTGAGACCAAGTATGGCAAGGTCCAGGGCTACCCTGCCTTCTCCAGCGAGCCCACTGGCAACTTGACCAACTGGAAGGACATCACCGTCTGGAAGGGTATTCCATTCGCCGCCGACACTGCAGGCGAGAACCGCTTCCGTCCTCCTCAGAAGGCAAGCCCATGGAACACCACCCTAGATGCGAAGTCATTTGGCAATGTGTGTCCTTCCGCCACCAGCGACACCAACCTCACCATCTCCGAGGACTGCCTGAACTTGAACATTTGGAGTCCCGCCAAGTCCACTGGCGCCAAGCTTCCTGTCGTTATGTGGAGCTACCCAGCCGAATCCACTGCTGCTGATGCTCTCTTCGACGGTGGCGGCATGGCCGACAAGGGTATTGTGTTCGTCAACTACAACTACCGAACTGGATCTTTTGGTTGGCTTGGACACCCCGAGCTGAACGAGGAGGTCTACAAGGCCACTGGCCACAACAGCTCCGGCAACTGGGGAATGCTCGACCAGATGGAGGCTGTGAAGTGGATCCACGAGAACATCGCTGACTTCGGTGGAGACCCCAATCACATCACCGTCATGGGCCAGTCTGCTGGATCTGCCGCGACCTACCACATCCTCAACAGCCCCCTTACCAAGGGCCTCATTAAACATGCCATCATCGAGAGTGGTGTCCGTGATCCCCATGACCCTCTGTGCACTTCTCTTGCCGAGGGCTACAAGACCCAGGAGTATGTTATGGCCCAGGGCCTGAACTACACCGCTGAGAAGAATGTCAGCACTATTGCTGAGCTGCGCAAGTTGCCCATGTCTGATCTCGAGGACAACGTTCTAGATGGCTGGAGCTTCGGTGCTACTCTGGACTACTACGCTATGCCCGCTAAGTACGCCGTGACTTTGAAAGAGGGAGCTGCCAACAATGTCCCGGTCCTCACCGGTAACACCAAGGACGAGAGTGGTGCTGAGAAGCAGACGAACATCACTGTGTCCGAGTACCTCGCGGATCTGGAGGACACTTACACCACCGGTAACTGGTCCAAGAGATTCCTTGAGCTTTACCCCGCCGATAACGACAAGCGAGCCGATGGTGCTTACAACTCCATGTGGACCGACCGATCCAAGGTTGGCACCTGGATGTGGACTCAGCTCTGGGCTGAATCCAGCAACAAGGATGTCTATACCTACTTCTGGGATCACGCCCCGCCCGGCCAGGACCAGGGTGCCTACCACGAGTCTGAGATCAACTACGTGCTCAACAACCTCTACGCCACTGACAAGCCCTGGACCGCAAAGGACTATGAAATCGCTGCCAAGATGAACGGATACTGGTCCAACTTCATTAAGAACGGCAGCCCCAACGGAGATGGTCTGGTTCACTGGTCCCCCACTGCTGACGATGCGCGTGTGCACCACGTTGGTAACGGTTGGGGCCCCATCCCCGTGGCCTCCAAGGCTAAGGTCCAGCTGTTCAAGGAGTGGTTCGCTACCCTCCCGACCTACTAGATTATCCTGCTGCTGAGATTGATTTCAGAGCAGGATCGAATGTTCTCTGTCTGTGCTCTTGAATATTTAGCGTGCTGAATTTCTGATGTATACATGACCTAGCGTTTGTCACATGATCTCTTTATAATGCGGGGGCTACTGCCAATATTTCGCCACAGTGGGACCGGAGCTACAGGCGTACAGATGGTGCCCCACTGGAGTGAAACCGCTCCAGGGTCGGCGACAGAAGCCGTTTCACGAACGGCTGAGACCTGATCATTCCTTGCTAGTAGTCTTGCTGGACCTAGTAGTCCTGGGTCTAGTAGTCTTCTTCTTGGACATCTTCCTGGAATCTAGTTGGAACCAGGTGAATATCTTTGTCTTATTAAAGCGTGTTAAGGCAAAAAAATGGATTAAGACTCTATTTCTGACTACCTATTCGTATTCCATGGGGAAGGGTTTCAAAATAATGTCGCTTAAGGCACCATGCACCTCCAGGATTTGCTAGCTGTAGAAATTCTTCCTTCATTAAGTTTATAGTTAGATATTTTGTAGAGACGGTGAATTAGTGACTTACCTTAAGCATCTTAGGCGCTGAGCTTGCCTTTCTTGTCTTCTCAATAAATGCCAATGCAGTTGACGATAATGTGTATTCCTGTAAATTCACATTCTCACCCCTGCCTGATATAAGAAGCGTCGGGTCTATGAGAGATATTGCTAGAGATCCTAATGCCTTGATATCCTTCTGTACAGAGGCTAAATTGACCCTGTGGAATATCGATTCGCCGATGTTCGCTATATTTCCATTAGTCTGATGTCTTGAAGTCTATGTCGTGAAAGTTACCTATCTTGACCTCTCCCTTGTAAGTCAAGAGAACGTTGCTGCAGTCTAGATACCCATGACATATTTCCAGCTTCGTGTGTATGTAGCTTAGCCCTTCCAGTAGCTCTTTACAAATAGTCGCAATGTCTGCTTCTGTGAATTGGACAATACCCGCGGCACAGCCAAGAGAAATAGCCATGTGCTCATATTCATATACAAAATGGATACCCTGATCCGATTGAAAGGTATCAACAAGGCTAATCAAGTTTGGGTGAGCCGCCGCCTTCACTTTTCGAAGCTTTTGACCTTGCGAGCTTCGAGTTTTAAGAAGAAATATTGGGAGCTCCTTAACATCTTTGAGTGCGATGATTCCGATACCTGCTTGATCAATAGGGTATGTCTGATGATAGGCGTCGTTAGATTTGCTTTTCGATTTGGTCTGCTTGAAAGGATCCGGCTCCGTGGGATCATTGGTGTTTGCTGTAATTTTTGGATCAGGCGATTCATTCGCCACGTTCAAAGTGCGATGACTAGGCCAGAGGGTTTTAGGTAAGACAGTATCTCGTTTTCCATGGCTCACCATTGTTGCGAATTTTGAGAATAGTAAGAGCAGTATATTATTCGAACATCTCCAGACAATACGTTTGAAATAACCCGGGGTTTCATGTCTCGTTCTCAGCTTGCAATAGTGTTCGGTGGGGAGAATTTGGGGACCCGGAGCTGTTTCACGTCCGAACTCTATCTGTTCCGAGGTTGATGATGTGAACCTCGTCACCTTACCTAAGCGCCGATTAGTACAGTGACTACTTTTGGATGGCGTCTAGGATTTATTACTTTTTAAGAGGTAAAACTTAGATAAACAAATAGAAATTGAAGAAAGTAGCTATTTTTGACTACCTATCCGTATACCATGGGGAAGCGTTTCGAAGTAATGTCGCTTAAGGCACCATGCACCTCCCGGATTTGCCAGCTGTAGAAATTCCGCCTTCAATTCATGGTTAGATAATAGATACGGAGGGTGAATCGAAGTCTTACCTTGAGCATCTTGGGGGCCGAGCTCGCCTTCCTCGTCTTCTCGATAAATGCCAACGCAGTTGACGACAGTGTGTATTCCTGCAAATTCACATTCTCACCCCTGCCTGACAAAAGAAGCGTCGGATCTACGAGCGATATTGCTAGAGATCCGACCGCCTTGATATCCTTTGGGACAGAGGCCAGATTGATTCCCTGAAAGATTGATTCGCCGATATTTGCTATATTGCTATGAGCTCGATACCTTAAACTCTGGGTCATGAAAGATACCTATCTTAACCTCTCCTTTGTAAGTAATGAGAATGTTACTGCAATTCAAAGATCCGTGACAGATCTCCAATTCCGAGTGTATGTAGCTCAAGCCTTGCAGTAGCTCTTTAGAAATAGTCGCAATATCTGCTTCTGTGAAGTGGACGATTCCCGCGACGCAGCCAAGAGAAATGGCCATGTGCTCATATTCATATACAAAATGGATATCCAGATTCGAAAGGAAGGTATCAACAAGGTTAATCAAGTTTACGTGAGACGCCACCTTGCAGCTTCGAAGCTTTTGACCTTGTGAGCTTCGAGTTTTAAGAAGAAATATCGGGAATTCCTTAACATCTTTAAGTGCGATGATCCCGAGGCCTGCTTGGTCGACAGAATATGTCTTATGATATGGTTGATTGGATTTCACTTCCGATTTGGTACTTTGAGAGGGACCCGGTTTCGTCGAATTGTTGGTGTTTGGTATCGTTTTTGATTTAGGCCAAAGGGTTTCAGGCAAGACTGTATCTCGTTTTCCTTGGTGAACCATTGTTGCGAATTCGTAAAACATAACTCCAAAATTTCCAGACAATTTGGTTGAAATAATCTCCACGAATGCGGCTTGCGATCGTGTTTCAGTATGGTGGGGAATTTGTGGAGACCACTGGCAGGCGGAGCTGTTTCACGTCCGAACTATTGATGACGTGAGCCCCATGAGTCGTGACTAGCTAGCATAATAGTTAGTCTTGAAAACTAATCTTCTAAATGCGCCTCACGCATGAAGGCTAACAAAAATGGAATTCGAATTCGATCTCGGGAACAAAGTCAACCTCCTGGCAGCAAACAGGCAGTCATTTTATCTAGGCAATGCAATTATTCAGATCACACACATGGCCTTCGATGATCAGAGAGTGAACGAAACCAGCATTCATCGATTGTACAAGATATTTGAGGTCGAGGGCTGCTGGAATCTCTATCCCGAATACCGAATAGCAGCAATCATTGACCAACCTACCCTTCAAACATCACTCGAAAAGTGCAAAGTTTCATCAGATGCGCTTCTAGATCAAAGGCAGCAGCCCACCCTATTATTCCCTGCAGGTGTGACATTGTCATGTATCAATGGGGTAAACTGAATCAAGGCTGCCTCGAGGTACGGAGAGACTAAGTGGCTAGTTGACCTTTACTCGGATAGTACGGTTGATAGTTTCCTCAATCTCGCTTCAGACACTAACCGTAAGCATAGCCATCCCATCTGACGAGCGCGACCTTTTGACTTTTAAACCGAATTCTCGAGAGTTCTCGGATGGCGAAATATATCAATCGCTAAGAACATGCCAAGTCAAAAATTCAACTACAGAGATGTTCTGGTGGGCCCGCCTAGATGACGGTCGACGGAAGGACATTCGTCGACTACAGCATAATACGCCTCTCCTACGCGCCTTTGACAAAATCATTCCCATCAAGGCTCTTTGGCGACCATTGAAATGCTCACAGATTGAAAGGATCCTCGCCTTGAAAAGTCCCGAGGTAGCGTCTCTGCCCCGTGTCAAACATTGAAGTAGCTCAGCTAAAGTTTGGGATTAGATCATCAGTCACTATGTAAATCTCATCCACCAGCAATGGAGCCATATACTGACTGTAGACCAATACCAAATGTTAGACTCTGGCTCGGTCACTCAGTTAGAGGGATTGATACCTACGCTTGATTCTGACCGGGAGCGTATCTTAGGTCTAGTTGGCAGAAAGAACATCTTCCCTCTTCTCTCCGATAGCGAACGACGCTGTACTTGTGAAAAAATATTTTCTCTCACGAGGAGAATTCTCTCTCTGAACACTCTCATTAAGGATACTATTCTCCTCGAGCGGCCTGCCAAGATGCTAAGATATCTCCATGCACCGAGGTTCAAGGGCAGCCTAATGAAAAGCATGCTGAAGCATTGGCATCAGATAAGAAGTGACAAAGAGGTACCTTTGCAAATTTCAGAACGATCCTTTGAGGCCATTTCCCCTTCGGAGGAAACATTTTCTATATGCTACTTGCAGCTCTGGTTATTCGCCTTACGCCACTTTGTGTACAGTGGCAAATTGACCAAGCGGAGTTTTGGCTGGAGTCCAGAGAGCTTGAGCCTAATTCTCCTCGCTGATCTAGCATCTCAGTTAGGGTTTTCAACTGAACAAATTCGCAAGCTCAAATCACAGAAGGAGCATGTTCCTGATAAAGTGACGAATGGATTCATCGACTCGTTACATAGAGTTGGGACAACCGATAGTGAAAACGTCAACCCACTGCTGATATCAATCAAGAATGTGTTTTCAGGTCTCCAGGATGTGCGTGATATAGAGTCACCATTAGGCTATACGACGAATGATTTGAATCAAGCAGCAGAGCACCGATACAACGCACCCCCCTTTGCTCAATACATCGAACAGCGCGGCAATCTCTTCATCAAAAGAATTTGTCAAAGCGAGGCGGACCGTCATCGATACCCAACATCATTCGGAATAACCTGTGATATTCTAGAAGCATTCTTTGGAAAATTACCATCTCTAGCTGAAGGAAAATCGGCACCATCCCCAGATATAGATATGAATAGGCCTAACAGCGAGAGGGACGATGAGAACCTGGACAACAATCAGCGGCCGGAGAACAATCAGCAGCCAGGCAGTAATGTGAATGATGGGAACGCAGAGACCGATGACGTCCCAGAGAACAACGAGATCCCAGAGAACAACGAGATCCCAGAGAACAACGAGATCCCAGAGAACAACGAGAACCCAGAGAACAACGAGATCCCAGAGAACAACGAGATCCCAGAGAACAACGAGAATATAGAAGCGAACACGGGGAACCAGGAGGCTACTGACAACGAGGACGCAAATCCATCAGCCGAATATAGCCCATCTGAATACTCCGAAGCGGAGGTGACACCAGTTGATATGTCTGAACATCCAAGTGGCACTCCCGATAGAGATACAAATCCCGGGATGGGATTTGAGCGACAAAATCCAAGTGGTACTCCCGATCCCCGAGAGATAGATCCCAAAACAGGACCCTTGAAGTTTACTTTTGAGTGGAAGGATAATCTCGTCCCGGGATTTGAGGTACAGCATCCTACTGGACCTGAAAACGAGCTGCTAAAGGTACCTTCGCCTAATGGAGTTCTCGGAATTCTGAGAGACTGGGCTCGAGCCCCAGCTAAAGCTCACGAGCATGTCGTCATATTTCTTTTCGAGACGAAAGAATACTACAAGTTCAAATCTGCCCAGACTCAACTGAAAGATACAGTGGTGAAACTTTTGGGCAGGTACATTTTCTTCTTTCTGGATCGAAATTTTGGCTTAATCACGCCAGATGTCAATCATCTTCTTGACATCGCGCAGGATAGACGCATTCTTTTAGCTGCTCAAAAGGGTCAAGTAGGCCCCGGTCATACAAGAAGTGGAATAACTACGGACCAACTAAAGAGTTTCCTTAGTAAATATAATCTCTGGACAGGATACAAGAGAATAATAAAAGTGGAAACAGGAAAGAGGTTCAGAAGTGAGGACATAAAAGCGAGAAAGAGGGAGAAACAGAGAGGGAAACGGGTTTATAATGATGAACAAGCACAGAAAAGCGACGAGACACGTGATACTTGGGTTGAAGCAGAGATACCACCTGAAGATCAGCCTGATATAGACGTTGAAGAAGAGCTTTGAGATATTGGTTGTAATCAAAGCCTAATTGAGATAATTGAAACTTATGTAATTACATAAAATGGCTCGCTACTTCGAATCCAGATGCGGTTATACACACATTTCCAAAAACATGTAGAGAGACCTGCCCATTTTCCTCCCAACCCTCTGCGACTTTGTAGGCCACCTCACAGGGCAACCAAAAATGCCACTCTTGCTTTAGCCAAGAGATTTTTCTTTTGTAGCACCATTGTTCCTTCTTCTTGAACATCAAGAACTGCTGTTCATGTGCTGGCATGTCCTCCACACATGCACTGCATATAGTGTGGATATTAATCCGACGTTTTGCTGGAATAAGGTGGGACCAAAGAATAGTATAAGAGCATCCGGGGTCATTTGCGAGAAATTTGATTTTGGATTTCCCATGCTCTGTAGACCAGCAGTTTACACATTCCAACGTGATGGAACCTTTCATTTTGACTGGAACAAAGACTTAAGCTGGTTGACTGGCTTATGGATGAAAAGGAAGACTGACAGACACACTTCGCAATATTATAAGAGTAGCAAATCGATTCGTTTTACCGGATTCGCATAATCCAACGTTAGTGAGGGCACACTTAAATAGCACTTAGAGCTGGGCAGATGGCCGGAGCCGTTTCAGAGCAGCCCCACTTAGCTCCCCATTTCACCAGGGATCTTTTGTATGTGGGAGGCGAATAGCTTTCTCTTGTCTTTTCCTTCTTCTTTGGGTTTTCTCCTTTATTTCAATTTGTTGCAACTCATCTTGTGTATCTTTTATGACTATTCCAAATCATTTTAGTATGCATTCTTTTAACACCCTACCAACGGAGATACTGGATATGATAATCCATCTTCTTCCGGTTACCACATTAAAAGAGCTTTCTCTTGTGAACACAAGGTGTCGTTATATCACTCTGCCGATCTTGTTCTGCACACTGAGGTTCACATTTTCATTCCATGGATTTCGTTTATTGCAGAATGTTGCCAAATCTTCATTGGCTCCATACGTTAAGCACTTACACTATGAGGTATATGAATTGGTCGACCCGCGTAAGTAAATTGATGAAATGATTGAATTGGTGTAACCTTCAGAGCTGATGAAGGAAGTCATTCAAAACTGGGATTACTTTACAACTTGTATATATACGCCCAAAGAATACTGATCAAAGCTGGCGGCGATGTGGACGCCTAGGGTGGTAGATACGGTAATGCCCTACAGGCCGCTGCGTTGAGAGGAAGCTCTGAGACAGTAAAGATACTTCTTGGAGCTGGCGCTGATGTCAACGCCAAGGGTGGTCAATACGGTAATGCCCTACAGGCTGCTGCATTCGCTCGAAGCTCTGAGATAGTGGAGATACTGCTCGGAGCTGGCGCCGATGTGGACGCCCAGGGTGGTAGATACGGTAATGCCCTACAGGCCGCTGCGTCGAGAGGAAGCTTTGGGACAGTAAAGATACTTCTCGGAGCTGGCGCTGATGTAAACGCCCAGGGTGGTGAATACGGAAATGCCCTACAGGCCGCTGCGTTGAGAGGAAGCTCTGAGACAGTAAAGATACTTCTCGGAGCTGGCGCTGATGTGAACGCCCAGGGTGGTGAATACGGTAATGCCCTACAGGCCGCTGCGTTGAGAGAAAGCTCTGAGACAGTAAAGATACTTCTCGGAGCTGGCGCCGATATGAACACCCAGGGTGGTGAATACGGTAATGCCCTACAGGCCGCTGCGTTGAGAGAAAGCTCTGAGACAGTAAAGATACTTCTCGGAGCTGGCGCCGATATGAACACCCAGGGTGGTGAATACGGTAATGCCCTACAGGCCGCTGCGTTGAGAGAAAGCTCTGAGATAGTGGAGATACTGATCGAAGCTGGCGGCGATGTGGACGCCCAGGGTGGTGAATACGGTAATGCCCTACAGGCCGCTGTGTCGAGAGGACGCTTTGAGACAGTGCAGATACTGCTCGAAGCCGGTGCCGATATCAACGCCAACGCCCAAGGTGGTCGATATAGCAATGCTCTACAGGCCGCTGCAAAGAATGGAAGCCCTGAGACGGTACAGATACTGCTCAGAGCTGGCGCTGATGTCAACGCTCAAGGTGGTGAATATGGATCACCCCTCTTGGCGGCTATTCATGAGGGCCATATTGATGGAGTTCAGCTTCTTATTCATGCTGGTGCAAATCCACTACTTGCAGATGAACTCGGCCGCACTGCTCTTCATCTTGCAGCTTCAAAAAACATGCCCCGCATGCTCTGTCGGTTTCCACAACTCTCGTCTACCCTCAATAACCAGACTCATTTCTTACAAACTCCTCTCCACGTGGCAGTTTGTCACGGTCACATTGAACTTGCTATTACCCTTCTCAATTTTGGTGCTGATCCGTCCATCACAGATGGTTATGGTCGACATGTTTTGGACTGGGCACCCAATAACCAAACCCTAATGCGAGAAATACATGATCGGTACCCTGATCTGATGTTGACGCCTTCCGATACTCAAGAGCTCGTTGTTCATCGATCACTCTTTGAACTCACCAAGTGGCTTCAGTATGCCAGATCCAAGTCTTTCTGGCCCATTTTGCAGCAATTAGGCCGCTACTTTTTGTTTCTTGGCCAATTCGACAACGCGCGCTATCTGTTCCAGCTCCATCTTTCTCGGAATGCTTCCTCCAAAAAAGACATTTGGCAGATCCCTTGTAGTATGTGCGAGATTACCATCACCGAAGGTCGTTTTGTATGCAAGCTGTGTGCCTGTATCGATCTTTGTTCCTCTTGTGTACAGAGGTACCCCTACCATAGCCGATTACATCCAAATCAAGAGCACGAAGTCTTTGAGGTGTCCAATGTGCCTGACAAAGACTCTCAGCTCACCGGACTGGCATCAGAGCGAATTCAACATATCCTGAACAATCTTGTTCCGAAACATCTCGATGGAAATGATGGTCGTTCGGAGAGAGAGCTCTTGAACGAGTCTTGGTTTGCTTTGGCACGGAGGAAGAAAGCCATGTTGCCAACGACTGATTTCAGCTTGGCAACAATCATTTCTGGGATCATATTCGGAATTTTAGCTTTCTTGCTAGGAGCTTGGTATAAATAAGATGTTGAATTTACTCCATTCCCTCTTCAAATATCGAACTTTGTTTTATAGTATACAGTATTGACTCGGATAAAACATCCGCTCAGAAATGGGAAATTACCTATGAAGTAAATATCCTTCTGAATTGTTGCAGTAGTCTGTGCTTGAAGAAGTATTGCCCATAATAGTCCATTCGTACGTATCACGGCATCCTTGAGTAGGTTTGAGCTGCTCTTTGTCCATGATTTTACATAACCTTCTTCACATGCAGTTCTCTCTACTTTCTTCGATACAATTTCACCTATGTGACTATGATTACAGCAATCATTTGACGTTGCCAGGACACGATGTTTCTGCCATTTTTGGAGTGGTTAGGTGAACTGCAGTTGATGTGTTGGGAGTAGTGAACAAACAACGCCATGGCGGCTGTGGTCGAGAAGGGAGGAGGGGTTTATTTTTGGAAATCGAAAAATGGCTAGTTTTGGACATGTAGCAGTACATAAGCGCGCGGTTTTACGTAAGTACGTAACAAACTTTCAATACACATGCAGCCATATTTGGCTTAGCGTGCCATGTGATTAGGGTTTGAAACAGTACGTCTATGTCTCCCGGTATGGAAGGCAATAACGGTCGGCACTGTACCTTTTTACTGAACCATCACATTGTCTTCCACCCACACTGTATTAGTTGAACGGAAAGCAAACTTGATTAAAGGCCCTGGACTACATAATCGCGTGTGGGGGTTTACTCAGAAGGCGAAAACCAACATCTGATGGACTCAGGCTATAGTGGAAATTAGGAGAAAGCACATGAAAAGCTGAATGGGTGTCACGACTCAAATACTATTAAAAGCGTACTATATAAGGCACCCCGAGCATAACCACGCACATTGCGCGGTTATAGGGTAGTAGTAGTAGTAATTTCATTTACACTGTCCCCTCGCGAACGATATGCAGTATACAACGACTATATATCTGATTATGTACCAGTAGAGTGGTCCACTTCCTGACTGGAACTTAGAGCCTCGTCACGGCCTGTTATAGCCCATTGCCGCTTCCAATATTAGGCTGCCCTCACGACGCACGACTACGAAACCGCTGTGACGCCTCGGCGAAGTCCAATACGGCCTGGACCGTCTTCGCCCTTGAGACGGTGTCTGGTTTACCTTTCTCACCTTCTTTTGAGCCTCCCAGCAGGCTCGACACGCTATCAAGCGCTTCTCCAACTTCTCGTCTCAGTTCCGCTCGCAGCTCTCGTAGCTTTGGGCAGTCCATTAACACATGGGCTACCGTCTCCTGCGCGCCGCACTCGCACCGGTCATCATCACTGTAGCCGATCTTCCTTCGGTAGCTGGATAGCCAGTTATGGCCCGTGCGCAGCTGTGTCAGCAGATACGCGCGGTTCCTGGGTAAATTCCCGTATAGTTTTCTGGTGTACCGCGCCGGTAGGTTGCTCTCAATCTTCCGGAGGTGTAAACCCTTGGTGCTCGACTTCCACTCTTGCCCCCATTGAACATGAATCTTATCGCGGATACCTGCGTTCTGTCTCGATAGCAGCGGCTGGAACGAGTGGGTCTTGCCCGGTTGCGCAGCTTCCTTCGCGAGTCGATCTGCTGCATCGTTCCCAGCGTTTTCGCAATGTCCTGGCATCCACTGGAGGCGAAGTGTGATGTTCCTTGCTTGAACCTCGGTGGCCGCTTGGAGGATTGCGTGGACGATTTGTTGGCCTGATTTGTTTCTCACGTTTTGGATTGCTTGCAATGCTGATTTGCTATCGCAGAGAACCGTTGCGGTTGTGTGCCTACTATTTCCGACGGCTGAATGTTGGCAGGCTAACATGGACACCATGTCAACCGCGTGGAGGATGCCAATGATCTCTGCTACGTGGACCGACCAACGTTCCATCGGTCCCACCTGGACTTGTTGTGATTCCAGCACTTCTTCGTGGTCGTCGAGTGCGACGATGGCAGCCCCCAGGTGGCCCTCGCGCCCGGAGGCGTCCGAGTAGACGACAATATCTGATGTGTTCTTCGCAGACTCTGCTCTTTCCCTCGCAGTTGCCCGGTCTTGCTCGAGCTCGATCTCCGCAAAGGCGTCCGGGCGCCACGGGGGTAGCGGGCGTGGGTCAATTGTTTCCAGTTCATTGAGCCTGTCGAGTTCCATGGTCTTCAAGGCTTCCGCTAGGGGGAAGCGGGCGTATGATCCTATATTGTTTCTACGCTTCTGGGCTCTTGATAGGGCACTCCATATCGGATGGTCACGGGGTAGTGTGTGCAGTCTCGCTATGGTGCGCTGCGCACGGTAGCGAAGGCGCAGGTGCGTGGGCAGTATGTGGGCTTCGACCTCCAGCGTTGTGGTGGCTACCGTTCTGAACGCTGATAGGATCCTGATCAGCACGGTTCTCTGGACCGTGTTCAAGTGTCGGAGGTGGACTTTGTCCCGGAGCGGGTCGTGCCAGACCGTCGACGCATAGTCTACGATAGGCGTGACACATGCTTGGTAGAGCTGTCGCATCTGTTCTGGGCGTAGGTGTCGGAGTCCACTTAACGCGATAGTCGTCTTAGTGGCGCGCTTGATCGCCTGCTGAACATGTTCTTTCCAACGAAGTCCCTGGTCGAATATCACTCCTAGCAGCTTGGCTGTGGGTGATGGCTTGACACTGGTTCCATCGAAAGTGACCTGTCCTTGAAGGTGCACTCCCCTCTTTCTGGTGATGTGGATAAGCTCCGTCTTCTCCGCAGCGAAGCAGGATCCGGTTCGCCGTGCCCACGCCTCAATGCGAGGGACATCCTCGGACTGTATCTTGGCTAGATTTTCCTCGGGCGAGCTGCCGACTCTCCAGCGGAAGTAGTCGTCAATGAATGCCGACGCGCCTCCGTGTGAGTTGACGGGCTGGTCGACCAGATCGGCATTGAAGAATGCAAACAAGATCGGAGAGAGTGGGGAGCCTTGCGCTAGACCTGCATGGACCAGTCGCTCTGTCTCGGTACGGAAATCGTCGAACCCGATGTTGGCGTGGCGGTCACTCATAAAGCTTGCGATCCATTTCCTGGCTGTCATCGGGATCCGTCTCGCCCGCAACGACGCGTCCAGGCTTACTTCGTTCACCCCGTTGAACGCGCCTTTGAGATCGAAACCAATAAGGGTCACCACCTTGTGCTTGTACCAGGCCTGGTCGATCGCACTGGACAGTACCAGCAAGGCTTGCTCAGTGGTCCTGCCCGGGCGTCCGCCGAACTGGCTGTTTGGTAGCAGGCTATGTTTCTCCGCCAGATAGGATAGCCGGCGAGCCATCACCGCCTCGAGGAGCTTGCCAAGCGTGTTCAGAAGTGAGATTGGACGGTAGGCGCCGGGAACCGAGTAGTCGGGCTTGCCTGGTTTCCGTAAGACGACGATTTTCGCATTCCTCCATTGTCCTGGGTGGTGTCCTAATTTGATGCACGCTGCGAAGATGCTGGCAATAAAGCTCTTTAAGTGCCCCCACAACTTCTTCCAAATCAGCATCGGTAGATTGTCCTCTCCTGGTGCGGTCGTCCCTTTCGCTGACTTCAGTGCTCGTTCGATTTCGAGCTCGGTGAGCGGGTGCCACGGGAGTTCCACGTCTGATACGGGGGGTGTGCCCGGGTCCGGTGTGTTCATTGCCGGGAAGAAAGCCTCCAGGAACGCATGCGCTTTGTCTTTGTTTTCAGTGAGCTCTTCCGAGCCAACCCGTAGTGCTGGGATACAGCCCCATGCCTCTCGGGGCTTCATGTACGTCGCAGCTTTCCAGAGCTTCCCTTCGCCAGCCTCATCTAGGAACTGTTTCCAGTGTGAGGCTTTGGCCTTCTCAATAGTCCGGGTCCACGTTCGTCGTTTCTGTTGCATGGCTTGAAAGGCCGCCAGGGTTCTCGCATTGTCTCGTCCAAGTTCCGCACATATCGCCTGCCACCGTCTGCGTAGTTGGTTGACTTCGACTTGCTGCACTTTGAGGTCCGGAGTAAACCATCGCTTGGAGTATGGCGTTGGGCGCGCATCAGGCGTAAAACGGTCGACCACCTGGGCCGTCGCTGATGTGAAGTCGTCCACGACCCGGTCGAGTGCTGGCCGGGTCTTGATCTCCTTCCATGGGCTCATCTGTCGGGCCACTTCCTCGCCGATTCGGGTCCAGTCCGCGCGTTCATACGCCTTTCTCACCTTGGCGCTTGGCCTACTCTGAGCTTGAAGATTCCATTCAGAGTAGGTGGCGCGGTGGTCGGATCCGTAGTTCTCGTGGTATAGTTGACATTTGAGGAGCAGGTCTGGTCTGTCTGTCACTGTTTGGTCAATGGTCGATTTTTGTCCTGGGTTGTTCAAAGCCCAGTACGTCGCCGTGCCCCGAGGGAGGCAGCTGGAGAGATTGTGGGTTTGGAAAAAGGTGATTAGGTCACTGGCATGTTCGATAAATCTGGGTGGAATGTGATTGCCGCCCCACATTGGGTGATGTCGGTTGAAGTCGCCAGAAATGATGATACTAGTAGTCCGGTGTTCGTTTTGGATCGCGGCAGCGATAGTGTTTTCTATTGCTGTGAGCGCCGGCATCGCGGATGCGTCTTCGGCCGTAAAGAGTGGTGCTGGAGGGATGTAGATGGAAAAGAAAAGGGATTGAGAATCGGCCGTCCAGATCTTGATGGCGACAACATGTGGGTGGTCGCAGGGTATCTGACGGTGTGCGGAGGTGGAGATTCGTCGGTTTACGTAGATGAGGCTGCGGAACCTAACTGCGTCGGTCTGCACGGTGGGCCGGTATAGTCGCCAGGCGCTGTGGTTGACATGAGTGCGGTAGGTGGTGATAGATGGCTCCTGGATCAAAAGGACATCGAGATCTTGGCTCTGGTGGTCATTGATCAGTGCTTCCATTCTCGGTGCCGATTTCATCATGTTCAACTGGAGAACGCGCAGGTTTCTCTCTAGCATCTGGTAGGGTTGAAGGTCGCCGGGGTTGGACACTGTCGATCGCCGGTCGGGTGCTCGCCACTACAATCGAGGCATCGGGCCCTCACTCCCAGTGGGCATCGTTCCCGCTCGTGTTGCCCTGCACAATGTCCGCATCGCGGCGTTTCCTTGCACGTCCATGCCAAGTGGCCGAACCGTTGGCACCGGAAACACCTCTTCTTCTTGATCTCGCGTCGTTCAACATGGGGAATGTAGTGCTGGTTAACAAGGAAACCGCTACGAAGCATATGTTCTGCCCCTTCTGCGGAATCAAACCAGATTCCTAACGATGCGAATTTCCCTAGGGTCTTGTCCTTCGCTTTCATCCAGGCCAGCTCTTCGATGTGGAACCCGTGCTCTGCTAGGTCATTATCTTCGATGATCTTCTCTGCTGCCTGGGTGGCCCCTGTTTCCAGGTTATATTCCTCGGTAGGGGTGCGGTGGACTACCACACCGAACCGCGGTTTAACCAGCTTCGTGTTGTTACCCAATTTATGTAGCCACTCAGTGTTGTTGCGGGCCATCTCAGCCGATTCCGTGTTTTTGAACCGAATGAGATAGCCGGTTTTGGTGGTACCAATACCAGCCACTTGGGCCTCTTGCGTTGCCACGTCGCTGTGTAATGCTGTGCGGATGTGGGTGTTGACGGCCTCAGTAGGGAGATATCGTCCGAAAGCGTTTCCATCGCTGTGGTCATTATCTCTTGGCTCGACTCTCTGGGTGCTGATCCGGACGCAGTTCGGTTCTTTCTCGGGCTGTTGGTGGCTCAGCAAGGGTGTAGCCCCGCCGCCGTTGGCTGCCACTGTCGCCCAGGTTCTAGTCGTAGTCCCAGCTGGCGCGTTCTCAACCTGTGCTCGTAGCGCTCTCACTTCCTCGTGGAGCTTCTCGTTCTGTTCCTGGAGGACGTTCTGGCCGTGTTTGATCTCCTGGAGTTCGTTCTGTGTGGTTTCGATCGCTGCGGTTTGGTGGCGGATGATGTCTTTCAGGGAGCCGATGAGTTTCCACACCTCCTTGGTGGTGATTCGACCCGCCGGGTCTGATGGCGTAAATGCATCGCCGCTTCGAGTTCGCTTCCGATTCTCATTCAGCAGGCTGGCCGCGTCGATAACTGTTCGATCTTGGTGGTCGTCCCCTACGACGCTGGCGATGGTCTCTTGGGTGTTTGTGGGATGGGGCTCGGGCCCTCCCGCAGGTGGGTCCGCCATCGATCTGCGGTTAGCTCCCGCTCGGTACACAACGCCGTATATCACAGTAATATCAACACAAAGCAGTTCTCTCCCTTGTGATCCGAATCCCCTTCGCGCGGTTATAGGGCCGCTCGAAATCAGCTTCACCTTTGTTTTCTTTTCTTTTCTCTATTCTGAAACGCACTAGTCCCTCTTCGATTTAGTCAGGTTTTGGATCTTGAAATGGTTCGTAAGGATCAATTACACGGTTGGAGGGGCTGTAACCTTTCTGAAACACAAATAAAATCGTTACAGTACGCTGCGATTAACTAAGGTTCTTCATTTTGGATAGAGCTTTGGTCTTTCACGGCAACTCCTAGGACGATAGCGCTACGTTCACTCGTTGAATTCCTGAGTGGTTTAAACGAAAAGACACATCATCTGTCAAGGTAAATACAGGGTATATGATCAAGGCGGTCGATTTCTTCTGTCTCTAATCAGATCACCTGATAGCGGGGTAAACTGGGGATCGGGAGATCCAAACGTGGATTTGAGCCTCCGCAAACCTCTGACACAACAGCCATGGCCACTACCATCTCCTACGGTGGAATAAACTCCGGAATTCAGCCAGGTGTAGTGCGGGATATCAAAAATGTCACGATCGGTAAGTGAAGAAGAGAAATGACTGTTCTCGACGGTTTGTAAATAGTGATCGGCTCCAGTGCAATCCGCAGTACAATCCGATACACTGAATCAAGAATGCCTTCGTGATTTGAGCACGACCAACCCTCTTGATGATAAAGAACGAATCAAAAGTACCAAGGGTGGGCTACTCAAAGACTCATATCGCTGGATTTTAGACAGCAAAGAATTCAAACAATGGCAAGACAGTCAGAGGAACCGTCTTCTCTGGATCAGAGGTGATCCCGGTAAAGGCAAGACGATGCTCCTCTGTGGTATCATCGATGAGTTGACGAGATTGTATGAGGACAATGCGAACATCTCGTTCTTTTTCTGTCAGGCTACCGACATGCGAATCAATAGCGCTACGTCTGTCCTGAGAGGGTTGATATATTTACTTGTCCAGAAGAATCCATCTCTTCTCCACCATGTGCGGGCTCGGTACGATCATGCTGGAAAGACTCTCTTTGAGGATGTCAATGCATGGAACACGCTTTCAACGATCTTTAGGGACATTTTAAATGACCCGACTTTGCAGATGACTTATCTGGTGATTGATGCTCTAGATGAGTGTATACATGGGCTCCCTTCTCTTCTAGACTTGATTTTCCAGGAGTCATCAGTCAATCTACAGATAAAGTGGGTCGTATCTAGCCGTCACTGGCCTGAAATCACCGAGCGACTTGACATTGCCACCAAATTAGCTCCAGTCTCACTAGAGCTGAATGAAGTATCTGTGTCTGGAGCAGTAGACCAATTTATTCGGCATAAAGTTCGCGATTTGGCAAAAACAAAAAAATACAGCAAGAAGACTCGTGATGCTGTTCAACGCTACCTATTGTCAAACTCACAGGGTACCTTCCTCTGGGTGGCCTTGGTGTGTCAGAACCTTGAAAGCATACGAATAAATGTACTCAAGAAACTAGAGTCATTTCCTTCTGGGTTAGATGCTCTATATCATCAAATGATCGACCAGGTTACTAAATCCGAAGATGCTGAGCTCTGCAAGGAGATACTGGCAATCATGTCAACCGTATTCCGACCTATTACGCTACACGAACTGACTTCTCTGATTGAACTACCGGATGATGACTATGATAGTCTTGCTCCCCTTGAAAAGATTATTGCAACCTGTGGGTCCTTTTTAACGGTTCAAGAACACACTATTGTGTTCGTTCATCAGTCCGCAAAGGAATTTTTACTCAAGGAAGCACTTAGTGAGATTCTTCCCAGAGGTATAGAAGCTGAACATCACATGATATTTATACGATCCCTCGACGGTATTTTCAAGTCACTTCAACGTGATATCTTCAACATCAAATCACCTGGACTCCATACAAAGGATATCTGCAAACCTAGCCCAAATCCATTGGCTACGGTGGAATACGCGTGTGTCTACTGGATGGACCACCTGGAAGGCAGCCAGCGCAAAAAAGCTTCTGAGCTGAGACTTTCCGATAAGAGTCGCCTAGATGTGTTTCTACAACAGAAATTCCTTTACTGGCTCGAGGCCCTGAGTATTTTAGGAAGTGTTTCAAACGGTATCCAAGTGATACAAAAGCTCGAGAATTTGATTGAGGTAAGTGAATAGAGACGAATAGAGGTTATCTACACTTCTGACAAGGGTTACATCTAAAAAGGTGAAAACAGGCTCAGGACTGCTATTGAATCAAGCTCGAGACGCCTCTAGGTTTGTTCGATATCACAGAACAGGGATTGAGAGTAGTCCTCTACAAGTATATTGCTCTTCTCTCATGTTCAGCCCATCAAAGAGCCTCACCAGAATATGTTTTCAGAATGAGAGAGCAGATTGGGTTTTGAATAATCCAGTGGTGGAGGAGGGCTGGGGTCCCTGCCTTCAAATTCTTGAGGGGCATAGTGAGCCGGTCAACACGATTATCTGGTCGCCAGATGGAAGCCAACTTATATCAGCATCGACTGATAACACAATTTGTATCTGGGACCCAGTCACTGGCCAGAGTATATTCACGCTTGAGGGGCATAGTGAGCGGGTCAACTCGATTGCCTGGTCGCCAGATGGAAGCCAACTTGCATCAGCTTCTTTCGATAAGAAAGTCTGCATCTGGGACCCAGTCACTGGCCAGTGTTTGTTCACGCTTGAGGGGCATAGTGAGCCGGTCAACTGGATTGCCTGGTCGCCAGATGGAAGCCAACTTACATCAGCATCGACTGATAACACAATTCGTATCTGGGATCCAATCACTGGCCAGTGTTTGTTCACGCTTGAGGGGCATAGTGAGCCGGTCAACTTGATTGCCTGGTCGCCAGATGGAAGCCAACTTGCATCAGCATCGACTGATCACACAATTCGTATCTGGGATCCAGTCACTGGCCAATGTGTATTCATACTCAATGGGCATAGTTATTCGGTCTACTCGATTGCCTGGTCGCCAGATGGAAGCCAACTTACATCAGTATCGAGTGATAATACAATTTGTATCTGGGACCCAGTCACTGGCCAGTGTTTGTTTATGCTTGAGGGGTATATTGAGCGGGTCAACCGGATTGACTGGTCGCCAGATAGTAGCAGACTTGCATCAGCGTGGGAAAATAATACAGTCTGTATCTGGGACCCAGCCACTGGTCAAAGAATATCCACACTTTGGCGGCATAGTGATTGGATCAATTCAATTGCCTGGTCGCCAGATGGAAGTCGAATTGCATCAGCATCGGATGATAATACAGCCTGTATCTGGGACCCAGTCACTGGCAAGAGTATATCCATACTTGAGGGGCATAGTGAGCGGGTCAACTCGATTGCCTGGTCACCAGATGGAAGCCGACTTGCATCAGCGGCAGATGATAATACAGTCCGCATCTGGGACCCAGCCATCAGCCAGAGCACATCTACACTTGGGAGGCATAGTAGGCGGGTCAACTTAATTATCTGGTCACCAGATGGAAGCCAACTTGCATCAGCTTCTTTCGATAAGAAAGTCTGCATCTGGGACCCAGTCACTGGCCAGTGTTTGTTTACGCTTAAGGGGCATAGTGAGCCGGTCAACTCGATTGCCTGGTCACCAGATGGAAGCCAACTTACATCAGCATCGACTGATCACACAATTCGTATCTGGGATCCAGTCACTGGCCAATGTGTATTCATACTCAATGGGCATAGTTATTCGGTCTACTCGATTGCCTGGTCGCCAGATGGAAGCCGACTTGCATCAGCATCCTTTGATCACACAGTCCGCATCTGGGACCCAGTCACTGGCCAGAGTGTATTCACGCTCGAGGGGCATAGTAATTGGTCCTTCTCGATTGTCTGGTCGACCTTCCCGATTGCCTGGTCGCCAGATGGAAGCCGACTTGCATCAGTGGCAGATGATAATACAGTTCGCATCTGGGACCCAGCTGTAGGCAAGCGCGTGTCCACACTCAAGGGGCATAGTCACTGGGTTAAGTCAATTACTTGGTCACCAGATGGAAGTCGACTTGCATCAGCGTCGGATGATAATACAGCCCGCATCTGGGATCCAGTCACTGGCAAGAGTATATCCACACTTGAGGAGCATAGTGAGCCGGTCAACTCGATTACCTGGTCACCAGATGGAAGTCGACTTGCATCAGCGTCGGATGATAATACAGTCCGCATCTGGGACCCAGCCACCAGCCAGAGCGTGTCTACGCTCGAGGGGTATAGTGCTTCGATTCATTTTGATATGACTGATTCAAATCTTCTACATACAAGTTTTGGGACATTTCGCACAAATTCAATAGCTCTAGGTACGCCTGTGACAAACAGCATCATCCAACCACTTGAGCAATTCGGATACGGACTCAGCAGTGAACGCTCCTGGGTAACATATAATGGATTCAAAGTCTTATGGCTGCCTTCAGAATACCGCCCTATGGACGTGTCTCATTTTGCTCTACATGCAACGACAATAGCTATTGCCTGTTCATCAAATCGTGTCATATTCCTCTCGCTTTCAGAAACAGGGGAAAGCCCTCCATCGACTTTTAGAAGGGATCTGCCAAATAATGTTGAAATTGGCGCCCGTCACATGCCAGATTCGCCTTTGTTACAAATTGTGGACAAGGCAGTGCGTGGTGCCTATGAGAAGGTCTCTGTTATGAACGATACGCCTATCTACAAAGCAACATTTGATATCACGTGGCAGTTGCAACAATGCGTTCTTGATGATCTTGACGGAATCCCTGATCTTGCTCCAACACTGACTATCTCAGGTGATTCTTCGCACGCTTGGGCTATCTCGTGCCTGGAGTACGTTGAAACGATTTGGCATGATACTGGTCGAAGGTTTTTGGGTGAACTTGAGATTTTATTGGGGAAATGTCCTAAAAATGCGTCAGGTTATTACCTTCTTGTTCCAGTACGAGAGTCGTTATGCTAATGACAGGCAGGCGTACAAGACAGCCCTCGAAAACACCAGCTCTCGTACATTGATAATGATCCTACGAGCCCTTCGAAGATCCTCTTCAAAGGCACAGTATCTGAGATATCCATCCTCGCACAGTTTCTGTGCTGGATAGCAGCAACATTCCGGAAGCCGCAGGCTGGTGTGATCTCATGCTCATCAGTAGATTTTGTTTCTGTCCCAAACCAAGGCGATCGGGATCCCATATTTCGAATTGGCTTGCGAGAACTTAACACTTTGAATGAACAGAATCCTGGCACATGCTGGATATCCCTATTCCCAAATACTGTTATGGCCCTTGACTTTCCGGTTCCTAAATGCTCGGGCATATTTGGGTTGCAAATACCATTCGGTGCGATGCTCGAAATTGCTGGTATTTTGTACGACGTCAATCTGGAGGACTATGACGAGAACAATGCTGGAATCTACTTCGATGGCATATCCTGGATGCTCTATCCAACTGCTTACATTGAAGAAAGTAATATAATCCAGTGGCATCTTGTGAGAAAGGCTACCGAAAAAGAACAGACGCGGGCCATTTCGCCTGATGAAATATCGGGTCCAAAATGGACTAGAGTCCAAGATCTTGAAACAATGCTTTCTGCAACTGCGATTCTCGGTTACTGCAGTAAAGTTAACCTCCAACTTGGTACAGAAACGCGACGAAGGCAATATGATCTGTATGAATTCTCGTCAACAAATATAGAGAATCCCCTTCCTGAAGGTTCTATTGGCACCGCCTCATTGGGTTTCAGTGCCTTGGGGTTTGTGACAGGACAGCTTGCTGCCGCTTTCAGGCCCCGAAAAGGACTTAAAGATGCACATGCTTTGGCAAAAGATATGTCTTATACAGAGGTGCTCTGTCGCACTGAGGTAGAGCCGGTCATCCTTTTCGAGACCGAAGAAGGCAATGAGAAGGCCTGGATGGTCCCCCAGCTTTGTGTCATTCTCGATCTGTTCAACTTCTGGGCTTCTAGAGAAGGCCTGGATAATATCAAGTATGCCACCCTCAGCCCTCATGGCGGCGCAGCAGCAAGGGCGATATTGGCAGATCGCGAGTATGCAAATCGAGTAGCTATTCCGAAGGTACTCCACACCGAGCCAGACATTGTCATCGGTGACGTGGTAAAACAGATATATGGTCGATTACAGAAAATGATGATCAACAATTCCGAGAGCGATGAAGGAACCAAGGGTGCATTCAACCTGGGCAGAGCCGCCATAGTTGGTTGGGACTGGCTTGAGCTAACAAATCTGGCTTGGACAATTACCCGAAGGCGAGTACTTCCAGCTAAGAAAATATTGCCCGACACCAAACCATGTTGGTTACCTCTCACCAAAGTAGTACCTGTCTTTTTTGGCAAGTACATGGGAGAGTTGATCACCCCGAATGAACCGAGTGAAGTGTGCAGGCACTGGCACCCGATTCCAGGTGGCATGAGAAACAACTACCTTGCTGCCAGTGTCCGATGCATCAAAGCGCTGGCGGCGTATTATGGTTATGATGGCTATGGTGGATGCTGGCTTCTAGCCGAGAAATTAATGTGGATGTACGAAGACGAGAGTATCTTTCACCCGTGCGGTCCCTCCTGCATCACCGAGAGTGCAGTCTGCGCCAAGCTTCCCCAGCGTCTTTCACGGCCGGCGAACAGGCTTCGCAGCAGACGGCTACACTGCAGGTCAGTCCCTCCGCCGATATCAGAGGACGGAGCCGTAGTATTTGCAATGGGTCGCAGAGATATTTAGTTTTTGGATATAGCAGGGAAAGTACGAGCAAGAGGGAAATATCTGAACGGCAGCCCTCCGAGCCATGCTTATGGACGTTGGACATATTTTCTTACAGTAAGCGTTGTGTTAGAATCTCATTTCGGCGATCAGGATAACTAGAAATCTTCAACAGCTCGTTTTTCAAGGCATCAGCGATGCTCGTAGTTAAATAAGGGCATGACATCTATGCGTGAGGTTGAAGGTATTATTGTTGCCCATTGTGATCACTGAACCACACCTGCAGTTTTCAGGTCGCCAAGAAACAGAACACCTACCAGGAGCCGCAGGGCACCTAGTCACGTGCGTTTGCCAATACCCCAGCATCCCCCGACCTTCAAACAAAAATTATTTCATCCGCTCACTGAGCAGATAGGAAATCAGGGTGAGCATGGGAAAATCCACTTCCAGCTTTTCAGCTGTTGCGTCAATGATGCCTACCATCACCTAAGCGACCCCCCGCAAATGGCGCCTCGGCTCGCTCCATGCGAGATAGAGATGATTCGTGAAATGATACAGAGCGGAACCCTGACTACGTCGTAGATGGCCATTGCTGCCGCGTGAGGCCAGCGTTTAGTTACCATTATTGGCACTAATCTTCGCCTGTTCGGTAATGTCAGAGCTCCATCAACTCGCGTAGGCCGGCAATGAAGCATCACGCCGCCAATTTGTCTAGACACGAGAAAGCCCATACGGAAGAATACAATGACTATTTTTATTCGTTTATTTACAACGGTAATGGAATACCGATAAATACTGAGTCAGGGGTAATCTAGCTAGATTTGGTATAGTGTCATGCAAGATAAGGTTCAATAACGTTTTGAAAGTAATTAACAGATGAAGCTGATTTCGAGCGGCCCTGTATAGTGGTGGTCAAGGGGATTCGGATCACAAGGGAGAGAACTGCTTTGTGTTGATATTACTGTGATATACGGCGTTGTGTACCGAGCGGGAGCTAACCGCAGATCGATGGCGGACCCACCTGCGGGAGGGCCCGAGCCCCATCCCACAAACACCCAAGAGACCATCGCCAGCGTCGTAGGGGACGACCACCAAGATCGAACAGTTATCGACGCGGCCAGCCTGCTGAATGAGAATCGGAAGCGAACTCGAAGCGGCGATGCATTTACGCCATCAGACCCGGCGGGTCGAATCACCACCAAGGAGGTGTGGAAACTCATCGGCTCCCTGAAAGACATCATCCGCCACCAAACCGCAGCGATCGAAACCACACAGAACGAACTCCAGGAGATCAAACACGGCCAGAACGTCCTCCAGGAACAGAACGAGAAGCTCCACGAGGAAGTGAGAGCGCTACGAGCACAGGTTGAGAACGCGCCAGCTGGGACTACGACTAGAACCTGGGCGACAGTGGCAGCCAACGGCGGCGGGGCTACACCCTTGCTGAGCCACCAACAGCCCGAGAAAGAACCGAACTGCGTCCGGATCAGCACCCAGAGAGTCGAGCCAAGAGATAATGACCACAGCGATGGAAACGCTTTCGGACGATATCTCCCTACTGAGGCCGTCAACACCCACATCCGCACAGCATTACACAGCGACGTGGCAACGCAAGAGGCCCAAGTGGCTGGTATTGGTACCACCAAAACCGGCTATCTCATTCGGTTCAAAAACACGGAATCGGCTGAGATGGCCCGCAACAACACTGAGTGGCTACATAAATTGGGTAACAACACGAAGCTGGTTAAACCGCGGTTCGGTGTGGTAGTCCACCGCACCCCTACCGAGGAATATAACCTGGAAACAGGGGCCACCCAGGCAGCAGAGAAGATCATCGAAGATAATGACCTAGCAGAGCACGGGTTCCACATCGAAGAGCTGGCCTGGATGAAAGCGAAGGACAAGACCCTAGGGAAATTCGCATCGTTAGGAATCTGGTTTGATTCCGCAGAAGGGGCAGAACATATGCTTCGTAGCGGTTTCCTTGTTAACCAGCACTACATTCCCCATGTTGAACGACGCGAGATCAAGAAGAAGAGGTGTTTCCGGTGCCAACGGTTCGGCCACTTGGCATGGACGTGCAAGGAAACGCCGCGATGCGGACATTGTGCAGGGCAACACGAGCGGGAACGATGCCCACTGGGAGTGAGGGCCCGATGCCTCGATTGTAGTGGCGAGCACCCGACCGGCGATCGACAGTGTCCAACCCCGGCGACCTTCAACCCTACCAGATGCTAGAGAGAAACCTGCGCGTTCTCCAGTTGAACATGATGAAATCGGCACCGAGAATGGAAGCACTGATCAATGACCACCAGAGCCAAGATCTCGATGTCCTTTTGATCCAGGAGCCATCTATCACCACCTACCGCACTCATGTCAACCACAGCGCCTGGCGACTATACCGGCCCACCGTGCAGACCGACGCAGTTAGGTTCCGCAGCCTCATCTACGTAAACCGACGAATCTCCACCTCCGCACACCGTCAGATACCCTGCGACCACCCACATGTTGTCGCCATCAAGATCTGGACGGCCGATTCTCAATCCCTTTTCTTTTCCATCTACATCCCTCCAGCACCACTCTTTACGGCCGAAGACGCATCCGCGATGCCGGCGCTCACAGCAATAGAAAACACTATCGCTGCCGCGATCCAAAACGAACACCGGACTACTAGTATCATCATTTCTGGCGACTTCAACCGACATCACCCAATGTGGGGCGGCAATCACATTCCACCCAGATTTATCGAACATGCCAGTGACCTAATCACCTTTTTCCAAACCCACAATCTCTCCAGCTGCCTCCCTCGGGGCACGGCGACGTACTGGGCTTTGAACAACCCAGGACAAAAATCGACCATTGACCAAACAGTGACAGACAGACCAGACCTGCTCCTCAAATGTCAACTATACCACGAGAACTACGGATCCGACCACCGCGCCACCTACTCTGAATGGAATCTTCAAGCTCAGAGTAGGCCAAGCGCCAAGGTGAGAAAGGCGTATGAACGCGCGGACTGGACCCGAATCGGCGAGGAAGTGGCCCGACAGATGAGCCCATGGAAGGAGATCAAGACCCGGCCAGCACTCGACCGGGTCGTGGACGACTTCACATCAGCGACGGCCCAGGTGGTCGACCGTTTTACGCCTGATGCGCGCCCAACGCCATACTCCAAGCGATGGTTTACTCCGGACCTCAAAGTGCAGCAAGTCGAAGTCAACCAACTACGCAGACGGTGGCAGGCGATATGTGCGGAACTTGGACGAGACAATGCGAGAACCCTGGCGGCCTTTCAAGCCATGCAACAGAAACGACGAACGTGGACCCGGACTATTGAGAAGGCCAAAGCCTCACACTGGAAACAGTTCCTAGATGAGGCTGGCGAAGGGAAGCTCTGGAAAGCTGCGACGTACATGAAGCCCCGAGAGGCATGGGGCTGTATCCCAGCACTACGGGTTGGCTCGGAAGAGCTCACTGAAAACAAAGACAAAGCGCATGCGTTCCTGGAGGCTTTCTTCCCGGCAATGAACACACCGGACCCGGGCACACCCCCCGTATCAGACGTGGAACTCCCGTGGCACCCGCTCACCGAGCTCGAAATCGAACGAGCACTGAAGTCAGCGAAAGGGACGACCGCACCAGGAGAGGACAATCTACCGATGCTGATTTGGAAGAAGTTGTGGGGGCACTTAAAGAGCTTTATTGCCAGCATCTTCGCAGCGTGCATCAAATTAGGACACCACCCAGGACAATGGAGGAATGCGAAAATCGTCGTCTTACGGAAACCAGGCAAGCCCGACTACTCGGTTCCCGGCGCCTACCGTCCAATCTCACTTCTGAACACGCTTGGCAAGCTCCTCGAGGCGGTGATGGCTCGCCGGCTATCCTATCTGGCGGAGAAACATAGCCTGCTACCAAACAGCCAGTTCGGCGGACGCCCGGGCAGGACCACTGAGCAAGCCTTGCTGGTACTGTCCAGTGCGATCGACCAGGCCTGGTACAAGCACAAGGTGGTGACCCTTATTGGTTTCGATCTCAAAGGCGCGTTCAACGGGGTGAACGAAGTAAGCCTGGACGCGTCGTTGCGGGCGAGACGGATCCCGATGACAGCCAGGAAATGGATCGCAAGCTTTATGAGTGACCGCCACGCCAACATCGGGTTCGACGATTTCCGTACCGAGACAGAGCGACTGGTCCATGCAGGTCTAGCGCAAGGCTCCCCACTCTCTCCGATCTTGTTTGCATTCTTCAATGCCGATCTGGTCGACCAGCCCGTCAACTCACACGGAGGCGCGTCGGCATTCATTGACGACTACTTCCGCTGGAGAGTCGGCAGCTCGCCCGAGGAAAATCTAGCCAAGATACAGTCCGAGGATGTCCCTCGCATTGAGGCGTGGGCACGGCGAACCGGATCCTGCTTCGCTGCGGAGAAGACGGAGCTTATCCACATCACCAGAAAGAGGGGAGTGCACCTTCAAGGACAGGTCACTTTCGATGGAACCAGTGTCAAGCCATCACCCACAGCCAAGCTGCTAGGAGTGATATTCGACCAGGGACTTCGTTGGAAAGAACATGTTCAGCAGGCGATCAAGCGCGCCACTAAGACGACTATCGCGTTAAGTGGACTCCGACACCTACGCCCAGAACAGATGCGACAGCTCTACCAAGCATGTGTCACGCCTATCGTAGACTATGCGTCGACGGTCTGGCACGACCCGCTCCGGGACAAAGTCCACCTCCGACACTTGAACACGGTCCAGAGAACCGTGCTGATCAGGATCCTATCAGCGTTCAGAACGGTAGCCACCACAACGCTGGAGGTCGAAGCCCACATACTGCCCACGCACCTGCGCCTTCGCTACCGTGCGCAGCGCACCATAGCGAGACTGCACACACTACCCCGTGACCATCCGATATGGAGTGCCCTATCAAGAGCCCAGAAGCGTAGAAACAATATAGGATCATACGCCCGCTTCCCCCTAGCGGAAGCCTTGAAGACCATGGAACTCGACAGGCTCAATGAACTGGAAACAATTGACCCACGCCCGCTACCCCCGTGGCGCCCGGACGCCTTTGCGGAGATCGAGCTCGAGCAAGACCGGGCAACTGCGAGGGAAAGAGCAGAGTCTGCGAAGAACACATCAGATATTGTCGTCTACTCGGACGCCTCCGGGCGCGAGGGCCACCTGGGGGCTGCCATCGTCGCACTCGACGACCACGAAGAAGTGCTGGAATCACAACAAGTCCAGGTGGGACCGATGGAACGTTGGTCGGTCCACGTAGCAGAGATCATTGGCATCCTCCACGCGGTTGACATGGTGTCCATGTTAGCCTGCCAACATTCAGCCGTCGGAAATAGTAGGCACACAACCGCAACGGTTCTCTGCGATAGCAAATCAGCATTGCAAGCAATCCAAAACGTGAGAAACAAATCAGGCCAACAAATCGTCCACGCAATCCTCCAAGCGGCCACCGAGGTTCAAGCAAGGAACATCACACTTCGCCTCCAGTGGATGCCAGGACATTGCGAAAACGCTGGGAACGATGCAGCAGATCGACTCGCGAAGGAAGCTGCGCAACCGGGCAAGACCCACTCGTTCCAGCCGCTGCTATCGAGACAGAACGCAGGTATCCGCGATAAGATTCATGTTCAATGGGGGCAAGAGTGGAAGTCGAGCACCAAGGGTTTACACCTCCGGAAGATTGAGAGCAACCTACCGGCGCGGTACACCAGAAAACTATACGGGAATTTACCCAGGAACCGCGCGTATCTGCTGACACAGCTGCGCACGGGCCATAACTGGCTATCCAGCTACCGAAGGAAGATCGGCTACAGTGATGATGACCGGTGCGAGTGCGGCGCGCAGGAGACGGTAGCCCATGTGTTAATGGACTGCCCAAAGCTACGAGAGCTGCGAGCGGAACTGAGACGAGAAGTTGGAGAAGCGCTTGATAGCGTGTCGAGCCTGCTGGGAGGCTCAAAAGAAGGTGAGAAAGGTAAACCAGACACCGTCTCAAGGGCGAAGACGGTCCAGGCCGTATTGGACTTCGCCGAGGCGTCACAGCGGTTTCGTAGTCGTGCGTCGTGAGGGCAGCCTAATATTGGAAGCGGCAATGGGCTATAACAGGCCGTGACGAGGCTCTAAGTTCCAGTCAGGAAGTGGACCACTCTACTGGTACATAATCAGATATATAGTCGTTGTATACTGCATATCGTTCGCGAGGGGACAGTGTAAATGAAATTACTACTACTACTACTACTACTACCCTGTATAGTGGTCTTTTGGCCTAGTTGGAGGTAGATCGCCAGCTCGAGGGCGTGCCTTTACAATGGGCACTCAATGATGATGCTAATTCCGCAACTGGAAAACTATGAAAGATGGAAGGATAGAAGAGCGGCTAGAAGCTACTAAACCGCCAAACGCTGAGCAACATCATTCAAGTCAAAGTCATGAAGTAGCATTTATTTGAAATAACGCGCAGGAAAGTATGTCTTCTATACTTGAATATCCAGTGTGACTCGAGCCGATGATTGAAGTCCACGAGTGCTATGAGACAGCTTTGGCAAGGCGGGTCGCAAAGCCTGCAGGCGATTACTGAGAGGTGAGACCCCTTCGTACACCATCACTTGCTTAAGTCTCACGATACTCAACACATTCACATGGGTATGCATGAATTCGCTCAGATCCGACGCAACGATCCCGCAATTCACAATATCTAGTTCGCGTAAACAGGGTAGATCTACTCGATTGAGAAAGCTCAGTAGACTGAAACTATCGACCAGTGTAATCCGAGTAATCCCACTCAGACATTCATTTGCCAACGCCAGTATTTCGCCCCGGGAGGATCCTATTCCGGCATAAAATCCATAGATCTGTAGATTTCGGATGGGAGTTCCCGCTCTTTGAGCACTGCGCAAAGCTTTCATTATTGTTTCGAGATGGAGACAAAATGAGTCCTTCCAATCCATGAACACACGATTTGCAAACCAATAATACTCCTCGTGCCGAGCCTCGTCAAACGAGAGCTTGAATGTTGAGACGTTTGAAAATTTCTTGATAGAGGCTTCGAATATGGCCGTGTCGCGCCTCTTCGATAGGATTTCACGCTGTTCCCGCGCCATCATGCTGAAATAATTTTGCGCAGACGTATAAGATCGCTCACTTGCTTTATAGGCAAGCTCATTCCGATCCCTTCGATATTCCTCCGGGGTATATATGTACGCCTCGAAGAAATCCAAGTATTGAACATCTACTAAATGTTAGACAAATAGGTACCTCTAGCGTTAATGAGCGATGGCATACGTGGATCGACCAGTTCACTGGCTTCATAATGGATTGTTTTCACATACTGGGCGATTGAAGATTGAGAAATATTCTCTAATGTTTCCAGCCCTTTTTGAGAGAACACGACCTTGATGTCTTTATACACTAAAGGGCGGAGGACGTGCTGGAGCATCTTATTGACCAGGGACGTTGATTTCAAAGATGACGTGGGGAGGTGGTAGAAAATCATCAACAGGAGCTCATTAGGTAGATCAGGGAGACTAATTGAATGAGACATTTTGCCGAAATATTCGTGCACCTGTAGCTAATTGACCACATTCGTGCTTTTATACTACACAATGTGATACGGCAAGTAACCAAGTGGGGCGATCCGGTTTCGGGAGCGATGTTAGACGGACCCCTTCAACTCCTATTCGGACCTCTGCTAAACTTCATCCAGTCTAGTATGTAATTTCCATACAAGTTGGTTAAAGTGCTAAGGTAATCTAGAAATCTCTTGAAGTACCCCCTTCCTTTTACTGTACACTGTAGACCTATAGCTCTTGATAGATGATTTTAAGTTATTAATCTATACCTAGCTTATTAGGAAAGCCAACATTAGCCTACGTCAGGACAAGAACTTTTAGTTCTTAAAATAATCGAGTATCAAGCAGCCCTCGAGACCTCTATAGCAGTTGTAGAGCTAACCCGAAATACCTAGGGTGTTTGGTTCGACTCACGAATATTGCTTCAAGGATTATATTGACAAGGTACTTCAAGGGATTTCTAAATTACCTTAGCGTCTTGAACCAGCTGTATAGCAATTACATACTAGACCGAACAGAGGTTAGGGGGAGGTCCGAATAGGGATCGAGGGGGTCCGCCTAACACAACTCGGTTTCGGACCAGAGTCCCCCTTCGGTCGCTACGTGCCGTTCAGCTCGTTCTTTTCCATTTAAAGTAGATTTGACCAGTATGCCACGAACGGAAGAAAATAGAACAAAAAACGGGGTTCAAAGGAACTACAATCCAAAGCATCCAGTGAGTGGTTAGTGCTTCTATTAAGCTGCCCAAGCTAATATGCTCTCCTAGTTAAACAATGAAAGGTGTCGTCTCTTGGTCCTGCACACTCTGCTATGACACACAACGCAAGAATGCCGTTATACATGTCATCCAGAGTGATCTTGGATCTGACCCCATAAGCTTATGGCTGTGGATCTTACCATGTCGGAAAAAGATAAATCTTCACACTATCTGCAATAAATGCGAGAAAGGCTGCCTGGATCCGGAGATTCACCGGGACCGGCAGAGTCAGATATTGAGAAAGAGCTGCCAAGTCATATTTACAAGGCGTTTCCCCTGGATCAGTCAACAGTGGGATTTTTGGATCTCGCATACTGAGTCTGAAAGAGTCAATCTTATTCTGCGAAGAGATAAGAGTCTATGCCTTTATCATTGTAGTATGACATACATAGGATGATTGTGTGTGAACAACCGGAGAGAAAACAGTGGCAATTTAAGAATTATTTACTCGCTCGCCAATCTTTATTCCCACCGGGAACGTATCAAAGTAATGTCGTTTCAAGCTCCAAGCTCCCCCCGGATTAGCTAACTGCAGGAATTCGTGCTATGTCACTTAGTTGTATGTCGTCTTGCGTGGGCTACCTAGATGGACCTCACCTTCAGTAGTATATCTGCAGAATGCTCCCCCGATTGTTCCATAAATGATAAAGCTGAACGTGATAGATTCGGTGTTCGAATATCCTGGCTTGGGCTGCACAGCAAATTTGTCCTATCGCCAAGGTAAAGGAGGATGGAGCTTACGGCTTTCAAATCCTCTTTGAACGAGACACTTGACTCATCCAATAGGCTGTCCCCAATATTGGCTACTGCCACTTAGTGATATTCAATTGGAATATTTGATCATCTTACCTATTTTGACTGCCCCAGTAAAGGTTAATAACACATTACCGCAGTTGATCGACCCGTGGCCTATACTGAGGGTCTTGTGAAGATAAACTAATCCCTGCAAAAGCTCTCTGCATATCGTGGCCATGTCTGGCTCACTAAATTCCACGCTGCCTATGGCACATGCAAGTGAGAAAGCCAAATGCTCATACTCGTAGACGACATGAACTATGCCTTCGGACTCAAAAGCATCGAGCAAAGCAACCAGATTCTCGTGCTGAGCTTTTGACAGCATCTTGAGGCCCTTCGGGCTTTGTCGACGCTTTTTGATGAGAACCACTGGGAATTTTTCAATATCCAGCAAGGCAATTACCCCTGGGCCTGCTTGATCAATCTCACAGAATCTGCGATAGCGGTCTTGCTTTGTACCATTTGTGGGTATCTCAGGGGGATGTGGCTTTATCGGAATACCGAAGCGGGTGGATTTCGGATCTGCGGAAGGCTTTGCATTATGGGTCTGGAATATTTCTGGTGGTCTTTTTCTTGTAGTAGAGAGAGACTGAAAAATGTTAGACACCGGCTATACTACATAAATTGATCATACCTGATTCCCAATGATATTTTGTCGAGTCGGGAATCTACTAGAACTTTGATCACTCCTATCCCATAATGAGTGGGGAAGAATGATCTGGCGCTTGTGAGATTCCGCCATGGGTTCAAATTAGACGACCTGTAGACAGACTTGAATTTGGTATTGAAGATATAATAGACAATCAAGGCCGACTAAAAAGATGGAAAGGGTTGAGGATCCGAAACAGGCTATGACGTACACTGTTCCGTTATATAAGAAGTCGCACCCACTACGCGACGGTCAAAACGGGATAACATGGCGGACAACAACAGCATGACTGGTAATAAAAAGAGGGCTTTTCTGCGCGAAAGATGCCGGGAGCGCTTATCACAACATATTTGTATTCTGAAATCATATTCCAATTTCCGGTGAGAGTGGTATGGCTAACGCAGGCTTAGGGCGGAGTCTCGGAATCAAAGTCAGCCCATCTGACGTACGACTCAAGCCTACTGGCGATGACTACGCCTGGAAACTAGAAGACAGATCATTAGTGCCTCTCTTCCGAACGAATCTCAGTAAACACTCTATCGGGGCATATGTACGTTTGTTGAACGGGATTGGCATTTCTTTTTGCGCCGTCAGAGCTTCCACACATCTGAAATCCCACGGAGAATCACAGACCCAGTCCAAACATTTGACGGATCTGGCGTCTGAGCTCCATACTGCTAGAGAAAAAGCAGCCGTACTTCAGAGTCTATTAGCTATGGCAAATAGCTGCACCGAGCTCCAGGATCAAGCTGTCACAGAAATTGAAGACATGATCAAGGTTCATGAGCAAAGTATTCATCACTGGATAACTTTAGTGGAGTTTTATAAAGCCAAACACCAACAAGCGACATGTACACTTAGTCAGATAGCGATTATGTTACAAGGACAGGATAGATCCAGTATTTTACTATGGAAAAATGAAACTTGAGTGAATATAGATGCTACTGTCAATTTCAACCCTCGATATAAGCTATTGTTTATCTACAAAAGATACTAGTGTCCACAACGGACAGAAACGGTATCCTAGTTTTGATTAATGCCACGCCTCATCATGCAAGGTTGGGTCATTGGGTACCAGTGAGTTTCTCCAGTCGATCCATATAGGTAGCAAGAAGGCCAAGCTTCAAAGCCGAGTTTTCCATGTCTTCCAAGGACTTGATACCCAAGAGAGCTTTCACAAATCGTCGGTATGCTATCACGGCCGGCAATATCTGACGCCAACGCAAGGAAAAAATTGCCCTTGTGATCCGACGATCTTCCTCCAACCGCCGGCGGGTATTCCATGAGTGAAAGACCGCCCATAGCTTGGCCGCGCTCATCGAATCTATGCTGAATTAGTTTATGATTGGAAGGAGGTGATCTGGACTTGTCTACTGTATCCGTAGCAAGGAGGCGGATCCTCGTCGTAGGTTGGCAATTCTTGATCATGCATAGCATTTGGTCTGACCAGTGTGTATCAAAGGAGCCAGAGGTACAGTTATAGCTTCGGCGTGGAAAGCGGATGTCCGGTTTAGGAGTGTTTCTGTTTCGGAATTAGCCCTACTTGTAGGAAGATGGTCCTGTTTCAGATGGCAATCCGTAAAAAGGGGGCAAGGCTAAGGGACTTTCGGTTTCGGGTATCTCTATAAAGTCGGCACTCTTGCCAGGAAGGATATCCATCAATTCTCTACGCAAGCATGGGCCAGAAGAAAAAGTCAAACAAGAAGAGCCAGCCTGCCAACAAGAAGCCAAATCAGCGGCAGGCCCGCGATATTCAGACACCCGATGGGACTCCGGGACCGGCTAGGCAAGAGCTCCATAAGCACCAGGAAGTTCAATCGAACGGTCAACAAAAGGAAACTGCGCAGTCTGGTGATGTGACAGATCCAAATGAGGATGAAGACGTCGTCACGGAATCCGATCGTGGTGACGATTCAGACATGGATGACGCACCCGCGGAAGACGAGCCTGACCCTATACCAAAGTGGGTACAGAATATAATGATCGATGTGAAAGATGATGCCGGTCCGGTGGAGCGAATATTTGACCTGGATCAGGAGAACCCAGACTACGACGCATGCGACAATTTCTTTGTGATTCTTAATCAGAGAATCCGAGCGTCAAATCAAGAGAACCATGCCCCCGATCTTGATGCACATACGGTTCCTGAAAGGGCGTTTAGCGCATTATGCAAAACCATGAAAGTCCAGTTAGAGCATGCGAGTCAAGAAAACTCACCTGAAAAGGGGTGGGTGGCTGTCCATAAGACACAGGACTTATTAATGGAGATGAGCAAGCGACATGGTTTGCCTAGAAAATGGAATTTGTCCAGTGATGCTGCATCTGCATATCTCCGCACTTCTGATCCAGATCCTCGCCAGATTCTTGATCCTGACGGGTTGGAATTTTATGATGTACCTGCTAAAATTGAGCCGGCAAAGGAAGAACAGCCCCCAACAAGAAAAGATGAAGAGCTCTCGGAGCTTGAAGCCCTTGAGGCGAGGGCTATTAGGGATCAGCGCCCTTACAGCTCCGCCGATGTGTTGCGCTGGTGGCCCAAGGGGTCGGGCTCTCAGACCTTTGTCCGGTATGGAAGCCCGTCGGCCGGTATCTACAGAATCCGGGCCGGTTCATATGAGAACTACAATCCAACTCAGGTTGAGCGAGTCTTGACGTCCCTCACCCGGGGATCCGCGAAGACCGTATCCCGGAAGCACGGCATTGTCACCGAGGATTGGAAGTACGGCCGTCGGGATGTCAAGCGATATATTGGGGTAGGCTGGAAGATTGAGGACGATGATGAAAGTGGTCTGGACCCCCTCAGCTGGATCCAGCCGTCTAGTCAGGTTGTTTATCCACAAACTCGTATCTTGGTAGAATGGAAAGACGGTGTTACTACGCTGGAAGGGCGTAGCTTTATCCGCCGCGTGACCCCAGGCTCGGCACTCGATGGGGATAAGGTGATATACCAGAAGGCGAGTGAAATGGAGTATATGTATCGCGAAGAAGCGAAGCTGATGACGGGTGACGACGAGAGCGATGACGAAACTGAAGAGGAAGATGATGAACAGGTTGCGGTTGAAGATGCTGACCCAAGACCAGCGAAACACCAATCCAAACACTACAAGCACCTGCGATTCACTGCGAATAGTGAAAGCGATGAAGATAGCGACAGCTCTGTTCCACCCTTGAGGAAAGAAAGGCATGGAAGACTTCGCTATAAAACAAAACTAACGAGCAAGAAACAGACAGGTCAGCAAATGCGTGATCTCGAAGAGGAGCTTGCAAACTTGAGACTGAAGCTGAATAACGCTGAACGGAAGTCTGGTCGACGCTCCAGACGCTATTAAGGAACCTCATTGCTTATTAATGAGTTGCCTATCCACGGCTGGTCTCAGTGCTTTTTGTCACGTTGTATGTAGCCTTTCCGCTCTTTTGTATCCAAATTGCAAATTGAATCATAGTATTATGTTTTTCGATCAGGTAGTTTTCTACTTCTGTTCTTATAGGTCGACGCAGTCTCACGACTCACGACCCGGCAATGAAAAGTCAAAGTCGTAGACTGAGTTTACAAGCACATAGTCATAATTCTTAATATAAAGTATGGCGGAGAGCTCCATGGAGATCGCCGTTCTCCCCTCGAGCTATTTAGCAGCGTTCCAGATGCTCTGCTCTCTTTCATTCTTCCATAGTTTTTCATATCGAGTTTTCCATTCGGTTTTCAATGTTCCCTCTCCAGATTCCCTAACCCCCCATCATATTTCATCAGTGATAATCAAGATGCCAATTCGGTTTGTGCAGATCTATGTAGCTTTTGCATGGAACTCTTCCGGAGGATCAACGAACTCGGTTCTTATGGAAACGGCTCAGCAACCTGCAGAGCTCAACCCGAGTTTGACCAAGCCGTGAGCTTTGTCTTTTGAATCTGGGAGTCCGGAGCTGATGTCCAGCATCCGGGTTCTTCAGGAGGCGATGTATGGCCCAGGTGTAATTTTTGTCTTTAAAACAGCTGCAAATCGTTTCAAATCGTCTCTTAGTTGCAGTTTTTATTTTAACCCTATAATAATTGCTGCTCCCAAGTCCGCACCACATACAAAATGCCCTACGTCTGTATTTGCTGCGGTTGCAATGCACGGCCATGGGTATCTAAAACATATGTCTGCAAGTGTGTACTGGCCACGAGTTTCGTTCTTTCTGTCACCTGTCGTTGAGTAAATGCTACCGAGTGCTAATTTGTCAAATGTAGAAATGTGACCACGCTGCCACAATTCTTACATGTGTTCCCTACGCAAACTGGATTTACCTATTCTATCGAATATTGATACCATATGGCATTTATATGTACTGGTTGTCGGTGTCCCAATGAATTCTCTCTTACTTTTTGGACGGATAGTTTAGGATATAGACCAAGAACAAGGTTCTTCCATTCCATCTATAATCCTTGTAGCTGTATAGATAGTTCATGTAGCTCATTGATACTAGTAATTTAGTAGAGTCATTAGACCTAGGCTAGGCTAGAAGTAGTAAGACTAATGATGTAATGAGTCCCCCCGACTTCTTTTACCTAAAACTCTATGCATTCGTACTTTGCTTTTTGCAAAGCATAGCATAGTGGGCATTCGATCTGATGAGCTCCTCATGGGTCCCACGTTCGACGATCTCCCCATCACGTAGGGCAAGAATGCAGTCCGCGTTTTTGATTGTGCTCAACCTAAGAGCAATCATGATCTTTGTGGCCTTGGTGTCTTTCAACGATCTAAGAACAAACTCCTCGGACGCTTCCTGAGCCCGAAGGAGCCTGAAGATCTGAGTTGCAGGTTCATATATGGAGAACGGAAAGGACAATAGGTAACACCTATAATCTTACGCCCTGCCACAGGATGAAGGGGCGGCAAGACTTTCCAATGTCATGACCGCCGCTGTGGAATTCCACACGGTCGCTATTCGAGGAAAGTTGAGCGGAACGCAGAGGTGCCTCAGCGCTCGATCGGAGGACATGATTAACGGAAAGGACCGGGAAGTCGACTGCGGACGCGTCTCTACGATTCGGACCGGAATTGGCACTCTTGCAGACCCGGCTGTTCCCACAAAACTGGGGTCGGCGCTAACCAGGCTTGTGAGCCCAAAAAATTGAGGCTCGACTGCACCTGCCAGTCGCTAGTCCACTCATCAGGCAGAACGATTGGTTGATACGGTTCAAGAATTCCCGAAAGCGGCGAATGAGACATTTCGTTATGTGGTGCCTCAAAAGACGTTGGGATTGGATTCTGGTATGAAACTTGCAAATCCTGGGTCAAGTGTGCCGGAAGATTCTGCGGGCCGGGCGGCTGCCGGTGAACTTGCTGCCGATGAGCTACCGCAATAATCCTACCTGCTCGTTAGCTTGAATTTCGAATCAAAGTGCATATCCGGCGCACTTGGTTGCATAAGACGCACATGATTCGTCGAAGCACAGGAACGGCCTTGCCACAGAAGAAACTCCGTTTAGATAAGGTCGCGAATATGCCCACTGTTTGGGTGATCAGCGCCGTCACTTCATCGAACTCCGATCCATCCCTTGCATCAAAGAGACCGACGGCGAGAACCACAGCCGCGTGAAAGGCATGGAGGCTGCCCAAGCCCGCAGTATACCACCTGTATGGTGTGAATTGGGGGTCCTCCCGAAGCAATTTGAAATTGGCCAGCGATTCTCTAGCAAAACCAAGACACTCTGATCGCGCGGCGTGGGTTTCTTCGGTTCCCTCGCCTCGGAGAAGTCGGCAAAAAGCGGGACGAAGAAGGAGCAGAAAGATTTGGAGAATATGGCTGTCAAGTATTCTGAAATTGGCGGCATGCTGTGGTTCCAGGGGCTCCTGGGCTAGTTGCAACCGGTACTGTTCACTGCACGTATGTCGGACCGCCGCAATTTCAGCCTTCAGCTCGTCAACCTCCGATGGGGATGATCGGGAATGATAAAACATGGACTTGCAAACTTTATCGGAAATCACGCATACATTATGCATCAGAACAAAGCCCGTCATCGAAGTTAGCTGGCCAGAAATCTGTAGTATGCCCAAGACCGCTGACGGGCTTGTGATAAGATCTGTGCTGTCCGTTGAGGCCGGCAATTTCACGTCTAGTGAGATGGGCTGCTGCATTGAGTAGCTAAACGACGAATTTTGAATCATGATAAGGACCATCAGTCCCAACCAGACCCGACGTCTTTCCTCTCGCTCGATTGGGGAAAGCGGGAAATTGTCTGGATCGATGTGACAACCCAGGGATACAGCGGCATGATGTATCAACCCAAGCAAGGTCCAGCAAGAAAGCCCGCGTTGTACCCGCGCATAGGCTAGGAGGACTAGCGCTTGGAGGGAAGCGACTGAGTGGCGGGTCATGACCCCGTCCACTGTGAGACATCGAAAAGCAGCCAGTCGGTAACGTGCGGAGAGCGCCTTGATATTGCGTCCCACGGTCTTCTCGCGTCCAAGGTCAGAGAGAAGCGGATCGCGGTCATCAAGCGCAGTCACCGCAATGGCAAGGACGGTAAAGAGCAGAGCGAGCCAGGCCGTTGGAAGGGCCGTGGGCTCGTGGCAAAACTGCTGGTACTCCGCCTCGAATGTCGCATCGTGCAGAATATGGAAAATCTGTTTTGTGTCAGCCTTCGACTTTTCTTGCTCAGCCTGTCAACGCACTCACCGGGGCGAATACGCGAAAGTACCTGTCCTTCAGGGCTTCACAGCATGTTTGGGGTGGCAGAACAGCCAGGAGACACGAACGAGATATGCTCCTGTCGGGAGCTGAGGGGATCTGCAGATCGTCATCATCATCCAGAAGCTCGAGATTCGAATCTCTTAAAACCTCTGCAGCAGGGCTTCCCATGACCAGCGACTCCCACTGCCCCGCGAAAGGCATGTAGCGGGCGTGCCCCAAGGCTGAAAAATGGAGAGACCCAACGGGACCCAGGTCCGAGGTCATGAAGCCTTCATCTTTTACCATGCCATCTGAACAATTCGGCTCAATATCCGCTGTTCTTGCCCCGCACACCGGAGATTCCACGGGGAAATGGTTTATAGCCGCTTTCGCTTTGTAATTTTCTGAACTCTCTTCTGACTGTATCATACTCTCTGGGTCACACGTACGGGCACACAGACGTTGGCCCTGCAGGAGCAGGCTGGGACTGCTCCTCCTAGCTGGTAGACGGGGCTGTCCAAGATAAATGCATTCGTCTGGGCCAAGATTCCGCCTGACACAAGTTTTGCATGGGCGTCCATCTCGTGTGCAACGGATTTTCCGTACACGACAAGCTTGACAGCTGATGGGAAGTCTTTTAGAGCACCGGGATGATGCGGCCATGGTTGGTGTAATCAGGCGTTGGCGGTCGAGGGTGACCAATTGACTGTGCGCTGGGTGAGCTAGTCTGACCTAGCATAACATATCACAGAAGCTATTCACTTGGAAGTCAATCTTAGTTTGAGGCAGGCAGAAAACCATTAACGTGAACGGATTGTCGACGAGGGAGTCAAGTGAGGACGAGCTACTTATACTTGTGACCCAAAGGACGCGCCAGGGAATTCAGCTCATTGAGTCCGTGCTTTAATTACGTGGTTTACAATACGTTTTATTTCGAGCAGAAACAGATTTGGCCTATGAGCAGGCTACTATGGCATACATGCGGCATGCAGTATGCACCCTCGAGAGCTGCGTCATAAATCTTATCCATTCCACTCGCGATTACGGATTGAGCCTACCTAGTCCTGATCACCATCTTACGCCATCATCCCGAGCCATTACCCGACCTCACTATCAATGTCATCTCCTCGAGCTGCCTTGCAGTTATGCGTCCGTGTGGGGGCGGAGCCATGTCAGACAAGTGTGCTTGGAATCAAGCCTGATAGACTACGGCTGGGCGTAGATGGCGCATCTGGTGGGGATGGCGACCTTGGAGATATCTGGTGAGAAGGTAATCGACCGCTTAAATAGGCGCGGAAGAAGTCTCGTTCGGAGCGGTAATGGTCGCGCTGCTGACGAAGAGCTTCGTTCTCAGCTTCTTTGTGCCGTAAGCCCGCCACGAGCTGCGAATTGTCTCGCTTGGGATCACGAAATAGTCTCGAGGCATCACAGCTGATTTTGCGCTTCCGAGCTTGGACTAAAGAGCCCGATACTCTATCCACTGGGCATGGGATCATGACGGGCGTTGCATTGATGGCCATATTTCTAGCGTTCATCAGTTCCACGCCAGACGTCTGATAGCCTGGATGACGCCCTGTAAACCGGATTGGACCTTCAACTGCGTCAGGGGAAAACGGGAGGCTAGAGGCAGCAAGGCATCGGAATACTGAATCACTAGTCTCATGGGAAACCGGCGTTGTCAAAAGCCCAGGGCGAGGCTGGGCCCATTGAAGATATTGACACTTCATTGTCCAGACTTGCTCGGGTCAAGGCTTGCTTATGACCATGTACGCGGCGTCCAGACCGTCTTGGTGAATTTGAGAGATGTCGTGAATTTGATTTCGGAGATTTATTTCAAGTGAACGGCCGTGTAGCAAAAGATCGGCGTCTATGCGAGCTTTTTCTAGAACTTGAGTATGTAGGGACATAGTATTCTTGTGTGCGAAATCATCCATTCTAATTGTATAATACCATCATCTGACTTTTGAAGACGTCAAACGAGACAGGCAATTCTGATCTGGCCTCATGCCATGAATGACATGTACGCCAAATTTCGCCGTCAAAGCCTCGTGTAAAAAATTCCATGATCTCCGGGATTGAATCATCAACACATGTAGAATTAAAATACCAGCCAAGTAAGGCAAATCTTAGTAGAAAATCGTAGCAACAACGTTCCACGCAAGTATCTACTAAGCATTGTAGAATACGAGGACGTAGAACTGGCAAGAAAGAGCCACCAAGGTTCACCGGCATCATGTCCCTGATTTGACACCAGATCTCGCAGGTCTGAAGAATAGTTTGAAAATTTATATCGAGGCCTTGAAAATCTTGTTGCAAGCACGGGCCTCTTGCCCTGGCCTCTATCAATGTCTTCAAGACCACCCTTGCCGACCCTTTTACATCGGCTTCTGGGAGAGGTGATGAGCGGCCCTGTCGATGTGAGTCTTTCTATCCCGCTTGCGTTGAATGATCGTAACGAACAGGCCTTGAAACGTTGTGCATCTGTGTGCGTGACAGCTGGATTGATGGAAATGTTGTTTTTTCTCTGTTTGGATGTAGAAAATGAGCGGATTTTATGGGTTGAAAGAATATTAGGTGTTAGTAGAGGGACGTATCGCTTATAAGTAATTTATCAAGCACATGCTTTCTTGGCTCGATAGTACTTAAGCGACATCACCCGAAATACATACACTACGTGACAGAGTGCTGACATTATGATGCGCAATCAAGCTTCATTGTCATACCCTAGCGTTTCGTATCGTGTATCTTCAACTGATTTTTTAAGTGGTGAATATCAGAATTGATGAATATGATTGGTCTCAGACTAGAGCCCCACCCGGCACGCCAAGACTACATTATGAAAGATCTTGTATGAAATTAGATCTCGTATTTGAATCAGTCTAGACTTTGTTTCCAGGCCTATTGAAACAAAGCCAAGGTCCGAGCACACACACCTCTACTATGATGCTAAGAGACATGATGTAAGCTAGGCAATCGTACGTATGAATACCTTTTTCACGCATTGTGGAGTTGTACCCGTGAAAGCCGACCTCAGCCTGAGCGGCGGACGGAAAGCGTCGTCAAGGCTTTTTTACACAGCTTGCGGCGGACGTGATCAGGAACTTCAGAGTAAAGGGGCCATAGATCTACAGTGACTTGACCGGATCAAGTAACGGATGAACTCGTCTACGACAAGCCATTTAGTGGGCCGATGCATTGTGATCTGGCTTGCAAGTGTCTACTATTGGTTCAGAGCCCTTGAGTCTAGACCTTTGTGAAGTTCATTAAGTTGGCTCCTCGCATTGACGATTCCTATATACATGGATATCATCCGGGTTAAATGGTCCCTTCATGAAGCCGTCTTTCAGGTTCGAGAAGCCTTACCATTCAAATTATGCCTGTCGAATTCAACTTCGCCTCCGAGTCCGAAGAGCGTGAGTCCCAGAGTCCTTGATGATATTCCTAGATTTTGAGAGAAGAGACTAATCCAATTGTCATCCTTGTAGGAATAGTTTGCTCCCCCCCAGTACAAATCTCTGCTGTAACTTACTGCAATGAGTACGATGCAAGCGACCAAATTGACACACAGAGCGAAAGCAGCCATGATTCGAAATTAGCCCCCAGCGCACAAGGATACAAAGCTCAGTACATGGTTTCCATGCATACGAAATACGAGGGGTCGTCAAATCTGGAGTTTGCATGGGCTTGGGGGTGGGATCCATCCCTTCTCCATCATGAAACTCCTTCCACTATTGCTAGTACTCTAAATACCCAAAGTTTTTGGTTGTTCAAAGCCATTCCGCTGGACCAGTTCTTTTTGGTAGCTTCTGGAAATCCTTCTCACGATGTTCAATCATTCCAGGCCCAATATCAGAATCTCAGCGCCCGATTATTTCATGTGTGCTGCAGGGCAAAAAATATCCCTTTTTTGATCGGGAAATTGCAAGACGTCGCAATGGTAAGCTCACTATCTTATTATCTTCCATAATTACTCACGTTTATCAGAAACTTCGTGAAATGACCGCGGACCCGTTCATTATTGACGCTATTGAGTGTACCTGTTATTCAGTGGAACACGGAGAGTTCTCTATGCCGAAGCTTCAAGAGCTCACCCGCCTAATAATTGACCCGCTGAAAGCTTTTTACAAAAAGCCAATGGTGGTACAAACTCGACACCGCAAGATATTGGAGCTGAGGTTTCAACAACAATACTTGGGCCCCGAAGCAAAATGGGACTTGCCTTTGGCGACTCACAATGCGTTCCTAGAGAGGTTCTATCAAACTGAAACAGCAGATTTATCAAAACAAATATCCAGGGAGGACTATGATTTGTATCGTCATTTGACTGTTCAAGCCCTCACGCAAAGAGACAAGACGCCCGACCAAGTCAGACACAATCTCGGTGTAAGATGGAATCAGTTAAGTCTGTCGGTAACGGAATGTCTGTTGACCGAGACTGGTATCGGCCACAGAATTGACCAGCTTGCTCAAGTAAGTCTGATCCCACTACAAAATTCTTTTACTAATTGAGAACTTCTAGCACCTTTTCTCAAGTCGCAACTTCTACTCGTTGACTGCTTTGATGCAAGGAGTAAAGGGAAGCGCTATGTCGACACCAACCCTCACACAATTTGGTCATCTTTTAGATTTTGGGCAGTATCTGTCTTTGTACGGAAACCGAATGTTGGACTCAGGAGCCTTGCACTTCTTACCGCCATTTATTTCTTTAGCCCAAAACGGAGATGATACTGCTGCCAGAATCTTGATTCATGCGTGCGCGATTTATACAATCGAGGAGACAGACGAAGTCTCGGCGGATCTCTCCCAAACACTACACACAGATCGGAATGCGGTTCTATCTAAATCCGTTTTTGACACTGGTATGTACCTCGAAGGTACTTTGATGGCTCCTGGGGTCTCTACTGCTACTCGAGATTCTCGAAGCAAATCAGTGTTCTCGGCAGACACAGCAGAAAAATCGGGTTACTGGTCATTCTGGACATCATTATTTTCCTGTTTTACTGCGTGACCTTTGATCCACTTTCCTAACCTTTTGAATTCTGCTATTCTCATGTATTATCTAGATTGTCACAACAGAGAACCTGCTTTTTGTATTAGAAACTTCAGAATTTTGTAACTGAAGTTTGCCTGGCTCGAGTAACTCTTCTACTTGACTTGAATACTTTTACTGCGAGTCACAAATAAAAGTTGATTAGCCACTCGAGTGCAGCGACGACCTGGTGTTGTAGAATGCTTACCAGGCACTGTGAGTTGGTGCGCAAAGGTTGACTTCTCTTGGATACTCGTCGCCCGAGGGTTGTCTTGTCACTCTGTTATGATGCCTACCGATCACACACGGCAACAGCTCCTAGTCACTCAAGTTCTAAGAGGACTTGCTTATTAAACGAGGTGCTGAAGAGGGTAGCACCGACGAGGTCAGGTCCTTATGGATCCCCCCTTGTCGCTAAATTAGATTCATCAGACAATAATAATGAACAAGCTGTCGTGTTCCAATCTGGGTTGTTCCTAAGTAACAGATCTAAAATCGAGATTGAACGGGAAGAACTAAATGTATGATGCTGAATGAATGTCCCTATATATCTATCCTTCGCTTATCGCCTGATGTGCTGCAGCACACCACTTGCTGTCCTGGGCATGGCGGTTGCTGTTCCTCAGCGCATCACCCGCTGTGTTCGCTGCTTTGTTGCTTGGTGGCGGCCGTTCTTGGCTCCTCAGTAATCATTCCGTAGATATTGCCAGTATAGTTCGTATTGGTTGGCGGGAAGCTGCATCTGGCCCCATGTCTCGTGTGTCACCCGTGTCGTATCGGTTGGTCCTAGAGTTCCTATCGTATATTGTAAGAGCGGGTCTGTAACACTAGTCCCAGGGCCCTTTTATGATGAACTGCCATATCCAAACGCGGGTGTAATATGCCTCATGATTTCCTCCAGCTTAAAGCATTCAGTAAATCTAATTGGTGTCCCAGTATTGTCGTATTCAATGCAAATTGACTCTCGCTTGTCAATCTTCTTCTGAAGAGCCAGTTCATAAAACTTGATGAATAAATCTTGACTTGAAGAACAAAGGCCTTGGTGTATCTCTTCGTCCACTTGCGCGCAATGGTTTAGTACATGCTGACCTGTCGAGAAACCCATCACACATATTGGACACATGTAAGATAGTGAGCTGTTGCGACATATCGTTCTCAAGAAATCCAGTTTTGGTAGCTTCCCTCGAGGATGAGTTTTTGCCATGATGATGAAGCTAGTTCCAAAACAAGAACTGTACTCAGGGGGGCCGGGTTTGATTTCTAAGGGCAAATCTTGCTCGGTCATTTCCTGCCACCCCACAGCATCGCGCAGTCTTTCAAAAAAAGTGCCAAAAGCGCCTTTCCTTGTGATCGAGCCAAATATTTCGTGCCCGCTGTCTTTGTGGCTCTCATGGCGGCAATGTCCGAAGAAGGTGCGGGCGTCTGCATACGATCGATTGTCTATAGGGCAGATAAAGAACCTTTTATTGTTCTTGAGCATTCTCTCGAGTATTGTCTCTTGAAGTGATTCCATGATAAACCAGGACTCTCTATAGGTAGAGAGGACAATCCCTCATTCATTCGAGCTGCCTTGCCTTTATATACTAATGTAGCCAATGATTATGGTCATGTATCAGAGACTTCCACTTGAAGAACTCATTATCATCTCTAAGTTGAAGACGTTCTCCGCAGTATCCGGCTCGTCTGAGTCAAATTAACAACCGTACTAAGGCTTAGCGGCATTAAATGCCAAGTTCTTCTTTCAATATTGAATACATTGGTTGCTTTTTCAGCCCATGTATTATTTACTAATTAGCATAGTGCACTCCATGTAAAGAATGCTGATCCTTGAGGGAAACATTAAAGAGCAAACAGAGTCTCTCTCTTGCAGTGGTTGACATAGGCGCTGGGACGAGTATTCATCATCTTTATTTTTCACATGTTGCCAGTAATAAGAGCTCTCAATTGCAATTCGGATAAATAGCCTTATCAATCTCCAGTTTCAAAGCAAACCATAAAGTTAAGACTAGGATCTTCGAGACTTTACATAAGAAAGAATAGAAAAATTAATGGTCTGTAGCCAGAGTTGCGATTTTTGGAGTGTGACTGATCAAGGCAAAGAAGGTCAAGAAATATTCCGCTCTTGAACCTAGAAGCTAAATGGTCCAACATTTTCATAGTTCAACTGTAGATAAAGGCTTCCATCAACCGTCGAAACGAAACTTCTCGCAAATCTGAGCAAGGCTTCCTTGGTAAACAACTCTGCCTATAGTCTCGAATGCATTGAAGCGAGCCTCCCATTGTCCGGACTCGAGCTGGAAGAAGCCATAAAATATCGCTTCCAGCTCCGGTACTGGATAATTTATCAGGCATACATGTCGAAACGCAATTGCGATTCGGATATAATGAGCTTCGTCACTATTGGATCCATCCAATTGGTGTAATCTTTCTTTAATGGCCTCAAGTAGGAATTTCTGCTCATCCAGCAAGGCACTTTGAGAGTCTGATCGCTTCCGGATTGCCAAATATACTATCTGAGGAGAGAATTTGGATTCCACGGTGTTAAATAGTGATTTGCACTGTTCAAGAAGATCTCCGGTCGGATATACTGACAAGTAGCCCGGTTTTTCAGCTTGATAAATGGTCAAGACACCAACTATTGACTTGTAAGCCCGTTCGGTAAGAGTGAAAATGTATAAGCGTACTTATCTCAAAGCCAAGACAAGCCACAGTGTTTATGTGATCAGAGTATCCCATGCCGGTATCTAATCAGTATCTGACTCATGCAATTGTATTAATCTTGATATTCAAGAAAGTAGTTCGTTGTCTTCCAGTAACTATTGTACTGAGCGGCGGAATTTAGTCTGACCTGAGATTGGATCTTTTTTTGTCTTTCTAGTATAGATGGTAACCTCTAGTCTTTGCCGTCTGTAGATTTCGGCAAAACCTAGGCTCAAATCATCAGCTTCGAACTTGATGCCAGGCTCAAGGTCAAGTATACTTAATTCTCTTTCCCCGCATGTGCTATTTAGTATTCTTTCGCTGCTTTGATGCTCCCAGGCAAACTGCAGCACAATATCCTATTACAATCAATCCCCAGATTGATAAGCTTCCTAGCAATAATACTGAGGATAAGGTCATGGGGTTAAGAATTGTGCATAGCGTGAACCGAAACGCCGGGCGGCATCCTCTTATTTATAATAAAAGGACTAACTACTCCATATCCAGACCTGGTTAGCTTGTTTACCAAAAAAATTTGGAGCTTGCGATATTATTGACGCATTCATATCTCCGGTAAATAACACTTCCGTCATAGCTTATACTCTGCTTGCAGAGTCACGAGTCTACAAATATCCATGCCTACTAGTAGGTGATGATTCAGAGGAGCTTATAATTTCTCCAGTCCAAAATCTATTCTAGTCTGAACTTTCTTTGATGAGATCGGGAGGCCAATAGTGCTGAAAGCAGCATCAATAAGGACTAATTCACTCCAGTCTATCACAGGCAATCGTATTTGTCAGAGGAACATATTGAGGATCAGATAGACTGGGCCTGTTTCGCCGCAGTAGTCATCGAAGTAAGGCAGCTCTTCAAATAAATTCAGGTTATAGAACCTGGCCATCTTTTGATTGGCCCCCATGCAGAATTTCTGACCCACGCGACTCATAATAGTTTTGTACACTATATATTGTAAAGTGACTATTTTTGCTTTACTAAGAGCCGACCTTAGTTTTCCACTGAATCACATTGAATCTCCTATAAAGATCTGGCAGACGATTCGAAGCTTATAGCTAAGTAACACAAAACAGCTTTATGAGACAAAAAATGCAATCTGACAATCAAAGCAGTTTTCACCTAACATAGTACTTCATGTCACTTTTGAAAATGAAAGCAAGATGCAGAATCTCATCAACTATCTTTCATCCAATACCACTCTGCTAGATTTTGCTCTGCATATTCAAATCCTGCTATCTTCTCGAATGGCCAGAATTATCCCGGAACAAACTTAAATGAGTTGACAATGTGTTCCAGAGTCCCTGTAATGTTTTCCAGTAGATACTCAGGGTATGAGAATACAGCACACCAGTCTCCAGTAGTCACTCCATCATCATTCAAGATCGGATAAAACCGCTCAAGGATAAGATACCGACAGTAAAGACCTTCTAAAAAGAGATCGTGTTTCCCGAATGAATTGCATTGTAATCGATCACATCGGACGGCGATTCGCTGTTGAAGAGCTAGGGCAACATAAGACGCCCGGCCAAGCTCTGTATCCTTGAAACTGCTGTCTGTAAGACTTTCACAGATGGCCCACCTCAAAGTTTCTGCAAAAGGGTCTGTACTGGCAAATTTTGGACAGATTTGCATTATTGTACCGTAGAGGTAGGCAGCCGGAGTTTGATCGTGTGTATCTAGAGCACACCAAAATATTTCCATGCAACGCTCTTTGACGTATTGAACAGGCTCAAAGAATTGTCCCAGATCATCCCTTGGGATAGCGACTTGAAAGTGTCAGCTCTAGTCATTCTGGAATCGCAATAAACTGACGATTGGAAAAAGGCTCGAATTTCTTGCGACAGGCCATAGCGTTTGAGGGATTGAATTTCAGATGGGTAAGGGGTTTACTGGACTCTAAATAATCTAGGTCCTTATCATGACATAGTCTCTTTTAGATTAAGAAGATTGGCCACTGTCAACCAATTTTGAATATCTACATTCGGAATTTTCACAGTCTTACCATTGTTGGAGGCAAGGAATATTATTAGAGATATCAGCAAATAGCAACTTTTGACTCAAAACTAATAATAGCTGTGTCAAACAGACTTTATTAAGTTACATTATGGAGAATTCCTTCTGATTTGCAAGGAGACAGCCAGGAAGTAGGCTTCTTGAATATCCATATCTTTGACTTTCTGCTTTTTTATCCTTTGACAATATTTGGAACGCCTATTAGAAGACAGACTAAACAAATTGGTCAAAAAGAGACGGCCATATGAACGCATTTCAAAAAATCCTTTCAAGTCTACCTTTTCTGATAAGATTCTGAGAATATCTTCTTGGGTACTCTATGATTTATATATTTTAAGCTTTAAGCTTTGGAAAATAGGAGACATCACACTGCCTTTGACGAATTCAAAGAGCATATATATGTTCCCCTGCACAAAGAAAGTACCGTGATTGTTGGCTATCAAACTAATGTACCATATCCCACGGCTTTGTAGATCTGGACAAAAATTTATCATCTTAGCCTGGATTATATCACCATCCCTATCCCAGATGCACAGTTCAGAACCTTCTACGCGGATCAAAATGTATCGAGATATCAACAATGCAATTCGAGTGATAGTGCATAGCTCTTCATCTTGTTTCATCTGCTTGATGCCGTTACAGAGAGATGAAAAAATATCGTCTCGGGTAGATTGGGTTTCTTGGATCTCAGAGGACGTTTGATTGAGGATAAGCCAGAATTCAAGTTCTGTGTATTGGTCATTCATTCTGTTGAACAAACATTGACCAGTCAAAACCAATTCCTCGTGCAATGGTGTAAAAGTCTGCCCGTATTTGGTTGAGTGTATTTCGTAGATCAGCTAAACTTGTAAGCGTTTCTATTCTCTTCTCCTCCACCTCAAGAACGAATCATGTCTCGCCTACCTCTGTAGACATGCAGTTAGTCAGTAGATTCCCCTATATAGTGTTCTGTCATCAGCATAGGTAGAGAAACTTTTGCTCCGCTTCATCATACCAATTGCATTATTTGTCAACTAAGTATATGTTATTTGTGTATTTGGAGTTTGTATTCTTCTTTTCTGTCAATCGAGAAAGGCTGTAAAGCTGAAAACAAGGGGGAAGTGTGAACTTATTAAAACAAATATTGAACAGTACTATGGCTTTCAGATGATGTTTTTCATGATTCTTTGCCGGTAGCAGGGCAGCTGGGATATTCGCATGCTTTCTTCGGCAAATGCTCTGCAGCTTCAAGATAGCATTCAAGAAGATCTCTTAGGGTGGCAACGTAAATCACCTTGTACTCACTCTGTATGAGATTACATGTGTTTGAGCATCATGACTGGGCACACATTCGCTAGAATCGCTCGGGTGTCACCCAAAATAGTCCCTTGTAAACTAGCTCTTTATCTATTGTAGTGTGATTTCACACTTGGTAATTCATTAACAGTTGACTGGAATTTACAAGAAGCTTATGGGATGCTTAAACTGGGGATATTGAGAAGAAGGAAGAATTGAGTTGATTCAGCTCAAGACGACGAAGGTTACTTTACCGCATGCATAATTCTTTTTTGAGTACTAACATCCAAACATTCCATCACCGTTTTCCCTTGACTATTTCGGACCTATGAAAGGCCACTACTGTGTAAAGTTGCGCCACTTCCAGATTTTCTGAGTTCCGATAGATCGCATTATGCATAAGCTGGCCTCTTTGGAAATTTCCACCATGGCGTAATAGCAGATGGATAATTTCCAAAGAAGCAGTCCGGATAGCATGAGAGAGTGCTTTCCCCCCTGTGGATGTGCTATGTACAGCTTCAGTCTAATCATTACTCCAGTTGCAATTATAGCTTTCTAGCCTCATCTTTTATTAAGGCAGGCCTAGGCCAAGTGCATTTGCGGCTTAGTCTAGAGCCTCTTAACTAGGTATGGTATGGATATAATTTGATCTCTCAAAGGTCGCTTCACACTCGCAAATCGACTCTACAATTATCACTTCGTGTTGATTATATCTGGTAGTTAGGCGCAGAACCAGCAAAATATGTCGGAACATTTGGCAATCCATGCGGATAGATAGGATAGAAGCCTGTTGCTTAATGGTGTCCAGGTGATCTAGTATAAGTTTCTGGTACTATAAATGGTGGAGCCCATGGATAGATCTCATAATGAAATAACTATAATTAGATGTACTGAAAGAAAAGAAATCTTCAGGTCAAGATAAGCTTCCAAAAAGGAAAACAGTAATCTAGCCTAAAGGCCGCTTTGATGAGTTGAGGTCCAGTCACAGTAAACCTCCATGGTCTCGAGCTGGGTTTTCATCATCTCCTTCAAAATATAAGGGTTCGCCATCATAGCACCGTGTTCAGTCACCCAATTGCGCGCCATGACTTTAAGGCGCTCATATTGGTGAAACTTGTCTTCGTCTGCCTGGGACTTGGCTTCTAGGTGCACGGCAAAGCTCCAGTAGGTCAAATAAATTATTCTTTGCACACTATCTTCCGAAACAGCATTGCATGCTCTCTCGAAGTAGGAAGCAGATGCGGAAAACTTGTATTGAAAGAATTTGGACCGACCAATCTCATGTATGATGTTGATAGTTTTTTCATCTGCTGGCCCGAGGTGTTTCTCAGCACGTGCCATCGTGTTCATGAACAGGCTGTCTTCCCGTTGAGAATCACCAATCTTCCCGTACATGGAAGCTATTCTAGTCTCCAGGAGGAGACTTGTCCAACATTCTCGCTCGCTGACAAACTCCTCATTGTGTTTCTCGAGGGCTTTCTGGGCTTGCTCCAGCAAAGTCCTAACATCATCGGGGTCATGATTCGGCTCGGACCACAAAGAAATGACCGCATGAATAATTTTTTGAGTTTCGACTTGTGCAGCTGGCCGATTCATTTCGGACATTTCGGAAGTTTTGAAGATGGTAAATCAGAAGCAATTGGAAATGTAGGGCTAGTTTGCAAATGTGTTGAGCTCAACAATAACTTACTTCGCAGGGAAATATGGCTAGCTTATATACCTCAACTGTTGCTCATTCTAGCCCTTTTCTGGTCAGACCATTGCTAAACCTATCATTCGTAGTCAAATTGATACACACTGAAATACGAGTTTCCTCATTTAGACTAAGCATCAAGTTTCCCGGCAGCTTGGCATTAGAATGCAATATTGAATTCACATTGGCTTTCTCTTCAGGTTCAGTCCCACACCAGTGATGAGAATGGATTTCTAATTGTGTATATTCGGCTTTCCCCTAATAATATAGAAGTATTCGATGGTCATTTGCCATTAATTCTTAAATTACATAACCCGTATAATTGTGGAATGCGCTGGGTCTCAAATAATTGTTCATACTACATGGATTCCGAGCCGCTCTTCGGAATTGGGGACATTGCGGTCTAATTATCCATAGTTGTGCGTTTGCTGAAATCTCAAATCAGTCATCAGGAACGGATTACGACGTTGAACCGTGTGATATACCAAGAAGCCAGCTTCACAATACCAAGGCGTCCGTTTTCTTGAATATTCCTTGCAATCAGAGGATCTTTTAGCGCAGCGGGAAATGATGCATCATTTGTGTAAAGGATTTTGTTTTGAATAACCGCATAACTGATATTTTCTGAGCTGAGGCTCAAAGGTCAGAAATGAGAAGGTGAGGGCTATTGGCAATTCTCACAGAGTAGTTCCTTGAGAGTCATACGCTCGCCATGCAATGGAAAATCCAAAATGGGGTCGTATAGCAAGTCCTGCAGCGGAAGGGTTGACAATCATGATTGATTCAATGGTCGACATTTTGTTTCGTAAAATGAACGATAGTGAAGAGTGGACCGAGGCTTAGTGTAGTAAATGAGAGTGGAGTAGAATAAGGCCGCAAACATCCAGCCCCTAGTAAAGCTCCCCTTGAAAAGTTAAATCCAACAGAGTTATTCCAAGGTCTGATCAAACGCACTTATATTTGTTTCTCCTTCGAGTCATGACCTACTTGAAACTCCAGGTCATTCGCTCTTTCTTTCAGATCTTTTGACCGTCTTGATGCCCTAAGGCAAACAGCACAACAAATTACTATTATGATCAAAGCCCAGATTGATAAGCTTCCTAGCAACACTGCTGAGGGTAAGGTTAAGGAATCAATCATTGTAGGTAGCATGGAATGAAATGTCCAAGCGACAACTCCGAATTTATGATCAAAGACTTAAATGCTAGCTATGAGAGCTCACTTGGCTAGCTCACTCAAATGATATTACAATTGCCAAGATCAATTTGTATTTGTGCTATATGCAATGGAATACTCCCAGTAACTAGGGCATATGCCGGGTTCCAAGTTCATGGGTTCACAGCCAAGCATCGCTAGTGACAGGTAGTGTATCGGGCTTCTCGAATCAAGCTGGAAATACTAGTGAAGCCGAGCAGAAAAAACGATGCCAACTTTATCCGTTGTTTTGCTCTTAATTGTTGCAGCCGAATTTTACTGCGCAAATGCCTGTAATGGAAAGAAATACTAACTTGGGCGAACGCAAAACAAGATCGGGAAACATCTGCAGGAAGATAGATTGCCAGTATGTTGCTCATCACTTTAGCTTCTGGGTTTAGATAGCTTGCTTGACCTCTGGTAGAAATGTATTGAATATATCTGAACCTGGAGTTACAGAGAGTGTACAATGGCCGCGCGTACTCAACACGAATAGCAAAAGATGGCTTGACTGCTAGCCGTAGATCCAATCGTCAGATATCAAAAGAAAACATTCTAGCGAGTCAAAACGCGATTGCAGAGTCTGGTCAAGGCGTAATATGATCGTTTAGAAGCAAAATGTGCAATCGTCAAGTCGATTTTGACCATTCCTCCAAGAGCGTAGCATACATCCTAGTGCGTTTGACTCCAGTCTTCAAAATAGGCCACAGCATCTTTCTTACTACAGATTTGTGCCAGTTCCAATGCATTGCGCGCATTCGCATCCTTCACATGCATATCTGCGCCCAGTTTCATTAAGTGACTGATGACATCAATTTTGCCAAGCTGCACAGCCACATGTAAAGCCGTTCCAAGACTTAAAGGCCAGAACCTCATCAATGTCAGTCTATCCTCGCTCATTGGTTGATTTAAAGGAGCCCCCTTGTCGATAAGAAGAGATAAGACACTGGTCACATTGTTCTCTCGAAAGACACAATATTGGAGAAGCTGGCCCCTGCATACATCACCTCCACGGTCTAACATGAGATGAATGACGCTTATAGACGCAAGCTGTACAGCATAAGATAGAGGGGTACACTCTATTGCACTTCGCTGATTTGGATCTGCCCCATGATCAAGGAGCCAAGCTGTCAAGTCTGCATCATGTACTGCATAGCTAGATATTTGTTAGAATATAGTATGTTTCAAGTTGACAAATGTACCAACCCAAGCACCGGGGGAGTGATCTCGCTGGTTGGCTCGTTCAAATCCCATCCAGATTCGAGATATGCCATTAAAACGTCCTTTGACTTGCAGGAAATCGCTGCTGTTGTATAGTAGGCGTTTATTGGGAAACCATGGTGTAACAGTCTAGAAGCGAAGGCGGCATTATCTTTTTTGATTGCTTCAATCATCACATCCCCAAGCTCTTCTATAGCAAAGGTCTCGGGTTGGAGGAGAAGTTGCGTGATTTGATCTTTAAAGGACTCGAGGTCATTGACGGTACAAAGAAAGCGCAGTTTTTCAACAGTATTTCCTGGGGTCCGATGGGGAATCACAGGTTGAGGGTGCGCGCTTCTGTCTGTTAGCGAGTAATGAACGTTCATGGTGGATGATTGAGACGGTTTTGAGATCACTGTAGGTGCTCCAAGCTGCGAATGTCCATAGATGGCGAGGGGTGACTGACTTAAGTAAAGGGCGGTGTGGTCTGTGCACCCGCATAGCCTGCCGGGTTGACTTCCAAGATGTTCCCGGGGCAATGCACCTGTATGGAATGTAAATGCGTGACCATAGTCTACTTAACTCAAATTCCCAAATTCAGAATGGAGCAGCCTTTGGGATGGGAGAGGTGGTGAAGTTCCAAAAGGATTAAGAATTTTCCCGTAGAAATAATATTATCGTATCGCCTAGTTCACACCCAAGCAACATTCTAAGGTTTGAGCTAAAGATATAAACGATTTATACTACCTCTGATACTCAAATATTCCAAAATGTATTCAGCTTTCCGTCTCGCACGTGGCTCTATAGAGCGTATCAGATCCTATCATTCTTGAAATATATGACTGGCCCATCAGGTCCACTCTCCACCACAACACTTCCATGATCATTTGGATTATCCGGTATTGTATAATTCTTGAGAACTGGGGAAAGTCCCATTGAAGAAACCTGATCTTTCATGATGTTCTGTTGATCAGGTAGTGCTAGTGCACCTGAGGGATACGCAGCACAAATGACTCTTGTTGCTGCCGCTGGAAACGCGACCCGGTGTGTATTGTAGTAGGATCTGACTGTGTTCATCATTTGCCTCACGTTGTTGCATCCGAGATCATTGGGATCTCCTGATGGTGAAAGAGGAAGTGGAGGTATATGAGCAAGTATTGCACATTGTCTGGATGCAATAATCACCACAGAGCATGCACCAAGCCCTTCTGTTCCAATTGCATGCTTGGTGTGGAAAAAATTGACGCGTACTTCGCCCATGGGGACCACTTCTATTCTATTCACCGCCCTCAAGCGTTGGAGATAGGACATTTTCGAGTGACAGAGCTGATTTGGATAAGAAACAAGGAGCCTAGGGCAAGGAACTCCATAATGGACATAAGGAACAATTTTATACTTGACGTGAAGTTGATGTAGCCGGGATATGAAGCATTCTGTGTCTACTTCTCAACGCAGTTTCTCAGGATGTTTAATTCTAGGCATATGCTATGTAGAGAGCCCCCATGCCGTCACAGTGGAGGGAGGCCGAAAAGCGCATGTTGCGCGTAGACTCAGGTCGCTAGCGCCTTGCAACCCTCTTTTTTCAATCAGGATGATTGCTCAATTGATCCACGCAATATGGAGAGTCTAGAGCCTGTTAGGTTAGCACAGGGTGTGGAATGGAAGTTTGAGACGCATCAAATTTCATGTGGGCCAGATCCATCAGTCTTACAGTGCATAGATCATGTACTCCGTACACAAGTACAATAATTTACGGGAACGCGAGATTTACAGAGCACTAATCGGGGCTAGCCACTAATATTTCTCGACGAGGGAACACGTCACACGCTAACCGAAACTATGTGGTCATAAATTGGAGATTGGGGCCAAAACCCACGATTAACACCTAGGTGTTTGATAAAGCAGGAGCTAGGAATTTGATTTGACGATGATGTACGGAGAACTCCGCTAGCCTCGATAGCGTGTTGCCGGGTGCGTAAACTGTGTGATGGGGCCAAAATGCAGAGTTAAAGCAACTATTGAGAGTTGTCACTTACGGAAGAGATGAACCTCATGGTGTAGATTTCCAAGTCCGAATGGCGATGGAGAGGGAAAGTAGACTCCAACCACCGGTATGGCAAATGATTAATGGTGGTTTTTTCTCATACTCAACTTGAGTCGACCAAAGGTTCTCACAGGGACTAAACAGCAGAATGGGACTAGCGCCTAATTAGGGTCGAAGCCTCGTGGTATTGGCTCGTCGTCATTGAGGCCAAATTGGACCTAGGTGAGGTGCGTTCATGAGATAGATATATTCTTTTGGGGCCATGGTTCTACTGATGTACTCCGTACGGAGTACGGAGTAGTCTTGGGGTCTCTCGCGAACCTTGGAAGTGGGGTTCAGCTTTGGCATTACTCCGTAGCCTGTTCGTTCTTGCAGTAGTAAAAATTCAATGTGCACGTGCGAGGTCATTTGGCGCTAAAGTATGCATCATGATTGGTTTTCCAACGTGGCGTAGTGTTCTAGACCTGAAGAGCATGATCTGGGCAGATTTGCGGGAAAGTTTCGCTTGAATATTCGTACGTTAGTTCAACATGCCATCTATTTGAAAACAACAGAAATCATGAGGGGCTCTATCGATGCGCTCACAGCAGAGCTTGACCAGTTTTTCAAGCTGATTGAAGATATCATCAGCCAATTGCAGAGCCTGCTTTCCGAAGAAGAACTCAAACAGTGTCTCATGGATCGCCCGAGGCCCAGTCAAACGGTCGCGGATTGGCTTAACCTCCTCACACATTCAGCACCACCAAATGCTCCGACTCAGACTCGGAGAAGTACTGGGAATTGCAGCAATCGGGAAACTTCTGGAAAGGCAAATTCTGACGTTACCACCCAAGGAAAAAATCCATGGCAGAACCTTTGGAGCTCACAAGCACTTTCGATGCCAGACCAACTCTACGACGCCCTGATGAAGAACGCTGGCGACCCGCAAATCTTCTTAAATGGAGTACATCGGGGTTCTAGTCCCACCACACGTGGGTTGAAGGGTGCATTTTTCCGCTTGCACCAAGACCTGGATATCACGGATGACCTCACTCGCGACCTCTACCTTCAGATTTACACCCTCCATCGACGGCTAGAACTGCGAAATATTTTTCTTTTGGCTGTCGATCTTGGTTACCATACTGGTGATAGGTGGTGTAGGAATGCATGCAAGGAGCTTGGAGAATCAATCCAGAAGGATCATGGAATCTTAGAGGGAGTAGAAGAAACCCTAGATAGGTACGTCCACCATGGGCGTGCTTTCGCCAAATGGGCTCGAGGATTGGGCGGACCCGGCAGCCTTCTCATGCTACCATTGACTATCACAGAATGCCAGTAAGGCCCATCCCTTCCCCTTGAGTTGCAAAGTCAAAACTGAAGTCGTATCAAGATATACGGACAGGCGTTATTTTAATCGTTTTCCTGCGGTAATCGGTGCCCTCAAAACAAATGGGTTCCACAATACTTTAAAAGAGAAAGGCCTCGATACACTAGGGGAACAGATTGCCCAAGATCTATGGGACAAGCATCGCGATACCAATGGTTCACTCAAGCGAAAAATGACCAATTCAGCACTCAGGAGCAAGAGGATGCGGAATGCCAAAAGTAAGAAGCCGGGAATCAATGAATACAAAATCTGACATAATGCAGTTTCCAGCCAAAGCAACCCCCGAAAAAAATACCGACGGACTGGTAGGAATGATACTTTTTCGCACAATACAGATCAAGGTGTTCATAATTGCGAGGGTGACGCTTCCTCTTTATCGATCTGTGGAGACCTCGCCGCGGAGGCGACTATCCCTGAGCGAAATACTCCTTGTCAATCATTGGCAACTCCATCGTCATCTTCCGCCTCTTCAGAGAACCCCCTTATCAGTCAATCTTCCAACTCAGAAGGTATGGTCTGCTCATATTTATCTCTAGACATCAGACTGATTTTTATTTCTAGATGAGTCCCTACCATCATCTAACGATGGACAGAGCCAAGTTCCAGACAATGTCAACCCGATTATATCCGTCGACCATGAATCAAATACAAATTTTACCCCAATGAGGTCGCCACCATCCACTGATCAAAGTCCAAGGATTGATGATGAAACGCCTTTTGATGATTCAAGACAGATTGAGAGCGGTAAGGATACAGAGAGTTTTACTTCTTGCGCTTACAGCCCCTGTTTCAAGCCGCTGACTCGGTTTTCAGGGCCCCGGCCCGGGCGAAACAGAGTGCAACTTGACAACAATGATATCAATCAAGCACCACCCGGTCAGCTCACTTCAACGAGCCGAAACACACACTATCAAACTACACTCCCATGTAGGGAGGCTGAGATGCCATTTACAGACGCGCTACATGTCTACGATCCTCGGCTTAACAACGCTGCCCAAGAGGCGGAGTACGAGGCAACGATATTTGACCCCCATACATGCAATACGATCTTCAGTCTTCCCCCAGGCACTCAGCTTGGAGACATCCAGCAGGATAGTACACAGCCGATTGACACAGATTATGATACTGAATATGAAAATTTCAACCCATCCACAAGCAACGCAATCTTCAGTCTTTCCACAGACCCCGAGCTTAGGAACTTTCAGGAGGGCAATTTGCCGCCGATTGACGCAGAGCATGAGGCTGAATATGAAAATTTCAACCCATCTACAAGCAATGCAATCTTCAGTCTTTCCACAGACTCCCAGCTTGGGAACTTTCAGCAGGGCAGTTTGCCGCCGATTGACACAGATTATGACGCTGGACACGAACATTTTAACCCGTTCATAAGCAACGCAATCTTTAGCCTTTTCCCAGGCTCTCGGCTTGGAGACATCCAGCAGGATAGTACACAGCCGATTGACACAGATTATGATACTGAATACGAAAATTTCAACCCATCCACAAGCAACGCAATTTTCAGTCTTTCCACAGACCCCGAGCTTGGGAACTTCCAGCAGGGCAGTTTGCCGCCGATTAACGCAGAGCATGAGGCTGAATACGAGAATTTCAACCCATCCACAAGCAACGCAATCTTCAGTCTTTCCACGGGCTCCCAGCTTGATAGCTATCTTTCCACTTAGTGATGACACTATGTCTGACCCTCCACCCGCCCTTTAATATGATGATTGTGATAAGATAGGTAGTGTTCTATCAACCCCGGCAATTGTGCGGATCCACGCCACTCATATGTGCTGCAGACTCTAAACTGCCGTAAACATATACATGTGACTACGAGGATAGTCAGGTACAAATAATCCATGACATATGCTATTTATGCTTGCTATTGAAGTTGTGCTTATAATGCTGTAGATTCAGTGATACAGACGTAAACCTTGGAGAGAGAACCACAGCCATACAGTGCCAATTATGGTAGACCAATAAGTAGACAGTCTGAATTCGTGTCAAGGCTCACCGTCTCTGTGAGTTCAATGGACATCCCAGGTGTCACAACTTCGCCTGCGACTTCCACTTCTGCCGAAAGAGGGAAGAACAGTAATACTCGATTATCGTTGATGGGCTTCTCAATCGACGTTTTCCCGCAAATTCTAAGTAATAAAGCGAAATGGCCCTTCATATTTTAGATATTTTTCAAGTGATCATCAAACGGAATAGTATTTACCTCAACAGCCGCGTATCCAAGCTTGTTTAATAACGGCCGCGCCTTCTCTTCGCGGCCATCGTCCATACATTCAAAGAGGTTTTTTTTCCCTTGCGCTTTCTCCATATGAGCAGTGGCGACCCATTTTGCGAGGTTTTCTAGTTCTGGAAAGGCATCAACTGTGCGGGCATGAGGCATGGCTGATAAGAAAGTAACCGGGAAGGACAACTGGAGAGTCTTATGCTGGGTCAGCTAAAAAAAAACTTTCGAAGAATACTAGATGGAGTACATAGATGTCACCTGTAGTCAGATGTGCCCTTTCACAATATAGACCATGGGTTTGGTAGCGAAAACCACAAGAAAAAACCTCTGGTGGCGGGGCAAGAGTGGGATGGTTCAACTCCTCACCACTTTGGCCCTGGCTCGGGAATAAAATATATCCGAGCCGGCACTTGGGTATACATTACACCGCCCGCGTCTGTCACATGAATCGCCCGTCCCGTGATCCTATTCTGCTCTTGGCTTCAATGGGTTTCGCGGCCATTTTGCGCCCTTACGAGAACATAGGCTGTAAGAGTATGTTGCATATTGATATAATATTGAGAAACAAGATAATAACGTAGAGCGGGACTTCGGTAAGTACGGATTAAGTAAACCTTTTCCTGAAACGTGCGCGAGTAACTAGTGGGCTGGTTATCATCACTATATTCGATGCATCTTTTGTCTTCCCTGTCCTTCCGCTCCCGAACAGATAGATGAAAGTGGTCTTTTCAGACTGCCATTTTTTTGCCCTTTTGTATTTCTGTTTCCGTCCTTCAAAGTGCCCTCATTATTGAGTGGCGGGGCTAAAAGCTCTGCGCTAAGTCGGCTCGCAAACGTGTCAAAAGGCTTGAATGAAATCTGCTTACGGGAGATCAAAGGCCATGTAACAGAGCTCGTAGCGGTTGCAGGACTTTTCAGTGCGCCGATAATTTCCTTGGGGACTGCAGCCTCGCATAAAAGCAAGCATTCCCGATCTAATACGTTGGTAACGAGAAGACGTGACTGTGGTTGGCTTAGGAGGAATTTAGAGAAAGATAGGTGGTCCAGTGACTTACTGTATAAGAACCCAATTTTGGGATCCTAGGTTCATGCTCTTGCAACTGTGCAAGAGCTAATAAATGGCACATGAAATACGGATCCTCGGTCCAATTTTTTGGAGTCGTCTGGGCTAATCGTTTTAAGCAGAGATTCATTCCAGCCGAGTTTGGAGTTCCCCTGGGACCTGGACAAGGCTCAAACTGTTTTCTTCGATCTCCATTAATGCTCGTGTAATGCACGTAGCCGATCAATGGAGGGCGTTTATTATTGTTGATGTCAAGGGATTTTTCGTGATGATTAAACACAATGTAATCTGGTTGATGAACAGGAATTTCTTGGAAAAAAAACGGGGATCCTGTACTGCTTGAGAGATGCCATTAGTCATTGCTACAGATCATACGCAAAATGACTCTTACCTATGGTACGCAAATGCGCGCTCCCTGCCGACCAGAATGTTTATGAGAGATTGGCATTTCATGGAAGAAAACAAGCTCCTTGCGATAATTTCTGCATCACGTCGTGACTGGGACCTTTCAGCCTCATAATTTGCGTATCGGCGCCGAGTTAACGCTCCATTGACAGGGGTCATGCTGATCTCCTCGAATCGACATCCTACAAGATCAAGATGACGCGAAGTCCAGTGGAGTGGATGTGCTAGGAATCCATTGTGGTGGTATACAAGATCACGAAGTGATATTGGCCTAGAATCGGCCGCCATTAGTATCAATTGAAAGACCCGTGCTGAAAGTGGTTTGAGAGGCAGGTCAGATTCATGATGGTGTCTCGGCATCTCACCGCCTAACCGAAAACCCTCACCGCCTTTGTCAAGCGATACTAGTCAGCAATTAATTATTGATTAGACATGACCCTATTTCCACTATATGCATCATGCCCTCTTCACCTTACTTCAGTAGTGTCACTTCAGAATCAACTTTCAGGGCGCGCTTTCAAGCTGAGGACAGAAAGTCTTTCCGGCAGCTTGAGAACGTAGCGGCCAGTCACTGGGGTCGACCTCATCTGTTTGGATGTCGGGTTGTGAGACGAGATGCCCAGCACAATGTTCTTCCCATCTTGTCCCAGTATACGACACCTACGGATATTTATTCTGCACCAGATCAGATCAGAATGTTTCTAGAAGGACCAGACTTGCCACTAATGGTTCAAAGTGAGCATTATCTAGTACGAGGGTTCAAGTATGGCACATCACTGGCCCAAATTTGGGCGGCAATGGCTATGTTCAAAGGCAGCCCTAACCGACGCATGCAAGACACACATGGTACAGAGGAAATTGATAATAATGAACCTGAAGATGACGTCGAAGCGAGACATCCTAAGCGTGCAAGACGACATACAATCCAACCAGATTTCGTCGAATCGAGTGGGATTCAAGCTGGCTCCAGCAGCCCCCCGCATGAGAGCTCCCTTTACAGTCCCCATGGATCTTCGCTGGGTTATGTTGACCTTGAAACACATGCGTTAGGTGTTTCTCCAGAAGATGACACTTTGCGACTTTCCTCCTGCGTTCTTCGACACATCCTCTATTTTGCTAGCCCCCAAGACTCAGCGTGGAACCCAAAGGTGGTCGAGTTTCGAGATGCCAAAAAGAGAATTGCTGCTAGTACACCGCTTGAGAAACGGCAGATAGTGGCTATTGACGATGGTGGTCTATGCTTGCGACAACACGTACCTGATAAGGGGTTTGTTCTGTTAAATAATCATATAGCTGTCTTGGAAGCAAAAACACGATTTCAGTGTATAGAGGATGGCAGACCGATGATCTCAGATGAATGCTTTGCGCAGATGATTTGCGAGGGCCTGGCGAGCAGGTTATGCAACTCCGCTGGCAATGCACAGCAAAGGTAGACTTTTTTGTTTCTTAATCCCAGAGGGCTTGATTTTCTTGCCCTGCCCAGCGCACCCTCCAGAAAGGATCTACTAGAAATACTGACATTTCGGACAGTATTATAATCGTCCATGCTACACAGCATTATATGTGCTTCCTTCAAATCGATTTGAACGATGACTATCTGCTTGACTTCGAAAGCCCTACACCTGAAAAATTCTTGAACGTGAGCGCTACACCCTGGTTTGACCTCAACCAAAAAGGCGGAAGGGAGAATGTACTGGCGAACGTTTGTGGGATCATGCGACATGCAATATTTGACGATTGACTAATCCAATAACCGAAGAACGATCTAATTCATCATATGTTGTGGGAAGCCGTAACTTAGACAGACATTCACTATAAAAAATCCGGTATTCAGATAAATGTATTCGTTTATGGCCTTTATATGAAATTCTGAAGTACCTAATTTACATCAATATACTACATTAATTCAATATACTACTACTAGGGGCGGTACTGAAGGTACGTGGGCGCCGAAAATTTTTGATGGGGTGAAGCGGCAGAACCACCCGCAAGCGAAGAGGCCCCATGGAGCGCGGTGATTGGGTAGCCGTGTACCTAACTCTAAAGCTGAGCCGATGATTAGTGCAGCCTTACGGCCTTCCGCTATGTTGTTTATAGTGAGGAACATCTGTACCCAATCACCGTGCTCCGCGGGGCCTCTCCGCTTCCGGGTTGTTCTGCCGCTTCACCCCATCAAAAATTCTCACGCCCTATTACCCTCGTATCACTCTTCCACTCTGCTCGGATGGTAGTGGGGTGGGCGGTGGTAGGCAACTATCTCCGTCAACTGGTAAAAATTTTCATTTACTCCGTGGACTTTCAATTACCTAGGGTCTAAAAGGGTTCAGGCTGCGCAACGCGCGGCCGTAGAGCCTTGTTAGAAGATAATATCATAATCCAATAAACAGTAGATGATTTCGATCCGATACAGTACAATATATTCTACCCTGATGATTTGCAGCGAATAAAGCTTGACTTGGGCAGTGAACTACAAGGGGTGTAGTGGTTCTTACATGTACTAGGTCTGAGTAAATTATGTAGTAAAGAGCCACTATCTCATGCACATGTGCCCAAGGCAGACTGGCAGTCAGCCTCGCCATTCATCTAGACCAATCATGGAAGCAAGTACAAGAGACGGCGGTCTCAGTCAGATCAAGGCAAGCCAATCATACTCCGTAAAGACTCGGGGTAGAGGATCTGTGCGTTGTTGTGCGTCCTTGGCGGAATCTCACCCGGTGATCACCCGGTTCTCACCCTCTCTATAGCGCACTCACCCTGCTCACCCGCGGTCGCGCGACCGTAAAGCGGCGCTCACCCTAGACTCACCCGGGCAACACCCACCCGGGTACTGACCGCGTTTAAGCCTCACGCCGGTCAGTTAGTACTATGGTGGGTGACCACATGGGAATCCTGACTGTTGAATGTTTTTGTATTTTTTGATCCTTTTTTCACTGCTTACAAGAAAGTTTTGGTTTGATGGAATTAGAAGAGAGTTCTGAGTGCCGTTGGAAAGAAAGGCGATGAGATCTGCACGATAATAGGGAAGAGCAGACGGACGAACAACTACACAGGCATTATAAATTGACATTGGGCGAAAACTGTTTCTTTTGACTTATGGGGGCACTTAATGATCATCGGAAAGCGATTTTAATTAACTCTGAATTAGTTCTGATCTAGAACTTCATTGGCGGATCCTATCCGAGTCTATTCACTCGACGGAGGCGGAAGTCCGTCATTCGGCAGATAAGCCTCGGTGCCGTAGCTATAATGAATCGCCCTCTCAGTTGAAGACAGAAAATTCCACCCTACTCATGAAATCAAAAACAATTTCCTGTCTTCTTTTCCAAAAATGACTGGTTTAAATTTAACGACGGGAAATCAGGTTCGCAAGGCGGCTCGGGAGGGTGTGTACAATGGACCAACTGCGGGTCTCGCGCCTGGGTACATACAAGCCAATATGATAATCCTTCCCTCCCGTTATGCAGCAGACTTCAAAAGTCTTTGTCAGAGAAATCCGGTGCCTTGTCCTCTCATCGCTGAATCTTCAAGCCCTGGTAGTTGGGATTCTCTGAAGTCGCTTGTTCCTACACTACCAAATGTTATTTCATCGGACGTGGATTTGCGCCGGGATGTGGCAAAGTATATGATCTATGAGAATGGCAAAGTGAGAAAATCAGGATGTCCTGATCTTCTCGATTCATGGAGTGACGACCACACTGCCTTTCTGATTGGATGCTCATTCAGCTTTGAGACCTCTCTGGGTGCCGCTGGCTTGGCCCCGCCACATGTCACGTACAGCAGCAATGTTTCTATGTACCGAACAAGTGTCCCACTCAACCCGGCTGGCATTTTTGAGGGCGGAACGTATGTTGTCTCTATGCGGACCTACAAACTCGCAGAGCTCGAAGCCGTCCGCAAAATAACATCACCATACTATCTCACTCACGGTGGACCGATTGCCTGGGGTTGGGATGCTATCCGAAAGCTTGGAATTCGTGATATCTCTTCGCCTGAATGGGGTGACAAGCCTCTCTCTCCTGATGGTAAATCCCTGGAAGAATTTCATGAGTCGGCAGATGTGATTCCCATATTTTGGGGATGTGGAGTCACTCCCCAGGAGGCTGTGATGAGGGCGAATTTGCCCGGCGTTGTCATGGGACACATGCCAGGTCATATGCTTGTACTTGACTGTCAAGACGATGATATCCTGTGAAATTAGCTTTGTCTCTGTATTTAGTCATTATCAAAATCCATGCGCGTGCAGTATGGGCCTCACTCGGAAGACCTACGCCCTGCATTAATCACTTGCTTAGTTGCTTCTCCCGATCCATAGGTCTGCCTTGTGCGCTTGTTGGCATGCGCACAACATTCTCGAGCAAGTTTGGAGCCGCGTAATTCCCTAGTAGCATGCCACTAATCGAAATTTGATGGGCTCCCCAACTTATCCATGTGGCAGTGGTTTTATCTTTTGCCGGTCTGTATCGAGGGCTCTCACGGCTTGACGTACCGCTAGACGATTTTTCAGCCCTTCCGGGAGGGTCGCCGTTCCCACATTCAAATGTTCCGAGATAATAGCGCGCCTGGCTTTCTGTACTCCTTCCATCTGTATTCATCCGCTCTGAGATATTTCCTCTACACCAGTTGACCAGTTTTTATCGAATATTACTGAGGCATTGTTGACCATGAAACACCCTTCACAACATATATAAACCCGCAGCAACGGCAACACCAAACAGTAAAATATCTACACAGATATGTCAAGGAGTTTAGGGAGCCCATGAGGAAGCGAGAAATCGTAGATGCTAGCCTCCATGTATGAAAACACATTTATCTGCCAATAGAGTTCGATAATGAGCAAAGTGTGTGAATTCTGCTATGATTCAGTGAGCCAAGCACTGCGGGAAATAGCCAAAGTGGGCTTTGGTCCATGGAGCCAAGCAGACGGATCGTGTCATAGTTGGCCGGTTGGATTAGTTGGTTATATCATGCCGTTAACACCGACAAGGTCCTCGGATCGAGCCCGGGACTGGTCACATTTCTTTTTTGCCAAATGTCTTTTTGGATCATCTGGTACACCTCAGTAAGTAGCTTGTGAAGGCCTCTATTCTGCAATGACAGGTAAAAACCTTTCTGCGCTAAGTGGTTGGCTGGATGTCTTAATCATTCCACCGGATGCCTGTGGTTATTCGAGTTATTCCATAACTTTACGGGGCACGCACCGATGATTTCCTGACTAGGTTTAGCGCTTAGCGCTTCCCGCACCGGATACATGTGGTTGATAGAATTATTCCATAACCTTACGCACCGGTATAACCTTCTAGGGTTGAGCGCCAAATACTTACCGACCCGGTGCGTGGTTCTATGAAGTCCCCGATCACCGCTTCGTTGTTTTCCAGCAATATCATGCTTCATACTTTTACTATCTTCAAAGATACCCATATAAAGCCGCTCAGTAAAGTATTTCTATGACTGATATAGATCAATAAGCTCCGCTATTAACTTAGTTACTGTTGTACCTAAACTTGTCTAAAAAGAACTCCGATCTCTCAAAAGTAAGCTCAAGTTAAGTTCACGTTTTTCCTACTGGAAGATAGGTCAATTACCCCGCTCTGTCACCACAACGTAGACCCAGGAGAAGAATGACACACCAATTATAATCGTTCCTTAATCCCCGACACACGGCCTTTAACAATTCGTATGTGTACAACGGTATGCTTTCTCTTTCGACTATTCCTTAAGCTCATCACGCAGTGAAAAGACGATGCACAGTCGCCCGGCTACACCTAATGACATGCTCCAGCTATACATTGCGTCAGTTGAGCCAATTAAGATAAAATGACGCAGACTACAATGTAAGAATTTGCTTTTGTTCTGTAGGAATATTACGTACCAGCTTCTCTGGATCCGGACTCCCAATTCGACCACGTCACTTGTGCTGATGAGGGGTTGAGGCTGAAGTGCGGCTATGCGAGAACCCCAAGTACAATATAAGTAAGTTTGCCTCTCGCAGAAAGTACACACCTACCGATTTGCATGATATACTGAGCCCATTGGCATTATAACGACTAATAAAATTCTATCATGAATCGCGAGAAGCCTATACCGAGCAACGAGCCCCGCCAGAGTGCCCTTAAACATGTGACTGGCAATTGGTAATATACTCTTCAAGTCGAAAAGTTTATTGAAGCCGCCAGACCAAGTGGCCAGGAGCCACATAGTTCCTCCAAGACTAAGTATATGGGACCTGATGTACGCTTCTAAGTTTTCCCCTCAATATTCACATCCTGATAACTTGTGACCAGGGAAAGCTAAAATACGCACCTGCCATCAAAGGTATCTCTGGCCACGTTATCGAGACGGGTCGGTCGTTTACCATACGCGATGACTTCGACTTTGCCAACCAATCTGCAGATGGAAAGGGTTATCATGTCAATGTGGAGCTGGGAAGAAGTGCACGGAGGGAAAAGGAAACTTTGGCCTTTACCTCCGGCCGATATAGCCAAGCTGAATATTTCGATAGGGTGAACATGACAGGCGACAGACTATACACCGATGGGCCTAAGGATGCTGCTGCGTGGTATACACAGAGGTATTCGTGATGAGTGGTTTGCAGGGAGCTTGGTGATGTGACTAAACCCTTGGTACACTCTGTATACCCCGTCGAGTCAAGCGAATGAAGCAAATTGAAGCATGATGTCGTATTTCTAGTATATCGTATTTCTAGGGCCAATTACAAGAGTGTCTGGTCATGGCTAAGCAATGATGTACGAAGCAAATCTTTGTGGATTTATTTTTCACCGGAGATTTCCCCTCCTAACAGTTTGTAAAAATTTCCGGATCTTAAAACATAACTTTGCGAATTAATTTCTACTTTTTTCTTCTGCCAGCTAATCTATTTTCTTGACTCAAATAAATCGATTTGCTGATTTTCTTGCTTTCCTCGGGCGCGTGCTATCGCTTTCGACGACACATTGATGTCTCAGACACTGAGTATGGTCCGAATTTTCATTCTTCTCGCATTCTACACTCTCGGCGTTCCGAACCGAAACGCTGCATCTATGTTTCTTGGCGTTGCTACTAGGGGTGCTGTCACATTTAGTTTGAATAACTCGAAGCATATCTCGAAGCATATGAAGGATATTGGGAAAGAAGAAAAAGATGCAAGGTAAGTGACGTACATAATTTCCTGACCCAACATTGATTAGCGTGCGCTGATGAGCGATATTAGAATTCGAATCTGGCACAGTATTCGGAATCTTGATGTTCTAGGCAGTTTTATCCTCAGTAAACCAAGATGTACGGCTTCGATACATCTCGGCACTAGCCTGCAACTAAAACAGAGCTCGGGAACACCCGGCTCTTCACAATCTACATTTCTGGCCATGGCAAAGGCATGCGGTCTCCTGGAAGATATAGTTGACACTCTCGGAAGAAGTAGTATTATCTTGCACGTTCCAACTGCAGAACACCTACTTAGCCTCCTGCGCGAGTGGAGTCGGGAACTACCCCAGAATACACGACGAATCCAGAATACCTCACAAATCAATAACTCGCTTGACCCTGCAGATAGCCAGGCACTTCTTGGAAGCATGCATATCTCATGTGTGTATTATTTTGCCGTGATATTAATAATTCTGCCATTTTTTTGTCGCATACTTGATGTCAAGCCTCCGGGGCAAGGCGCCAGATCGCCTTATTGATGACCCAAATGAAGCCTCTGATGTTAATATCAAAAACAACAAGGTATCAAGATGAGCACAGGTCTGTGTTAGCTCAGCTATCACGATGGTTGACGTGTGTATCAAAGCTAAGAGCTCCGGCTTTACTTTCGGAAATCTTTGTCTTCTTGAGTAAGATCATCCTAATTGTACTCAAGAGCTTTACATTATTTCGGGACTCAATTATTTGACAACACATGTCTTACAGGGCGTGGGTGTTTGGTGCTGGTCTAGTTCTTGGGGTTTCAATGTTTGCAGGAGAGCCTCGGAGAGACATAGAAGAGGCCTTCCACGATGACCTCGTTATCTTAGCTGAGATAGCTTTGAGCAGCTCCCAATCTCAGTCTTATCACCGCATACTGACAAATTTTGATGAGGTTATCTTGAAGTATAAACATCGGGTCGCTAACGAAGTTCAACAGACAGTTCAATATTATATTGATGAAATATTATTTTTGAACACCCCACAAATGGACATGCTCCAGGACAACAAGATCGAGGACATACTACTAAAGCTCAAGAAGCATCGAATAATATCTACATTAGCCCAGGGGATCTTGGCACAGCTGCTGTGGAAAATGAGGCATCTGAAAAGCAATGCCAAAATTGATGGAACGGCAACGCTTCATTATCGGATATTTTTGTCCCCGAGATCGAGCCCTTTGATCAGCCATTTTATAATGTCGAATGATAAAATGATGTTAAAGTGATTTCTAAATCTTAAGTTGATTCAATTAAACCCCAAAACAACGTTGGCAGTACGCGCAGCTGCTTGCTGTCCTGAAGAAGCTCGAAAATCAACTTCGAATTTTTCGCAGCCCATTGAATGTTTGCCATTGTTAGGCAAATCATCTAATCTTCCACGATTATTATGACTGCTCTCACCAACACCACCGGGGAAGTCAGGGGGAGGTCTACCCTCCAGGAATTGAGCGCGCTGATTCTTCAAATAGCGACTGTTGACCTCGCACAAAGGAGCCGCAGGAATGTACAGCACGCTCGAATCGCCAGCGCCACGATGTTCGTTCTCTACCATGTGTGCGACATCACAATGCCAAAAAACCGCATCGCCAGATTGCACACGAGGAATGGATACAAACCCAGTAGAATAGATGTGGGGATGATCTCCTGCCAGGAGCTCCTGTCCAGCTCCCATAGCGGCTCCTTGGAAAAAGCTAGTTTCGTCGTCGAGAACCCACTTCCCTACGGAGTCTTGGCGAAAAAAGGTCGGAGCATAGTGTAAGAAGTTGAGGAGAGAAGGTCGGGCATGACGCGGAGAGTTCCTGCTCCAGGGGAACAGTCGGAGAGAGAAAGCCATCCCTGTAGCGTTAATCAGTAAGAGACAGACTCCGAAAGCATAAAAGCGGAGCTACTTACCTGATAGGACCGGAAAGCTGAACAGCCGCCCGGGTCATGATACATGTCGACAGTAGCTTTCAGACGATGGGTTACCACGAAAGGATCGTGATTTTCCCATTCACCCTTGAGGATTTTGGAGTAGCATTTACGATACTCAGGATCCTCCCAGCGTTCAAGGGAGCCGCCATCCAAGTGAGGCCCGAGATTGAAGGATTTATCACCTGGCTGTTCAATAATTAGTTAGTTTCTCTAAAATTGAAATTGGCAATAAACATACCGTGCGAATGCGAAGACGATCACAATATGATATAGGAACTCCCATATCAACGTGATCCTCGGGCGAAGAAGACCAAATTTTGTTCAGCGCAGATTGAGTGGTTAACATGTTGTGATGGGCACATGCTTCAAGTTGAGGCTTTGACCAGTATAACTCATAGACTTGTGGATCGTTGATAGGAAACCCTTTGTTGATGGGTTGAGTTTGATATAGTCGCGAATTCGTTGTTTCCACCCCAAGGTCTCTTCTACGGGGACAATACCCCGGACAATTATAGCGCCAACCACCTTAAGAGCTTCCCTAGCATAATTTGGGAGCTCGCCATTGTTGGCTTGAATATCTGAGAATTGGACTTCTGGTATCACCTCAGGATCCCAAGTAGCCAGCTTCTCGGGCGCCAACCGCTTTAGAAGACGATTCCACCCGTCCAGAATAGCGGGGCCATTGTTTTGTATAATCTCTCTCTTAAGACCGAGAAATCGAGAAGGAAGCTCTTGAGAATGATCGGACATGGAGGCGAACGCATTGGCGATAGAGCCCTCGACGCGGTTGGTCTTGCTTTCTCCAAGGCCGGTAGCCGATGGCTTAGCTCGCCCGCCAGTGTTTGAATGACAGGAATTTGCAAGCGAGCGCGAGATGGACTTGATTCGAGTATAGGTTTTTTGAGAATACATTTCAGTGTCAATTTGATATACAGGCTGAAAGCTTCAGGTAATATTAGTTGTGGGCACTACAGCAGTAAGGCCGTAGGTGTTGGGTTGTGCCGGGCAGAATATAAACCTTTGGAAAAAAATCCAAAGAAGCAGCAGTGACCATGTGAAATAATTACCCGCCTTAAAATGCGACTATAAGTTTTAACAAAAAATATGCAACAAGTCGTCGAAATCCACTCGAGAGACAGCTCTTCAGTTTTCGGGTGACATGAAACGGTGTCACCGTGACTCCAAAGCGGAGACTAGTATCCTCTCCCGATTGGTTTATGTGCTCCTCTTCTGGAGAGACATGAATCTCATAAATATCATGAAATATTTTTTGGAGGCTCTTATAATATACGGATAGATCAAACGCTTGCAATACTATGCCATTCTTTCGAAATGCTTCATCATTCTACCACGCTCAGATCTCCCGCCGACCGTTATTAACCCAAAGCGCAACAGCCGCAGTAAGGCTCTCAAGTATTTTCCTAGTATCGAAAGAAGATCTAACGCAATAGTAGGCCTTATACACAATTGGAGATTCAATCGCGCAAGGTCTGAGCCGAGACAATAAAAGATATGACTGGTACCGCACGTTTACCATGACGGCGATTGGCGGATGTGCCCTGGGCCCTACAATGGCTTTATGGTATGAAGAGTCCACGCACGAAGCCAAAACGGCCATGTTGAATGATTCTTCTAATAATGCACAGGTATCGGTATTTGCAACCCAGAATTCAGCTTTCGTCCAAGGTAGGAAGCACTGTTGCTCGTGTCGCTGCCGATCAATTAGTCTTTGCCCCTATCTCCATCGTTGGCCTCTTCACCCTAGTCCAGTTCCAGCAAGCCTACATCAGACAGTGTGACAAAAATGATAAACTTAGCACGATATCAAGTGCAATCAACATTTGCGGTTGTTCTTCTCCAAAATTACAAACTATGGCCGTGTAGGAAGATTCTACTACATTCCTTCAGATTGTAAATTCTCACCATAACCCATGAACAGGTGCTCAGATGGCGAATTTCTTCTTCATTCCTCTTTCGTTCCTCTCCGGTACCGCTTATTGGTTTCGAACACTGTCGCTATCTTTTGGTCGGCATATATTTCGACTAGCGCAAACAAGCCGACAGAGCAGAAGCAACCGCTGGGACTGGCCAATTTCATCTAAAAAAGATGTACTATCATACTTATAAAAGAAGCAGACCATATTTATCTTTTGGTAGATAGTATTGATCATGTATAGAATATTAGAATGAAAAAGAGTAAGAGAGAACTAGAGACAAGATCAGGATTCAAATGCGTGCTTTCTGCCTTTAATGCAAGACCTTTACGGTAAATCATGAGATCACATCATCCGGCATATAATATCGTCTCTTTGTCGTGGAGCGAGCGCTAGACTCAGTAGCTTTCCTGTGGTGCACCCTATGAGGTCGCTGATGAAAGGTCAATGCCCGTATATGAAACAATGTGATGGAAAACCAGCAACTTACAAAAAAAGCCTCAACGGGAGGTGACCAGTCCATGAAAGGCATAGGAATATAAGTGTAATTCTTAGGAGGTTGGTGAGAATTTTTAACATTTTCTCGCAACAAAGAATCATTTGATGCTAGCCTCGTGTCTTCATCTATTCCAAGCCCCTCCCTCATGTCTAGTGTCTGTGAAATTCCGTCCATGTCGGGTGCTTTAAGAGGAAGAATGGAAGGATCTTCTTGACTCAGATCTTTGCTTAGATCAACATGGCAGGGCTCAATGCCAACCTCCTTTTGATTTGGTTGATAGGATTTCGGTGACCTTCCACGCACAATGATAGAATTGCTTTCTGAGCGTGTTAAAGGAACTATGCGGCCATCGGACAAAGTTCCGACTACTTCAACACATACTTGATAAGTCTGCATAAGTCCAGTAGGGCGTGGTGATTTGAGCGTAGATTTTCGAAATTGTATTCTTTCCCACGACATGGTGATAAGTGGACCTGGCTGACTTGATCGGAGTTGATCGAGGCTGATAGCGACAGGTAATGGCTGGGCCTCTCCTGTGTGAATAGATTGAGAATATTTCGGCTCAGCCTTGATAAGCTCGGCGGTCTGCCTTTTTATGCTCTCTGTTGCACGAAGTTGTGCATGAAGGCTGACAATCGTCGCAGCCTGTTGGCCCTCCAGTATTGCTAGGTGCCCTACATCCGGTGGTAGTGAGACAGCGGCTTTAACCTTGAACAGATTTCTCCGGTAGCAAATCAATTCTATAGATGACGACAAGTCAAGCGTTGTATTCGGTGACACTCCAGGCCTTTCTGCTTCAAAGAACAATCCATTCAGGGATGCTTCGAGCTTGATAGACGCTGGTCGGTTTTGCGAATCAACTAGCTGTTGCATGGTATCCATACATGGAGAAAGCGGCCAAATCCGTGAAACATTGGGCTTATCTGAAGGCAGTGCATTCTCGTTTCTCTCATTGCCACCGCGAGATTCGCTCAATTGATCAAGAGGCGAGCCATTTGAACCTAGGGGTGGCATATGACGGCTGCTTGAATGAGAGACATTCTTTGGCGATCGAATTGGTGTGAAGCTATTTCCATCAGAGTAATCAGAGGGCAGAGGATCGTTAAAGCAGTGTAGAAATTCTTCCAGATCCACATCGGCTAATTCCAGCAAACTCGGCTCATGGCATTGTTGTAGATGGGGTTCTCCGTCGCCCGTGGCGGTCATATCCAGACTCGAAACACCCACTGGCTTTATCAAGATAGGCAGGGAATCTCCGATAGAATCGGAGGAAATGAAATTCTGGGGTTGCGGGGAGAGGTAGCTGATAAAGGGAATTGGAAGGCGTGGGTCCGCTCGGATTCGCCCTGGCCTTATCACCGCCCGGCTGTTAGTCAATCATTTCCATGAGGTGCTTTAGGGTCAGCAGCCACAATATGACACTCTTTGTGCCATTCATATTTTATTTCATTATGTTTACAGGTATTCATTGAGAGTCACATCTTTTAGCATAGAGGTCAATTTTAGAGGTGGCACATTTTCAAATCTTCCCATGCAGAGCTACAAACTCGCCCATGAGCAGGAAACCTCCCTGTGAAAAAACAGACGGGTCAAGGTAATTTGCAGGCTTTTGGAGGTCATTAGCATTATTTTACCAAATGATATCAAACAGCAAGTTTCAAGGGACGGGTATCAGCAATAATCTTACCAAGCGACATTCAATGCTAGGATACTTAAGGCAAAGGCAGCGCCTAATTCCTATAAGTAAAATGCTTGAGAGAACATCTGAGCTATCGACCAGAGGGTCGATAAGAATTCCAGTCAAGTTCCCGCTCGATCCGAGACAGGGAAAGTACTGCGATAATGAAGAATTTGATCCATGAAGCAATGCCGAACCCACCACCACTCCACTATCAGAGTCTCGAACAATAAGAATATCAATATTTGCAGAAGTATCAGTTGCATGGTGGTATAATTCTTGCACAAATTCTGGCCGAAGAAGTGTGCTGGTTTCATGAGCATAGGGCCCCAGACATTTCCAACTGTGAGTGACTATGTCAAATTGGCAGCATGTGTCTCCTTGCATGACGCTTGACGACCATCGAAAAGAATCTGTCGCGAATTGTGCTGTGCAATCTTCTATCGTAGGAAGTTTGAAGAAGAGGCTATGGACTTCTGCTGAGGTTTCCCATCCGCTGGGTCGGAATAAGTAATTGTGATTGAGACAACGAAAAGAAAATCTAGATGTTACTTACCGTTTCCATAACCAATTTGTTAGTAACTTGGCTTCTTGTGAGTTTCCAATCTCTGTAGGTATGCCGGGTATAAGAGCTAGTACGTCTGATCCAAGTTGTATGTCAAGACATTTCTTTTGCTGTGTCAGATGCGACATTGCTCGCTTGTAAAGACATTGGCCGATTCCTAGACGTCGCCGCTCAGGCTCAACAAAGAGGAATGGAATAGAGCCACGCGATATGCATTGAATGTGCAAGGCAATACAAACACCGTATATTCTTTTCGTGCTAGTGTTTTTAACAACTAAAACCGTGGAATCTCTGTTTCCGGCCATCTTTTCAAGCATAGACTTTGCGGCATCCTTCGTCATATCCATGCAAACGGGCCAATTCTCCTTGCATCTCATGAGAATTTCAGATATCTCAGGAATGTTTTTTTTAGCGTCCCATAACTGTGTAAGCCAAACGGATGAAGGGTTTTTCGTTGGGGCTTTGGGGTTCGATGCAGTACCAAATGAGTCTCCACCAGTCGGGTGAACACGCCCGACTAAAGTTTTTACCAGGGCGCAAAGAGCCGAGTCGGTATAATCATACGTGCAGACATATGTTGAGATCTGGCTCTCACGGAGAAAGTCGTATGGAGAGCTGGTGGCAACCACAACAAATTGTTTTGGACGAGCTGCATCGTTGCTGCATAGCATCCCGACATACTTTGCGAAGCCGTACTGGTAAGAGTTGCGACTTGCGTCTGCTGTTACCACAATAACAGCACAAGCCTTGTCAATTAGTTTCTCGTGATAAGGGCGAACGGCACTTGGCGCGTAAGACGTATGAAGAACTTCTCCCTCCCAGATTTCGGCAAGAAGTCTCCCCAAATGCTGAAATGTTTGCTCCCCTTCCATAAAATGTTTTTCCAAACCACCCCTTTCATGGTTTCCCTTCTTGGGATTATTTATGTGAGATGCGGAAATTCGCTCAAGCAATGGAGTCAGAAGCAGTAGGCATTGGTCTTTGTTAGAATCTGCTTTAAGCGGTAGAACTGATTTCGTATCTCGGACTACTGTAATAGACGCCTCATATGCTGATAGTGCAAGCGAACGGTGCTGAAGGGCCAATTCCAGTATCCCCTCTGCTCCTCCTGGATTGAGTGCTGTCGACCAGGATGTGTATTGTCGCTTCACCTTTGAGATACGTGACGCTGAATCTTGCAGTTGTGACTTGGGCAAAATGTCACTTGCAAGCGCTGCATGAACTCCTCCTAGAGTCTCCAGTTGGTTGGTGAATGAGTTGCATACCATGAGCATATCACATCCAGCTGATAGTGCCATGATGCCTGCTTGCCCAAACCCAACACTTTCATACAAAGATTCAACCTCAAGGCACTCGCAAAGGATGACTCCAGGGAAGCCTAGTTCCTGTCGTAAAACATCGCTCACAATAGTTTCTGAAAGGCAGGCATGCTGCAAGTCTGTGCAGATTTTATGTTGGGCATTGAACAAGCACCCACCATAATCGAATCAATTCCCTTCGCGATGGCATCTTGGTATGGAATAAAGGCGTTTTGCCGCAGCTCCTCTAGAGTATCCTGCACGCAAGGAATATTGGCTGCCACTTCATCGAACTGTAAGTTCCCATAGCTCGGAAAGTGTTTCCCACAGGTAGCAACGCCCCCTTCATGGTAACCTCCGACAAATCCACTGCCAAATTCCGCGACAGTGGATGGATTCTCGTCCATCATGCGCACACCTAGGGTATTGGTACCAGATTTCGACACCACATCTAGAACAGGGCCTAGTAGCCAGTTCACATCTAAACACTTCATTTCTTTTGCTGTTGCTTGCCCGATTGCTCTTGCTCTGCTGGGATCATTACCGGCCACCACGCCCATAGCCGAAGGAAACTGGGAGATTTCATCACATCCAGTGATTGAATTGCACCCTCCATTCTCTTGATCGATCGCTATAAGCAATGGATATTCATGGCCTGATTTATATGCCGTGTATTGAAGATCTTTGATGAGCTGGTGGGGATTTATTAGCTGCGTGTTACCTCTTAGAAGACAACCCCAGCTGTTTTACCTTGGTTGCTTGTCTAGCATCTAAATAGGTGTCAAATGATAGAAAGAATATATTTACCAATAAAAGCCTTACCTATTAAGTTCTTGGGTGTGATCAAGATAGCTCCAACATATTCCTCCTCGATCAAATGACAAATATTAGATGTTAGCTGGCTACCATCAAACCCAGCAATAAGCAAACTACCGACAAGGCTAAGGGATCATGTTAGAAGATGCCGAGATCGGATAAGTATTCGCGGGACAGATGCCATTACTAACCGTTTTTCCTCTGGCGAGGCCATAGGGCTGTCCAGAGAGCAGCCAGGTGCTCCTAATCAGGAGCCTCCAGCCTTGGTCAATCCTATATTAAAAAATAGAGCACAAATTAAATATTACATAAGAAATTTCGAGGCCCTCAGTTTGGTTTACAGGCATCGACTTTAGACCAAGGCAACCTCGTACTGTGGTGCGTAAGACTAGGCGGTGCGGGTTTGGAGTCGATATTGGAGTGGGGAAGCCGAAAGGAGGTCGTGAAAGGTCACGTTGACCGATGTCACCCGGTCTGTCAGCGCCCGCTGTGCGGAGTGTGTGGATCTATCGGAACTAATAGTATGTATTTGCCGGTCAACCAGAATGACTATCCTTGTTCCGCATCTTAAAATCGAGAATGAGCATCAAACCTCATTGATCACGCGGAATATAACGGTTTCTACATGAGTCAATCGGTCGGGGTGTGGTAGCTAGTGATACCTACACATTTAGCCCTACGGCAAAGCTTGATCATTGCAAATGCCTCAGAAGCTATATTCAGAATTCTTTCCGCATGTTCGACTCAAAGACCTCGAGGAGCCTTGGAAGACATTGTTGCAACCTTGACCAACTCTGAACAGTGCGGTGGGTATGTAGAAGACTATCCTGTAGATAGAAGAAACACTGATCATGATGCTGAGCATGGTCGTACTTTTAATCTTGTCTGGTGCCATTTGAGATATCTGTGATTCCAATCCATATGAGAAGATTCCGGAAATCTGGAAACGGGTTCCTTATCTACCTCCAGGGCTACTCTGGGGCTTCTCGTTGCTGGTAATTTTAGTACACCAACCCTGGAAGCCCTCCAAGGTTCTCTCTCTTAAATATATTGCAAGAGCGAACGGTTGATGGCTTGATGGTCACTTTACTCAAACATTGAAATAAATCCAAACAAAAGCAGACAAGTAGAGGGTGAGAGAAAATTACGCCTTTCTTTATTTCTATCGAACTGTATCATGCCTGGGCGATGGGACATCGAGTACCAAGGACAGCTCGTGTATTCGGCTATGCTCACGGCTAACATTAGTAAGCATACCATAACCCCACCCTGACCCATAATGGCAATATAGAAAATCTCTTCAACGTTGGCCGGTTGGATTAGTTGGTTATATCATGTCGTTAACACCGACAAGGTCCTCGGATCGAGCCCGGGACTGGTCACTTTCTTTTTTGTTTTTCTTCTGACATTTGCATTCTCTTTTTTGACCTTGGTGATATTCAACTGGCCTCTGCATGAAGAGTGATGAACACAAAAAACGCTTGACTGAGTTTTATAGGCCCAGATGCGAGACTCAAATGTACAGTAAAGCTCTTATATGCAGCGCACTCATTTAATTGAACCTGTCGTAGGTCTCGATTGCGGTGCCTGGTGCACATGCATGCCGCTATTGGTGGGTCTTTAGTTTGCTTGCAGGATCGACACAGGATATTAGCATCATGCTGAGCATAGTACCATCAGTCAAGGCATTTCGTTTTTAATCACGCACAAGTACCTTAATTATTTAGTCACCAGCCTGTCTGGAACATATGGATGACTAGTACTCAGTCCAGAGCGACCGGTCCATCAGATGACACAGTCAGGGTCTCGGCAGTCACGCCTCCTTTGCATATGATCGATACCCTGATACACTTAGCCCGAGCACGGGAAGCTCGCCAATGTACACTTCTTTATGGCCCCCATAACCAACCACGATGGAATCGGCGCGCACAGTATGGAGCATTCATCTGGACTTGTTCCTGGTGCCGCCGATCATTTCCCGCTAATCGCGCTGCATGTAACATTCCAAAGCATCCCTTCAATAGCATTGGCGCAACACGCCCCATTCATCATCGCGACCCCCGCCCTGCCCGGGGCCTCCGATGCTATTATGATACCTGCCTTCACATATTGCGATCCCGGCAGGCCCAGGTGTGATTGACACGAGCTCAGAAGGTTAAAAGGACTCGTCGCCCTTAATCCCCTAAGCTGATCATTCAGTTCTTCGAAGGCCATACGCCTGCATTTGTAGTTCGTGGCTCCCTGATGAATCCCGTCGTGCGCTTGTCGGGTGACCATATCATGCTGATCGCGATCTAGATAAAAAGTCGGCAAGGACGGCTCACTGGGGAACCTCCTTGCAGTGATCGGAAATATCTTATCTTTACGCACCGACCTAGGAACCTGGATAGAATGCGCATGGTATCAAGCTCTGTGGCGCTGGCTGCGGCTTTGCCCTTGGCAAGGGCTGCTGCCAGCATCCCGCAGTATGTATACGACTACGGTAAGCACAAGAGAGCATCGGGCAACTCCTCGACATATGCCTGCAGTATGTCCTGACTCGAACAGCCCCAAAGGTCTGGCTATTCAGCTCGGATGCCTACCGTCCCAGCGACTTGCAAGCCCAGCTCGACAATACTACCCCTCAGGTTAACTGGACTGCTATTGACGGGGCCCCCTCGCCTCTGACGCTGGATAACCTTGACCAGCTAAACGACCTGGGCAATGAGACCGTCTATCTCACAACCCAAGATGGCATTGCTGCGACTCCTCAGCCATCTTTCCTTCTTGGTGTTACGCCCGACAGTGACGGCAAGGCTGGAGATACTTACGCCTGTGCCATTGTTGTAAATGACCATGGCTCTGGAGCTGTAGATGCTTTCTACTTCTACTTCTATGCGTGAGCTCTCAGCACACCTGCAATAAAAGCTACCGAGCAGCCCTGACAATTCTATAGCTACAACAAGGGAGACAAAGTCGTGGGTCTTGAATTTGGTGACCACATCGGCGACTGGTTAGCATCTCTCAACCCATCAATTGATATCTCAGACTAAATGACCAATAAAGGGAACACAACATGGTCCGCTTCTCCAACGGCGAGCCCCAGGCCGTCTGGTTCAGCCAGCACGCCAGCGGACAAGCCTTTACCTACGACGCCGTCGAGAAAGACGGCCAGCGCCCTCTCACCTACTCCGGCAACGGCACCCACGCCAACTACGCCAACGAAGGGTAATACTTACCCTTTCTTCCCCTGGCCTACCTATGGACACAACAAACTAACCAATCTTATAGCCAACACGACCACACAATCCCCGGAATCGATCTCCCCGACGGCCCCCTCCTCGACTACTCCGACCAAGGCTATCTCTGGGACCCGACGCTAAACGCCTACTCGTACACCTACGACGTCTCGACGGGGGCATTCACTGCCGCCGACGATGACACCCCCGTTGCGTGGCTGAATTTCAATGGGAAGTGGGGCGATGACCAGCCGGAGGACGAGAAGGAGATCTTCGGGCAGGCAGAGTTTGTGGCTGGGCCGAATGGACCGAAGTTTAAGAGCCTTAATCGCACGGATGTTTGTCCTTCTAGTCCTTGTGTGGTGTGGGATGCGATTGTTTTGGCGGGGAATGAGACTTCTATCTAATCTAGATGCTGGACATGGATGAGTGGGGGTTGGGGATAGTGGATTTTGTATAGATGAGGGATTTCTTTTATTCGAGATTGTGGATTGGATATAATGAACATGCGATGAGTATTTATGGTGAAGTGAATTGAGGAGAGGGAATGCCTGTAGTGAGGAATTCAATTGCTGGCTGATAATCTGATAAGCCACTGGGGAACATCACGGAGTATCCCCGTTCGTGCCCCAAATAAAGAAGAACGTGTTAAGCTTGGCGCAAGGACTGCAAATCGAACCTTGGGTCCGGCCCGGCCTAAAGGCTCAATATCTTGGCAGGGGATGCCCCGAAGGAATCCATGCACCCCTATTCTTTGTTTGTTTTGTGGTACTTCGTGGGATATAGAACTGTACGAAAGCACAATGATTTGCACAGTGATTAGTCTAGCGTCTTGACAAATACCAATTTCGGCCTTGATGCTCGTTCTCGGGTCTCGGGCCTCAAAAATGCAGCATCAACCACATGGTAGGGCTCCACCGCGGGTCCATCACAGAGCACGGTGCGGCTTCTGCGTTCGAAGAAGCATGTTGACAATTTCTTTGTCGGTAGGGCTGGACCGCCATGTCAATTTTCACACCATTTCCGAGCCCCTGATACCAATTGATCTCCCCCTGATACTTGGATGGTCCAGAGGTCGAGCACAAGGCATCAGCTGCCCCTGGCACCGAGCTCCATTCCAAAAAACGTGGTTCCGCGGATCAAGGTGGTCCGGGCTTTCGGAGCGTTCTCGGTCGAATTTGCGATTACGGCGCTATTGTGGTCAATTTGAGCCGCTGTTGCGCTAATTGAGAAAGGGAATGGTCGCTCGAGTTAGTTGATGTGTCTTTTTTGACGAGTCCGCCGGTGAGTGCAGGGCTGCATAGGGGGATGAGTAAGCGCGAGGTCGAGACCAGCAAGCCAGGACGAGGACTGGACTGAAAACTGGACCGTAAGCCATTGCGCAAAATCAATTGAGAAACACTAATTGAGCGACAGGCGTCAAGACTCGTGTTTGTGAAAGGTGGCGACTCAATGGCAAGAGTAAGCGAGTGAGGTCCTACTAAGCTCGGGGACTTGCACCAAAATGAAAGTTTCGACGCCGTTTTGCTCGACAAGTTACCCACTGGGCTGCAGAGGCAACTCGTGCCAGTCGATCACCGTTGCAGGTCCTCCATCCTTGTACAAGAATTGGACCTGTCGTATGTAAGGCCATGCCAGATAGAAGCCTGACGGGCGAGATCCAACGGTAGCCGCGCACGACCCCTTTTCCCCCTTTGCCTCGTGGTCGATCGGAGTGCCCATATTCTGCACGCCCCCGCGGTCGGGGGCAGCTGGGAAGTGTTCTCTTTGTCAATTGAGGATGCCGTGTGGTTTGCGGACTCAGCTCTACTTGGATTCATCGACAAGGCCTGTTGCCACTCTGGGCGTTAGTCGCCCGCCGGCGTGGACGAACCGCATCCCAGCAGTCCACACAAGCAGCTCTAAGTGGGGGAGGCCGGCTGTGGTGGGCTCTGGACCGGAAGTCGACGCTTTTTTACCCCTGAATGTTCGTGACACCAGCTTGGGGCCTCAGATCATCGAGGGGAGTACTCCGTAGGCCAGGGGAGCTGGAGACTCGAGAGTTGCGCTTATGGCTTCAGGTCGGTAGTATAGATGCTGTAAAAAACACTTCGCTGCTGTCGCCGTCGTCTCCCCCCTGAAGTAGACTTCTGTAAAACCCCAGATCCATAGCAAAAGAGCCCACTTGGAGAAAGACCCGCGTAGATTCCGCCCAAAAGAACCGCTGGGCTCTTCCTCCGCATCACGTATCTCTTTCCTCCTTCCACCCACTCCGTTCGACATCGTCGCTTTCCTTTCGTTTCTATTCTACTCTCCATGCGCCGCTGTAGCCGGACGCTGTGAGCAGGCCGTTTCTCAATCTCTCATCCTCCCCCCAAAATCTGAAAAAAAAAGACCCGCTTTCGAGGGAAACTTTGTCCCACTCCCCCCGATTTCAATTCTGCCCTGACAATTCCCCTGTCCGTCCTCCAGCAGTGACGAACAGTCTATCGCCGACACTCACACTGGCTGCGAGCTTGTCGCCTTTTGATCACGATCTATCTCTCGTTTCCTCTGCTGTTGCAGCTTCGACTTTCGTTCCATTACCCCCAAAGCGCAATTCGCCGTCAATTGCCCCCTCCAGGCCAACATCGCAAGATCGCACCTTGAACTTCTTGTGCTATACTTCCTTTTGGACCAAAAGACAATCCGCGACCGCTGGGACTCTTAGGAACCCATTCTTGGTATAGTGCGGGTACATTGTGAGCCGGTAAACTGTAAGTGGTAAACACCTCGTGGCAGCGGGGTTTTTGGTACAACTCTGCAGAGAGTAGAAGTGTTAGATACACTTTAAACAAGGTCCGGTGGAACTGATTGATGCTGTGGTTCCAGGAAGACCAACCTGAAACTAGAAGTAAATTAAGAAGGGAAACCTCGCGCCACAAAAAATGGCGACTTCCCCTGCCGACGGTGCGCCTAGCGCCGACTCATCTCTCCAAGCTCAGCAACGCTCCTCACTTGGTTTCCTCCGCCGCGCGAAGTCTACTGAACCTCTGGGCGAAGTCCGCAAGTCCAGCTCCCGCAAGAGGATGTCCAAGGCTCAAATCATGGAGGAAGAATTGCGTCGTCAGCGCGAATCCTACGCGCCAAAGGTCCCTCCCCGCCTCCCCGATCTATCGCCAACCCCGCTACTCGAGACATTCGGTGGTGAGGAGCGTGACACTCTGGGAGTTCACCCGTCGATTCCTCGCCCTCACTCGGGCGTGACACCCCAGGTGTCCTCGCCAACTACCGACTTCGATCCGTATGCGCGATCCGAGAGCATGACCCACCGCGGACGATACAGCTATGCCAGCAGCGCCGTGAGTACTGTCAACAGTCCTCGCCGCGTCCGCCGCCGCAAGGACCCCACCCCCTACAAGTGAGTCTGGTGTTACCATTTTGAAGTGGCCTGTGGTGGCTAATTAATTATGCAGTGTGTTGGTGGTTGGTGCTCGAAACTCGGGCAAAACCGAATTCCTCAACTTCCTTCGCAAGGCCCTGACGATGCCGGCCCATAAGCACCCTACCCGAACCGCCGAAGAGCTCGAGGAACTACAGCGCCAATCCTCCGCCTACGAAGGCTTCCACTCCGAGTACCTCGAAACCGAGATTGACGGCGAGCGCGTTGGTCTGACCCTATGGGACTCCAACGGCCTGGAGCGCAACATTGTGGATCTGCAGATGCGTGGCGTGACCGGCTTCCTCGAGAGCAAGTTCGAGGAAACCCTGGCTGAAGAGATGAAAGTTGTCCGCTCCCCCGGTGCTCGCGACACTCACATTCACTGCACCTTCCTTCTCCTTGATCCTGTTCACCTGGACCAGAACTTTGCCTCCGCAGAGCGCGCGAAGAATGGCAAGCGCAAGGAGACCGATACCCCCGTCACTGGTATTCTCGACCAGCATCTCGACCTGGAAGTGCTGCGCACTATGCTGGGTAAAACTACTGTGGTGCCGGTCATCAGCAAAGCGGATACGATTACTTCCGCTCACATGAGCTACCTCCGTAAGGCTGTTTGGGACAGCTTGAAGGAAGCTAACCTCGACCCGCTTGAGATCCTGACTCTTGAGGATCAGGAGGAAGAGGAGTACACTGATTCAGAAAGCTATGAGGAGGTTTCTGTTCATGAGGCAACCGAGCCTACTGAGCCCGAGACCACTGAAAACGCCGAGGCTCAGGAAGCCAAGGAAGGCGAGACGGAAGAAGCCGAGAAGGGCGAGTCCGAGAAAAAGGAAGAACCAGCAACTCCAGCTGCACCAGAGCCAGTTCCCGAGTCCCCCAAGGTTGCCCCCGCCAACCCTCACGTTCCATTCTCGATTCTTTCCCCGGACCCTCACTCTCTTTCGTCTGGTGAGGAGCCAGTCGGACGTCGATTCCCCTGGGGTTTCGCCGATCCTTACAATGCCGAACACTGCGACTTTGTCCGCTTGAAGGACTCCGTCTTCAGCGAGTGGCGTGCGGAGCTGCGCGAGGCCAGTCGCGTGGTCTGGTACGAGCGCTGGAGAACCAACCGCCTCAAAAGTAACGGCCAGCCCGCGCCCGCTCCGCGCCAGGCTTACGGTGGACGCCTGGGACCCTCTCGTGATGGTCGTCGCACCCGCTAAACGGTCTTAATTCCTAATCGCAGTTGTTTCTCTTACTCTCCTGTTCGCATAGCTTGCTCCTTCGCACATACCCTACCACCCATTCTCGTCGCAGCCCTCCGGCCGCCTTTCTTACTGTTCCTTTTTTTTTTTCTCGCTTCTGTATTCTCTTTCTTGCAAACCAAATGTGTTCTATCGAGAGTCTCCAGCCCTGTACTCCAGCTCCTGTGTTTGTTTACCGTGATAATTCTATTTGAGTGGACCTCTTGGCGTAATCCGTAGACATTCCGTAGCCCTCTCGAATCTTCTTGTATCTTCTCGGCTGGATTAGCAACTTCCGCATGGGCTGCGCAGCCTTGCAGCCCTGCACCGGCCAGATCCCTGAAGCGCCAGGCCTGCATTAGACTACAATAACTTGGCTCCTTGGGGCCAATGGCAACCCATCCTGGGGGGCGATCGCGGCTCTGGAGGGGCGTTTCGGGGGATGTAGAAACTCCTCAGCACGAAACACATGCAGCGGCTGGACAGGAACGAAATTAGAATACGAGGACGATCGCCCTCGAGCAGTATCCTAGATAAGTAGGGACCTGCTTCTTATATATCCTGCTTGTGCCCTCTTTCCCTCGAGTGGGACCCTTCCTTCCCCGCTTCTCACACACATCAGCCGCTTAATTAAAGTCAGCCCCAGCCTCCAGCTTTAATCTGTGCAACAATCCCACCGTGCTTTTCTTACCCACCGAATCTGCCTGATCGCCTCGTTGCCTGAGTCCGTGTCTGAGTCTGCGGCTCTTATACTTCGCTCTCAGTCAACAAACATCCTGTTCCGGCGCAGTCTCCACAGCCGACCGCTGGAACCATGGACTCTCTCCAGGTGCGAGATCCACGGCGCAGCCGCTCAAAGTCCCCTGGTAGAAGTCGCGAGAGGTCAACCTCGCGCGACAGTCGAGCTCCTTCGCCTTCGCGATCACGCTCCCGCGAAACACGCCCGCGCTCGTCAGCCACTGAGCTCGCGAAGCCCGCAAGCCGAAGCTATGACTCCGACGAGGAGGCCGAGATCGAGCGCCAGTATAAGCTCATGAAGGAGGGTAAGCTGCGACCAAGCGACAGCGAAGCGAAGGTTGTTTCGCGCGCCCCGCGCAGCCCCGCGCGATACGATGTCAAACGCTCCGATTCCGACGAGGACGACCGCCGCCGGAATCGCAATCGGGACGAGAATGGCGAGAAATCTCGCCGGCGCAGAGACGATCGCTATGAGGTTTCCGGCGACGAGAGGGATCTGAGGACTGTGCAGCCGCGCGAGTATCAGCGCTCGTCGCAGCGCCCGCCGCCTTCGCCGAGTGGACGCAGTGGTAGGAGGCCGTATGATTCGGATTCGGAGGAGTCGGTCGACGATGATCTTGCTTATGGCGATGATGCGCCTGGGAGCCATCCGAGCTATGCGAGACCAGGCCAGTACCAGTATGCGCAGCCATCGCATTATCTGCACGCGCAGCCGGGCCAGCAGCCTCAGTCGCGCGTTGAGGTGCCGCCGGACTGGGCGCCGATTCCAGAGTGTGAGCAGCCTGGCTTTGTACCGCCGTCGTCGCAGGCTGGTGGCATGCCTGGTGCATTCCCTGCAGCTTCATACCCCGAGGTGCCCCCTGCGTCGGGAGCTCCCACGTACCCGGCGCCGCAGTATGCACAGCATCCGTATGCGACTACTGGGGCTTATGCGCCATCGCAGTACAGGACTGCACCTAGCTCTGAGGCGCAGTATCCGCCGCAGCCTGGTGTTTATGCCAATCCGGGGCAGTATCAGTATGCGCAGGTTGATGGCTCTAACGTGAAATACGCATCGAAAACCGCACCCAAGATCCCTTATACTGCTTCGGCCAACGAGCAGTTCTCCAAGACATCGGGCTCTGATTACTATCCTACTTCGAAACAGCCAGACCAAGCTATCTATCCTTATAGGTATAACAATGAACCTCAGTTCTCCGAAAAGCCGTCGCATTCGAGCTCCCACTCGCGATCTCACTCTTCATCTCTTTCTCACCCCCAGGAGCATCAATTCTTAGAAATTGCACCTGGGGCTAGGAGAACCAGTGGTCGTCCTCACAGTCTCTCTGTCTCTTCCGCGAACAACCTCGCCGTCGGTGGCCCTCAGGTCCATGGTGGCCATCCGCCTGCGAGTCCCCTCCTTGAGCCTTACCATGGCACATATCAATCGATGTCTCCGATGCCGTCCCCGATAGTGATACCCTCTGTGCGCGATGAAGATATTTCGGATATTGAAGGACTTGATGGCGGCGATACCTCCAACTCTGAGTCTCGACGACGAAAGAAGCACTCTCGGAGCAAGTCATCAAGTGAGAAAGAAGACAGAGACTACAAAAGCAGCAAGGAGAAACTTAGCGATCGCGATCGCAAGGAAGGCAAGTCTCGCCGCCGGCCGACCGTCAGTACCTCCAGTCACGGTCACAGCGATTCTTTGTCTTCCTTGACTGCAAGCGACAAAAACGCCTTGGTCATGGTATCTCCAACGAGTGGTCGCAAGCGAGTCTCCTTCTACGATGCAGGTGCTGATGCCGACGCAATGCAATCTGCCCTAAACCACACCCGCAACATCGACAACAAAACCATCACCACCATCCTCCCGCACTTAACAAGTGATGAAATACTTCTCCTCCGCAGCGAATACAAAGCCCGCGTCAAGGTCCAAGGCAAGGGAATCAACCTTGCGAAGCATCTCCGATTGAAACTCGGAAACTCAAGCTTTGGAAAAGTTGCTTACGCTACAGCTCTTGGCCGCTGGGAGTCAGAAGCTTACTGGGCCAACTGCTACTACCAAGCCGGCACCTCAAGACGGGAACTGCTCATCGAATCTTTGATCGGCCGTTCCAATGGTGCTATCCGAGAAATCAAGTCCTGCTTCAGAGACACTCGTTATGGAAACAGCCTCGAGCGCTGTATGCGCTCTGAATTGCGTGCGGATAAGTTCCGTCTTGCTGTCCTTTTAGCCCTTGAGGAGCGCCGCCAGGATGAACGCGAGCCCATCGATCCCAGACTCATCAGACAGGACATCACGGATCTGCACCGGGCGCTTGTCTCGCGGGAAGGTGGTGAGACGGCCATGATCAACATTATTGTGCAGCGCAGCGACTCGCATCTCAGAGAGATGCTGCGTGCTTACGAGAGTGTCTACGGACAGAACTTTGCTAGAGCTATGATTGCTAAGTCCCGGAACCTAGTGGTATGTCTTCCCATTCCTCCGTCCCTCTTCCCTCCAGCAACTTCTTTCCCTTGATTCGAATACTAACCCGCCTTTTTCATAGGGTGAAACCCTCGCTCACATCCTCAACGGCGCCATCAACCGCCCCATGCGCGACGCACTACTCCTCCACCAAGCCCTCCGCGAATCGAAATCCGGCCGCGAGCGCTCCGAGCTGCTCATCTCGCGTCTCGTCCGCCTCCACTGGGAGCCACGGCACTTCGAGCAGGTGAAGAGCGAGTATAGGCGGCGGTACGGTGAGCGCATCCAGGAGGCTATTGCCGAAGAGGTCATGACGTCTAGCGGTGGAAGTGACTGGGGAGAGTTCTGTATCGAGCTTGTGCATAGTTCGGCTTAGTGCGAGTGCGAGACGAGGCGCTTCTCCGGTATAATGCTGGACTTGTTTGCTATGGTAGATGGGTACCGGCGAGATCTTGTCACCCCAGCGAGTCTGAAGCTTTGACGATGGTCTGTTCTCATAATGTTTAGTGTAAATTCTATAAAAGTTGAATTCTGCGTTTTCCTGGCATTCTCACCTGCATCGACTATACGGTCTCCTATAGCTGGGTTGATACACGTTCGGGCCCTCCGGAACCCTAAATTGCATCTTTCACAAGGCAGTCTTGTTGGCGGAACTCCATCACATCTCACACCGACACGCCTCCGTTCCTATGGAGACCCTCGGTGGCAAGGCAGCACCCGCGTAGAATAGAGTTTGTATCGTTAGCAAGGCAGTGTCGCTGGTATAGTAGCATCGTGTTTCTACACCGACACACGCCTCCTCTCCTGCGAAGACCCTCGGTGGCAATGCAGCACCCAAATCTAATAGACTTTGTATTGTTGGCAAGGCAGTGTCCTTGACAGGACAGCACCGTGGCCAGGTCTGCAGCTATCTCCACACCGATATACGCCTCCGCCCTGACTGAGATCCTCGGTGTCAATGCAGCACCTGCGTAGATTTAGTGCTATCCATGCACTGCCAGTGATGACAGATGCACAAGGCAGCTTTGCAAGTGGCTCGGTGATGCGTGAGGTCATGCCGGGGATCTGTAGTGGTACCTTCAGTAAATATGCAGATCTCTAGAGCGCCCCCGACGGAGTCAACAGAGAGTTCTAGCGCCTCACTAGTGATCCACTGCCAGTGACAGCAGATGCACGAGGCAGCTTCACAAGTGGCTCGGGGCTGCGTAAGACCGTGGCTTGGGACTCAAAGTGGCACCCTCAGTGACTGTGCAAAGCTCTGCAGTTCCTCCGACGGAGCCGACGGAGAGTTCGTGCTAGCCATGCATTGCAAGTGATAGTATGCGCACAAGGCAACCTCCTCCGTGGCTGGGAGGTGCAAAAGAGCATGCGAGAGCTTCGGAGTGGCCCCGTGGGTGGCGAGCACGACTCGCGCTGCAGCAATCTGGGGCATCAGATGCTGCACAGAATAGGGGAAGTAAGCAGGGTAACAGGCGATAGCCTGAAGCGGAGAATACGAAGCTCCGGGCCTTCTCCACGGTGGCGAATCTAAGCTAGTTGCAGAGCTGGGCGAAGCTGTGGAGATGGACATGGCTCGTTTCTGGGCCCGCGAGGAAGCATGAAGCGATAATTCGTTCCGCACGAGGCAGACATAGACCAAGGCTTAGACCGTGCTGAGGGTGCTGAGGGTGCTGGGGGCGGTGTTATGCAAGTCTCTCGGATCGCCTCGTTTCGCGATGCTCTCGTGCAGATCATGGGGGTGCGTTGCGGTGGAGATGGAGGTCTGGAACGGGGGATGAACCGCGACGTCACCTGGCCGCTAGAGGAGGGAATGCTTTAGAACGTCTAGAATTTGGATTTGGGCCACTGCATCCCGGATAGAGGAGTGTATGGGGGAAATTGGCCTCTGGCCTGGGCTGTGACCAGGGTGTATGTACGGCGGAGTGTGGACATACCGAATACCATCCGGGTTTTGATATGACGGCCTGGACGGCGCTTGGATGGCGCGAATGGCCCGGGCATTGGGTTAAGAGGGTACATGGCCAGGCGGATGCATGAATTTCTGTGGAATAAGGAAATTAGGTGCAATTTTTGGCTAGCCTGGCTGGGAATGGAGCGCACGCCAACTTCTTTCCTGGCAGGGTCGGTCCTCGGGTTGCAGTTCTGGGATTTCCAATCGAATTTCGCTGGAAGCATTCTCTGTGGCCAGGATTACGATCCTGCTGTCGCGCTACTTGGGTTTATTTGGGACACTGCAGGTGGAATGGGGTGCTCCACCGTCTGGAATCTCGAGAGATGAGCATCATTTCCAAATACCGCAAGGGGCAGCGGGATTCAGCCAGCAGATGGGGCCTTGTCGCACGGAACCGATCGATCAGAGCTACTAGGGAATGACTCTTTGGCTACAGGCCGCGGCCCATTCTGGGCTGCGTGCCGTAGTGGGCGCCGCCGATAAAGAACGTGCAGGGGAATTTGCGAGGTCGTAGGCGAGCGGAGCGCTGGTAACCCTAATTTGCGCAAGGCATCCGGATTCCCAAAAGGCTACGGACTTGCACGGGTGGTACCGTTGTGCCTTTTCTTTGTTCCTATCTACATTTTCGTATTGTTGAGTAGTTGAGGCGCGCCTGAACCAAAACAAGGAATTGTTGGGGACCGTGTCAAGAATCCCTGCTAGCTCGACCCGGACCAGATTTCCAAGGGAGCGGGAGGGAACAAAGGCAAGCATCGCTGTCCTTCAGCGGAACGGGCCAAATTTGCAACCTTTTGCTGTTTCAATTCAGAGAAATGGTCGACCGGTATAAGAGTGGAAGTAGTGGCTCATGAAACGACGGACATATGGGGCTATAGAGAGCGAAGGATCAACGCATTCGCGAGTCTTTGAGCAAGTTTTCACTGCTAGCAAAAGATTTGATGACCTAGGCGGATGTCGATCTAGGGAAAACCCCGCCTCATGCGGCGATTAGGGGTCGATCAGGGATCACATAAGTTCTCGGAGCGCATAGACGCGGCTCGTGTTTCAACTCAACGCTAGGGAGAAATGAGTCGAGGGCGTGGGAGGATCGATTAACACCACGCAACAAGTGAGTTCGGGTCTATTGGGAGTCAGCAGGGACCACGAGCCGATGGAGAAGGGATAATTAGTTCATGGTTCCGTCCCCACATCCGGACTTGTTCTGCGTGGCGTGTTTCAGGCCGTACGGATGACCGTCGTTTCTTTGAGTATTGACCAACTATCCATCATACAAGATTGGGAGCACAATTTAGAATTTTGACATAGCAATACGGAGAAGAAAATAAGTACGCCGTTTGATATCGGCAAAGGCCACCACCCGTTGACCCGACTAAGTGGAAGTAAAAAAGCAAGAATGGTGCTGTGGCAAATGCAAAGCTCACAACCAAAGAAGGCGGGGACAAAAAATAAAAAATTTAGCCAACGAAGCGAAAGACGATAACGATGGGTACCCTCGAAGGCCCCCTTGGAAACTCGGATTGGTAGTGGTCGTAGCTATTTGCCAGCCACATTAGACCCTCCGTATCAGCTGAATGATGATGGTGGAGTGGGGACTCCCAGGATTCTGCCTCATGACTCGTGTAACCATTGTTCGGCGTCATCCTGGCGCCACGCGAAATGAACATATGTCCTGGAAGGCCGTAAATGTGAATTCGTCGTTCAGCTAGCCTCAATAGCGCGGCACGCTTCTCGGGCCCTTTGCAATGGGAGGCCGATTTATTCAAAATCGGGTTTTTTACACGTGGCAATCCAATAAACTCAACCAGTGATTTTTTTTTTTTTTTATGATGGTCGATTTTTTGCCAAAATAGAGATATTATGTCGGAAAAGGAAAGGGAAAAGGACCCGCAAGTCAAGCCGGGGAACGAACTCCACCGCGGAACCTAGGCCTCGGCATTCCTTTAGACAGGGCGATCTTTTTAGCGTTTTGGCGCCAAATGGAACCAAAGTACTCCGTATGCCGTATTCGGTAACTATGTACACAATCCATGTTCTCAGCCAATATGCCTTTGTCTTGACCGGAAGATTGCACTGATCGGAATGAACTCCACTTTGACGGGAGGCGTCATGGGGTTTCTTTTACGTGGCTTTTCTCACGGAATACGACCAGGGGTTTCCTAGAGGGCAGGGCTGACGGAGGGTCAAACTGCTGACGAGGCTTAAAATCCCTCGTCTGCGAATAAGGTGGACTCAGGTACCCGCACTGACTTCCTAAATTGGATGGAGTTCACTGACAAAAAGGGCGGTAAGCAAAGCTTCCAAGCCTTGGCCATCCGAAATGAGATTTTTCCTGGAATTATATTTTTATGCGCGTACCAGGCACAGGAAAAGGACAGTACTTTTGGGAGCCACGTAGATGGTGGCTTGAACTATCTCGGTATTTCACCCTACCAAGTCTTGCTGTAGCCGCCAAGCCCTGACAGCAGTTGTATCTATCTTGTGGCCTAAATTGCATCAATTGCAAAACAAGAATGGCTTACTATTTTCTTGCTGGAAGAAAAAAAAGCATTGGACGAAGCAAACTCCACCATGCATTTTGGCTGTCACGTCTACTCTATGGAATGATAGCATAATGCTTTTCACTCACGAGCGCATCCCAGAGGTACCTAGATGCTTTAGCGTACGGGCTTCTCCGTCAATGTTATCCGCAGGGAAATCACCCCCGTGGGTCCAAATCACTGGTAATCTATTTCCGGGCGCCTCGACAAACGTCAATGATCGACCCACTGAATATAGGCGAATGTCCCATTAGAGTATGTCGGGAAAGGCTAAAGGTGGGTTTTTCGTTCTACGCTACGGCAGATCTGTGGGTACTTCGAGTTCTGGCTTTAATAGTAGAAGATTCAGATCCACTAGGCGGACTGACTACGCGTCAGGATTCAAGATGGCGGTGGATCTTGGTGGAAGGTTCCTGGCGTTGGGCGGCTCTCGAATTTATTTTGCGTGATTCTCTTATCAGACCCTGGATCCTAAGCCAAGGGATTTCTGCAGCCAAAGTGCACTCCAAAACCTATATAACTCAGAGCCACCCTCTTCAAAAAGATTATCTCGCGGAACGTCGATGCATTGTCGGTTTCAACACTTGCAAGTTTCGCGTGAGAGATATACTTGATCACTTCGTTGATTAACCCGAGGTCATTTCGTAAAATGGCCAACAACTCCCAGTAAGCCAACTCGCCATCGAAGCGTGTACCTTTGACCTAAGTCGGGGCGTGCTCTCAATTCTCCCCTCTGTTCATGGCTCTGTGGTAATCTCAGACACTAATACTGCGATCCCCCCAGACAAGAAATTCGCCACTCGATCGCAGGCGTGGGTACGGGACTTCCGGACTTTCAGAACAATAGCTCTGAATCTACAACACCCGTCAATGCTCTCGAAGAGATTGAGAAGAATTATCAACCACAGCCATCATACACCAAGGAAGACAACCCTATCGGCGTCTTCACAAAGGACCAGGGCCCCTGGTCTCCCTTGAAAATTACAAAGGGTAATATAACGAAGAAACCCCCCAGCTCTGACTCGCCTGTCAGAGAGTCTGAGCGTGATCAGTGACCGAGCAAGGTCGTCATGCTGTTGCTGTTGCTTCTTGGCCCAAGCGGCTCAAGAATACAGGCGTCGATCGGCATTGCCAGTTGAAAATAGAGCATCCAAATTTTGGGACTGGCTATATGCATAGCTACTCAGCTGTCTGCGTTCTCTCTTGACTTTGTTCTGTGATGAATCCCCACAGCGCCGGTGGTCTGGCTTCTTGGGGGCCTGATGCAGGGAGGGGGGCTGCCGATCAAGGACAGAGTCGTGTATCTGTTTTATTTTTTTATTTCTTTTGGGATTGGCTTCCCAACTCGTGTAATCTAGAATTATATGAATTTACTCCGTACGCTTTTGGATTGTGACGACCAGCACCAGCGTAGATCATTTCTGCAATCTCGTGGGAGTGATCCACAACGATTTGTGGGGACGACTGGAGCCAGTAGGTTTTTAAGCCTCCTGCTGCACACTCATGACCCCACTTCTGATTGCCCAGATCTGTGGAATGCCAAGGATCTTAGTTTCTTAAACGGGAGGAAGGAGTATTGTGTACGACATCTAATTTCTGTGAAATAAGGCCTTTTGTGTACTTGCCAAATTCCGGCAAAGCAAGAAGATTTGTCGGCACGAGCACGCCGATCCCACATTTAGGGGGGGGGCATTGGGGGAGCAGAGCGCTCCGGACCGAGACCGAGGAGGGCTTTGACATAGAGCTTCTATTGTCTCAACAGGATCATTAATTAATCATTAAACAAAATGAATATAATACTCGGGAATGATGAATTCCTGTTTTTGAATTTGAATGTCCCCTTCACTCCTCACCAGTTAATCGGCCACGACCCAAGCCTGACATACTAGTTAGGGCTTCGGCCGCAAGCCACCCTTGCGGGCCTCTGAGAGTTCACGCGGGCCGGCCCTGGTCTAGGGAAGTCTTTTTCTGACTCCAATGGCACTGGAGCGCCTCTCTACTCCGGAGCCTAGTTGACAGGTCGCATGGATCGTCCACATCAAACAGACCCGTGAACTCTTTCCCCACGCCAACGCTCCGATGTACCGCAATGAGCGAGGCGCGTTGTGCGCTTGCTGTTATCGCTCGGGCCCCCTTTCTCCTACCATGAACATCCTCAAAATTGGGCTTGTCAATACCGCAGAGGCTGATTGACAGAGGTGTCTCGTAAACTGATTAAGCTGGGTCTGACGTCGCTACGACCAGTCCGTAATTTTTTCCGCCTCGTTCACTTGGCACTTTCCGCACGTGGATCGGAAGTTCTCCGTCTTGCGATTCCGACACCGAAGATTTGCTTTGGTTTTTTTTTTTTTTTTTTTTTTTTTCTCGTTCTGTGGCCCGAGAACAGTAGCGGAGAGGGACCCCTGTTCGACGTTATTCATGATATGCGTCAATCCTGATTCTTAGCTGGGCGATCGACCGGCCCTCTCGGTACAAGTGGACAAGGCAGGGGGGGCTCCCCAGGAAGCGAGATCCCCTCTTGAGTAAACCGGAGCCCCTGCCTTCTGCGGACTTTACGCCCTGGGCCAAACACATGGCTAGAGGACCGGTTGTGTCTAAAAATACAATACCTAACCTTGGGACATGAGCTCAAACTGTAAAAGGTTAACAAAATAAAAATAAAATAAAATACAATAAAGATCAGCCTTCACATCATCGCCAATTGGAAACTCCGGGGATGCAGGGCGAGTTCAGGAACCGAGCGTGGGTATGAGGTTGACTTGCGACATGCTATCGGGATCTCCGCCACTTACTCGATCCCAACGCAGAAAAATGGGGCCCATCGTGCTCCTGCAATTTCAACCCGAGTCTGATGTCCAAAAAGCCTCGAATCCGTGAAGAAGCGGTGTGCATGGCTGAGTGACTTCCATCTAGATTGACTTCTAAAGCCAGCATCGTTAGGGGTATCCTACATCGGTAACTGGTAATTGCCTGGCCGTAGAGGGCCAGGTCTTCGAAATTCTGTTCATTAATTGGTGAGGCTACTCGGCATACGTGGCAGTCGCCGGAGCTTTCCGCCATGCTTTCTTTTGGTGGTATGACGCTATCGACAATCGACATATTTCGGGTAATCGGACGCAGATCCAGCTTTAAGTTTACTGCTGATGCTTGGAACCTCTATCCTGATTGGGAACCCCCCCCCCCGCAACTGGCTCCGGCGCAGAGGGAGGCCTGGGCTGTGCGGCGGGAGCAACAGTTTGCGGCCCCAAAGGGCGGAGCGGTGGTCGTTTCGGGTGAGGTTTGCTGGATCAAAGCCTCGAGATTGGCTTGATCCGCCAACTGGAGATGGCGATCGTGAACTCCCGTGTTGACCAGAGTGGTGGGTCCGCTGAAGCGGCAGCAATCGAAGGCTGCAAGTGTGTTCTCCAGGGGCCCAGATGATGGCTCCGGGGCCACAGCACGGAGCGTTCGAAAGAGCAGCTCCGGTGCTTATGGATCCAAATTAGCTGAGATCACCATTGGATGCGCGCTTTCCCGGCAGCTATTTGATTTCATGTGGCCATGGGAAAGATGACGGCGCAGCGGTTATCAGAAGCCTGGATCTCTAACTTCCGGCCCTGACCGCATCTTGGCCTATACATGGTTATTTTAATCTCGACTGAACTGTAGTCTTGCGTCAATTCTACGAACCATGGCTCGAGAATGCTTTTGTTGGCCTAGACTGGATGCGTATATCGTACCTCGGCTCAATCCCTTCACGCGCACTGTTCCTGGAGCGGTCGCAGAGTGCATGAGGAAACCAACAGCTGAAAAGTCTTGCGTAACTACCAACACCAGTCAGAATGCTATTTTGGACTTTTCTCAGAGCGCTATCCAAGTTTTTCCAGCAAGTCTGCACGTAACTAGTGCTTAATTCGATAAAATACCCGGGTATTGGCGGAGGCGTGCACTATCCCCTCAATCCAACAACTTACCATATCCTGTTATTCGAAACAGTCATGTGCAAGATAGGAATAGTGAGACTAGGAGAGGGATGGGGGCCAGTAAGCCACCCAGTAATCGCATGAAGTACTAATTCGTGTGGCGTTGGACGGTCTGACTAGCCTGCGGCTCTCAAGCCGTGTCATCGCTTCGCGGGATCTTCCCTGGATGTGGGAATTGGGCCCCGCCAGTTTCCTCTAGATCCTCTCAATACAATGGCCCGAAACCTAGAATTTAGAGGCTAAAAGCTTAATGGGCACTCCCACTGAAGTATATTCGAGAAATTAATGGCAGTTTTTATCGAATTTCTGATTTCTCTGTCACTAAGCACAAGCCCCACTCTGGAAGTCAACCTGGGTTAAAAACAATGATACAGTCCTTCGGATACCTGCAGAACTGGGGATGTTTTGGTTCCCGCAATGTGATTACTCCACATCCGGGCCCAGGCCCAAGGCCGCAACGAAAGAAAATATCTAGAAACGGGCGTCGCCAGATTTGGGAAATCGAAAATATGAACTATGTTGATTCCAAGCGTGGAAAAGTCCAGAAGCCAAAAAGGTACCGATCACAGATCGATGCAAAGGGCGTGCTAAGCTAAACACAGACGAACCTATCAAATTAAATACTCCATAGATCGCCCCGGCACGAGGGCCCGTACAGATTGACACATGTCTGGTACATCATTGGGCCGGAGATAGGTCACAATAGGAAGTATACTTCGTATGACTGGAGGTATTCGTTCCTGCGTCCTGTTATCATCAGAGAAGACAATCACCGGCGCCACAATTTCTGCGTCCGCTTCACCTCATCCATGGCGCCGGAAACGAAGAACGAATCGGAGGAGCAGGTCCAAGCCATCAAAAGAAAAAAAAGAAAAAAGAAAAAAGAAAAACAGGTAGCCCCTGTCTGAACGGATGAAACGGTCTTCTTCCGGCTGACCGCTCTGGTCGCTGTGGTTTTTTGAAGGCTCCGAGATCACTGTCGCTTCAGCCAGGCCTGGAAGAATTTAAGCGTTACAGGAGTAATGTATCGCTTCTTATGAGCTGATCGCACAATTTCCTTTGATGCGAATAAATTCGGAATTAAAATCGAACTCAAAATGAATACATAAAATAGACATAGCAGATTCAAAGGCCCACCATGCGCTTGAAGTACTCACCTGGGCATGATCGCTCTGGCATAGACCCCTACGTCGATCTATAAATTTTGCTTGACATTTTTTTTTTGTCTTTTTTTCGTTTCTTTTTATTTTTATTTCTCACTTTTTCGAACTTTCAGATTTTCAGATTTCCCCTTCCATTTTTGCTTTTCCTCCTTTTCCTCCCCTTCCCTTTTTAATTTTCTCTTTTCTCTTTTCCTTTGTTTTTCTTCACTCTATATTCTTACTCATAACCCCTCTTGATACTTTAAATAATGTTTCATATCCAAGCTCTGAAGCTTATAAGAAGGATCCCTCTCTCTTGGAATCAATTTTATTCAAGACATTCTCTCCCCCAAGTGATATTCTGTCACTTTACAGGAACATATCCCAAGTCAGAACTTTGCATTCCAAGATTATCTCAGAAATCGTTATTTTTCCATCTTCAGATCTCTACATTACTATCGTTGGGCTCCTAAATCTTCAACTATTTGCGACATTATCCCCCCCCGACTCCTCTTCGCCTCCCAGCCAAGCCCTCCCACTCAACCCGCCGATACATGACTGGTGCAAGTAAGCAAGCTGATAAATAACCATCAAGAGATTGGCACTCAATATCACCAGCATGGCTGGCAAAGGCTCGTGAGTGTCGTTCATGTTCTCAAATAATGGCTTTGCACTTTTTTCTTCCAGAGATGTCGTTGACTCGATACTAACGGAAGAAGCACTGATAGATCTTCCTCTTCCATTGTTCAATCTGAAACCAGTCAATACCTTCTCCATGTTGGAGGACAGTTCGAAGGTGATTTACCTGGTCTTGTACTGGGTAACGACAATGACATTATGGACGTCGAGATACAGCAGGAAACATTTTTCGGACCCAATCAAAGCTCTCTGGAGGCTATGCTAAATGGCCCCAGTCCCTGGAGCCCAGAAAAGGCGTCAAGAGCCGGTAAAGACGCCCAAGAGTGTCTCCAAAGAACTCCATGAACCCTTTCATCGGCAGCACCAGAAAATATGCCAGAAATCATCCAGAAAAGAATCATCTGATTGAAAGGACTTTCATCGAAGTGCGTCGTGATTACGTGAGAAAAGCTGCGCAAATCTTCGGTGTTAAGAAGCATGGAGGACATCTGTAACACCGCCTGTATGGAAAAGTCCATCCAGAGCACACGCAAGCCAAGCATATACGTGATTAACCTGGGTACTTGCAGGGCTTTTCCAAAGATTTGTCAGTTTACATCGTGCCGCAACAGAGGCAAATTTTAATTTTGAAAGTAGTGAATGCAATTAATTGCACTCGTGAGGGGCTTTTTTTTATCTTTGAAAGAACCCCGAAGGTGCAAAACGTTCGCTTCACAAGTTCTGGAAAGAGAGAGACACATGGAATTTTGACGATTCTTCATCGAACAAATCTTCTTATTATGAGCCCAAATCAACTACATTCTCAACCTACAGTGTCCTAGGCCCTAGCTCTTCTCCTTGCCTTCACAATCTGTCCATCTATGGACTTTCATATCCTTACCGTCTTTAAATATTTCTTTTACTAGAGCCCGACATCAGTAGCACCATGTCAAATCCTAAAATGTATTTTACAACCGGAATGTGGCTGTAAAAACAGCGAGATCATAATGGATTTGCATGGCAGATTGGCCTTTTTTTCCTTTCCTTTCCTTTTTTTTTTTTTTTTTTTTTTTTTTTTTTTTGAGATACTTGTACACACGTATACCATCTCCTGCATAATTTTATGAACATGAGCAAAGAGTAGGCCAAATCGAGCGAGTCTCTCCGTGATGCATATTATTACACGAAGAGCACTGCTAAGCAAACCTAGTCTTGGATGACTACTCACCACGAAACTCCCACCAGAGGAATTCAGACTTAGCGCGCATACAGTGCGTATCTGACTTTAATTAAAATCGACAGATCGCCCCCAGCAATAACATTGTCAGATCCATAGACTTTGTATCGATGGAAGAGCAGGATGGTGGGTTGCCAGGGGGAAGCACCTTCTGGGTGCCTGGATTTTGCTGAGATCATAGTAGAAAAATTGATCGAAGTATCAGTACATAAGCCACCTGAGTAGATGTTCGTCACTCGGTGTATCGATACTTTCTACCATGCTACCAATTAGTTGCCTACCGGAGCCTTTATCGCGGCGTTTGCACAGCCACATCCCGCGAGGGCTCCAAACCCATGCATATGATACATTACTTTCTAGGAAAGTAGAGTTCATTGCTATGAATCCGAGGTATATGTGAAAGACACTGAATGCTTTCACCGCACATTGAAGAGGGTTCAACCTGGGTGCACCTTGCCAAGGTCTCGAGCGGAAAGCCGGGTAAAGCACCCGGTCACCCAAGGCAGACTCGCTAGTGGAATTCCGGGGCTTCATTACCAAGTTCATCTACTGCAAATGCCAAAATGGCTCCATTCCACGTACTTTGTAATCCTAGAAGGTCTGCTTTCGAATAATGCGTGACGTCTTGCGCAGCCACACTGTGGCGCGTCTGGACAGAAGAAGGCCTTGATTCTGGGCATACCGGCTATGAGGCAGGCGACAAGAGGGTTTTGGGGCCCTTTTTGTCACCCGGGATGGGTGATTTCTTTTCTCAATACCTAGTAGCCTCTTGTGAAATTTATTGAATTTCAGATATTGGAAGGAACAAAAACTCAAATGGCTTTCATTTCATCACGAGTGTAATGGGCAGAAGCATCCAATAGACGACAACTTGGTTGATAATATGTATAGGAACAGATTTTAACATTAAAGTAACAATTCCCTTAGACCAGTAATTCAATTATCACTTTTATGTGTATATCACAAAATTTTGGAAGTTATGAAGCCGCCTGACTCGCGTTCCGAGCTCTCCTAGTTGTGCTTGATATTTGTACGCGTCGAAAAAAAGTACAGAAACCCGACAGAACAAGGGATATAGATAGTATAGTTAGCTCCCAGGTTAATCCCCGAAAGTCAGTCGCAGAATAACCCAGTCCATGTGTGGGACAAGCGATCAACCCCGGTCTTTTTGGGCAACCCCGCATTTGGCCCTGGCCAAGTTCAAAGATCGCAGAGGCGAATATCTTGGCCAAACTCGCATCAAAGAGAGAAATCTAGGATTTGTCACGCTAATTTGATTGATGGGAGTCCGGAATAGGATTAAATCCCGCAGACAAGATCCAACATAGAGAATTCGAATTGTTATCGATGATTGCTCCTTCAGTCAACCCGGATCACGGTTCTTAGTGGAGGATAAATGGTGAGGTAATTTTTTCTAATTAATTAGTACTCTCCAAAGAAGTCATGACCAATTAGATTCACATTAGCAGACGGAGTTGATATAGAAGTTCCTGCGTATGCATACGCCCTTTGCCCGACAAAATACTCCACTCAACTCCTCGGCGGGGAGATCGGCTGGCTGAGGTAGCTCTAGATTGCGGATCTTGACGCATGATAGCATGTTTGCCAGATGCACCGAAGCTTACAGTTCTGTTCTAGAAGTTGTATTTTTTGCGCCCAATTCTGACTCTTCTGTGAAATGCGAGATTTTGCGATACTCGCGAGGCTTTGGTGACGCCATCCTACGTAATTGAAGGGAGGGGCTTGCACTGAAGGCCAAAACCATCTGGAAACCACTAAACTCGGTGCCAGGGTGATTTGCTTAGCCCTGGCATAGCCACTACCTGGGGGTGAACTCACGATTTGCCCTCGAATGCGACCGGGGTCACAGGGTTGACTGGAGACGCATAGACCTCAAGGCCACTTCCCCTATCGCGATTTCCCTTCAATGACGAAAGTTAGGGTGCCAGGCACGGACTTAGCTTGCAGTGATAGAAGATTTATCGTGACCGCTCAAGGAACGAATTACGTGGCGTCTTCTAAGCATTTTTCTGGAATTTTACGGGGCGCCCTGGCATTCAGGCCAATAAGGTGTCTATCTTTCCATGCGACCGCGCGACCAACCCTGGCTAGAGACAAACTTCAGCTGCAGGTTGAGATATTAAGTTCGTCTTTAGCCGTTCCTTCTTAACACCTTGAATCGATACAGTAGACCTGTGGCTGCCAACCACATTTTTGAAAACAGCCGTGCGGCTAGCTCCAAAGGACCATGCCGCTATACCAAGCCCCAGCACGCTGTGGGCATTTAATGCTACAAGCCCGGACTATGGTTACCCACAAACAGATTAACTCTGACTAAATGATGTCAAAGAAAAGGTTATTTTCGCTAGCTTGACCGGGGTTCGGGTATCTAAAGATTCGTCACAGATTCCTGGGTGCTGCGCCCCTGTCTGCCTAGGAAAAGCCTGGGCTCTTCACCCAAACAAAACGTGGCAATGCTCATGGGTGCTTAGTGCCCCCCAGGCAATTCTTAAGCTAGGCGTACTACAAGGAGTGGCCAGAACTTCAACCTTGGAAAATTTAAAATGTTCCATTCCCCCTGCTGGTTTGAAAATATTTAAGCTCCCTCAAACCCTCGCACTCCTGTTCTCGTTGATCTCCATAATTACCTATTCATGATAAATACTGCTTGATCGACTCCTCTTTAGTGATAAACTTCACTCTTTATTACCTGCTCGTCCATTGATTCCTGGAACAAACCACACAATGTCAGGAAGCCAGAAGTCGTCGAGCTCCAGCAGCATGTCAGAGAAGTAAGTACATCAAGGTCGCTTTTATTCTGTCTCAGTTGCTTTGGCTAGCTATGAGATTTTGCCCTGACATCCTCCCCATGTCGCCGAAAACTCGCGCTCTTTCTTATTCTCTTTATCTGATGGATTTGTGGCTCACCCGTTTGAACCTTCATCATGCGCAGAGACCGGACTATCTTTAACAAATGGGAGAAGGGCTCAAAAATGCCTGCTTTCTCTTCGCAATACCAGCCTACCAACCAAGCTCCACCCTCCAGCGTAGCGCCGTCAGAAACCGAGACTAAAAGTCCCTTGGAGTCATTCTTAGCTGGCCAGGACCCTTGGTCCACTCAAAACACTCGACCGGGCGCATCGCACGGTAGAAACTGATAAACCGCTCATACGAATAGAGATGCGTCGATGCCAAGGAACACGCAACGTTTTGGTTCCAGGGGCTGTTGGAACGGTGCTACTCCAATTCATTGGCTTCGATCATGCATAGCGAGGCGTTTTTTTTGGATATCCATATCTGGTAGAACAGGGCTAGGTGGTGGGTGGGCGTCATGCTGTATTTCTTTCCGTTGGCATGACTTGCGTTTTCGGTAGTTCCATCTCCGACTTTTTGACTATGATTATCTCCGATGATTGGCTGTTTCGTCTTTTTCTCTGTACATCATTCATGAACAAATACACGTATAGTTCATTATGCGCCATTAAATGATTTTTCTTCGTTTGCGTCTGTCGATCGTTTTTCGTAGTAATACAGTGTAAGCGATCTGATCCACGGTATCAATCCGGGATGTGGATCTAAGCCGTGCATTAAACCACGGTTCGTCCAACTCAGGCCATGAGTTCGGCGATCTTGGACCCAGTTGTTCTCACTGCCGCTCTCACGAAAAATTTACTGTCGCACAAGCACAAGCGCAAGCACCTCAAATGTTCGTATCGAAGCCTCTGACTTCAAGACGACTGCGTAAAAGGAAGGACGCAAGGCCCTCGTACTGCCTGAGCTCAATCGCCGAAGAGATGAGTCGCCGATCCGAAAAGAGTAAGTGCCGAAAGCCTTGATGATCGGGGTCTGGAGTACTAGAAAGTTTGCGTGGTTTCTAGAAGAAATCCCTCACAGGGATTACCTTCCGACGCCCTGCTTTTCCCAGATTCCTCGAGTTAGATTGGCCTGCCCTACTAGTGGCACTGCCAAATTCATGGACATTATTGGCTGCCCTGGAATTGAGTAAATCATCCGCAGCGACAGGATCAGCTCTCCCTTCCGATCGGTTTTTCGGAGCTTACCACGGGGTAAAGCCTCCAGCCCAATCCAAGAGATCGCCGTTAAACGCCTTGTGCTGATCCAAACGTAGTCAAACGACTACATCCAAACTGGGCCCCGGTGAGTCCGTTCATGAAACCCAGGCTTCAATCGGCGACTCGAACGGCTGGGCATCCATCTGAGTTATCTGTATCAACCCAATACTTTGCACATTGTTACTGCTTGGGGATTCTCACATGGTCTTCTTTTCGGCGTTTCTGCGCCCTGCTCGGGAGCGAGCGATGTGTGGCGGGATATCTGTACTTGTGGAGCATCTGGGGCACAGGTTTCAGTGTGATAGCTACCGGGTAACTCGGAAGGAGGATCCGGGGCATCCACTCATGACTTTATCTCCAGTTTATTTGTAGACAGACCTGCGATGAGCTTGGAGACTTGGCAGAAATGCCCCATTCGTCAATATGACTTTAGGTCTTTTTTTATCTGCATGCAAGGCATAATAATGGCTTATTTATGGCTCTGCTCCGCTTCTCCAACAGTTCGAAGCCGGCCGCAGAGATGTCCGATATCCGGCACTAAGGAACAAGGTAGACCCCAGTAAAACTGGTAGGTTCGTCTTTCCAGTCTAATCCCGTCATGCCGGGTCAGGGGAGCAGGTGGACTGCCAACAACGATTCAGAGATCTACCTGGTGGGGGTTTTCTTGGGAGAAATGACCAAGTTATGGGCGATCACGGGCGCACTCGAACGGGGCAAGACGCATGGTATGGATACTGGAAGATACGCTGCTTGGGCCCCCTCTCTTTCTCCTACCGCCTCATCACTTTCAAGTCGGTTTCACCTTTCTCAGAGAGCTTCTTTCCGAAAAAAAAAAAAAAGAATAGTGAAAAAAACTTGTCAGCAATACTATCACCCGCAACGTTCTCGACTGCATTTTAAAGAGGTTGGAATAAACGAACAGGCTGCAGCATGCACAACATTGCAACGGGCTTCGTTGTCGCTCGATTTGAACGTGCGAATAAGACAAAGGCCCCTGTCACAAATTCCTTCAAAATTTCCAAATCAATGCAATTTTTCAAGAGCAAAAGACGGATTATGCGTTTTCTTCGACTTGACTCTTGGCAGCTGAGCGCTTCGAGTACGATTACAAAGAATGGCGCAAGGGCCCCTATGTACAGCGCATTGGATCACCCCTCTTCTCCAATAGCTCCCCGCGTATGGTAACTATGGGCCTATGGATTATATGCCCCCACGTCTTGCTACCTGAGAGGCTCAACTTGAGCCCAAAATGCGAACCATCTCCCAGGCATTCAAGGCAACCCCTGGTCTATTTCGCTTGGAAATCACGCCAACACGGATCGAGAGCAGCCCGCATCGACGAAACAAAAAATGCTTTCTTCGTAGCTGCGTCATGTCCTGTCTCTTGCATGAACAGTATCGCTACACTCGTCTCCTTTCCCCACTAACCAAGTCACTTGCTTCTGTGAGGTGACAGAGAACGTGGGAAATCCAACGTCAGAACATGGTCACCGCTATTACAAGACCAAGTGGAAATTCTACTCGGAGCAATATCGGATAGGCCTCGTGTCTCTCCCGTGGCGGAGAGGGAATTATTTGTTGGCACACGGATGAAGGGCTACCGAGAGACGGTGCCCATTTCCGTATTCACCTTGTCATATTGTGACAACCTGGGTTGCGGAGCGGCTATAAAGCGTATCTCCAGGCCATCTTTCTTATATTTCTCTTGAAACGGCTCTCATGGGCTAACCCTCCCCCTCTTGAGAGTAACTCATCACTTTTCCACCATGGATAATCACTACAATAGGGGGACAGGTGATGCCTCCGATGGTCAAGAATCGTTAAACTTCGATGAATACCTCGAGTTTGACGCAGAGGATCAAGAGGTGAGTGTATTTCTCTTGTGACATCGCCTTCTCAACGCTTGTTGAGGAGACAAGTTACGTGCCTCGTGCATAAGTGTAGTAAAATTAGCTGACAATCTTGTTCAATATGTATTAGTTCTCTGCCATTCCTCCTAGCAGTACTCATGGCACTAGTAACAACGATACCGGGCCGTCCATTCCGGTCGATCAAGCTTTCGACGCCGCTCATAAGCATCCGATGACCAACATACCAGATGGCAGCTCGAAATCTCATCTCGAGTTTGCCATAGGACCACAATTTGACGAGAGCCAAATTGCAGAACAGCCTGCTGAGGACTCTGTCCTGGCCGGTGTGGAGTCTAGTCTACCGGGCATGAGAGAAACAGAATCATCGACACACACACAGCCTTTACTTGGCATCCCGCCCGAGCATCACTCGTCCTCGAATAAAGAGGAGCTTGAGAGAGGCATGCGATTCATGTATTCAAATTTTGGACCCCTACTAAGCGATGCCGAAAAGCAGAGCCCTAGTATTCCCCGGCAATTTCTTCTCGTACTCAGAGGATGGACTGAGTATGTTGAGAAAGTATGCCGTAAAGATATTCATGTCCAGTGTGACGACAATGGTTCTTTAGTATCATACATGTCTGGAGCTACGCGTGACAAAGACATCAAAGGGACTCCCGCAATCCTATACCAATGCAAATATCCAGATTGCAGGCTCCCAATTTCTACCAACAGGAATACTTTCATTCGTCACCTGGAGATGCACTATATACGTATGCTCTACTGCTGCCCATATGAGAGTTGCCTGATGGAGTTCAGACGAAAGGACAACTGGAAAAGTCATTTCATGTCTCGACATAAAAAAAGTCAAAGTGAATTCGAATCATTGGGTGAAGACTGTGTGAGAATATTTGACTCTCCGCAAAACTGTGCTATTTGTTTTCGAAATGTCTCGGACTGGAAAGATTTCTATCACTGCTTCACGGATCACTGTCAGTTACGAGGAAACAGCCCCAAAGATGCACCGCTATTCCGTCCAGGAAACAACAGGGACAAAGATATGGATGAGAGCTCAGATACAGATTCCGATTATTCTCCTGGAAACTCTGGCAGAGATCCGTCGTTCAGATCAAAAAATAGCAGGAATGACTTTCCTGTTAAAGGCAAACGCCGTGCAAAGTCGAAGCAGTCTGCTAAACGACGAAGAAAGGCTTCCCACGGGTATTCAGGAGCCCCCCAAGCCCAGTCTTACACCTCTGAAGCGTCTGATGCTATGATGGGGCCACCCCAGATGCAACCTAGTGGAAGGCAAGCTGAACCCCTGATATATGACCAGAGACGTCCGCATCAGCTGCCTCTCGACCCATCACTACTTCAGTCCCAGGGTCTTCCTGGACACGTGGTGATGAATGCACGATGCAGAAGTTGCAGTCACTCCTTTTCCGACTGCATTCAGTGCAGTTCAAAAATGAACTCTGAAGATTCCTGTCACAGCTGCTGTGGCCAGTATACGGCTATGGCTCCGCTGGGGCAGCCTTCTCCAGTAATGACTCGGTTCATGCATTACCCAACTGGCCAGAGATATGCTACTGAGCCCCAGGTACCAGGTCACAGCTATGAGAACCCAGCTCAGCCCGCTAGCTTTCGCTATGATCCTTTGAATTCTCGAAATTCTCACACTGGGTCTTTGGAATCTGGTGGTGGGGGCACGGGAAGCTACTATGACAGTTTTCACGGGTCGACGGGCGATAGATTCGAGATCCATGCAGTTCTTGATGTTCCTGTCCCAATCGAAGACGAATTCAGCCAACCGTTGTCAATCTCCAGAATAAGTCAATCAGGGGTTCGGTCAAAAGATCTACCTCTTCGCCCGATGAATTCTATTCACGGTCAGCGGTTTTCGAAGGTTGATCATGAGACAGGTGAGTAGACTGCTCTGTTAATTTTGGCATCACGGTTTCTTTTGATAAATTACAAAGCTGCTAACACTTGCATCGTAAACCCAGATAAGGAAGTATCCGAATCTCTCAAGACAACATCATTGCAACCTTGGATCTCCGACCTTTCGACGATGTCATTGGAGACCGTCCAGCCCTCCGGGTACGTTCTGCCCATCAATGAATGTCAATGCGAATGCAATTTGAAATATAGTGCATTAAGGCGAGCTATGGTCAACATGGCATCCGGGATGTGGCTGGAAATACAACTCCAGTTGAAACCCGGAGAGCAAAATACCGGTAAACTACATTCTCGGGTGGAAGTGGTGGTCAACATTCATGGCCGTTGCTCTAAGACTCATCCATCTGGATCACGCCAATTCAAAGCAATCAAAGCCGCTGGCCATAGCATTGAGAAGAGATTGGACAAGATAGAGGTCACGGAAGACGATTCCACAGATACGGAGTCAGAAGATGAAGCGATATTTTCAGATACACCTTCCTCGATGGAATCCTCCATATCCGACATTTCAGAGCTGGCTGATGACCATCCTGACGAGTCCAAGAAGACCCAAATGATCTCATACGATGCAGATCTACAATCTTTCATGGAAAATGTTGCGCATTGGACTAACTCTGATGTTTCAGATGTTGACTTTTTCCCACCAAGCCTCGATGAATACAACCAAGTGTCTGATTTCTACCTTCGGCGCCTTTTCTGGTTAATTTACGTATCAACCCAAGACTCAAGCAGTGAGGAGCTTGGCGGTGTCTCTCCTGGGCCAGGACTTGACTAAGGCAAGTTCTTAAAGGCGTTTGGAGTCGGATACCCCTGGTTCTTGTTTCTTCTATCCGCTTTCCTGCGTTGTTATCTTCGTTTCTTTGGATTTTCTGATGCTCGGTCTCGCGATTGGAGCCATGGTTATAGTTTATTAGTGTTAGTGATAGTCTTATTATTTAACAGTTTAACACCGCATAACTTTCATCTGCCAAGAGATTGAGCATACCCAATTAGTAGGATTGTCGATCATCCACCCAAGTCACGCTGGGTAGGAAAAACAGAGCGGAAAATTGAACCATATCCACTATATTTTACCTCGAACCGCTTCTATGTTACATTGCAGCGAGTGGATTCGACAAAATCATGTATTTTTCGAGATGACGCCAACGTGGCAGCCCAAAATGGGCCGTATACGCCAAGAGCCGCATGGTGCGCCTGCCTTTTTGCCCGGGTTGAAGGCAACGGCCCACTTCATGGGTCTGAGCCACTTCCCTTCACCCTGGCCTCGAAGCCGAGTGCAAAAAACCCCCCATATTGATTAAAACGAAGCCTGTAGCAAGGTAATTTACTGTTTTCTAATTACCGCCTTCTCAAAATCGGGTGGCAGTGCCTGCATCTCATTGATCACCCAAGTAAATACGCATCGACCCACCGGCGCGAACCACCGCAGGCAACCCCACCCAAGCTGAAAGTATTTTGACAAGCCTCCTGGCTGAGGCTTAATCCTTTGCTTGATCCCCCCTCTCAAGATGGGATTCAGATGAAAACAATACCTGCAGATCTCAAGTATCGTTCAAAAAGATCTTTCAGCGGGTCGCAGCTGCTGGATTGTATCGGTTCATCCAAATTTTCCAATTTCAATATCTTCTGAGGCTTACGAGACTGTTTCTTTACCAGGGTTTCGCTGAGATCCATCTTTACTCTTACCTATACCTGGGCATTATTGTGGGCCGTCCGTCAGAGGGGACTGAGGCACGGAAATAAATAGTAAGGCTTATCGCACTTTCCCTGATCTCTATCCATCCTCTCCTAAAAACAGACCCGCCTTCTTCGCCTACAATAGGCCCTCCTGTCATCATTATCGGGCTTCAAATTTCAGCTAAAGTGGCTGAGCAAGACTGCCTTGCTTTATTCACTATCGAGTGTCCAGCTAGGCACTCATGGCGTTCCCTAATCATCAAGACCCCGTGAGAGTACGCCAAGAGGTGGATGAAGAGGTTGCACGCATTCCTCGTGGTCTCGGTGTCGCTGGTCTGGACATAGCGTTCTCAGACACAAGCTCTGGATCTCGTTTAAACCAAGTATGTCTATTGTTGCGAACACTTAAGTGGATACTTGTCTAGGCATCCTGGACGTTGTAATTAGTTCCTATTCCAAGCTAACCAGACCGTTCAACTATCTAGCAATGGTCCCACCCACCAAGCATGGCTACAAGTGATACCAGAGAGTATCACCGTGACATTGATGACCCTACTTCCCCGATGTTCGCTGGCTCATCCCAGCCCCAAGAGCATGCCTTTAACTTTCCGAAATACGGCCAGATCAACGGAGTGGGAAGTTGGTCCGACGGAATTTCGCCAGGGGCTACATCAAAGGATAAAGAGATTGAGCTTCTATCTTCTGGTCGTATGGAAGGATTCCAGAGCCCCTCTGTCCACCAAAACCCCACAACTATACCTCCAAATGCAGAGGAATCCATCGATGCTGCATGGCTTTTTGCTGAGCAGAATTTTCAAGATGTCCGTCAAGGTAGAAACGCAGATGAGCTTGTGATGAAACGCCTCATCGATTCTTTTGACATACTCAAGAATAGCATCGACGGGAAGCAACCATTTCGCTGTTATGCCTGCCAAGGTAGCACATTCAAGAGCCGGGGAACCTGTCTACGTCACATTCAAGAATATCATCTACCACAATCGACATTTCAGTGCTCTGTCAAGCAAGAGCCTAAGAGCCGAGTGACAAAACACAATCAAAAAGACAAGTGCGCAATCGCCAGACGAGATAAGTTTGGTGATTTTTTCAGCAAAAGATTTGGGAGGAAGGCGTCAAAAGAAGAGCTTGAGCTCTACAGGCGGCAAATTGCTTGCCCATCAAAGTGTCCAGTCTGCCCTCAGCCGTTCGACTGCTGGTCGACACTTTATAATCATCTTCTTGATGAGCATTGTCGGAGGCCAAGCATAGCTTCTGCAGCGACCTCTCGCAGCAACAGCATAGCAGAGTTGAATCTCAATACAGACAATGGACTAGTGTCCCCCGGATCCGATATTTCATCCAATCATAAGGATCAAAATGGTCATTTAGTACCACCATCGATGGGCAGACGTTCATTGACTTCTAGCCGAGGTTCGGGAAGCTTTCCTGCAGGGACATCTCCCCCAGCGCGCCCTGCATCAAATTGCTCTGATGGAAGCATATCTCCATCACAGTTCACTGCCGACCAAATACAGGGAAATTTACCTAACTTCAATCGCTCAAGGAACTCGCAACAGTTTCCTGGATTCCCGCCGCGTCCTCAGCAACCTGAGGTCCCCAGAGACCCTGTATACGCCCCCCGGACATCTTGTACAGTGTGCCGCCACCCCATTTCCCAGTGCCAGCAATGTCAATCAATTATGCTCTCTGTTCCAGGGCTATGGTGTCATGTGTGCATTGATAGTGCGACGAGTTCCGTCTATAATCCTGAGATCCCTCAGTTGCACCTCTCTACCCCAACGCCTGCCCCAGAGAACTCGAGGCCTTCACTATACCAACCTCCCTCGTATCAAATGAATACAACTCATAATCAACCCCACGGCTCCCAACAAGGGGGACAGCAACGACGGCAGCATTCTGAATATAACCCTTATCTGGAACATCGTTTTCAAGACTTCTCCGCAGCCACTGGTGATGATACACAGGTGTTGACCGTTAGGAGCATCCCAGAGCCAGTTCTTACAGAGTGTAAGCCCGGGGTGTTTGAGTATAGACCAATGAGTTTGAGCTGTGCGGCTCCAAAAATCTCACTGTCGAAAGGCATGAAGGAGATGGGAAAATGTCTATCTGACCTCAGGGACTTCTTCATCGGAGGTAAGTTGGAAACCAACTGCATACGCTCGGAAAATAAAATGAATCAAAAATATAAATCTTGAATATTGTCGCTAACTCTTGCCAAAAGTGCCTACTTCTGTATCTCACGCAGCGCCCCCTCAAGCCCTCGAGCGTCCCATCGTGGAGACTTCGCGCCGCAGCCCTTGCGCCGCCAAGGCACGAGTGGATATTGGCCAAGGAGAGACAATAGACATGAGGGTCAGGCTTTTACCCAACGAGAAGCCTGGTCATCTACTACGCAGCCGTGTTCAGGTCGTTGTCAAGCTTCTCAAGCTACGCTCATCAGCTGCTGAATCTGCAGAAAGGAGAGAGCGACAGAAAAGTGATACTTCTGATCGGGATACGACTATCGCTGCCGAGGCATCAGGCCAAACACAACAGCCTGTAGCCGAAAGCGACGACAAGGATGATAACAATGACGAGGCTGATGAAGATGATGAGAAGTGCGAAGATAGCCGAGACGAGGAGGATGATCGAGACGATGAACGCCCTTCTATATCCAAGGAAGAGTCCCAAGCTACTGAAATGGACTCATTGACAGCATCTCTTGCAAACCAGTTAAGACTTTGGTTACCCACTTGCTTGGATTTAGACTGGGTTGAAGACCAAAGCTTGGCAGAGCCAAGCAAAGATCACGAAGAGGCTACTCTAGGAGTCTATGTGGCAACCGACTTGATCAGCTGTCTCAAAAACATGTCTAACTGGTCAGGTGCGCTTTCTGAGCTCACAGGATTCAAGTCGAACATAGCAGCGAATGATTTCTTCAAGCTATTTCTTCAGCATCTCTTCTGGACGATTCTGGCACTCAACCCATCGCCAGACTTTGATGGCAAGAAGAGGCTTGATGAAAAATAAGCCGAAGAGCGAGCTTTGAAAAGTCTCTGAAGGATCTCTTGACCTTCAAATACAAGCTTTTCAGGATACGTGATACGTGATTTATGACTTTTAATGATACCTCCAACGCCCTTTGGAAACTTTCATAAGCCAACATATGAATATTTTGTGCAGATTGTTGAAATGCGATGTTGATATTCTTTTGATACGTGATGAACAGATGATAAAACAACCAAACTTGGAACGTTACACTATGCACTATGTATTTGGTCTTCTTGCGAGAAATGCAAACGATGTCTTCTCCCCCTATCTAGATTAGTTGACTCTACGTAGGTTATTTAGACTTTCCACTCTGTCCTCAGTCTCCATTAATGGCAGAAGGGGACACTGCTGCTCAAGGGAGATGAATAGGTCTGGAATAGATGGATCGATGCTGCTATCTGGAGAGAATTGAGCGCTCGAGGGTGCTAAATAGTAGACTGGGCTGAAGATATCCGCCGGAAATTCCTATGATCTATTGAATTTCATCCAGCTAGCTAACAATCAATCTTTTCACCATCTGTACGCCATGTCTTGATCAATCGATACACCCCCTGGGACGAGATACTTGCGAATGCTCAAATCCGTTTAAGTCGTATATCACATGACAAAGTTTCACTGACATTCTTACAATAAATCAGGGTGCATGACAAGCTGAGATAATGTTTGCAAAGCCCCTCTAGTTTTTGGCAGGGACAAGGGGTGGCGCAGCAGCGTGGATGCTCAATCCCCAGCACACGAGTCAGTCGTGCAACAAATGATGTCATATCCAATAAAGAGGCAGTGCACGACATTGTACATGGCGGTCGGCGCCTCGAGCGCTGTTGCTTAAGGCGCCAGCTGCATATCTCCACTGAGATCTAGTCGTCCCCGGCCGAGATTCAGCCTTAAGGCATTCTAGACCTTGCAGAACCCCTGTCCTGTGACATGTTTATTCCGAGTGGATATGTACTCCGTACTTGCATATTTGAATATTGTATCTAATGGGATTGACAAACAGATTCTAGAGCCAGAACTGCACGCCTTATAACATGAGGGTTACAATACCAGATATACATTGTGGGCACATCATCGTAATTCAACCATGCCAGAAACAGAAAACTCCAGTTAAATTCGCCACTAATAGTACATCGCATGCAAAGAGAAGGCATCGTTGGATTGCATCTAATAAACGGACGAAGAGCAGAATGCCGAACCCCGTCTAAGCATGATTCGAGCATTTCCCTTAGGACCCCCCATAGTAGCCCCGTTCCAAATCCTATTTCCGCGAATGGCAAGCGCCATCAGAGAAAAGAAGGAAAAGCAAAGCAGGAATAAGTGGAGGCTGTGAGTTCCGCACGTTGTCCCGGTAAGTGAATGGGTCTGAAAGCCGGATAAAAGCCGGAAGGACGATGGAAGAGAATCAAATTGGAGGGATGAAACGATGTCAAGATGAAATAATGTTCCGAATGGTCGCCTGTTAAACTCCAAATCCAGTTCTGCAAATTCAAAGATTGATGGCAAATCACTCCTGGCGACTACGCTTCGCACCGTGGGGATTCCACGAGGCATCGCCGCCGCCCTGGTTGTTGTTGTTGTTGTTGTTGAAGAAGCCCTGGTTGAAAGCAGGGTTGGGACCTTGGAAGCCTTGAGCTATTGAGACGAAAAGACAACATATTAGCATAAATCCTCAAAGTCCAAAACCTCGAGCTACTTACCCATATTAGGCATGTTGCCACCCATAGCACCCATATTGCCCATCATCGGGTTCATGCCAGGCATGCCCATGTTGTTCATAGGATTCATGCCGGGCATGCCCATCATGTTCCCGCGGCCTCCACGCATGCCCCCGGGACCACCGGGGCCACCGCGCATGCCACCGCCCATCATGCCGCCGCGGTTGAAGCCATAGTTCTGCATGCCCATCGGAGCACCCTGGAAGCCGCCGCCCATCATGTTTCCAGGCCCACCTCCACCTTGGAATCCCATGTTATTGAAGTTGCCACGGTTGTTGTTATTGAAGTTTCCGCCCATTCCACGGTTGTAGCCACCTCGGCCGCGGTAACCACCACCCATGTTGTTGTTGAAGTTCATGTTCTGGCCTCCACCGCCAGAATTGAAGCCTCCGGTCATGCCCCCGCGGTTGTTATCCTTGCGCATGGGAGCATCCTTGGGCAATGTTTTGAAGGGGTTTGCGTTGGGATTTGTGTAGGTGACTACGTACTTGCGGCCCGTTGAGCCGGTTTCTTCTTTAATTTCAATGGCGTGTTTGGTGGCTGTTGCGGCTTGAGGAGTAGTAAACTCCACAAAGGCTTGTCTATCATAATAGCCGTGTCAGCTGTCTGGAATCTCTCTGAAGATTTCCCACGAAGGGTTCCTCATTGTTTGAAGCAACATACCCTTTACTTTTGCCATTGACCTTGTGCTCGCTGAAAGTTACGTCCTTAAGGTCGTCCTCGCTGCTTGCTTCAGCAATCCAGCCGCGAATATCATCATCTGTGGTCCACCAGAAAAGATCTGAGATGAGTAGCGCGGTGGTCGCGTCAGGGTCTGATTGGCGGTCATCATATTCCTTACGTTTCACGCCATGAGGAGCAGGAGCCTCAGGTGCTGGTGTGGAATCGGTGGTCATTGCGTGGTCCCCGTTAGTAGATGCTGGCGCATTGTTTGTAGGAGGAGGCTTTGATTCCGCGGGCGTGTCTTTGGGCGTGGGATCTTGCTGATGCACCGTAGAATCGGTGTCTAGGTTGAGGTCTGGGTCTTCAGTCTTGAAGTCGCCCTGTTCGGTCCCATCGCCATAGATGTCAATATCGAAATTATCATCTTCGGTGGCCATTGTGAGCTAGAGGTTCAGAGGGTCTGGGGACAGGAGGGAAAGAATCGATTGGTAAAAGCGAGGCTGAAGTACACAGATCCTGGATCTTTTTTCCTTTTATTCTTCCACTTATTTTTTTTGCCTGGATCAAGGAGAGTACATTTCTGTAGACACAGGACATCAATTAGCATGGTGAATGAACTTCACATTCAGCCAGCGACATTCCAGACGAAACCCTATCCAGCGAGCACCAGGCTTCCAAGCCGGTGGGAACAATGACACAGAAATCGCGCGACAAGCTATACGTACAATCCGAAGCGACCCAGAAGCCTGCGATGGAAAAGAAAAGTGCGCTGGCGGCCAGAAGCGTGTACAAGAGAAGGCTTTTGAGCCTTTTTTTGGAATACAGGAGAGAACCAGCCGCACAAGCTGCAGCAGAACAGGAGGGAGCAGTCACAGAGGATGGAGGTCAAGAGCTCCTATTCTAAAGAGAGAACAAGAGAACCAGAGAACCAGAGAAAGAGAAGAAGAAGAAGAATGAGCAAACGCGGAAGCTGAAGGGTTTCGGGAGCACAATTAGTCCGGGGGGCGGGAAGACACAAAGGCGAAAGAGCGAAAGGCCAGGTCTCGTGAAAGTGGACACGCTACTCCTTCCCCGAGTCCCCCGACTTCTCCTTCTCTTCCTCCAACTCACTCACCATGTCTGATACTTTCCAAGAACTCGCTGATATCCCCAAGGACTTTGTCCGAGAGGGCTCTCTCTTCGTGCGCCGCTGCACCAAGCGTATGTCCTGCCAATTCCCCTGTACCGCCGCATCGCTAACATGGTCACAGCCGACAAGCGCGAATTCATCAAGATCAGCCAGGCGGTCGGCATGGGCTTCTTGGTCATGGTATGTTTATCTCCTATATCTGTTCCATGCGACTATATTACCTGGTTGCACAGGCAATTGCAACACCAGCTGACTTGACTCTATAGGGCGCCATTGGATACTTTGTCAAGTTGAGTAAGTGCCACGATTACTCGAGGACCATGGTCTTCCATCTTTGAAACAACAAGAAAACACTAGACATTTCTAACTTACTATTTTACAGTCCACATCCCCGTCAACCAGGTCCTCGTCGGTGGCGCGTAAATGCCGCCCCGCAAAGTCGATGACCCCTGTCGGTTGAACCGCACCGCAGAGGTCAAAAACCATCCTGATCAACCCGGAAACCATCGTTTCAAATACTGGCGCAATTGAGTCATTTAGTCCTCGGATGCATGGCGGAAGGATAGGGGAGTTGAGAGCCCACAAGGCCTGCACCGTGTGTGCTAGGTTCGCAACATGTTTTGTCTGGCTTCTTGGGGCATGACCCAGTTGCTTATTTTTTGATTAGGGCAAGCGATGAGGGTACACCATCGCATCCATCGCTGCCCTCGAGATACCACATACCAAATTCTTGTACCAATAGGGGTCTTTTGTTTCAATTGATTTAATTGATGACCTGTCCACCATCGCTTCGGCTTTCTTTACTTGCTCGTCGACAGCTGGGATTTACAGCACATAAAACTATAATTGCATTGTATTTGCCAAATCATATTTGATAAACATACAGGGTCAGGGGCGACTTCTCTGTCCTCGACGAAAATAATGTTCTTTAGATTGCACCTTTGTCCCGCCAAAGCGCCAAATTGCATATAGCCCTGACAGTCTACCAAGTCTCATCTTCAAGGTCGTTGATAAACGCACGTCGCACAGGACGGCTGCGCACAGTCCGTCGACTCCGAGGCGCAGGCGCGTTCTCACGATATTCATCAAAATCAGGCATATATCTCAACTTGTCATCGAAACTCATGCCGATCGGTGGGTCTCCTTCGTCCTTCTCGGCTCCATCGTTCCATGAATGCACTGTACAAGTTCCTGTAGACAGTCCCCAGCCATTCCATGATGTTGCTAGAGATACTTATTAGCGCAGGCAAAATAAAAAATTTGGAAGAGTATAACCTACCAGCTAGAACTGGGGCGTTTGGGTGCCAGCTCGCATCCCGAACGCAAGTCCTCCACAACATTTCTCCGCTCATTTCATATGCAGTAGCGAATACATCTGGTTCGCGGGGTCGGGAGTTGACAGTAGCAGCACCGACATCAATAGTACCTGCCAGCGTGGCATCCAAATTGTACACATATACCTTTCCATCTTCACTACCAGTATACACATAGCGAGAGTTCGAACTGCCTTGTGGAGAAAAGTGACATCGAATGAGAGTCTTAAGCACACGGTGACCACGGAATGTAACGACCGAGCAGTCGTGCTCGTGCGGCTCATAGAAATCATCTGGATAAGGCTCGAATCGATAGTCAAAGCCAGATGTGTAGTTGTTCGGATCAATCGTGTCGAATTTAGCAGTCGTCATCATCTTCCGCAGATCCCATAGTTTCATGGTCTGGTCTTTGCCATTAGATAAAACGTATCGACCGTCTCCTTTACTATCAACGTATGTCAGGCCTTCTGTATGGCCCATGAAGACTCCTGCTTCGCGGCCGTCGCCCATTGAACGACGGTCCCATACTCGGAGTGTCGTGTCGTCGGATCCAGAGTATAAAATATGTGGGGATGAAGTATCACCGTAACAGACGGCGTTGACATGATGCATGTGTCGATCTCGAAGGTTAAGTACAGGTTGTTTCGTCTCGAGGTCGTATACAATGACTGAGTCTTCCGAAGTACCAGCCACTACTTCGCGACCATCTCCTGAGAAGCGGAGAGACCATATCTACACAGTATGTCAGTCATTTGGGAGATTTTAAGATAACGGTATCTTGTACATACACCAAAATGCGAGCTTCCCCAGCTTCGGCGTCGTCTTTGGCCCGGAGGAAGGGAGAAGTCCAGCACGGTAGGATCTGAATCGTCTTCAGGGTCTGTTGAAGCGAGGTAGGCTTGGCTACGAATTGAGCTGTAGACCAGATGGCGGTTGTCAGGGCTCAGTGTAGCGTCGGTGATTGTCCATTGACCAAATGGATAATCCACTGTTTTATAATACTTCCATTCGTATGGATTGGATGTGTCGTACATGCGGACCTTGAAGTCCTGGGCGCAACAGAAGAAGAAGTTACCATCATCAGAGAATTGACCTGAATAACTGCGTGAGTCGTAGTGGATGATCTTATCCGCGGGGGACCCAGGTATTAAGCCCTATAATGGTGTCAGATGCTGCGAGTCAAACTGCCGGAGCATATTCTAATACAAACCTGCGCTAAAGCAAAGTCTGCACGTCTGCGGACTCCAAAAGAATCAACACCAAGCTCTCGCCACATGAGGTTGGATGTAAATCCCCTCTTGCGTTTCTTCAGTCGGTCGACAAAGTAGGGATCGGTACCAAATTGGCCTTGTCCCATTAACTCAGTACCTTTATCGCTCGGTACTTTAGGAAATGGTTGTACTCGTCGTGGTCGTCTTCTCATTCTGTTGCGTCTCCATGTCGCCATGATGTCATTTTCGTCTTCTTCCTCCTCTTCTTCAGGCCCATCTGTAATATTAGCAGTCCATCCACTAGACTGTAGAATGTGTTGTAGACCACTTGAGGCCAGTAGTTCAAATAATCTTGAAGCCGGAACTATGCGTGGGTTAGCTTTGCCGTAGCCCCGGGTCCTTGTTCAATGGTGGGGAGACGTACTGCGAGCTCCGCCCCCATTATTGGCATCTTCCTCTTCGTTCAAATCGTCCGCCGAAAGCTCGATTTGAATGTTCCTTAAGCTTATTTGTGGATTCTCTGATTAAGAGCGTCAGAAATTAGTCTTCAATGCCCTTCCTGGCCCCGAAATGTGGTGTGCAATACCGTCGGAGATACCGAGGCCTATTTCATCATCCTCCGGCTCCGCATCGTCATGCCAACCCTCGTCCTCGTCCGAGCCCTCGAGGGCGGGGTGGTAGTCCATGTCTAGTTCGTCGTCTTCTTCCAGCCATTGCTGGGCAGGGTGCCACACAGGCTGCTCCCTTGTGCCGTCGGAGGACGACTCGCGGGACATGATGAGTGTAGTTGGTGAGGAGACACTGGCTTATCAATAGTCCTGATACCCACCTCTGCTCCAGCGCTTCCGAGAAGGGCGGTAACGCGGCTATAGCCCGGACTTAAGCCATTGATGACTGCCATGACTCGAGTCTACTTCGAGATGATAAAATAAGCATTTCTTCTTGGTACATCTTGGTCACTCCCTGGCTCGATTTTCTTGCCATTCAATATCCTAGTGCTGCTTGCCTCAGAACCATAATAAATTCTAGACGGTGGTTCCAGAGCTATACGTAAATCTTGGATCCTAGACTCTTGTATTCATGAGCACTGTGACCCTATTCACTAGTCCTATATGCCTGCGATTCGGCTTCTGCGTGGGGATGGAGGTGAGTGAACGCCCCTTTCTTCATCGTTGCGACCGGGAGTAGACTTGGCTAGCATACAAGGACAATCCTGTCTTCAGGTAGCTATGAATGCATTACCTTTATTGATAGACTCGAAAGGTATAAAACGTTACCTGATCTCCATCTATCTCTTTTTTTTCTCTCTTTCTCTTCTTGCGTGATAAAGAAGCCTAGTAATGCCCCTAGATGTCAACATGCCGAGAGCGGGACCTCGGGATCTGCCTCGGCGGGACATCCGAAGTTGGCGGGACCTTCGGATATATAGTCAATCAGCAGATCTACGAACCGATTTGGGGCTTGCTCGGGGCCCAATATACGCAATGATAACCCCTTAATATATTGATATACTTTTCAGTTGCCCCAATCCCCACCGGATAGGCATTCCGAGCCGGGGGAACCCAAGAAGAGGTCCCGGATATTTTATATCCTGCCCGCCACCAGGTTTGTTCATCAATTCTGATATTCAAAAATCCTTTGGTAGGGTTAATCGTCTTCCATTTATTGCATTATGCCATCCTGGACCCATCTTATTCGCTTCATAGCCGTCGAAGACAATCAAGTCCATTTAGGACAGTTGGTTGATCCCACCCGAGATGTTGGCCTCGACAGCGTGAGCGGCGTGAAAATCGCAGCATATGATATTATCGGTACTATCTTTGATGGCAGAATTACCAGTAATATCCTTCAGGTTGCTTCTGTAAGCCTTTTGCAATTCCGGGACTCTCGGCCTCAAGCTAATTCTTTACAGTTGCTTTCTCCTATCTCTATAGATCAGTGCAACTACATTCGCTGTTTGGGTCTTAACTATATGGATCATGCCAAAGTATGCTACAAAAATATTCCAAAGCTTAACATCGAGGTATGAAAGCTGATGAAAAATCGTCTAGGAAGCAAATCTACCACTGCCAAAAGCTCCCATCCTGTTCACCAAGCCACGCAACGCATTGATGGGCCCTTACCCAGCAGCAATCAACGTGCCAAAGGCTGCACAGGATGGAACCAGTGACTACGAAGCTGAACTATGTCTTGTGATTGGTAAGACCGGCAAGGACATCAGTGAAGAGGATGCCCTAGATTATGTCCTCGCATATACCGCTTCCAACGATGTATCGGCTCGAACGCTTCAGCTGCTTACTCCCCAATGGTCATTCTCCAAAGGATTGGATAGCAGCTGCCCTATTGGTGAGTTACGAACTTACTCAACAACAGCTGGTCCAATGCCACAACGCTGATTATCACAAAAGGCCCGGTCCTCGTCGCACCATCCGTCATCGATGACCCACAAGCGCTCTCCATTCAGGCGATCCACAATAACCAAATTGTTCAAGACGGGCATACAAAAGACATGATCTTCAACATTCGCAAGCAGATCTCCTATCTGTCTCAAGGTACAACATTGGAAGCTGGTACTATTTTCCTCACCGGCACACCTGCGGGGATTGGATACTTCAGGAGCCCGAGAGTCGTTCTTCAAAACGGAGATACGATCTCGGTAAAAATTGAAAAGATTGGTACCCTTGTAAATAAGGTTAGATATGAGTAGACATCGGTTTATTAAGGATTGCAGACGAGACCAAACAACGTTCTCTGGTATTTATAAAATGACAAATTCTACACGTCAAGGTCAATGTTCTAACTCTCAAAGAGACAGCATGGCAACGGATTGAATAACCACACCTACCAAAGCCGCAAAATTGTAACATCAAATGTCAAAATGAAGTAAGTCGCTGAGGAGTAAAACGCTCAGGTACCAAGCGTGTGGTAGAGTAGTAGCAAATTTGCTGGGATCCCTTTCATCGAAATCCTGCCGAGTCGCGCCGGGACTCTTCTAATCTGCGAATAGACCGCGGAGGTCCGCCATAGAATACTCGATGCGGGTTGAAGCCCATTGAGACACATATTACATGCATTTGTGTCGAGTTGCTCTCCTGAAGTTGTGGACGCACTCTGACAAGTTCTCCGACGATCCCGAATCCGGACTGCTACTTACATCGAGGACAATTCTGATCTCGCAAAAATTCCGAGCTTACTACAGTTGCTATGAAAGATAAAGCAGGTCCTTTGGTAGTTTATTTTGAGTTATCCGGTGACGGGGAAAGCAACCAAGGGAGAGCGGAAATAAAACCTGTTTGTATATCCGATTTTCCATTAGGTATGGCGATTGTCACGTACCGTATCCAGAAATAGCGGGCTGCGCAGGGGCTCCCCTAGTCTACCCCCATAGTCCCCAGTCCCCATGCACTTCCCCAGATCTCACTAGGGCAAGTTTCATGGACGCACCGTCACTTCGGCCATTTGCCTTAGTCGATATCCGACAATAAAGCATGGCCATGCGGCTCACACGTCAAAGACGCGAGCGCAAGTGCTCATGGTGTTCTAAATCGTTCACGAAGGATGAACACCTAGCTAGACACATTCGCACGCACACGCGCGAGAAACCCTACTCTTGTAACGTATGTGACAAAGTCTTCACCCGCCAGTAAGTCCCTTGGGGTATTCGACCTAGGAGATAGAGCTGACGATACAGTGACTCTCTTTTACGACATGCCAGGTGTCACCGGAATTCTGGATCTGCCGCGAATGCCGGAGAGGAGTGCTGTGATGTGAGTATAAATGGTCCAGGCTTACCGGCATGGACGAAAACTGTGGATGCCATCCCACACAGCACAAGGCAATTATCTCCATCAGAACACACTGTGGATATTTCACCACCCTTTATCAGTCAAATCTCCCGTGGCGATGGTATATCTTTACCCGAAGGTACAAATGGAACGCAATTGGGCACTTCTGCTTTAGATTCGTGTTTCCCGGACACGGGGACCTCTCAAATGACCTCTGAAGAGGTACAGCTGGGCAACTTAGCTTCGCCTGAAGGTGAAATAAATGACTCGGGCGCCTTCGACTTTACATCATTCAATCCCCCATGGCTTCTCGACGATACGTTTGATTTGGGAATGTTCAACACAGCTATATCATCGACGTTGCCTCCGAACTTATTCGATTCTCAGCAGCCAATTATTGCAGACGAAAGTGTGTCTAACTATTCACTTTCTGGAAATGTATCATTGAAATCATCCAGGGAGGCGTTGGTTGCGAAAAATTGGCCATCGTTCCTCACTAATCAAGATACTGGGATGATAACGCCGGAGAGCTCCTCTGGCTCATCATGTGTTGATGAGACCTACCGTCGACATCTTGGGACAAAGCTTAACACATATATCTCTTCCATGATTCTTCCATCAACAGACTTCTTGGTATTTCAAATCTTCCCCAGATAGAAGGTTCTCCTTTGGGAATTGTGTTTGCTAATTCATTTTTTTGCATACAGAATATCTGTATTCAGATGTACTTTACGCGCTTCCATCCTGTGTTTCCCATATTGCATACCCCCACGTTTCGTGCAACAGCAGAAAAATCTTTGGTTCTGCTGTCTATATGCTCAATTGGCAGCTTGTACATGGGAACCTCGCAAGCCTTAGCACAAGGCGCAAGGATGTTTGAAGTTCTCAATAAATCTATATTGTCATCGGTCTGTTCCTCATACAGCATTCACGATGAATTTGCAGCTTATAATTGTCCAATAGTGGGAGAAGTGCATCGTGGCCGGAGGCCCTGAAGCTATCGCAATGGTACAGGCCGCCTTGATAGGACAAACCTACGGCCTCTTATCACCGGTAAAACCCGTCGTACCTATCAGGATTAAACCGAGGCTAATTTCACCAAACATAGAAAAATAAAGATCTACTAACGGTTGTGAGCTTCCAAGGCACCGTAGCTGCAGTAAGCTTTGTCTCTGACGAATCTCTTCCGTGGTGATACCATATATGCTAAACCCTTGAAAGTGGGCAAGGCGACTGCAAATGTTTTCGAATGGCTCTTCGATTGATCAAATTGCCAAAAGTCTCCGTGAAAGTGACCCTGAGAAGGCTTGGAAGAAATGGATACAAATTGAGGAGCTTAATCGGTGCGTTGGTAATTTTTGCTTTGCGAAAAGTTGTAGCTGACTCCAGAATCTCTAAATAGTATCGCGGCAGGCCTTGTTGTACATGAGGTTGAGATAGCAGAGCGTACTTCTTTTTTTTTTCATCCAAATTTGCCCAGGCTTCCTATAGTATGTGACGATGAGACTTGGAGTGCCTCAACGTCTTCTGAGTGGATAGAACTCACGACAGCCCAGTCACTGGGGACTAACAATAGTGGCTGCAAGCAATCCCTCGCCAATAACCACTGGGGGCTCGCATATCCGATATCACTCAACACACTGGTCGGAACAAATGGACTACACGCCTATGTTGAGCTAGAAAGACTGGCATTTCAGGCTCTTGAGATTCATATTGTTCGTGATAACTGCCAGCCCGAAGACTTGACGAACACTCTGATGCAATACTGCAAATACTTTATCCAATCAAGGAGTAAACTTGATGAGGATAAATACTGTCTCTCTGCTCTTTGGCATTCTACATTCATTTGCCTGCATGCAGATATTTATCGATTAGAACAGGTCATTGGCAGAGAAGGAGCTGAGACGGCTGCTTCTCAGAAATCATATGCAGTGAGCTGGGCATCTTCGCCAAATGGCCAGAGATGCGCCCTGCATGCCGCGATGATTTTACGAGAGGTTTCTAACATGAGGGTGGGTGTGGAACCCCCTATTCATTTCGCGCGAGTCGTGTTTCGCGCCGCTCTGGCCTGGTTTTGCTATGCAGAATTCAGAAATTCCGCATCAGATTCCAGAAAACACGATCTGAATTTTCCCGAGTTTGGAATTCTTGGTGTAGATTGCCGGAAATTGATGTTTGAGGCGAATGGCTATCGAAACACTCAACCCCCACCCGCGGGTTCAGGTGTATTTCGAGGTTTGATCGATATTCTTCATAAGCTCGGACGAGAGGGAATAGGCAAAAGGTATGCCGATATATTAACCCTCTTGGTGCAAGAGCAGCAAGATAGCGATAATGACGTTCAGTGAACATTTCCGGAAAATCCATAGAGTTGATCAACACATATCGCTTTTTCAAACCCCCTTTATACGATAAATCCAACAACTAGCTATTAAAAGCATCGTCAACTTAAGTTTTAAAGATTTTCTCTCTCATTGATGATTGCTTCTCGTCTATATTGTTTTCCAGTTGTGGTGACTCTTCCAGCTTTCAAATGTTCATTCTTTATCTTACTGCCGATGCGCATAATTCATCACTCGTGGACCTCGGCGACTCAATATCCTCTTCATTGGCTCTTCATATGCTCTGACAATAATCAGCTACGGCAGAAGCTCCGCGTACCAGATCTTCCCTTGTATTTACTACAGCAAATACAAATCGATCTGGTCTGAGAATGACATATCTGCTCTTGTCAATACTTTTTCCAAGGTAGTATGGATCATAGAACCTTGGCTCTGGTCGACTTTGGCAAAGTCCAGAGGCTGCAAACTCGCTAGCGGTAGCAAGTTGATAAACCTGTAGCTTTTTATCCGCAATATCTCCAACCTGCTTCTCTGTGGCGTCGCTCGCCTCTTCCAGCAAAAAGGTTACCTCAGATGATGATATTTCACCCTTTGAGAGGCTTTCAATATCTGCAACATTCTCCTGTGCTGCTTGAAGCTGATCGATTGACGGTAGATATACTAGTAGTCTGAAAAGTCGATGGCTGTCATTCGAGCGATTTGAAAATATCACGTCGTCGGAGAAAAAGACATTCGCTGGACTTTCCCCTTTGAACTCTGAATGTTCAAACTTGTTTTCTTGCCGAAAACTTTTGCAATAGACCTGCGGCAAACACAATCCCCCGCAATACTGAGTGAGAAAAGGCATGCCTTCTTCATGTGTATATTGAACAGGTCCATCTGCACGCCGACCAAGTCGCATGTTTCGCCGCAGACTCGGCACAAGACATTGAATGTAAATCCAACACAGCCGAATAAATATCTTTATGGGATTTCGTTCATTGACAAAAGCGCCATTCTGAATAGTTGAAGCCAAGGACTGCTCCAGTTGCTGTTTGCGCTCATTGTACCAAGCCTCTAAGACCTGGCAGTGGGAATCGGACAATTTGGATTCCCGCTTTCGACAAAGAAGAGCAAGGCGCCATGCCAAAGATGTGGCATCTCGAAACCCAGAAGCAATTCCCTGACCTCCGACTGTATATCATGATGTTAGGGGTATAGATTATTTGCCTTCTTTTGCACAGTCAGACTTACAAGGAGGAAATACGTGCGCCGCATCACCTACTAGGCACACCCTACCTTCCGACCAGCGATTGCAGCTTCGCGCAGAAAATCGGAAAGGCTTTGACCGTAGTACGCGTATGCAGTTCTTAGGAAATTGAATGTTTTGTGGCAATCTATATATAGGTTAGCTCTCGAGATCTCAAAACCTGGCTAAATGACAGTGCGTTTATTACCCGTAGCGATATCCTGGGTGCGTAATATAAGGAAAGACCACTTCCTCAATCATGGGCTGTTTGCACATCTCTTCGGGGTCTTCTCCGGAGCGAACGACAAACTCAAACCGCCATAAGCGATCTGAAGGCAGCCCAAACCTGCCACAAACAGCAGGTCTGTCAGGGTTGCACAGGAATCTAAAGTTCTCCGGAAAGAACAAATCATAAACCTGCTCTGGAGTGTATCCTTTTTCCCACAGAGGAAATTCAGGATGTGTCGACCTCGTGGGAAGAGATATCTCCCAGTTGAGGGCTGCCCAAGTCTCATCATAGAACGTTCTGCCCTCACAAAGCTTAGCAATTTATACTAAAGCGGCAGTAGTGTTTCTAGACCAAATTTGACATACCTATCGATGGCTTCCATGTTGATACCCAGAGGCTCCATATAGTTCTTTCGAGTGAAGCCCGTCTTTCCATCGGCGCCAACATAAAAACGAGACTTTATTTCGTGCGTATCGCCCCTGTCATCTGTGTATTGGCAATATGTCCAATGCTCATCCTGTGAAATACAAGTGACAGTGCAGCCAGCTCGAAGGTCACAGAACCCAGCTGCGGACGTTACAATTTTTCGTAGATTGGCTTCCAAAGCGGGCTGTTTGTGACAGATAAATCCAACATGACCTGTGCCTCCCTCCGTCTGGGACGCTCAATCAACAATTAGCTTCAAGCTCATATAATTGATAGTTCTCCAATCGGTGTTCCGCGATCTTGATTCAGCATGATAGGATAAAGCATACGGTACCGTAATCCATGACCATGAATGGCGTTTTCTCAAGTCTTTGCTCGGTGCCTCCGATGAATCGAAATTCTTTCATACCTTCATTACAATCAGCAAAGTGAACCGCATTGCATAATACATTTTCCCTTTTCAATGCTGTTCGGAAGCAAAGTGGTCCGAACCAATCTTCTGCTTGGGGGTTTACAGACTTACAAGTCCCAATTTCGGTGTAGATTTTGTCATACAGTCCTACACCTTGAAGCAAACGGATACCATCTTCATCAAGGGCGATTCCACGTGGATCATGGGTGATGTCTTTCTCTTTTTCCACTATAATGTGTCGAATTGACATGCGACTAAGGTAAGCGGAGAGCAGAGTGCCAGTCGGGCCACAGCCACAAATCACGATATCTGTCGTTTCAATCATTTCGAAATGGCCTCACACGTCCGTATCAAAGTTGACGAGGCTCAGCAGGTGATAAACAAACAAAGGTGACATGGAACAAATAAAGAGGAATGCTTCTCGGTAACAATGTTCTTTACCGAGTATGTCATTCGAAATTCTTCTGAAATTCAAGGTCCCGCAAAACGGGAAACGGGAGCGGATTTTCGGCAATATCCAACCCATGCAAGTATTCAGTACTTCGAGGGTTTGAGATCCCCAGTGTTCTCCAATGGCACAAATTTGCGAATCCTCGGCTCCCCAGAGCTTCACAGGTACAATTTCCCCGCAAATAGATTGAAATGTGGAAGTTAGATTGCGGGGAAGCAAGGGAGCTACAGATGGCGGGACCTGTGGGACCTGCGGGACGTGACGTGTATTCTATTTTCTGTTCAACTAGACTCATTTTGCTGGGTGATTTGCATGGTGGGTCGCCTTGGATTAATCAAATCAAGTATAAAGCTTGTCATATTTATGTGATCTTGTGAGTTCCTTTGCTACCATTTGTATTTACGCATGATAGGGAATATTCGACGATGAAAGGCAACTCTGGGCTTTCAGTTCCTGATATAGTGGCTCTTGGGCCCAATCAAGAGTCTATCAACGACTGGAGAAAAAGATGTGGAATTCAGACTGAGGGTCAAATCCGCCTGGTAAAGCTTGCGCACATGCGTTACCAGCATCCTGATCTTGACGAGATTTCAACATTCCTTCTTGGTATGATTCTTTCTTCACTAGACGTCCACCAAGTTTGAACCATCTAACCATTATTTCAAACTCAACAGACTTTGGAATGGAAGTAGAAAAAAGAACGGAGACCGAGGCTTGGTATCGCGGATATGGAACAGATCCCTATGTTTACTACGCCAGAAAGGGACCCAAGAAGTTCCTTGGGGCCACTTTCGAAGTCGAATCTTACCAAGATCTGATCAAGTAAGTATTAATTCTTGTGTCCGTTTGTTCAAACCAATGAAATCTCATGCAAGTCAATTCCTAGAGCGACAAAGCTCCCAAATGCCGGAGAGATTCAGGAGCTGATCGACACACCCGGAAAGGGGCATTTCATCACGTTTACAGATCCCGACGGATTCCCAGTCAATCTGATGTATGGCGCAAAATCAGTGGTGGAAAGGTCGAGTCCAGAAAAACTCATTTATAATTATGAGAACGAAAAACCGCGAGTGAGAAAGTTCCAGCGCTTTACCCCTGGTCCTGCAGCAGTGTACAAAGTTCGTCGCACATGCCCAATCCAGTTGACTCGACAGGTTACTAACCATAATCACAGCTGGGACATTTTGGAGTATGCACGCAGCAATTCTCAAGCCTGGTAGAGTTCTACATCACGAACTTCAATATCGTTCCCAGTGACTTCCTTCATGTTGGAGAAGGGAACGAGAAGCAGAATGTAGCTCTATTTGCTCACATTGACCGAGGTGATGACTTGGTAGATCACCATTGCTTCTTCATTAGTACCAATCCAACCACCCATGTGCACCACTGCTCATTTGAGGTCCATGATTTTGACACACAGAAGCTTGGTCATCAATGGCTTGCTACGAAGGGGTATAAATCGGTCTGGGGCGTTGGCCGGCATATTCTGGGCTCTCAGATCTTTGACTATTGGTGGGATACGACCGGTAATATGATTGAGCACTATGCAGATGGCGACGTGCTCAACCAGCAAACGCCTATTGGAAACTTGCAGGCTGGAGACGAGTCTCTCGCAGTATGGGGTCCAGAGGTTCCCTCATGGTTCTTGAACTAGTCTAGCCATGAGAGACGAAGACATTGTGCGACCGATGTCGTCAACCACATAGTCTAGAAATATTATTAGCATGATTCTTGCATTGCATTAGTTGTATGTCCAATTCTTTGTAAATTTGTAATATGCTTGATGAGAGTCAAAGCTGTCAGCGCAGATGACAGAAGAGTGGGGGAGCCGATGATAAAGATAAGAACCGGATCAGGATCAAGTGTTTCCCCGCCATCACGAACAGCCCCCGCTTCCTCTCCAGACTTATCCTGGTCGGTTTTCTGAGCTACATCCGATTCTCTGCCTGTCCGGTCTCTTTTTTCGCCCTTTCACCTCCCTCCTCCTCGGCGCCTCTAGCTCCCCTCCGCCATGCAGCACGTTCCGGAATCCCGCACGCAGACCTTCGAGGAGATCTACGGGCCACCAGAGAACTTCTTGGAGATCGAAGTGAGTCGGCCAGCTCCGGCCCGTGCTACAGTATACCTTCCAGTACCTCTCCATAGGGCTGGGATGTCGCGTGCCCAACCTTTACCCAACTCCACAGTCCCTCTTCCAGCCCATAGTCTCTGAAGACCCCCCGCACGAGCGCATATCCCCACTAGACAGTAAGCCGATAACACAAAGACTGACAATGGCTTGGAATTCTTCTCGCGAGTAGGTCCGCAATCCTCAGACCCATGGCACATCGCGCAACATGTACACCTCATATGAAATCGTCTGCCGAACCAACATCCCCGCATTCAAGCTGAAGCACTCTGTCGTGCGCCGCCGATACTCCGATTTCGAGTACTTCCGCGACATCCTGGAGCGCGAGAGCACGCGCGTCACAATTCCTCCTCTTCCGGGCAAGGTGTTCACGAACCGGTTCAGCGACGACGTCATTGAGCACCGTCGTGAGGGGCTCCAGCGATTCCTGCAGATTGTGGCGGGGCACCCGCTGCTGCAGACGGGGAGCAAGGTGCTAGCCAGTTTTATACAAGGTGGGTCCTTTGACACTCTTTCCGGGCTTGCATTTGGTGCATGGGATTGATCGGCTGACTTCTGAATGTAGACCCGAACTGGGATCGCAATGCCTGGTAGATGCATTGCTTCTCTTAGGCCTACTCGATCTGTCTCCGGTTTCACTTTCCTTTCTTCATTCCGCAACTTGAGCGTGGCTTTAGCCAATTCTTGTCCGCTGTCCTATCATGCTAGTCAACCCAACGCAACAAACTCTTTATCTTCCATATTCTGTGACTACATTGGGTATCGACCCCCCTTCCCATGGCAGCATCCCTAATGACACTGTCCTTGATCTAAAAGCAAAATATCTCGTGGTAGATAGCTGTACCTTACGTGTTAACGCTTGAGGGTCTGCATTTTTCGATTGTATTGTGTCCTGGGAAATAGAATAAGATGCTCTCTCGGGCCTTTGAAATTGTATAACAAGTATAAATACTGCCGTTGGGTGATTCAATTACGAGTCAACTCTTGGAACATAGTAATGTGCTAAATTGGCCAAAGACTTTTGAGGTTTAAGAAACCAAATGTTAGATGAACAGACTAGCCATCACCTGGAAGTGATAAAAACGCATCAAATAAAACAAAACCATCGTGTACTGCGGGATATTGATAGACAAAAAAGCAAGAACGCCTAATATGCAGAAAAGAAACCCCAAAATTTTACAATATGATAAAGACTTTTGAGTTATCATCCCAAGTCATCCCAAACCATAGGAGCAAGGGTATTGTCTTCCCACGGGGATGAAGGCCCCGTAGGAGCATTCTCGTCCAGGCCAAACGAAAGCGAGTTTGCGGAAGGCTCGAGGAAGCTCTGCGGTGGAGGCAAGAAAGACGGATCGAAAGAACCGGATGATTGGCGGCTATGATGAGGCGCATCAGATCGACGCTGCGCCATCGGCATTGCCTTCGTTGGCGTTGATTCCGTGCTCGCTGGCCCCTCTTTTGGCGCTGGTCCGGAATTACTACCAGAGGACTCCGGCTGACCCGTAGCCAAAGGCTTGTTGTTGACAGAACCGCCGCTGCGATATACGTGCGGAAACTTGGTGCGGAAACGATCGCGCAAGTCGGTCGCTTTGCGGTGGCCGAGATTGAGACGTTTGTCTTGCTGGATCAAGGTCCATTGAAATCCATGGGTAGAGTAGCCCTTCAATAAGGCCTCATCTTCTGCTGGTGTGAAAGGTCGACGCGATCGACGCTTGGATTTCGTGCTCACGTGCGCTTCTGGTATTCCAAGAGATTCCATGGTCTTTTCAGATTGAGGTGAAAACCCAGACATGGTGGTTGCTGAAGGCGATTCCTGTTGAGCAGCACTTGGTCCTTTGAATTCGCTCTCGGGGGTAGCTGAAGAGACACTTGACGCGGAAGGCTTGTGAGAACTTGCACCAGAGCTCATAGATCCAGCACTTGACTCCGAGCTGGCACTTGGAAGGGATGGTACAGGCGGTCGCATCTTTTTAGAAGCCTCATCGGATCCTTCTGCATGAGCTTTCAGAAGAGTATTGGCCAGGTTGTCACGTAGTTGCTTGGTGGCTTCATTGGGATCTGAAGCACGATATGCCCAAGGGCAGCAAACTCGAAACCTGTCTTTCAGGTTGGAAGCTGTTCGCTTGTTGAATTTCAGCTCTGTTTGAGCGAGGATAGCAGTCCAATTTCCAATGCCGCATTTTACGACGCCTCGAAGCAGATCATGGGTCTCTTCTTCGGTCCATTTTCTCAAGTTCTTGCGCGATCTGCCACGAGATCGAGGCGAAAGAGGTTCATTCCCATCAGTAGATTTCTGGGGGGAGTTATGCTCCTGGCTTTTCTCCTTTGGTGCAGGCGCTGAGGCCGACGCTGGGGCGACACCTCGAGCAACTGGCGCCGCCGCGTCAGGCCCACGAGGGTTGTCATCACCTTCGTGGCCATCAAGATTGGGGTCGATAATCTCGCTCAATTTCGTCTCCCTTCTTTCAATATTTTGACCATCTGCGCCTGTGATGTTCGAAGTCCCTCCGCTACCAACTTCGGCCTCGTCAACCACGGGGCGAGAAGGCTTGTTGAGTAAATGGCTGATGGAACCCGCTTCGATTGGAGGAAGTAGAGCAGCGTTTGGTGGGGGCTCGTTCAATCCATTAAGAATAGCAAAGGGTCCGAAGGGTGGTGGGCGTTGTTCTTTCTGGGCTTGCGGGATGGGCAGTTGCAGGTGTTCGCCGAAGGACTCGTTTTGGACATCGACGCGGCGTCGTTTCCGCGGACCATGGAGAGCATCATCGTCGAATGATGAGGAGAAGGGGAATCGTTCAAGGGCACGTAAATTCACGAATGCTGGCAGTATCGGCTTGGGGGGGAGTTCTGCAGTAGACTGGAGATCTGTCGAGGCCTCGGCTTTCTTCGTCCCTGTCGCGTCCACGAATTCGTTTACTGTAGGTAGATTTGTCGTTGATGACACAGGGGCAGTGGCCCCAGTCGAAGTGCTTTTAGCGGCACCGTTTCCTTCGCGACTTTCGCTTTGATTGGGTTCCAAAAGTGAAGGGACGCTTAGATTGCGAGATGAGGCTTGTTCCCGCAGAGGGGCGATGCCGAGAGAAAGCTGGGGAAGTTCGCGAAATATCGACTCGTCCAGGGGCCGTGGGCCCCCATTCGGCTCCATGCTATTTGCAGGAGTTCCTAGCGCACTGCAGATATCCTTGGGTGTAGGCGATCCATCGGGGCATCGTGCCCTGGCGATTTGCGAGAGAAATAAATGTGAATCGATAACAACGATATGATAGCTGGGCGGTGAAGCGCGTCGCAGGCCAAACTACGTCAGGCACGGCATCGATGCCGGCCATAGAGAGTCCTCGATTTCCTCATGATCGACAATGTATTACTTGTATAAGGATGTCTTTATTACGTCTACTCTTGTATTTGAACTTTGCCGATATAGACTGGGCAATATTCGGTGCGTGAGAGCTTTCTATCCTAATGTCGCTTTTACATCTAAGGGCACCTCCGGCTTAATGATTCGAACTCATGATCACTGATCACTCAGTAATCAGGCCTGCTCAGTGACTGCTCAGGAACTCATAAAACTTACTCGGTGATCACGATTTGCTTGTACATTGACATGATACGTAATTTCTTATTTTGCCCTTTTTTGATTTGTCGTTCTCCGCGGAAATTTGAGGTTCCTTTAACTCAGATAGAGCAGTTTGCCGAATCTTATACACTGCTGACCAGTGGTAGGTATATATTTTTGATCAATTGAGCACCGCGAATCTTAATCGGATATCCTGCGCAGATATCTGCCTGGTTCCGCTTATTCAGGTGGCTCCCAAGTAGTCTACTTATCAATCAATCAACTTCCAATTTCTTTGGACTACGGCGCTCATCACGCTATCAAGTCTAATTGTCTTAGATCAGACCCATGAATGTCTTTCCTTGGTAGAGGCGGTGCTGATTGAGATCGTCAACTAGGCCAGTTCTTGACGGTTTTCCCGTAAGCCGTTCGGTCTAAATTTTTAAGTAAGTGACATTAAAGTCAGGTCCTGTTCTAGTTTGCTAGTCCTTCTTGACAGATTGGGAGGTCAATATTGAACACGGGGAGCCCAATATATGATGGACATTGACTGTCTCTACATACCCAATCCCTCGTATATCATGGTGGTGACTTCTCAGAATAAAATTGTATAACGCTGCGACTTCTGCCATGAATCTGGGGATGTCTATTATAAGTCGAGATCCTATCAGTCATGTTGACCAAGTCCTGAATTTTTCGTGTCTATGAATCTGCGTAGTGATGTGGATCCTCGCAGCGGTTACCTTTTCGGGTGTGGGGGTTGAAGAACACGTCCCGGATTTCATCTACAGTTGGGGTCTGCCTGTGTCTCCATGGACTTGATTTTTGGTTTGAACCATGTAAATCTCTTCGTGGGTGCTGGTAACACGTCAGTCCCCCTTGACTGGTCTGTGGTTCTCGAGCCATTCGGGTTTATGAGATAGCCTTGATCCTGCCCCAGTGGCTTACTACTGGCTTACGGCGGCATGATCCGACATTTTATTTCATAAACCTTAATCTGAAGGAAGAGCACGTCTTGAATTTTGTGCAAGAAACAATAGCCAGGACTATAAAATTTGTTTCGTATCGGACAAGACTCAAGTAAGCCTCCGCCCATAAACCTAAGAATGATGAATCGGAGAGCAATCTTGAATGGCATCCTTAAATGACGTATTTGGGGGTGTATACTTCGGTATTTCCGAGGTCGATCCATCGATTGTCACAAATAACTAGCCATGGGTCACAGTTAAGTTTGCTCCTGATTGGATACTCCATGGACGGTCGGACTTGGCTATAGTCCCGAAATTCCGCGGGGATTCATAGCCGTCCTCACAGACCAAGACAAGTGTAGAGATGAGAATCGGAATTGATTTAACAACAGAGCACGACCCGGCCTTCAAGCTTGATCGATCAAAGGTGTCGGTTCTCTATCGGTCTATCATCTTGAACGTGCCTTGAACGGATGCAACCACGCTGATAGTTCGAGACGGTCTGCAATACACGGAACCTTTGGTTAACTTGCGTGGGTCAAGGCAACCAAGTTCGACTTGCACTATGCGAGGCAAGGATGGAAGATCAAAGCAGGGTGGGTATGTCGTGCTGAATTTTCAGCGGCAATCTATAGATCCGCCCCAAAAACAAGCTTACTCGATCCTGCATAGACAAACCTCGTACGTACAAGTATTCCTTTCTGACGCGAAGAACGATAGATCAAAAGCTTAATTCGTGAATTGACTGTATTTGTTCTACGTATGTGTGGAAATGGTTTTATTTGGCTCGTACTAGTATAGCTCGCAAATGGCAAACTTTGTAATATCTGGAATGAGGCCTGACACCAGGAGTGTCTCAAATCTCCAGGTATATTGATGGCGATATTGATACAAGGCATCACAGAGTATAATAGCCTGATTGTTTAGTCGTATTATTTCTGTTTGTCTTGGCCAAGCATAATGGAATGTACCAATTCATACGGCAAGACAAAGAAGACTAAATCTGGCCTATCGGGAGGACATATTGACGAATGATTGGAGTTTCTACATTTATTTGGACCCCAAGATGATGGAATCATATCCAGAATAAGACCGAGAAAAATCCCTCACACGTCCTCTCCATACTTCTTAAGTATAAGTACCGAGGGACCGACAAACTTGAAGTAGGCACAGATAAATTTCACCATTCTAGAGTCTAGTTTGGCTTCATAACCCTTTCATCATCTTTTCATGATGAAGTTTGCAATCACATTCTCGACTATCGTCGGGCTCGGTATGACATCTGCTCTCCCTCGTGTCCATGAGCTCGTCACCCGTGGAGGACCCTCCGACACATCTGGCAACTCTCAATTTATCCTCCAGTGCCAGGGCACGACGGTCCCAGACCCAATTTCTGGTAGTGGGACTAGCTACTGGGGAGATAATTTGCTACTGGATGCTCAAGGTACTAAGGTTCAGCCTACCAAATGTACTCAGCTAGACGGCTACTGCGTTAGCTGTGACTTCGAGGGTAACGGCCTAAGCAGCACTACCAGTGTCACTGGCTGCTGGGACCCCCCAGGTGGTGCAGCTGGATGCAACATCAAATTCTCATACGGTGGCACCGACTATGTCACTACCACTGACGAGATGCCTGGAGGAGGCACCGGTACAGTGCCTGCCTCTTGTGGGGTTTCCAACAAATTTTCCCCATTTTCGTCAGACCTGAGTGCCATTTGTTACTTCAATATTTAAGGGAGCCTCCTCGGACTGCCAATTTTCTCTCTCTAAGCTCTTATTCTATCTGAGAACTGTCTATCTTTTCCCACGGTCAAGTCAATCTGGTATTATGAAGATATCCATCTTTATTATGCAGATCCGCCTTCTCCATTTTCGTTCTCGGGATTTGCTTTTGAATGGCCGTCTCTTGCTCGACATCATGATCTTCTTATATATTGTTCTTGATTGTACCAAGCAAAGTAATTGGGCTTCTTTGTTGAGATAGTCGTGTGAATGATTAAATACTTTGCCATCTTAAGTCTTTTGACACCAGTATGAAATAACACAGCTTGCTCTACCATATTCTACTCTTATGTCTATAACTCTCTGTACTCATAGCGAGGGCTGGAGTCTATTGCGATGATGAAAGCCCTTACTCAATAAATAATAAGTAAGTAAGAATCGGTTGTATCGGGCGTGTATCTGGGGTATAATAGCTGAAAGATACGTATCAACACAAATCCATGATCCACCTTGACCACAACTGGATTTATATGGGTATTTTAGTAGCAGGAAAGTCTGCGCAGAATCCCATTAGATGGAGCTCAAATGATTTTATCATGGCAAGTATATTCCATGGGACGAGGTTGCAAACATGCACATGTGTTTGGGAGCAATGCTTCGAAGTAAACAAGCCATGCCCGCCGTCTGAGGATATACCAGAAACGCAAACACTTTTACATCCAATTGACCGAAGTTCTAAGCCCTGTAACTCTCTTTGTAGAGGAATGGTCAATTTTATGCTAGAAAACTAGTATTCTACTTGAAACTTACCGAAGACGCAGTCTCTCTAGCCAGAGTCATAATGCCGCTAAATACTTTAAGCGCCGTTGCTACCCGCGCGGCGGAATCCTCTCATGGCATCAACCCTGGGACTGCCTGGGACTGCCATTCCTCAACAATTGGGATCAATTGAGCAGAACACGCATTAAATGCGCTCTGCCAAAATATGCGCGCCTTTTATTCCCGCAAAGCAATCGATGATTGGCTCCACACCTTTCCTCAGCCTTCCACCCTAGGGCCGATCTCTCATCTCTCATCTCCGACTTCTCTCCGCAATCCCCTCACTTCTTCCTCCGGAAACACTCCGTTCGTACAGTCTGGCCTTCTTGAACATTAAAATACATTCGCCCCATATTCGTCTCGACTTCACAAAAATGCCAACCGTCTTTCCGCCTTGGCCACACCTGCTGTTCGGCATTCTTGAGCCGATCTCTCTGTACGCGTCCCCGCGAACGATCAAGTCCCAGTCGCTAACAATTCACACCAACAGTGTTGCAGGCTTCCTAGCCCCAGTCATCGACCTCGATGGCTTCATCAATGGCCAAGCCGCCCACGTCGCTGCCCCAGACACCCAGCACCCAAGCAGTGTCGCTCTCGCCTACCAGCTCGGCAACCTCTACCACTTCATTTTCCTCCTCGGCATCGGCGTGCTGCACGCCACGAATGAGCCCAAGGTCGCGCGCAATTACCTGATCGCCTGCGCCATCGCGGACGTCGGTCATCTCTACGCGACTTATCTGGGCATGGGCTGGGACGCCTACATCAACGTGGGCGCGTGGAACGCGCTCACGTGGGGAAATATTGGAGCAACGGGATTCCTGCTGCTCAATCGGCTTTTCTATTTTGCTGGCATGTTTGGAGAGCCAAAGGCAGATAAGGCTGCAGGGAAAGAGGAATGAGATGCTGCCGATACCCAAATTTGTCGGTGATTGGATCGCTTTAGACTGGGGACGGAGACGCGGTTTTGAATACTGCTTTTCAAAAGTAGTTTGGATCCGCTTTTGGGAGTCCAGGGATTGATTTGATCTAAGATATCTATTTTTCGAGTAATGACTCAAATATCCATCAGGACTTGCATCTTGGCTTCTTCTTCGCTGAGAAGGGGCTTCAAATTCGACCAAGACGAAAACGAATAGGTCGAATTCGTAGGAAACGATTACTCTATGGACTAAAAGAAATGCCCCTAGAGGTCTAGTGATCCGCGTGAACGCCATTGGAATTCATTTCATTCCACTGATATGCTAAGAAAAAGTAGCCATGTTTCATTGAATGGGGAAGAGTGAGCTTCCCATAATTCTCAGTACCGGCGCCAATTATATATGGAGCGCCAGCATTTACACGGACACTTGTCATTCTCCGGTAATACATGCTCCCAACAATAAGTAGAATACGAGAAGTGAACACCTAGATCCCTAAATTCTTGAGTGAGAGGTCTCCCACTCGGGCCTTTGTCCCATAAAATATGATCTGGCAGCGGCTTTAGATGTTCTCTCTCGTCAGTCGTCCAACGCTCCAATTCGCACCAAAAGCTCAAAGGATGCAGAGTTCCACGGCGAACTAGTTCATAGATTTCCCATATCGGGAATTCCTCCTCATCGGTAGAACGCAGAACAAGGTGCTCCAGATTTGGTGGAAGCAATTGCCCCCATTGATTTGCGTCCGCTTGTTTCCCGCCACAAGTGTCCTGCGATTCCCCAATTGCATATCTCGGCGCAATTGTGAGACTCTTAAGAGCTGTGAAGGACCGAAAACTGACGCTTTGTTCCCAAGGTCGCCAAAAGTAAAGCTCCATTGTCTCCAATGTCGTTGAGAACCGCTTAAGTATCTGGACATATTTGTTTCTGTCATCACACTGGCCTTGAAATCCCGTTTCTATGCTGGGCGGCCGTCCTCTCAGGATAAAATGCTTCAGGTCAGGTACGTATCGAGTGAGATCCTCGATATCCCGCGGCGAAGCTGCGCAGTTCAAAAGCTGCAGCTCTTGGAGAGATGTTGATCGTTCCCGTAACTCAAGCATGCTACCCCGAATCTCTTCCTCTCTCCAAACGAAATTTGACATGCATCCGCGAACAATCAATACTTCTAGGGCAGGATGTAGTAAGATATACTGATATGGGTGAAAGTCAAAGCTGAAGTTCCAGAGCATTATGCTGAAGTCATACCCACTATCGACTGAAGTTGTCAGCAATGGCCGAGCGTGGGTCTCTGGTTAATGCACATACAGGTCCGAAGCCTTGGGGAATAAATCTGGCGCCTTCAATAAAAGCTCCGTGGGGCCTCTCATGTCGTCGAATATGTTTGATTTAATGGTCAGAGATTCCAAGCTATTCAATTTTGCAATCACCGGATGAACATCTTCTGGGAACGGATATTTGCTGGAATCAGGATCATCAATATCATCGTTATTGTTTATGAAATCATCATTATAATTAGGTAGATCATGAAAATGAATTTGAAGCTCTCGAATGAGCGGAATCAGATGTTCTGAATTGTCGATTACCCATGAAAATTGGCTCGTGTGTTCTAAGTCATAGAGAGCAACGCATCGGTAAAGAACTGGCGTCGACAGGAGGTACAGACTGTGGCAGGTTTGGCCGATCGCGCCTAAGCTCGCCAAGCTAGGCCGAATGTGATTGAAAACAACGTCCAAAATCTCGTGAGGTAGGTTCAATAGAAGGTATAGTGAGGGTTCTGGCGAAGCCATGCTGTTAGGCAAGGGATCAGTTCAGAATGTTTTTTGGAGGGGCAAACGGCCAGGAAGCTGAGGTCCTACAGAGCCCGAGTCAAGGTAATTAAAGGACTAGCGGCAACCAGTCTCTAGATTTGAGATGTGTCTCAGGTAAGCGACGTTGAGATCAATAAGAACAATATTAGGCACAGATATGTCGCAGGCGCTAAACTGTGCACATGCTGCGGGTGCTGCGCTGCCGCCCGACCATATCATTTGCATTTGCCATGGGCGGCCCCGTTATGCCGCTTCAAATAACGAAGGACTCAGAAGGGCGCCAGCCCCCGGTCCATAAACAGTCAGAGCGGCAAGAAGAGCAGACAGAAGCTTCAACCCCTGCTAGTTTCATGGAAACATGTATCCAAAGGCTTCTCAATCTCCGTCAGGCGTTTTTGGTCCTTCCTATCTAGTCTGTTCATGACCCTTTAGTGTCAGCCCCCGGGGCCATTGTTCCCTTCTTGTCGATGATAGAGCTGTTAATGTGGATTTTACTGGAAATATTGCAGCGCCAGAAAAGCATAAGTAGCTGGAGACTGTCCTCTTGATAGAATAAAATGATTTGTACGTTCTACAAGGATAATTATGAAGTGCACATCCCTAGCTTTTATCTCTTCTCTTGTGGTACTTTCCGAATGTATTCACATCCCATTTCAAGCCAGAGGTAATGGCACTCTACTGGGCGCTTCAGAGCCCCGATGAGTCCCATCGACACCAATCGCTCGTTCAACGCCAATAGTGTTTTCGTCGCCTAAAAGCACAATCTTTGCGATAGGATCTACTCCACCGTATCTCATTCGTCCTCAATTGGAGCGTCAAGCCATAGATCGAGTCCAATCAGTCATGTTGACTCTTGTAGCTTTTCCGGAGCAGCAATTTCCGAAAGCTCTGAAATGTCCGTCAAATCATCTACTGCCTCGAAAGTCCTTCGGCACAAGGTTCTTCAAAATATTCGACCTATCAGAATTCCACGAGAAATTTCTCTAGAGACCCGTCTCATACTACAAACCAACCAGCTAGTGGTGTTTTACCATCTGGCAGCACGACCAGTGCTGTAAATATCAATTCTACCAGTACATGGAATACTGAGTCCAGTACATCGAGCACTGGTTCAAGCCCTGGTTCAAGCAATGAGTCAAGCGGCACTACCCCGAAAAGTACTTCATCCAAAGCCAGAACGATTGATGAACCTTCCACCACTTATACGACCGCTGCTGTTTCAGTGCAGACTATTACAGACATTTCAACTGATTCTCACACATCCACAGTGGGCTCGGATGGAGAAGTCACTCCAATACTGATTGCATTGTGCACACGACCTATGAAGTCTATACTCAATATTACTTTACCAGCCTCACGAGCACCACCGGATTTGAGGTTGTTAGCAGTGCTCTCGCAACCTTTTAGGCTTGTTATTTCAAATGAAGGAGCTTTATATATCATATTTTTCCACGTTCAAAATCGATTTTCCGTCTCCAAGAATCATCTTTGTCCCTTTAATAGCCATTCTAGATTCCTTTAATATTATGTAGCTACAATAAACCAAAAACAAACACAGATGATGATACGCCCAAACGCCCCAGCACTAGATGCCAGATCTGGGTATCGCGAAAATACAAACAAGCCCAGGACAAAAGCCTGTGGCAGTCTAATCAAACGCGGAACGCAGATGACCATACCATCGACCAAGCCATGATCGTCACGGCAGGCCCTGTCATATTCGCCAAGTATTGCAATCTAAAGAAACAAACAAATGCTTTGAAACACACACCTCTTGCGACATCATAGCATGATCGACTGCAGCCCATGCACGCCACAGCATGCACGCGCAGCCCGTGCAGAAATCTCTCACCGACCCTGCGATAAAAAGGGGGTCTACCACGGTCTCGCCGCATCATAGACCGAGTTGCAGGTATTCGAGCAGTGGCTGGAGCGCTCCAGACCCCACTTCTCTGTACTCGCGGAGGTGTGGGAGGAGAAAGGGCACACCGGGGTACTGGAGGTAGTGCTGGCGGTAGGAAGCGTAGTTCTGATCTGGCTTTCGGAGGGCGACTACGTCCGGGAAGACGACGGGGTCGACTACGACCATACCGCCGTGGGTGCTGTTGAGGCCGCGTGACTGGGCAGTGGAAATCGAGTATCGGTGGATACCATCCAGCATAGCGGTCAGAGAGTGATAGTTCCGTCTAGCGTAGAGGGTCTATTGTTTGTGCCGTGTTAGATGTTGAGAGCGATTGGGTAGCAAGGCTGAAACAATACCTGTGCGCAGTCCCGCAGGTACGGGATCGAGTATGGTAAGCCGGAGCAGCACTCCCATACTGCGATGCTGAGATTGTGCCAATTTGCGAGGATCTGTCTCGCGTAAGCGTCTTCCGTGGTGAGACTGTCGTAGGTCAATCGCAGGAAGTCTTTTTCGTCGTTTGCGGTCAGGGTGCGGGCGAGGTCATTAGTAGATGTCGAGCTGAGGAAAATGTCCATGAAATGAATAGAGGTGTCGAATGGGGTGTACCAGTTCATCTTCGGCACATGAATGTATAATCGGCGGAATCGAATCGCTAGAACACTGAGTACCTTGAGAATCGGGATGAGGCTAGGAGGTTGACTCCTTAGAAGTTGCTGGATTGGGCCTGCAATAAACTCCAGACCATGGGGCGCTGCAGATGCCATACGGCTTCTTGTTTCGGGTTTGATATCAGAAAGACAATTCATAATAGCGCGGCGTGCAAATGGACTCTTAGGCCGAAGATGCTGCAGAGCAATTTAGCTGGGCTTGTCAAATCAGCCATAGTACCGTCAACTTACTCTTTCAACTTCCAGATATAGAGGTAGCTCGTCCGGGTAGGCTTTCAAGTGGTCTTTTAGATAGCAATAGAATGCAGTATGCTGCGCCATGAACCCTTCCACAGATGGCGCATGGTAGCCCAAAGAGACGCATACGAGCTCCTCGAAAGCGAGTCTCTTGAAGTGGAAATGACTCTCTGCTTCGATTCCCAGTGCAATAGCCTTCGGCTCCAGGCCATGCCCGGGCAAAGGTGGGAACCAACCCCAAGGAACGGGCTCTTGAGGGCTCACTGTCGATCGGCGCAAGATCTCTTCTACCCTTTGCGCATGGGAAAGTGATCCCAGAAGCTGCTGTTCTCGCGAATCAGAGAGATTTTGCAGGAACGCATCAATGACGTTCGCATTGCGCTGCTGAAGCATCTTGCGCGGATGCTGATGGGCCTGATATAGCCCGAATCGAATGACTAGGCTTATGTCGGCGACATTGAATGTCCACATTATGGTCGTAGCCTCATCTTCCCACCAGCGATAGGGCACGGTAAAGTGAGGAACCTCCATGCCAGCCTGGAAGAGAGACTTGTAGGTCTGGTCATAATCCAAGGCCATTGTTGGTTGACTTGGCATACTGCGAGGCATGTCGGGTCTTCCCGCGGGAGAGTGAGTGGTAGGTGTATACACCGAGTCAGATGGTGGCTGGAACAGCGACTCTTCAACGCCCAAGTATTGCATATTTAAACAGACACCGCACCACCGGGCTCTAAACTTCGACGACAACGCATTGGGTTTAAAGCTGGATAAAACACGACGGGGTCTCTGCGATGCAGCATGCAGATATTAAAGGGAGGAGAAAAAGAAAATGGGGAAACGTGCTGGACTATAGGACAGGGTTTCAGGCGCCGTGGCGGCAGCACCAGGAAAATCGGAGCCGGTGACGGAGAAGTAATACTTGCAAAGGAAGAGGATCAGAAAGGCTAGGAAGGAGCTAAAGAGAAAATAAAAATGATTTACAGGAAAATGATGAATTGCTGGACTACCCATGCGCCCAAAGGGGAAAGCAAAAGGGAAATCCCCCAATAAATCGCAAACTTAAAAATTCCCAGATGATTATGTTGGATTTATTTTATTATTATTTTTTTTGTTATTTTATTTTCCAGCTATTTTCTGACCCCCTTCTCGGGATATTCGGAAGGGACTCGGGTGATTGGTGTCAACGGCCGCGGGCTTCCTTTCAACCCTGTCGCCGTTTCCGCCACGTTAGACTCATCACGAGCAGAGGGCTGGACAAGAGATGACTGGCTGTATTGGAAACACGGAGGGGCAATCCTTCTCCAGGCCGGGCAGCCTCGACCCAGTGCAGTGGAAGCCCCGATACGTACCCCGTAAGGCCGTGGGAGAGGGTCAAGGGGGCAATGATTGACGCCGGCCAAACACGTATGGCTTTTTCTCAAACCGGCCCCAGATCGGCCGGAGAAGGGAGCTGGGAGGGCTCCACCGCTGGAATTCTTCTACAGTACGGAGTACCGAGTAACAATGTCAAGTACAAGCCTGGCAGTCGTGCTGGCTGGGCCCGAACCTGTTCGCCGAATTGAATCTGCCCGCTCAATGCCGAAGACCCGTTGGGGCTGCAGGCTGGGCCATTTGGCAACGTGACACTCAGCGTGCCATGCAGAACTTGACAGGACGGTTCTTGGGGTTTAGCTTGTGCGGTTCCTTGGTTGACAGGAAAATCGGTTGGGACGCGGTCGGCCCTCAAACCTTCTACGGGTTCTGGAAGATCCTATAGAACAACTTGGCTTCTCAAAGAGTCGGTCAATCCAGGCAAACCTTCACCGTCACCAGGAATTACGTTGGTGGCGGAGGGCAGGGGTCAGCAAGAGAAAGGGGCATACTGACTTCATCATGACTCTCTCAATGATTACTATTATTCTCTGATTTCGATGGAGACGACTTGGAGGTGGATCTCCATGCTTTTGGTACAGTTGTAACTGTGTTCGCCAATAACATGCCCTTGTTTCACTCTCGTAGAAGCCCAGAAACAAGCAGTGGGATGGGTCCCGCTATGTACTCCGCACGGTACGATCGTTCCTTTGTCTATTGTGGCCATTAGGAGCTCGTGGGCCACGACTGGGGTTCTATTATTCCCCAGGTGCGGTGATTAGCCTGCTCCATTCTTATCCTGTGGAGTCTCCATCCCTGAAGGCCGGAGGTTACCACTATCAGAGTAGTAATACTGTGACTGCAAAGTCAACCGCTGCGATGCAAAGCTATTGGCCCTCGCAGCACCAATGACTAGCTACTGTACAAATGCCGACCCCCAGCAGAGTGGACACCAACCTAATCGCCCTAACCGGAGCGAGGGGTGCGTGGACGATCATGATGGAATCCAAATTGGCCGCAGCCTGCAGCCTCCATCATTGGAGTCACGCCGGTAATGACGGTGGGCCCCACGAGTCATTTTTTTCTGGCTTTCCTCACGTCTTTGTCTCGCCGTCGCCATGATTGCCATGGCATTTTTTCGAGTCGCTGGGGTCACTGCCAATCATGCGGTATCCATCCGTCAACCTCCGTTCCTCCCGAACAGACGATCCAGTCTCTGGATCGATCGCCACCGGTTGATTGTTGCGGTCTGCGGAGAGCTCGAGGACCCGCTCACCGCTAGCCCGAGGCTCTAACCCTGCGTCGAGACGAAGGTGACTCCGAAATTTGCGCTGGCGAAAACCTGGCTGTGAGCGCTTGAGTATTGGGCTTTGCCCCTGAAAGTCCCCGTTGATCCCTCCCCCCGAAAGGCTTGAATGGCTGTTCTGCTAGTACCACCACCGGGCTTTTGCTTTCAATGCGAAGTAAACTCTACTCCGTACTCGTAGTAGTTAAATATGGGAGCCCCCGGACGGGATCTGGGTTGCCCGTTACGGATCATCCTATACTTGGCCCTCACTTATACATTACTCCGTACTTGTCTATACTTTGCATAGCCAGAAGGTACTCCGTACACCTTCCCCCCCTTCCGTATTTGGTCCACCATTGGCCTCGATTTTGCGCTGGTCGACTCCACGGCACTCGCTAGGAATGTTCGGGAAGGTCGCTTCATAGAACAGCTTCTCACCGCTGCAATCCTCCAGCCAGCACACCACAAGACCCGGCTCTGTCTCGGGGTCATTCCTGTCCTCTGGGCGCAGGACGTGGTGGGATCGCCCTGGCGACCTCTCGCCGGTGGATTAACAGGGGATATGCCGTGTACAGGTGGAGATAGTACTTTTGCGACATATTCCAAGGAGCACGATGCAGACAAGGTCAATGTGAGACTGATCTGCCACGTGAGAGTCGTTGAAGCTCAGGAATTTGGACGCCACTACGGAGAACCCAGGCCCGGGGAACTGGAAACGGGATCTCGGTAGATCCACACGTTCCAGAGCTTGCGGTGGACCTGGAGAGCATGGCAGGTTGCTTGATAACTCTAGTTATCTACATCTCGAGTCTGGCTTCTTCAAGAGCTCTCAAAACTTCGAGATTTCCCACATTCTGGTGAACAGCTCACCGCGCAGGATGGCACTGACGCTACCCCATGCTCGGCCCCTAGGCGAACCGCTCTAGACCCGCTTGCCACCCCGAGCCCGCAGCGGCCATTGTTTATGGTGCAGAGAGACCCTCTTTCAGGACTTCTTGACTAAGAAATGGAACCCTGGTCCCTGTCGAGGGGATAGATCTCAGAGATTTTCGGGAACAATGTACTTGATGTAACTCCAACAGCAGTTCCCGAGCCGAAGCCCCTTGACAAAAGGCATCGCGCTTATGCCCTCGAGCTATCCCTCTCCACAATCGAGGGGCAGGTGATCGTCCATCTCTTCAAACGCCCTGCAGAAGAAGTTATGTACCTTGCTACATCTGGTCCAGCATAGCTTGGACCAGTTGCTCGAAGTGGAATTCCGGGGAAGCACAGCTGCTGCACTGTTCGCTTCCAGCCACCCAATACACCAGTTCCAAGTAAGGATCAGATACTCCCCTCCACTAAAGCCCAGAAACAAGCAATGCACAAGTTGACAAAAGTCGAACTATTCAATAACCACCATTCGCGTTGCATCTGCGATCCGCCAGGAATCCGCCGGCGACATGCTGATATGCAGATTCCAGTAGGCCGGCACTTGGAAACCGGAAACATTTTCCAGATCGAGATCCCAATGATGCGGGCTAATTTGGATGTATCAGATCAGCTAACCTAGTGCATGCGCTCAGGCATCGGGAGAAAAAAGTACCACCAGAGCAATGCGCTGGAACAAAGCAAATATAAGAAGCATAACCGAGTCTAGCTTCCCCTCATGATGCTCAGAAAAGGATATCCCTCCAAAGAAAACTGTAAATATCGCTCTCTGTCGCTATAGAATCCCTGGAAAGGAAACTCCCGAGCTACTGCATATCGGCTGCGGCGTAGAGTTCGCGGGGGTGGCCTTCTTCCACGATGCATCCCCCTCATACGTGGATCGGGCGCGATCAAAGCGTTTACACCAGCAACCACGTCAAGCCGACTCCATTCCTTCATTTGAACTGTGCGCCCGAGGCCCAGAATCGCTCCAGCCTTCTCGTATCGTAGGTCAAGAAGTACATAATTAGACTCACACCGGTTCCACCGACTTTCACGCAGTTGCTGTCCCTCAAACCCATAAGGCAATTGGTCCCGCTGGCATAGATTATTCTATAGATTCAACCTTCTTCCCCACAACGGGATCTTATTCTCGATGCATCACATCGCCGATCCCAAGATCCAGTCATGGGTGTGGTGCTTAGAGCTCCCGTTCGCCGGTTAGCCTTTGGTTGTAGCGCTTTCCCACCAACCCGTGGGATGATCATCTATTTCCGTGACCGTCTCTTGGGACGGCTCTACCGAACATGGGGACCCAGGCCCTAATAGCCGGTTTCTCGTGCGTTTCTTGCTTTTTCTACAATGCAGCAACTAACTCCGACATGGGCTTCTTGGTTTAGTTCAGGCGCTGCTTGCGCTGGGTAGAGCCCTGCTGGTGCTTATTCGCCAATCAGTCGTACTGCCTATCCTGATGAGGAATACGGCGCTCTGGAGGATTATCTGCATAACACCGGACATATCATGGAGAGTTTGAGGTATACGTCCACGCTAAGACCTCGGGAGGGCCGAGAGTTTAATTAATGAACTGTCTTTTCCCAAAGGGGTTGAGGAATGGCTCGCTTGGAGGTGCAAAGGGAATGGCATTCTCTTACTGGATGGTTTCAACCAAAGCGGGATGGAGATGTGAACATCCCTGACACGTTACACATGCTAAGCGTAAAGACTAGCGTGGGCGATAGGCAATAGTGGCAGACGCTTGCCTCCATTTAGACAACTTCCGAGATCCAACCAGACAGCATAGCATAAAGTAGGCTGCGGGGCTAGGTGCTCTTGGGCAGTTGGGGTTTTATGCTTACCTCCAGAGAAGGGCCAGGCAAGTGAGCTACGAGCAATGAAGATTGATACCAAGGGAAGAATACGATCATTAAATCATTCGGAAAAAGGTAACGTTAAATGGTATCATGTCACTCGGAAACGAGATGGAGGACCCGTCTCTGTTTTGTTTGCTATGGTTCGAATCTACGGCACGATGCATCATCAGGCCCACAAAGCAGGACAAGACGTCGTTTCCCAGTTACTGTTTTGGTTAATCAATTTTTTTTATCTTCTGTGCGAAGATACCCGACAACCTCATCACCAGACTAAGAGTACACTTAGTTGGCAAGGGCGTGGGCACGGCGGCGGTCACGCTCCTCAGCAATGGAGAGCTAGGAGAAGTTAGAGAATGGTTCTTGAGCAGTATAAGTGTGTATAACGTACCTTGACACCCTTGCCCTTGGGGAGGGAGATCCAAGGCTTGTCCTGTCCGATGACGAAGACGTTGGACTCGCGGGTGGCGAAGGTGTTGTCAATGGCGTCCTTGATGTGGACGACGTTGAAACCACCATCGTGACGCTCACGGTGGGTGACGACACCGACACGACCCATGTTACGACCACCAGTAGCCATGACAACAACACCGCTGTCGAAGCGGACGAAGTCGGAGATCTTGCCAGTGGCAAGGTCAACCTTGACAGTGTCGTTGACCTTGATGGCGGGGTCGGGGTAGCGGATGCTGCAAAGCTCAAGTTAGCAAAACCTTGTTCTAATTGATAGGGGCTTACTGTTTCCACGGAATGGGAACAGGTTGTTCTATTGTCCTCCGCCGATCAACCAAAGCTTGGTCCAACGACTGAATGACACGGAACTTGGAGAGTCTGCACTCACGTTCGCGCATCGTGCGTAACCAAGAATGGGATCCCGCCCTTGCCGAGCTGGACACGCTTGACCTTGGCCAGCTTGTACTCGGCCTCCTCGGCCTGGATACGGTGGACGGTGAAGCGACCCTTGGTGTCGTAGATGAGACGGAAGTGCTCGCCGGTCTTCTCGAGAGAGATGACGTCCATGAAACCAGCGGGGAAAGTGGTGTCGGTGCGGACCTTGCCGTCAACCTTGACCAGACGCTGCATCATGATGGCCTTGACCTCGCGACCGTTCAGGGCGTACTTGAGACTGTTGGAAATTTATTAGTCGATGTTCGGTATCGTAGCGAAGCATGCCCTTCGGTGGAATGGAGTAGCGTACCGGTTACGGATGAAGACGATCAGAGGAAGGCAGTCCCGGAGCTTGTGAGGACCGGGGGAGGCCTTGGGGGCATAGGTGCCGGACATTTTGTCCAGCAACCAGTGCGAGGGGGCGCTAAGGCGCTTCTGGTGCTTCTTACTGTAGAGGCATGGTGGTTAGCATCTTCAATCTCGCATTGAAAATTTTGTTCTCGTCGGTCGCAGGCGACAGTTGGAAGACGAGGTCAACTCTGTCAATTAGGGTGACGACAAGAATTGACAGTCGCTTTCCAATCCATTGCTGCAGTTGTATCGAGAAAAAGGCGTAACACTTACGGTCCGCGAGCCATTTTGTCGGATTTGTCGGCGTTGTGGTTGACGGTAAATCGCGATGCAGAAAGAGACAGGGCTCGGGTAGTGAAATATCATCGCTAGTGGGTTTCTGTGCGTGCCCTAAGCCCTATCCGGAAGAAGCTAGCTCCATTATGTCATCCTTTTTGCTCGGTGAATTCTTTAGTACCGCCTTCCTATTATAGACTTACCTGATGAACACCCTTAAAAGTGTGCAACCAAGATAGTATTGTAGAAGAGGAGTACGTTGATATGAAAAGGAACCCTATGAGTTGATATTGTGATGCACTTCTCTGTACACCCCAGTTCATTTAACGCTGAAATTTCACTTTTCGTATGTACATTTAAAGGTATCCCTTGATCACAGCGACTTCGGCGTTCAGGATGGATGATCCCGCGGCACCGATGACGGTGTTATGGGACAGGGCTGCAAATCGCAAGTCAAAGTAGCCTCCAGGGTTACCCTCGCGAACACGACCCACGCTCACAGTGTAGCCTCCGGAGATATCACGGTCCAAGCGAGGCTGGGGACGGTCAGGCTCATCGAAGACCTTGATAGCTTCCTTTGGAGCGGAGGGAGCACCGAGCTTCTGAGCCTCAGACTGATACTCGCGCAATGCTTCAACAACCTGCTCAGCGCTAGGGGCGGGTCGATTCTTGAAGCGGAGAGACACGAATGCCATGTGGCCGTCAGTGACACCGACACGGGTACAGGTGGCGCCAATGCGCAGATCAGACTGTTCATTGAATGCAGTAGCCTCGGTGTTGAGAGCGCCCAGGATCTTCTGGGCTTCGTTCTCTAGCTTGTCCTCTTCGCCACTGATGTAGGGGATGACGTTGTCGACGATGTCCATGCTGGGCACACCTGGGTAGCCCGCACCGGAGACGGCCTGTTCGGTGAATACTTCCACCTGCTCAACGGGGCCAAACTTGGCTTGCAGAGCAGCGAAGGGAATAACAACACCGATGACCGCGCAGTTGGAGTTGCACACCAAGAAACCCTTCTTAAGGCCGAAGTGCTTACGCTGGTGAGGAATCAGGTCCATGTGCGAAGGGTTGACGGTAGGGACTACAAGGGGAACGATAGGGTCCTTTCGATAGTTCTTTGCGTTGGAGAATACAGGGATCTCTGCCTTGATGAATGCCATCTCTGCAATTCTGGTTAGGGCTTAGTCTTAAGGTATCTGCAGATTCAAAACCTACCAGTCTCTCCAGCGATGTCGCTGTTCAACCCAGAGAACACAAGATCACAGTCAGCGAACTTGTCGGCTGTACATTCGCGGACGACAATGTTGCTCAGCTTCTCCGACATGGGAGATGACTGCTTCCATTTCACCGCATCCTTGTATTTCTTGCCGGCCGAGCGTTCTGAAGCACCGAGGGCGTGGAGTTCGAGGAAGGGGTGGTCGGCTAGCAGCAAGATGAAGCGCTGGCCAACGGAGCCAGTGGCACCAAGGACACCTTTGTCGTATTAGAACAAGCCTGAAGAATGGTTCACAGTTCATGATGTGACGTACCGCACTTCTTCTTAGGATATGAAGGCGCCATTATGTATTATGGATATGGAAGGACCTAGGAGGATCTGAGGGACATTAGCTTAGACTTCTTGCCAAAGGGACCGATATGCAGTGCAAAAGAAGAGCTCAGTTTGGTTCAAATTAGGACTGAAGGATTCAAGAGCCCTATGAGTCAAGCCAGGTACTGAGTACCCCGCATTGATAAGCTGAGGCCGTCCCTGGCTCAATTGACTCATGAGTGCTCGTCCTCCTCGGCTTTATTCCATACTCTCACACAAAAAGAAATACGCACTCGCAAGTCACAGTACTCACCACTTATAGGGTGTTGTAGCTGGAGTTCTTCGAGAGCGCGATTGAACTGCGATATCGCCCCGCGGCGGGTAGCTGACTCATCTCCTGCGCCGGTCAAGTTTTAGAGCCCCACAGCCCGGAGTTGGTCGATTTTCTCCGAATTCCCATTAAACTACTCAGTGTCAAGAAAATGCAATTCCCAGAAGATATAATTCACACGTATCTACTTTCTAATCAATCTGCTGCGAAGCTGCTCGCTTGATGGTGTTCTCCACAGTCTCGAATTCCAAACCCAGCAGATCATTGTCCAGGCGTGTATCCTTGATATAGTTCGCACGAAGTCCAGGTATATCTCCGACCATCATAGAGCGAACGAGCGTGAAAGCTCCATTGAAATCACCAGCGGCAAGCTGTGCTTTTGCCTCACTTACAACCTCTTCAGTCTTCACATGAGCCACCGACCACTTGGTGCCAGTTTCCTTCTCCAGAGCGGATAGAATCTCGTTCTGGGAGGTTTCCAGAGACGCAACGTGTAGATACTTGTTCTTGGTGGCCTGAGGGCGCTCCAGAACAGCGACAACAGACTGACCAAGAGCCTTTTCATTGATGACACTGAATCTTTTGTCACCGCCATCCCAAATGATTGAAGTGTGCTTCTGCAAATCAAACTCCAGGAATCCTGTTGTGATACCCTAGCAGATTATTAGATTTTGCATCCCAAAGTAGTCATGAAACTTACCCAATCAAGCAAGCCAGATGTCGCAATTCCAGTCCAGGAGAGGCCTTCAGATTCCTTGCTCTTGAGGTATTCAATGAGGTTTTTCTTGACTTGGAAAAGAGGCAACAGGTTAAGTACTGCCTCGTCTGTAGAGCTAGTCGAGAGCTCTGATGGAATGAATCGCTTTACCCCAGCACGTAAAGCAGCGTCAACGTACTTTTGCTGTTCAGCAAGGCCAGTTGCTCCAACTGTAGAGACCACAGCATCCTGTCCTTTGAACGCCTCCTGGAGACTTGCGTCGGAGAAGTCAGACTTGATTGTCTTAACCCCCGATGGGAAAACGGCTTCGCTTTCCTTCCTTTTTATGGCCGTGATATTGAATTTTCCAGAAGAAACAAGGGCTTGCAGAACTATCTTGCCGATATTACCACCACCCTGTAGTTATGTTAGAGATGATCAAATTCTTGAGATTTCAATTTTCAAGTCTTTACCCCGATAATCACAACATTCTTCAGGATAGAGGTCATTGTTATTGATAGTTTTCAAGGTTGCTGATCGAGTATATCGAAATGGTATATTTTTTCGCGGTAAGCTTTTGCTTTCTGTGTCAAGTCCAACAGAAGAATTTCGTCTCCTTTTATAAGCTATTCCTGGATCCATTGCATCCTCTACTTGACTCTATTTCTCATCATTCTGACAAAAGCTACATCCATACTAGGAAGTTGTCTCAGCAGCGCGGTTGCCGTTGGCCCCCATCCGCTGTGGCCAATCATAGCTCGAGAAACGCAATTTCGGCTTAGAAGCTGCGGACTCCGTCCTCCGCACCTCCGCTCTGACCAACCAGACACCGCACAGTTGACCAGAGCAAGATCGCTCCTGCCTTTCTCACGATTGCGTTTACTCTTTCTTGCTCCTTCCTGATTTAAGAAAAAGTTGTGCTTGAAATCACCTGACTCGCGCTTAGACACATTGTGATCCTACTCGCGAAGTCAGCTCCACGATCGCTGCGAAAATGGTGCAGACAAATGAAACGTCGAAAAGATCCTGTGTGGAGTGCCACCGCCGAAAGATCAAATGCGACAAGTTGTTGCCCTGCTCATACTGCGTGAAGGTCAAAATTGAATGCTGCTACCCTCCGCCAAGGCAGTCTCGAGAGAATAATGAGCCTGGAGAGGCTTTCAGTTCCGACTCCAACGCAGATGTCGTCACTCGAATCGACAGAATCGAACGGACATTGGAGTTGCTTGAGCGGAATTTATCTCAAATCAGTCAATTGGTACTGTCAAGTCCATCTTCACAGCCCTCTATTGAGGCAAGGAATGATACTCGGAGGCAAAGAGAAAATGACGCGAGGGGGTCTGCCATCCTTTCACCATGGGGTGCAGCAAGCATACCATTCCACAGATCATTCGAGGCAAATCCACTCGATACACCAACAAGCATGGATCTCCCTCCGAATCATAAGTTTTATGCACCTTCCCTTTCCATGCTGTCGCTATGGCAAATATTTCTGGAGCGGGTCGATCCAGTGCTGAAGATGATTCATGTCCCAACTGTGCAAAAAAGGATAATGGACACTGTGACCGGTCGAGTCCCTGCTGGGGTAGACTTGCAAGCCCTCATGGGCTCTGTATGTTACTCCGCTGTGGTTACTATGTCAGTTAGTGAATGTTGGAGTGAACTCAACAAAGCAAAAGAGGACATTCTCAGCGGGTAAGTGTAATATGGCCCCATGGCCCTTGTATTGCCTCGTTCTAACTAGCTAGATATCGCACTGTGGTGGAAAACGCTCTGACGTTGGCAGATTTCTTGCATTCGACAGATACTGTCATCTTACAGGCATTTACTTTGTATATTGTACGATTGCCTCCAGGCTTATGTCACGACCAAAGCTAACTTGACCTAGGTCTGTGGAAGATTTGACAAAAGAGGACCAGATGTCAAAAATCTCACCTCAGTTGCTATTAATATAGCGAAAAATAATAGACTTCATGATCTCGACAATGACTCAACTCTATCTCCCTTTGAGAGAGAGATCCGATCGCGAATTTGGTGGCAGCTGTACACTCTTGACGTCCGCAATGCCGAAGATCACGGGTTACAACCTTTCATCTTGGAAAATTCGACAAAGACAAAGCTTCCCCGCAACATAAACGACATGGATCTTCACCCCGACATGGATGAACTACCGAAATCTAGCTCAGAGAGATCAGAGATGATATTTACTCTTGATCGACACGAAATAAGCACCCTTGTGCGAAGAATAATCTTCTCAGAAAAGTTTTGCCACGAGAACTCCTATCCAATTTTATCAGTATCAGGAAGGTCACATGAGATTGACACGTTTCGAGAAGGAATTGAAACGAAAATTTTATCACTTTGCAATCCTAACCTCCCAGTTGACTTCATCACGGCAACTTCTAGTCGGTTGGTTCTGGCTAAGCTCAAGCTTAGTGTGATCAAACCAAAAACAAGGGAGAACCAACATATCATTACTCAAGAAGGTTTCCGGAATACTTGCATTGACATTCTGAAAAATGCCCGTGCACTACGCCTTTACGAGAAAGGAAGGCATTGGTTATGGCTATTTCAAACTTATGTGGAATGGGACGCCTTAGCGTATCTCTTCATCAATCTCTCCCTGGTTCCATCGGACTCGGCGGCAGCATGGCAGGCGGCAGACGATATATACAATTACTGGAAAAGCCACAGTGAGGTTGTTTTCGATCATAGGTGGAAACAGATTGAAGACCTTTGTTCGCAAGCTTTATTGGCGAAACAAATGTACCGGGACCATCCTGCCCAGTTTGGGCCACCACCGAAAGACTTCGAGGGCCCTGATGGCTCTTCTGGAATTCTGCCTCCATCAACGGGAGGCTCTGGATTCTCGCAGAGTCGGATGTATGGCATCGACTCACGATCCCCAGTTGATGAAGAAGGCTATGACCCACAGCCAACAGACGCAGAGGATATCCAGGGAAATACATCAGGCATGGTAATGACAACAGATGCGGACATGCTAGAGCCAAATCCCTACACGGGTGGGGTAGATCTTTCGATCCCTAGTTCAGGAACAGGGTGTCAGTGGAGTGCTGCACTTTTTGAGCGTTATTTTCATGTATTGGACTCGGAACACAATATGGCTCTGCCGTGGCTATGAACTGCGATACTTTTTAATAAATGACAGTCCTCCAGCTCAAAGACCTCTTTCAAGAAGCTCTTGATAAATCGAGGAGTTTTCAAAACAAGTATAGTCGTGCTCCATTCAAATTTTGTACCTGAAGCTAGGGGCTTGATCACCCAAATCCGCAAGCTCTTCAGACGTAAACTGATAAACACGATCAGCGTCCGCGTCTCTTTTTGCGTTGATTACGCGACAAATTAGATAGAATGCAAGCGTTGTGCATAGGCCTATGACCGCAAAAACTAAGACTAGGATATGACCTAGTCGATACCTAGGTGCATCTTCACTCCTGTAGAAGTTGGATGCTGCAGCGCCACCCATGGTTCCGAATCCCATTTGAATTGCTAATCCAACGGCTCGCTTAGCATTTGGCGCCCAGTTGGTCGAAGACAACGCTAAAAGCCCTGGAATAGCTGGAATATCAATATTAGTGGTCTGCATCGTTACATGATTCACTCGGGGAATTGACATACCTGGATATATACCACAAGCCGCGATGAAGCAGCCGGCATATGTGAGCCCAGGGATGAAGCTCGGCGGAGCGACCGCAATAATGAAACCAATGATGATAGCGCCGTAGCAGCCAAAGGTAAACAGACTCCGCTGACCTGTTTTGTCTGCATAGTATCCCACTAGAATACAGGAGATAGTAGCTGCCGCATAGACAGGGATTGTGAGTAGTTGTGCGATTGCGCTTGAGTAACCAAGTCCAGCAATGATGCTTGGAAGAAATAAGGACAATGCATACACCGCTACTGCCTGGATTATAGTCAGATACTGTTTGCTAATCGGTCGCTCTCTTACTTACCACGCCCCAATAATTCATACAATGGAGGAGTAGCTGGGTTTTTAGGTTAGTTGTTTAGCTAAACGTAGTATTAGATTGAGGCATGCATACCTGCCAGTCAAGAGCTGCTGCTAGCACGTGCTTCCATTCGAAAGAATGTTCGTTGCCCACCTGTGGGCTCGTTGAGCTCTCGGTCTGGGCATAGTTCAGTGTCTCTAAAAGTGCCGTTTTTTCATCTTCAGACAAGAATGTCGCAGTTGCTGGCTCATCCCAGACAAAGAAGTAAGATATCACAGCCACCACGACAGTCAGGAGTCCTTCTAAGATGAAACTAGCAATAATGTTAGCGCTTCTTACTCTCAAATACCCGTGGAGCTTTTTCTTACATCCATCGCCAGCCTTGCAGATTTCCAACACCATCCATTTTGCTGATGAGATAGGCCAGGAGTCCCGAGAAGGCTCCCGCCATCGAGGCCGAGGCAAATATTAGAGCAAGTCTGAATTGAGCATTCTCGCGTGGATACCTAGATTAGGTGAGTTTCCTTTACCCGCATTTGATGAGGGAAAATTTGACTTACCATAATGATATATAGAAAGCAAGACCAGGAACTAAAGCTGCGTTAGCTCTGTGACTTCAATGGAATCAGTGACTTGGGCCTTACAGAGTCCCGCTTCCGTTAATCCTACAAAGAGTGCAAGTTAGACAATAGACATCTACTAGGATCATCCAAGATCGCATACGAACCGAGAAAAAATCGTGCGGCTAGCAAGCCAGAGTAACCCTGCACTAGCCCGGTCAAAGTCATTACGATACCTGGCGGAGGTCAGAATTCTGAATCCACTAGGACAAGGATGTAATGCGCATACCCCAAGCAACCATAATGGAGGGAAGCCAGATGCTAGGCTTGAAGCGAACCAGCAGCAAGTTACACAATGGCTCTAGAAACGAGTAAGGGAAGAAAAATATTGTGAGGCACCTGGGGATTCTTCAGCTATGGCTAGAATAAAAGCGTGGGGTAAGTCATTACCAGTTGTATTGTTGGCCGACCAAGCCAAGATCGGTATCCAATCCTTGAATCTTAGCATTTCCAATATTTCCTTTAAAAAAATGGTGAGATGTCGATCACGTTGGCGGGCAGTGCGTGGGCGGCTCTTACCTCTATCGAGGAAACTCAATAGATACAGAATTGCCAAAATCGGGATTACACGAATGTCGACCTTTCGTAAGATCCCGTTGAACTCTGCCGACGAGATACCAGCGACAGAGATCGTGTTTTGATGAACTGGTCCTTTTTCTTGCAGCTCTTGGTGGGTGAATTGGTCATTGTCACCCGACCGTTTGGACTCCGTGTCGGTCATTGCGGCTCGGCCCTTGCGATTTGTGTAGAGCGATGTGGTTCCGCGATTCTCGCAATGAGGCGATTAGAGACTGACTGTGTCGAAATTTTCAGGGAGGTTGACGGCTCGGGCTATGAGTCTTCTTAGACTTTGAGCTCGTATTTCGGCTTCTTTCCGAATGACCTCGGGGTAGGAAACGTGGGGAAGCTGGCGAAAAGCGGAGAAGATCGCTAAGCCCACCGCAAAATGACCCCGCAAATTGCTTCGTGAGGAGCGCCAGCACAATAAGAACACCATTCACTTTATACTTCTAGTAGGAAGCCAGACCGACAGAACAGCAGTAGTAGTGGACATGGAATTATTTGGAAAGGAAAATGAGTATTGCTTCAATCAAATGACCAAATCTGTAATATTGTGTACATCAAAGTTCTGATCATGCGATTGGCGCATGGTAATGATGAAACCCGATTTGGCTGAGAAATAGACAGAAGACTATTATTTCAAGAGGCCAATATAAATAGAAACTAGTATACATCGGGAGCAAAGCGACAGAACGATAGATCGATGCGAAAGAACTGCAAAATGTTTGAGGAGCTGAACATAGTCATGCATTCTGATCACCAAGCTTACCATTGAATTGGAACTCCTTCATACAAAGCTCCAAGTATTGTCCAAGAACTGATTTAGTTCTTGAGTACATCATCACATATCAATTGGTATAGGGCCATCGGGGTTTCCTCTGGCTGCATCTATGTTCTCAAATACAGTCATCAGTTTCTCTGTCCCCCAGATGAAATCTATAGATGCCTCCCAGAACCTTGGCGCAAGGACAGACCAGTCGCGACACAGATGCTCGGCTCCCTGGTAATCAACTTGTACAAAGGTTCAGTGATCGACGGGTTTTTCCAAAGTTGTGTCACCGTAACACACTACGGCCTATCATCAATCATTAGTAAGGGGAAAATAGGGAAATGTAGATGAATATGGGAAAAATACATGACGGATGTACTCAATGCAGTGCTCCATGTGTTGAATACTATGCTACATGGGCATTATTCCTTGCTCTAGCTGAACTTTGATGTGATTGATCATTCCCTGAACAATCTTTAGCGGGGCTTCAAAGAACCATGAAATGACCTAGAAAGGATGCGACTATACCAGGCAGTGAATCTGGTGCAGGACTGACGGTACATAGCCCTCTTTTCCGTTTGGCCAGAAACCATTCTCAGAGTATAGGTTCAGAGGCAGCCCTCCTGAGATCTCATGCTCTTCAGATGGCGATACCTGAACCCATGAGCCTAGAAAAAGCCCAAGTCATATAAGTTTAGGGAACAAACAAAGCTCATTTGAGGGATGTATAGCTCTCACCTCTATGGATCTCATCCCAAACAGTCCAGGTTCCATTTTTATTCGCAAAAAATCGACCAGTTGTAGGATCCGTCATCTTGAAACGATCGTCATTGGTCCAACGCACCCTTTTGAGAGGTGCTTGAAATCGTCAGCTTAGAAAGCTTGATTTATTCACGCCATGATTGAGATCTTACCATCTCCCCAAATCTTGTCGGATTTTAAGCGATAGCATCTGTTGTATTTCCCACTGTGCTGACCAAAGAAGAAAAAAGATACCGATAGTATCACAATGGCCGCGAAATACAGGAAAAGATGGACATACTTTGTACCAGCATTGTTTGACTTGAAGCGATACTGTCAAAAATATTGTCAAAAAAGCATGGAGTCTCTCGAATTATTGCGCCGCAAGTGAACTCATTGCATTCCATGAAGGTATCAAGTATGGTATGCTATTGTACAATGACGGGTGGTCACATGACCGTACCCGACGTGTTCTCCGAGCCCTCAGATTTCGGTGTGGAACTACTCATCCTCCATGGAGGGCTTCATCTTGAATGGCTTTAAACTTAACTTTTCTCTTCTCTAGAGTCTCGCAATGGAACCGGATGTATCGATGTCAAATTCGCACTCCAATATTGGGCACCGTAAACCACAGAAGAGGAAGAGAACTGTCATTTCTTGCACCGAATGTCATAGGCGCAAGCAGAAGGTAGGCTCCCCAATTGAATGCTAAGAAAAAGCTGACTAGAAGCCTGAAAGTGCGATCGCCAATATCCATGCTGTAACTGTATCAAAAGAGATGCGCAGGTATGTACACTTTGACCAAAAAAAAATGGCCTAGCGCTGATTATAGCGACTACAGACTCTGTGCCATTATGATACTGGTCCCCAGGACTCCCAAGCTACCCGAAGCCGTTCAGGCGAGAATGCTGCTATGGGTTTAAACGGTGACATGTATGCTCACAGCCCGGCTGAAATGCCCGTAGAGCGGCCTAGCGAGTTTCAAAGTGAAATGCGAGACTTTGGATACGCTAGCCACGGTAGCTACAACTCCATGAACCTTCTGCGCGTCGCCCAGCTGCATGGAGATCAACCCCTTGGTTTATACGGCCCTGGTGTCACGAAAAAGAACGCTTTCCGAAGTCAAGTGGGCCACCGTTATAAGGAAATAGTCCGTCGACTTCCTTCACAACTTTGTATCGACCTCTTGGTCCAGACTTTCTTCTCCGAGATCAACTGGCAGTATGACTTACTTGACGAGGAGTCTTTTAAAAAACAGCTTTCCGCATGGAAAAGGATTACATATCTTGATCTTCAAACAGGCTTCGAAAACATAGCGCTTGACACCGTTGTGTTTCCAGTAGTGCTATTTCAAGTCCTTGCACACGCCCTACTTTTCCACCGCCATGACGAAACAATCTGCTCATTAATGAGCATTGCTCATATGACCTTCCATGACCTCGGGAATGAATACAGCGATGCAGGTGCTGACTTGCTCGCACTACTGGGGAAAGAAGATATCACAATCGCTATGATACAATCTGGTTTGCTGCGAGCCTCATTCTTGAAAAGCAGTGGCAAAGTTATTGAAGCCTGGCATATTCTAGGGGCAGCAATCCGTGATGCCCAGGAGATTGGCCTACATACCGGACGGGTTATATCTGGTCAAGGCCTGGTAGATCCAAATAACAGAAGCGGTGGTATCAGCCTTGTGGCCCACAAAGTTTGGGTCATCTTGCATATTTGGGACATCCACATGGCTGTCGTTCTCGGGCGACCGATCGCCACTAATATGCAGATGGATCAGTTCGCGCACACAATAGAAGATGAAGAAAAGCGCCGGGATTTGCTTTCACATTGGCGAACCGAGTCCGACAGCCCTCGGCCATTTGATATCATCCTCGCCGGATACAATGTGGCATATCGATATTTCAAGGATATCCGCCAATTGGAAATTAATGGCGCGAGCTCACAAGACTATCCAGTCGTTGAAAGTGTCAACGCTGCTATAAAAAAGAACCTGGAAATATTGCCCTCTTGGTGTCGTCTGGTAAACCCAGATACAAAATTCGATCGATTACCGGAGTGCCAATGGTTATCCGTTGCTCGATACGGGCTGTCGTCGCTCATTCACTTTGTTGTTCTCGCACTTCATCGGCCTTTCATTTTTTCCGTTGCCAGGAGTCGCACAGAAGCCTTGAAGGCCGGTATATCCATTCTGCGCGCGCAAGAACGACTTTTTGACCTGTCAGAGCCACGCCAACGGAAAGTATTTAACCCAGTCTACGCATCTTTCGATGCTATCATTCTCATCACAGCTGTCTATATTGCTTTTCCGGATACTGATCTTAAACAACGAGCCGAGTGTATCGAAGTTGTGGGAAATGGTATGGAACGGCTGAAGATAATCGGGCAATCGAATTCCATGGCAAGATCCGCGCACAGCGTTGTGTGTGGGTTGTACTCTCGTTTGAGGCACCGGCTTGGTATCTTCGAGCCCGCTACATCTTCCACAAACCCAGTTGCTAGTGATGGAGATGTCGGTCGCGAGGCACAGTTGGAACTTTCTTTTGACGCCGTATCGCCCCCGCGTCCTATTCATGATCTATACTATGATCACCTCTCAATGGTACCCATATCATTCACAAATGCGCCCGAAAGCTTTCCTCTGGACTCTCTCATTACAGATCCCACGAACAGGGTGGATTTTGAAGGCGATTTCTCCGATGCTAGCTTTTGGAGTCTGATGAATGACCTGAATAATTGAAATACATATTATGTTTAATTGCACCTTATTTAATCTCGGCAAACCAGGCTGCAATGTCTCCGACGTTGTGGTCAACAGCATCCGGCTGGTCGTAGTGCTGGAAATGAGAAACATCGTTGTTCCAAATCAACTTCTTCTGACTTGTGGGGATAGAATCAAAATGACGCTTCGCAGCTGCCGCGTTCATACAATTGTCACCGTGAATGAGCAATGCTGGCTTATTGAGTTTCGCCACACCAGACACGGTCGAATAATCGAAATGCTCCAGGTCGCTCATCACTGCATATCGGTTCTCAAATCCCTTCAGTGTCCATGGCCCATACCAAGACCAGACGACTGGTCCTGGAAGACCGGCCAGCGACCCAGTTTCAGGGTCAGCAGGCTTTGGGTCAACCAGCGGCTGGTACACCACTTCCCCGGTCTTGTCGTACACTTCACGCGCCTCTTTAGCTCGTTCGAGGCGCGCCTTGTACAGGGCTTCTCCCTGTTCGGGGGTTGGCATTTTCATTGACGCGATATCCGCGCCAGGTGTCCATGCAACACATCCAGCACAGATCATGTAAATATCGGTTTCATGGTCCCTGAAGTACCCAGATACCGAAGCCACTCCTGCCACTCGGTCGTCATAAGATGCTACGTCCAGAGATTCAGGGCCACCCTGGCAGATGCCGACTAAGAAGAGCCGAGCCGGATCGACGTCGCCACGAGACAACATATAGTCAATTCCAGCGATCATGTCCTCATTTTTCATCTTCGGGTTTTCTTGTCGTCGCGGTTCCCCGGTACTTTCGCCAACAGTGCGCGGGTCGAATATTAGAGCCGCGTATCCTTCATCCGCAAGACGAGTTGCGTATTGCAACGGCGCTTGTTCTTTTATGAAAGAATACGGACCAGTCACCACGACACCTGGTGGTTTCGTGGCATTCGAGGGATAAAAGAGAATTCCGGCGACGGTTTCTCCATGAGAGGAATACTTGACTTTTTCAGTAGTATATTGACCGTGACAAGGCATTCTGAGTACGACAGTGAACTGTGGTGGTGGGAGACAAGCTTTGATTGAAGATTCTATTGCTTTCTATGATATCGCATTTGGATTTAAATAACCCAAAGTAATCGGCGTTAAGCTGTGATAATGCATGCGCCGATGCAGTGATAGTCATAGATCCGCGCAGAACATCTCCGCTTCGTCACAAAAGCGGGCCCAGCTGAGCTTAACGCCGATAGACCCACTGAAGATGAAGCTGAGAGCGCTTCTGAAAAGCCAACATATGGATGAATTGTCTCCTTCCCAAAGGCCAGAAATGCTATCGCCGAAATTATGGAGCTCCGATCGTTACTCAAAAAGCAGACACTCCACGCCTCTCAGCGACGGATAATGGGCTCGTCGGCGATAGTCATCGGCGATATCAAGTCGCAGTAGCGGATATCGCTTAGTTAATTGATGTCGTGACGTAAACGAGAATCATAATTTTGGGGAGATCAAACCATCCGACAAGCCATAAATTGCGAAACACACTTGAGTTCTCTTTGTTCATCCTGTCGTCTCATCGATTAAAATTAAAGATGCCGTCCCCTAACAACCAGTTGATCTTGATCACAGGTGCTTCGGGCTTTGTCGCTTCTACCGTGATCGGCATTTTCCTGCAACAAGGGTACAAAGTTCGAGGCACTGTCCGCTCTCAAGAAACCGCTGAAAGGGTTGCCCAGCTGCACCCTGGATTTGAGAGTCAACTTTCATTCGTGGTGGTCAAAGATGTCGCTGCAGACGGTGCATTTGAGGAGGCAGTCAAAGATATAGATGGGGTAAGACTCTAATACTCAGAGAGAAATAATATCTTACATCGCTCTAGGTCATCCATATTGCGTCGCCTTTTCAACTAGCTGTCGAAAACTGTGAGCGCGATCTTCTGAACCCAGCTATCCAGGGTACAAACTCGATTCTCCGAGCCGTCAAAGCAAATGCACCCAAGGTTCGCAGAGTAGTTATTACCTCTTCCTTTGCGGCAATTATAGACATGAGTCATGGTGCTCGTCCTGGTTACGTTTACACTGAAAAGGACTGGAACCCTGTGACATTCGACGAAGCAAAGACTGCAGACCCTACCACGGCTTATTGTGCAAGCAAGGCACTTGCAGAGAAGGCCGCTTTCGATTTTGTCTCCGACGAGAAACCTCAGTTCAACGTCACCACTATTTGCCCTCCAATGATATACGGCCCGCTCGCACACGCCGTCAGCGACATGTCGAAGCTAAACACCAGCGCCGCAGACTTCTATCGTTTGATGAATGGATCTTCTAAAGAGGTACCTGCAACGGGCTTCTTTGCTTTTGTAGACGTCCGAGACGTCGCACAGGCACATTTCCGCGCTTACGAATCTGAAAAGGCTGCGGGTCAGCGCTACTTGACCGCGGGAGGCAGCTATACTTATCAAGCAATGACAGAGATCCTTCTTAAGAAAATGCCAAAACTTGCGGATCGCGTCCCCAAGGCCCAAGGAGGTCCCATCGACCCTGAAGCTTATAGAGTGTCATCTCAAAAAGCTGAAACTGATCTCGGCATCCAATTCCGACCGCTGGAGCTAGTCACAATCGATACTGCCGAGAGCTTGCTACAATTAGAGCGCAAGATTACCGGGGTCTGAAGAATAGTCGCTCGAGCGACAAGTGGAGAAGTTCATGTCCAAGCGACCGCTAGACAGTTATCTCTGTGAGCGGCATAATTCTATTTCAGAGTTTATGAATCGCGACTGGGAATCACGTTTAGGGATCGCAATAAGTTCACTCGCTCAAATAAACTTGGAATTATCCAGCCCACAATAAATATTTACCGTGAGCAAGGGTCTTGATCACCCTATCATGGCCTTTTACAAAAAAGAGGAGCTCATTATATCTTAAGATAGTCAATAATTCTTGGCAGTGAAAGCCACGCATAGATCACTTTCTATGATGTAGCTCACCTGTTACCTGGCCCTTCGCGGAAAGATCAGAAATGAAAAATGGTGGGGGCTGAAAGAGGGGCAGTAGCAGATCATAGGCAGGTTGTATTAGCTCGGATGTAGATGATATTTCTTCACCTCAAAGCTAAGTTTAATGCTTTAGCAGTATGGAAGTACTCACTGCCCGGTACGAAGGCTACATTCCGATTATCTTTAAATGAAAATCCAACATCACTTGCGCGGCCTGCTTCTACTTGAATATACAACATCAGGGTTCTATTTCGGGACACAGACCAAGGATCACTTTAGCGTCTGGCGATAGGGTGAGCAGCTCAGGGTCGAAAATGACCCCTCAGGAGTCAACTCTAGCTTGACTGTCACCGGTGAACACATCGAACTCCGCGCTGATGGTCTGCGCAACGTATTTCCGTCACTCCGCCCCCGACGATGGGAGCGCCTTTAGTCGGCGATAATCCGATAACGCCGGTTCGGGTGAAATACCTTATACTAACATTCGACCTCATCTAGCTGGAATCCAAGTATAAATACTTTGAGCAGTTAGCAGATTCATGGATTTGTAAATTCGATTCCTCGAACATCATTAATTACTTGACAATACTATCGTAATGGGGCTATTGGAAGTCCCCGATCGCGCTCCCAGCTTTGTGCCGGTTAAAGCGGGCGAAGTGTTTCAGCTTGGGGGTTCTAAAATTCGGATTCTCGAAGATGGATCCAACACAGGTCTGTCTGAAATAGGCTATACACTATTATATCCAGACTTTTCCAACTAACTTTGATGTGTAGATAATCGGCTGAGCAGCTTTGAGATTACACTTGCACCAAACACTGCTGGCCCCCCTCCTCACTGGCATGAGATGCATGACGAGAGTTTCCTTGTTACTAAAGGCATAGTTCGATTCCATGTTCCAGGCAAGCCCGACATTGATGCTCAGGTTGGAGACTACATTGTTCTTCCAACCAGAAGCCCACACACTTTTTCCAATCCAACGGATGAAGAAGCACGATTCTTCTGTACTTGCTCGCCATCATTCTATGTGAACTACTTTAAATTACTGGGTGAATACATCAAGCAAGGTACTATGTCGAGGGAAAAGAATGCGGAAGCTATGGCATATTTCGCAACAATCCCAGTCCCTGAGGCTTGATTCATCTTGATTGGAATTTGGATTGCATTTGCCTCGGTCAAATTTGTTCGTTGAAACATACGCATTGCACATTCTAAGCTGTTTAACATACTGTCTGACTTTCCAAAGGCCAATTGAACACACTTCACTCCATTTTAGACTTTTTGCACCCCCGGCGGAGCCTATCTCATTTAAATCTAGTCACCTATGATCACGATATTATTTCTCAGCGAGTCACATCATGTATTTGGTGCTTCACGACTAGTCTCTATCTTACAGCTTCTTATTTGAGACTATCAAGATTATGAGACTACGACAGGCTCTTGCTTTTTATTTGACATAAATCTAACAAAGGAGGGGTGATAAATAAAAGCCTGGCCTTTTCTACTTTTCGATCAGCGTTATTTTTACTAAGGCAGTATTAGCTCCAAAGGCTTGAGTGCTGAAAGCCTGTTGCCGTGTTTGATCCGCGAATACCACAACAGAATCGCGAAATTTTCTTGTTCCCCAGGCTATAAATCAGAATTACTGCTAAAAGTGCCAATAGATGGTGTTCTGATGCATGCTAGTGGGGCTTGCGGCTCTTAGCTCAGAATTTCCTCTTGCCAATTTAGCCGATCTCTGATACCCCCGACTGGATATTTCTGAATGGCATAACCTGGATAAAACTCTTATCACCAAGATCATATGCCTGTTGAATCTTTAGGTGTCTCTATCTATTTGTGTTCAATTGGAGTAAATTTATTGCATAATCAATTTTGCGGTCATCATGCCACCGGATTACCCGGTTACAGCCGGCAGGTTTTAGTGGGATCGCTAGTGCTCCTTCCGACAACTAGTGACGTGTCAATAAAATGCTATAGGGCATTTTCCAATTACGGATGTCTAAGCGGGGATGTGGCAAGGCATAGATAACGGTTGGTAAAGAGCCTCCTGTCTTATTTTGAGGGGTGATACCCCGCCATTTACTGAAGTCCACTGCCAGTTCTCTTCAATACTTTTCATGCTTTAAAATACTTACAAGCAATATCATCGCCAAAAATGGGTTCATGTGTATGTGATAATACATTGGTAGGAGCCTTTCAGCTAACTTGATATAGGAAGGCTGTGGTGAGCCCATTACCAAGGGCACACAGTGCGTCAACTGCAGCGGCCGAGGGTACTCGTCTACAGAGGCCTCTATTCCCGGCAAAGTGACGACGAGTAAACGCATGCTGATGTAAGTGATCAATCAAGTGATATCCAACTTGATGAGACGATCTTGTTCTTGTTCATTCTTTATATGGCTAGTTGGAAACTCTCTGATTCGCCTGTCATAGGTCTAAGGAAGCAGGTTTCAGCAAGCAGCAGGCCAAATGCATTCCATTGGTTTAGAACATTTTCTCCATCAAGGATACCTGGTTGTCGATTGTCTCGTGTGTCAATTCATGGTCAGCTCCATAGCAGACTGATCGTCCCTGTATCAGCTCCATGTAACATGACATAGCTTCTTCATATTGCTGATTCGAAATCAAAGCCTTTGCTTTTCTATCAAGAATCCGAAGGCGGAAGGGATCATTCGGTGAGAATCTCGTAGCTATTCCTTCTTGAGCACATTCATAGGAATCGACCGCCTTGCTGTACAATCCCTGTGCCATATAGACATCGCCCAGACCATCGACGGTGTAGAAGTATTCCAAAGATAAGCTGCCATTACCTGCGATGGCCTCACGTCCTGCTTTCACTTTCCCATAGGACTGTAGGGCAAGGTCATACTGCCCGAGTTGCTTGTAGGACTCTCCTATTTGGTGCAGTGTATCCAACGTGAATCTATTATGATCTCCCAGCCGTTTTTCTTGCTGCGAATGTATCTGCTTGAGAAGCTCCAAGGCTTCTTCATCGCGTCCCATTTTGCTCAAACATATAGACTTGTCGCTCAATGCTTGTAAAGTATCGTGGTGTTTCTTTCCAATGGCCTTTTCCAACTTTGGAATTGACTGGTCGTAGATCTTGAGAGCATGTTCGTAAGTCTTAAGACCAACATGAGCGCTGGCCATCGTTATCTGAGATTTTATCGTCAAGACGTGGTCATCACCATATACTTGCTTCCAACCGGCCAGTGCCTTGCCGTAATATTCTAGAGCGTCTTCGTATCTCTCTTGATCTGAAAGTATAGCCCCGATATTTCTGTGGGCTCTGATGAAGAATTCACTTTCAGTGTCACTGGAATAGCGTTGAATGAAGTCTCGGAAGCTTTGATAGGCAATGTCGTATTCCCCCATATGGTAATGTTCTGATGCAATGTTGAATTGAATTTCTGAAAGTCGAGCATGGCTTCCACCAAAGGATAACTGGATAAGCTGTAGTCCCTCTTGGTACCGCTCGATAGCGGCCTGATGAACCCCTCGTTTGCCCTCTAGAGTTCCCAAGCGGAATAAACATTTTAGTCTTTCTTCACATGTGTCGTTCTGTGAGTTGTAATATTCAGAGCATGAGATTAATGGTGGCTCAGCCTCCCAGGGATCGCAACTGTGAATAAAATAAACAGCCAACTTGTACTGTACTTTGGCGCGTACTTGAAGAAGGTCGTTAAATCCTTCGGTGTGCGACAGGACTGCTGAAGCATGTGACACAAGGTGATTCCAAACAAGAAAATCATCTTCCTCTGCCAGAGGAAAACATTCATCAATAGCCTGTAGAGCCATTCTCAATATTGATTGGTCTTGGACGGAGCTTCTTACCCATAAGCTCACAAGGCGATGCATTCTGTAGCAGACTTGATCATGAGAAGTATCTGACACCGAGATAAGATCGAATGATATCAGTATCGCGAGGACACAATCAAAGTCTTCTGCAGGAGCTAGATAGCTCTCTATTGACTTAGCAAGAACGATTGACTCTGGGATACTTTGGAAATCCAAAAGAGACATCATTTGAAACAACAGAGCTGCGCTTGGATTGACTTCCTGAATATGTTTGAATGTGATTTCCCAAGTTGTCATGACGGAGACGTGGACTTTGCTTTCTTGGTTCTCCAGTCGCAGAATTGGACGTTCCAGTAAGTTGATGAGGCTCTTCTCTGACGACTGGAACTTTTTCAAATAGCTCTTGACAGTAATACGCTGTCGTCGGATATAGGCTCCCGCCTGTGAAATTGCTAGTGGCAGGTACCCTATCTGCTCGAGAAGCTTATTGGTATCGACAGGGTCACCGTCCTTGTCGATTATGCCACTCATCTTTCGAAATGCATGCCGTGCCTCGGACAAGCTCATTTCAGTGAGCCTTATGCAGGAACCCTCCGATATAATATTGCCAACGATGTCTTGGTTCCGGGAAGTTATGAGTATCAGGCCCCTATGATCGGGTAACACTGCGTTCAAGGCTCTTTCAAACATATCAGAAACCTCATCCAAGTTATCCAGTATCAATCTCCAGCTGCCAGACTGATCCGAGTCTAACCACTGCTTGACAGTTTTCCAAGCCTCTTGCGTTGGACAATTGTCTTCTAGGATGCCGACGGCTCTGCCTATTGACTTGAAGTCCGCCAGGAAATTTTCAAGTGAAGCTGCATGTACCCAAAATACATGGTGATTTTTGCGACTTTGATGTGCAAAGTCAAGTGCTACCTGTGTTTTCCTTCAAATAATTGGGAAACGAGAAGTCAGCAACAAAAGTTTTACACATACAATCTAGAGGTACTATCACTTACCCGCTTCCACCAAGACCGGATATACAAAGGCGAGCCTGCCCCGAGCTCTGTTGTCTGATCAACTCCGTTATCTCTTCGTTTGTTTTCTCTCGGGACACGAAGTTTGGGTTCCAGCGAGGAACCAAGAAATAACGCTGGGGGGTTAGTGAGACAGACACAGAAACCACTGCCCTCTCTTGCTGATCCACATATTCAAGCAATTCCTTCGCAAAGACTGCGGCAGTTATCGCGGCGTATGGTTGCCACTGTTTGTTTTTATGAGAATCTGCATAGTCACATATACCTCGGATAACCAGACAAGGTAATGCATCTAGACCCGCAGCTTCCATCTCAAAGCAAAGAACGTCTCCTATAGACCGAGCAATGCTGTCGCGGGTTAACCCGTGTTTGATGACCTGGCTTCCAGACGCAATAGTACCATAATGAATCTCTGGGGCCTCAGGCAAAAGCCGAACGTTCGTTCTAGATACGATTCTTGCTGCATCACATCCATTGCAGTCTCTGGAGCTCCCTTGATGATCGTAGCTCGCATCAAAGAAAACGTCCTCCGCTGGACCTGGGAATCGCATCTGCTCCACGGTGTGCGACTGAGTCGTATAGAGATAACTTAGATATGAATCCAATTTTCTTTTCCCCCTGGCATTTGCCCAATGTTTTATTCTCAGGCTTTGAACCGCGTTCAACAAAATAGGGGGCGGCTCGTGTCTCGTTCCTGTACGTGCAAAGATGCCTCCTGCTTCGGTCTTTCCTGAATCCCACTGCACCACTCCACCATATTGACCCTCTGGTATACCAACGACAACATCCCCAAGCCGCACGTCAGCCTTTGGACTCCATACACCCCCACCAACGCCGATCATGAGACCAAACGCAATGGGGAAACTGCGACACATGTCCCTGGACGCTGATGCCGCCGACGCGATTCCTATCTTCCCAGCTGCAAGGCAGGTAATCACCACATTATGTACACCAATTCGTCCAAGCACGTAATTGTTGTTATCGCCCGTGATTTCTATCTTGTCGTGTTCTTCATCGAGCGTGGCGTACACTGCTGCTGCCTCAACTGACAGGGCGCAGATTATTCCGATGCGGTAGCTCTCCTTTGGCCCCGAGTTTCCAGTCATTGTGAATTTTCACGGTGCTTGTAAATTCTGACGGTGCTATCACTTGATGTTGAAGCAGAACCTGGACTGCTAGTGTTCAGCTCGCTTCACTTTCCTCGGGGCTGAGGCGCTAAGGCGTTTAATCTTACTAGTCGTATTTCACGACGTTTCAACCATCCGCTTTTACCCTCCGAGCCTTTGGGTATGCACAAAATGCGATCTCCAATCGACTTCCTCGTAGGCCAGAATGGCGTCGGTGAGAGCCAAGCTTCAAGGATTCTTCCCTGACCGTCCTAACACCCCCATTATATTGATGATCCCACGCGGGATTTTTACAACCGGGCTATCAATGAGCCAACATCTCTGGCGGATGACGAACGAAGAATCGTCGCCGCTCACCCACCAAGCCCTGAGGAATATCGGCTCGTGCCAAAAGCTTCATGCGAATTCAAGGCAACCAAGTGCACTCTCACTAGCGTGTACTATCTTGTAAAATCAAACCTCGGTCCTGACGATCAAGAAGGATTCTGATCTGAGCTCCAAGATGGCGAGGCTTTCAACTCTGGTTTCATAAACATTTCACAAGAGCAATGCCAAGCTTAGGCTCAGGAGAAGTGGAATCAAGTGGATTTTGTCGACCGCTACTGGTGATTGCACACATCAGTGTCTGCAATGATCCTAATTTGATATATTTGGTAAGACAATACGCATTAGTGATACGAATCTCGTAGTAATCCAGAGTGCGAAAGATGAAGATGATGAAGTCACTGAAAAACATTTAGACAAATATCTTACTGAAGAGGATTTGGAGACCATCAAGCCATAAAACTGGACAGCAACAGATGCCAAAGAACTAGCCTCACCAAATATTTACATAAAGCAGTTGAAACATTATAGGCTGTCCAACTGGTACAGCTACTACATTCGACCATAGGGTGTGGAGAACAGGGCTTCCCGTCCGCTCAGCCGTACTAAAGCCACACGCCGGTCAGTTAGTACTATGGTGGGTGACCACATGGGAATCCTGACTGTTGAATGTCTTCTTTTTGCTTTTGCTTTTTGTTTGTGCGTAGCCCACCAGCAAGTGGGTGGTTGTCAGTTTCACCCGAGTTTGTTCAGGCAAAGTTCCCTAGCCACCGACCCCTACCGCTGCTGCCAAGTATTTCATCTTTGAACGACTAGTAGATTGGCCTTAACGAAAAGGAATTATCCAAGCAAATTGAGCGATGTTAGACGGACCCCTTCAACTCCTATTCGGACCCCCGCTAAACTTCATCGAGTCTAGTATGTAATTTCCATACAAGTTGGTTAAAGCGCCAAGGTAATTTAGAAATATCTCAAAGTACTCTCTCCCTATTACACTGTAGACCTACACTTCTTGATAGACGATTTTAAGTTATCAATCTATACCTAGTTTATTAGGGAAGCAGACAGTAGCCTAAGTCAGTACAAGAACTTTTATTTTTTCAAAATAATAGAGCACTAAGAAGCCCTCAAGACCTATATAGTAGTCACGGAGTTGACCCGTGTTTGGATCGACTCACGAATATTGCTTCAAGTATTATATCAACGGAGTACTTTAAGGGATTTCTAAATTACCTTAGCGTCTTGAACCAGTTGTATGGCAATTACATACTTGACCGAACAGAGTTTAGGGGGAGGTCCAAATAGGAATCGAGGGGGTCCGCCTAACACAACTCAGCAAAATATAGATTGACAAATAGAATTGATATATCCCGCAACCCAGTGGGCGGCGGACAGGTGTGCCCACTCAATCGACGCCCTGGAAGCAGGAGTACGAATAAGACATGAGGATGGGATTCAGCCAAGCAAGAAGAGGAGAAAGCCAAAAGCTTAAATTAATCTAGAAGGAATCACATGTTATATGGGTAATGTGGTCAACCAGTGGACACATCTACGTAATTCGCATTGCTGATAGACGAAATTGCCCGGGCACGACACCTACCTCGTTTCACTCATTGACTCGAATCGCCCATGCCAAAGATCCTAGCGGATGAATCCAAAAAAGGGAGTTGCAGATCATGCTCTTACTAGAAAGGCCATTTTCCAACCTGACTACTCGTAGTCATCGGGCGGCGCGTCTCGCCTTGAGCGTCGCTATAGCATCACAACGCCGATTGGGCTTAAAAGCTCCGCGGTGGATATTCTCGGTGGGATATGCGCTAGGCTGTCTAGCAGTCCTTTGAAAACACGGGCAGAACATCCTCCTAGCAATTCTGTGGACACAGATAGGGAATCGAGGGACCCACATGCTGACTCGAACCCGCACGACGAAACGGAGCACCACGCCCAAGACAACCTGGAAAATGATACCGAACTGACTACTTGCTTTTGTTCATGTTGAAAGACGACAAAAAAAACCAATAGCAAGCCTTATCTTAACGTGTATCCCGACCCCGAAAACGAGAACTCTTATGATAGTTTTTCCCTTAATACCCCTGCCCATCCAACACGAGGGGTTGCTATCGAGTTCAACACAAGACATCCAGAATATCATTGAATCATTTAATTATGAAATATCCAGATAAATGGGTGATAGATAAATATGATCATGACCAAATACAAGTTGAATCCACTTGATTTGGGCAAGAATTTGATGGCCTTATCTCATTCATTTTATTCTCTGCTCGTTGCCCTCGTATATCCCTTTGCTCTTGTTCCAAAAGCGGCTTGATCGTCCTCACAATAAAGACTTGGGCCATATGGAGGCATTTGATTAGCGTGAACGGGTGGCTTAACTTAGCATTCGTCAATAGATTAATCTCCCAGAAGAAGCTCAAATATTATGTGGACCATGAGATAGCCAAAGCTTAACCGTTTAGAAGGATCAATAACCACCTTTACCGACTCCAAAATCTGATATACGGAGGGCCACTTCCTTCATATCCACAACAATATATAGCTTCTAACAATATTAATTTATATCCATCAGCTGGTTCGGAGCGTTGCCGAGGTGGGTTAAAGGATCAACTTTGAAGTATAAAAGCAGGCCAAAGTTCCTTGTCTACTAGGAATCCATCAACCAACTCAATCAATCTTCTCAATCACTCTTCCACTTTTCCAAAAGGAAACTCCTCCAAGAAGCTCAAGATGAAGTTCTTCGCTGTCATTGCTCTTGCCTTCGCCGGCCTTGCCGCCGCTGCTCCTCAGCCTGCCGCCGACCCCCTGGAGGTAGGGAATTGAAAATCCAATATAGAGACACTGAATTTCTAACTTATGTCCCTCTATAGAAGCGTCTTGGAAGCTGCCCTTCCTATGGCGACGCGTGCAACAGCGATGTCAAGTGCTGTCTCTCTTTCCAGTGCAAGGATGGCCTCTGCGCCTAAATTGGTGGAATAGATGTCTACGGGTGACTATTGTAGCTACATTGGTTCAGCCATTTATACTTGTGATCAGTAGCTTCCATGTGTCTTCAGATAGCCCTTGACTCGCATAGATACACTTTCATTGATTGGATTTTCGAGACACCGCAACTACAATCTGAATTTCAAAAGAGACTTGGTATATTTTGAAATTCTCACCCTCGTGCTAGGTTATTTAGGAATGAATATTTTCATATGTTGAATTCCTTGGACCGGTGTATAAGGAATATCCAAGCATAATGACTCGAAGGGTACTTGCAGGGTCATTCCATTTAAGGATTTTTATACTAGAGCGGGAAAGATCTAGAAAGTCCAACTACTAATCCAAGGGTCCGGCGTAGGTTCGCTTTTGGATAGATCGACCCAGTCTCATCCGAGTCTGTTTGGGTGAAGGTCCCTATATAGATCGTCTACTGCCGCCTCTGCTTCCATATACTTCATTACTTTAGATACATCAAAATGTCATTTTGGTCAACAAGCTTCTCCACGCGTCTCAAGGAAACTGAGCAGTCAGTTTCCATCACACTGGCTTATCCAAAAGCTTGAATAACTTCATTCGATTCTTTTCCGATTCCATCCCCACTAACCAATTCAAGAATATCTTAAGAGTCGCTGAGACATCCTGTAGTCTTTCGGTATGAGCAGCACATGTTGAGCACTCGTCAAGGTGATCTTTGGCAGAGTGAGCAATCATTCTGATATAATCTTTGACGTTCATCCATAATTCAAAATTGGGTGCTTTGCCGTCCTTTGAGTTTACCACATTGACTTCCAGGTGCCCAGCTTGCCATCGGACGGACGTGGTATTGTGAGCGATTGAGTTGCGAATATATGATGAAATCCAGCCGGGTGGTCGGTTTCCAGGAGCTGCTGATGGCCAGTCAACAGCCCGACAGTTGTAGACACTCCTAAAACGCGGGAATGGAGAGCTTTCATAATGGTCGAAGCCAAATGGCGAATAGTCGACACCACCAATGGAACCATTGTTTATCCTGCTTCTTTGCATGTGTGTCTCAAACATAGCGCTATAGAGGGTCCCCAGGTTGTTGATCTGGCTTTGCAACCGGCCCTGTAGTTGTCTGGCGTCTGGGGTTTGAGGGTCGTGTGCACGAGTTGCTTCATCAAGGTCCTCCAGACTAATATTTTTTAACGCATCTTGGACGACGGAGAAAGGTACATCGAAGTGAATAGCGGAAGCCATCGGAGCTATAGAATCCGAATTAAACCCCCGATACGCGTATCTCTTGTTTCATTAGCAATGACTACTTACCAATACAGCAATAGTACAAAAGTACCCTTTACGCTTAGAGAAGAAAAGGAGGGAGAGAGGGAGGGAGAGAGGGAGAGAGAAGAGCTCCGTGAGGCTTTCTTTTCAAAGGCCAGAAAGTGCCACAATATGCAGCATCCTAGGGACATATTGGCTGATAGGCCATGGAGGGTGAGGCGACAGATGCCACGTCACGGCGTATAGCAAACAAACCCACAGACGCTGATTTGAACAGCAGATAAAACACTCATTTTTCTTCGCATGAGTTTGGGGCGCCGTCAAGCCAGGGCCAATCATTCTATGCCACATCTTCTCGCTCTGACGCATGGCTTGCTCTTTAGAACTATGATAAACTGTTTTCCCCACTTTCTTCCACACGATTCTGCCTGACAATCTCAATTCGCATAATTTATCTGTCAATTCATCCGGCTATGGTTCATGAACGATCGAGGCGGCTCTTTCGGAACCAACACTCAGATCGGGATGACCTGAAGTATTTACCCCCTTATGTTGTCTCTTTACGACACACACACAATCGCAGGTGGCAGCAGAGTGGCCACTGGTAACGGTCTTCTCTGAGCTCTCTTAGGAAGGGCAGCAAGGCCCTTTCTCGACAGCAGTTACTCACTGTTAACATGAAGTATACCCGTATAGTTAGCTGAAGTGCAACATGCTTAGCTAAGACTCGTCGTTTTTGGCATTCGAGCTAATGCACGGTCTAACCTGAAAGATCCCCCAGAAGTTCGCGCTGTATCACGCTATCTCGAACATTCACTCGCCTCTCATCTAATTCAATCCAACCCTCACCACGGCTGAAATCCCGCTGCAGACGCGGAGGCCGTCTCATTCCTCGGACCCGAGGGGTGAGTGGCTTCCCGCCCCGGACCGAGACGTCTCGAGCAGCTTTGCCAGCTTTGCCGCAAACCCTCATCCGCGCACTCCCTCCGACCCTCATGGCAATGGCTACCACGACAATGACAATGACGACCAGGGCCTAGGACATGACTTGGATCTGAACCCACATCTGAACACCCAAGGCCCTCCAAGGTCCCTCGCCCAACGCCTCTGGGTCTTCATGTCACGAGCCCCACTGATTCGCTCGTCGCCCGCATTGGGTTCATCCTCGTATGGAGCGGTGCCTCTTCAGGGCGATTCAGACGATGACGCATATCCAACCGCCAGGCAAGCTCACCGGAGCAATCGTAATGGGTCACAGAGGGGAAACGTGGAGAGCGGAGGCGGTCCATCGAATCGTGCGCGACGACAAACAAGGCTCAGGCAATCACAATCCAGTCGGAGAAGAAGCGACAGCTTACATGGGAATGCTTCCAAACGACGCGACTCTTCTGCTGCCTCTGACGTAGGCATGGGCACGGATTCGAAGTTTTCGTTTGCGACGGGATTGGCGACTCCGGATAATGCGGCGCTCCAAGACAGCCCAAGCTCTTCACCTTATACAACAGGCGATGAAGATGACTCGTACTCGGGAGACGACGATCCTAAACCCTACGAAGATGACCCGCCAGATAACTCACCCTACGCGCAAGTTCGTGCCACGGTCCCCGCCACGGATGATACTTCTCTCTCTATCAATACTCCGCGAATGTGGATTCTTTCCTTAATATTTTCGCTTACGGGATCTGCCGCCAATCTTTTCTTTTCGCTCCGTTATCCAAGCGTTGCTATCACTCCAATTATTGCTCTTGTCCTCGTTCATCCCTTGGGAAAGGCCTGGGATCTTATCCTCAAGCGCTCTGATGACTCCATCGAAACCTTCGTGAACGGGTCTCTAGACCATCGAGGAGCCCCAGCTGCACACAATGTGGCCGCTTCCAGTTCCTGGAAAAGTCGACTGCGTCTCTGGTTTGCGCAAGGCCGCTGGAATGAGAAGGAACACGCATGTGTCTACATAAGTAGCAATGTCTCCTTTGGATTTGCCTTCGCGACGGACGTCATCGTGGAACAGCACAAATTTTACAACCAGGAGGTGCCCATCTTATATCAAACCTTGTTGATCATTTCAACTCAAGTGCTCGGGTATGCATTTGCCGGCTTGACTCGACGCTTCCTTGTTCGGCCATCTGCTATGATCTGGCCTGGGACTCTGATGTCGACTGCCATGTTCTCCACAATGCACAACTCATCCAACAAAAAGGCCAATGGCTGGACTATTTCCCGATATCAATTTTTCATATTGGTTTGGGGTGGGGCCTTTCTCTGGTATTTTGTGCCGGGTTTGCTCATGCCTGCACTGAGCTACTTTAATGTGATCACTTGGCTAGCACCCAAGAACGTGATAGTCTCCAATCTATTTGGAGTCGCATCTGGTCTGGGGATGTTCCCTCTTACATTCGACTGGGCTCAGATTGCTTATATCGGCTCGCCTCTGCTGACTCCTTGGTGGGCCGCTGCCAACATCGTCACTGGTCTTGTTGTTGTAATTTGGATCATCGCACCAATACTGTGTAAGCGAAACTCTTTGGGAATGATACGTGATTTTGAGTGACGTCCTGCTAACAATGTTCAAGATTATAAAAACGTTCTCTTCTCTGCATATATGCCCATTCTTTCGTCGGCTGTCTTCGACAACAGAGGTCACCCTTACGATGTGAGCCGAATTCTGACTCCGGAGTTTCTATTCGATCAAAAGGCCTACGAAGAATACTCGCCCGTTTATCTGCCAATAACCTACGTGCTATCGTACGGAGTCCAGTTCGCAGCTTTGACCTCATTGGTGTCCCATACTGTGTGCTGGTATGGGGGCGACATTTGGCAGCAGACACGCAGAGCCTTTGCGGAGCGAAAAGATCCATCCGACATTGGAACATATCAGCCACTTCAAGGGGATAATAGATCTTCAGGCCGTCAGCGCTATGACGCCCCTCAGAATCGTTCACGCGATACTAACAGAGAGGTGCCACTGGGGACTGAAGATGTCCATTGCCGGCTGATGCGACGGTATCAGGATGCGCCCTTGACATGGTATCTCATTGTGCTGGTCACGATACTTGCCATTGCTGCTTATACTGTAGAGTAGTATGTCTGGCCTTGCTTCCCTTGTTTCCTCTCCCTTGCCATTATACTAATCTCAACCGTTCAAGTTACCCGACACATCTCCCTTGGTATGGGCTGCTTCTCGCTCTGGGAATTACAAGCATATTCTTCATTCCCGTGGGCATTATCATGGCCGTCACCAATCAGCACAGCAGCCTTTACCTGATATGCCAGCTCCTCTGTGGCATGGTCTTCCCTGGGCGGCCGGTCGCAAACATGATCTTTGTGACTTACTCCTACATCAGCTCGGCCCAGGGTATCAAATTCTCGTCCGATTTAAAACTTGGTCATTACATGAAGATCCCACCGCGTATCCTGTTTGGAGTGCAGATGGTGGCCACGCTAGTTTCGAGTATGACTCAAATTGGCGTGCTGAACTGGATGTTCACTCATATTCCCAACATTTGCACGCCACAGGCTTTGAACGGTTTCAATTGTCCTATTGCAAGGGTCCACTTCAACGGTAGCATTCTTTGGGGAGTTGTCGGGCCGCAGCGATTCTTCGGGCCAGGAGGTTTATATAGACCCCTGGTATGGGCATTCCTCCTCGGTGCAATCGCCCCTCTTGTTGCCTGGGCTCTAGGTCGACGAAGCAAGAAAAACTTTTGGCGAAAGGTCAACTTCCCTATCCTATTTGGAAGCCTGAGCTGGATTCCCCCGGCGACTGGTCTCAACTTTTCTATCTGGGCCGTGGTCTGTTTCGCGTTCAATTATGTTATTCGGCGACGCCAAACGGCTTGGTGGGAGAAGTATGCTATGACGCTTTCGGCCGCGCTGGACTCGGGTCTTGCGTTTGGAGTCGTCGTCGTGTTCTTTGCGTTTATATACCCAGGCTGGGCAACGGGCTTCCAATGGTGGGGAACCGAGGTCTACAAGCAAGGATGCGACTGGATCGCATGCGCGTATCAACGCCTGGAACCAGGAGAGAAGTTTGGACGTTGATCCCCAAGACCAGATTTCCATGATGTACTTCTATTTGCATACAGGTAGAGATATATACGGATAATATTGATGTACAGACCTAATACAACATTAGGACCATGTTCAGCCATGCTGATATTTTCTGAAGTGGCTTCGCCAGAGGTTGCGACACTGCTGCGAAGGTGTATATTTTTTGTAGAGCCTTCAAGTCACTTCTAAAACAATTCTGTGACTTTTTGGTCTTCGTCCTCTGCTGGCGGTGCAGCAATCTGAGCTTGCGCCTGCTCTAGACCAGCCTCTGTCTTGGCTCCCTCGCCTTCCTCGTCTCTCATCAAGACTTGCACAAGTCGATCGCATGCTTCTTGCACTGACTCGTCTTGCTCGTTCAGATGGCACTCGCGGATGATAGGGTACACTTGGACCTCGCGCATTTGCACACGTCCCTCTTTGGTGCTTGTCAATAGAAGCAATGTCTCAAGGTGAGTAGTGAGAATAGTCGGGTCACTGTCTCGCTTTTTGTCTGGGGGCAGAAGTTGGAGATCGGCCAACATTGTCAATGTCTCTTCCTCGCGGTATTCCTCCGGGCCGGCAAGTGGGAGCAGAATGTAAGGGAGGAGGTTTGCCTCCTCTTCCGCGAAAAGCATTGGGTGGCTGGCAACGTCGAATGCCACGTTCTTAATAGTAGACGCCACTCCTCTGCGTCGAATATCGCTCTTGTGTTCGGTGAAGACGGTCAGCTTGGTAATCGGGACGACGCCGTCGTATTCCTGGCGGGTGGTGAAATATGAGCGGCCTTTCTCGGTTTGCGAGAGATCGGCAAACACGTATGAAAGGTAATCGTAGGTGGCGTTCTTGTTCAGTCCCCCTTCGGCGCCCTTGACGAAGCAATCCATCAGTTGATCAATCACGTTCTCGGAGCTGGAGACATTGTCGGGGGCTGGGCGTTTCATTGTCGGCAAATTGTGGAGATATTCGGACTTGATCAGGTTTGAAAGCAGCATGGCCACCTCGTCTGCGTTTGGCTCTTTGACATTCTGTATGCAACACTTCGTTAGTCAAGGGCGGAGCTTTTCGCGAGATGGGAGCACTGACCGTGAGTTTCTTCAAGAGCGTCTCGACAAAGGTATCATCTTCGGCCAGAACCTTTAAGATTTCCTCGTCGGCCGATAAATTTATAAGAATATTCAAGGCATTTTTCGCGATAGGCTAACAATCAAACGAGTATATCAGCTTTGTAATCCGGTGAATCGAGGGTCGCAAGCACGCACTGTGTAGTCTCGCGCGAGGAGTTTGAGGTCTCGGACAGGGAGGAGCTGGTGGCGCTTGAATAGGGAAGGCTGTGTTGTCGCGAATCCAACGAGATTCTCGCAGGCTGTATGAACGTTGTCAGGTCTGTTCAAGGATGCATAATCGGCGTCGCTTACCGATCTGTCGAATCTGGCTGTTGCCGTGGTGGAGGAATTCCACTAGCTTAAAGACCCAGTCAGTCGCTTTCTCTTGCACATTCAGCTCCGGCTTATACGTACCTCTTCAAGCTCTGTGGGCATCGTGCAGGTGGTGGTGGTGGTGGTGTATAGTGGGGTGTTGCAGGATAAGAAAAAAACGATAATCGGAGAAAAAAAAGTGGGGGGCGGTTGGCCGCACGTCATCGAGTTGAGTATGGGGTAGATCTATTATTTACTTTAATTAACACCATGTAGTTGTATTGCATTGCTAGATATAATTATTCTAGCTAGCCCAGATATATTCGTAGCTCATAATAGGCAGCTTAGGCGTGGTTGTATATCGTTGTATATTAAGGCGGTGATGCGGAGAGTGCCCCTCACCATCTCGTCTCGCCACTTCTTCAGCATCAAACATACCGAGGTAGATTTGCACAATGGATGCATCCAAACTGCGAGAGATTCACGACTACCTATTGTCGCTGGCTCACCAAGCCGGTGAGATCATTACCAGTGCCTTGCCAGACTCCGCGGGCACTGGATCCAAGAAGAACAGTCCGTGAAATCCCCCCAGTCAATGCGACGAAACTAATACTCAAGCAGGCGCGGACCTCGTCACCGAGTATGACCGGGCAGTCGAGAACATGATATCCTCATCACTGAAGGAGAAATATCCTGAATATGTGTACGCATAATCGGTCAGGGAGAATCTGCAATTAGCTAACACGCCCCCTATTGCGAATAGCTTTCATGGAGAGGAAACATATAGCCCAGAACGCCCATTGACAGATGCTCCGACCTTCATCGTGGACCCCATTGATGGCACGATCAACTTCGTGCATGGTTTCCCGTATTCATGTGTGTCGCTTGGTTTTGCGATCAACAAGGTGCCCGTCGTGGGAATTGTTTATAACCCATTCACCAAGAACTTATACTCAGGAATCCAAGGACAAGGCTCTTTCCTGAACCAGACAACACAGCTGCCAGTGAAAGGTGCCAATGTCGAGCCCCTTACAGGCTTGACGAATGCTCTCATCGGCCTTGAATGGGGCTCCGAACGGAGTGGTCCCAACTGGGACACCAAGGTGCGAACATTCGCCCATCTTGGACAAGCGAAGGAGAATGGCGGCGCAATGGTCCGTTCCATCAGAAGTACCGGGTCAGCAGCGATGAACATGTGCGCTGTGGCAGATGGGACTCTTGATCTGTATTGGGAGGGAGGCTGCTGGGAATGGGATGTCTGCGCTGCATGGGTGATATTGAAAGAGGCCGGAGGAATCGTGGTGGATGGCAGCCCTGGTGGATGGGAGCCTCAACTCGACGGCAGGAAGTATCTGGCAATCCGCGGGGCTCCTGAAGCTGGGCAGAAAGAGCTGGCCGAGGAATTTTGGGGTTGTATAAAGGGACCATTGAGCTATTGATAAGTTAAAGATGGAGTGTATTGAATTAGATACGTGACTGGGTGAAATCGATGCTATGTACAATGTCTTCTGGCGCATGAGCTTCAAATTCCAAAGTCTATCAGTAAGGTCGTAGCATTATCGAAAATCAATATCGTTTTCATTGTCGAGACCAGACTCGGAGTCATCGTCTTCGTCTACTTGGCGATCTGTCCAACGAGCTGAGTCTTGGTGACTAATATCAGTATGTTGAGACTGCCCGTTTGTGCTTGTTGTATCATGTAGCTCTTCTTCAACGGGGAAGTTCTCATATTGCGATTGCGTCTGCGGAGGTACCTTTGCGGTCTCCGGATGGCTGGGCATGTGTGGCGAGTGACCCCCTGAATGATCACACTGGCCTTCAACCTCATCACCAGAGCTGGTAGGACCAACTCCCGGGGACTTTGCTCTCTCAAATGCCTGCAGCAGTGCGTCGTCGGTCTCCACGGCGGGGGCGTGACCAAAGTGTGTGTCAACCAAATGTTTAACAACTGGCCACCCGTAAGCGTTGGTGAACATGCGCCTCACTATAATGTTGTTGTGGGCATCTGGCTCAAGGCGAACCAAAACCTTGCGCCAAGTCAGATCGCGATGGTAAGCCCGCGCGATTTTCTCTTCGACTTTGAGCCCACTTTCATTGGAAGCAGCTGCTCCACCAGATGTTAAAGAGGTCGAAGCATCAGGGGCTCGGCCTTTCTTGTTCTGCAATGAACTCAATGTCATCGTACGTCGTTTGCCGGGCATAGGCGGCGGTACATCTCCAGGGTGATAAATCCGATCGTGAAAGATCGTTCGAGGACGAGCAGAGGGGTCCATAATGAACTCGGGTGGGGGTAAGGGAGGCATGAGCAAATCGCCGGCCGACTCGAAGAATGTGGTCTTCGGTGGTGTGTTCAATCCATCGTCATTCTCATACAACGAATTTCCTCTAACAAGGGTCGATGATGGCTCATTTGTATGCATAGGGCCAAGAGTTTGGCTTCGTTTGTAGATTTTCTGCTGTTTAGGCTTCGGGGGTTGATAAGCATTCTTCGGGCGAAACAACGACAAAATTGAATTGAGAGGCCCGGAGAGAGCATCTCCAGGGGTTTGATTCTCTCCAGCCTCGGGGGCTTCGGAAATATGACTACCAGGCGATGATGGGTCGTGATGGAAGAATTGACTTGGGTCTGGAGATGACGATGCCTGCACAGCTACGGCATCATGTTGTGTTGGAGTAGTTTGACCATCTCCAAGCTCTTCTCCGGACCGAGCGGCCTGTGGAGATTTGGAGTTTGCTCCAGTCAATTCTGCCCAGCCCCATTCAGCCATTGTCCCAACAAGACCGTTATCTCTTCTTGCCTTTTCCACGCGATCGAGGCCACGCCAGTCCAGGAATAGTAAGCATGAGGTCCGAAGGGGCACAATGCCATCATTGACGACATTGGAGTAGACTGTGCGATGTTGGAACTTCTTGAGTGCCTCATGAGCTGGACCGCAGGGCAAAATTCGTAGCAGCGGCTTCGCGCCAGGGTCAGCATTGCTTTGCTCCTTTCCAGCATCACCTCGGCCTCCAATTATGGCGCCCCAGCCACTTCGAACGCGTGGCGCTGTCCAGCTTAACCCGAGGTCTTGGCCAGTCCGGCCTACGAGACCAAAGTCCAAGGCGAATCGTACATACATGGGATTTTCGTTGCTCAAGCCCAGAAATGGCGTTGCAAGAGCAATAAAGTTGACCGGTCGTATTTGATCGAAGAACTGCGGAGAGTGTTTCCGAATGTAAGCAATGGCGTAGGTTTGAATGAGACCACCGAGTGAATGACCGATGAAGCTGATGCTGGTGATTTGATGGGAATGCCCAGCCTCAATGCTATTTTCCTCTGGAGCCACATCAGAGACTGCTGATTCTGCAAGGTTCGACGGGTTTTCTTTCCGCGAACTGAATGGCCGAGGAAATGACTTCGATTTCGAGCCTTTCAGCGGATAATATGGCTGATCAGGGTAGGTCATCAGCAATACGTACTTGGCTAAGCGCTTTCCAAGGTATTGAATTCCACGCTCCGTGCGAACTGCGTTGCCTGAAAAGCCCCTGACAATCACTTCTTCTTCATGATCGTCTGCTTCGCCATGGCTCTTGCGTTGTTCTCGAGCCTTTTTGGCAGTCGCATCGATGCTTTCTTTAAGGTATAACATATCGGCACCCAAGTTACTATGTAAACCATGGGTGATTACGACCAAATGAACCCTTTTCCTAGGCGGCGAGGGTTTGGAATAATCTTCTGCGCTCTCTTGTTGATGAGCTTCCGCTGGTGTAGGGTCCTCAGGGGTATCTGATTTCTGACTGCTACCGTGATCGGGAGACATGGACGGGGTGTTCCAAAGGCTAACTGTGTCATCAACCAGTAGCGTAATCGCCTTGGAATGAACGCCCTTTGTTGCGACAATCTGTCTGCCCTTGGTTCCTGGAAGCCAATGATCATATAGCCTCGCTGGCGGGCCTATCCCCGGCGTAGAAGAAGTACCGTTTGAAGAGAAGTAATCCAGAGACTTGGCATCTCGAGCAACAAGTAGTTCGAAGTGAACTGCTGCGCTACTTGAGAAGAGAACCTGGGATTGTATCTCGATGATCCAGGTCATCTTGGGTGCGCCATTTGGGCCCTCCTGACCGACAGAAAGATTGTGCGAGTCCCCAAAATGAGTGGGCATCTTGATAGTAGCATCCCAGTTGCCCCCAGCTTTGAGATAAGGCTCAAATTGAGGGGATCCATCGGTCTCTTCGCTTCCATATTTGCTGTTGGGGTCGAATATAGACGGGTAACAAGCCGCGTAGAGGCTGTACGGGCCATGCAGATACGCCGCTCGAAGTGGGATGGCTGAAGTGTTCTTCACACGTACACGAAGTTCCGTAGGCAGAGGGAGAATGGGGTCCGCAGCTGGTGTGTATGTCACCGTGTATCTGTTCGCCAAGCTTGTTAGTTCGATGGGGACATGCGACCAGAGCTGTGATAGCTGCGGATCTAATGAGCGAGTGGAGACCAACCTCACGACTTCCCCCACGCGTACACTACCAACCTGGTGGATTAAAAGCATGTCAGGCGCGGGTTGAGTGACTTCTGGGCGCTGGCGCCACCCAGATAGCGTATAATAGCGGGCAGAACCCTCAGCACCGCGAATCGGCACTCCTTGATCTGGTGTTTGGGATGCGGAATAAGTTCGAGGCGTGATCAACATTGAAATCGGCAGACATGGTATCAAGCCAGGCGCAAAGCAGTGCGATCAAGGCCGAACGTCAGGACCATCGAGCGCGAGAGTAGGTTGGGGAGAGGTTCGCGCGAGAGCATTGGGGCGGAGCAGCGGCAAAGGCGGATCAACAGCGTGGGGACTGCTTTGGTAGGGGGATCTTCGTAGACATGGCCATAATTGCTTCTATCTCGTTTAAACAAGAAATAAACCCTTGCGTGTATTCTGCGCTATTTATCAATCTATAGTATATAATGTTACTTCAGACCACGATGAAGTCTAGATTGGTGTGTTCAGGGGCCCAGAAGCTGCAGCAACTGGCGAGGCTCTTTCTGTAGTTCCATCCAGCCGTTTTCTTCCACAGCGACAATCTTGCCATCAATACAGACTCTTCTCCATTTCTCTTGATCTTCATTGAAATCAATACGGAGAAACTCCACTTCCTCATAGGTAACGGTCTTCTCTTGAACATGCTGCCCTCCCTGGTAGGCCAGTGTCATAAGATGCATCGCTTCATCTGCAGGAAGGGGCCCAAATCGCAGGAACCTTAGTGCACCTTCAAGAGGTTTCGTTGCAGGGGAAATGAGGAATTCTTTCTCCAGGCGAGGCACTAGAGTTGCAAGCACGTACATGTGCTCTTCATCCGCGATGGTGTTTTCTGTTTGCTTTCCTGCTGTTCCATCAGGTAGCCTGAGGGTTATCTTGCCGCGAAAATGATGGGACTCTGTCCCATCTGAGGGATAAAGAAGCTCGTTTGCAGCCATTTTGAATCTCTCGGCACCGAATTTGCGATATTCAAATGTGTCGCTGTCGGCAACCAGAGCCGCATGCAGACCCCAACTCGCGACAACAGCCCCATACACGATAGGCTCCGAATTTTGATTCTTGTTATCAATTTGAACCCGCTGGCGACCTTCATCAATGACCATCCTGCTTCCAGGCGAGAATCTCGCGCCAAAAATGGGTACAGGAGATGCTTGGCCCTTGAGTAGTGTCATCAGGCCAGACACTGGGCCGGATCTTAGGCCGATTGAACTCGCCATGGCATTTCCTGTTCCGCATGGAATTAACGCGATATAAGGGACCTTTTGAACGGGGATCGATGATTTGTAGAAGACATCGACAATGTCTACCAGGCCGCCATCGCCAGAGAGAAGTAGGATCGTCTGAGGAATGCCAGCATTCGCTTTCTCTAAGAACAGAGAGCGCGATAACTCAAGAATCGTTTCTGCAGACTCCGTTTCGTGCACCCGATGCTCGATCTCTAAGAACTCGAAAAATGGCTGCACGATATCTCTGGAGACAGCAGAGGCGGCCCCAGTCCCAGAGTGAGTCGATACCACGACCTGGACTGGCTCTGGATTTTGTAGATGCGCTGGTATCTCCGTCATGGCATGCGATAGACCTATTGGCAAGGAACTTATTCTGATTCTTCGAAGAGACCCATGGGATTCTTTGTTTTCCCCATCATGCGCCACGTACAAGACTTGGTAGTCGGAGGTGGAGTCCTGGACAGGTAGCACACTCAGGATATCTCCCAAGTTTATATGACCATGTGAGCCAGTGGAAGACTCGCACTGTAAAAGCTCTCCGGAAATCTCTGCTGTATATCCTTTAGTGCACCATTCGAGTGGACCAGCTGCCATGATGGAGTAGATCTTTGTTGATGGGATGCTGGTCCAAGGCTGGGAAGTACTTGTAAGCGTTTTGGTGGGGCAGTTCTCGGCGACGGGTTGTCCGCAATGCTAGGCGGGCCAAGTACAAAAACACCCTAAAGGAAGGAATTTCTTATGGTCTAATATTAGGGAATAATTACGACTATGCGTATACCATGAGGATGTTTGAGAGAGCAATGTTACTATTTCAAATGGGATGTGCAAAGGGCAAGCATGATAGCCCGCCCCAAAAACACGAACGCGTCAAGGCGATTCTTATTGTACAGAAAGGCAGTGATTTAGCAATACAGTACATGATTATCGTGTATGTTTTAGCTGGTGGTATCTGAGTCGTTATTATGGAGTTTCATGTCCCTCTGGCGAAGGAGACATTTGTTTATCGCTGAGGTTAACGGCGATAAATGATTGAGGAAGTTTTACACTAAAGAGAGGGCACGGTTAGTAAAGTGTTCCAGGCAGCTCGATTCCAGGTAAACGTACGTATCAAATTTAGCTCTCAAAGTCTCGATCACCTCCTTCCAATCTTGGTGCGCGGTCAGACTGCGTCGTGGCGTACATCCAATCGAGTGTCGAGAGTCGAGCTGCACGTCGAGAGGATCAAATGCGTGACAGCCAGGGCTGATAGAGATCCTGATTGAGTACGAATTCACGTCAGACTCGCTGTCTCGAGCCTCATAGAGTTCGAAGCAAATTTGAGAAAGATAGTCAAGTTCGGGAATGGCGCTGCGTGCAATCTTAGTCTGGATTCCTCCCTCAAGAATGCAGTTCATGAGCGTGTAGATATGGGACTCCTTTGTGAAGTAGAAGAATGACTTCGCGTCTTCGGATGCCTGCACTTCTTCGAGATCGTGAACAATTTCTTGAAGAAGAGGAAGCGAGGTAAGAAGACCGATTTCAAGCTTCTCGCTGTCGGTGATACCGTATTCCTGGGGTGTCACATAGTCAAACAAGACCTTGGCTAATTTGTAAAGCTCTCTCAGCTTGGAAAGGCGCTCATCCATCTTGTTCTTGCTAGAATTAGACCCAGGGAAGAGCTTGAAATAGTGGTCATACGAATCATCCAGAGCGCGAAGATGCGGCAGAGACTCAGGCGCATGCAACCGCTTCTTCAACCCGAATCGTTGAGCAAATGATTGATTCTCAGGACGATCCTCGGGTTTCTCATTCGTATCAGACCCAGATTTGCTATCCGCTATTGATTCCGATTTACCCGAACGGCTCCCCTTGACACTTCCTTTGTCATCCTCATCGTTCTCATTGTCTGGGGGCATGAAGACCCATTCCAAAAATGGACGATTGTGAAGGGCGTCGAACTTCATGCTGTCGTAAAGCTCGCTTAGCTTGCTGGGATCAACCTTCTCGGTATCGCAGAACTCAGCGAATAGTTTTTCCCATCTCTCTTTGAAGAGACGGGGATCTTCTCCGGCGCACCATCGGCCTTGAATGTTATCGATTGCGGATTTCTCGGGCTTAGAATCATCAGGGCTCGAGTCGTCCTGGGCGTTTGCAGTCTCCTCGATCTTGGCAAAATTGTGTCGCATGACACTGCGATGAAATTTCATCAATTCGACTACAGTAGCGAGGACAACAGAAGGCTCCGGGATATTGCTATCCTTCGGCCAAGCAAACTGAGATGGTGCCGAGCCTTCTCTCAGAAGCAATTTCAGCTTCTTCTTGACTTTGTCCATGACATCCTTCGCAGCGTTTGAATCGTCCAATAAGTCTTTCCGCACTTGTATCAAATCCTCAGGAATCTCCTTCTGGTCAAGGAAAGAACAAGCCCATATTTGAGCTGAAATGTACTGTTAGCATATGTGCCACTCTAATTGAATGTGAATACTTTGACATACCGCTTGTACTGACTCGGCGTTCGGAGCTAGTGAATAGACGGACATTGTTCAGGGCTTCCTTGTTCATAAGCTTGAGATCATCACGCATGTTCAAGCCAAGATCTTGAGATTGGTAACGCGCAGCGTGCGTCGGCTCTCCTCCCCACTTGATGACAAGCTGAAGTTTGTCCAAAATCAAGTCATTTTCTACCGCTGAAAATCGCGAAAACGTGGGCCCAGAAATTGAGTCGCTTCTGGTCTGAGACCTGCGCAAAGCGTCGTGCTCCGGGTTTTCACTAGTAACAGGTGAGACTGGGTCTTCAGCTGGAGCTTCAATTGGCGTTTCCGCAGTGGGGGTAGAGACATTGTCTCCCATCTCCTCTGGCCTGCGCTTGCGGAACATGGGCTTAATTTGGACTTTCGTGCCAGGCCACCCGCCTTTCTTCTCTAAGGATGTGCGGAGAAGTTTGAGCTTTTCAATGTCTTCGAGGCCTTGCTCGATGGCTATTTTCACAGCATTTGACACACTCGACAGAGCTGAAGCCCCCTTAATTACCACTTCTTCTTGGTGGCCTTTCAGCAAGTCAACAAATGGCTGACTGTGAAAGGTGAACTTGAACTTCTGCTTGGGAGTACGATCGGCATGCCGTATAACGGCAACCATCCCTTTCAACTTCCACGAGTGCTTTTCTGCCGGAAGTGGAGGCGGAGCACCGTCGCCCACTTGGTGAACAGATACTGCGGGAGACTTAGAGTAAGAAGGGCTGTATCCTCGGGAATCAGGTTGTACATCCCGCGAGCTGGTTCGGCCAAGGTTGATGCTCGGTGGGTCACCGTTATCCAGCCCCGAAGACGATGCAAGCGACGGTGTGTTAGCTGAGATGTCAGAATGAGCGGCGTCGCTTTTAGCCGGAGTACCATAAAGCCGAGAAGTGCTTGGGGATTTCAGAAGAGTTTTGAGAGTATTCCGATGTTCCATAGTGTTGCGCCGGGGCGACGCGCTGATGTCCGGTGAAGGTGGTTCGGATAACTCAACAGACGGCTCGCGCTTGCGCATTTCACCCACAAAGACATCCCGAAGAATATTAGCTGTTCTGTCGTAATAGTCATTGTTGTCTTTGACGAAACTCCATCCATTGACATCAATGACATAGCTTTTGTCACCTACACGGAGCATGTCAAAGCCACAGATTCTCTGGCCAAATCCGTTTGAAATTTTCGAGGCAATACCCGCCTCTTCTTTGCTCAACTGTGTGATGTACCGAAGCTCTTTGCCGTGGGTATTGCGACGGACAAGACCATCGACCACCGGCGACTTGCGGGTCTCGGCATGACAGAAATCAGGGCCAACCGTGTAGGCTTTGACGTCCTCGGCATTATCCACTCGCAGAAATTGTTCATACACGTAGCTCGTTTCTTGCTCTGTCACAGATCGCGGCACAGAAAGATTAGGATCATATTCGGAGCTTTTGTTACCGACCTTGCGGAAAAGCTTCCGGCCTCCGCCGCCGTACTGTTGGTCATTGGGGAAATAGATATGAATGTTATGATCCTCTCCATTGACCGGCTTTTCCACAAAGGGCTTCCGAAACACCTTTCCATCAACAACCAAAGACTCGCCATCTTCCGACATTGACACTTTTTGAGTTCGTGGAGCGCCGCCTCCGGTACCATCTTCTGGACCTTCCAGCTTAACACCAGTCAGACGGTAGATGTGTTGAGCATGCTCAGGCGATTCGAGAACTGGACCTCCATCTCTATTGACTTCGATCCGCTTAGGAGTGGGCACGCCCATTTGATCCAAGATTCTCAAACATAATCGTCGATCCCAAAGGACCTTTTGCATGGGCAAGTCGTTCACACATAGCGGTTTACGAAGTTTTGCATACGCAATGGCTTTGTCCAGAGGAAACCCGTCGGAAAAGAATGCGATCAGGAAATCACAAACTGGCCAATTCTCCACCTCTTCGTCAAGAATGACCTTATCGCCGAAAACGATCACTTCAAATTCGCCCTTCGCCTGGAGACGTGTCAGGATGTTCTGACTAGGCTTGCTTCGCGCTTTCACGTCCAAAGCACAGACTCCAATTCTCCAATGCCGGGGTCCAGTGTGCTCCAGTTCGCTGATCGAGCTGGCTGCCGTGCTCGCTGCGGTACTCCCGCTGAACCTTCGCGGATTGCGGCTTGACGAGCGAGCGGGATGTCTGATCTGACTCAAAGGGCGTGTATCCAAAGCGGCATCTGGTCGGGTCGATTTAGTGGCCGATTGCTGGGGCTGGGATTGGGATTGGGGCTTCGCCGGAGCCGACTCCGGCGGGTTGCTATCGCGGTGATTTGGATCCGCAGGAGCTGAACTCGAGCCAAGGAGCTGGTCCGTCAAGCCTGACTGAGACGAGGTCATATCGACTGATGCGCGGCCATTCTCAGAGTCCATTGTCGACGTGCAGAAGCAAGAGACAGATGAAAGAGACAAAGATTGCGGGCGGGAGTGGAGGGCTATGCCGCAAGAGGCAAAAAGCCAAGTGGGAAGTAGATAAGAGACTTGACACAGAAGCAGATTGAAACCGGACAAAATCACCCAAGGACAGGTTGGAAGAAGAACAGGAGAGCGTGTCTCATAATCTCGGGGCTGTGGACAGCCTTTAGACGAGTCGAGTTTGGGCGAGCTGGAGTGGCGGAGGGAACCAGGAAAAAAGGTCGATTTGCGGAGCCCCCAAAAGGCCGATCCAGCTCTCTGTTTACTTTGTGCATCGTCTCCGTTCCCGGAAATCCATGGCGACAGTGGGACCGCGCGAAGATCATTCCCATGATCTCATTCTCGAAGACGGTGGGAAAAGTAGTTCACCATCGGATCTTCTTTGCTTTTTCTTCGTCTAAACCTCTTTGCGACTAGGGGGATGCAGGAAGTTTCAGGCTCGTACAGCATGCTCTTTTCAGGCTGGCACCCACGAAGTAGCGGTCGAGACAGGGCCATCTTTTGGCGGCATTTGCGGAGCCCGGCGATTATAATCTATAGAAAACAGTCATTTCCACCTCCTCGACGTCTCTGACGTCTCTGGAAAAGGTGAATCCACGACGACTTCCGGCGTGCCTGTAATAGCAGCCGCATTTATGGTTAATTACGCGCTGAGAGCAGTGCAGATCCCGTACCGTATCGTTTATCATACCGCTCAATTAAATACAGAATATCACCAGATCAGGAAGGCGGTGTCCAAGCTTGAAGGCGGAGAAACAAAAAAAAAGAGAGGAAAATCTCGAAGAAGAAGAATATCGCGACCTTCGAAGAGCCAGAGAGGCACTGCATTTGGTGCCTGAAGAAAAAAAAGCCAGATGATACTTGGCAGTGCTTGAGAGCAAATATCGATTTCTTTGCTCCTGTTCAGATTTTCTAATTGGGGGCTCCGGGGCTTTTCAGCAGCATGCCGGCTCTTGCCAAAGACACTTTCGATATGCCGCTCGCAAAGAGACAGAAGAGATCGCCGCATGAAGAGGCTCAAGGGAGCGCTCGGGCTGGGTCCAAGATATTTGCGCCCTTCAGAGTGCGTAAAATTCTCTGATTGACTTCGTTCCAGTTAATTTTACTAAAGCCAAGCAGACACTAGGATTAGTCTCCCCGACTTCGGTGCCATTCACGAGCGTACGCCTTGGAAAATCAACCTTTCAGATTACAACTTCAGTGGGACAAACCCTCCAGACTTACGATGTGCGTCGAGGCTTGAATTTGGTCTTCCTTAGTCGACCACAACCTCCCGAGATCATTACCGCCACATGCGCCTGGCAAGACAAGGTTTTCGCCGCTTGGGGTCATCTGCGCCCTCGATCTGCAGGTGGAGTCTGGGCTTTCAAGCGTGGAAAGCGGGTTGCTTCGCTGCAGAGCCCCGATCTCGACGGTCCTTTGGAGCGATTGGTGGTGTTTGGTTCATGGGTAGTTGGCTGCTGGGCAGGTGGTCTGGAAGTTTGGAAGACAGACACTTATGAGCATTATGCAAGCCTTCGACCCCAGGCATCTACGAGCTCGTCGAGCGATCAGATTTACACCGGCTCTGTGTGTAACATGCCCACCTATCTTAACAAGCTCTTTGTGGGACGTGTGGATGGAGGTATCGATATTTGGAATATTCGGACTGGGAAACTCATCCACACATTGCTTCCACCGACGTCGAACTGCGGCTCGGTCACCGCCATTCACCCTGCTCCAGTCTTGTCTCTCATTGCAGTCGCCCACAAGAATGGCGCCCTGTCGATTTTGAATATTGACTCTGGTCAACTCTTGCTGTCTTTGCGCACTGCGTCAGCAAGATCTCCTCCGGTCACATCGATCAGCTTCCGAAGTGATGGTGCTGGTGCCGGTCATGATGGTCGGCAGGACGGAGTGATGGCTACCGCATCAAGCGGAAGCGGGGATATAACTCTGTGGGATTTGAACGAAGGAGGTCGCATTTCTGGAGTCCTTCGTGGCGCTCACAGAGTCGCAAAGAGCGCCTTGGGTGTCAACAAAATCGAGTTTTTAGATGGTCAACCCATCTTGGTTTCAACTGGAGACGACAATGCTCTCCGAACGTGGATCTTCGATCAAACTCCTTTCTCGCCAATTCCAAGACCGCTTCACTCCCGCGGTGGTCACTCTGGATCTGTCAACACTCTCGAGTTTCTTCCTGCAGCATCAGATGGCTCTGAGTCCGATGGCAAATGGCTTCTCAGCGCCAGCAAGGATTGCAGCTTGTGGGGGCTCAGTTTGCGCAAAGACAGCCAACACACTGAGCTATCTCAAGGCCATATAGAACGAACCGCTAAAAAAATGGGTCTTTCTGATTCTGGTATGCTGGTAGATGAACTCAAGGCGCCCGAGATTACTTGTGTAGCTAGCTCTCTCAATCGCGATGGTGGGATGGGAACTACTCTCTCAGGGGCAATCTGGTCAAACCCAAAGTTCACCAACACCGAGGCCTCCAATGCTACGGGCTGGGAAAGTGTTGTTACTGGACATCGCGGAGATAAGTATGCCCGCACTTGGTTCTGGGGCAAGAAAAGAGCAGGTCGCTGGGCTTTCGCGACGGGAGACGGGACTGAAGTGAAGGTATGTCGCTTATGATGCAGGACAGCTGAACGGAGTACTAATGACTTTCTAGAGTGTGGCCGTTTCCCAGTGTGGTACTTTCGCTGTCATCGGATCAGCCGGTGGCTCAATTGACATGTTCAACTTACAGTCTGGTATTCATCGCCAGAGCTTTCCATCTCGATCGCCGAAGCCACGTGCAAAGACTCTTATTTCAGATGACCAGAAGCACACCAAGGCAGTTACGGGGCTAGCAATTGATAATCTTAATCGGATGGTCATTAGTTGTGGCTTGGATGGCAAAGTCAAGGTAAGCTCCAACCCTTCAAATCCTCCAAACCACGTTCCAGTCTGTTGACTAACGCCTCTTTTACCTAGTTTTGGGATCTCCTTTCCGGTACTTTAATCGACGAGTTGAATTGGCACCCAATGGCTGCCATAACAGGTATCCGCTACAGTAAGACCAGCGAGTTGGTCGCCTTTTCCTGCGATGATCTTTCTATCCGCGTTGTGGATCTTGAGACTAGGAAGCTTGTTCGTGAATTCTGGGGCTGCGTTGGCCAGGTGAATGATTTTATCTTTTCCAACGATGGCCGATGGATTATTGCAGCTTCCATGGACTCTCTCTTGCGCATTTGGGATTTGCCAACGGGGCATCTTATCGATATCTTCCGAGTATCGAATACTTGCGTGTCCTTGGCGATGTCTTCAACAGGGGAATTCCTCGCCACTGCCCATGCAGGTAGTATTGGCATCAGTCTCTGGAGCAATCGTAGCCTTTTCATGCCGATTTCCACAAAGGACCTCGATGAAGATATCATCGATCAGGTGCCAGAGATTTCAAGCGAAAACGGTGCAGGCCTCGTCGAGGCTGCTTTCGCAGATGCCGAAGAAACCGATGAGACTGAAGGCCCTGTTCTGGCCACTGATCAACTTCAGAAGGACATGGTTACTCTGAGTCTTGTTCCTCGAAGTAGGTGGCAATCATTGATTCACTTGGATTCCATCAAGGTAAGCACGAGAAAACATACCAATCATCGAGCCATTGGCAGTCTGTTAACTTTTCAATTCACAGGAACGAAACCGACCCAAGGAGGCACCCAAGGCACCTGAAAAGGCCCCGTTTTTCCTTCCATCTATTTTGAATGGGAATGCTACTGAGGCAGCTCCTAATTCCGCTTCGCAGTCCATGGGCATGACCGAGGAGGAACAATCTCGAGTTTCCAAGATTCCCTTAAAGGGTCTTGGATCCGCATCCACATCTACTATCACCCAATATCTCACAACAAGCCACCAAACCGGTGACTTTATTCCTTTGGTAGAGTACCTTAAAACGCTCACTCCCGCCCGAGCAGACCTCGAAATCCGCTCTCTCGATCCCCGCGTACGAAATGGGTTCTCTGAGCTAGCTACTTTTGTTATGGCTCTGACCAACCGCCTTGTTTCGAAGAAGGACTTTGAGTTGGTTAATGCGTGGATGACAGTCTTTCTCAAGATTCACGCTGATACAGTGGCTCTGAGTTCGCAGCGGGAGGAACCGGAATACCAATCGCTACGCAAGGCTCTTGCATCGTGGTCTCACGAGCAACGTCAGGAGGGCAAGCGGCTCACCGAGCTTGTCGGGTATTGTCGAGGAGTGGCAGGTTTCTTGAGATCCTCCCGATAAAGATGAAAATGACATTATATGATCGTTTGACCCTTTTGTGCTATTATGTATATAGAGCCACTTTGTAGTACTCGTTTTGCATACATATTAAATGTATCTGCTCGCGGCATCTCCAGATAAAAGCAAGCACTCGCTCTCCTCAAACCTAGAATATTCAGAAATTGCTTCAATATCCTCGCCAACTCTGTAGATCTCGACTAGATCAGCCCGCAGTGGAACCGTCGGGAGCGACCACATAAAATTCGTTGCAGGCCAATCGCACTACAGCTTCGCCTCTTCCCTCTCGTCATATCCCTCGAACATCCTCGCATAGTCTTTTTATTTCAGTATATTTCCAGCCGCATTCTTCCTCCAGTTGGAGGCTCTCGTTTCCTATGGGGATCCCGTCTCTTACGAGACATCTTCTTCCCTATGCAAGTGGCGTTTCCTTCGGAAGCGAGAGCAAATCCACAGACCTACCCCGTGCGCATTCCGTGGTAATCGACGGGCCAAGTCTAGTATATCACGTCCACGAGCGACTACTTGCCTGGCTTGATGCTCCTCCCACTTGCATAGAGGTAAGCCGAGGAGTGGCTAGCTGGCTTCAACAACTACAGGATCACCAAGTCAAAATGTACATGAAACATAAGGGAGCCTTGCACTTGAAGCTTCTCACATGCGTTTTTTCAACCTGATACTAATGAATGCCAGACATCAAATATGCTTTGATGGCGCGCTGCCCATTTCAAAGCGGCCTATTCGACTTTCAAGGCTTGAAAGGGGGCGACAATGCCTAGAGATTTGTCGACAGAGACCATCACCACCTTCTGCACGCAAGGATAGTAACAGAATAGCCATCCAGCCAGCGCAGTTATGGCAAGGGCAAAGTATCTCTGCCCGGTGGAACGACGTCCCAAAGAGTCCCTTCATGGTTCCCACCGTCCTACATGATCTGCGCTACTGGTGGAATGGAGAACGGATTCGCGCAGAAATCAACGCAGACTTCCATTGTTCCGATTCCGATTTTCCCTGGGCTGAATTAACCATCACAGTTTCTGGAGAGGCAGATATTGCCTGTGCCAGACTGTCGAAGCTCACGGGCGCTGCTGTGCTTACGAATGATTCCGATATGATGATCCATGATTTGGGGTCTCAGGGGGCTGTGATCTTGTTGAATTCAATGTATCTGGTGGAAGATCACGCCAATCAATGTCCTGCAGACCTTCGGGGCTCGATGATTTTTCCTCGTGATGTTTGTGCCCGTTTGGGTATCCCGGATATCAGACGGTTTGCCTTTGAATTGAAGAATAATCCAAAGATCCAGTTCAATGACTTGGTGCGCCGCTCCAAAGAAGCAATCGACTCTGAAAAAAATATCGCGGAATATGATCGCTTTTCACAAGAGTTTAGGCCCCTGGAAGATCAATCTCGGATAATGCAGAATTCTCACGGTGCTGCAGACTTGGATCCCAGGATATCTGAGCTGTATTGGCAATTCGAAAGACCCGATCTATTCTGCACATCAGATGGACCACACATTTACCTGGGTATTCTGTTCGAGGACCCGTCAAGGCGATGCGCATGGGAACAAGGACGCATGTACCGGGAGCTGGCATATTCGCTGCTAAATTTATCGCAACCACAAGCCCGGCGTCAGCCAGTCGTCCATGAATTCGTGCGCAGGGGCAAGCGTATTGTATCCCATCAAGTTGAACTACTCGGTGAGGATGATGCGGCTGCTAGTATGGACCTTTTGTTGAAGCAGTTTGACTTTGCGCGTGCTGCATTTGGGGCTGTCTCTGGGGTCCAGTTTTGGGTATTGTTTGCATTGTCCGAGATCTGCCGTTATTCATCAAGCACTACCATGTCAATGGACGCTACTCAAATCCAACATTTGCTACAAACCGGACACTTGGGTCACCGACCTGAATGGGCCGATGCACACATCATGGCCCAGCTACATGCTGTAATCTATTCACTTACAACACTGAAGCAGCTTTTTCAGGTATCCCGGTGCCAGGATGGATTGACTCATCACTCACATGTTCTCTTCGATCTTCCCCCGTTGAAATTGCTTTTGGGATCTTTGCGCGGTATGACCCAAGGCTTATCCAGAGACGACATTGTTCGCCTCTCTGCTAATGAGATGTTTGAAGTTGTTGATGATGATTGAAGTATACTGTGTTAATTATAGAAAACTACACCGCATGGCGAGATGGGGTTATGAACAAGAATTGGACTAAAAAAGGAATTTCATGTCCCCAATAAGTCCAGAACGTCCCCTTACGTGACACCTGGGTCCTGTGGCCTTCAATAAAACCAGGCAGAATCATAGTTGCATTATTTTGAAAGACGATGGTAGTAGGGCCAGCCCATGAACATGTCTCAGTGGTTTCAATGTCAAAAGTCCTGGAGTGGAGACAGCATCGTAAACAAAGACCCATCCTGGACTTTTTTGCTCGATATTGGCGGATTTGGATTGATTTGGACGGCCTTGGAGACTGCCAAGCAAATTGCCATAGATTGATAACTCGCTGTCCGGAGTATCAGCCATAGCTCCCGGGGATTTAGGCTGGCTGAGAGCCCAAGACTAGCAGGTGGCTGACCCTGTCAAGGCGAGGCCAACATGTTTTGTCCATCCATAGGTCTATGACAGAATGGAGAATCAAGTGTTATCCTCACTTCTCAGGAGCATCAGGCAATCGTTCAATCACGTATTTTCCTCGTGCGACACTCATTATTGGGGCTCCGGGAATTTTTCTGGAGCATGTGGTTAGATCACATCGTTGATATTTTGAGGAAAGCTTACCGTATGCGCCGTTTGAGATCTCGGTCATTTGTGGCAGCGATGTAGATGCGATGCTTGATCAACCGATCGACCAGACAGTCATCAGCATAAGTACCTTTGTGATCGCATTTTATCCTCTCAAATCGAGGATCTTTCGCGACACGCAACGCAAGCCGGTACTTCGGGCCGAGCTTTTCGAGTTCTGCCAATACACAGTCCGTGATGACCGGTGTGCACTTTGCATATAGACAATCCATCATGGTAGGGATGATATCGAGTTTGTGTTGAATAGTATGCGAGATGAAGTTGGTGTCGACCAGCACCGAGTACGGAGGCGTAAGGGCAGTGTTGTACTGGAAGAACAGCGATGACGGGGCCTGGGGCCTGGAACAGAGAATAACCAATTTAGTATTTTACCTCGAGCCATTTTATCAGATATGAGCAACGAACGCTTCTCGAACCACATCATCCTTCGAATTTCGGGCCTTTTGTTCGGCGTCCTGGTTTGGTTTCCTGTGCGGCAAAGCGTGAGCAAAGGCTATTGAATCCACATACAAGGCACCTACAATCGGTTATCTCGCAAAGAAACCGCTCTTTTCATCTGCGCAAACTTCCTGGTTTTCTTTTGTAACCCCATGGTGACCGGTCGTGTGTGAGGGTATTGAAAATATGGATGTTGAGGGATCTGAGGTTTTTCTGCTGATAAGAATCCTTATCGCTGACCGCCCGCGACAAAGTATCTCCGCTTATCCTGGCAGATAATCCGATGTGAATACACTCAACTGACATCTCGTCGAATTGGTAATTGTGCTCGCGATTTCTGACTATCACAACGCTCTAAAAATGTTCCTACTTAGGGCTGTACACGATAAAATATCACAGGATTTTTGTAATTATCGTATCGCAGAAATCTCAACAATAATTATCGCAAGTCGTATCACACATCCAGGTCTTTTGCAATACAATATGCGATATGATACGATTTGTGATAAAAACAATACGATATCGCAAAAATGCGATATCGTGCACAGCTCTCTTCCTACTTGAAGCTTCTCCTTTTGCCCGAATATATGCTCAATGTAGCGGCGTTTCAAAGCCCTTCCCATATTGCCGTCGCTCGAGACCTAATCTCTGACATGCTACTAATATACCCAAGGAAAGCATGGAATTCCATATGTACGATTGCCATTAACCTTGACTCTGCCTATGCAAAGCCCTCTACTTGCTACTATAGTCCTGACTCCTCCTAAGTTGGAAGTCTCCTACATGCGTTGAGGTTTGTAAAGCAACGGTATATGAGTTTCTACGGCAATAACTACCGCTTCTTATCAATATTCACTGAAGTATTGCTAATATTGTTACCACACTTCTTTATCTATTGACGGAGAGCTCCTGGTTTCACTGCTCTTAGAGGACTTGTAAAGACGGGGTGGATTAGGCAAGAAAATGATGACGATGAGTCGTGGGGAATGGTAGTGGACTGGCTATGGATTGAGTATGGATCGGGATCACTAAGTTGGCTGAATTGCGTGCGAATGTAGTAGTAGTAGAAAAAACCAATCCTTAGCGATTCCTGAAGTTGGGGAAGTCTTCTAGACTATTTAATTATATAATTCCTATCCTGGGGTTATATGTGTAGTGATAGTAATATGTAATGATATTTTAGATACTATATAATAATAAAAGGAATTATATAGGGAGAGTTTTATAGAATAATAGTAAGGTTTTTAATATTTGTCTAGTAGATTTTCCTTTATAGTAGAAAAGTACTAAATAAGCTTTTTAGTAATTAGATCTAAAAGATATAAAATCTTAATAATATTATTATAGATTTTTAAATTAATAGAATAGTAAATATTCCTAGAATTAATAAAGATAAAATTATAATAGTATAAGTTATCTAAGCTAAGAAGAAGAGAGAAGCTACTATTACTAGAAATAGTAATAAGAATAAAAATAGTAATAAAGATAGAGAGAAGAATAATAATAATTCCTCTAGTAGTTTAAGAGTAATCTATAGCTATTCTATAATAATATTTTAATTATTTTATCTTTATTATCTCTATATATTAGTAATAGACCTTCTAATAATAGAATATAAATTTAATAGAATTTTAATAATTTCTTAAAGGGACTATATAGTTAGAAATAAATAATATATCTTAGTAGATATTTAGAATAAAACCTTCTATATATAATATATAATCTAATTATAATATAGTTTCCTAAAGGAATAATAAGAGACTAAAAGAATATAATATAGTTTTTAATAAGATATAAATTAGTCTTAGAGATATAAGATCTAAATACTCCTATAGTTATAGAATCTTTTAGAGTAATACTATTATTAATTCCTATTCTATTTAATAATATATTAAAATAAATATTAGTTAATCTAGAAATTAAGCTTATTTAGATCTTTATAGGAGTTATTAATATTTAGATATCTAAATAGAATTTATTTAGAGAAAAGAAACTATCTTTAGTTTATAGTATTTCTATAGTCTTTCTATATTATTAATACTAATTAAGTAAGAGGACTATTTAACTATATATTATAGTATTATAAACTCTTAATAGAAAAAGTAGTATACTCTAGGTTATAACTTAAGTTAATAATAATAATTCTACTAAGTTAAAATATAGTTATTAAAAATATAAGATATTAGAATAGAGCTTTTTTATTAATTTAGATAATTCCTTTTAATAGAATTAAAATAAATCTTTCATCTATTCTATATTTAATTATTATATATATAGATTATAATAGAAATTATAAAGAAAAGACTATAGTAAATATAGATATAAATAATAGTTTTCTATAATCTTACTTTCTTTTTTTTAATACTTATTTTAGCTTCTATTTCTCTTACTAAATTATATTTAAATTAAAGAAATTATATCTTATAAGAATTATATATATATTAAGAGAATATATAAACCTATAAACTCTTTTAATTAAAATACTTATAGAAAGAAGATAATTAACCTATAATTTAATTAGATTTTTATTAATATAATTAATAATTATAATAATCTTTTTTAGACTCTAGATATCATTACTTTATTTTTCTATAATAATAATAAATCTTTTATAAAAGTCTTAGTAGTTATAATAGAGAATTTTATAAAACTTTTTAATAAAATATAAAAAACTTATAAGTCTTAATTTAGACTTAATAGAAGTAAAATAATTTTAGATCTTTTTTTAATATTCTACAGGAAATCTATTATTAATCTAATTATCTTTTTCTAGTCTAACTATAAAGATTATTTTAATATTTTTATCTTAGAAATAGAGATTATAATACTCTTCTATAAAAATAGATTTCTATATTATTAGTCTTAGAATATATTTTAAAGAATTATCTCTAGGACTATTATTAAAATTATATAGAAATAGTCTATAATTAGTATTAGATTTAGTAATTTAAAGGAGATAATAAATAGAAAATATAATATAGAATAAGAGATCTCTTTATAAAGGAGTTATTTTAATATTAGCTCTAATATTAAATAAATAATTAATATAGATTAGATAATAATTTACTATTAAGAAGTATTTTTCTTATCTTATATAGACTTTTCTTTTAATTTCTTCTATTTCTTAAGTAGTATAAATATATTTATTTCTAATTCTATAATTTATTAGTTATATTTAGAGGACTAATCTACTTACTTTAGTAAATAATAGTTTTTATCTAGAATCTACTATTCTTTTCTAATCTTCTTAATTTTATATTTAGATTATCTTTAAGTTCTAAAAGAAATATTAATTTAACTATAGATTAATTACAATTAACTTATAGTTCTAATAGAGGAATATAAAAGATATAATATATTTAACTATACTTCTCTAGAAAATAAAGTTAGTATACTTATATACTAATCTTTTCTATTATTTAAAATAATCTAATAAAATATAGAGAGAGTTTCTTAAATTCTTAGAGTTAGAGATTCTTAATTAATAGAGTAATAAGATTATTTTTCTAGAACTCTATATTCTTATATTTTATATTATAGTATTTTATATATATTTTAGTAGTATTCTATTAGTATTCTATTAGTATTTTAATAGACTTCTATATAAATCTTATAGTTAAAAGATATAATCTCTTATTACTAGTATTCCCTTAGTTAAAATATTAGCTTTAAGATTTATATAAAAACAGAGATTATAGCTATATAGTATCTTAAATAGTAATATTCCTATTATAGTATTAATTATTTATTATAAGTAAATATAGTTGTTTCTAAAAATATTAGCTATATTTACTACTTTTTATTAATAAAGTAATATAAATAATACTTAAGGGTTTAATTTATTTATTCTATTTAACTATTAGTTTAGAAGTAAAATACTATTAAGAGATAATATTTAATATTATAAGCTATATAGATATTAGTCTAAAAAGTACTAATAAAAATACTTTCTCTATTAGAAATAATTCCTAAAGGAGCTCTAAATTTAAGTTTAATCTAATTATATAATAGTTCTATAAGTTCTATTATATTAATTAAAATACTTATAAAAAAGAAAAGATATTATTTTATATAATAGTTAATAACTATAAAAATAGTATTAGTTTTCTCAATTCTAAATATAATAATAGATAGTCTAGAAATCCAAAGGAATTAATAATAGTTTTAGTTTACTATAAGAATAGTAGTAATATAATACTAAAGTCTAATATATAATATATTTCTTAATATATTATTTAATATTCTTTCTTATTAAGAACTAATAAAATTTTCTTTTAATTAACTCAATAGTATAGTTTCTTTTAAAGTAACTTATTATTAGTTTATTATAATATAATTTTAGAATTAATTATCTAAGACCTTAGATAGATAGAATAAAAAAAGTATTTTATAAAGAGGATAAAATTATCTTTTAATAACTAGTCTTTTAGATTTCCTAGTCTATAGAGAAGAGTTTTCTTTTAATACTAATAACAAGAATTCTTTAACTACTAGATTATTCTAAATAGTCTAATTAGCTAATTCTTTTTTACTAGTAATAGAATAAAACTATATCTTAAATTAGAATTTAAGACTAATTAGATTTATTTTATAAATCTCTTGAATAATTATATTCTATAGGAAAATAGTATTTAGTCTAAGAATTATTTATAATATAAAAGATATAAGAATATTAGAATTCTGAGTATTCTTAGTTCTTTTAAAAAGTCTTAAAAAAATATTAGCTAAGTTTGATTTTCCTAATTAATACTTAATAATAAAATTAAAAAATAGTAAAAAGATATATTAAGAAGCTTAATACTTATTAAGTTTAGATTATTATATAAAAGTTTATAAATTAGTATAGTCTAATAAAACTTTAATAGTATATTTATTTTCTTTTAAATAGTATTATGAGTATTTAAATAAGTAAATAATAATAAATAACTCTTAGTCTAATATAGTATACTAGATCTTAATATTATTAAATTTATAAGACTAAAATACTATAGAATACTATTTTTTATTAATCTCTAGTTATAAAAGAATATTTACTATTCTATATTTAGATATATTAATTTCTAATTAGATAGAATAGTTTAGATTAAAATAAATTTAGTATAAGAATTTTTATAAAGATATTAATTAAGACTTAAAATATTTGGGATTTAGCTTTATTTAATTTAATAGAATTAGATTTCTTTCTATCTTTACTTTCTTTTAATAATAATATTAGAGACTATATAATAAAAAAGAACTTCTTAATAAATTATTAATAGAAATTATAGAAACTAATAAATATCTAAATATTATAAAAAGTTTTAGATTCTAATTATAATATAATAATAGAAATCTATTAAGAATCTATTAAAGTTCTCTTAGATAAAATAATATATTCTAAGAAATTAACTTAATTTTAATAAAAGATATATTTAAATAATTTAATATAGAATTCTATTTAATATAGATATTAGAGAATAGTCTTTAGAAATTATAAATAAGATTTCTTATTAGATAAAAAGATAAGGATATTATTAAGATAGATAATATAAGAAATATTGAGAATTCTATAAAAAGATAATATAAATATAGTTTTAGAAAATAACTAATATATTAATTAGACTAAATAGTATAATTATATATTTATAATATCTATATTAAATATAAAATATAGTCTTTTATTTATTCTCTTATTTAATATAGACTCTATAATAAATATTCTTAAAATTAATTTTCAAAAAGAGTTTAATATTAATAATTCTATTTAGAATCTCTAAGATAAGAGATAAAGAATAGTAATTTTTAATTAATGTATAGTTTAAATTATAATAATTAATATAGAGATAGAGAATACTATTTTTTTTAGAGATAAATAGAATAAATATATTTATATAGCTTTTAGAGAGTCTAATTCAGTCTACTTTAATATTAATATAATTATATAAAATAGTAAATTCTATTTAAAAGAGTATATAAATTAGTTTTGAGAGGATTACTCTTTTTCCTATAGATTAATAGTATAATTTATTTCTTTTTATAAAAATATATTTATAAACTTCCTTAATTTGGAAGGAATTTACTATTCTTCTATAGAATTTTTAATTAGAGTATAACTATTTTTTTTTCTTTATAGAAAGATTAATTAACTTAGATAATGACATATTAGTAAAAATATAAGCTTTATTTTTATAATCTTTAGTAACTTAATATAGAATTCTTAATTTAAAGTTAGAAATAGTAAACTATTATTAATAATTTATTATTAAGATAATAATAGAATATTAGCTAAATATAGTTATTAAGAGAAGAACTAGAGAAATTATAGAGTTTGAATCTTAATCTATTACTATATAAGATCTCTTTATAGTCTTAATAGTCTCTCTTAAATTAGTAAGGACTAAAGATATCTAATAAATACTATATTTAGAATATTCTAACTTATCTATAATAAGTCTATTTTATAAAGTAACTATAATAGTAAAATAGAATATACTTCCTATTATAGAATAGTAGATTAGAAATATAGAAAGATCTATAGTTCTTATTCTTTTTCTAAAATTTTAGTAATTTCTATAGTCTCTATAGTTTTTATAATCTTTAATACTTATCTATTAGATTTAGAATATTAATTTATCTAGTAGTCTATTTTATAATAGATATAATATTAATTTTATAATTAATTCTTATTAAAAGGGATTTTATTTAATCCTAATATTAGAATATTAAATCTTTTAGTTTAGTAGTTTAGTCTCTATATAAATTAAAATTATTCTATATATTTTCTAGTATTATTCTAGTTTTTATAAAAAGATTTTTTAAAGAAAAAATAAGATTAGTTATTAGAGATATTATATTTTTTATTATTAGAATTTTTCTTAAATCTCTTATAGATTATTTTCTAAGTATATATAGCTATATCTATTATTTCTTTATAATTTTATAGAAATTTTATATAATAAAGACTAATAGTTTCCTATAGTTTTAGATATAATTTTATAAAAAACTTTAGAATATAATTTAGTTCTAATTCTCTAAGTAAATATTATTCTAAAAAATAAAGATAAATATAGAAATTATATAGATTCGAATTCTCTATTTATTAGACTTTCTTAATTTAATTTATAATAATTAGTTATAAATTAATAGAGTTACTAATTAGAATTAATATCTCATTTTTAAAAGACTATTAATTATTTTATAATATTATATATATATTAGAATCTTTACTATAAAGATATTTACTCTATTATAGATAATACTAGAACTATATATATTGAATTTCTTTTAGAATATAGTTTTTTTTTACTATTATATTATTATAGTATTATAGTAAAAGTAAGATCTAAATTAATATAGATATTTATTTTACTTAGCTTATAGCTCTTTCTTTTACTATTATAAATTATTAATAGCTTAGATATATATATTAATAGCTTACTCTTATACTAAGATTTTAGATATTATAAAAGCTTATAAGTTTATAAATAGATTTCCTTATTAAAATAGAGAAAGTAGAATACTTCCTAATTTAAATCTAATAGACCCTCTCTGAAAAAGAGTTTAATATATATTTACTATTATTTCTTAAATAATCTATAGAGAGAAGAATTAAAATTATAAAGATAGAGTAGATTAGGTAAGAAAATAATAATAATGAGTTATAGGGAATAATAGCAAACTAGCTACAGATTGAGTATAGATTAGAATTACTAAGTTAACTATATTATATATGAATATAATAGTAGTAAAAAAAAACCAATTCTTAGTAATCCCTAAAGTCAGGGAAGCCTTCCAGACTATTTAATTATATGATTCCCACCCTGGTGTTACATATATAGTGATGATAATATATATAATAATATTTTAAATACTATATAATGATAAAAGGAATTATATTCCAGAATACTGTCGGATAGAGTCCGGAATGTCATTGAATAGCAATTGTGAACAAGGCACCGTAATAGGACTATATAGCCCCTTTTGCTCTTCGCTCTTTTCCTATATTCTTCTGCTCCTCTATAGCTTCTCAAAAGATAGTAAACATCAGTCTCTCTTTCAGCCCTTCTTTTTCCTCGTTCTTCCTTTATTAGGCTAATTAGGTTTAAGTCCTTCATTCGCTATTTTACTTAATTTTCATATTAAAAATACTATTAATATATTAGCTTTAAATGTAGATAATCTATGGAATATATCCTATACTCTGAATATATGGAAAATACTATATTACATTAAAGAATATTATTATGGAATGACTATTCTGTTACTAGATAGCTGGTTCCACTGATGGAGTAATATTATAATTGAGTTATATAACTTAGTTAGTTCTAAAATCTAGTATAATCTGATTGAATTTTAGAAGACTTAGGATCTTATTCTAATATATTATAGAGTGATCCTTACATACAAGCAAGGAAATAATAGAGATATAATATTATCTTTCTGTCTATATTTAATTACCATCTAATCTTTATTAATTTTGTAATGTAATGTAACAGGTTGGATCCTGGATATATTATTATACTATATTTGTCCGAAGTTTAGTTATATAGCCTGCCTAGTTATCTTTCCAGCTGGAAAATAACTGCTATTCTATTCTAAATAGCTTCTTTCTTTAAGATTATTATAAATTATTTGAGACATTGACTGTTTTCTTACTATTTGACTCTAGCCCTTTACAATTCAATCTATTAATTTTCTAATATTATTTTATTTTAATTATTAGCTTTTATAATTCTAAAACTTTAATTAGAATTCTCTATAAAAAACAGTAATATTCTATTATATACCTTATTAATTAATATAAACTCTTTTTAAATCTAATCTCTTTTTAAATTTTATTAGAAATAGGTTTAAAGCTAGTATAGATTCTATTAAAAATAATACTAAATTTTATTATTAGGAACTAATATTTCCTACTTTTTATTTCTAAAATTCTAAACTATTTTTATAATATAGGTTATTTTTCTAAGACTAATATTAAAGATATCTATAATTATATCTAAATAATATCAGAAAAAGAATAGAAAACTATCTTTTAAATATAATATAACTATTCTAAATATACTATTATATTTTTTACTTAATCAATATATTTATTATCTTTTAGAGCTATATTTATTATATTCTATATAAACCTCTAAATTATATCTATATTAGCTATTTTAATAGTATCCCAATTCACCTCCAATTCTAAGATGAATGTATTAAATATATTAAGTAAATTTTATAGTAAATATATAAGATTAATCTATATACTAAGATGTTTAAATATATTTTTTATTAGACTATAATTAAATTTCTAAGTTTTATTATAAATACAAAGAGAATTACTATAGATAAAATATATATTTAAACTATTTTAAAATAGTCTATTTCTATGTCTTTTAAGAAATTTAGATTTTTCTAGATTTTTATAATTTCTATTATTAAGTTATTAAGTTATATTCTATTATTATCTTACTACTAATAGAAATAATAAAAAATAATGAGAATAAGAAAAGAAAAGAGTCATAGAGATATCATTTAGAATAGATCAGAATACATATAATTATTGAATATTATTAATTAGAAATAGAGTTTCTATTCATAAAAAGAGTTTTATAATAGAAATCTAAATTAAATTTTAATAATAAGCTTAGACTATTATTAAAATAAGCTAATAGTCTGTAAAATATAATTGATATTTAAGACATTCAATTATTAGATATCTATAATTTGAATAAAACTAATTTTTAAATTAGAATTAGAGAATATTAATAGATAATAAAAAAAGAATTTATTATTATTAAAATTAATAAAGATAATAATAAGTTAAATAAGAAAATCTAAAAATTAAAATACTATATTTATTATAATATATTACTTTAAAAACTAATTAATAATAATTATTATATAAGTACTTTTCTCTTTATTAGTAGTTTTGTGAAATTAATCTAAGTATATATTTAGAGTTAAAAAAATATTAATAGTAGATTAACTTTAGATTTTATTATATTAAAATTTAATCCTACTTTATATTATGTAGTAATAAATAAATTATTTATTATAGAATAAATATTTTATAATAAACTAAAAAATTATAAAATAGTATAATAACTATTTTAATATATAATATACTATAATAGTCTTAAGTAAGTTAAATATTAATATTTAGATATAATAAAAATTTTAGAAACTATAAGATATTTTCTCTAAACTATCTTTCTTATAAAACTTTTAATAATTATTCTAAACTCTTATGAGTAAAAGTCTATTACTTATATAATAATTTATCTCTATTCCTAAACTCTTTTTTCCTCTAATCTTTTATAGAAATATAAATTTATTAAAGTAATTTATAGAAACTTATAAGTAATAATAGATATACTATATTAACTTTATTTTTTAAGTTTATTAGTATAAGTATAGTATTTAGTTTTATAATAATCTTTATAAATTATAATTAGCTCTACTCTTATTATTTTATTTTAATTCTTATATTCTTATTTTATTTTTTTATTCTAAATTTTAATTTTATACAATCTCTTTAGTGTTTCAAATATTCTTTTTACTCTTAGTATATAATTTCTTAATTTTATTAAAAAGAGAGAATCTATATTTAAAAGATATAATATATTCATTAATTCAATTCTTTTTAAAAGATATTTTTTTTTTTTTTTTTTTTTTTCAATTCTTTTTAAAAGATAATACTAGAAAGAGCTTATTATAGACTTTTTCTTAATAAGGTACTTCTAATTCTGTTTCTTTATTGATAAGGAGACAATATTTATTTACTAATAGAGTTTTTAGATTTTTTATAAACATATTTCTAATCTTCTTATTCTTAAAGATATTAAGTATTAAGTTCTATATTAGATATTGAGCTTAATAAAGAAATATTTAATAAGTAAAAAAAGATTTTTTTCTCTTCAAAAAACCTTCTTTTTATATCTGTATAATTACTTATAATGTATACTGAGGTAATAGATTATAGAGATTAATTAATATATTATATCAATAAAGTATAGAATTTCTTTTTCTAATCTTTTATTTATTAAGTCTTTTTTATAAAATCAAGTAAGATAGATAGTTAAGAGGATATATATAATATTCTTTCTATATTAAAGATTAACTTAATATTATTATTTTTGATTATAATAGTTATAATAAGACTTCTTTTATTTCTTTAATTTAAATAAAAGTATAATATATTTATTAATCCATATAAGTTAATATCTATATTCAAGGGAATATATATAGATATATAAATACTAAATTTAATATTCTAATATTTTGAGTAAGGTTTAGAGTTTTAGAAAATAATTTAAAATTATTTATGAGTTTACTTAATAAATATTTTCTAGTATAGTAATTATAGAAAATACTTTAAGGTCATGTTTTTCTAATTAGTATTATTATATTATATTAAAAGAAAAACAGTAGAAAGACTATACGAATTTAGAAAGGAACTAATATTTATACAATAATAAGAGATTAAATGTTTATAATTAATAAAAAGTAATATTGATTAACTAAGGGGAATTTATAAAATTAATAAAATAATAGGAAAATTATGTATCTAGTAGTAATTAAGGAGATAAGATAATAATTTATAAGTAGCTTTCTAACATTATATTAATTATCATTATAATTAGAAATTAAGTAATATTTATATTTTTATAATATATGTAAAATTGTAATTCTTATATTAAAATAGGATTAGTACTTATATAATAAAAGGAATAAAAAAAATATCTTTTAATTTAGTAAAGTAATATTAAGATAATAATTTTTAATAATTTCTTTTTATGAAATCTAAAAATTGATAATATATAGATAGAATACTATATATAATATTAAAGTAAAAAATCATAATTATAACATATTTAAAGATTGATTAATTATAATTATTATTAAAATAATTTAAAGAATATAGTAGAATAAATAAACTATATATTTTATGGTTTTTATATTAAAATAATTTAATAAAGTTTAATCTTTAACTTATATATTATTTTAGAAAATTATATTTATGATTCTTATATTCTTTTATTTATATTCTTTAATTTATATTCTTTAATTTATATTAATTAGATAATATATACAATATAATATTATTTAATACAGGAATTATCTAGGTATATCTATAATATAATTATAAAAAAATATTATAAATATTATATACCCTGTATATTATTAAAATTGATTTTATATTTTATATATTTCCAGGCTACTAATAGTAAGTTTTAGGAATATAAAACAATTATTAATAATTCATATTCTATTTAAAAATATTTTAATAAAACTATAGACTTTTTCTAAAATAATATTAAAAGATTATAGATATCTAAGTAACTATTATAAAAAGATATTATTTTATATTTATAAAATCTTTATTATATTCTTAAAAGATATAATATTAAATATATTAGTTATTATTATAATATTATAGATTAGATTATTATAAATTCCTTAAGTAGTAATACAAATAATAAATGAAATTCTATATTATCTTTATATTTTTATATAAAATACACTATAACTATAAATTTAATATAGAAAGACAAAGAAGAAATATATTTTATCTATTTGATTAATAAAACTTTATAATATCAATATAAAAACAAATATTTTCTCAATTTATTCTGTTTTCCTAGTCTTTTTTTCTTTGTTACTATTTTATTCATAAAAGTAATAATTAAATATTATTTATTTTTAAAATAAAATTATTTATTACTAATTAATATTAAAAAATATATTTTATCTCTAATAAAACCTTAGAAATAGCTATATTTAATTGATCCCTTTATTTAAAATATAGTTTTTAGATACAAAGAGGTTCTATAATTTAATTATATAATATCTGTAATATATTAAAATAAATATTTCATACTTATTGACCTATTTAAAATTCTTTTATTAATTAATATAAATATTAATATTAGATTTAGTATCTCTAGTCTTTTTTAATATTTAGTTTAATAAAATAGACTATATATTTGTTAATAATATTCTTTATTATCTAATATAAGAAATAATAAGAAACAGAATTTTATTATTAGTTAAAAGATTTTATTTGGTAAATTATTAATAACTTACTACATATAAAAATCTTATTTATATATATATATATGAAAAATACTACTTGGTAAATATTTTATATTTTTAATAGAAACATATCATCATTAAATAAATTTAATATTATTATATCCAGAATATAAATAGTCTTTAATAATTTTATATTTTTTAAGATATAGTAGTAAAGTAAATTTACTTAAGTTTTTTTGGAATATATTTTGAATATATTATGTATGATTACTAAAATCTTATTATTTAAACATAGTTAAATTAAATCATATTTAATTAATAAAATATTTTAAATTTAGAATGAGTATTACTAATAATATATTTCTAAGAATCTATTTTTATTATTTTTTAATATCTTTTTAATTACTATCTATATCTCTATTTTTCCTAATTAGGAATTAACTATAATTATATTAAAATTTTAGAATAATCCTTAAATTATTTACTCTATATTCTTTATATTACTATAAATAATAAGTTTATAAAAGTGAAAACTTTTAGTTATAGTAAAATTAGAATTTATTTCATTAATTAGACATAGGATATGTAATATCTTTTATTATTTAATATATATTACTACTATATGTAATCTTAATACTTTTTCTTAAAAAAAGATTTTCTTTTTCTATTATAGCTCCAAAATAAAATAAAGTCTGACTTTAAAAATCTATCTAAATATAAATTAGATTATATTTAATATATTTCAATAGAAATCTTGATATGTCTTTTATAATATTTTTAATAATTCAAATATCTACTCTATTAGTAGACTATTAGAGAAATATATTTATTTTATTAATATATAAATCTATTTAGCCTATATTTCTAATTTTATAAATCTTAAAATAATATTATATTATATTAATATAATCTCTAATTTTGAATATTAATTTATAGAGTCTATATTACTAAATCTATTATTTATTTATAGTCTTTAGTAATTCTTTTAAAATATATATAACGTAATCTACAAGCGAACGGGCTGTATAAGTGAATGGGCTGGCAACCCAACCCCCCTAATAATTCATATTCTATTCAACCTTTAACTATTAACCATACCACCAGATTAATCGTGATTAACATTAAATATTGAGGGTCGCTTCAAGCTTACTATTAATGTAATCTGCTCTAAAAAAATTGTGTCTATTAATAAAGCTATATATATATTTAGTATTCCCCAATTAATCTTAGCTACTTATATTAAAGATTAATAACCATATATAGAACTTTGTCTAAATTACAAAAAATTAATAGAAACTAAAGAGGAATTACTTAAACAATAGATTTTATCTTTGGATTAGTAAGATACCTTACTTTAGATATAATAAGTTTATAAAATAGTATTATTATTACTTATTGACTATAGTAATAGTTAACTATCTATAATTAGTAGAAATTAGATATAAAACTTTATTAATTAATATTAGAATATTTATTTAGCTTACTTAAGATACTATAATTACTAATAGATTTTAAATAAAGATTCCAAAGTTATATCTTAGTAGTTTAAACTAGTTGAAAAAACAATTACTATCTATAGAATTAATTCTTATAATATTTATAATTTTAATAAAACTAGATTTACTATGGGAATATTAGTAAATAATTAAGTTATTACTTAAATTAATTACTATAGTAAAAAATAAATTCTATAGTCTAAAAATTATAAATAAGTAATAGTAATTGAATATATCTTAGTAACTAATTGGGCTCTTCTATCCATAATTATATTTAAAGGTAAATAGTTTATTAAATCATAGTTTAATAATCTTAATTCAACCTAATATTTAGTCTATAGTAATAATAACTAGATAACTAATGAGTTTAACCTTAATTAACTTAAAAATTACTTTATTCCATTAATTCTAACTTAATAAATTAAATAATATTACCTTTTAATTCTTAATAGTCATAATAGTTATTTAATACTAGAATTTAATTAACTATGTATAATTTATAATATTTTTCTATTGTATATACTTACTTATATATTATATTTATTATAATCTCTTAATATTAACTATTTTAGTATCTTAAAATATATATATAGAACTAAAATATAGGATATTACCTAAGTTGGAACTAACTATATTAATAAGCTTAATTTTTTATAATTCTATCCCTAAGCTTAACTTAAAGCTTTTAAAACTAATATAATTATTAATACTTTTACTATAACTAGTCTTATTCTATTGAATTTATCATAAGTTATCTCAAAACTCAATATTTAACTCTGTATACTTATCCCATTACTATTAAGTTAAAGTAGTGTATTTTCACTTAAAATACTAAAAAATCAATAATAATTAGAGTATTAAGTTACTTTAATTAAAAAATTACTAAGTAAATAGTTATAATTATAAAGTCCTAATGTAATTATATATTAAATTAATTAATTATTTAAAAGTAATATGATATAGTTTCAATAGCTAGTAATATTATAGGATTAAATTATAATATCTATTATAGAAAACAAGTGTTAAACTTAAAAATATAATAAATCAAAAAGACAACTATCCTATAAAAGTAGTTTAATAGCTCTAGAGATTTAAAATTTACTTTAAGTAGAAGAGCAAGATAAAATTCCTAGAGTAGAGGCAGTTATAGTAGAGTCTAATTTAACTCCCCAGCCTATTGGTCAGAGACCTCTGACCTACTCAATTTACAGAATTATTGGCCATTGCTATAATAGTTACCCTACTAGATAATAATTTAATTAGTTGGTTTAATTGATGAAATATCTTGAAATTTAAAGAAATTAGGGGGGTTACCAGTCTGTTCACTTGTGTGGCCCATTTGCTTGTGGATTATATTAAATAGTAGAATATATTACTTAATCTAAGTCTAATTAATAAGAATAAGTTCAACTCTACTATTAGTAAAAGTTTTAGCTTCTATTATTTTATTATTAATAATTTTATAAATAATATTGACTAAAAAATTTAAAACTTACTTTAACAAGATAAGCTCTAAATAATCTTATTTCTTATAGTAAATAATAAGAAATCTTCTTACTTTTATTTTGTATTTTCTTATCATTCTTTAAATCCATAAACAATTTACTAATATCTTATAATACTTTTTTCATTGAGAATTTAAATCTTTATAATTCTAAGATATAAAATATTTTAATAAATTCTCTTATTCTCAATTCATTACATAGACTCTTCACTTGATAAAGAAAAGCTAATTCTTTTTACAAAAGAAAAGAAATAAGATACTTATTAATTTAATCCTACTGAATAACTTTAAAAAAAAATATTATTTTAGAATCTTTTCTTTATTAAAAATATTTTAATTATCTCTTTATAATAATTGATATAAATATATATGCTTATTTATAGATTTCTCTAATTTAATATAGGAACATTTAGGATTTTTTATGTCTTAAAAATACTAAATACTAAGCTTTCTAATAGATATTTAGTTTAATTGAGAAGTGCTTGATAATAGGTAAATAAAAAATTTATTTATATTGAAAATATCTTTTTATCTCTTTATAATTACAAGTATTTTATAAATCATATAATTAATTTCTAAAATCATAATTAAAATCATAATTAAGATTATTATTTATATTCTTTTAATCATTAAGTATTTCTCTACTAAATTAAAGAAAGTAAATAATTCAATATAACATTCTTAGTTCTTGAATATATTAAAAGTTTATATCTATTGAGAAAGGTCCTTCTTTATTAGAATTAATCTTTTTTAAATTCTCCTCTATCTATATATAACTATTTTATTTTATTTTTTTAAATCTTTTTAGAATATTATTTTCTTTTTGATATTATTAAATTTCTTGATTTAGAAGATATTTTCTAAAACTATAAATAGTTGATAAAGTTTAAGAAAGATTCTCTTTTTCTTTAACTATATTAAATGTAATTGAATAATTATTATTCTTCTTGTTACTTTTCAAAGAGATTTCTTTTATTAAGAATTTTTCAAAAAGATCTTTCAAATCAAAATCATCTTACTATGTGTCATTAATATTAAATTACCTTTAAAATAAAAGATAAAAAATTTATTAGAATGTATGATATAATTACAAAAGAAGTCTAAAAGGCTTTTCTAATGATGAATTTCGTTTTAATGCTATTTTATTTATACTATTTATTATAATATATTATAGAATAATAAAATCTTTATTAATCATATTTATTTTCTTGCTTAAATGAGTACTTAATATACCTCTTATAATGATTATTAAAATAGTATTATGTTTTTCTAATATAATTAATAATTTGAAAGATTAATCACTTTAAACATTAATTAATTTATAAGATTCATATAACTAAACTTCCTATTTATCAATAATACTAAATCTTCTTAGAAATATATTAAATAATAGAAGATATTATTTTATTTATCTTTAATTCCAAAGTATAAAGAATGATAAATTATTAAATATACAATACTTTTAATTTTTAATATATATTTATAACATAATTTAGTTATAAGAAACCCCTCTATAGTATATTTTAATTATTTTTCTATAATTCTACATTTTACTTACATATTATATTTCTATATCGCTTTAAATTTCTTTTGAACTCTTTTATTTTCTTTATATTATTGAAATTTATAAATTATTAGTTGAAATCTATTCCATCTATTTATTCTTTTAATATTTTCTATAACTAAACTCATATAAGTTACTAGGATTAAATATCATAATAGTATTTATATATAAAATAAGTCTTAAAGACTTTTCTAATAATTCATTTAGTTGTAATATTATCTTATTTATATTATTTATTATAGTAAATTATAGAATAATAATATTTTCTTTGTTTATATTTATTTTATCTCTTAAATGAGTAATTAATATATTCTTTATATTTTAATTATATTATCTTTTAGATATAACTATTAACATTAATTTTACTTAATCTTCTTCTTTTCCTTTCTTATAATGTATTTCTGAAGTCTTAAATTATAATATGATTATGTATAATCTAAGATATATGTCTAACTATTGAAAATAGAAATAGAGTTAGTAATTATAATAGAGTTAAATTAAAGACTTATATAATCTATATAATAGATTATAATAATGATAAAATTAGAAGTATAAATTGTTATAATTTTATCTTGAGAATTATTTGGTTTGAAAAAGCAAATAGAAATATAAATTAACTCAATTTATTTTTCTACTATTATAATTAGTAGAGTAAATATTAATATTATTAAAAGCAATATAGAAAAGATACTAAGATCTCTATAAGAAAATATTAAATATAATCTAGTCTATATCTAAATAGATTTTATAATAAGTCTTTATTCAATTTAAAAGGATAATAGAATTGAAAGTACAGTGAATAAAAGTATTAGGAGTATAATAACTTATTTAATTTTTTTGATATAGAGTCTATTTTCCATAAAAGAGAACTAAATACTTATAAAAATAAGAGATATAATTTTAAAAATAACTACTAAGATAGCTAGCTTTAAGTAAATTAATAAATTTATAATTAGTATTATTTTTAGATATAACTTTTTATTAAAATTTTTAAGTACTCACTAATTAATATTTTCTAACTCTAATTTATAAAATAATGTTACTAGAATATGAATATTTAATTATTAAATATTGTAAGTTTTAATTAATTATATTTTATAGCTTATTAAATTATTTCTGAATTTCTGAATTTCTGACCTGTCACATACTTCAAATTATTTAATATTAAGATTCTTCTAATATTAAATATTATATTTAAGATAAATTTGAAGAAAATCAGATAACTATCTAACTTTTAGAGGTTAAGCTAATAAATCTATAAGTCATAAAGTTATTATAGCTTTTATTATAATTTAAGATTATCTTAATAATAGTCTAAGCTTATCATTATTAAAATTAATCTAACTATAAGAAGTCTTTTCCTATATAAAGATAAGCTTCATTTTTAGAGTATATTTAAGAACTAATTTTTATTCTTTATACTATACTTAAAATCATAAGTTAGAAATATTAATTTTATTGATAGTTTAAATAAGATTCAATTTAATTTAATTAAAGAACTTCCTAATTATCTCTTCTTTTGGAGATTTAATTTCTATAATAGAGACATAGTACTAATGGGAGAGATAGGAGAAGTTTTTCTATAAAATTTTATATTGAGAGGTAGATTAATATTTAGATAGTAGATCCTTATTAGTCATAGCTTAGTGAATGATTAAAGTTTTTAAAGGACTAGTTATAGTAAATATTATTATTTGATATTTTTCTAAAATTTTTAGTAAGAGAACTTTTATTACTATATATTAAATTATTTAAAGAAATTTAATTTATTTAATATATATTTTATTATTAGAAAGATTCAATATTATTTATTTCTTAGAGAATTATTCTTATTAAATTATATTTTAGTCATTATAATAATATAATTATAATATTTTCTAATTACTAAGATCTATATTATTAGTTAAAATTCATATTGAATATATTTTTAAAATATATCTTTAACAACATAATCTAGATTATAAATCTTATAATAATAAGAAATATTATTTAAAGAATTAGATTTTAATTTAAATCTATAGTAAAATGTTATTAATAACTATAAGTAGATTATATTTAGATGATATAGAAGCTTAAAATAGACTAAATTTAATTTTTTAAAAGTTTTGTAAATATGTTTATCTTACTTCCAAAAAACCAAAAAGAAAAAGAAAAAAAGTTCTTTATTTGTATATTAATTATTATGAGCTAAATCATATATTAATAAATAATTATTCTTTATTATCTCTTATTTTAGAGATTCAAAATTAAACTACTAATACTAAATATTTTTTCAAAAGTAATATTTAGAATATTCCTTGTTGAAACTATATTAAATAAGAAGATAAATAGAAAATTATATTCTGTATATAATATAGTTATTAGAAATATATAGTTGTACTATTTAGATTACTAATATATTTATTATTTTTCATAATTATATTTATATTATTCTCTATGGAATTCTAGATATTTTCTATATGAGATATCTTAATAATATTCTTACCTTTCTCTAATGGAGTATTTCATATATAATATATTAAAGAAATTCTTGAATATCTATATTAATTAGAACTTTGTATTAAACTTTTAAAATACATCTTTTATGAAAAATAAGTTAAATTTTTAGAATATGTAATCTTATATAAGAATATACTATAGAAATACAGAGAAAATTTATAAAAAGCTTTATTTAATTTTTAAGAATAATTTCTCATAGAATTGATTTTTTTATATACTACTTTATATTAAAATTAAAAATAATAACTATTACGGAATGGCTATCCTGTTACTGGATGGTTAGCTTAGAGGTTAAAGTAATATTATAACTAAGTCAGGTGACCTAACTAGTTAATAGATCTAGAGTAATCTGATTGACTCTCAGTAAGCCTAGGGCCTTATCCTAATATATTATATATAAATAGACTATTATATATATGTTAGAGCTAAAGATCTCTAAGCTTTAGTTTCTATTATCATTAGACTATTATTATCTTTTTAGTTATATTGACCCATAATCTAATTGTCATTAATTCCCTAGTACTACCTGAATCTGACTATTAGCCTTTATAATAACTCTTAAACTCTATATAACTAGTTTTCAATTATAATAATATATAATATATCTTTAAAATCTCTACTAATTATTAATAGTTCTCTATTATATATCTTATGATTAATTTGAATCTAATTTTTATTTTCTTAAAAGAATATAATAGGATAATCATCTATTATTTATTAATTATAAGACAATTATAGTAAATATAGTTTTAATATATTAGTATCTATAAATAGTTAATATTTTCCTTTAAAATATTCTAAAAAAAATATCTTTTAAAGTAGTTCTTTAATCTAGAGTAAGATGTCTAATTAAACTTTAGTCTTTTTATTACTTTCCTTTCTATATAGAATAAACTTTTATATGAACTTATAGAAAGTAATCATAATTTCTAAATAAATAAATTTTTAATAGAAATTATTTACTAGTAATAATAAAATCTAAGAATTTAGCTTTTTATAAATAGACTTCATATTTTAAAAACTTATAGTATTATTTATATACTCTTATATTCTATAAAATAGTTTAAAAATAGTTTATATAAATGATTTTTGTTAGGCCCTAAGGCAACCACAGCTTGCTAGTAGCCTTAAGGCTCTGAATGTACCCATAGTACTATATCATATATTATAATAACTATATTTACCCTATATAATATATTACAATAATCACAATATAGGATGGACAAAGAACTTAGTAATATAAGGGACTTAAGTAAATACTTAATGTATTATAAAGAGTTAGTAAAGCTTAATAAGGGATATCTAGTAAATATAGAATAGAAGATTAAATAGTATTAACTTTTCAATATTAAGTAGATTAGTAATTAGTTCTATTTGAAAGATTAAATATTATCTATACTCTAAATCTCTTTTAGACCTTATTAGTCTTATAGTTCTAATTACTCTTATCTTTTAGAGAAATATATCTAATAACTCTAATATAGACTTTAACTATATTATACTAGTTGACTCTATATTTCTAAATAAGATTATACTAGAGCTAATTAAGTAACTTAACTAAGATAACTATTATACTAATACTAACTATCTTGAAAAATATAAATATGAATATAATCTCTAAGTTTAAATTCTTAAGCTAATTAATAATAATAAATATCCAATAGGAAGTAAAAATATAATACTAATATAATACTATGAAGAAATACTATAACTTTCTTATAAACTATATAATATTATACTATTTAAAGGAGATAACCTATCTAAAATATAGATCTTCTTTTAGTATCTTAAATTATACTTTAAAGCTAATTCTAATTAATATATACTTTTAGATAAGAGAGTCCTTACTATAGAGTAATGTAATCCACAAGCAAACGGGCCACATAAGTAAATGGGCTGGCAACCCAACTCCCCCAATAATTGATATTCTATTCAATCTTCAACCATTAACTATACTACCAGATTGATTATAATTAACATCAAATATTAAGGATTACTTTAAGCTTACTATTAATATGATCTACTCTAAAAAAATTGTATCTATTAACAAAATTATATATATACTTAGTATTCTCTAATCAATCTTAGTTACTTATATTAAAGATTGATAACTATATATAGAACTTTATTTAAATTACAAAAAATTAATAGAAACTAAAGAGGAATTACTTAAATAATAGATTTTATCTTTAGATTAGTAAGGTATTTTATTCTAGATATAATAAGTTTATAAAATAGTATTATTATTACTTACTAACTATAATAATAGTTAACTATCTATAATTAGTAAAAATTAAGTATAAAACTTTATTAATTAATATTAGAATATTTATTTAGTTTGCTTAAAATACTATAATTATTAATAGGCTTTAAATAAAGATTCTAGAGTTATATCTTAATAGTTTAAACTAGTTAAAAAAATAATTACTATCTATGGAATTAACTCTTATTATATTTATAATTTTAATAAAACTAGATTTACTATAGGAATATTAGTAAATAATTAAATTATTACTTAAACTAATTATTATAATAAAAAATAAATTCTATAGTCTAGAAATTATAAATAAGTAATAGTAATTGAATATATTTTAGTAGCTAGTTAGACTCTTCTAGCTATAATTATATTTAAAGGTAAATAGTTTATTAAATCATAGTTTAATAATCTCAATTCAATTTAGTATTTAGTCTATAGTAATAATAACTAAATAACTAATGAGCTTAGCCTTAATTAACTTAAAAATTACTTTATTCTATTAATTCTAACTCAATAAATTAAATAATATTATCTTTTAATCCTTAATAGTCATAATAGCCATTTAATATTAGAATTTGATTAGCTATATATAATTTATAATATTATTCTATTATATATATCTACTCATATATTACATTTACTATAGCCTCTTAATATTAATTATTTTAATATCTTAAAATATATATATAAAACTAAAATACAGAATATTATCTAAATTAGAATTAACTATATTAATAAGTTTGATTTTTTATAATTCTATTCCTAAGCTTAACTTAAAGCTTTTAAAACTAATATAATTATTAATATTTTTACTATAACTAGTCTTATTCTATTAAATTTATTATAAGTTATCTCAAAACTCAATATTTAACTCTATATACCTACCCCATTACTATTAAGTTAAAGTAGTATATTTTTATCTAAAATACTAAAAAATTAATAAGTAAATAATTATAATTACAAAGTTCTAATATAATTATATATTAAATTAATTAATTATTTAAAAATAATATAATATAGTTTTAATAATTAATAATATTATAGGATTAAATTATAATATCTATTATAGAAAACAAGTATTAAACTCAAAAATACAATAAATCAAAAAGATAACTATCCTATAAAGATAGTTTGACAGCTCTGGAGGTTTAAAATTTACTTTAAGTAGAAGAATAAGATAAAATTCCTAGAGTAGAGATAGTTATAGTAGAGTCTAATTTAACTTCCTAGCCTATTGGCCAGAGACCTTTAACCTACTCAATTTACAGAATTATTAGCCATTAATATAATAATTACCCTATTAGATAATAATTTAATTAGTTAGTTTAATTGATGAAATATCTTAAAATTTAAAAAAAATTGGGGGGGTTACCAGTCTGTTTACTTGTATGGCCCATTTGCTTATGGATTATATTAGTATCTAATTAATAATTAATTAGATAAATAGAATTATTATAAGAATAAATTATAAAAAGTAATTTAATAAAGCAACTTTTATAAATTTTATTTTAACCTAGTTAATTCTAAGAAAAATATTAAATATATAATATTACTATGTTTTAAATAAGTATACTAGTAAATATATTAAATAATTAATTAACTTACTATTTATTTTAACTTATAGTATTAATAACTTAGAATACTAATATTTAAAAAAAACCTATATCATAATACTTAATAATAAATTATTAGATAAAATAGATTATAAAATAATATAACACTCTAATCTACTAGAGTAGTATACTATTTATATTAGTTAACTAAGTAATATTAAAAATAATATATCTAAATACTATATAACAATCTAGAAAAAGAAAAATAAAGTAAAACTAAAAAATAAAAATAACTTAGAATTAGAAAGCTCTAAGTCTTATTAGACTAATTTATATACTTAGAAATATAATTAATTACCTTTATTAAAGGAGTTAAAGAATATTAAATAGAATAATTACTTAATTATCTCTTATATATACTATAATAAAAAAGGATATACTAAAGTTAAATATTAGATAAAATATAGAAAATTATTTAAGATAGAAGTAAAACTAAGTTCTATATTTTAGAATATAATTATAGTTCTAGTACTATTAGTAACTAATATATAATTATAAACTCTTATCTATAAAGTATAGATTAATATAATAGATAGATCTATGTTGATATAAATACTAATTAATAATAGAATAGAAGCTTATTTTATTAACTCAAAATAGATAAAATAGTATTTAGTTAATAATAATAATAGAAAAAAAGAATAAGTAAATACCTTAAATAGATATATAATATATAGTTTCAATATTTATAAGATTAAAGTAATCATTAAAGATAGAAATAGAGTAATCTACTCCTATATTATTCTATATGAAACTATTATTATAATAGATTATAATCTTATTCTCAAATATAACTAATTATATATTATTAACTCTAAAGTATACTTTTCTCTTAATACTTAGTATTATTAATCTAATAATATAAAATTAGTTATTCTAGAGTATATTATTAAGAAAATCTAAAATAGAATTATAAGATATAGAATATAATTATATTCTTTAATAATTAATAGACTAATAGCTATACTAGTAAAAATAATACTAAGTAATATATTTCTAGTAAAATATATAAAATTTACTAATATATTTAGTAAAGATAATATAACTAAATTATTAAAATATAAAGCTTATAATTATATAATTAAAATTAAAAAAGAATAATAGTCTCTATAGAAGCTAATATATTTCCTCTTTATAATATAGTTTATTATTCTATATAAATATCTAAATAATAGTATAGAGAAATAATGGATTTAAAGATTAACTAATCCTATATATATATTAATTTTATTTATCCTAAAGAAAGATAAAAGTCTATATTTATATATTAATTACTAAGAGTTAAATTCTATTACTAAATATAATAAATACTTTCTATTCTTAATTAGGGAGATATTAGACTACTTAAGAGATATTAAAATATTTATATAACTTAATCTATATAATACTTATTATTAAATTTATATTAAATAAGATAATAAATAGAAGATAGTCTTTAGAATAAGATATAATTATTTTATATATACTATAATACTATTTAACTTAAGTAAAATACTAGCTATATTCTAGACCTATATTAACTATATATTATTCAAACTCCTAAATATATACTATATAGTATATCTTAATAATATCTTAATTTACTTAATAGATAATAAATAGTATATTATTAATATATATAATATACTAGAGTACTTATATAGCTATTAGCTATATATAAAGTACTTAAAGTATATATTTTATACTAATACTATTATATTTTTTAGATTTATTATATTACCTACTAGATGTAATGTACGAAAAGAACTAGAGCTGAAAGGTATGTCTAACATAGAATTCTAAACTTAAGGAAAGAAGAAGAAGAAGAGGGACCTCTACAGATCTCTAATATATAAAATAGACTATACCCATAGAGCCACCTATATTACTACTTAGTTTCCAGCTAAAAAACCCAGAGTATACACACTATAATGTAGTTTCTCATATTACTCCCCTTCTAAACTCAATTTTAATCCTGAAATTGTGAAATTTACTCTATATGGTATTAAATTTATCTGTTCCTAATTTGTTATTGTTGTCTGTATTTGGTAAGTTATCCCTTCTATCTTAAAGCTATATTTTAAGCTTCTATAGTTATACTTTTAATAGATTCTAATAGTAGAAGTCTAGTAAGTAATTTAGTATATTCTTAAAGTTCCTTATAGAGTACTAGTAATTATTAATATTATATCTCTTTTATTTAATCTAATAGATTATCTAATTATCTCTAGATTACTAGTTTATCTAAATAAAATTAATTTTAAACTCTAGTTTTACCTCTAGTATATTTACTATTATTAGTCTTCTCTTAATCTCTTAGTTTAATAATAGTTTACTTTTAAATACTTTCTATAGTTAATTTATATTTATAATAGAATAGATTAATATATTAAATAGTAGTTAAAGATAGAATATATTAGAGTATTTCTACTTAATAATCTTAAAGAGTCCTATAGTCTAATAGTCTATCTTTCTTAATAACTAATTTATTCTAAAATACTTAGTTAAAAGTATAATATAGTCATCTATTCTAAAGTTAATCTCTTATCTTCTCTAATCTACTTAATCTTATTAATACTCCTATATATAGAATAGATTTTATTTTACTTTATTCTATATTATCTATATTTACTCTATAAACTATAAAACTATATTCTATTAAGAAAAGTTAGTTATTAGTTTAAGTTCCTTTCTATTTAGATTTATAAATAGTCTTATCTTATAGTCTTACTCTATCTTAAAGAGAGATATTCTAGTTAATTCCTAAAGTAATATTACTTAAATAATATCTATTAAGTATACTATATCTAATTAGTTATCCTATTTTAGATTAACTAAGACTTATAGATACTATTTAATACTTTTAACTATTCTTTTAGACTTCTTATCTAACTATAGATAATATATTATTAATAGGAAATATTTAATCTTTAGTATTCTATATAGCTCTTTTTATACTCTTAATATAAATATTTAATTCTAATCTAATATAATTAAGTTAAATAGTCTATTATAATATATAATATTTTATAGTAATAGCTAGACTATATCCTTACTTATTACTATCTTATAATATAAAATAGTAATATATCTTTTTAAGAATTAATTAAGAACTATTAGAATATAATTATATTCCTTCTTATCTTTTAGTAACTCTATAAAATCTATTTAAATATATATTTATAGTCTTAATAGTATTAATAAGGGATTTAGTAACTCTTCTAACTAATTCTATTAGGACTTAGTTCTCTTATAAGTTATATAATTATTTATAAATTATCTAATATTAGATATAATTTCTAATTATATAAAGTTCTACTCTTAAATATAGTTCTATATTTTCTTTATTCTAGAATATACTAGAATAGATTACTTATAAATATAATTTAGTAATTTTAATTTTACTCCTTATAGAATAAAGACTTAGTCTTTATAGAGGAATAGTCCTTCTATAAGCTTCTAGAAATTATTTTCCTCTTCTAATAAGGCTTTCTTATATATAGCTATTAATTAATTATTATTTATTTATTTATTTACTTAGAGAATCTTTCTTATCTTCTTAAAGGTACTTAAAATTAGACTTAAGAATATATTAGCTAAAACTAGTATATTAATTATTAGTTTCTAATTAGAAACTTTCTAATTAGAAAGTTTTTATATAATTACTAGTAAGACTATCTCTAAATCTAGTTAATACTATAGAAGTAGAATAGTTTTCTTTCTATTTTAATCTAATAGTAATTCCTTTTTTAATAAAATATCTATTATAATATTAGTCTTATTAGTATAGTATTTTATTATAAAGTTAAAATTAGTAAGAAACTCTAATTACTAAGCTTATTTAATATTTAACTAGTATTTAATTATAAAATACTTAAGAGACTTATAGTCTAATTAGATAATTATATACTAATTTTAATCTATACTTATTAATTTTACTCTCTACTTCTTAAAAGCTTATATAATAGTTAATAGTTTCTTATTATAGATCTTATACTAAGTCTTAGTATTATTTATTATCTTTAATAGAAAGACTACTAAGTACTAACTATTATTATTTTATAATTAACTTAGGACTACTCTAGTTATCCTATCTAAGAAGTTAATCTTAATCTAAATAGATTATATAGGGTTAAAATATATAATAACTAGGAATTCTATTAAGATAATCTTTAGTTAATTAAATATAGTCTTATAGACTAAACTTTATATTTATAGGATTTTCTTTTTTATTAAGATAAATAATAGTTTTATTAGATAACTATAATCTTAAATAAATTATTAGTAATAGTTATAGAATCTAAGAAAGAACTAGATTCTCTTAACTATAATAGATATCTTCTATTTATAAATAATATTTAACTTCTTAGAGTCTATATATATACTATTTTTTCCTATAATAAATTCTAGAAACTTTATCTTCTCTATATTAAATTTATATTTCTTTAGTAAGATCTAAAGATCTATTATCTAGAAATAATATAAAACTTTCTTAATATACTATTTATAAAAATTTAGATTCTCTAAATAGATTAAAATATTATTAATAAAAATAATAGCTATAATATCTAGTAGATTATATAGAATATTATTTATATAGTACTAGAATATTATAGAATCCCCTATTATACTAAAGAATATAACTCTATATTTAAATAATCTATATTAACTCTTAAAAATAATTAGATCTTTACTCTTAGAATATATTTAAATATAATAAAAGTCTTATTAAATATTAAGTTTAGTAAACTATTTAATTTTAGTTAATTACTTTAGAATCTTATTAATTAGAGGAATTAGATAGTTATTCTTTTTAGTTATAGTATTTAGCTTTTAGTAATCTATATAGAATTATAGACTATCTTCTAACTTTCTTACTATTAGAATTAGAGATATAAATAAGCTTATTAATAAAATAATAAACTTATAATATAAATTTTTCTTAATATAGGTTCTAGTTACCTTAAGTTCCTCTATTAACTATTTATAAAAGAAGTAGCTTTAAAATATAAAGAGTTTCTCTAACTTAATCTTATAATCTATTCCTAATTATAAAGAAAATAGCTTATTTAAGTAGATTTTAAAGAAGATCTCTATAAATTCTTAATATTTAACTAAAAGAGAATTATAAATTTCTTAGAGTTCTTTCTCTAATTTAGTCTTATTAGTTTTATTATATTTCTTATTAATAATCTAATTAAGTTCTATTAAGTAAGAGATAAAGATTTTATTTTCTAATTTCTTAAAAATTTAATATATACTTATAGTTTTTATTAAGATAATTTCTAGAATATCTAAGTTAATTTAATTAAGTTCTAATTTAGACTATTAGAGAATCTACTAAATATATCTTTTATCTTAAATAGTCTAGTCTATTTACTTATCTCTTTAGTCTATATTAGCTTAGTATTCTATAGTCTTTATATTATTATTCTTATTAAGTAGAGTACTATTTATAGATTAGTATAAGTATTAGACTTCCTTAAAGATTAGATCTCTCTAATCTCTAAAATATAGAGTATTAGTAGTTATTTCTAGTTAGATATTATTAGATTTTATCTAATATTAGCTAATAATAACTAGTTAGACTATTTCTTTTATAATAATATATTATTAGTATTTAAATAATTAACTATTTATTATAAAAGTAAAATAAATTAACTTAGTAAAAGGAGTTTCTAGAGTCCCATTCTATATTCTATTTTATATAGGAATTTAAATCTAATAATATTTAACTAACTACTCTCTTTCTAGTTTTATAATTAGATCTTCTTAAATTAAAATATTTATATTTACTCTACTATTTATAATGTATGGAAAGAACCAGAGCTGAAAGGCATGTTTAATATGGAATTCTAAACTTAAGGAAAGAAGAAGAAGAAGAAGAGGGATCTCTATAGATCTCTAATATATAAGATAGACTATACCTATAGAGCCACCTATATTACCATTTAGTTTCTAGTTAGAAAACCCAGAGTATACACACTACAATATAGTTTCTCATATTACTTCCCTTCTAAACTTAATTTTAATCCTGAAATTGTGAAATTTACTCTATATAGCATTAAATTCACTAGTTCCTAGTTTATTATTATTATCTGTATCTAGTAAGTTACCTCTTCTATTTTAAAGTTATACTTTGAGCTTCTATAGCTATATTTTTAATAGGTTCTAATAGTAGAAGTCTAGTAAGTAATTTAGTATATTCTTAAAGTTCCTTATAGAGTACTAGTGATTATTAATATTATACTCCTTCTATTTAACTTGATAGATTATCTAATTATCTCTAAATTACTAATTTATCTAAATAAAGTTAATCTTAAACTCTAATTCTACTTCTAATATATTTACTATTATTAATCTTCTCTTAACCTTCTGGCCTAATAATAGTTTACTCCTAGATACTTTCTGTAGTTAATCTATATTTATAATAGAATAGATTAATATATTAAGTAGTAGTTAAAGACAGAATATATTAGAATATTTCTACTTAATAATCTTAAAGAATCCTATGGCCTAATAGCCTATCTTTCTCAATAATTAGTTTATTCTAAGATACTTAGTTAAAAGCATAATATAATTATCTACTTTAAAGTTAATCTCTTATCTTCTCTAGTCTACTTAACCTTACTAATACTCTTATATATAGAATAGGTTCTATTCTACTTTACTCTATATTATCTATATTTACTCTATAAACTATAAAATTATATCCTATTAAGAAGAGTTAGTTATTAGTTCGGATTCCTCTCTGTTTAAGTCTATAGATAGTCTTATTTTATAATTTTACTTTATCTTAAAGAGAGATACTCTAGTTAATTCCTAAGATAATACTACTTAGATAATATCTACTAGATATACTATATCTAACTAGTTATCCTATTTTAGATTAACTAAGACTTATAGATACTATTTAATACTTTTAATTATTCTCTTAGACCCCCTATTTAATTATAGATAATATACTATTAATAGGAAATGTTTAATCTTTAGTATTCTATATAGCTTTTTCTATACCCTTAATATAAATGTCTAATTCCAGTCTAATATAATTAAGTCAGATAGTCTATTATAGTATATAATATTTTATAGTAATAGCTAAACTATATTCTTACTTATTACTATCTTATAGTATAGAATGATAATATATCTTTTTAAGAATTAATTAAGAACTACTAGAGTATAGTTATATCTCTTCTTATCTTTTAGTAACTCTATGAAATTTATCTAAATATATATCTATAATCTTAGTAGTATTAGTAAGGAATTTAGTAATTCTTCTAACTAATTCTATTAGGACTTAATTCTCTTATAAGTTATATAATTATCTATAAACTATCTGATATTAGATATAATTTCTAATTATATAAAGTTCTACTCTTGGATATAGTCTTATATCTTCTTTACTCTAAAATATACTAGAGTAGGTTACTTATAAATATAATTTAGTAGTTTTAACCTTACTCTTTATGGAACAAAGACTTGGCCTTTATAGAGGAGTAGTCCTTTCATAAGCTTTTAGAGATTGTTTTTCTCTTCTAATAAGGCTTTCTCATATATAGCTATTAATTGATTATTATCTATCTATCTATTTACTTAGAGAACCTTTCTTACCTTCTTAGAGGTACTTAAAATTAGACTTAAGGACATATTAGTTGAAACTGACATATTAGCTATTAGTTTTTAATTGGAAAGTTTCTATATAGTTACTAGTAAGGCTATCTTTAAATCCAGTTAATACTGTGGAAGTAGGGTAGTCTTCTTTCTATCTTAATCTAGTAGTAATCCCTTTCTTAATAGAATATCTATTATAATATTAGTCTTATTAATATAGTGTTTTATTATAAAGTTAAAGTTAATAAGGAACTCTAATTATTAAGTTTATCTAATATTTAACTAGTATTTAGTTATAAAATACTTAAGAGACTTATAGTCTAACTAAATAATTATATACTAATTTTAGCCTATACTTATTAATTCTACTTTCTACTTCTTAAGGGTTTATATAATAGCTAATAGCTCCTTATTATAGATCTTATATTAAGTCTTAGTATTATTTATTATCTTTAATAGGAAGACTACTAGATACTAACTATTATTATCTTATAACTAACTTAGGATTACTCTAGTTATTTTATCTAAGGAGTTAGTCTTAATCTAGATGGGCTATATAGAGTTAAAGTATATGATAACTAGGGGTTCTATTAAGATAACCTTTAGTTAGTTAAATATAGTCTTATAGGTTAAACTTTATACCCATAGAGTCTCCTTCTTTATTAAGATAAATAATAGCTTTATTAGGTAGCTATAGTCTTAAATAAATTATTAATAGTAGTTATAAAATCTAAGAAAGGACTGGATCTCCTTAACTATAGTAAATATCTTTTATTTATAAATAATATTTAACTTCTTAGGATCTATATATATACTATTTCTTTCTATAATAAATCCTAGAAACTTTATCTTCTCTATATTGAATTTATATTTCTTTAGTAAGGTCTAAAGACTTACTACTTAGAGATAGTATAAAACTTCCTTAATATACTATTTATAGAGATCTGGATTCTCTGAATAGACTAAAATATTATTAATAAAGACAATAGCTATAATATCTAATAGATTATATAGGATATTATTTATATAGTACTAGAATATTATAGGGCCCCCTATTATATTAAAGGATATAATCCTATATTTAAATAATCTATATTAGCTCTTAAAGATAGTTAGGTCTTTACTCTTAGAGTATATTTAGATATAATAAAAGCCTTATTAAATATTAAGTTTAGTAAACTATTTAGCCTTAGCTAATTACTTTAGAATCTTATTAATTAGAGGAATTAGATAGCTATTCTTTTTAGTTATAGTATTTAGCTTTTAGTAGTCTATATAGAACTATAGACTATTTTCTAGCTTTCTTACTATTAGAATTAGAGATATAAATAGGCTTATTAATGGGATAATAAACTTATAATATAAATTTTCCTTAATATAGATTCTGGTTATCTTAAGTTTCTCTATTAACTATTTATAGAAGAGATAACTTTAAGATATAAAGGACTTCTCTAACTCAATCTTATAATCTACTCCTAACTATAAAGAAGATAGCTTATTTAAGTAGGTTTTAGAGAAGATCTCTATAAATTCTTAATATTTAGCTAAAAGAGAATTATAAATCCCTTAGAGTTCTTTCTCTAATTTAGCTCTATTAGTTTTATTGTATTTCTTATTAATAATCTAATTAAGTTCTGTTAAGTAAAAGGTAAAAACCTTATTTTCTAGTTTTTTAAGAATTTAGTATATATCTATAGTCTCTATCAAGATAATTTCTGAGATATCTAGGTTAATTTAACTAGGTTCTAACTTAGATTACTAAAGAATCTACTAAATATATCTTTTATCTTAAATAGTCTAGTCTATTTACTTATCTCTTTAGTCTATATTAGCCTAGTATTCTATAGTTTTTATATTATTATTCCTATTGAGTAGAGTACTATTTATAAGTTAGTATAGGTATTAGACTTTCTTAAAGGTTAAGTCTCTCTAGTTTCTAAAGTATGGGGTATTAGTAGTTATTTCTAGTTAGATATTATTAGATTTTATCTAATATTAGTTAATAATAACTAATTAGACTATTTTCTTTATAATAATATATTATTAGTATTTAAATAGTTAATTACCTATTATAAAGATAAGATAAATTGACTTAGTAAAAGGAGTTTCTGAGGTTCTATTCTATATTCTATTTTATATAGGAACTTAAATCTAGTAATACTTAACTAACTACTCTCTTTTTAGTTTTATAACTAGATCTTTTTAAATTAAGATATTTATATTTACTCTACTATTAAAAAGAGTTATAATTGAGAATATAGTTGAATTTACTATTAAAACTATTAGATATAAGAATATAGAATCTATGGGATTCTATATTTAAATACTATTCTTATTTAAATCTTTCTATAGTAAATTACTTAAGTAGGAGACTTTACTTAGATCTACTAGTTTTCCAAATCTGATTTAGAGAGAACCTTAGTTACTCTAGGAGTCTCTTTAGTTCTCTATTCTTAGATTTAGGCTTAAGTTAATATTTTGGGCTTAGAGTATATAGTAGTAAGATATTCTAACTTCTTATAGTTATAGTAATGGCTTTCTATTTAAAGTTGAGTTCTTTTGGCTAAGAACTAGATTTAGAGTTTTAGAGTACTTATAGTAGGAGTAGATAATTAGAACTTTAATTTCTACTTAACCTTAGACTTAGTCTTAGTATTAGTCTTTAGAGTAGAACTAGAACTAGGAAGAGAGAATTAGGTCTTATTAGTAGATTTAGAAGTAATATCTACTTATACTAATATTAGTCTCTTAAACTAAATAAAGGAAACTATAGGATCATATTTAGCTATTCCTATATAGTACTGGATTTAGTAAGGTAATTTTAGTTATATCTTACTCTTCTAGAACTTAATAGATAGATGAGATTTATTAGCTAGATACTGAAATAAAAATATAAAATCTTAATACTTAGAGGTATTCTCCTACTAAAGTACTTAGAACTCATATTAGTACTTAGTAATCTGATTTATATCTTTAAACTAGCTTTAGAAGAAATAAAAGATCTTATTAACTATAGTGAATATATCTAAGTGATCTTCTTAGAGATAAGAAAATAATATTATAAAGGTATATTTTATAGTATATATTATAATATAGTAGATCTTCTGCTCTATTATTAGAAAGTAATTACTATTGGACCTTAGCTTCTAGTATATTATCTATTCCCAATAGTAATATAAAAGGTTCTTACTATTAGTAAGCTTCTCTAGATTAAGTAATTTAGCTGATTAACCCTAGTTAGGTATTAAGATAGGTATGGGACTTTACTACTTATTTATTATAAGTAGGTAATTGACTTATATTTAGAGGACAATAATCTTATTATTAGTCTTCTCTTAAGTTTATTCTGGAGTAATATATTATAACTACTAATCCTACTAGAACTTATACTATTAGTAGAATAGCTTAAATTGAGTTTATATGTATAATTAAATATAATCTAGGGACCTTAGTTTAAGCTAGGGGAAAGAGTTAGATAGTATATACTACTATAAATTGGGGTAAGAGTTACTATTATACTTAGTATACCCTTAATAGCCTCATAGACTACTTTATTACTAACTAAGTCTTACTCAGTCTCTATAGTTACTTATATAGTATTGTCCTCTAAAGAATATATTACCTATAAGTAAAGTTTTTAAGTTGGTTATATATTAATATGTTTATAAGCATAGTAAAAAGCTTACTTACCCACTCATATTGAAAAGGAAAAGAGGAAGTTTAGAATTATATAATGTATGGAAAGAACCAGAGCTAAAAGATATATTTAATATAGAATTCTAAACTTAAGAAAAGAAGAAGAAGAAGAAGAGGGACCTCTATAGATCTCTAATATATAAGATAGACTATACCCACAGAGTTGCCTATGTTACTACCCAGTCTCCAGCCGGAAAACCCAGAGTGTACACACTATAATGTGGTTTCTCATACTATTAAAAAGAATTATAATTAGAAATATAGTTAAATTTACTATTAAAACTATTAGATATAAGAATATAGAATCTATGGAATTCTATATTTAAATACTATTCTTATTTAAATCTTTCTATAGTAAACTATTTAAATAGGAGATTTTATTTAAATCTACTAGTTTTCTAAATTTAATTTAGAGAAAACCTTAATTACTCTAAAAGTCTCTTTAGTTCTCTATTTCTAAATTTGGATTTAAGTTAATATCTTAGACTTAGAATATATAGTAGTAAAATATTCTAATTTCTTATAGTTATAGTAATAGTCTTCTATTTAAAGTTAAGTTCTTTTAGTTAAGAACTAAGTTTAGAGTTTTAAAGTACTTATAGTAAAAGTAGATAATTAGAACTTTAATTCCTATTTAACCTTAGACTCAGTCTTAGTATTAATCTTTAGAATAGAATTAGAATTAGGAAAAGAGAATTAAGTCTTATTAGTAGATTTAAAAGTAATATCTATCTATACTAATACTAGTTTCTTAAACTAAATAAAGGAAACTATAGGATTATATTTAGCTATTCCTATATAATACTAGATCTAATAAGATAATTTTAGTTATATCTTATTCTTCTAAAACTTAGTAAATAAATAAGATTTATTAGCTAAATACTAGAATAAAAATATAAAGTCTTAATACTTAGAGGTATTCTCCTATTAAAGTACTTAGAATTTATATTAGTATTTAGTAATTTAATTTATATCTTTAAACTAACTTTAGAGAAAATAAAAGACTTTATTAATTATAGTAAATATATTTAAGTAATCTTCTTAGAGATAAGAGAATAATATTATAAAGATATATTCTATAATATATATTATAATATAGTAGATCTTCTATTCTATTATTAGAAAGTAATTACTATTAGACCTTAGCTTCTAATATATTATCTATTTCTAGTAGTAATACAAAGGGTCCTTACTATTAATAAGCTTTTTTAGATTAAGTAATTTAACTAATTAACCCTAGTTAGACATTAAGATAGACATAGGACTTTACTACTTATTTATTATAAGTAGATAATTAATTTATATTTAGAGGGTAATAATCTTATTATTAGTCTTTTCTTAAATTTATTCTAGAGTAATATATTATAATTACTAATCCTACTAGAACTTATACTATTAGTAGAATAGCTTAAATTCTTCTTTAAGTTTATATATATAATTAAATATAATCTAGGGATCTTAGTTTAAGTTAGGGAAAAGAGTTGGATAGTATATACTACTATAAATTGGAGTAGGGATTACTATTATATTTAGTATACCCTTAATAGTCTTATAGACTACTTTATTACTAACTAAGTCTTATTTAGCCTCTATAGTTACTTATATAGTATTATTCTCCAAAGGATATATTATCTATAAGTAAAGTTTTTAAGTTAATTATATATTAATATATTTATAAATATAGTGAAAGGCTTACTTATCTATTCATAATGAAAAGGGAAAGAGGAAGTTTAGAATTATATAATATATGAAAAGAACTAGAGCTAAAAGGCATATTTAACATAGAATTCTAAACTTAAGAAAAGAAGAAGAAGAAGAGGGACCTTTACAGATCTCTAATACATAAGATAGACTATACCCACAGAGCCGCCTATGTTACCACCCAGTTTCCAGTTGGAAAACCCAGAGTGTACACACTACAATGTGGTTTCTCACACTAGAATAGTAATAGAAGAAAATTATATTATAACTATTATAGAGTAGTCTGTATATATCTATCTATATAATATCCTATAGTTTAAAAGTATTATTAGATTCTATTATAAATTCATTTATAACTTTATATAGATTATCTTATTCCTAGATAATCTATTAAAAGATATACTTAATAAAAAAAAGATTAATTATAATATAGAAATATTTATATATTTATTTAAAGTATAGGAAGTCTTTAATAATCTTAAGAAGACCTATATAATAACCTTAGTATTATAGTATTTTAATATTGAACTACTCTACTAATTAGAGTCTAATATCTTTAGGTTTATAATTACTTATATTATTTCATAGCCTAATAAAGAGAGTCATTAGTATTCTATTATATTCTACTTATATAAGATAATACTTATAGAAATATATTATAATATATATAATATAGAGTTATTAGTTATTATCACTATATATAAATAATAGAGATCTTATTTAAAAGAAAGTATATATCCTATTTATATACTTTTAGATTACTATAACTTATAATTATTTTCTACAAAAAAGAAACTAAGTAGACATTAAATAAGATAGTAAGAGAAACTAATAGCTTATTCTCTATAAATTATATATTATAAAGAGAAAAAGAATTCTCTAGATACTCTAAGTTATTATTCTAATTACTAGAATAGTATTTAGTATAATATAATATAAGTTATATATAATAATATATATAATTTTATACTACTATTAACTCTATAATAGGATAAGTAAAATATATATTCTAAGATTATAAAACTAAACAACTTAGACTATAGATAGAAAGCCTCTAACTTAGAGTTTAATTATATAACTAAAACTATTTATAGTACTATAAGTCTAAAACTATAAAATATCTTAGATTAGAATTATATAAGAGGTTTTCTATAAAATAAATTCTATAATAATAGTAATATAAGTAATCTAAATAATTTAGTATTATATCTTATAATTTATATAATAATATAGAGTAAAATAGTCTATTCTCTTAATCTAAGTAAGCTAATAGTAGACCTAATCTATAGAATATAATATAATAATAGAATACTTAATAGATATCTATAAGATATTATTACTAAATCTTAGAATAGATAGAAGTTAAATAAAATATTTTGAATAAGAGATAAGAGATTTTAAAAGTATATTATAATAATTCTATAAAAGAGTATTTCTATAAAAGATATATTATTAATACTATTAAAAAGTAATTTTACTAGTATAATATAATAAAAGAGATTTAAATATATATATATAAATACTAAGTCTATTAATAGAGTCTAATATAGAGATATAAGTCTTATTAACTATTCTAATTCCTATTAATACTAAAAAACCTAATATAATAAATTAGTATTAACTTTATTATAGAATTTCTATTATTAAGATAGTAAGAGTAAGTCTATAATACAATCTATATAATTATAGAAATAAAATAAAATTCTCTCTTTATCTCTTTTATATAAAAAATATTAATATATTAGAACTTATAAACCTATTAATTAAATATATAATATTAATAATTAGTATATCTAAAAATCTTATAAGTAACTAAGAATTATTCTTTATTAGTAAATTCTTATTAAGACTATATTATTATCTATATATAAAGTAATAACTATTAATAGCTTTTTATCTATAAACTGATAGATAAACTAAGTATATAAATTAATTAATTAAATATTACTTATTGTAGTAGGGAAACCACCCTCTGGCATATCTGTTTTTCCGGCCCAGATCGCGGAGCTCTAGATAGCATTATGTACTCAGGCTAGCTAAAAGGACGACAATCAACCCACAGTATACAGTTTGGTTCTCGGTTTTTTGGTTCAGACAGCGGTTTGCCGGTCTCTTTTCTACTGTTTTTCTACAGTTGTATCAGTTATGTTTTTGAGCAGGGTCATGCTGTTGTGATCTTACAGCTATTGATTTCTATGTTGGTTCCTTGAGTCCTCCCTTTGATTTGGCTACGGAACATCCTTGACGTTAGTGTGGTCAACAGTCTATACAGTTTGGTTTGGTTAGTTTCTTTTACCTCCTCGACTCAGGCTGTCTCCATATAGCCACGCCTTAGTGCAGCTCCCCCTTTTCATTATATAATTATATTAATTAAGAGTAGAATAACTAAATAAAATAGGTTCTATTAGTCTAAATTATATATAACTAGTTAGTTTATAGTTCTATAGACTATTTATCCTATAAAACTCTAATAGATTTTAATACTAGTCTTTATATTATAGTTAAAAAAAAGTAGAAGGACTTAGTAGATAATATAATATAATATATTAAAGATATATATTAAATATAGCTATTTCTTTAAGAAAAGTTTATATAAGCTAAGAAAGTAATAAAATACTATATTAATAAATATTAAATTAATAAGTAGTTTATAATTTATAATTAAATATATCTTAAAATATAAGTATACTAGATAAGAAGTTAAATACTTAGTAAAATAGAAAGATTAGAGTAAAGATAATATAATATGGGAATTCTATAATACTTTAAAAAATACTAAAACTATAGAAGTCTATAAAAGATAAGTTATACTAATACCTATATAAAAATAGAAAAGCTATTAATTAGAGGGCTACTTCCCTTTAAAATTTAGATTATATATATAAAATTAACTATATTACTAAAAAAATCCTTTTTAAATATAGATATAAACTATACTATACTCAAGACTATAACTAGTCTATATAACTTAATAGTTATTTAATAGAAGATAGAGTCTTAAATAGTATTATAGATATAATAGGTAGACTAGGGGTTTTATTTTAATAAGAAATACTATCTCTTTAAATACTAAAAGACTCTTAGTCTATATTATATATTTAGACTTCTAAGCTTATATTATAAGCTAAGTATATATAGTAATTAAGTACTATATATAATTTAGCTATATAGAATATAACTAAATAGTCTCTAGTACTGAGATGAAGAGGTAATACTATCTAGAAGACTAAATATTCTTTAATAAGATATAATAAGTATTAGTATATATCTCTTTAGAAAACTAGATAGAATTATTAATACTAATATAGTATAAAATAGTAAGAATTAACTTATAGGAACATAAATATACTTTATATTTTAATAATAGATATAGTAAATATACTATTATTATATTATATACTTGTTAAAGCGCGGATAGCCTAGTCTTCTAACCGGATTAAGCCAGATCTTCAAAGACTATAGTAGCTACCAACAGGAGGTTAGTAGCTGGCTAGGACCCAATAGTAGATATAATAGCATACATAGTATATTACCCGCCATAACAATACTGATAATTAGGAACTAACTATAGATAAAGAAAATAACTATTAAATATAAGTTAGGTCTAAATATACTATAGGTAATATGAAAATAATTAAACTATAAGATTATGAGACTATAATCTTTAAAAAAGGGGAGTAACTATCAGATCTAAGGTAACTATAGCTTACTAATAGTCTTAAGACTCTAATAACATACTTATAGTACTATATTATATATTATGATAACTATATTTACCCTATATAATGTATTATAATAATTACAATATAATAGATAAAGAATTTAATAATATAAGAGACTTAAGTGAATACTTAATATATTATAAAGAGTTAGTAAAGCTCAATAAGGGATATTTAGTAAATATAGAATAGAAGATTAAATAGTATTAACTTTTCAATATTAAGCAGATTAGTAATTAGTTCTATTTGAAAAACCAAGTATTGCCCATACTATAAATCTCCCCTAGACCTTACTAGTCTTATAATTTTACTTATAAAATAAGAATATTATTAAGATAAATATTAATAAATTTAGGAAAGACTTTATTAATATAGATTAAAGATTATTAGTTTATTAATAAGTCTAAAGAATATTACCCTATATATAAATAATCTATAACATATTTTCAAGATTATTTTCTTTCCTAATATACTTCATTTATATATAATGATAGATATTTATAAAATTATTTAAATATATCTATTAATATCTATTAATTGGGTATTTATTATAGAGAATATTAATTCTTTAGTAGAATCTTACTAAGTTTTAATAATATATATATAGATATAAATTATTATCTAATTTAAATCTAAATAAAATAGATATTGATATAGTATTTTCAAAGACTTAAATATATTATTATTAGCTTAATATTGTTTTGGGAGTTTTTTTTCTTAATTCTAGTCTAAGTTCTAAAATAAAATTATTAAAATAATTCAATATGAGAATAATATAATCTATAATTTCAGAGATTAAGTTAAAGACTTTATATAATTAAACTTCTTATTTTTAATATTTAGTTAATATTTACTTAATATAATTAAATTTTATAATTAATCTAGTTATATAGTCTTTTAATTTTCAAAAGAAAAGTAAACCTATTTCTTTTAGAAATAGTATATTTATTTAACTTATTTTATTAGATACCTTTAAAAAGAACTTATTATAGATTTTATTAAAGTATTTTAATCTTTTTATTCTCTAGGAATCATATATATTAAATTCTCTATTAAATACTATAATAAATAGAAAGATAATTCTCTTTTTCTTAGAGTTTCTTCTTATATCTCTATAGAAAGATCTTTATCTCTATTGTATATTTAATTATATATAGATACTACTCTATGCTATATTATAGTAAACTCCTAGTTTATTCAGGAGCTAATTAGATTATAATAAATCTTAAGATCAACTTAGTTATATGACTTAATTATAATATTAATATATTAGTAGGATTAATTATTTAGTAATAGAATAGCTACTGTATAATATATCTATTATTAATTATTTTAAATTTATTTTAGAGTAGTAATTAAGACTTAGAGATTTTCCTTTTTATGAAAGATTTCTTTATGAAATTCAAAAAATATAAATAATTAAAAATATAATACTACTTTATTTTAGAGTATATTAGAAGTTAATTTTAATTAAAAATAGTTCTCTTTTATTAAATTCGATTTATTTTTCTCTAAATCTTTATTTTATCTATATATTATTATTTTATACCTTTTTAAAGTTTTTTTAACTTAGGAAATATTTTCTGTTATTATTAATAATTGATATAGCTTAAGAAAAATAAAATACTATAAAGTAGCTATTCTATTACTAAATAATTAGCTCTATAAATAAAGTAATGTTATAGTTAAATTATATAACTTAGTTTTCAGATCTAGTATATTTTAATTAGCTCTTAGAAGACCTAAAACCATATTTTAATATAGTATAGAGTAACTCCTATGTATAACCTAATAAACAATAGAGATAAAGATATCTAAACTTTAGTCTCTATTACTATAGAGTAATATTATCTTTCTATTTATCTTTAATTATTATTTATATCCAAAGTTTTAAATATTTTTTAATTCCTTCTTATAGAGTATTAAACTATTTAAAACATTATATATCTAAAAATTATTTAATATTAAAGCTCTTAAAAATTAAAGTTTATATTTAGAATAAATTTAAAGGAAATAAACTAGGTATCTATTTCTAAAATATTAAACTAATAAATTTATAAGTTATAAAATTATTCTAATTACATATTAAATCTCCAATACTATCTAAATATAATCATTACTTTTATAATTCTAAAGCTTTATTTAAAATCCTCTAAAGAAGTATAATAATATTATATTATATAATCTATAATTAGCTTCAATTTTCTCTTAGTCTATTCACTTTATAAATTTTATTAGAAATAATTTTGAAATTAATATAGATTTTACTAGATATAATTCTAATTTCTATTCTCTAATTTAAAATAAGACTATTCTAACTAATAAGAAATTGAAATATTTTAAAAAGACAGTTATAAAGAAAAGGAAATATTAGAAATATTATATAAAAGATTAATTAATTTCTAAAATATTAGTTTCTTTGTTAAGTTTATATAGATTATTTATTAAAATATTTTCAGTTTTTCTATAAATTTAACTATATTTAGAGATTTTCTCTTAATTCAATTCTATAAAAATTTAATAAATAACTAAAGAAAATCTAAGATTATACTATTATAAATATTAAGTTTTATATTAGAAATCTATACTAAATTAGTTTTATACTACTTAAAATAAATAATAACTACTATTAATAATAGTTTAATTATCTAGATAATTAATCTAATTAAGAAAAGTAATCCTATAATAATTATATAATCTTTATAAAAAATAGACTCGTATACTAATAGAAAATATAATAATAATTTCTTTTTAATACTCTGTATTATAAATAAGAGAAAAGTAAGACTTTAAATATCTTTTACTTATATTTTCTTCTCTAAAAGAGAATATTATTATAGAAATATGTAAAAAAATATAATAATATATTTCTTTTATTCTTATCTTTATTTCTTTTTTCAATATATTATTAAGATTCATAGAGTAATCTCTAATCTATATAATTTATTTATATTAAAACTTAAATATTTTTTTATATTATAGTTTTTAATATTTAAGCTATAGAATCTTTATAATCTAATTCTTTGATAAATCATTATAAAACCTTATTATAAAAGTTATTTTTAGTTTTAGTTTTTTTTGGATCTTATTAATCTATTTATAATTATATCATTATTAATTAAAATAACTTTTTGGTCTATTTTAATATCTATAGTTCTTTTATTTTAAATTTAAGTTTATATTAATGAAATCTATTAGTATATATACTTTTATATAGCAAATGTTATCTAAAAATATTATCTTTATTATTATAAGAATACTGAAGATCATTTCAAATAAAGAAGAGATTTATTTTAGAATATTATTATATCTATATTATTAAAAAAGATTCTAATTAATAACCTTTTATTTAATAAACTTTATAATTCTTAAAATATATCCTAAATAGATTAATCTATAAACTTTTTTTTAATAGATTTACTAATTACTAAATTAATATTAAATCTTATTCAACTTTACTATATAGCTCTAAATATCTATTATTATAAAAGTAACGCATTATTATCTAAAAATCTATGACTAGAAATCCTTTAAATAGTCATATTTATAAATTATTAAGTTTTAATAGAAATTCTGTTTCTTTTATATCAAAAAAGAAAATTAATCTCTCATTCTATATAGATTACTAAAATATTAATTAAATTATAATTAAGAATTATTATTCTTTCTCTTTTATTTTTCAGATTTTAGATTATTTATATAATATAGTCTTTTTTTCAAAATCAATATTAAAATATCTATTCCTATGTCCAAATAACTTAATAGAAAAAATAGAAAATTACTTTCAGAATATAATATAAAGTTAGTTACTTTGGATATGTTATTACATTTTCTAATTTAATTAATATATCTATTGTACTTTATATATATTTCTTGACTGTATCTATATTATCTATTTTAATAATATTTTAGTTTACTCTTAGTACTAAAAAATATATATTAATATTATAAATAGACTTTATAATAGATTTATAAAGCTAATCTATATACTAAGATCTTAAAACATATATTTAAATTATTTTAAAATAGTCCAAATCTATTTTCTTCTAGAAAATTTAATTTATTTTTGGACTTTATTATAATATTTTTTAATTTATTCCTATTCTAATAATACTTTAATTCCATATTATGAATTTAATTTAAAATAAGTAGATTTATATAAGAAATAAGAAATATATTACTATTAATAGATAGATGAAAAATCTAGTATTTAATAGGATTTTAATTTTATAAGTTTTAACAAATTAAATATTATTATAGTATTCTAGATAAGAAACTCTTCATTATAGTTGATTTATTTAAATATTTAAATATTTGTTGAATAGTGAACATCTAATACATATTAAACTTAATAAATTGCAGTTCTATTATGTTTTAATTTTATTATTGACTATAAGTTGAAAAATGAAAAAATGAAAAAATGAAAAATGAAAAATGAAAAATGAAAAATGAAAAATGAAAAATGAAAAATGAAAAATGAAAAATGAAAAATGAAAAAAGAAAAAAGAAAAAAGAAGAAACTAATTTCTTCAATGTTTTATTTCAAGAGATCTTTAATAGTTTTTTTATAATGTCTAAATTCTATTATAGAATTATTCCTTATAAATCTAGTAGAAGTAATAAATAGACTTAATCTCAATTATTATAGATTATTTATAGATTAGTAAAAAGACTTTTACTTAATAGAGAATTTATATTTATAAATAAATTTTAATTTAGCTTTTATTATATCTTGAAGATTAAATAATAATTATTTATAGTTCCTATTTATAAATAGATAGATCAATAAAATAAAGTAAATAGACTTAGAAGAGATATTTATCATATTTTACTATAAAGGAGACTATAATTTAGACTAATCTCCTAAGTAGCCTAATTTATATATAATAATATATAAGTAAATCTAAGAAAAGTATCTTTCTTTAAAGTTTATTTGAATTATTAGATTTTTAATTGTGACTAATTAAGACTAAATACCTAAAACTGACATTAGTAACTACTAACTGAGCTTTGAAACCCTTTATTATATATATTTAGTTATTAATAAATAAATAAACTTTTATAATTCAATTCATAAATATGAGAATTAGATATAAATATAATAAAAATTATCTTAGTCTTTATAGATAAGAAAGAGAAATTTAAATATTTAGAAAAGAATATTATTAATAATACTAATTACTATAAAGAAAAGAAATAAAATATATTACATTATAGATCTTATATAATAAATTTAATGAGTTCTTATTTATAAAATACTATTAATCATCTTTTTAGTTATTATACTTATAAGAAATAGATGAATTATTATTTACTAAATGGAATAGAATAAAACTCCTAGTTTTAATTATAAAATAATATCTCTTAGACTAATTAGAATATATAAGAGAATTCTTATTTATTATTAATAAATTTATATAGATCTTCATATTAATATTAATTTTTATAGATCAGTAGTTTTTTATATTATTTCTTTAATCATATGACTTCTTAATATTCTATTTATAAATATGTATCTTTTATACAATAAGAAAAGTTTAGAGTAATAATTATAATTAGTTACTATTATAATTATCCTACTAACTTCTTATAAATAAGTAATATAAATTTAATCAAAGATAATACTAACAGTGCTAACTAACTAATCTAGCATTTTAAGACTAAATTTTAGAAAGAAAGAATAATAGTAATAAAGAACTCTTTTTATTATAATATTGTAAATTATTAAATTACTATTAGTTCCTATAAAGAATTAGCTTTTACTCTAAATTCTCATTTCATTGATTGTCTAATTATAATACTTTATATATTATTTATATTAAAACTTTGGTTCTCCTAACTCTTTTTTTGAAGCTAGAAATATATTTTATCTTACTCTAATAGTTATATTTATTATTTATTCAAGAAATAAAATTAATATAACTAAAGTAAGTCATACTATTCTATCATTTATTATGATTAGTTTTATAAAAAAGAATTTAAAAATTCTTTTAATCCCTATAAATAAGAATCTATTATCTATTTGATAATTTATTTTTATATAATTATCTATTCTTATTTTAAGTTCTTTCTCTCTTTAATTTTCTAAGTAGATCTAAATTTCTAAATATATTTTATAAAAACTTACTAAGTAATATTAAATTCACTATATTAGCTTTATTTTCTAAGTCTATATATATAAATATAGTATTTTAGTTTTATAATAATTTCAATATATTTCTATAAGCTCTAGTTCTATTATTCTTATTTAGTTTCTATTTTCTTATTCTATTTTATTTAGTCTAGATTTCTATTTAATCTAATCTCTTTAATATTAAAAGTTATTATTATAGTAGTTATTTATTTTATTATAATTTATCTTTATATATTTATATATAAGTTTATATTTCTTTAAATAGTTTTTATCTTATTCCTAAGTATTAATTAATCTTATCTAAATTAATAAATTATTTTTAATATATTAAAATCAATAAATAATAATCTTAAAAGAAAAGAAAACTATTCTAGAAGAGTATTATTATTGAATAAATCTTTATAATTAAACTCTAAATTAATAGACTAGATTCTAATATTTTTAAAAGTATATCTAATATTTATTCTAATAAAAAGTTTTTATAGTATAGAGATAAGATTTATTAAAAAGTCAATCTTTCAAAACTTAATATTATTAGTTATAATTATAATTTTAATATACTTAATATAATAATACTTATAGATATTAAAATATTAATATTAATAGACAAAAGAAAATAATTAAAATAAGAAGATAAAAATAAAAAGAAATAATATATTTATTTTTATAAAATTAAACATATTTCTATATCAAGTACAAATTAAATCTATTCTAAATTTAAAGATAATATATCTTTTTTAAATCTTTAGGTTTATTAAAAAATCAAAAGATTATTGATTTAACTAATTTTAGTTATAAAAAGTAAGACTATTTAATTAATAATACTTAAATTATTTAATACTAATAATAATAAAAAAAGAAATAATATAATTATTAGTCAATATAACTTTAATAATAATAATATATTTATAATTTAGTATTTTTATAATGGCTTTCTATTAAAAATCTTAAATAGTAATCTATTAGTCTTTTCTAATACTAATTTAAAAACTAATTTTATTAAGATTTCAAATATTCTCTTTTAAAAACTTAAACTTTAGTTTTTATTATAACTTTAAATCTATTAATAATAATCTAAATATACTCTTAAAGTATAATTAGTAAAAATCTTATTCTAAACTATATTAAGTTATTAATTAATAGATTTTTATATAAAAGAAAATTTAATTTTTATATTAATTAAGAATATATTAATAAAAAAAATATTAAATTCTAAAATATATGAGATAAAATTTAGATAAAATTATTATTAAAGGTTCTTAATAACTAAAACTATTAGAGTTTTAATTTAATAGTTTATAAATAATTTATTAATAGTAAAGAGAACTAAAAGAAAAAAGAATTTAAAAATTAGAGTATATTATTATAGAGATAATAGACTTATTATAGAATAGTTATTCTATTACTAAATAACTAATTCTATTAGAAGAATATTATCTTTTTATCTATTTCTAATTATTATCTCTATAATAATAGAATTTAATTTATTAAAATTCAGAAGATTAAAATATTATTAGATATAGATCTTTTATTTACTTATAATATACTGTTTATTTTCTATATAGCTTAAAGTAAATAATACATTATAGATATAGTCTAAAAGTCTTTTTAAAATATACTAATTATAGTATTAAGAAATAGTAAATCTATTTCTCTTTTTAAGTTATTTAAATATAATAATAGCTAGTTTTAATATTAATTTTAATATAATAAAGACATAGCATAAATAAGAAAGTAATAGAGATAGATTATAGAAAATAGTAGTAAAATAGCTATGGAAAGAGTATAAATCAAGGTTACTAAATAGGTTTAATTATAGCTAAACTCAGATATAGTAAAGCTAATTCTTAGTTATTCTTAAAGTAAGAGAAACTACTTAGTTATTGAATTATATAATTTCTATTATATAGTAATATATATGGTAATATATATAATTTTCTAATCTTTTAGAAAACCTATAGTATCTATCTAGATCAAGAAATTATAAACAAAGTACTATAATATTTAAAAAAGAAAACTATATTATTAAAATAATTTAAGATTTTAAAAATGAAATATAGAGAATAATAATTCCTAATTAATATTTAATTAATATTTTAATAATTTATATAGAATCTCAGATTAATTCCCTGTTTTAACAGAAGGAAAATAGGAATCTTAATAGAATTTCATAATTTATAAATATAATTATTCTAAAGATTCTAATTAATATATTTTTAGAGAATAGTAAGTTGTTTCTATAATAATAAATATATTAAAAGAAAGATTTATAAATTAATTATTAAATATATTTTAGGAAATATAGAGTTTATTGCATAAAAGATTATTATTTAGGGCTCTTTTTAATAAATTAAATATACTTATAATCTAGTTAGTATTCCTATTTACTTACTAAGAGGTCTTACTGAGTAGATATACTTTAAGTAATTAGAGATAACTAAGATTATAGTTAATTAATTAAAATATTAATTAAGTAATGTTGACTATATTAACTATTCTTACTTATTCTTTAATCTTTTACTATTCATTTATAATTTTAATAGTTTTGAATAGATAATCTAGTATCTTAAGAATATAATTAACTAGTTAATTAATATAAAACTTATTATTTATTTAGTTTTTTTTTTAAGAGATTAAAAGTAATTATAAAAACTCTATTTTAAATACTAGTTTTCCTCTATTAATTATTATAAATTATTATAAATAAGAATAAAACCTTTAATAATCTTTGGATTTAAAAATATATATATCTTTATCTTATCTATCTATATAAATATATTTAAGAATAGAAATATCAGTACATTTATCAAGAGATTTAAATTATTAATTAGGTTTTTCTAATAATTCTCAAGTTATTTTAGTAACTCTAAGTTAACATCTAGTTTTATTAAAGTTATAGACCTAATCTTTTCTAACTAATTTACTAAATACTATCTAGTTTATAATAAGTTTAATATTAATATAACTTAGTTCATAATTTAGTAAATTAAAGAATTACTACTATTAAATAAGTATATCAATTTAATAGAAGCTTAAATACTCTTTATAGAGTTTAAGTTAAATTCAAGGAGATTAGCTATAGAGATAGTTTTAAAAATAGGAGTATAGCATATTGAACTTTTAGAAAATTTCTATAATTTTTAGTAGATTTTCTTACTATTCTATATAGTAAATTACTTTATCTATCTTCTACTTAATTTTAACTCAGTTAGAAACCATAGTTATTAAGTAAAATTAATTTTTTTTAATAGAGGGTTTAAAAGTTTTCATAGTAGTTAAGTTTTTATAGTAGCTAAGTATACCTATTTAGTAAAGCCTCCTAATAAGTAAGTCAGAGTACTAACTAAGATATAAGTAATAGTATTTTAGAAAATAAGAACTTAATAATAGTAATAAGCTTAAACTTAGAGATTACTAATAGTTTTAAGATTTAATTTTAAGAATTAGAATTATTTTAGACTATACTAATAGATAAATTAAATATGAATAATATAAATTTTAGTATAGATATGATTTCAAATAATAATTCATATATATAATTATATAATAGTTCTTAGTTTTGATTATAAAATTAGAAATAGAAAGATTAGAATTCATTTCTCTAATTAATTGATATATTCTATTTCAATTCTAAAATAATTAATTAAGTTCAAAGAAATTATAAAATAATCTTTATAAAAGACTCTTTCTTATAATTATTTGTCAAGAAAAATTAGATTATATAAATTTTATAATTTAATTATTAAACTTAATTTACTTTAAAGAGAATTATAATTCTATCTTCTATTACTATGAGAATTCATTTTTTAAAGACTTTATAATTATTCTAAAACTATTTTTCTTAATTAGATTAATGACTTAGATAATTCAATTATTATAAATAGTAATTATTATTTAATTTAATTTAATTTAATGAGTTTAACTGTAGAAAGCCTTATTATATATAGTATTAACCTTTTGATTACCTATAATATATTTTAATAGTAATTTTTATTCCCATTAAACTAACAATAAGAAACAAGAAATATTGTTTTTATAATATTTAAATATGATTAATTTTAACTTAATTCAAAAATCTTCTAATTATTCCTTCTATTAGACATTTAGTTTCTATATTTAACAGAAATTAAGTACTGAGAGAAGAGATAGGAGATGTTAATAGGTCAACTTTCTATAAGGATTTATAGTAAGATAAATTTATATTTAGATAATATAATCTACAAGCAAGTGGGCTGTATAAGTGAGCGGGCCAGCTCCCCAACCCCCTATAATTTACATTCTATTCAACCTTTAACTATTAACCATGCTATTAAACCGATTATAATCAACATATTTAATAAATATTGAGGGTTACTTCGATCTTACTATTAATATGATTCACTCTGAAAGAAAAATCATGTTAGTCAATGAAGCTGTATATATATATAGTATTTCCTAATCTATCTTAGTAGCCTATATTAAAGGTTGATAATCATACTCAATAACTTACTCAAAAACTCATAAATTAATAGAAATTAAAGAGGAATTACTTAAAAAATAAGTATATAATAAGTAAATAGTTAAATTATTACTTAAACTGGGTTTTATAGTAAAAAGTAAACTTTATAGTCTGGAAATTGTTAATGGGTAATAGTAATTAAGTATAATTTAGTAGCTGATTAGGATCTATTATCTATAATTATATTTAAAGGTCAAATTTTGATATAATTATAGTTTAGTAATCTTCCCCAAAACCGGTATTTAGTCTATAGTAATAATAGTTAGATAAGTAATATAATTAGCTTTGATTAACTTAAAAATTACTTTATTCTATGAACTTCATTATAATAAGTTAGTAATTATTATCTTTTAATCCTTAATAGTCATGGTAGCTATTTAATATGTGAATTTAATTAATTGTATATAGCTTATGATATTATTTCTTTATATATACTAGCTTATATATTATATTTATTATAATTATTAGATATTAATTTTTTTAGTATCTTAAAATGTATATATAGGTCTTAAATATAGAATATTACTTATATTAGAATCAACCATATTGATAAAGATAATTTCCTTCAATTCTACTCTTAAGCTCAATTTAAAGTATTTAAAATTAAAATAATTATTAATATCTTTACTATAGCTAGTCTTGTTCCATTATATCCATTATATATTATCTTAAAATTAAATACCTGACTCTATATATCTAACTCTAATATTAAGTTAAAGCAGTATATTCTCATCCAAAACTCCTTAAAACCAGTAATAATTAAAATACTAGATAGCCTTAATTAAAAACCTTTTAAATTAATAATTATAATCATAAAGCCCAGATATAATTATATACTAACTTAATCAATTAATCAAAAGTAGCTATATATAACTTTACTAGCTATTAATATTATATAATAATATAGTAAAGTTTACTATTGAAAACTACTACTAAACTCAAGAATATAAAAAATCAAGAAAACAACTATCTTATTAAGGTAGTTTAATAACTATAGAGGCTCAAGAATTAATTTAAGGGGAGGGGAAAGATAGAGCTACTAAAGTAGAGGTGGTAGTAGAAGAGCCAACTTTATCCCTCCAGCCTATTACATAGAGGCCTCTGGCCTGCTCAACATGCAGAGTTATTGGTTATAAGTATAATAATTGTTCTACTAGGTAATAATTTAATTATATGAATTAGTTCGTGAAATATATTGAAATTTGAAATATTAATGGGGGAACTGGCCCACTTACTTGTGCAGCCCGCTCGCTTATAGATTATGTTAATAGACTCTTATTAGTAAGAGTCTGGAAATTATTAAAATTTTCTAAGATCCAGTTAATTATTTAGAATTGATAAATAGATCTTTAAAAATTATTATTTATATATAGGTAGAGTTTATCAATATCATTTATTATATTTAAATTAAAGATAAAAATAATAAAAAATAATTTTTTTAAAATATATTAATAATTATTTCGTTTTATACTAAGAGAAATTTTCTAATTTTTCTATAAGTATTCCTTATTTTATATCTTTATACTATTTAATTTCTTATTAAATAAGACTTTACATATAATTTTATTTAAAAGATCATATAATAATTATTTTCACTTATAAAGTTTTAAAAGATTAAAATTTCTACTAATATTTATTAAATGTAAACTATAAAGTTTACTACTAATATTAAATTAATATTAATATATATTTCTTATATAAATATAAGTATATAATAGAATAATATAGTAAGTTAGAAATTTTATTCAGTTTCTTATCTAAATTATTTTTTTTAAAAAAATAATTAATAATTAAGTATTTTATATATATTCTATTATATATATACTTAAAAAACAAGAATATTAGTTATTTAGATTTTAGAATATATTTATTTTCATAACTATTTTAACTATTTTAACTATTTTATAGTAAATAAACCTAATTATTTATTTTATTTATTTTATAGATTTAAAAAGCTTAATACTAAATTTAAAGTTTTATTGATGAATAGATTTTTCTCTTTTTTGAATCATAAAATTTATTTCTCTATTAATTCTATAGGAAACTTAAGAAAGTTTATAAATTGTATTTATTAGAGAATTTATAAATTCTATAGCTTTATAATTTATTAAGTCTCTTAGAAGCTTTTAAGTTTAATATTATATAAAATTAAGATTACAAAAATTCTTATAGAATAGCTATTCTGTTACGGCGCACTGTTCACAATTGCTGCCCGATGGCTTTTCGGGCCCCATCCGACGGTAATCCGGATAAGCGCGGGATCTCTCATCATCACTCTGCGTCTATGCGTCATTATATACGTCACCAATGTGATGCATGTGACCCTGGGGTTGGAAGTCATGTAATTAAATAGATTGGAGGGTTTCCCTGACTTCGGGGATCGCGAAGGATTAGTCTTTTTACTATTGCTACACACACGCTCAATACAGCCAACTTAGCGGTCCCATTCCGTACCCCTTCCGTAGCCATTCCGCTACCATTCCCCGTCGCCTCTCGTCACCACTCTCTTGCCTAATCCACCCCGTCTTTACATATTCTATTACTAAATAGTTAGCTCTATGGATAGAATAATATTATAGTTAAATTATATGACTTTATTAATTGTGAAATATATTATAAATCTAATTAGCTCTTAGAAGAGCTAGGGTTTTATTCTCATATATTATGAAATAATATATATAAATAAATAAATATATAATAATGAAGATCTTTAAGCTTTAGTATCTATTATTATAAAACTAATACTCTTTTCTTATTAATATTAATTTACTATTTCATTTTTATTAATTATCTAATACTATTAAATCTAATTATTATTTTTAGAATTCTAAAACTTTATTTATAGTTCCTTAAGGAAATATAGTAATTTTATATTATATAACTTACTAATTGACTTGAATTTCTTCTAAGTTTAATTTTCTGTAAATTATATTAGAAATAATCTTTAAATCCTAATAAATTTCACTGAAGATAATCCTAATTTCTATTTTCTAATCTATAAAAAGATTATATCAAATAAAATGGAGATAGAATTTCTCTAGCAAAAGATTAGAAAAAAGAGAATATAAGATATTTATATAGAAGATTAATTAATTTCTATAATAAGAATCTTTATTAATATCTCTTTCTTAAGCTCTTATAGATTCTTATTTAAAGTATTTTTAGTTTTTTAAGTCTTGTTATATTTAGAGCTTTTTTTATTAATATAACTTTACAAAAACATAGAAAATAATTTAAGAAAATATATTACTATACTTATTTATTTTAATATTAACTTGTATAATATAAATCTAGACTAGATAAGTTAACTTTAGTTAGGATAAATAATAACTATTATATTTAATAACATAATTATTCAGAGAATTATTTTAGTTAAGAAGAATAGCTTTATAAGAATTATATAGTTTTTAAAAAATAAACTGTTTATCTAATAGAAATTATAATTATAATTCTTTTTATTCTTATCTCTACTTCTTTTTATGATATTTTAAAGAAACTTATATAGAAATCTTTAATATATATAACCAAATAGTAGTAAAAGTCTAGTATCTCTAGGTTTTATTTCATAGTTTCAGACTTATAAAATGAATTGAATCTAATTATTAAATTATAGAATCTTAGTAATTTAATTCTTTAATAAATAATTATAGGAAACTTTTATAAAAAAATACTTTTCAATTCTTTTTAATATAACTAATTCTTCTATAACTAAGATAAAAAAGTTATAGAAATAAACTCTAATTCTATATCTATTACTAAATTTTTGTATTATCCAATCTACTTTAATTATAATAAACTAACCTATTTTATTATAGATTATTTTGTTTTTTAGACTAATTACTTAAAGCCTATTAAAAAATATAAGGATTTTAAAAAAAAACAACATATCGAAGATAAATCGAAAGAAAAAGAGTTAAAAGTTAATCTTAAATTATAAATAGATTTCTATCTATAGCTTTGCAAGTAAAATTAAGAATTATGATATAATTATATATATAAATTACTTATTTAAATAGTATTTATTTTTATATATTATTAGTATTTCTATTCATATATATATTATTTTATTTAAGAAATATAGTCTAATAATATTATTTTTATTATTATAAGAATATGAGAAATTATTTTATATAAAAAAGAAATTTATATATAAACTATTATTATATTTAGCTTATTAAAAAACAAATTCAGATAATAATCTCTTATTTAATAACTCTATAACTATTGAAATAAACTTAAAGTAGATTGATTCATAAATCTTTCTTTTAATACATTTATTAATACTAAATCAATATTATGTCTAATTGAAATCTACTTGTAGTTCTATTCTTTTTTTATTTAAAAAGAATAGAACTCTTTAACTCTATATAAATTACTAAAATATTAATTAACTTATTATTAAAAACTACTATTGTTCACTTCTTGATTCTAAAAAATAAACTTTATAGTATAATTTTCTTTTTAAAAATTAATATCAAAGATATCTATTATTATATTTAAATAATTTTAAAGAGAGTTATAGAAAACTATTTTTAGAATAAGATATAATTACTTCAAATATACTATTAAACTTTTTTTCTTAACTAATATACTTATTCCCTTTTGAAGTTATATCTATTATATTTAATATAGACTTCTAGACTTTACCTATATTTTTTATTTCAACGATATTTTAATTTCCTTCTAATTCTAAAAAGAGTATACTTATTATATTTAATAGGTTTTATAATAGATATATAAAACTCATTTATGTATTAAAATCTTAAAATATACTTTTTATTAGACTAAGATTAAGATCTCTATATTTATTATAAATAAAAAGAAAATCACTATAAATGAAATATATATTTAGACTATCTTAGAATAACTAAATTTATCTCCTTCTAAGAGATTTAGACTTTTGTAGAATTTTATAATTTTTATTATTATACTATTTCTAATAGAGATAACTAAAAGTAATAAAAATAGAAGAAAGTCCAACAAAGTCTATTTGAATAAGATGTAATTAACTATATTTAATAAACTCTATAATAATACTTTTTAGTTTATTTCTATTTTATAATATATTAATTAAATATTATAAATCTAATATAAAATAGATATAGAATAGAAATTATATTATTATAGATAAATAAATCGAAGATCTATTATTTAATAGTATTCTAATTTCATAAGTTTTTAGAAAATAAATATTATTATAATATTCTATATTTAAAGTTCTTTGTAATAGTTTATTTATTGAGATTTAATAATATTATCTTAGAAAGAGTATTTATTCTATTAAAGCTCTAATTAATTACTTAAATATATAGTTATTTACTTAATGATGAAGATCTAATAAGTATCAAATCTAATAAATTATAGTTCCTTTTTCTTTTAATTTTATTATTAGATATAGATTAAAAAAGATTAATTTCATAAATAAATTATTAAACCAATCTAACCTATTTAATATTCCATTTAAAGAAATCTTTAGTAACTAATAAAAGAGACTAAATAATAGTATAATATATAAAAAGAAATCTTCTAGGAAAATTAAGAATAAAATATTCAATATCATTATTATTTTTAGAAAACTATAACAATTCTATCTAAAATAAATTAGAATAGTATTAATTATTAGATATTATTAGTTAAAAATAGAGTCTTTATTCATAAAAAAATTAAATTAATCTCCATAAGAGTAAATTAGTATTCTAAATTATTTAGAATATAAAATAAGTTTTATATTAGGTTCTCTTGAATATTATCTAATTAATAATAAGAAGAATCTAGATAAATTACTTTCTAAAGGAATATATATTAAGTTTAAAAATAAATAATCTAATAATATTTATAATTAAAATATTTATATACTATATTAATTCTACTATATACTATTCTTTTAAAAATAGTACTTTCTTAAGTAATTAAGATTAATATATTAAATCTAAAATCATAGAAAATGAATAAAAAATATCTAAAAACTTATTTTTTAATAATTATAATTTCTTTTTAATATATTGATTATTTAAGATAAGGAAATTTGTTATAATTTTAATAATAAAATTAGAGCTTTAAAAAAAAATTTAATTTTTTTTTCCATAAGAATATATTTAAATAAAAACTGAGTTTTTTTTTCTTTATATAATTAATAAATAAACAGATTAGAATATATAAAAGATATTTATAGCTTATTAATTAAGAAAACTATATATTTATCTCTAAATAATAATAAGTTTTAATAGAATATTATATTAAAAATAGTATTTTTAGTATAGATCTATTCTAATATAATACTCTTTTAATAAATTATTAAAAATTCTTATTTTAGATTAATATATAGATTTATTCTAATATAATACTCTTTTAATAAATTATTAAAAATACTTATTTTAGATTAATATATAGATTTAAGTTATACTTTATTCTCTTTATTACCTTAGCCTCTATATTTCTAATCTACTATATTAAAGTTACAAAATTTCAAAAAGTTCTATAAATAAGAGTCTACTACTTATATAATAATTAGTTTCTATATCATAATCTATTTTAATTTTTAAGGTTTTTTTTCATCTAAGTTTCCATATTATTAAAATATTATTTATAAAAAATAAAATTAAGACTCTATTAATATTAGAGAATTTTAAAGCTATTATTAACTAAATATTATTTAAATTATATAAGAATCTAGTGTTTCTTATTAATACTTTCTTAATTGATTGATTACTTCTTTAATAGTTAATTTAATTAAAATCTTTAAGAAACTCTAAAATATAGTATTTTCTTAGAATATCTTTTATAAAAATTTAAACTTAATTTAAAATTATCATTTAATCTAATCAATATATAATAAGAATTAAAAGAATTAAAAGAATTAAAAGAGAAAAGAAAATATAAACTATTTAAGTTATACTTACAAATAGAATAACTTAAATTAAATCATTGATTTTAAAATACTTTAATAATAAGTTAGTAGATAATAAAAATACATAAAGCTTAAAGAAAATATCTAAAATTCTAAAAGATAATAGAAGATTATAAAAATAATAGTAATTATAGCTCTTCAAAATAATAAATTTCTAATAGGAAAAAAAATAAACAAATCAGATTTAAATATTAGACATTAAGTCTACTAATTAGATATATATAATTATCTTTAAAGCTCCTAAATCTCATAAGATAAAATATTCTATATAATAGATAAACTAAGATAATACTAAAATAGTTATAAATAACTATATCTTAAGTAAATTAATAAATTTATATTAATACAAAAAATAATATATATAAAATAAATATTATCTAATAATTTATTTAAATACTATATTTAAACTTAAACTTATATTTATAATATTTATAGTATTAATATAATTACATATATAATAGAAATAAATATTTCTAAAATTTAGTTTCTATTAATATAATATAATATTATCTTTCTATATATATTGAATTACTATTAAATCTTTATAATTTCTTAGTACTATTCAAATCTAATTATTGTCTTTAGAATTCTAAAGTTTTTTTAGAATCTTCTAAAGAAAGATAGTAATACTATACTATATAATTTATTAATTAACTTTTTATTTTCTAAATTCTATTAGAAATAAGTTTAAAATAATATAGCTTTTATTAGAGATAATTCTAATCTCTATTCTTTAATCTATAATAAGAATTTTCAGATTAATAAGAAATTAAAATATTTTAAAAAGAGAGTTATGAAAAAAAAATATATATATAAAAAACTCATATCAAAGATATTAAAATATTTTTAAATTATTTATTATACTTTTATAAACTTATATTAAGAAGATAATTCTAAATATAATAATTAAACTTATAAAATTATTAAGAAAATCTAATATCTCATTATTATAAATTCTAGATTCTATAATAGATATTTAGACTAAATTAGTCTTATCTTAATCAAAATAAATAATTATTATTATTTGTAATAATTTAATTATATAGATAATCAATCTAATTAAGAAAAATAGTTCAAAAATAAAAATTTTTCCTTATTATTATATTGTAGATTATAGAATTACTAACTATATCTACTATTTCTACTATTAAATGTATAATTAATTTTAAACTTATTTAGATTACTATTAGTTATTATAGAAATTTTAGATTTTAATTTAATTAATTTTCTAATTATAGTAGATTATATAATATTTATATTTAGATTCTAATTCTTCTAATTTTTCTCTTAGAATACTTTCTATATTTTATCTTATTCTATAAAGATCTCTCATTACTATCTGATCTTCATTAATTCCCTAGTACTATCTGAATCTACTACCTGAATCTGGCTATTGTCTTTATACATAGGAAGTATACTATAAGAAAATAGCTGTTTATAGTTATAGACAAAAGTCAACAGATAATTATAGATTGTAGAAAGCACCAAAAAGACAGACAAGGCTTTCGACTTCATGTTCTTCACTGGAATTGATTACTTGTTTTACCCCCATTTGATCCTTTCGAAGTATTATGTCGAATGCGAGAGTAGTGCCTATCTCGACATACACATCGTACGTTCCGAAATCCCTGCTTCATTTAAGAGGCATTCACGACACCTCAACATAGAATCATTATAAAAACTCAAGACTAGATTTTTACATAGCATATATTTATTTGAATCTATAGGAAGCACTTGGCCAAGAAAATCGTTGCCACCATAGGCGCAAATCGTTGGACAGTCAAGTCAATCATCGGGATATTCGTCCCGCACATTACTGATAAAGCTCCCCGTAGCTGCATTCCATCTCTTAAAGTGCTTACCGGCGATGTTGATTAGGCCTCTTGGTAAATCATCTAGCTCAGGGGTAATGACTTCAATGTTTTCCTCCGCGACATAACGCACGCTCCGGTCTTCAACGCTATATAATTTGTTAGCATATAAAGTCATATCTGCATGCAGTGTTCGAAGACCCTACAAGACATGATAGAAGCTCTGATGTCGGCCTGCCTGCAGGCGATCGATTCCCATGCGTCTCATCCAGTGTTCGCCTGCACCACATTCAGAGTCCCACCCCGTAATAATTGCTTGATAACGATAACGCCGGTGTTGAAAGACCTGGCCAACCTTGAACCGAACATTTTTGCTCTCCCCCGATCGTCTTCGCACCTGCTTGGGAATCTCATCTACCGCTCGCATGACATGGAGGCTCTCCAATATATGCTCATGTTCGAATGAGCCTTGAAAGAGTGGCACAATGTACTGTTCCACTAAAAAGATATCAGATGGAAACTCAGTGGAGAAAAGCTCCATCAGCCAGGATAAGTGATGCCGTAATTCCATAGGACGTGTCTGCCCCACGAGAAGCATCATTGACCAGAGAGCGGCATATCTGGCACTCACAGTATCCACCGAGGTCATTGGAGCACCCGGGCGAGTGAGTAAATGGATTGAGTTCAGGATATTCTTGCCACAGCGCAAGACAGTCTCAGAAACCCCCAATGGGCCTAAGAAAATAGCCTGCTCGGCCTCTGGGGTCCCGAGGAAATTCAGCTGGTCTCTGAGATCGGAAACCAGGGTCTCTTGTGCACCCCGAAACGGATCGATGTACATTGGAAGTACCTGCTCTCGGTCAAGCACAGCGTTGCCGTCCATATCGAAACCAGGCTGTGGAGTGATCACAACGTGGACATGAAAAGGAAATCCACATGGGCGAGCATCGAGGCCAAGTTTCTGGGCTATATAGCAGTATATCACAGCGGATATCAACGGGAGAGACTGATGATCAGAACTCATCACGGCCAGCCCTATAAAGTTATGCTCCAAAGCATGATATCTCAGCTCACTCTCGATGCCTGTCAAGTCATTTTCTCGCAGCCATGACGCTAAGAGCAACGCGTCTTCCCTGGGGGGTCTGGCCCCCGTATTGCTGTGGGATGTGGCAAACTCTGACCAAATCCCATCCAAAGCATCCCGAACCTAACACCGTCAGAGGAGAATATATCCAGAGATTTGGACCTATACAGACCTCATCTACATCGCCAAATCCGCTCTGTGGAATGAACAGATCAAACGCTCCTATAGCGCGGTCATAAGACACTGGCTCACCGCGTCGAAGTCTGGCCCACTCTGGAACTGCGATACTTCGGTGAAGACAAGTCAAAAGCTCTTGAGCATAGTATCTTTAGAAGAGAAGATAGCCAAGGCTACGTGTTAATAGTTCAATGGTTATTCGAATAGGGATGAAGGAATTGGGGAATCACAGGACTTACCTCCTGGCAAGGTGATCTTCCCCTGTCTCCACCTGGCTATAAAAGAGAAGGGTATCCTTGGAATCATAGCCGAAGTTTATAACGGCACGAAACTTTTCTATTCGGCCCGTTTGGCTGGCAAGGATGCTATCCAAGAGTCGACCAACGGAGTGTTGTACACGACACCTAACCACATAAAGTGCTTTCCAGTCCACCGACGATGGTGGACTTGCCAGCTTTTGTACTATTTTGTGTTTTCTATCCCAGTATCGATAATGGAATTGGCAGTAGTGGCGCCATAGCAAAGGCTCGCTTGTTACTCGCTTAAACCGACGACTTGTCTGTTGTAAGGCCGCAACGTCTATCGGGGATGAGACTCTTAGAATCGAGTGAAGTATCTCCTCTGGCAGATCTTCCAGCGATAAACGCATTCCTGTGTTTTCAATCTGTGGAGGTTGACTGGATCCTGGCGCAGAGAAATCCCCAGGAATTATGTCTGGACTCGAAAGGTGGGGTAGCTCTGTGTAGTAGACAGTAGTTAAAAAGCTTCAAGGCATGTGGTGATCAAGTTCTTAGGCAAGTTCGCTGTATTGACTAGACCTGCAGGGAGATCGAGGGAGTGGAAGGAGTCGACGCCAGCGGACTCGCGTGGAAACAGGTATGATGAAGCTTGCCGGGCCATCAGAACGCGGGGAATGCCAAGCCCACCTCCCACGCGCGCCGCAAGCGAAATTCCACTCCGTTCTTTTGTGAATTATCGCCTCGATGGGCCAGTCTCAGTCCACGAGCTCTAATGGGCCCGAGTCTACAGCGTCAGCCTCGGGGAAGAAGACAGACTACTATGAGTTACTGAGCGTGACTCCATTAGCCACAGACGACGAGTGAGTCCCCCGACGACCTCCGCCACCGCAGAGGAACTAAACAAGCAAAGGATCAAGAAGGCATACCGAAAAAAAGCCCTCGAACTGCACCCAGACCGAAACTACGGAAATGTCGAAGAGGCAACAAGACTTTTCGCTGAAATTCAGTCTGCATACGAGGTTCTTTCCGATCCACAAGAGCGCGCATGGTATGATTCCCACAGCGATGCTTTTCTAGGGACCGATGGGGCTGGAGATGGAGCTCAGCATTCATACAACATCAAGTTGACCACTGCGGAAGATGTGCTCAAGGTCTTTGCCAAGTTTAACCCGCGGATGGAATTCTCTGATTCCCCGAGCGGGTTTTTCGGCGGACTACAGGAGCAATTTTCTCAGCTGGCATCAGAGGAAAAGCGAGCCTGTCAATGGGAAGGTCAGGATGAGGTGGATTACCCTTCTTTTGGCTGTTCGGGAGATCAGTTTGAGACTGTTGTACGCCCATTCTACGCAGCTTGGGCTGGATTCTCTACGAGGAAATCTTTTGCCTGGCGGGATGCCTATCGATACTCTGAAGCCCCAGACCGACGAGTACGACGTATGATGGAAAAGGAAAATCGTCGCTTGCGGGACGAAGGTATTCGGCAGTTCAACGACGCAGTGCGGTCTCTTGTCGCTTTTGTCAAGAAACGTGACCCTCGATGCAAGGCCAATGCTCAGAACGAAGCTCAACGCCAAGAAGCTCTGCGCAGCTCTGTCGCTGCTCAAGCTGCTCGTTCCCGAGCCATCAATCAAGCTAAAATGAAAGAACACGTTGTTCCAGAGTGGGCCCGATCTGAACAACCATTGAGTGACGAGGAGTCATCCGAAAGCGAGATAGAGAGCTTTGAATGCGTGGCATGTAACAAGGACTTCAAGAGTCAGAAACAACTTGAAGCCCATGAACGTAGCAAAAAGCATCTGAAAGCTGTCAAACAATTGTGCCGTGAGATGCAGTTCGAAAACGAAGAACTCAATCTGGATCCGACAGTCACTACTGACGATCTCGGGGCTGATGCACTCAACGATCACCAAGACCACATCGAGACAGAAGAATTGGATGGCCTCTCAAGTGACCATCATGGTGACGAAGAAAACAAGCATCGGCAGCAAGAGACATCAAGCCCTTCAGATTCTGAGACGGAGCACGATGGCCGCCAGAGTTCAGCCTCGGGTTCGTCGATCCATCGAAGACCGTCTTCGGATTCTCTTGATGAAAATGACTATGCGCCAAGGCCTTTAGTTGAAGCAAGACTCAACTCAAATTTGGAAGGAGAGGACTCTGCCTCTCAACTGACGGGGCTCCTATCAAACTCCACACTTGCCGAGCAGCCATCAGATGCTAAATTAGGGAAGGCCAAGCAAAAGCGGGCTAAAAAGGCTGCAAAAGGCAGTGGGCAACCTTCGGGAAATGTATGCCGTTTCTGCTCTGACACATTTCCATCTCGCACCAAGCTGTTTGCTCATCTGGATCAAGAGCACCCCCAACCGATACGGGGTTCCAAAGGTAATCGCAAAAGGGGATGATGCTAACGATATACCTGGATATTTTGCGGGAATGCAACTATACATTGGTTTCCTTTGATGGTCACCGGGGATAAGAATGGTCTATTCTTCTATTGGGTCTAATACTGACGGTAAAGATGCATAAGTTCCGCCTACAGGTTGCGCGATGGTGATTGAAGATCAGGAGCCTATCCCAGCCCTGCTCGAGAATTTTTGACAACGTGTGCAACTGGAAGGAGGATACCCTTGTTGTTGGAAGCCCCTAGGGCTGTGCCACTGCTCCAGCCCATTTTCTCCAGCATGGCTCGTCCTCGGTTCCCTGCCCCAATTTCAGGGGCAGATGCACCAACAACTTCACCATCTGTGTAGGTGACGCCTGCCGTAAGACCTCCTCCGCCTGTCCGCTTGGCTTTAGGTGGCTTGGGCGTGCCAGAGGTACCCCATGACTGAAACAACCGTCGATTGAATTTCTTCCCACTCAACAAGTTGTCGACTTGTGAAATCGTCTTTCGCGTGTGCTGTGGTGTTCTGCCAGTCTTCAGGAGTACGGGGAACCGATCCATCCCATTGCCTCGTGATTGGGACTTCAAGCTGACTTTGTTTGCCACCTCGTGGATTGTCTTCCGGCGGTGTTTGGTCATGGGTGGGAGGGAAAGACTGGACTACATGTTAATAGACACATTCACTGATGAATAAAATTATACATACCTGGTTTTTGATGAGAGGAGGAAAGTCCGAATCTCAGATATCAGTTCCTCGATGTGCATTCCTTTGGCGTATTTGACCTTGAGATCGGCATCGCCAGGGTCCCTGCCAAGTAGTCCCTGAGATCGCATTATCTCCCGCTCTTTCTTCTTAGATTTTTTCTTTTGTCGGTCTGTTTGCCAAGCCCGTTGTAACTGGGCCTCCAGCTCACTGTCTGAAGACATGTAATCCCCAATCAGTGGCGCGTTCTTGCCCTTCGGCTTTTTCTGTAAACTTGGCCGTTCAAAATCCATTATGTCGAACCCGTAGTAGGGATCCGATTCGAGAGCATCTGCAAACGCAGAGGCTGATGGGAATCCATATTTCCCTACACTTCTGCCCTTGTTTCCACCATGAAGCAGATGACTGATAGCCAATTCTTCGAGCATTTCAATGTCTTCTTCTTGATCCTCAGTCTCTTCGAGTTCTTCGTCCGATTCCTCTAGATATTCCAGAACATCTTCATCTTCATCTTCAGATGTTGACGACGAGTCCGAACGAGCGTCCAGGTCGACTTTTGATAGCCCTGTTAAGTAGATGGGTGAGTCATGACAGCCATACCTGTGGTTTTGTGACAATATTGCGCACTTACCATCGGTAAAAATCTGCATTCGAATCTCGTCTGTCTGACCTTCGATCTCTAGACTCGACTTTGGATATGTGACAATTTGAGCGACTTCATCCGCAGAATCTGTAGCAGAATGTCGTACATTGGTCCCAGTCTCCGCGGTGGAAACATCGGTCACGTCATCCTGTTCGGGCGCGTTATAGTCTTGATCGATATTGGCAATATAATCTGCTAACATGTCGATTTCAACCTCGGGCGACCATCTCTGTCGGTGCCTTCGGTCGGGTGATGATCTGCGTTGAACGGGGTCCCTTGGAGGATTGGCGGGTGGTATCGTTGGGCGCATCTGAGTCGCTTGGGTATTAAGTGACTTCAGAAGCTGGTCTCCGTCTGTTTCTATTCGGATGGGAGTTCGCGTGTTCTGTCTTCCGGTGAAAACGACCTCATCTTCGCTCTCGTCGTCGTCTGAGTTTAATCGATCGGACGAGATAATCGGGTACGGTAGGTCAGTCACTGCAGCGCGGTCGCCGATTGAATCGATGAAGAAGGGGCTGTCGTCGGCTTCCGGGCTTGACTCTTTCGCGACCTTGCTGTGGTCCTTAGGGTCGATGGTGTTGGGTGTCTCTTCGCTTTGGTCTTCCTCGCGGTCGGCATTCTGCTGCTCGTCTTGCTGCAGCTGCCCCGCGCTTACGAACCGAACTGCTTTATGGCGAAGGCTTTCGTTGTTCCACGATTTGTTATGCGTTTCGGTGTTTCGTGCCGCTTGTTGCATTGTAAATCGGGGTGGCGATGGCTCTGCGGTCGGGGTCAGTCTCGCTCTGGAACCGGTGAGAAAGGGAGCCATACTCGGCATCGGGGGTGGTGGGCGCTTAGCCCGAGCCTTGGACTTTCCATGACGGGCCATGAGATGTGGTGTCGTCGAGATTGAGTGTCGAGAGGAAAAGTTGAAGAGGGAGTTCGAGCATGTGGGGAGCAGCGTGGATCCCGACTAGAACATTTACGGCGGAGTGGCAACAATCATGATAACATGTCTGGGTGAAATTGTTGTGTCCCACAGGCTCCCTCACGAGGCTCTGAATAAAAACCATTGTGAACAGTCAAATGAATATTCCCTCTGCGTTGTGATGGGCTTCTCTCAAAGCCGGCCCCGGTTGTTGCTCTTTGGCTCTTTGGATCAGGTGGTAGTGCATCATCTCCCCGCGATCACCGGTTGATCGGCCGCCGTCTGTCACTTTGCTCTCTTCTCAACTTGCCTTGTCTTACGTTTGAGTTTGAGACTTCCCCTCCTTCTATCTGTCTACATTCTCCAACTATCTGCGCTTTCGCCTTTAAGATTTTTTCCCGGGTCGACCGCCTGATGTTGAGGACTGATCGTCCGTCGATCTATATATATATTCCTCCTCTTACCCCCCTCCAACATCATCCATCCAAACACTCTCCCGCACCACCTCACACCCTCAACCCCCAAGCAAGGCGTCAGACTTGTTGCACTCCGACCAAGAGGGTCACGCCGAGATGACAGGCGTGGATCTAGAAAGCTGCAAACGTATCGTCCAATACTTTTGGGACCCCGAGCCCAAGAACGATGCCCCCGAGGAGCCGATTTGGTGCCTAGGCCAGCGCTTTCCCCCGCAAGTTCCACAAGAAAGCAATAACGAGCCAGGTCAGTCAGAGGCAGAGCGATATATGCTTTACACATGTCATACCGGAACGTGGAGAGCGTCTGCTAAGGCCAGGACAGACAAACAACCCGACACAGGGCCAGCGACAGCCCCGAACGACCACACTGAGAGCTCTTGGCCGAACGCCTTCCTAGAGGACTTCGAATCTCGAATATGGATGACCTACCGCTCAAACTTCCCCTCCATCCCTCGTACCAAGACATCGGAAGCCAAATCATCCATGACACTGAGTGTACGCCTGCGCAGTCAATTACTAGACTCCGAAGGGTTCACGTCCGACACAGGCTGGGGTTGCATGATTCGATCAGGACAAAGTCTTTTAGCAAATACAGTGTCAATACTCCAACTTGGAAGAGGTAATATATATTCCAGCTTGCGCGAGTCGTACTACATGCAGGTTTACAAGAGCTAATAACGGACCAGATTGGCGAAGAGGTAAAAAGGCCGACGAAGAGGCAAAGTTACTACGAATGTTTGCAGATCACCCCGACGCAGAACTTTCGATACATCGATTCGTTCAGTGCGGCGCAGCCACATGTGGAAAACACCCTGGGGAATGGTTCGGACCATCTGCAACCGCGCGGTGTATCCAGTATGCACAAGTCCCCATAGATAGTTCGAATGCAGAGCTAATCTTACCCCCCAGGACTCTAACCAACGAATGCAACCAACTCAATCTGAACGTGTATGTGACGAATGACACGTCGGACGTCTATGAGGACCAGTTTATGAGAGTTGCTTGTCGCAAAACGGGGGAGATGCAGCCGACCTTGATTCTCTTTGGACTGAGACTGGGGATCGAAAAGATCACGCATGTTTACTGGGAAGGTCTTAGCGCAGCCTTGCAATACCCGCAATCAGTTGGAATAGCTGGGTAAGTTCACAAGACATGTAAATGGCTCATTAACCGGAACCGAATAACTAATGCCATCCCAAGTGGACGCCCATCATCATCACACTATTTCGTCGGAGTACAAGGCTCCCACTTCTTCTTTCTTGATCCGCATCTCACTCGCCCGGCGCTCCCATACCAGTCCGCTGACCATGTATACAACCCCGAAGAGCGCGAATCGTATTATACCCGGCGGATAAGGCGCATTCATATCAAAGATATGGATCCGAGCATGCTGATTGGATTTTTGATTCGTGACGAGACAGACTGGAATGATTGGAAAGAGCGAGTTCGATCTGCCCCAGGAAAACCAATCATTCATATCCTAGCGGGCGATAGCCCAGTCGATCAAGGACATGGTCGACAGAGTGCGGTTGACGAAGTGGAGGCATTGGACGATTCAGACGGATTAGAGTAAATCTCAAAGATTAGCACATACCCAAATCAAGAGAACAATCGCAAACAGAATACTGGAGGGATCTAGATTGGAGAAGTGGAACAGAAGTAATTGTTGAATGCGATCAAGCATTTGGAATTTCGCGTTCTAGTAGGGAGGTTAAGCCGTGCAACCAGCCCTAGACCCGAGTTATGTTACACCGCGCGCATCGAGTAGTAACCATCAGAAAAAGTTCGCCCATCGGGGAAAAGAAAATCGATACCATCCCATGACACATTAGAAAACCCGCAAAACACCCATAACCGACCGCCTCAGAACCCAAAACAGATCAGGAGGCAGTAATAAAGAGACAAAAGAAAAGAGCAATCCCGCAATAAACGAAAAACCCAAAGCCCGCTTATTTGGCAGACGAGGAGTACTTGGTCACAGCCTTGGTACCCTCAGACACGGCGTGCTTGGCCAACTCGCCAGGAAGGATCAGACGGACGGAGGTCTGGATCTCCCGGGAAGAGATGGTGGACTTCTTGTTGTAAGCGGCCAGCTTGGAGGCCTCAGTGGCAACGCGCTCGAAGATGTCTGGATTGGAATCAGTAAAAAGGCCCAACACGCGACTCGACGCGTCGGAAAAGACACAATCACGTACCGTTGACGAAGGAGTTCAGGATGGACATGGCACGGGTGGAGATACCAGTGTCGGGGTGGACCTGCTTGAGGACTGAAGATCGAAAAACATTAGCATGTGACGCGTTTTTGAAGCGATTTCACTAAGTCGCGTCACTTACCCTTGTAGATGTAAGAGGAGTAGGTCTCCTTGCGGGTCTTGCCGCGCTTCTTCTTTTCGCCAGAGGCGGCGGTAGAGGTCTTCTTGCCAGCCTCCTTCTTCTCAGCGGGAGCCTTGCCGCCAACGGGGGCCTTGCCTCCGGTGGAGGGCTTCTTCTCAGCAGCCTTGGGAACCATTTTGGTTAAGATAAAGGGGTTGAAAGTGGTTGAAGAGTGGAACAGTGGATGGAGGTGGGAGAGCGAGATGGAATGAGGAGGGGAAACAGGAAAGACGCGGTGCCGGAGGGGAGTGTGGTCTTTATACTCGACCGCCAACGGGGCAGTTGATCCTGGGGGGTGCAAAGGAGGCCGAATTTCAATACGGTAAGGGCCAGGTATGATCTGTATGATTAGACGGGAGGGGGACGCGTTTGGCGGGTGTTTAGGCGGGGGGATCACGCGGATCACGGTTACAGGCAGTAACGCGTATAGATTACGACGCTAGCCCGTATGCGGCATCCCAACACGGCGGTGATCTGAGCGCTGATTGGCCGATCCGGCTAAGCGAGTGCGTGATCTGGAGGGCCGCTTGATAGCGCCCAACGTCACCCTCGCCGCGTTCTTATAAAGGCCCTCCGCCTCCTCCACGCTGCCCCCTTGATCTTGATTCCTACCATCGCCCTCAGCACTCTCATCACCTTTTTCAACCCAAACCCAACAACCCCAATACCTCAATCAAAATGACTGGTGGAAAGTCTGGTGGCAAGGCTAGCGGCAGCAAGAACGCTCAGTCGTAAGTGCTTTGTTTTGACTTGGTTGCGCGATCGCGCGTTTCAAAGCCATTTGGGATGTTTTCTGACCCTCGATCACAGCCGTTCCTCCAAGGCCGGTCTCGCCTTCCCCGTCGGTCGTGTTCACCGTCTGCTCCGCAAGGGCAACTACGCTCAGCGTGTTGGTGCCGGTGCTCCCGTCTACCTGGCTGCCGTCCTCGAGTACCTCGCTGCTGAAATTCTCGAGTTGGCTGGTAACGCCGCCCGTGACAACAAGAAGACCCGTATCATTCCTCGCCACCTTCAGCTTGCCATCCGCAACGATGAGGAATTGAACAAGCTCCTCGGTCACGTCACCATCGCCCAGGGTGGTGTCCTCCCCAACATTCACCAGAGTATGTTTCGCATCTATTCCACTTTTTTAATCCTGATCACTGACTCTTCCCCAGACCTTCTGCCCAAGAAGACCCCCAAGGCCGGCAAGGGTGGCAACAGCAGCATGGAGCTGTAAATGGTGTCATTTCTTTCCTGGGTTTGATTTGATTATTTGTTTTTTTTTTCCGGCGTGGGTTGGTTTACATTCACGATAATGGGGTTATGGGACGGGCACGTTAAATGGCTCTTGCTTTTGCTTTTTTAGTTTACCTGGTTGTACATTATGCCTGCGGGCATTGATCGACGAGCTCGTGCCGGCTCGGTGGGCTCGAAGGGCTGCTATCACGGATAGCCAACTAGTCCCTGGATTTCAATGAGAAGATTCTAGGTCTACCAGAAACAAACTACTTTCCAATTCTCTCTTCTCGTATTTTGATCGTAGCCTTGTATTATCTCTTCTGTTTTTCACTCTGGGTGCTTTTTTTTTTTTTCTTTTTGAAGTGTTGGAGTTGGCTTTGGTTCTACACGGTTTCGTTCTATTCATGAAATGGTTGGAATTGAATGTTTGATTTTATACTACATTCATTGGTAGAAACACAATAGCCCAATGATTTTGTCGTCTCTTTCCTATCCTATCAACTCCACGCGTCGAGCGTCCATTAGTGGGCAGCTGGAGGCGCCGCATCTGCAAAGAAAGGTTAGTGTCACGTAAGACCGGAGGAATCATCACATCGGGCGAGAAACGTACAAGGCAGAATAGGAGCAGGAAGGTTTCTCTCCCATTTGTTGCCTGGAGAGCGGTCAGTAAATTGCGTGCAGGCCAAACAACCATTTCAAGTGACATACCTCCAGGGGCGGTTGGGGGACGGTATGGATCGGGGTGTTTCCAGTTCTCTAGCAGCTTCTCTGTCTCTCGTAGCAGAACCTTGGGCGAGTCAGTATGCGGTCATTGAGGCCAAAGGCAGATCGGGATCACAAGTGTGACCTGGTATATCATACCTGCTGCTGGCGCGGGTCGCGGACATCCTTGTTGGCATCGAAGAGCGAGCGAATGTATACAGCCTGGCCACGCCAGACGCGGCGGTCAACAGCCCAGTCAAGCGACTGCTTTAGTGACCGTCGGTAAAGCGACCTGGTAAGGTTGTCAGCGCTGCTGGTATCAAGATACCTCCAGCAAGAGGGGGAAGAATTGGGGCCTTCCAGGACATGGCGACACGTACAGGGCAGGGGAGGCGGACATTGTGAGCCCTGGTTCACGCGATCAGGTGCGCGAGATCTTGCAGATAGAATTCAATTGCAATTGGAGCGAGGCTCTCCTGAACAAGTGATGTCCCAAGGCCGGCAAGCAGTGCAGTTGACCATTCTGAGCTTGTTCATTCGCCCCGGACGGAACCGGGTTTGTTTCTGCCGGTGCGCGCCGCCCATCCGCCCTGCTCGGCATGGACCCGGTGCCCTTCTCGGGTTCGGCTACGTAACAGCTTCAGGGCGTGCGCCTTTTCCCGAGACTCCCTTTTTCTCATTCTTTTGTTGTTGTTTTTGACTCACTTGTGCTGAGATTCTTCCCGGGGCAGTATCCTTTTCGCGTCTGCCCGCACATTGTTCTCACAACCACCATGGCTTCTCGACTTCCTCTTGCGCGCCTTTCGGGCCAGCGCTTCACAACTCTGACCCGGTCTACCCGCGGTCTTAGCCAGCTTCGCGCTCAAGGCCTTTCTACTCTGAGCCGATCGGCCACCCCAAAGGCTTCAGGCTTGTTGCAGGCGTCTTCCGGGTAAGATGTTCCAAAAGGCGGGGGATCCTTGGCACAATTGCTAACAGATCATGACAGCATCAATGTGTCGCGCAGTCTTGCTCCCTTCGTGGGCTCTCAGATCCGCACTTATGGTAATTGCAGAAATCGAAACATCTATCGTGTTACATATTTCTAATACTTCGACTAGCCGACAAGGTTGTTCAGGTTCCTCAGATGGCTGAGTCTATCACCGAGGGTACTTTGAAGCAGTTCTCAAAACGTATGTATTTGGACCTAGGCAAATTTTTGTCTGAAGCCAGTTAACATGCTTGTTTCCTCTAGAAATCGGCGACTTTGTCGAGCGTGACGAGGAGATCGCTACTATCGAGACCGACAAGGTAATTTGCCTCATACCCAAGAGTTCTTCGAAAAATGTGTTCCTAATCGACTTTTACGAGTTTAGATCGATGTCTCGGTCAATGCTCCAGAGTCTGGTACTATCAAGGAGTTCTTCGTGAGCGAGGAAGACACCGTCAATGTTGGACAGGATCTTGTCAAGATTGAGCTGGGTGAAGCCCCAGAGGGCGGCAAGAAAGAGTCTGCGCCCGAGCAGCCTAAGGAGGAGTCAAAGGAGGCTCCTGCTGAGAAGCCCAAGGAGTCTGCTCCTGAGCCACCGAAGCCACAGCCCACTCAGGCCTCCAAGCCTGCAGCTCCCGAGAAGCCCAAGGAGACCAAGGCCGAGCCTTCCAAGTCCCAAGATGCAAAGCCTGCTCTGGGCAACCGCGAAGAGCGCCGCGTACGTATAACCAAATCTATCACTGGCTCCATAAGGGTCATTGCTGACTCTCTGGCTACTATAGGTCAAGATGAACCGCATGCGTCTTCGTATCGCTGAGCGCTTGAAGCAGTCTCAGAACACTGCCGCCTCTCTCACCACATTCAACGAGGTTGACATGTCTTCGCTGATGGAGCTCCGTAAGCTCTACAAGGATGATATCCTCAAGAAGACCGGCGTGAAGCTTGGATTCATGAGCGCTTTTTCTCGTGCCTGTGTGCTGGCTATGAAGGAGGTTCCTGCTGTCAACGCTTCTATCGAGGGTCCCAACGGTGGCGACACCATCGTCTACCGCGACTACGTTGACATCAGTGTTGCCGTTGCTACTGAGAAGGGCCTGGTGACTCCCGTTGTTCGCAACACCGAGACTATGGACCTGGTTGGTATCGAGCAGTCGATTGCTGACCTTGGCAAGAAGGTAAACCACTTCTACATCTGAAATACCTTATCGGTTTCACGAACTAGTTTCTAACTTCATATAGGCTCGTGACAACAAGCTGACCATCGAGGACATGGCCGGCGGTACCTTCACCATCAGCAACGTGAGTTCCAGAATTACCTCTTGCATGTTTCTAGATTCTAATTTGAATAGGGTGGTGTCTTTGGCTCTCTTATGGGTACCCCGATTATCAACTTGCCCCAGACTGGTACGTCTCATGTTTACCGAGCAATTACATACTCTCTTCTAACTCCTTGTAGCCGTTTTGGGACTCCACGCCATCAAGGATAAGCCTGTGGCCGTCAACGGCAAGGTTGAAATCCGCCCGGTAAGACTCCGCCTCATATCTATGACAATTGCGTTTTCCATACTGATCTCTTGACTTCAGATGATGTACCTTGCTCTTACCTACGATCACCGTCTTCTGGATGGCCGTGAAGCCGTCACTTTCCTTGTTAAGGTACGTGCAGATCCCTTTTTTTTTTTTTTTTTACGAAAGTTCGTTACTGACTCCCGCTACAGGTCAAGGAGTACATTGAAGACCCGCGGCGCATGCTTCTCGGCTAAGCCGGGAGCGTTGTTTGTGCCATGCTTATTGATCTTTATAGGTCTTGTTTTGCGTTTGGAGTAGCCCGCCGGGCACCCTCTGTAGATTATTCAATTTTAAAATATAACAGTCATGTTTCGAGGGCGGACAACGACATATCCAAACACTTCTTGATTCCAGTAATAATATTCTGTTCTTCTTCCGTCGGAAACTGGCCAGCTTGGTCTGCAAGTTCATAACTGTGTCCTGCACGCGCTTGTTGTTTGGTTGATTTGGTTGATTTGGACAATGTTTGCCAGTGGTATCACCCAGACCTGGAACGGGCGCGGCTGGACATCTGGGCCCTAATAATAGCCATTTGTTATTGATGCTTAGATTCCGCCTTCTCTCGTCGATGGAGCTGCTAATAGTTTACCCTGTTGGGGCAGAGGAGGCTGTCGTGGTTAAGATCCTAGCCTTCTCGGCTTAGTTTTCGGTAGTTGGCAGAAGATCGGGTGTGTGCTCTATCCGATCGTCCTAATTTTGCCTCTCACATATCAAGAATCACTCGCTCAAGGAGCATCTTCGTTTCTTCTCGGGTGAGGCCATCCAGTTTTCCCCGTTCCAGTTGCAGGAGGATGGGGGCGTCGAGCGTCTTCATCAGATCATACAGGAACTCCGCCATTACCACCAAGAAGCTGCTTTTGTCGACTGGCAAGGCTGGGGATGGAATTTCTGGCGTAGCACTTGGAGATAGCGGCTTGTTGGCATAGTTCCATCGAACCTTCGCCCATCTGGAAGAGACCTCCGGGTCTGGATTCCTAGGTTGCCATGAATACAAGTCAACGAGGGCCTCTGGTGGTGATTCACCATCCTCGCGTAGATATTCGGCAGTTGCCAAGCAGATGCACATGGCGCCAATATCGAACCAGCGCGTCTTAGAGACTTTTGCTATGGCGGTGAAACAAAGATTCATGAAATCAAGCCCGAGGCTCGCCAGAGAGGGCTGATCATCCGCTGTCTGCGGGTTGGTGTATTGCCGGAGTCTGTTGGCCACTGCTAGGACCTCTGTTTTGACTTTGAGGTCTTCGGATGGAGACCTGTTGGTAATGTCGGGGAAATGAGAATTTTGAAATCCTATTTAGAGTATCGGTCAACTACTCATCCGGCCATTCTTTGAGGTGTGCGCCAACAGCATACCCTGTACTGGCTGGACGAGCCAGTCTAAAGCTTCATCGGACTCGGCATCATTGCCGCTGGTGGAGGCGAGGACTCTTTCTATTGCGTGACATGTGAGGTAGTCCAGTATCAACGCATCAACCTCAGTTCGCGTGTCTGGACGCGCCTCGGCCGGCGCGACTGGGGGCTCGATCTTCGGCTTGGGTGCTTCAGTGGACATCGTGAAGCATTTCAGAGGCCGGCATGCATGCTTTACCGATTTGATACAGCGTAGCAAGGGCGAGTTATCCCAAGTGCCGAGGGGGAAGTGGAGATATCAAAAGATCCCAACGGTGGAAAGAAAAAAAGGTGGATCGTCCCGTCAGCCCCGCGCTCTTCGCGATCTGCAGTTTGGCAGCTGGGTGGTTTATTTGGGGTTCCTCGGCTGGAAGGCGCTGGAGGTTTGACAGTGGATGGTACTTCTCTTCGGTCTGAATGTAGTCGTTCTTGCAAGTCGAATGTTTATTTGATGGCGTGTGTAGTGGCGCTTTTTGGATTAAATGCACTTCCAACGCTCACTATATATAAATTCACTCAGCGGCGCATAGACAGTGAAGCCATAATTTGAATACACCAACCAGCCTGGTTAACATTTGAAATTTATAACAGTGAAAGGGAACTGGATCAAACATTCCACGACCCTATTAATAGGGAAAACATGTGGAGACTAACTGCCTGTTGTATGGGACGTGATGCTCCCAGTCATATACCCGCATCCTGCTCAACGATGAGTAAGTGCCTGGGCCCCTTCGGTATAAAGAAAGCGCCGAGAAGATTGTATACATAATTCAATACGATTTACTGAAAGACTGCACCGGCAATATAGCCCTCGATGAATTATCCCATCGCTGTGGTGAAGTCCACAGTAGAGCAGCGTCACGTGTGGCGATGAACAAACATGGCGTCACATTCAACTTCAACTTTCTCTTCGCGCGTCTCCATCACATTTCATGTTGGCTTGTCTAAGTAAACGAAACCTCTCCAAACTCAATACTACAAGGGCTTTATCCATGGCGTGGTACTGCTCAGGCTCCACCAACACTGAATTGGTTGAGAACCTATTCAAGGCCGATTTGATCAAGGATGGCCAAGTCAAAGAAGCCATGCTCGGCGTGAGTTGTTTCATTGCCCCTTGCCACCAGTTCAAGAGGAGAAATAGTCACTAACATACAATACAGGTTGATCGGGCTCACTATGCCCCCTCACGCCCTTATTCAGACTCTCCACAGCCCATCGGCCATGGCGCTACCATTTCCGCCCCCCACATGCATGGGCATGCTTGTGAATACCTGATCGACTATCTCCAGCCCGGAGCCCATGTCTTGGACATCGGCTCGGGATCAGGCTATTTAACTCATGTCATAGCCAACCTCGTAGCCGACACTGGCAGTTCATCTGACGACGGCCTGGTGATCGGAGTCGATCATATCCCCGCACTCGTAGAGTTGGCCCGAAACAACATGAACAAGTCCCAAGAGGGTCGCAAGTTGCAGAGCACGGGACAAGTCAAATTTATCGCAGCAGATGGACGTTTGGGCTGGAAAGACGGTGCACCCTATGATGCTATCCATGTCGGCGCAGCCGCAGAGACACTTCATCCTGTGCTAATTGACCAATTGCGCGCGCCAGGAAGACTTTTCATCCCGGTTGAGTCACAGCAAAATAGCACCTCGAGTCTAGGGGAAGGCCAATGGATTTGGGTTGTCGATAAAGCAGCCGACGGCTCAGTTCACAAAAAGAAAGTCTTCCAGGTCAGCTACGTGCCTCTTACGGACGCACCTCGACCGTGACGGAGAAGGCATCCAATCCAAGACTATTCAGGAGAAACCCGGCCGAGAAAGAATGTCAACGAAGCGATGATGTATAAGCTATAGCGAGAAATACGGCTTCGATCAGAGGAGAAGGAATACTAACAGCTGGCTTACACTCCATAGCAACGGTTCTATTCAGATTGCAAAATCAAGAAGTCCGAGAATAATAATAATGATAATATCTGCCTGAAATTGATTCGCTATGGCATAGCGTTATACTCCTAGAAACACCCCGGCATGTGCGATAAACAATACGTGAGATAAATATTGAAGGCTAGATAAAATCAACGAAATGGGAAGCCACCAGGGAAGCCTCCACCTTGAAACTTGAAGTGCGAGCCACCGCCACCTTGCTGGAAGAAGAATTGTTGACCTCCACCATGGCCGAAGGGGTTGCCTTGTTGTTGGAATGGATTTCCACGCTGCGATTCAGGATCATTGGGATCATCGCCATTATCGTACCGAGTACGCAGCTCCGAGTCCGACAGGACCTCATACGCTTCGTTGATAGAAGCCATCTTCTTCTCTGCGTCTTCCTTGGAAACACCCTGGGCTGCGGCCTTGTCAGGGTGATGCTGCTTAACTAATTGGCGATAAGATTTCTTGATAGTTCGGTCGTCGGCGTCGCGACTGACACCCAAGACCTTGTAATAGTCCTTCTGTTTGGAGCGCTTGAGAAGCGCCTGAGCCTTCTGAAGCATCTTTTGAACCTCTTCAGAGTGACCATGGTGTTCCTTGGCCGTGCTAAGAGTGCGCACAGCTTCTTCGAAGCGATCGTCGTTCAATTCGGTTTGAGCCCTGTACAGAAGACCATGGAGCGACGATGGAATGAATTGTAATGCCTCAGAGCAGTATGGCGCAGCTTTCTTCACCATGTTCATCTAGAGAATTAAGTCAGGACAAGGGCTAGAACATAACCGCGCGACTTTACATACCTTGCGATAAGCCTCACAGGTCTTCTCGACCAGTGAAATGTATAGATTGTTCGGGGCAGAGGGGTGGATGTGACCAGCTTCCCTTGCCTCCTTCACGTCGACTTTGATATCGTCAAGTAAGCCAGTCTCCTCTCCGCTGGTAACCAAGAACTTGACAGCATTGCTGAATTTCTGCGATTCAAATGCGCTATTCATTTTGCCCAAAAGCTTGGATAGCTTCCTCTCTCGCTTATAGAGGATATCGCATGGCTTTGAATCCGGGTCCGCGAGTAGACACCTGCGAATCTGAGCCAGGCCCCGATCACTATCTCCGAGCGAATAGAAAAGCATCGAAGACATCTGTAAATGAGGCTCCACTGAGTGTGGAGATATCTGGATAACATGCGCCAGGTCACTGACACCCTCCTCGATCTCCCCCCTCTCAAATCGACAATGAGCTCGTGTGTTTCGAAGGGTGAGGTCGGTATTGGCCTTCATAACGGCCACATCGGCCTGTGTGACGCATGCTTCCCAGTCACCCTTCTTCTCGGCGGCGACAGCTAAACCTGCTGCGCTTTGCGCCTCCTTCAATTCCTTGTATTCGGGCGACGATTTCTTCCCGGCATGCTCGAGATCCTCCAACGCAGCCTTCCAGTGTGCAGACCGAGCGCTCAGGCGAGACCGTTGTAGAAGCGCGCCCTCGAAGCCAGGCTTTAGCTCCAACACGCGATTGAAGTCTTCTGAGGCCTGTGAGTTTTTGCCAATTGACAGGTAGGCGGCGCCCCGTTGGAATAGTGTTATATAGTTGGTCGGATCCCGTGAGACGGCGGCATCGAAGTATACTAGAGCATCGCGTGGCGAGCCCTTTGCGAGGTGGGCCTTGGCCGAGGAGATCAGTTCAGAAAGAGGCGTATCGGCGGGGATCTGGGAGGCGTAGCCCGTGGCTAGACAAGCCAGGACAAGTGTCAAGGGCTCGAGGGAAATGCGCATATTTTCAGTGTAGTAAAAGGGACATGTTCGTGGTGAGAAAGAGGAAGAAGGCCACGTTCAATGAGAGGCCATATCGTCGTGGCCTTTACGCGTATCATACCACATAAATTACCCGCGTCTGTTGAAACTCCGCAGAAAGCCTTTGACTGCCAACCACCACCTTCTTTCTCAAGCATGCTACGATGCGGTCGATTCTTACGGCCCATTAACTGGGGGTTTCGGCCGCTTTCGAGAGCCGTGCATACTGGTATCTTTGTTCCCTCTTTCCGTATTGTACCGTTGGTCGTGGAGCTAATCAATCCCAGCACAAGACTCCGGCCTCTCTCCGGTCTTACTTACTCGAGCCCGTTTACTCGCCGCCGAACACACACAATTGACTAATAAATTATCGGATGCCTTCGACACGAAGGTCGCAAAGCGAGCTGGAGAATTAGCGACGGTCGCAGCGGCTTTGCGCGAGTGGGATAAAGCCAATGAGGTAGGTGCTTAAATGCCGTTGCGTTGCATCGTTTACAAGTGCAAGCATAAGCTTATACATTGCGCCTAGTCTCTCAAAGAATTAAGATCCCTCATGGAAGATGAGGGGACCGACGAAGAGCTGCGGTCCCTCGCGACCGAAGACCTGGACACCACCCAAGAGACATTGCCGACGATCTCAGATCAATTGAAAAAGTCTTTGATTCCCCGACATCCCTTTGCTGACCTCCCATGTCTACTCGAAATCCGCCCAGGAGCAGGGGGAGACGAAGCCGGTCTCTTTGCGCACGAAATGCTACGAATGTACATGTCTTTCTCCTCGCGACGAGGGTTGCGGCCGATCATAATCAAACAAGATATGGAAGACGCCGCGGAGGACCGGCTGAGCGAAGCAGTCATTGAGATCGAAGCGAACGGCGCGTACGACATCATGCGAACAGAATCAGGAGTCCACCGTGTCCAGCGAGTTCCGTCTACCGAAACCAAAGGACGTACACATACTAGCGCAGTCAGCGTGATGGTCTTACCTAGCTTCCCGGAAAATGGCAGTGACGTGGACAGCGCTTTGAACTTCGAAGATCCTTCGAGCGATTACTACATTGACCCACAGGAAGTGAGAGTCGAAAAAATGAGAGCAGGAGGCGCGGGTGGACAGCACGTCAACAAAACCGAGTCAGCCATTCGATTGACCCATACTCCCACAGGGACTGTGGTTTCCATGCAAGATGAAAGGTCCCAGCAGGCGAATCGTCGCAAGGCATGGCAAGTGTTGCGTGCTAAAATCGCCGAAGCACGCCAGGAGGCTCGCGAGCAAGAGCTGGTTGAACTACGTCGAGGCGTGCTAGGTGGCGTGGCGCGTATGGGCCGAGGTGACAAGGTCAGAACATACAACTTTGGCCAAAGTCGATGTACGGACCATCGATGTGGTACGACTATTCATAATCTGGACGGAGTTTTAGACGGTGGCGACGGCTTAGAGACAGTCATGGAAAGCGTTCGGACCTGGATGACTGATCGAGAGGTTGAAGCCATCGTTGCTGAGGATCTTGCCAAAGCGAATCCAGAGGGTAAGAAGAAAAGTTGAGAAATCTATGAAGCATATCTCATTCTAGCATAGCTGTACATTAGAAACCATGATACCATGTACTTTTTTACTTTTGCACAATGATCTATTTTGTTATTCCCTGAGGACTATCCTTCTATTGCCCATTCCAACTGGAACAATTCTACAGATACTTGCGCTGAGGGTCCAATGAATCCAGCAAGTCCATGGATTTTTCATACCTAAACAGATGTGAGCAGTGATCACTATAATGTTGCATGGGGACAGCAGAGAAGGGAACAGGAAAACAACTTACATAGTAAACACGATTCCTCCACTGAGAATCAGTCGAGCCAAACGAGGCATGGCTCCAGACCACAAGGTAAAGACACCCTCGTTCTTGAGAATGCTTGCAGCGCACGTGAAACTGTTCTTATAGTGCTTACTGGCTTCAATTGACTGCATGCGGGTCTTGACGGTGTCCAAAGGTTGAGTCACGTAGCTGGAGGTTGTCAGATACTCAAGCCATTAACTCAACATAAAGACGAAAAACTTACACTGTAATGATTCCAGCAACACCTCCGATGGCGAAAGTCGCAAGAGTTCCAAGCTTTTCGCCTGGCGCCACGTAACCCTCGGCGAACTGCTTCAGAGTAGTATACGCGGTAAACCGTGTCGCGGAGTTCGCTGCTTGTCGCGCTGTCGTTGGCACAAAACCTTGGAAGAATCCTCGGACACCTCTTTCTTGCCAAATGATCTTGCTGCCGTGGAGGAATCCACGCATTCTGGGCTTTTCTGCCTTTCGATCGTCGATTCTGATTGGGAATAGCTGTATTAATACCTAGCTGTCCTTGTCGTCGGCAAAGCGTGTAACATGTAGTAAGCACTCACAATTGGGTTTTGATGCTCTCAAACGGGGTCACAGCCAAGAGGGACTCGGTGAAGCCTGCACCGAAGCCTGCGACAACAGTCCTGGGTCCTGAGATCTTCCCATTTTCATCCTGCAAGGTTGACTTGATAGCGTCAAATGCGACGAAGCCTGCCAAGCGATATTTATTCAGCCCGGAAGTCCAGATGTTGAGGCGAAGCGAGGGATTCGAGGTACGTACGAATTCCAGCCTTGAGCGAGTTTCCAATTATGAGTGTCGTGCAGCCAGCATACCACTGCGGGCCAAATGGCGGCCAAGGCAATTTCTGGCCCTCAGCGAGTCGTCGATTGAGTTGCGTCCGAGTCTTGGCGACTATGAGTGTATTAGTAGCTGGATCACGCCGAGAGAGAATTTTCCATACACTCTGCTGGGTAAGTAATTGCTAAAGAAGCATCGTTAGCACGCAGATTCATGAAATACACACGGGGGAGTTTCCCTACCGATCTCGACGGCGCCGGCACTGGAGCCCGCCAGAATGGAGCGCAGAGCGCTTGGCTAGTGGAGAGTCAGTCATTAAGCCCCCAAAGAGCCCAGAAAGGATGTACAACCAACCTTGGCCGTCTGGTCCTTGCTTCCCGTGGCCATTGTTCGCGAGGGGCGAGCAAGAAGTTAATCGGACCTCGGGTGTAAAGTACTCGTAGATCGTCATCGAGTCCCATCACGTGCCTCCATCACGATAACGGGTGCTTGGCTTGAAAGGCCTCTCCCTACGATACTTCGTTCTTTGATTTTATACCCTGATGCCTAGAATGGCATTCAGTTTCCTAATCGTAAAGTTGTTTCTGAGTGTTATTATTTGTTTAGAGGGACTTGATTGATTTCACTAAATGCTATCGTGATCCTGGCACTCAGTGCTCCTCTAGTATTTTTTGTAGGTTTTTCCTTTTTTTTGATGTGTGGTTTCGGTAATCGGGCTTGGGGCTCACCCGAGCTGACATCCATATTGAAGGAGATGCCGATCGGCTGTTGGGATAAAGTTATGGTTCTCGAGACTGATGCGTGTGGCGAGTGGAGTGAGTGACAGATACACAATCGAGGGAAGAGGTGGTATAAGAGTCGGTGTATGCGTCAGTTGCAAGGTTTGCCGTGTAGGGAGTTTGTGAGATAGAGAGAACAGATCAGGTAATTCTTCAACTGGCAGATGAGAGAAAGAATCGAACCAGGAAAGCCGTCCTCCAATTGGACCGCTGTTGACTCCGTAAAACGCCCATGTCGACCGAAAGCAATCGTAAAGAACGCCGCCTCTCCACCATGGAATGACAAGAAAACGAGACGAGACTGCGGGAAAAAAGCGTATGTACACCTGAACCGCTGGAAAGCCGGGGCTGCAGAGCGACGCCAGAACTAGAAAATGCATCGACTTCAAGACGTAAAGTTCAGCTCGACCTAGAGCACCGAATTCACGAACCAGAGAGTAAGCGCGGAGAGCATGATTGGGGCAAATATGATACAAAGGTCGCACCAATACTTCATCTCCATAGAGAGAAGGTCTGGTACCGGTGGAAAGTTTCATTCGTACGAATAAGACGAATGAAGAACCGCCATCGTGGAGGGGCGTGGGAGACAGGCAAAGAAGATCAGCAAAAAGGAAGCGCAGAGTTCGCGGTAATAGATAAAAAGAGCCAACAGCACATTCAGACGCATCATAGCCGTTGCGTTAAGTCATTTCATGAAGGGAAGAAATAGGATAACATCGGATGAATTGCTCGGGGATATTCGAATACGCGACCAATTTTTATGAGACAGGCGCAGGGGGCTTGGCGCCGATCTGCCCTGGTGTCAATGGTGCAGCATTCTGAGAAGGACCTCGGCGAGGACCCTGGCCGCGCCCCCCGCGGTAGGAGCCCCGGCCTCGACCGTTGTTGTTGTTGTAGTACTGTCCACCGTTCTGGTGATAGTTTTGGCGGCGGGGTTGACGCTCGCCTTGACCAGGCTGGGAACCAGGAGCGGCTTGGGGCGGAGGTGGACCGGAGATGGGGCGTGGGATGTTCTCGGGAGAATCGTAAACATAAAGTTTCTTGTCGATGTTTTGTGGGATAGGCTGAATCTCAGTACCCAACTCCTGCTCAATCTTGTAGAGGTTGAAGCGATCTTCCCAGTTGATGAGGTTGATAGCAAGACCTAAGTGTCCAAACCGACCAGAACGGCCAATCCGGTGCAGATATGTTTCCGCATTCTTGGGGAAATCAAAGTTGATCACAACATTGACAGCCTGAATATCGATACCACGGGTGAGGAGATCCGAGCAAACAAGGTTACGACAAACGCCGTTACGGAAGTCGTGGAAGACGCGGTTGCGGTGCTGCTGGAGCATACGTGCGTGCGAGTAGAAGCACGAGTAGCCAAGCTCAGTAATCTTCTTTGCTAAGAGTTCCACACGATTGGTCGAATTGCAGAAGATGATCGATTGGTTGATCTGGAGCTTCGAGAATAGGGTGTTCAAGCAGTGGACTTTTTGCTTCTCCTCCACAAATGCGTAGTACTGCGTGATACCACGCAAAGTGAGTTCGTCCATGAGGTTGATTTCGTAAGGGTTGCGCATGTGCTTGTCTTTGAAAGACTTTACGATCATAGGGAATGTAGCACTGAACAACATAACCTGACGGTCCTTAGGATGGAATGAGAGGAGCTGCTCGATGACCGGGGTGAATTCAGGGGACAGAAGCTTGTCAGCTTCATCCATGACGAAAGTGGGACACTCGGAGAGGTCGGCAACGCCCTTGCTAGCCAGGTCTAGGACTCGACCAGGGGTACCAACAAGGATGTGAACAGCGTCGTTTAGTCGAATGATATCGTCCATTAGGCCAGTTCCACCAGTGGTGACCATCACATTGATTCCCAGATGTTTCCCCAAGTTTTTACAGACCTGCGAGGTCTGGAGAGCTAACTCTCGTGTTGGAACTAGGATCAAAGCTTGTGTCTTGGTGCTTTTGGGATTGATGCGCTCGAGAGTAGGGATGACGAAGGCAGCTGTCTTTCCAGTACCGTTCTTCGCACGCGCTAAGATATCACGACCTGTGAGGGCAACGGGAATGGTCTCTTCTTGAATGGGTGAGGGTTTTTCAAAGCCGGCCTCAAAAATGCCCATCATCAGTTCGCGTTTGATGTAAAAGTCCTCGAACTCCAAGCCCTTTGTAGCAGTAACATCCTACAAATGATAGTCAGGATCCGTTCTCAACATAAGAAAAAGGTATGCACATACCTCTGTTTGTGGACGAGCGTCCTTAGGCGGAAGTTTTAGCGAATCCTGCAGTCTAGCTTCTGAAGTTCCATCCCTATCTCTCATATTAGACAACTGATATGAAAGCTACCTTGACCAGCAATTGTATTACCCGAGTGAAGCATTTTGAAGTTGAGATGCAAGGGCGTCAGCCATTGTGATAAAGTTCTGTCGTATTGGAGAAGAGGAGTAGGTAAAGGCGTATGCCGCGAAATAAGTTGGATTTGAGGCCAACTACACGGCGAATCACACGAGGTCGAAATGTCGGGGCCTTGGGATACCAGAGGTCTAGCGTCAATTAAAGCAGGAAACGAGACCTCAGAGATAGTTGTGAGGTATCAAGACTAGTAGGCGAGGGGTGTTGAGGTTAAAGGCGATGGTGCGCGTTGGCGGGGGTTTTTGATCTCTCGGCGGATCAGAAGAATTTCGATGAGAGGAACAAGTAGTACGGACGTCCCAGTGAGATATTCTGGAGGAAATGAGAAGAAAGATGCGCAAGTGCGACGTGAGAGATATGTGGTGAGTCGAGGATTAAGGTGGGGTGGGAGGGGAAAGTAGAAGGTCAGCCAGGTGAAGGGTTTGGCACCACGAGAGGTCGTTGAGTGGGAAAGCCCAGAACCCACATCACGTGATCCTCGATACATGGGCAATATTTCAACGGCCGGTCGTACTTATTGGGGCATGCCGCTGATATTATGGTATTTGAAAAAGTTCATTTGCAGAATTCAAATAAATTACACAAGGGGTTGGGCTTTCCTCAATTCAGGATGCATCAATATTTCGCCAAGAACAGAGAATCAGAGAGTCCCACATGAACGTATGGAGGATTATGACATTGGGGTATTTGCGATGACTAGAAAGAGACATTGAAGAAAGGTATAACAATAATTTATCTTCGTTGGAAGGGCAAGGTTGTTTGCCCACGCTCTGGGTCGGAAAGTTCCACCACCCGTACGTTTGGCCCGACTTTGATGTCAGACTTGTTGCCGGGTGTGATAAAGACGAACTGTCGTCCAATGGACCGATCCGCAGCCATAGTCTGTCAAAGTATCAATAAATGAACATGGAGGAGGCCTCCGATAAAGGGGGAGCTTACCAGCATATCAATAGACATCTTTCGATTGATGTGATCCATGTACACATCACTGGAAAATGCAAGTTAGAGAGCTGGACAATATCTGGAGAAAGCTGCTGTACGTACAATTCATCTAGACAGCGGATAGGGGAGCCCATGGCTTCCCAGAGAGCGAGCAACAGACAGACCTGGGAGAACGATTTCTCGCCACCTGAAAGAGTCGTAGTATTACGACCAGCGCCGTCCTGTTTCGTGATGTCGGGCTCAACCTAATCCTGTGTCAGTAAAGGACGCGCTTTAAAAAAGTCCAATATCTAACTAACCTGAAGGTCTAGTCTCCTGTTGCTATGATCTAGGAGAAGGTAGCCCCGGAAACTTCTTTCACTAAGAAGGTAGGTGAACTGTGCCTTTGCTCTAGAAGAAATGTGAGCTCGGAAAATTTCCCATCTCCTCTTGCGATTTTGAAGAGTTTCTTTGAAATACTTGAAATTATGAGTTAGCAGGATTCTCTTTCACCATCTTAAAGTCACTTACTCCGACGAGATAGGTAGTTTGTTTTATCTGCTCCAAAGCTTCCTGATACTTCTCCTGCGTACGCACTGCTTCCTCAGCAATGGCTTCTCTGGGCGCACCAAGTCTGGTTACTCGTTAGCAACAGAAGCAATTAGTAGATCAAGTTGAACATACTGAGAGTCAAAATTGTGGAGATCGCGTTGTAATCGTTCAAGTTTGTTATCCAGGCTTATCCTCGTCTCCCCCTCATCGACCGGAACGCGTTGTGGTGAAACCATTGTGGCCTTGAGTGTGAATTCCTCGAGTACCTCGAGAGCCGTTTCGTACTTTTTTTGAAGTAACTGAACTAGTTGCTCCTGTTGTGTGATGCCAGCAATGGCCGAATTCTTTTCGGCGATAATATCAATTCTTCGGGAGTCCACACGCGAGCGCTCACTCTCGGCGACACGAGCATCGAGCTGAAGCTGTGATATCTTTTCATCCAATGCCGCCAACCGGCGTCTGACAAGCTTAAGTTCTTGAATCTTCTCTGCTTTTGCTGCCTGGCAGTCGTTAAGGGACCCACGGTGAAGATTCATCTCCTCCTCAGCATCCTCTAGAAGCTTTTGGAGTACATCAACCTGCTGAGTCTCATTACCACTGCTTTCGAAAATTTCTCTCAGCCTCTCTGATTCATCTTCTTTTTGTTGCATCTCAAGTTTCAGATCATGCTCTCTTCGACTGTGATCATGGATTGCTTGTCTGCAAGCTTTGGTTCGAGAAGCAGCAGCTCCCAGCTCTTGCTTCAGCTCAACCAGGTGGGATTGGAGATCCTGAACAACTTCTTGTTGGCCTCTGTAATACACATGTCAGTGAGTCCTCTATTACTTCTTATTCGGGCCAGAGGGGTGGTCACCTTATTTGTGATGCTGCGTCGGACTTGATTCTTGGATTCCCTTGATAACTATTCGCTGGACTCTGGCTTGGGTCGCCGGATTTGTTGTAAGTGAGCACAACACCTCGACGTCTGTCTTTAGCATCTATACAGAAGCACCGCCTGACATTTCTCATTCGTGGTCCATTATAGAGCAGTGAAGTCGCCTCCTCTAAATCTTCGATCAAGAGACTTTGTTCGATGGCGTTCTGAAGGACAAGCATTCTTTGGACCTGCGGGTGATCAATCTAAAAAGGTCAGAAATTGTAGTCTTTTTTAAATGGTGATATACATTGCTCACCTGTAGAATGCGTGCCATGGTCTGGTATTGTGAATCGGGTTCAGATGAAGAGGTATCGATTCTACCGCCTTTTTCAATGAAGATTGAACAGCCACTGTGCGTTATCAGACATCGAGGCCGCTCATGAAATCTAGAAAAGTAAGAACATACCAACCAACGCGTGACATGATCTGCTGCAAGATCTCTTGATCTCTCTTCGAATCCACAAGGAAGCCACTAAGACTGTTTCCCAGAGCGCCCTCGATAATGGATGCCCATTTTGGATTCAACAAGGTGATATGATTGCCCACAGGGCCGACGGGGGGCTTGGAAAACGACTGCTCTTGGTGAATGGCTCGTAACAAACTGGGCATTTTTGCAGGGAAGCCATTCTGTCTCGAGCCGTTCTCTCGTTGGAGAGAAAGTAGGCGACTTTCCGCGTGCTTAACTTCGTCCGACTTTTCATCCATTTGCTGTCTCGCTGTTACCTCTTCCTTTTCGGCGGCCTGAAGATCATCCATGAGTTGCTGTTTGCCCTTACGGTGGTCCTCGTATGTTTGACGGGCGTCTATTGCAAACTGTTTGGCTGCTTCATACTCGCTCTGCTTTCTGGCATAACCTCCATCGCTTAGTTCAGCAAGACGTTGGTTTTCAGCGTCGATGTTAGCTTTGTGTTGGTCTCTTCGACTCTCAGCATTTTTAAATGCAGTCTTGATTTCGCGCTCCTGGGTCTGAAAATGATTAGCAAATGTCATGTGCAAGCTCAGGAATCGATGCTCTGATGAATGATATTTACCAGACAATCTCCATGCTCTGTGTGCTTTGTGTCAGCTTCGGACTGAACTGAATCTTTCTCAGTTCGCGCGTCCTCAACAACACGGTCAGCTTGTAGCGCATGCTCTGCCGCTGTGTCGGCTTCATTTTGGACTTCCTCCAAGCGGGTATCGAAGTTGCCGAGTGCCGCCTGTGCATTGCTAATCTGCTCATTTGTGTCCGCTATTTCCTTAGCGACGGAGTCTCTAATCTGTTCCTTCTCTTCAACCTGGGTCCAAGCCATTTGTTGGCGGAGATTGTGCACCCGATCTCTCAAAGAATCATGTCTATCAGATGCTTCAAGCTTCTTTCTGGCAACATTTTTGTGATGCTCTAGAATACGGATGTCTTGGTCTTGGTTCCGGGACTTTTCTTCCATTTGATCGACGAAATCTTCAATCACGCGGTAGTCCTGGTCCAGTTGCTCAAGTTGCACTCCTTTGACAAAGAACTTGTACTTCTCTGCCGAACTCGATGTACTGAGGAATTGGCGAGCCATGTCCTGTGAAAGCACATTCATAGGATTATCCATTTGCAGGGAAAAGTAGTCCGTGATGTTATCCAGTTCTCCTTTCTTAGTGGAGACGATGCGACCATTCTCCGACTTGATTTTGAATCCACTGCTACCGCTCTTTGTGAAATGGCGCTCAACAATGATCGATTTTCCGTAGTCTGCAGGCATATAGGCTGCATCTCCTTGATTCTTGATTCGAACAACGATCGTGGAGCTCTCTTTCCCTTGCTTAATGAAGCTCTTAAGACTTTGGCCCCGATTTGTGTCAGATGCCTTGCCTCCAAGACAGAGCGTAAGCGCTGACATGACAGCACTTTTGCCACTGCCATTTTTGCCAATAACATAATTTGTGAGCGGCCCAAACTCTACCGACAGGTGGTTATGGCACATGAAGTTATAGCAATCAACCTGCTCCAGAATGCCATGCTCTGCCGCTATATTGACTTCATCAACCACCTGTGCATATTTGTCCTGGAGGATCTGAGTTTGGTGCAGCTCGAGAGCACCTTCGTCTAGGAGCGCGTCATCGGCCAGTGGGGTGGTGTCGCGATCGCTGACTTCTTCTTCTGATGGAGACACTGAGGGACGAGGGCGTTTTCTCTGAATTTACGTGTCAATAAACTGACAAAAATAGGCAAACGGGAGACATTATGAGATGGGGACATACAGAATTGGATGGAGAGGCTGAAACAGCACTTTCAGAGTCACTATTGTCTAGACCCTCCGAGTCATGGAACTCAGAGGCGCGTTTGAGGGACGGCATCGAAATTGCAAGGCACTGAAGAGAACGAATAGATGAGAGCAAATTCTATCAGTCCATCATCGTAGTGTGCAATTCCTCTTTGAACGTCGCAAGAAAGAAACGTTGATCAAGGAATCTAAGATGGCCGCTGAAAGAACCGCGTTTACGCGCTGTTTCGCGTCGGCTGAGTCAGCTGGTTTCCGCGGGGTGACAAACAGATCTACACGACAGAGTCCAAGATCTCCGACGAATACCGTGTATTTACTAGTCTCAATGGCGATACAAGTCTTGCATATAATCATGAAAAACCCGCTTAGCTCAAGCATATTTGCTTAAATCGACGGCTTCCTCTTGATTGCAATGTCGAAGCAGCTGTAGCTGTTCTTAAAAGTACTTCAGTCTCAACAGGGCTAATGTAGAACTAAGATTCCATTCTTTCAGCTGTATATTTACGCGGAGGTAGGCTCCTCTGCCACGTAGTGGAGGTAAGCTCCCAGAAGTTTGGTGCCCTCAATGTAGTTTCGCTTGTCTAACTTCTCGTTGACAGAGTGAGCAGCATCAGTTGAGCTTCCCATGGGTAGGAGGAGCACATTCTTTCCGGTGGCTTGCTCAAAAGTCAGAGTCACGGGGATACTATTAAACCAGTTGTTAGCACAATGAGAAGCCTCAAAAGTAAAAAGAAGCATCATACCTTCCACCCTCGCGGGTGAGATCAGGGGGCACGCCAAATACTTGCTCCACAGCCTTGGTGGCGGCGGAGAAGTTCCAGTGCTTCGGGCTGGCAACCCACCACTTGCCGTCGTGCTGGAGCCATACGTCCATGGTGTTCTTGCTGTTGAGCTTGGCGAACTCGGCCTTGATGTAGTCAAAGACCAACTTGTTCACATCGGGGCTCTCCATGTTTGGTACTGTGCGGATAGAGAACTTTCCAACAACCTTAGCGGGGATAACGGTCTTCGCTCCAGGAGCGGAGAAAGCGCCCTCAACACCATGGATGGAGAGGGAGGGGAAACGCCAGCGGGCCATCAGAGTGCGCTCTTTGGTGGGGTGGATTCCAGTCTCAGCACCCAGCGATTCGTGCAGGTTGTCCATGGTGTAGCTGATATTGCCGTAGATGGACTTCTCCTCCTCGGTCACAGGCTCCACAAGGTCCATAATACCAGGGATGAGGATGTTGCCCTGAGCATCGACCAACTTCGATAACACATTGACCAGATCTGTCATAGGCTCGTGGGCCGAACCGCCAAAGACACCACTGTGGAGATCCTGGGCCGGGCCTGAAACGCTGATAGAGTAGTAGTTGCAGCCGCGCAGACCGTAGGTAAGACATGGCTTCTCAGTGCCAAGCCAATAATTGTCAGAAATGCAGACCGCATCTGCGTCCTTGAAGAACTCCTTGGCCTCTGCTTGGATGAAATCATCAAGACCCTCAGAGCCGTACTCCTCCATTCCCTCAAAGCAGCAAAGCAGGTTGACGGGGAATTCAACTCCGGCTTTCTGATGAGCCTCAATCACGTTCAACCAACCGAGCACAGGACCCTTGTCGTCTGTAGACCCACGGCCATACATGCGGTCCTTCTCATCGATGGTCAACTCAAAGGGCTCAGTCGCCCAGCCATCTTCCTTCAGGGCGGGCTGCACATCGTAGTGGCCATAGACCAGGATGGTGCGCTTGTTCTTGTCGTTTCCGTATCGCGCAATCACAACAGGGGGAAGGTCAAGGTGCTCCTTGCCTGGCTGCTTTCCTAGTGGTCGCTGTTGGACCTCAGCTCCAAGAGCTTCGAGCTCAGAAGCCAAGAACTGGGCCATCTTGTGGAGGATGATTGTTAGTTTTATGCGCTGACGGGTTCTTCTGATTGGCATCACTCACTCGGACAACATCCTTGCGGTTCTCGTCCTGGGCAGAGATCGAAGGGATTGCTACAGCTTTGCGCAGGCCTGTGGAGACATTAGCAAGAGCTCAGTCGTGTGATGTTCAACACTGATAAGAAGGTGGACATCAAAGAGGTTTCCAAGACCGGCTACGTACGGTCAATAAATGCGTCCTTCGAGTTATCGACCCTGCAGAGCCTAAGTTAGCGACTGGCAACCTAGAGCCCAGAATTGCGACGTACTGCTTGAAGAAAGGTTCCAGCTGAGGAGCCATTTTGGAGTCGCTAACGTGGCCGTAGTAGAAGCGCCGAGGGACGAGAGTAGAGGAGCGAGAAAAGCGAGACCAAATCGATGCTGGCTTGACAGCAGAAATGCAACGGAGGGGAAGGAGGGGCATTGCAGGAAAGATACAGAGAGAGTCTTATCACGTAATTACGCAGCAGCGATTTGACGTGTGCCGGCTGTAGCCGCCAACCTGGGGGGAAGAACGCGAAAATTCATGGTTCCAAAGGGTACCCTGCGCTACACTAGTGCAAATCAGCATTGGCCCGGGCATAATTGGCCCTGGTTGCTTTCATGTAATGTCATGACTACGCTGATCGGGCGATTTGATCTGGAGCCACTTCTGCAACTAGTGACAAATATTTGATACATCGCCTATCGTAGGCTGGTTGGAGTTTCTTTGTCCTCGTCCAGCTCGGCAGGTTGATCGCCATATACCCGCGCGATCTTGTTTGCAGCTTCTACAACGTGAGATTTTATTATCTGCCGGAGCTTGGTTTGGAAATTATTCAATGATATGACGATATATGGAGACAATGCTAGTGTAGAATACATGGCGTTTTTACATGACAAAAAATTGTGAGGAGAACGAGTAGACTCGCTTTCTAGGTTCCAGCCGATACAGAGACAGCATGAGGAACCTACTCATCGCGTCCCCAAGCTTCACGGCGGAGTTGGCGATCTTCACGGGCCATCCGTCGCTTGGGTCCCCATCGTGACTGTACAGCTTCCAGAACTTGCTTCTGCATTTGCTTCTTCTCCGGACTGGCCTCGCAAACCATCGCAACGAACAGGGCAGAGCATTCAAAGCGCTTGGCTAATTTGTATCGGCTCCAGGTCATGGGATCGCTGAGGCGGAGCTTCCGAATTTCCTCGATGTCGGCAGGGGTCAGGTGATATTTGTTTGGAGTGTTGTCTTTGTAGACGGTTGGGAGACCGTCCCCGTTCTGCGATTGAGACTGTGCTGGCTGGACTTTCCTCCGGACATCATTGGGAGGCAAGAATATGTTTGGCGTCTGATACACGGAAGGGGCACTGGAAGGCGGATTGTAGATGATGTGTTCACGGCCTTGGTTTGAGGATGCGAACGAATTGTCTGGCTTGACGCGAAGGCGCTGCTTGGTACGTCGGTATGAAGATTGATGACGACGAGAACCACAGGCGACTGTCTCAGTCCACGAAGGAAGAAGGAATGGTAGTGTGAAGAGCGGTCGCTTCGGGGCCACCAGTGAGGTCGCCATAATGTGAAAAGTCGCAGGAAACAGACACGCCGAGAAGAAAAGAGAAAACGCGGCCAATTGCACCGAACGGACTTGGCAGGAAGTGCCTGGCCTTGAAATGGAAGTGGAGGGACTGACGGGCGAGCATCGCAGGGGAGACGCCCGAACTTTTCTTCCGCAAGATCGCGGTCTCGTGACCTGCGTTTTGCCGGCTGTGATTGGCTCGGGCCCGTATGTTAGTCAGCGGCCTATTTATTGTGGTTTCGCAGTAACATCTGGCGAAGCAACAAGCAACATTTCTACTTCTACGGGAATACGAAGCAGCTGCCTGAGAGAAGCCCAAAAAGCACGAAGGGGTCATGATACAGGGAGCCTAGTCCGTCCATTGGGCGCCTCGGGATTCTGTAGACAGGCCCTGATGGCTCGGGCCTCTGGGATGACGGTGGTGACGCCTGTCATGTTTCGTATCGTGGACGATGTATCACTTCATGTTAATGAGGAGATCCAGACGCCCGGGGTCGTATTAGATCTGGTAGCATGAGAATGGAACAGCGTTGCCAGTCTGATACATAGACTGCTTGGAGACAGATTAGCTCTCGATGTAGCGGAAACGCATGAAACTGGCGTGTCCACCCACTACTGTATTGTACGCGAAGCCAAGGCCCGCTCCAGATTACGGCCCGCTTTAAGTCGCGAATACCTGCGATAACTGGCCTTTTGCTGTGGAATCGCACCAAATGGTCAGGGTAAGCGGGTACCAAGTACTTTGGTCCCCCTGTCATAACCTTCCACCCCCCCGTTGATCACCTGGCACAGCATGTCATCGGCTCCAGGGTTAAAAAAGTGAGATAATGATTGCCTTTGCCCCCCTATTCTTGCACTACTCGCCCTCCCTGTTCGATCGACGTGCTTGAGGCTCCAACAGCGCCGACGGTCCTGGTCATGGACTCTAGCTAGAAACTCTTATGCGGATTGTACGGATCACTCAATAGCTTCATTCCTCGATACCATATCTCATCGATCGCCATTCGCCATGTCTACCTCGGGCATTCTGGCCGAACCTATAGACGAGAACCCACCCCAGTCGCTCGATGCGTCTCTGCAAACTGACATCGAATCTCCTGCCACAGCCGATAACGATGCGCCATTAGGGGAGAAGCCTGCACCTGGTAGTCGTGCTCCGAGACCCCCCAATTTAACATGGGAACAATTACACAAGGCAGAGAGAGAACAGTCTGCGGAGGACATGGCTACAGAGATTGGATTCTCGAATAGCGGCCCAATATCCCCAGTATCACCTCTTAGCTCCTCCGAAGCACTGCGAACACCCAGCTTCACAGACCGACAGCGACAGTCGTACAAGCTGCCCCCATCACCAGGAAGCGCCTCCCAAATACCGCCTCGAATACACTCGCCTGCTTCTCAGATATTCGAGCGCGACGTGCAAGAGGACATCGCCTCGCAGGCCTCGCCATCAATCCCGGCCCATATTCGCACCGAGAATTACATACCTCCCGTGCTAGAGGCATCATCGGCCGCCATAACTGATGAACAACTCGACCCTGACTCTGTTGAGATTATAACGCATAGCCTTCACCAGCCTGCAGCGGCGAGTGTTACAGGGCCTTCCACCGCAGAGCACTCGCTGGCCTCTTCCGGTCTTATAGATCACGGCATGCACTCCGATACCGACGATGTCTCCTCTGCATACGGCACACTGGACACGAATGATGTACGGCGCTTAAGCTTCATTTCATTTGCCGATGTAGTCAACGCAGAGCATGCCGAGACAGGTGAACCTACTCATAGCCGGGAAGCTTCCCAAAGTGCGCCAACATCCGGAGGCTCTTTTGCGGCGGGTCCGCATAACCGCTCTCCATCGCCTCTCCGATCACCGGCCTCATCACATGCATTTGGCACTTCCCCGCCCACGAGCATCTCTAACTCAGTCAAGGGAATGGAGATGTCTCCGAAGAATGGACCTCGTACCCCAGGGAGTCCACTCGCCTTAGCGCAGAGTCCAGTCTCTTCTCATTTCGGTGGTGAGCTCAACGTAGAAACTATGCGCCAGGCGTTGAGAAGGACAGGCAGCGGTGATTTAGGGGGTGTCGCAAGCCAAACTGCAAGTGCGTTTGGAAATGATGAGCCTCTCGACAAGTCTTTTTGACTGTGAAATCTGCAGCGTAGGTTTGACTTACGGCGAGTCTGAATGGAGTTTATGTGCTTTGGGACTGATGTGCACATGCACTGTACATCCCCTCGGTCTGAGGTTTAGAAGCTTGCTACTGAGGTCTCATATCAAGTGGGCGTAGACCCGCTAGCATGATGATCTAGGAGTTTTGCCTTCTTCATATGGGTGATTTTGTTACATATATCAACGGAGCTGGTCATCCTTGGTTTAAATTCACCCAAATATTCGTCAAATTCAATTCTTACGTACAGTCTTCGTATCCATACCCTCCTTGAATTACATTTGATTATATCAGAGCTTGGCCTCCGTTAATCATGCTTTGGTTCGAGAACTCAGGTTTACAACGTTGGTTAATGAGTTCCATCGGTCATCAGAAATGCTATAAGGGTATTCAGCTATACATGCTATATTTAAATACAAGACAAGGCACTTTGAATCCAATTGAAAGTGACACGCAGTTGATGTGATGAAGTATGCCCAGATGTTGAAGAGCTTTTAGCATGTCGCGGCCCTTTTTCATTCACTTCGTTCATTTTTGGACTTGCTCAACGGCATCCAAAGCCTTCTGGACCCTCGAGCGCAAGTCAGGGAGCTCTTCAAGCCCCACGCTTACTCTGACGATGTCTTTGTCGACCCCAAAACCCTTTGCCTATTCGTACGTTAGTAACTGATCAAGTCTGGCGAATATGGAATTGCGATAACGTACCCAATCCAACTCTCCATAGTGAGCCAAAAGAACATATGGGCACCTGTAAATCCAGTCAGTTTGAAACGTCTCCTCGCATGTTGAGCCAGGGAACTTACGCCAAAGTGAAGTTGGTCCCTAGGCTTGGCCCCTTCAGAACTTCCAGATTATCGAAAAAGGCAATAGCCCCGGCTTCTGAGTGGAAGGTAACAGAGAAAAGACCACCGTAGCCACCATTCGGGTTGCGGAGGCTGTCATAGAGGGGCCTTGTAGGGCTGTACTTCGGATAGTATACTTCCTTGACTGCGAGTAGGTAAGCAAAATGAGCATTAGTAGTTTTGGGCTGGAGCTTACCAAGCGGAGATTCTTTCAGCATCGCAGTGATGTTTTCTGATGAAGAATTAATTTTATCGATTCTGGTAACGAAGTCACGGCTATTTCGCTCTAGGAAAACCGCATCTTCATCCCAGATAAGGTCTTCGTAATCCCGCTTGAAAGTCTCTTTCAATTTTTGATAGTATTGTCCATGAGGGTTGAGAACAGTGCTTCCTCCCATAACATTGCTATCACCACTGAAAATCTTGGTCAGACTGCTGGCAACCATGTCCGCGTGTGGGAGAATATTAATATTGAGGAAGTTGCTGATGGTCTCATCAACCACCACCGCAAAGTCATACTGAGTGGCAAGAGCTCGTATGCGTCGAAGGTCTGGGGTCTTGAGCAAAGGATTACTAGGCGCTTCCATGAAAATTCCGAGGAATTTTTCGCCGTTCTTCAAACGAGACTCGATGTCATCTATATCTTCTGATGATCCATGTCCATAGAAAAGACATCCTGGTCCCCACTTCTGCAAGATTTTAAGAGTGTCTGTGTATGGGAATCCAAAGCAGATACTCTTAAGCGAGCCGCGCGCACTTAGCAACATCTGATGACAATTGAAAATGGCGTTCATTCCAGTTGAATAGAGAAATACGTCGTCCTCTGAGATGTCAGCGACTCGACCTTCTGCGGAGGTTTCGTTGAGGGTCTCATTTAACTCTCCATCTGCAGTCAAAACACCAGCAATGCGCCTGCGAATGGCAGTCTTAGCCTTATCAGCATGAGCAGAGTTGAGGTTTCGACCAAAGCGCTCCTCAATGAAATGGGAGTAATCGCGGCCATCTTCTGCGCCATTTGCTGCCGCACCCGATGACGTTGATGGGCCCCCAAACGAGACCCCACTGAGGGAACCGCGACCTCGGTATCTGCGAGGCCCCTTGAAAGGACGTTGAGATGAATATTCGGCTGCAGATGTGCTTTTGTCCTCCACCAGGAATCGATCCTGTAGAGCACGTAGGCAGAACTCGCCTCGGCGACTCGAGATACCGTTGCCCGCGTGCTGCCACACCTGCTTGGCAATAGGGAAATGTTCCTTGGGGTATATCACACAGAATACAGAAGATGTAATCGAGGATGATCCTGTCTCAGTATGCGGGGCAGGAACAAAGCTCGCGATCCGCACTTTTTGTAATTCCGCCGCGGGGAGCTTCGACTCAATGAACGCATAGCAAAGCTTGGAGGCCTTATGAGTAGCGAAAAGCGTTGCTGTTTCCGTCTCTGGATTGCCAACCCTCTGGACAATCTCCGTAGCCAGTTTCTGAATGATTGGGTGTACAAAAAACCGAGGGTAGCCGCATTCCATCTTCTTGACTACCCAGTCCTGGCCTTCTTCGTAACCGACGTTGGCTTGCCATGTTGGGAGAGACACGCTGACTGCCTTAAATATGGGTTAGCGACTCTGTCATGGTCAAAAAGGTAATAGTGTGTGTCTTGTCTGGCATTGTTGCTGTCAAGGAGGGGAAGCATCGTGGGGTCGGAACATACATGGTCAGTGTTTGGTGGCACAGTGCCTCCGAGAGATTGAAACATTTCGAAGTAGCAATTGGGAAGCAATGAAATAAGACAAAATGCGAAAGAGAAATTGAAAAAGAAAAGACTGCCAATATGAACAATCCAAGAAAAACAGCTTGAGAGAAATGCAAGAGGAATCGAGTCACTCCCGCATTGCGACTTCGGCGATGACTGCCCCTCTGAGTCAGCATCTTTAATCGCTCTTATCGCATCGCCCCATAAAAAAAATTTCCCGCAGAACACTCGCTCAACAACGCGCCATTCATCCACGATGTCGGAACACACGGTGAAGCGGAGGAAGCTGAGCCCCGATGCTACGGAATCGAAGCAGCCGGCAAATTCAGTGCACAAAGATGATGCCGCCAAAAGCCAGCCAGCCCGCAAAGGGAAGGAGGATCAGTCCGCAGAGCTTGCGACAGCCAGCGGGTTCTACAAATCAAGCTTCTTCAAGCTTCAGATGGACGAGCTGTTGACTGGACTGAGACCAAACTACGACAAGCAAGTTTCGAAGCTCCAGAGTTCTCTGCACAAGTTGAAGGATGCAATTGAGAGCCTACCCGAGAAATCTCCTCAGTCCATCCCGGAAGCCGAGAAGGAACTACGTGGAGCCTCCGAAACCGTGATTCCCTGGCCAGAGCCGCGCCCAGCTAAAGACGCCAAGTATACAATGTCATATGCGAAGCCATCAAATGTCAACGTGGTGGGAAGCTTTACCCTGAGGAACGGAGCGAAAACGACCGACAACCGACCCGTCGATCTGGCGGTGACCATGCCAAATTCGATTTTCCAGGAGAAGGACTATGTAAACTACCGATTTTTCCACAAACGGGCCTACTACATCGCATGCATCGCTGCAGGGATTCAAGAGGCTGCAAACGAATTGGCTCTGGATGTCAAGTTTGCATTCCAAGATGGAGACAGCTTGCGCCCCATTATCCTTTTAGAACCTCGCTCAACTTCGAAGGCTGAAAAGCCATCCTCACAACCCCAGATTCGAATCATTACCGCTATTGATCAAAATCTGTTCCCCATCACGAGGACACTCCCTATGAAATGCAACATTCGCCAAGGGGCCTCTGCTGAACAATCTGACAAGGGTGAGCCTACGCCTTTCTACAATGCTAGCTTACGCTCTGAGGCCTCCGTCTCCCCTTTCCACAAATATCTCCACTCCACTGGTCAGAAATGTGAATCTTTCCGTGATGCATCCATCCTGGGCCGGACCTGGCTGCAGCAACGAGGCTTCAGTACGTCCTTCCAGAACGGAGGATTTGGTGGTTTTGAATGGGCAGCACTTTGCTCGCTCCTTTTTGAAGGTGGTGGTCCATCTGGCCAGCCAATCCTTTTGCGGTCATATAGCAGTTACCAAATCTTCAAGGCTGCTTTGCAGTTCATTGCTGGGAGAGATCTGACTACCCCTTTGCTCCTATTTGCCAATGATATCCCAGTACCTGACGAGGGGCCTGTTTTATACGATGGCCGGAGAGGATTGAACATTCTCTACAAGATGACCCTTTGGTCTTATGCGACTCTACGACATGAAGCATCCGTTACTCTCAAGATGCTCAATGAGTCCCGAGAGGACAATTTTGACCGTGTGTTTATCTTCAAGGTCAACGAGCCCGCTTTGCGATTCGATCGCCTCATTCACTTCCCTAGCGTTTTCAACGGTGATACCCTCAAAGCCATTCGCGTGCAGAAGACTCTACACGGCACCCTCACCAGAGCTCTGGGAGACAGGGTAAAGCTGCTAACTCTATCAAGCCACTGTGCTGGGCCTTGGTCTGTACGTTCGAAGGCCGCGAACAAGAAAGCTAGCCATGACCTTTCAGTTGGATTTTTGCTCGAGGCGGACAATGTCGGCCGAGTTGTTGATCATGGTCCCTCTGCAGAGGAGAAAGAAGAAGCAGCTTCGTTCCGAAACTTCTGGGGTGAGAAGTCCGAACTTCGACGTTTCAAGGATGGCAGCATTTTGGAGAGTTTGGTATGGTCAGATCAGCCATCCGAGGACTCAATCGTTTATCAAATTCTGGGTTATATATTGGAACGCCACTTTCAATTATCGGATGACGATTTCGAATTTATTGGCGACGAATATGATGAGAAGCTTTCCGAAGAAGGCGATGGTGTTATAGCATACTCCAGCCCTGCTTTCCAATCCATCAATGAGGCATTCAAGGAATTGGAGCGGTCTGTTGGAAACATGGAGGAAGTGCCCTTGACTATTCGACACCTTGCACCTGCATCCCCATTACTTCGATACACTGCATTGCGAGTAGAAGGCAGCGGCGGAGCTCAACAGCCTGCTGATGTTGCTCTTCAATTCGAGAGCTCTTCGCGATGGCCAGATGACTTTGCAGCAATTCAAATGACAAAGGCTGCATTCTTATTGAAAATCGGAGATTCACTGAAATCTTCCGGTGCAGCATCATCCTGTCGAGTGGGTCTGGAAAACGAGAATAGCAAGATACTCAACAACAACTATCTTGATATCGCTCATGAGTCTGGTGTCCTTTTCCGTCTCAGAATTCACCACGAACGCGAGCAAACTCTTCTTGAACGCCGCCTGAAGGACAAATCTCTTAGCCCGCGTGATCGAGAAGAAGTTGCATATGCTCTCTACAAGTTCAAGCAGGTTTTTGTGCACTCTCCTCGTCTGACACAGGCAATGCGAAGTCTTTGCACTCGTCTCCCGTTGCTCTCCCCTACAATTCGTCTGGTCAAGCACTGGTTCAGCTCCCATCTCTTCTCTGCTCAAATACCTGAAGAGCTAATCGAACTCCTGACTGTTCGCGTCTTTACTCAGCCCGCGCCATGGGAGTGCCCCTCCAGTATCATGACTGGATTCTTGCGGACTCTGCATCTTGTCTCCCGTTGGGACTGGCATCAAGAGCCTTTCATCGTTGATTTGAGTGGTGATCTAACTCCCGAGGTTTCTGAGACCGTTCGCACCCGATTCACTGCCTGGCGTAATATTGACCCAGCGATGAACACAGTGGCTTTGTTTGTCGCATCAGATCTTGATACTGATGGAGCTACTTGGACGCAATATGAGATGCCATCCAAGGTTGTGGCGGGCCGGATGTCTGCATTAGCGAAGGCAGCCATCGACTTGCTCCGACAGCAAGGCCATGACATGGACCTGTTTGATCTCTTCCAGACATCACTCTCGCCGTATGACTTCGTCCTCAATTTGCAACCCAAGCTACTGGCAGAGCACTCGGGTTCTTCCAAGTTCAAGAACCTGGCCAACTCAGGCAGCTCGAACAAGATCAACAAGCTGAATGTTATCAAGTCATTCGTGCATGATATCCAAGCCTGCTACAGTCAAAATGTGCTTCTTTTCCACGGAGATGAAAGTTGTCCTGTGATTGCTGGTCTATGGAACCCACAGACAGCCAAACCACGTTCCTGGAATCTGAAGACAGCATACTCGACGACATCGGCAGGCTCCAAGGAGCAGCGGGATTCCGTTGTTATCAACAAGCCTGCAATCTTGAATGAAATTGCACGGCTAGGTGATGGACTCATACATACAATTGAGACTCGCGATGGACAGACGGGAGCGTAGACGCATGTCAAAAAATAGAAATGTATCTGAATTAAATCTGCCTTACTGGTGAATGTACATTTACCTGCTAGCGCCGCTGCAATGCAAACTATCCAAAACAAACCATCCAGCACCAGCATTAATTCGCAAAGAAACCTAAATCATTTTACACATCATGAAGAGCCACGATCCGACTTGCCTGTTGGCACCTGAGAGGCAAAAGAACAGAACTTGTCCTTGATCGCCACCACTTCGTAAGTACCTTCATCGGCAGTCTTGACAGTCTTGCGATGCTCATAGGAGATGTCATGCTTGATGTCAAGGACTTCCGACTTCTTACCCTTGCGGGCATTAGAGCTTCGAATATAACTGAAGAAACGTATTAGTAACGAGGAGAGAACTGGAGCATAGGAATGACTTACGTGAACTCGAATGGGGGCGTTCCCCAGAAATCGAAATGGAGCTCAGCCTCTCCACCTTCGTGGATATCAACCACCGAAACTTGACCATTGCTGATTCGCACGCTGGGCATTTCGTGGATCACCTTGGTGATATCCTTGTGTGCCTTGCATCTACCACTGGCCCCATCACTGACCGCAGTGATAGAAAAGTCTCCAGCGCGCTCTGCGATACGACGGAAGTTGGTGTTTTGTGAGGTAGCCTTGCGCTGGGCGCCATTGAAAGTATAGAACACATCAAAGGGAGCGTGGCCGGAAAGAGAGAACGACAACCGCTCGCCAACACAGTAGTCAACCTTGGATTCCAGGGGAATAATGGTTGGAACATCGGAAACAGACACTCTGACGGAGGATGTATCGTACTCATTCGTGCGCTGACAGCCACGGGAATCCCGAACTTTGTGGATACTGACCACGTGCTGTCCAAGGTCGAGATGACGCCTGGGAATGGGCAAATTGTGACGGTTTGAGTTGATCTTGGGGATTGAGACAATTTCTGGTTTGGCGTTTGAGTGATGCTTGATCGTGATCTCTAGGGAGAAAGGCGGGACACCTTCAAGTGTGATGGGGATCGTTTCTTCACCACTAACGTCCTCTTTGCAGAAACCGTAAATATGACCAGGGGAATCAAAACGAGCTGTTGGGAGCGAATTGACTTTCTGAGTCACAACCAAGGAGTTGCTCTTAGGGTCATGGTCGTAAAGATTATCGCTAACGTCGGTAAACTTGTAGGTATAAAGGCCAGCCTCAGAAGTGTCCATCTCGGTTGAGATCACATTGAGGGCAGTTCTAAGATTGCGCTGAGCAGTTGAGGCCGCGCGATCTGCCTTTCGACGCTGTTCGTATTGAACTGCAAACGGTGGATTACCAGATAGGCGAAGTTCAAGACTGTCGTCGTCGCCCTGGCAGACTTCAGGCTTGGCGTACTCTTTCGTAGACCCAATAGCGGTACCGTCAACTGCGATGATCTGAGGGCGCGGGATCCACGATACCTCGAACTCCTTTGCAGCTTCATCTACTGTTCCAGGGCACGAGCTATCCCGGACCTCGATGATCTCATAAAGACCTTCCTGAGTCACGGTCAAGGCGCTGTTCTCACCGAGGAATGTCTTCTCGGTTGGAGACTTGTCGGTGTCCGCGTTCTTATACTTCACAGACCATGGTCGTTCACCACTCAACCTGACGGGAATTTCAATCTTTGAGCCTTGCAGTGCGGAGACAGTCCGTTTCTTGTCAATTTGTCCAAATGAAACATGGGGTGGCTTGGATCGAGCATCAATCTTGATAGTGTCCTTCAAAGTGCGCTTGCAAGTCGATTTGTCTTTGACGCTAGTCAGGGCGAGGCTGTATTCGCCGCCACTAACCAACTTATCAGTGGTGATTGAGGCCGTCTCAGTGTCAGACTCGAGCACATGCTTGGTTCTCCTGCCGTTGTGAATGAGCTCATATTGGAGAGTCCATGGGGATTCACCCAAGAAGGAGACGCCAACGGATACGGATTCCCCAAAGCATGCTTTCCGCACTTGTCTCGATCCGACAAAGTGAGCCGAAGCTGGTGGCTTGACGTCTTGTTCAAGGACTTCAACTTTGTCTTTCAATGATCTTGGCGAATAGACGGAGTCCTCTATATCCAGGAAGCGATAGCGGTAGAAGCCAGCCTCCGACGGAGTCAGATCCAATTGGCTTCTCAGTCCGTTGATGGTTTCCGTTTTGGTGAAGACTCCCTTAGAGCTCTCAACATTGTAACGAACGCGGAATGGTGGGGACCCCGTGAGATCAAGATCAACTAAGAGACCAATCGCATTGTTGGCACATCGGTCAAAGACCTTCTCATACTTCATGGAAAGCTCAGGTTCTGGCGGGTTTTGCAAGTAGCAAGATGAAGGTTCCAGGATATCGCCCGGGCAGAATTGACTGGACACAGACGACAAAGCGTACCAACCGGGTTCTTTGATTGGCGACTTTTGGTCCAGATTCTTCAAAACAAGAGTCCGGGTAGTCTGAGGATCGGTTTTCTGTCCGTCGGTCTCAGCGTTGAAGGAGTAGACAACTGAGAAGGGGCCATCGCCAGAATAACCTCCCCCAACAGGTTGGAACTTCATCGGTAGGTCAACAGAATCTCCACGAGCAACCTCAAGTGGGCGCTGATCGTTGCATCCTGCCAAGGAAACCAAGGGGCGCTCATGGACTGAGAATTGGTGCCACTGCGAAATAGATTTGGTAGATGGACGCTCTCCATCTTCAAACAAGGTGGAATAATTGGCAACATTTCCACACGCGTCGTGAACTTCTTCAACTGCATAGAACCAATCACCTCCAACATTCAGCGACTCATTGAGAGGAACGTTGATGGTCTGACTCTGAGCCCATGAAATATCCGGCTGATTCACACTGAAAAGTGCACCGCTTGGCTTCTGATTAATCAACGGAGAACGAAGATTATCTGGCTGGATATTCTGGAAGGAAAATCCGCGATCGTGTGAGTTGACTTGGCGACTATATTTGATCTTCAATGGAGGTGTGCCTTCGACTTCGAGAACCAGATTTGACAACTCTCCTTTGCATTTATTGGTGTGGGAGTTTTTCAGCAGTGCCCGAGGGCAGGCTACTACCAGCGCATCGGAGGTGCGAGTTCGTACATCAAGCTGGGATTCATCAACCACACGCTGTAAGCGGTAGATACCAGTCTTCTTGATTGGGATATGCAAGTCGCGGTAAGGAACTGGATCCAGAGTGGCGTGTCTCTTATCTGCCTGGCGCTTGATTTGTTTCAGCTGTTTTGCGGGGATTGTCATGGTCTCGTTTTCGCCGGTATTAAGGTCAAGTCGGAGGACTTCGATGAGAATCGGATCGGTCTGATTGACGCGGATAGGCAGATTGACAATATTTCTCTGAGAGTCAAGACACAGCGCATCGCGTTCTGGGTTAAGGACGGCAGACCTATAGATAAAATGATCAGTTAGCAAAACCACGACTCTACCCATCTTTCATGCTTTTGTTATAATGACGAACCCTTCGGGCAGAATGTGCACGATTTGCTTTCCCAGAATCAGGGATGCGTTGTGAATGATGTCTCCTGGCTTGACCTTGCGTTCAGAGATAGAGAGTTCTCGGTCATAGGCAACTTTAACCATGTCTGCAAACCATATACCCAAGGGGATCTGAAAACTTGTTAGTAGGTTGCGATCGGGCATTTATAAAACCACAACAGACGTACCGGGATGCGGAACATAAGGAAAACGTTCCCAACGACATGGAGCAGGAAGAGCGCAAGCGTCGTGGGGAAAGCCCACTCCAGCCATGGAATGCGCAACGCCTGGAGACCAAACAAGAAGACGCCATCCACCGAAACCCATTTCAAGAACAACCACGTTGAGTCCAGCTCATCAGACGCGGTCCATGATTCGTACACGCGCCACGCATTCAGCGCGAGGTAGAAAGCTACCACATAGAGTCTCTGTGATGGCGCATCGACCAAACTGACAGGGACCAAAGGTGTGTTGGTGGGCTGAGGCGGTTTGGGCAGCTTTGCCGGGGATTTGGCAGGCGACTTGACGGGCGACTTTCGCTCCTTGACATCGCGGGACTTGGACCGAGGGGTTTCGAAGAGCTTTCTTCTTGTCGGAATCGTCGTGGGCGTCTGAGGGAAAGCAGACGGAAGAAGAGGAGTGCCGCTCATGGCATGCTGTGGTGGCTAGGATCCTGGGAAGAGGGTAGTTTCGGCAGCTTCCCTAGCTTTGGGGAAGTTAGCCCGCAGAATCAAAGGTGGCAACTCTCGTGATCGGAATTCCCCCTCTTCTCCAGGAAGCTGTAAGGGCCGGCAACTGGAAGTTGGTGGGGTCGCAAGCTTGAGGGTGAAGCGCGAGGAGGGGAGGAGCACAACAAGAAAAAGTTGAAGTTCCCGGAAGTGAAGAACGCGGGAAGCGCGTCAGGCCAAGCTCTTCCACGACCGTCGCTCAGTGACGTCCCGCCCAGCTTCCTTGGAATAGCTGGCGCTTTGAATTGATTGCTTTCTTCCAAATGACTCACTCGTCATCTTGTCTCTTTCATACGTGACGGCCATGATCTTTGCTCGTCGCAGCCACCTACACCTATTGCTTTGATTTCATTGAAAGGGAGCCTCGCATTCCAGCATGGTCCCACGGACCAAGCGGCGGCGCTTGACCGATCCTACAGAAGACCATAGTCAGGAGACTTGCCAGCCTGCCACGGCCGCACAGAGAGATGCGTGGAATGGATTCTGCGAGATCGAATCGGAGCCGGTACGTCTAGCTTTCTCTGCCTCTGTGGCTCCTCTGCTTATACAACGTACCAGGCTCTTTTCAATGTGATGCTTCGAGAGTTTGGGGTGAAAGGCGTCAAGATTCAAGAGATCATTTCACTTGACGAGGAGATGATGGCATTTCTTAAGTGGGCTTCCATCCTACAGTTCACCCCGATAAGAGACTGACCTACTCGGCGACAGTAAACCGATGTACGGGCTGATATTCTTGTTTCGTTGGCGAGAGGACGATGCCGACAAGCAAGAAGCGAGCTGTCCAGAAGGGATTTGGTTTGCAAATCAAGTGAGCTCCTTTGACTCAGCTGGAGATGCAATGCTTGAGCTGATTGAGTATAGACAGCAGATAACGCTTGCGCAAGTGTGGCTTTGCTCAACATTGTCAATAACGTCCCGGGAATTGACCTGGGAGAACATCTCCAACAGTTCAAGGATTTCACAATGTCATTTACGCCAGCTCTTCGGGGAGATGCGATCAGCAACTTTGAGTTTGTTAAGCGCGTACATAATTCGTTTGCTCGGTGCGTCTGTATAATGTTGCGTTCTTGAGCGTATGCTGACTTTGGTTCCACTCATAGGAAAATGGACATTTTGAATACCGATCTACATCTGAAGTCCGAATCTAAATCTAAGAAGCGCTCTAAAGGTCAAGATGACGATGATTCAGATGCAACCTTCCATTTCATTGCATTTATGCCAGCCCTCGGCCAATTATGGAAATTCGATGGCCTTGAACGACAGCCGCAAGCACTGGGTAAGGCGAGCCCATATTCCTACGATTGATGAGTGTTCATATCTCATGCATGTCCCAAATTCTGCGAGGCTGTGCTCTTTGGTCACCTCTTTTCTTCTGCTTTATTCATTCGGAGCATATCCGCCAGTGCTGAGCACTAACCAAGTCGGCAGGTGAATGCTCGATGGAGGACTGGTTCGAAGTAGCCAGGCCTAACATCATGGACCGAATGGCAGCCTACGAGGAAGATCAAATTGAGTTTTCTATCCTTGGACTAGTTCGAGACCCACTCCCTGATCTCGTTCAGGAGCTTGCTGGCAATGTGCGGCGCTTGGAGGCGCTCAATGCGTGTTTGCAAGCCACCGGTGAACCGACGCTCATCCAAACAATGCTAGCGGAGCTCGATGGAACCCTGCTCGGCCCGGACGCTTCATATGAGTTGACGCGCGCTGACATTGACGCTGGCGTCCCTTCTGAAGACGAGTCGAGCCGCGATGTACCCCGATCGGAGCTACCAGACCATCTCCGAAAGCTTCGTGACGAGCAGCGGACATTGCGGGGGCGTATTCGCGAGGAACAACAATCGCAGCGGTCCGACGAAGAGCATGCTACGGGCAGGAGATATGATTATGGACCGGCCGTGCGGACATGGCTGCGGATGTTAGCACGCAAGCAGCTGCTGGCGGAGCTGCTGGACTGAGAAAGGTCTCAAATAGCGAAGTAGATCAGCCCCCTCGTGGCCCAGCGATTGGCCCACACATACCTTAATCCCAGCCAATTCCACGCGCATTTTCATGACGTACAGCTGGAACGCAGGGCTGTTGTGTAGCAGGTACCTGTCCTTTGTAGGCGGCGTAGTAGAGACTGGAAGTCGCGAGCACTTTGCATGACCGCGATTCCGGGGGTAGAAACGCGGCCAGAACACTCTCCCTCTCCCTTCCTTGTAACGCCTTCCCCACTTGCAGATGGCAAAAAATTAAGGTCGTCCACCGCCTGTTCTGTTTGATTGCGATTCCCCCTCCTCTCTATCTCTTCTATCTCTGGTCCCTTCCCTGAGATCTCATTACTGAACTTCATCTGCCTTCTTCTCGTTACCTGGTATCAAGGGCCACCGCCCGCGAACCCCTCTTTCTAAACGAAACCTTCCCCCGCATCCTCTTGTCGGGACTTGCCTGGAGCTCTCCTGATAACTTGCCGCCACCCACACCATGTCAGCGCCCGCCGTTGAGAAGACTCCCGATGAGTCTTCCAAGCTGAAGACCTTCCTATCCATTCTCCGAAAGTGAGTTTGTTCGCGCTCTGGTCCTTGCTTACCACAAAAAAAGGCGTGAGAAGTGAGGACAAGACTATGACAAGGCAGCCGCGAACCTGCAGAAGAGAGAGGTACTAACGCAACAATCATTCAGATTCGTCGGTGTGGCAGACATTGCCTCGGTTCGATTTTCACTCCCAGCTCAGCTGCTAGAGCCGCGACCCAACTTAGGTAGGTCTACAGAGCAGGTGGCGATCAACAGGACGACTGGAGTTTTGACAACAATGGTGGCTGATACTGGATCTAGAATACTGGAACTATCTGGACCGACCGGAGACCTTTGCCAGGTCAGCAATCTGGCCCACCCGCGGTGCACTCGCTCATGTGCTGACTCCAGAGCTACAGTATTGGCACATCAGATGATGAGTTAGGACGCATGTTAGAAGTGTTGAAGTTCTGGTTTACAAAAGACTTGGTATATACTCCCCACCAAACCTGCGGCTTCCTCAAGAGTAATGCTGATTCACGACGCAGAAATATATCAAGGGAAAGCCATGCAAGCCATATAACTCAACACTGGGAGAATTCTTCCGTGTAAGTGATGCGCGAAGCCACAAATTGTGACCATGGACACCGAGGCTGATAGAACAACAGTGCAGTTGGGATGTGACAGAGGGCGACGCGGCCGAAGCAAACGTTCCGGGCGTCGTGGCTAACGGTAATGCTGACAAGAGCAGCGAAGACCACGTCAAGGTGTGTTACCTGACCGAGCAGACTTCGCACCACCCGCCAGTCTCAGCTTTCTATATCGACTGCCCCGAACGCGGCGTCTCGGCGCGAGGATTCGACCAGATCAGCGCCAAATTCACTGGTACCAACATTCGAGTGAGCCCCGGAGAGCACAACCTTGGCATCTTCATCAACATCGAGAAACGCGACAACGAAGAGTATCAATTAATGCATCCACACGCCTATCTGGGAGGTTTATTGCGAGGCGCATTGGCGATTACGGTGTCAGATGCCGCATATGTCATTTGCCGCAAGACTCGCATGAAGGTTATTCTACAGTACATGGAGGAAGGATGGATCGGCCGTTCTCAAAACCGACTCGAGGGCGTGATATTCCGCTTTAACCCAGATAAGGACACCATCACGAAGCTGAAAGATGTCCCAGAGAAGGATGTCGTTGCTCGCATTAACGGATCCTGGCACGGCAAAATCACATATACTGTGGCAGGCAGCAAGGAACCCCAAGTTCTCATCGACGTCGAGCCTTTATTCCCTGTTTCCAAGGATCTGCCTCCCGCTGAACAGCAGCTGTCGAATGAATCCCTCAAGTTCTGGGGAGACGTCACCGACGCCATCACCGGAAAACAATATACACAGGCAACCAAACTCAAACAAGACATCGAAGAGCGCCAACGCCAGCGGGCTGCAGAGCGCAAAGAGAAAAGCGAGGAATGGAATCCTCGTTTCTTCACTGGAGCGGTCACTCCACTTGGAAAGCCAGAGTTGACAGAGGAGGGCCAGAAAGCCCTGCAAGGAATCAAGGAAGGGAATTACGCTCTCGAGGAGAGCACCGCGAAAGGTGCTTGAGACCTGCGCTGATCCAGTTTTCTTTTTCTTGCTTCGACAGTAAGCTAGTGGCGTATCTGGTATACGACCGCTCTGGACTGGTGTGTCCTCTTTCATGCTTCTTTCACTTCGCAGCTGAGAATGGGTGGCACTGGTAATGTTTCCTTCGCATATTAGACTTATTTCTTTTTGTTCTTGTTTTTCACCAACGCAGCGGTGTATATTTCCCTGCTTCTTGTGGATATTCCATTGGGCGAATGGATGGTTTGGTTGCGGGCTTTACAGGTACCGTGATTTCTGCGATCAGAATGGAGATAGACTCATTCATTTACATACGCTTCCAGACAAACGAGGAAGACAGGTGTACTCTCTATTCCATGGAATATTCAATCGTAGTACAGCAAATTATAGATTTTATAACCTTTTTACCAGTGCTCGCCTTTGCTTGTACACACCAGCTGGTTCTATCCATGATAGTCAATGTAGATAATGACCAGAATGCATTCCGACATTGTTTGTGTATTACCAGACAAGACAGGCTTCGATCTCTATTATTCCAACGACAGCGAGCTACGGTAGGGCTTCATATGTGTCAAACAGCTACAAACTCGGTCCTCAATTACGCAGAACGGACAAAACGACTATAGAATGTCATTTACATATCGACAAGTAAAAACAGCCAATGCCAACCCAGGCCCATCACAACACCGAGAACCAACCACCATGTAGTTATAACAGAAAGCAAAGCAGGGTCATTAAACGCGTTTAGTACCAGAAGTATCTCAGATACACCTAAGCTGTTGCAGTGACAATCTTTGAAAAGCCCGCAGTAACGGTCTTGGTGATGTCCTCGTTCTTGTGGGGCAAGAGCGACAAGGCGTAAGCGACATCGTTCCACTGTCGCTCTGTTTCGCACCGGGGTAAACGAGCAGCGAGCTTGTCTGCCAGTTGGCGGGCATGTTTTTCCTGGAAAGGCAATCATGTCAGTAAATGTGGTTTGTGATATAGCTAAAGTAGAAGAGTGGCTTACCTTCTCGACAAATCCGATGAGGAACTTGACAATACGGCGGAGAGCTTGCTCGTCCAAGTTCCGCTCTGCACTCAACAGACTGAACATGTCCACGAAATGGTTGTAGACAGCGTTGTCCTTGGTTGCCAATTCCGTGAAGAACATACGAGCCAGATCCGCAATCTTCTTGTCGTCGTCCTCCAAGCATTTTGCCATCTCACCAAGTTGGCCCTTGACCTTGACCTGACCAGCCAGAATAAGGAAGGTCAGAGTCATAAGACAAGTGCGCTTGACAGAAGCCTCATCATCGTTGAGACGTCGGTAAAGGAAGTCCGTATTCTCATCGATAAGGTGGTTAAAGCAGACAGCCATATCGCCGAGAGCGATGACAGCGTTGCTGCGAACGATTGGATCTTCAGAACGTTCCATGATTGTGATGAGAAGTGGAAGATTCTTCTCACAGTACTCAGCGGAAACACACATGAGCTTCGCCATACAAAGCGTAGCAGACGCCTGCAGGTCACGATCGGCATATGTGTTGTTATTGGCGCAAATCTCAGCAACCAAGGGTCCAAACTTGGCAAGAAGGGAGTTATCGCCGTAAAGAAGTTCACGCTCGCGAATATGAGCCATAGCATCAGTGAAATCATCTTCCGTTGTACCTCCAATGAGATCAAGCTCATCCTCCTCAGCATTGTCTGCATCCTTTTGAGCAGCAGCCTCTGCGGTCTTGTTCTTCTCCTGTTCAGCCTTACGACGCTTGAAGTCGAGTTCACACAGTTCTAGGTGAACAATTTGCTTGATGGCAATGTGGCCAACGACAAACAGAAGCTGTGACAGGGCTGCGGAGGAGTGCTTGGGTTTTGAGCCTTGTTCATCAGTCGAAGCAGTTCCTGGCCGTTGATCCTCGCCATCTACTGGTTCAGTGTGGGAAGATGATGGACGTTGGAGCTGAGGTTGGAAAACAAATCGTGTTTTGCGGCGGAGGACGTCAGAGCATAGGGCGTCGGGATGCTTGGAAAGAGTGTAAATGGCGCTGATCGCCTGTTCTGCTACACCATACCATTCCTTGCTATTGGAGCTGATCTCAAGCATAGCAGCAAGCTTAGTCAACACAGCATGGTCGTTGGCAATCTTTGAGATGCCAATGTCCTTTGACTTTGCCTGTCGGCCAGGCATCATGCGTCGCAGAGCAACACAGGTGTACTTGGCCAGAACAAGGTCCGCTCTTCCAAGACTGCCAAGGCCAATTCGCAGCATGGCCTCAATTTCTTTTACTACCACCTCAGGATCGGCCAACGCAAGCATGCCGAGAACAATGATCGATCCCCGGCGTTGAGTCTTTGAAATTTCCTTCTTCTGCACGCTGTACACCTGCCAAAGTTTGGCGATCACGGCCTCAGAAATGTGGCCTGCCTTCATCATCGTACTCATTAGCTGCTCGAGACAAGTGAGCTCAGCTGGCGTCGATCCAAACGTCAAACTGATCATGTTTCGTGCGATGTAGTTTGCCGCGTCATTGGGACTGAAAGAGTCTGGAGAGTCGAAAAAGAGGCCCTTATAACAATCAATGAGATGAGTCTGGACACCTTTTCCTTCGTCGCTATTACCCTTAGTCCAGATCAAGCGGAGCATACGCCGGATACCGGTACGGGCAGTCTCGACCTTGTAGGCATCAAGAACCACAAAGTGGTCCATGGCTTCGATGACCTCGCTCTTGTTACGGGAGGAAAGCAATTGAGACACAATGGCAGAACCGGAGTGGAGGACTTCAACGAAGCGCAACGCTTCATTGTAGTACTTCCTGGTGAGTTGTAGTCGCGTCAACAGCTCTGATGTCGCTGCCTGCTCTGCCGCTTTCTGCACAGCTACCTCTTTCTCTTCTTCAGTCATTCTGGGAGCCTTGGAGGGAGAATCATCTGGTAGTTGAGTTGCTTCGTCCAACAGTTCACTGTCTGGCATCTGAGTAACATCTGCATCAAACCCTGGAGTCTCGGCAGGTCTCAGAGAGTTCAGCTCTTCATCAACAGCATCAAGTCGTTCGGACCACTCTTTGTATGAGAGCTGACCGCCATGCATGACGCTGAAAGGGTGGGTTGCGACGAGTTTCGAGAGGAGTTTAATCGCGTTACGCCGCACGTTGCTACTCTTGTCCTCCAAGCTTCGTGCAGCAAGCTCAGCTGCATGCTGACGTCTCTTGGGAAACTTCTGCTCCAAATCACAAATTCGCATGTAAACCTGAATTGCTCTGCATCGGCAGTAAGGATTGATATCGAGGAATCGCTCCTCTAATACGTCAAAGAAGGCATTGATCTGTGTCTTATAGTTTTCGCTGGGTTCTTCTTGTCGGCTCAGGTCAGAAATGAGGTTGCCGCAGACCTCTATGACCGCGCATCGCAGTGTGTATGCCTAAAAGATATGTCAATTCTCGCCTGGTGAGAAAGTTCTTAAGCAAGTTATTACCTCGCTATCAAGCTGCTTGGCCAAAAGAGTCATTTGCTTGATAATTAGCCTTGGTGCTAGTTCGGATAGCTTAATGATGAATGCTGAGACAGATTTCGGGCCTCGTGTGTCGTTAGAATTGAATTCCTTGTTTCCAAGCTCCCTGTGTCATGTCAGAAACAAGGTATACACAAGGCGACTCGGGTTGAATACTTCAGGATTTCATCTGAGAGCTGCGGATAGTCGTATTGCTCTGCGAGGATATGAAGAAATTCGGCCATTGGCTCCGATAGATGCTCGAAATACGTCAGATTCTGTACAATAGAAGTTTGTGCACCTGTTAAAAGCTTTAGTCGCTGTAATTCTCCCTCATGCGCCATCTCGAGCAGCGGTAGCTCAACTTACCGAATGCATGGCCGTGGTGTTTCACAGCAATGCACAAGACCTTGAAAGCATGCATGCGAATCGCCATACTCTTCACTCTCTGCTCACTCTCCAAAATCAAGTAGATTGTGCGCGTGAAGAGATTGATAAAGGTGTCGCGGTCTGAGGTGGTCAGAAATATGCGGCCGAGCTTAAGTTTCATCACCTTGCACATGGTCTCCATGGAAATCTGAATCTGCGGTGTCCAATCCCACTGGCCATCCTTAGCGGACTTCTTGGATTTGGGTCCTCCACGGCGCGCAGGAGCGGAATCGGCAGGTTTTTCGGCGGCCTTGACTTCGACGGCGGATAGGGCCCATTGCAGGAGAAATCCATACATTTCCAGAAGCTGTTTGTGGTGTTGAATTGCATCTTGCTCGTCGGATTCTAAGTCGCCATGGATTATATCGGCTTCCACAGAAAGTCCAGATACTATGAGATCCAGGACCTTGCTCAGGGATTTCACGGGGAGGAGGGTCGGATATCTGCAAAGGTTCACAAGTTCAGAAAGGGTTCCAGATGGGCGAAAGCCTCCACGGGAGATTTGGGAAGGGACCGGGGCGCACTTTAATAATAATTGTAGGGAATCAAAGAAGGAAGCTCTCGTTAATCCTTCTGGGTTTTCCGCCACTGCATCCACGATTGGGTTCAACGCATTATCGATGAGCGCGGGCGACAGTTGGTCGGGGTCGTTTTCGCAATCCAGCAGCTCAGGGTCTGCCTCGAGGGTTGGGATCGAAGCTGGATCACTCAAGTAGTACTTGAGCGACTCGTTAATATCAAACTGTATTCTGTCCTCCATGGTGGGTGACGATGGGACGTGGAGGGGAAGATGGGAGTCGCAAAGGGAAGAGGGCACTGTAAACAAACAAGAGCGGGTCCCTGCAGTGGCCAAACAATACCGCCCGCTTTTGCGCGGTGGCCGTATTTACGGTTACCACCGCGTAAACAACATCTGCAGCGACTTTGATGTGTCTTTTCTCCTTTGAGTTGCCCGACCTCTTGCACGCTCGATGAATGCCGACTCTTCTCGTCTGAATACCCGTTAGCCATCCTGTACTATGTCGGCCTTTCGCGCTGCACCGACAGGCGTGTTTGAGCTTCAACGCAGCAGCTCTTTTCAAGTCCCGAAGGCTCCATCGCACCGATACGCGTCAGAAGAGGACTCCAGAAGACCTTCAAATAGCGAATCACGAGACAGAGAGTTTGAATACGAGGATGAAGAGGTGGACGAGACTGTCCGAGAGGACATGAGCAAGCTAGAGGATACCTTCCCGGGCATCTCAGAGCGATTTCGCCTTGTCAATCGAATTGGAGAAGGTATGATTTGCTGGAAACACATTGGTGGTTATTATCATTGACGCTGGAACCGCACTAGGTACATTTTCCACAGTCTACAAGGCCGAAGATATTCTGTACGACCACTATGACAACGAATGGGACATTTTCGGACAAGCACAACAACAAGAAGCATGGGCCAGTCCACCCTCCAAGCGCCGTCGAGTGAATGGCGAACAGTCTGCTCGTAGGAAATGTCGTTATGTGGCTTTGAAGAAGATTTATGTCACGAGCAGTCCTATTCGAATCCAAAACGAGCTTGAGTTGCTTCACGATCTCCGTGGCTGTCGAGCAGTCTGTCCTCTCATCACAGCATTTCGCTACCAGGATCAAGTTGTGGCCGTGCTACCTTATTTTCCTCACACCGATTTCCGAATTCAATATCGAACCTTCATGGTAGCAGACATGCGTCATTATCTACAATCATTGCTCACTGCTTTGCAATCTGTTCACGAACACGACATCCTACACCGAGACATCAAACCAACGTAGGTCGAATATGAGGTACCCAATTTACATTACTGGTGCTAAAAAAAGTTTAGCAACTTCCTCTACAACCCAGACCTTAAGGAGGGCGTTCTCGTGGACTTTGGACTTGCAGAGGTATGTTCGGAACACTGTCGAGTCGTCGTGTTTCCGTCGCTAACCATTGCTTTCTAAATCTACAGCGGCAGGGATCAGAAGGCACGAGCCCATGTTTGTGTACGCACCAGTCATATGTCCGTCGAAGTCGGATACTATCGAGCCACTACTCCAAAAACCCACCTTCGTCCGGTATATCGGCCGGCTACCCCAAAAACGACTCTCGGCCATCAAGGCGAGCAAATCGCGCTGGTACTCGAGGCTTCCGAGCACCCGAGGTGCTCTTCAAATGCACATCTCAGACCACAAAGATTGATATGTGGTCTGTCGGTGTGATACTGCTCACACTGCTTGGCCGTCGTTTCCCGTTCTTCAATTCAGCAGACGACATTGACGCCATGATCGAAATGTCGAGCATTTTCGGCACTCGCCGAATGAAAACAGCAGCAGCCATGCATGGACAGATCTTTGAAACCAACATTCCCACTATTGGCGAGAAGGGCTATAGCTGGGAGAAGCTTGTCAAATGGTCTAGCTGTGTTGAGGATCTCACTGAGAGCGAACAACAAGCAACAGGCCTTCTTGCAGGGCTAATGGAACTAGACCCAAGCAAGCGCTTAAGTGCAGCCGAGGCATTGCAGCATGAATTCTTTACTCGCCCTGTTCACCACGACGTGGAATGGGGAGGCAACCCGGAGGAGAGCGGGGATTCGGCTGAAGACGATGATGCCGCTGATGAAGAAGAGGATGAAGTCACAATGTTATGATCAATCAAATGTGTACGATATACGAGACCCTTCTGATGCTACACGATGCTTTTGCTTTATTACTCACGCCTATAATATAATAACCCCCTTCGGTTTAATGCTCCTGACAAACTCATATGCTAGTCATCTCTGATATATAGAAACTTCCATGTCTGCAAGATGTTGATCCATCTAAGCGGCCTCTCCGAAGTCATAGTGACCAGTCTCCGCGGCATGCTTGGCAGCACCTCTCTCTCCGGTGAAGGTACCACCGCATGTATTGCAGCGCACCGAGAAACCAGCGGTGTCCGTGTAATAATGCTTGCTCTGGAGGATCTTACAGAGCTCCTTTGCTTTCTCCATAACAACAGGATCTATGGCGTCGAATAATTTTGTATCGCCTTCCGCAAATGGATTGGCATGTGTGTATGGAGGATCTGATGGAGAGAGGGCCAACACGTCGTAGTGAATGCCGGAATACACGACTATACAGCGAGTGGACGCCCCCTCATTGAATTGAAAGGTGTTCAGCGTCTGGACGTCAATCGAACAAATTTCGACGTTAAAGTACTCGCTGATAATCTTGAGTTCGATGGCGCCACCCCATGAATCTTCATTCTGGATCCACTGACAATATTCATCCGGCTTCTTCCCGAGTATAGCTGCGTTGTATTCTGTCGGGTTTCCCTGGATGGATCCTGCGACGATTGATCGTAACTCTACCATCGTATCCATGTCGCCCATGACTGCAGCGCCCACTGCGCGGAAGAGACAAGAGTTATCATCGGGCATAACCCGAAGGACAAAAGTGCCGCCATGATCAGGAGATGCGACCTCTGGAGGATCGTCCGCCGATGGTTGTGTCTGTGGCGGTGCAGAGGGTTGTTGGCGCGAGGGTTGGGCTGCGGGCGCTGCAGGCTCACTCGGGGGCACAGCCCCTTCTCGTTGCGCGACAATAAGTTGTTCACCATTGAGGTTTACTCCAATATCGGACACTGATTGAGATGGGGAAAAGTCGTCAAGTGGCAAAGGCTTGAGGTTTGGGTATCCATATTTGACATCAAAGAACGTGAGACCTGTCTTCTCGGCGATTTGGTCCCGGAGATCTTGGACACTTGCTGATTCATCTAAAGTGACAGTCGACTGGCCTGATGGGCCGCGGACGCGAAAGCGCATTGTGGTAGGGCTGAAGGTGTCTGGGAGGGCGAGGGGAGCCTCGGTTTGCGTGGAAGTTCTTGGGGTCGGCGAGGGGAAGTATGACGATTTGGTGCGAGTGTGGGGTAAACCTTGAAAGTAAACGTGAGAAAGCCATGAGACATTTGCTGCAGATGTCTACGGTAGTGATAGTGTCAATTGGTCCGGTACATGTTGTGAAAGCGTTTGTTTTATTGGAATGACTAGAGAGTCGGGAGTAAATGCCAGACACTTTATCAACCTTCAAGAGCGACCATGAATATAGCGCGCGCAGAGCACTGTTGATGGTTTTGATGATCCGCAAGACTGATCGCGGTAGCTCTGAAAGGAGTAATTAGCTCCACCCCCACTTGTCTGGCAAATACGGATATTGAAAAATACCGTCTTCCACATCAACTATTGAATGAGGGTAAAGTGTGTAGGAAAGCTGGGTAAAGTGACTGGGTTGGCTGTGGAATGTGGAATTCAAGCTGTTGCTGAGTTTGTCCTCCTTTTGGCCTGTCACTGCAGGTGTTAATTACAATACACACGTACCAGGAACGTAACAGCGCTGTGCATTACAGCTGACTCAGCGGCGCGCAAAAGCGAGTTGCTCCCTACGCAACCAGACCGATTCCTATCTCATCTTCCACCGTTAGATTGACACACGACCCCGGTGGCGCATCATGGATAGGTCAGACGGAGAGAAATCGCAGCCTTTGGCCGAGGATCCTGTGACCTCTATTGAGAATGACAGCGCCGTTTCCGAGGAGCAATGGAAGGCCATGATGGATGTCACTGTGGCCATTTACAACTTCCGTGAGCCAGAGTAAGCCAACGCGCTGGATGGAGGGTCGATAGCATGATCGCATGTCGCTAACACTTTGATAGTGGCTATGACCCCTCGCGGCTCTTCCAGCGCAGTGTCAACAAGCGAGCCGTACCGGACTACTACGATATTATTAAAGACCCTATGGCTCTCAGCATTTTGAAACAGCGCATCAACAAGCGCGAGTACAAGCAATTCGCTGATTACGTCCGTGACTGCGCTCTGGTATGCGAGATCCCTCAGTCCCTCTGTTTGGCGACTCTAACCATCTTGCGTGCCATTGTTTAGATCCCCCATAATGCGCAAACATACAACAGACCCAAGTCGCAAGCCTACGAAGATGCGCTCGTGATCAAGGTAAGTCACCATCAGAACATCTCTCTGGCCGAAGCAACGGATTTCGTCTAACCGGGGACGGGTATACAGGACGTCTTTCATCAACAATTGCAAAAACTGGTCGATGATGGCATAATCAGCGCGAAAGAGGCCGAATTCCCAGACCTTGGCGAAATTCCTGAAGCCGATCCAGTACCCGACGAGGAAGATGATGAGGAGGAGGAGGAAGAAGAGGAAGAAGACGATGACGACGAGGACGATGACCGCCGCAGGAAAAAGACAGGCCCTAGACCAAGTCTCAAACGTGGTGGGAAAGACTCTCAAAAGTTCGAGCCTGATCCACGTAAAAAGCGCGGCCGTCCGCCACGGGTTGATACTCCAATGGAAACCCGCATCAAAACAATTCTAAAGGGTCTTCGCAAGTTGAAGGGAGCAGGCGGTCATCTGAAAGTCGTCCATTTTGAACGTCTTCCCGACAAAGCGACATACCCAGACTACTACATGGAGATCAAGGAGCCAATTGCTATCGACATCATCAAGCGCAAGTCGAAGCGCAAGAAGTACAATTCTGTTGATCATTTCATGCGAGACTTGGATTTGATGTTCGAAAATGCGAAGGCATACAACCAGTCTGAGAGCGAGATCTATAAAGATGCTGTGGATCTGCAAGGAGAGGCGCGAAAGCTAGCGGAGCAAGAGAAGAAAAAACCGGACAGCGAGTATCTGATGGAGGATGGTCGTTTCCCGTTGCCGGACGGTATTCTGCACAAAAACGAGCTCTGGAAAGTTGGAGATTGGGTTCATATTCAAAATCCCAACGACGTCACAAAGCCTATTGTGGCCCAGATCTATCGTACATGGGAAGATTCCGAGCGTGAGCAATGGATCAACGCATGCTGGTATTATCGACCCGAGCAGACTGTCCACCACTTTGAGAAGCACTTCTACCCCAATGAAGTCGTCAAGACCGGTCAATACCGAGACCATCGCATTGATGAGATTGTTGACCGGTGCTTTGTGATGTTCTCAACTCGCTATAGCCGCGGGCGTCCACGCGACCTCCCTCCGGGCAAGGAGATTTATGTCTGCGAGGCACGCTACAACGAAGAGAAACACAAGCTTAACAAAATTAAAACATGGGCGAGCTGCTTGCCAGATGAAGTGCGCGAGAAGGACTATGAAATGGATCTCTTTGATGTGCCCCGCAAAATCAGGAAGCACCCAAGTCCCATTAAGCATCTTCTCAAGGATGATGCAAAGGAGACAGATGATCTTCCCCGGCCGGCATGGGGCGCTGATAATGCGCCGCCTGTAGTGGGTGCAGTCCATCGCCGTCCGCGCGATGAAAATGTAAGTTGTTCCCCTTTCGACCGCTGGGTTCGCGATTCTAATTGTTGATTCCGCTACAAAGGAATCACCGCCACCGGAGCCAACTCCATCTCCGCCGCCTCCAACTCTTCCTCCATCCACCATGGCATCTGCCACGCCGCGCCCCTCTATCAATCAAGCTATCCCGGCAACTTCAATGGCCGCAAACAGTGCGGTAGCTTCTCAAATCCAAGCATCCATGCCGACTCCCCAAATGGCCCAAGCATCGCCGGCTACTGCGCCACAGACGACTTTCCAAACTCCCATGAACCCGCAGATGTACCAAGCACAACGCCGCCCAAGCAACTTCATGCAGCCGACGCCAGCTAGTGCCTATCAGGCTTCGCCCGCCATGGCAGCTTCATATCCCGCGACTCAAGCAACTCAGTACGGTGCTTACTCTCCCGGTCGTTCCTCTCAGCCTGCAAGCTCAGCGTACAATCCCAACGCACCTCGCACCGTTGAAGTGTATCATCTGAGCGATGCTGCCAACCTTGCGATCCCCGCCGACATCCGGCAACAATTCCATTGTGATGAAAGGGGTCATGTCTTATTCTTCTCTACTCCGCCCTTGGACCTCATCCTTCCAGTCCAGCCACAATTAGCGCACTCGTTGAAGTATCTCGCCAGAGGAGAAGACCGCCAGCAAGCGGTTGCGGAGAGGAAGCGGAAGCGAGAAGAAGAAGAATCACAAAGACTAGATGAGGGAAAACGACGTCGCGTGGATGAAGAAGTGGACATCGCTGCACGAGTTCAGGCTCTTGCCCCGCGAGCCATTGAATGTATGGTGAAGGATGTGGTTGCTGGTACTGAAAACTTGTATGCGATGTTTCACCAGGGCAATGTGGGCAACGCGCGCTCTGCCGATACTGCGGCTCGCGAAAACCGAATCATGAACGATAAACTGTCGCGCCAGCAGACTGAACAGATCCAAGCACGATCTAATACCGAAGGATATGTTAATCTGAAAGGTAACGCTGTCTACTTAGGAGACAGCTAATCTCTATTGCTGGTTTCCAAGCCCTGCGTTGCTTTTTCCATTCCCAGTCACTATTTGTTTCATGTCATCGTTCCCTTGAGGCGTCTTTGGGGTTAATTTTCAGGATCTGGTTGGTCCAGGGGCGTTTCATTCTAGAAGTGTAAGACTAAACCGCACTATTTGATTTTATTCCCAATGAACAGCTGTTTAAGAACTAGAATGTGCCCACTTAGGGGAACCACATCTTCCTGTAAGAAGACCCTTTGTCTACTAAAGTACATTCTACTCAGCACGTAGTCACTGCTAGATAAATGTTCAATACGTGGATCCGAAGAGTTGTATGAAGAATTCATATGAGCATAGTTTATTTGCACATCTCCCATTTGTACATCGTTGAGGCCAGGAGATCCAAGAAAAAAATTGCAGACAAAATGAAACCAAATAAACACCGGCACCAAACGGTCATTGACTCATGAATCGAGCGGGCAAGGGTCAACAAGGAGCCGATCTAGAACCTCAATCTCCCTTGAGCCAGGACGGAGTAAGATCGTATAGAAGGCAAAGAGATTAATACAAGAGATGGCCGGGTAAGAAGACCGAGAAGTATGTCCAGTCCTCAAGCCCTGGACGGGCGAATGAAGAAAAGATGCGACGACTCTAGATGATCCGCAAACAAAAAAAAAAAAAAAAAAAAAACCAAGACCATGGAGGACAAGAAGATCATGGTGAAAAACCAAAACGGTGCAAATGCCCCAATCACAAGATACAGCGCAGCAATGTCCAGTCTATGGAAAGCAGGGCAAATGAGTAGCCTTTGTATGTGACAATGTTGGTATGCCGAATCATGATGCCAATCAAAGACAAGCATCAACGGGCTGATGACATATTGATATGGAGTTAGTTGGTGTTATACTTTTCTTTGCTCTGTTTTTGTCCTCGGTTATTTTATCGTTTTTGACGCTCCGTTATGCTGCAGGTCCAAATGAAACTCCGTTAACCTCGCCTTTAATTTTTATTCAACCTTGCGACTGTGCTCAGAACTAGAGCTCCGAAGCCACTAGGTCTATGTCGTCGTGTGATCATGAAAGTGGAAAGAAGCATATTATGCATCGGCAGGGTTTTCTTTGGTCTCATCGGAGTTCCACGATGAGCTGTTCCGCTTGTGACCCTCTTCTTCCTCCATGGAGAAGACCAAATCAAGGGGATCCTCTTCTTCAATCTTGGTGGTGGTAACCGGGGAAGAAATGGTTCGATCCAAGCGTCCTGGTCCAGAGGGCTGCCGCAAAGAGCCCGGGTTGAGGGACAGGCCGCCAATTTGCTCAGAGATCATGGACATGGAAGATTGTCTTCCAGGGCTTGATACAAATGGTGAGCCATCGTGAGAAGCCCGGCTGCTTCCAATAGGGCCAAGACCTGGGCTACCCAAAGCATTGAAAGAAGATTCGCGCAACGGAGAGCCAATGTGCGGGAAAGAGGAGCCAATTGCATCTTCTTCCTTTTTTTGACGTTGCTTGGCAAACAATGCACCAAAACGAGACGGACTAGAGGCAAGAGGTGAGCCATTCTTGGAAAAGCTGCTGCTCATACCAAGGCCGCTGAAATCCCGGTGGCTACTGCCAAAGTCATGGTCTGTTCGAGATAGTCGACGAAGCTTTTCCTGCGGCGTAAGAACATCATCATGCAAATTGACAGGAAGATAGTCTTCCTCCATTGGAAAGTTCTCGTCCCACTCATCAATACCAGTCGGGCGAGGAACACTCGCAGACAGCATGCGAGGCTTCACAGGTCGCGAGGAATGCATGAATCGAGGACCCCCAACATCTTCGGGAGCTGGAGGAGAGGAGCCCATGTTGGCGGATTGCTTGCGCAGGTCGGAGTAGCCGATATCGCGGAGATTGCGGAAGTTGTCCGCCGGGCCAGGTCTCTGTGCAGGCGGGGAGAGTTCAAGACCGAATTTAGATGGCATTGAGGCAGCTACAGGCCCGTAGCGAGCGACATGAGAGATTCCTTGACTATCGAAGGAAGCTGGAAGCGGAGCATCGAGCGCGGTCAAGTGATTGTTGCTAGGCGACATCGGGAAACGCACATCGTCCGCCGGAGATCCATACTTTGAGCCTGGATCAGAAGCCAATCCCGCATCGATTGTTGGGATGGTGTCGTAAGGCAGCGGATGCTGTCCATGTACTCCCGCGATATCATCCGACTGTGAGGGGTATCGGGGCTCGTGACCGTTCATCCGTTGCTGAGAGAGCACCGAGTTTGTCAAGGCCGAATCCTGGTTCACATAGGCTTGCGGATTGACTCGACCGCCGAGGTTTAAATGACTTCCACCACCCATTCCCATTCCTCCGCCTCCAGATGGCCGGTTGACTCTTCGTCCATCAGGTAAAATGTGGGCCAGTGCGCACTTTGCGCCGAACTTGCAGTTGCCCTACAAACCAAAAGAAGATTGCCTTGTCAGTATCGGAGCTACCGGCGAACGAGAATTGATTGTGAGTCAATGGGTTTAGCTTTCACCTTACCTTAGTGAAGTATTTGCAGGGAGTATATTCAGCCGATGCGTCAGTCGAGTGCAGGAATGGACAAGCGGGGCCGGCCTGACAAGCGCCCTGGCGGAAGAATTTGCAAGGAACGTGTTTTGTGTCTATTCTTCAATTAGTACAGGGAAATTTGGGACTTTTTGAAGCACTCCAAAATGTAGTAACTCTGGCGCAAGGGAATCTCACTCTTGTTGCTGGGATTCGGCGGGCTGCGGGCCATATCGAGGCCTGAGGGGTTTCGGGAATGGCCATTTTGACCATTCTGGATGCCAGAAGGCACCGGGAGAGGCGCGCGACCTCTCATTTCGGAACGATTGGGGCGAGATGTAGGAGGGCGAGAGGCTGACAGCATCGCCAAACGTGGGTGGAGGATTTGGAGGGGTCTATCGGGGCGAGAGAGGGGAAGAGATTCGAAGCGGGCGGTCAAGTCGGATCCCGAAATGTATGAACGCACGAGTCGAGATGTAAATCATGGAAATGCACGTTCTCAGAAAGTATGATCTTAGGTAAATATAGTAGGTTACGATTAAAGGCAGATGACAGTTAATATGAGACGGACAAGCTAGTTTTAATCCCGCCTCGTTGGCTCCGCGTGTCCGTATGCGCTGTCCGTATGATTTGGCTTGGTTCGCCTCCCGGAGTTTGCCTCCATTCCCACGCCTTAGATGGCCCCCAGGTCGGCCCGATCCCTTGAAACGATACAAAGTGCTAGTAAGATATGTCGGGCAACAGCTCCTCCGCTTTTCCCGCTCGTTATCATGTCTCGGAGATAGTATCACCTCCCCCTGTCGGTTCCTAGTTCATATCGCGATCGAAGAGCTCCCCAGCTCCGCTCAGACCGAGCCGCAAATCATACTCGTCAAATGATGTGACCGAGTGGAGACGAGGGGGATCATCCTCACTCAGTAGCGTCAACGCCTGTCAACCCCTCATTGGAGCGTGCCTTCGAGCCCTAGCGATTCCTGCAGGCCATCTTCAGCACGCGGTAGTTTCCAAGAATGGGAGATAGTGCGTACCCAAAGCCCCTGCTCACTGATCTCTGGCGGCAGCGTTTCGGCCCACTTCCCCCATAGATCCTTGCCAATGCGCCGGCGGGTGATAGCATGACGTTGCCAGTAGTGCCATTCCCGTTCGAGTCTCTCCCTTTCCTCTAGAGACAGCTGCAAGCTATCAGGGCCGTGTAAGGTGGCCAAACGCGCTTGGAGATCCTGGCGTTTCCCTTCCAAGCAAAGAACATCGGCCTCGAGTGCGGAGAGGCACGGGCTGGCCTCAAAGGCCGCTAGGGCCATACGGGCTTTTTTATCATTGGTTTTCAAGTCCGAAAGCTCAGCTTGGAGCTTCCCGATGTCTTGGTTGATCGCAGCTATGATCTCCGGGGTCACGTTCTGTGCTGCGTCCTGTAGGGCATGGTAAACTGCTTGTTTCCCTGTTTTTATGATTAGTATACCCCACAACTTGAGTACCCGTATGGAACACATGATATAGAGCTTCATGACGTACCAACTATCCGCCCTCCGATTTGGCCTTTTTCGTGTAGATTCTGAAGCACCTTGGTGGCTTGTGCTGTTGACATATCTTTCAGCCACTTTCGCGGCAACAGCGGTACAAGAGCCCAGTCTTGTGACCACAGAAAAGCTCACCATACCTTTCGAAACTTTATTGTGTAGGTTAGCAGACACCTCGATTGCCTGCGTATGTTTGTCAGCCCCAGTAACGCGTGCTTTCGTGCGAAGTACGGACCGAGTATGGACGACTGTCGTAGTAGATTGTAAGTCCTCAAGAAACCCCCGGTCAATCTTCAAAAACATACTTCTGGGTTCCTGCGAATGCCAATTTAAGTTTTGACTTGTAATCACGCCTGGCATGGAGAACTCACGTAGATAGTCAAGAACAAGTGCGTTGTCTGTTCCCCGTGAGTATTCATCGCGTGAGCAGCGTGTATTCAATTACCATCAGAGGCGACATTCGCCTCAGATTTTGTTTTACGGACCATGGCCTCAATGCTGCGGGGGTCAAACCTTTGAAGCTGGGATGGAATGAAGAAAGATGGTTGACATGATCAACTCGCGCCTCACGCATCACGTGGGCCTACAGCAAAAGTATTGACGCGGATACCACGGAATGTAATTCCTAAACGAGGACGCCATATATCTAGAATTCAAAACAACCGAACAACCATATGTTCAAAGGCCCCGGGCACCCATGATATCCTGAGCGTAAATGCAAAATATGCGTGAATGAAGACAGATGACGTGAGCTGGAGTCGCCCGCAGACGACTAAGACTAATTTTTGGGTGGGGGCCAGGTATTAAGGTAGGAAATATGCAATAAGATAACGAACAGCAAATAAGCAAGAAACACGCTCAAAGATCCATGGCGGAGAAAGTCCAAAATGGCGTTCAGGGTATCACATCACCAGCTATCAGCATAAGTTAGCAAGTGCACGCGTCGGGTAGAAAAAGCTTCGAGACAGCGGAAAGAACTTACACAATCATTATCACTTTTAGCACTTGGGACTCCCATTTCCTCAAAAGTCTTAGGTCCCTTTCCAGGTGGCGGCGCACTGGGCTTTGATGGCTGCTGCTGCTGAGCAGGTCTGGGCGTTGAAGCAGATGAGGGTGCTGGAGGGGCTGAGGCAGCTGAGGCAGCTGAGGCAGCCGACCCTCGAGAGGGCTGTCTGGATTCTGTTCGCGGGGGGAAGTTCCCTTGACCAGGGAAGTTTGCGGAAGACGGAGATGCACCCGGTCGAGGAGAGGCGGTAGTACGAGGCGAGGGAAGACCGGCAGCTCCACCCACAGGAGTGCGTACTGGTCTTCGGTCTGGAGGAGCTCCTTCGAGGCGTGGGGGACGACGGCGATCTCCAGGTGGGGGGACAGGAGCAGAGTAACCGATATCCAGACGTGGAGTTCCAGTGGGACTCACCATACTCTGGGGACTCATCATGCTCTGGGGACTCATCATACTCTGAGGACTCATTGGGCCGCCTGGTGCGCTGACTGGAGTACCAGGCCCACTGCCGGGGGCACTGGCGGGACCTGGACGGTAAGCCCCAGGGGCGCCACCATAAGATGCGGTTCGAGGAGCAGGCCCGCCGTATCCTTGAGGTGGACCATTTGTGCGCAGGTTCGGATTGACGCCAAACGCAGAGCTTGGTCGATGATCAGGCATCTGATAATTAGGTTGGCCTGGAGGGCGAGCCCGCGGGGTGCCACGATCAGGATAAGGAGCGGCAGATGGGGGGTCAGAGAGAGTGAGGCGTGAAGGGTCAGGCATTTCGAGATTTTCACCAGCTGGGTCAAAGGAGTTGCCTCGTTGGTGAGCAACATGACGAACTGACTTGATACGGTTGATCGCAACTGCTTGGTGATCCTTTCGAGAGAGTGTCTTCGATCGGGAGATGCTATCAATTCGACCTGTCGCATCTCTGTTACCACTAGCTTCTGCCTTCGCATACCAGCTTCGAGCTTCCTTGAGATCTGCCGGAACAAAGATGCCCACTTCGTAGAAGTAACCCAGGGCAAATTCAGCTGTAGGAAGACCGCTCTGCGCGGCGCGCTGAGCGTAGGTGAAAGCCAATTCATCGTTCTTTTCGAAAATTCCCTCATGCCCACAAAGGAACCACTTGCTTATAGCCATTTCGGCCTCAGGTTCGCCCTGGCGAGCAGCAAGTGCGTTGTAATGTAGTGACAGAGCAGGGTTGAAGTCACATCCGAGTTGACAAAGCTCATATGCGGCACCCATTTTCACCTGGGCTTTCGCAAAGCCATGGTAAGCGGCCTTCTCGATGTTCACTCGGGCAATATTGAAATCCATGGGGAGGTAAGGTTCGGGAACATTGACTTGAGGGAGCTCTCGTGCAATAAGCATGCCGTAAACCTAAACACAAATATGAGTATTCAAGCCATGGTTGATGTATCAAGTTGAACTCACGTAGGCACCCTGAGGTGCGTTCTGGTCGCATGACTGCGAGGCCAGTCGAATATATTCCAATCCTCTTTGGAAATCCTGTCGCTGACCGTGCTGACCAAGAAGAATCATCATACCCAAGCGCTGGAGAGTTTGATTAGTAAACACACATTAAATAAGCCGAAGCCAGGGACGCGGTTCTTACATAGTACGAGGCAGAATCGGACCTCGAAACACCTCTCTCGTAATGCTTGATAGCCTTCTCTGGCTCACCCGAGCTTTCAAATTGCATACCAATGCGATACTCTGCGCGCGCATAGCCCTTGTCCGCGGCTCTGGTATAGCATCGGAAAGCTTCCTTTCTATCGACTCGATAGTTGAACTTGCCGAACTCTAACCACATGCCCTTTAGGAATTCAGCCTTGGGGTGATGTTGCTCGGCAAGGAAGCCGACGATGTTCAAGGCGTCATTCTTCAACTGACGCTCGATCTGAGGGGTATGCGGGCGCGGGGGTTGCGTCAACGATAATCGGGCTTCGTTCTGAGCGGCCACTTCAACGAACGCCAGCGCATCCTGGGCCCAAGCCAATTGCATCTCCGGATCAGTGGTTGACAATACGGCCATGCGGGCGCGCTCCAAGTTGGCCTCGCGCTGCTCGTCGGTTGGCGGGACATTTGGCGGCGGGTTGCGCAAGACGGGGAATGGAGAAAAGTTGGGGTGATCCATGCTGTCATAAGTAGCAGACTGGGCGTAAGCGCCATAGTCCTGGGTCTGCGCCTGCTGCGGGGGAGCTTGAAGAGCGGACGAGGTACGTTCAGGATACTGCGCTTGCGAGCGATACTGCTGAGCGGGCGTACCCTGAGGCTGGGCACGGCGGGGGTCGCGGGCGTGATGTTCCATTTGCGCGATATTGTCCTGCATGTTTTCGGGGACATCGGGCATGACCCTACCGGGGCGAATCAGTACTCGTACCTTTGGCATCTTGACGGAACACAATCGCGGCGGGAGACATGGAGAAGTTGACACACCTTTGAGGGGAGGGGGAGATGACCTCTGGCATGTAGAAGTCGTCCTGGCCCCCTGGATACCACGTCGCGCCCACCCGTGGCTGACCACGGCCCTGTGGCGGTCGGTTCATCCGGTAGTCAGTCATTTAGCTAGCGATGCAGCATGGGATAGTGAAAGAGAGAATAGGGGGGAGGGAATATAGAGGAATGAGGAGAGAGAGCAAGAGAAGTAATATTCGGAGAGGGGGTCTAAAGGCGACAGCCCACTTTAATTTTCGCTCGCAACCAAAGGCCTGGAAGTAAGAAAGAACGCCCGCCGGAGAGCCTAATCGCTCCATTACAGTCTTTCAATACTCCGGAGTACTGCGAGTATCCTTATGCTTACTTTTTTATTGGCGTTAATGCCACTACAGGTCGAATCCCCAGATTACTCCAGTGACCTCACGGCGCTAGCTCTGGCTATGCTGGTTAAAAATAGCTTATACATTTGAGAGGCTGAGCGCCAGCGTAGAAGTACAACATACTCCGTAGAGTACTCCGTACCTTCGTCTCAAACCGCCCCATCAGGCGCCAAACACCCTCAGCCGCAGTCAATCCCCTGGATATCCTCGTACGGCCTATTTCCACTTTAAAAAAAAATGAACCGGACCCAGTCGGCTTTGAAAGACCCGCAAATTATTTCCCCTCCCTGGGCATACTGGGCCCTGTCTCTCCTGGTATCGCTGCGGCCTGTACTGCAGGGTACAACACCCGTAACTACGGCTCCACCTAACGGTCTGTTATTTTTATCTTTTCCACCAACTTCCAGAAGAGATCAGCCCTGTCATGGATCATGGATCGAACGGAATTTCACCACCCGTTTACTCCGTATGACATCCAGCTCCAGTTTATGCAGGCCCTGTACGCCTGCCTCGAGAACGGCAAGGTCGCCGTCTTCGAGTCCCCCACTGGTGAGCGCGCTAGACTCTGTTTTGCCCCCCCCCCTGGTCTGTTCCGATCTGACCGCGGCCTACAGGTACTGTACGTCTCCACCAGACTAACTGCAGGGAAAAGCAATGACGACACAGGGTCATTCTCCTCCTCCGGCATGACTCGCTAATGCTATCCCTTAGGGCAAATCGCTAAGTCTAATTTGCGGATCTCTGACTTGGCTCCGGGACCACAAGCGCAAGGCATTCCAGCATTCTCTGGATCAAGTCGCGTGTATGTTCTGGAACTCAGCCCCCACTTTGTCCCTCTGTCGGGCGTGGGGTTGGACGCGGCGAACAATGTCTCACTATTGGAGCAGGCGACGATGACGAGCCAGAATGGATGATCGAATTCGCCAAGAAAGATTCTCGACGCGCCATTGCGGAAAAACGACAAGAGTTCGAGGCCAGACTAGCAAAGATCAAGGAAGAAGAAGAGCGCCTCAAAGCAAACGCCGGCCAAGAACGGCCTCGAAAGAAGCAGGTAGGATACCGAGGTAACAATTTCTACTTGGGCGGCCCTTTTCTAAAGCCTTGTGGTACAGCGTGTAGAGGAGCCTGAAACAAAGCCGAGTAACGAAGATGACGAGCAATATGTCCTCGACGACTATGACAGCGAAAACGAGGACAAAAAGGCGTCGAGAATAGGCGACGATGGCTTATCAGCGAGTACTCTAGCATTGTTAGAGCAGTTCAAAGGCAAACTATCCACCCAAAAGAAAGAGGACGATGAAGAAGATGATACCGTCAAGATCTTCTTCTGCTCGCGAACGCACTCTCAACTCTCGCAGTTTGCGGGGGAACTGCGTCGCGTCGCATTCCCACCGAGCATACCTCATGACCCAGACTCGAAGGACCCAGGTGATCTTTCTGATCTTGAAGAGCGCATTAAACATCTTACCCTAGGATCTCGGAAGAACCTCTGTATCAACCCCAAAGTGCGTGCTTTGGAAAACAGTACAGCAATCAACGAGCGATGTCTGGATTTGCAACAATCCGGAGTTGCCGAGGATAAGAAGTGTTCTTTTCTTCCCTCCAAAGACGACGATGCCCTGGCTCTCGAATTTCGAGACCATGCGCTTGCTACAGTAAAAGACATTGAAGACATTGGCAAAGTCGGGAAGCAAGTGGGAATATGTCCCTACTATGCAACCCGCTCTGTCATCAAGCATAGCGAGGTAAACCTTCCAAGAAAGGAAACATCAAACATATGGCTGATTCGAGATAGATCGTGACTCTCCCCTATCCGCTCCTTTTACAGAGATCGGCTCGTGAAGCTTTGAACCTGTCCGTCAAGGATCATGTGGTCATTATCGATGAAGCACACAACCTCATGGATGCAATTGCAGGAATTCACTCAGTGACTGTCACACTAGCTCAGTTACAACTTGCAATATCGCAATTAACTACGTATGCAAGAAAATTCAAGGGCCGATTGAAAGGGAAAAACAGAAGCTACGTGGCGCAGATAATCCGCCTAGTGAGCTCAATTTCCGATCATCTGCGAGCCGTTGCGCAGACAAAAGGGCCTTCAGAGGGCTCTGTCCAATTCTCAGACCTCATGGCAGGCAAAGGAGTAGACCAAATCAATCCGTACAAATTATCCCGCTATTTGCAGGAAAGTAAGTTAGCGCGGAAAGTGGACGGCTATGTTGAGGCATCTGAGCAGAATGAGCCTCATAAACTCAAAAGCAAAACTACGGTTCCCGTTCTCTTCCATATCTCAAGTTTTCTTCTCCCTTTGATGAATCCTTCTGAGGAAGGAAGGCTTTTCTATGAAAAAAGCCAGGATGAAGTCTCATTGAAATACATGCTACTTGACGCTACCAATCATTTCCGAGAGATTGTTGAGGATGCTCGTGCTGTCATTCTTGCCGGTGGCACAATGTCTCCTGTAAGATCAGGCTCAGAACTCTAGGACAGGAAAGTTAGCTAACACCTTTAAACCCAGATGTCTGATTATGCACATCATCTTTTCTCATATGTCCCGCCCGAGCGCCTCGATACTTTTAGCTACGGGCATGTCATCCCCGAGGAGAATTTGGTTGCGCAGTCATTGAACCGCGGCCTCATGGGCTCAGAATTTGACTTTACGTATGAGTCAAGGGGTTCCGAGAAAATGGTAGGTGCATCCAATACTTGGCTTGCAGTTTATGCCGTTTCTAACTCTCCAATGTAGATCATAGATCTAGGACGGACCATTGCGACGTTATGTCAAATCATTCCTGATGGTGTCGTGGCTTTCTTCCCAAGTTACGACTATCTAAGTCAAGTGATAAGTGTTTGGCAGAAGCCAATTGCCAATGGCAACGGCCAAACAACGCTCAGCATGATTGAACGGAAAAAGAAAGTTCTCTACGAGTCTCGTGACTCAGCCACGACAACAGACTCCTTGTTGCAAGAATACACCCAGGCGGTTGAATCTGGGTCAGGCTCCTTACTTTTGTCGATAGTTGGTGGAAAGTTATCCGAAGGCATTAACTTTTCAGACCGACTCGGTAGAGGGGTTTTGATTATTGGTCTTCCATTCCCCAATATCCGAAGTGCAGTTTGGCAAGCCAAGATCAAATACATCGAGGAAAAAACCTACAAACAGGTAACAGGGTCAGAATCCGAGAGAAAGAAGAGTGCATCTGCTGCTGGCAGAGATTTCTATGAGAACTCTTGTATGCGTGCTGTCAACCAATGCATTGGTCGGGCGATACGGCATGTGAGTGATTATGCAGCTATTGTCATGATTGATCGCAGATACGATACGCCGCGCGTGCAAGGCAAGCTGCCTGGTTGGATTCGAGGCAGCCTGGTATCATCACCACCGGCGCGTCCGGCTCAGGCAACGGTGCAGAGGCTATCGAAGTTCTTTGCAAACAAAAAGGTGACATGAAGTACTTGTATTTGTGTCACTATTTAAATAAAAGATAAGAATGAAAAAATGGATATTAGAATTTGGAGGGTTGGAAATGTTCAAAAACTAAAAAGGATAGACATTGTGAAGTGGCGACATGGTGGTCGTGTGCAGCCTTTGCCCCGTTGGTTGATGCCATCCACGTCTTTGTACTTATAATGTCGATCGTCTGGCCAGACTCTTATCATAGTAAAGCTGATGGCCCAAGGCGGTGGCAGAAAATGACATAAGCAAAATAGGGTAGGGTTCGCCCTCTTTTCCTCTTTGGGACGAGAGCCCTAGACGAAGACTGTGCTGACTAAGTCCCACAATTTTCGCTGTGCAGCCGATTTCAACATCAACTTCGGGAAATTCTACTGACCCTTCAACCGCCAAACCTCAGAACCGGTCTTGTCGACACCACATCCACGACAAGTAAGAACGCCTTGAATCTGCATCTGATCATGTCTTCCTGATACTAATTTATTCTTCTCGAACAGTGCCTACTCGTCTTCACAAGACCCGCAAGTCGTAAGAACTGCCCTATCGTTCCTCCACCTCGACATCATGATCGCGCATCTCCAATTCTCGCTACGCTCCGTCCATATCAGTCGCTAACAATATTCTTCTTTCAGCCGCGGCCACGTTTCCGCGGGTTACGGTCGTATCGGCAAGCACCGCAAGTCTCCCGGTGGTCGTGGTATGGCCGGTGGTCAGCACCACCACCGTACCAAGTGAGTGCATCGCCTCTCCGTGTCTCCAGCGCATCGCTCTAACGCACAACAGCTTGGACAAGTACCACCCTGGTTACTTCGGTAAGGTCGGTATGCGTTACTTCCACAAGACCAAGCAGCAGTTCTGGAAGCCCACCATCAACCTCGACAAGGTACGTTCCACCGCAAATCGAACCACGACGAATCAATGGCAACCAAAGGAAACCCGGGGCTCGAGGAGACATGATATCACGCGGACAAACGACCAGAAGAACCGTGAAAGTTGAATAGGGCTACGGGCAACCGCTGGAAGGATTGAAAGTTTTCACTGGACTACGGAACGGCCATACTAACATCGAACACAGCTCTGGTCTCTCGTCCCCGCTGAGAAGCGTGACGCCTACCTGAGCGGCCAGAAGGGCGACTCCGCTCCCGTCATCGACCTTCTTCCCCTCGGCTACTCTAAGGTCCTCGGTAAGGGCCGTCTCCCCGAGATCCCCGTCGTCGTCCGTGCCCGCTACTTCAGCCGCGATGCTGAGCAGAAGATCAAGGAGGCCGGTGGTGTTGTTGAGCTGGTCGCATAAGCGTTGATTCGGTGTTCTTTGGAGAAGGCGGGTGGATCGGGGCAATTGCAGCTTTGGCTGCGTTCGGTCTCGAGTGGAGGATCAAAGTCTTTCTGCTCCTGAGGAAGACAATCGGAACTCGATAAAAAAGTCCGTTGAGAGTTGGTGTGGTCCAGCTCTGGCGTTCGAAAAGAAAAAGGGTTTTTGTGTATGCATTCTGCATAGCATAACCTCCGAATGCCCTTACGATTTCACATTGTGTTTAAACAAATACCACAAGGAGGATTTTTCAAACCTTTCAGTGCCTTGTAAATCACCACTGATCCATTCCCGCCGGAATGACAGCATCTATATCGCTTTGCGAGTGCTGCGTAATTGTAGCAAGCGTACCCGAGCACACTTGATATCCAGACGACGGATTACGATCAATTTCAGGCATTTCAAATGACGTTCTATGCCTTATCTCACCTTCGTACGTTTTGGGCGTCTTTCTGATTAACGCCAAATGCTTAACCCCTGAGAGATCCTATGAGCATGTATGACTCCACTTTCATACGCACTTAGCCCTACTCGTACTGAGGAGAAGTAAATTAAACTCAACAAACCATTACAAACCGCGTAGTCGTTTAAATCGTCAACTGAGCATGTCTATCTCCGTGCATAGCGTGGACGTGGCTCGGCCCATGATTAGATAACCCCATCGTCGGAGGTGAGCGACTCCGGAAGAAATCCGCGCCATCCCAAGTACCCCAGGCGTACGATTTATGGTATCGGGGATGACCTGAATCACGTCGAGACAGCATGCCTCGGGAGCGGAGATCCAATGTCCGACGTGCCAATGTTACCGCGTGCACAAGATGCAGAAACCGGAAGCAACGATGCGATCAGAAGATTCCAGCTTGTTCGAACTGCGAACGCGTTGGACTGGAGTGCGTAAGCATGGATATAGACGGCGGAGTTGTCCCGAGAAGGTCCCACATCATTCAATTCTTCTGTCATATTCAGGGCATACTAACAATTATGCTAGCTATGTGAAAAGCCTTGAGGATCGCGTTGCCTTCCTGGAGCTTCAGCTTTCAAGCAATGGCACAAGCGATGTCGGAACGTACTCTCCTGCGTTATTTGAACCTGGTGATTTGGATCCCTCGCCATCTTTGACTGCCCCATATGATGCAGACGAAGTATCAGAAGATCTAGTTGGTCAGATTGCTACTAGCAGTCTCCAGCCGCAACCCTTTACAGGTGGTATAGTAAACCACAACGGACTTGCATTGTTAAGATCTCTACTATCTGATCCAATGTCCCGCATCTCAGGAGCTGAGGTTAGATCAGATAGTCATTCCCTGTTAGACGAGCTGCCACCAGAGACTATACCTAGCATTCCGCGGCGCGAAGCCGTAGGGAAGCTTGTCGACATCTATTTCGAGCATTGCAATTTCTTTTCTCCCATTCTCGAATCGAAGGATGAATTTATTCAAACCATCGAGCCTTTATATAATCAGGTTACTCCTGACCAGCCTCTTGCCAACGCTCAGTTTCGTGCTTTGATTGTTTTGGGAACATCAATCTTACTTCTGAATAGAGTTGACTTCTCTGTTCCGGCATCAAAATCGGAGAGCTACTTTACTGCAGCAGTACGAATATTTGCCCAACATCCAGAAACAATATGTACTGGTGACCTCAATCACTTGGCAAACTTACTCTTCATCATACAATACTGTTGCTTTGCTTCAAACATCACTGCAGCATGGCATTTTATCGGACTTGCTTCAAGGCTCGCGATTGAGCTTGAGTTGCATAAGCAGCAACACATCACACCTTGTGACAACGAGACCAACGGCAAGCGATGGTTGTTTTGGTCACTATACACTTTTGAGCGCAATCTCTGCGTGGTAATTGGCCGCCCATTCTCAATCCCCGATGCTTCAATCAGAACACCACTTCCAGAAGCAGGTGCACAGGATACAGAAACAATACTTGCTATTCATCTCCTCAGACAACGCATCCTGGAGTCCGAAATTTTTCAAGTTCTAAATGAGAGGCAAGGCCCCCGCGGGGCTATATTTGACAAAGGGCTCTGGAGGGAGAACATTCATCAACGACTCCAAGAATGGTTTTCCTCTGTACCTCAAATACAGAAGTCTACACATCTAGCCCCTGCAGGAATCTTCAGTGGGGCTTTCAATAACAATTTAGTGTTCCTTTATTACCCCTCTAATCTTTTCCCGACTCCCACAGCGAAAGACCTCACAATATTGGCAAGGAGTGCCATTGAAGCCGTCAAGTGCTATGAACGATCATTTCGAGCCGGGGAGCTACGTTTCTTCTGGCGGACGATTCACAACTTATTCCGTAGTGGAATAGCCATTGCATATTGCGCCCAACCGCAATCGATCTGTGAAATACCAGGTCTAGAGATAGAAGATGTGAAAGGCTCTATGAAAACATGCTCCTCTGTCCTTTGGGGTATGGTTGAAAGATATCCGCCAGGCCGAGCATATCGAGACGTATTTGATAAAGTATCAAATTCTGTTTTGAATCAACAGCACGGAACCAGCGAGGAACACAGATCGCATTTTGATCTAAGGTCAGAGGCACCAACGACGTTCGATGATCTCTGGTCTGACCCTTATACCAATTTATTGCCATTATCGGCATTTGATACCCTGGTGTGGGAACTTGGAGAACCTCCAAAATGAAACAAACGTTCAATATGTTTAATAAGATCTGATGCTATCTATGATTTTTCTATCTTTTCATTACCTCTTGCCTAAAGTCAAAGCTCTTTCAAAGGATCCGGAGGCGCAGGGTCATTCTTGAGACTTTTCTCAAATTGTGCTCTGAGCTTCATGATCGGCTGTAGCACCCACGTGTTGAATGCCAACAAGTCTGTTTGCTCTTTTGGATCACGCACAGTGTTGAACAGATAAGGGCTCTCCAGACGTCCAGTTGATTTATTAACCTTTGGCTCCCACACGTAGTGGAGCTTCCAATCTTTCCATTTCACGGCGCGCAATTCGTCTTTAATATAGAACAAAAAGCCAGTTCTCAGCAGTTTAACTGTTGCTGGGTCTTTGAAGAACCCCGTCTGATCGATCCCATCTATAGGGCGATCCGAAGGTACTTCAGAGCCCGTCATAGACAAAATGCTGGTAAAAATGTCTGTGACATGCACAATCTTATTTGAGGTTTCTCCCTCTGGCACCTTCCCCGGCCACCTAATGATGAACGGGACTCGCAGGCTCCCCTCCATCGCCGTATGATATGTGCCTGACCATGGGCCAGCTGTACCACGATATGGCTCTCGGAATTCCGGTCCATTGTCTGACGCAAATATGACAATTGTGTTCTCTCTTACTCCAAGTGTGTCAATGTGGTCAAGGAGCTGGCCGACTCGATAATCCATCTCTGCCATTGAGTCTGCAAAGTCTCCTTGGCAGGTAGTGCCAGCAAAATCCTTGTGAGGTAAAGTTGGAAAATGAAGATGGACAAGAGGATGGTAGAGGAAAAATGCCTTTTCCTCTTCAACTTTCCTCGACAGCCAATCCTTTGACTGGTCGACCAGCATTTCATCGATGAGTCTCCTTTTCTCCAGATCGTAAACACAGACATTATCAGATTCCTGTCCAGATTTTCCTTTCATGATATACGGTAGCTCAGCGATCTCTGGCGTGTATCCAATGGCAGATGTGAATTGGGTTTCGTCTGTTGTACGAGGGATACCAAACCACTCATCGAACCCTCTATCTGAAGGGTATCGGCCCGGGATATCTCCCAAGTGCCATTTTCCATGATGAGCAGTCGCATAATTGTTCTCCTTCAAACATTCTGCCAGCGTCTTTTCCCAAGGCGTGAGACCCTGGGGAAACCCTGCTGGCACTGATTGACGGCAACCCGTTCGGATTGGATGTCGCCCTGTCATCAGAGCAGATCTCGTGGGCACACAATCACTTTCAACATTAAAATTGTGCAGCAAGAGACCTTGCTTAGACAGTTCATCGATGCGAGGAGTCGCTGCACCGCGAAGACTTCCGCCGCCGTAGCATCCAAGCTCTCCCCAGCCGAGGTTGTCCGCGAGGATCAGAACAACATTTGGTCGATTGGGATCAAGCGACATGATTGCTTTTTCCTTCGAAAAATCGTTGATATCAATCAACAAGTGAGAAATTACCCGAGAGGAGCTTTATCTCTCTTCTTCTCCGTCTCTGGCCCCGCCATCTTCTCATCGCTCACCTCCGACGCTCATTGCCGAAAGTCGCGATCCGTCTTTATCTCGGCTTCGTTGCTAGTCAATTTTGGGATTTCCCTTTCGCTCACCTCCTAAATACCCACTCGTAGCGAAACTAGGCGCAAGCACCTCATTCATATCTTCTCTGTCGTGCTCCTCGCACAGTCGGCTTGCTGGCTCTTGTCAACATGGGCGTGGCTACTGAGTATTTGCCAACGCTTTTGTACTTGTGAACCCACCTTTTGGATGCATTCTAAGTTCGACTATTCCACTGAAAGTATATATTCTGGAAATGTCAGATCTCAAGGGAAAGCCATCGAGTGAGCTGGCCGATGTTGATGGTAGCTCAGATAATGGAACTACCGATCCAGAATGGACCAAGAAGGAAGAGAAAGCCGCTGTGCGAAAGTGAGTTTCTGTCTAGATATTCATCGCTACCCTTGCTAATACATTCAAAGACTTGATCTCTTCTTGATGCCCATACTAGTGGCGGGCTTTTTCATTCTGCAGCTTGACCGCAGCAACATCTCCAATGCTCTCACAGATACGATTACCGAAGACCTTCACATAACGAAAGATGATGTCAACTTCGGGAGTCAGCTCATGTCAATTGGAATTGTTGTTTCAGAGATTCCTGCCAACTTAATATTGCAAAGACTGGGTGCTTCTGTCTGGCTGACTTCTCAGATGTTTCTTTGGGGCTTAGTAGCATTGACCCAAACATGGTGCACAAATATCCACTCGTTTTACGCGACAAGGTTTCTCCTGGGTCTTTTCGAAGGCGGATACATACCGGGAGCTCAGTACATGCTCTCGCTGTTCTATACACGGAAAGAGCTTGCGAAACGGACAGCTATATTCTACTTTGGAAACTACTTGGCGACGGCCCTCGGGTCTTTGATAGCAGCAGGGGTCCTACAAATGGCAGGTATTCGGGGCTTATCAGGCTGGCAGTGGTTATTCCTCCGTAAGTACGCACCTGTGTCATGATTATTGCTTGATTTAACTTCTCCTTAGTTGAGGGTGTTGTTACTCTCGTGATATTCTTATTCTTCTTCGCGCTGCTCCCTCGAAGCCCAATCAGGACCGCTCCGCTTCATGGCCGTTGGGACTTTTTCGACGACCGCGAGCGTAAGATTCTGCGAGCCAGGGTACTTGTAGAAGACGAATCAAAAGGAGACGAAAAAGCCGTTTGGACGTTCAGCATGATCCTCAGAGCAATGTCGAACTATCGCATCTGGGTCCATACAATCCTGAATCTCCTTGCCCTTACACCCAAGGGCGGTCTCCAGCTGTACGGACCGACCATTATCAAGCAACTGGGCTTCTCCACAGTGAATGCAAACCTTTTGAATGCAGTCAGCAGCTTCATTGTCATATTCATGTCGTATCTGATTGCATTTTGCTCCGACAAGACCAAAGTGCGGGGACCCTGGTGCATTGTCGCATTCACATGGTCCATTGCCTTCGCAGGTGCATTATACGGCCTGCCCATCGGGACGGAGAAATGGACCCGGTATGCAATTTTCACCTTGCTCAGTGGCGGCAATGCCCTTGTGCAGGGTCTTAATGACGTTTGGGTAAATATAAATGCAACCAATTCCACGAATAGGAGTATTGGGCTTGCACTGGTCGTCATCGGAAGCAATTTGGGTGGGATTGCAGGACAACAGCTTTTCAGATCTTCGGATGCACCGCGATATAATCACGCTTTCCTTGCTATTCTATTGCTATACGCGATGGCCATTCTGGTGACTATTCTCCTTATGTGGATCTATTGGCGAGATAACAGGAAGGTCGTTTCTGAAGCTGTCAATGAGGACGGTGAAAGTACTGAAAGAAGGTTTCATCTCTAAATTATCGCAGAGCCGTAACCATACATAAGAAGGGATATGTGACGACTAGCTACCTGGAAATGTACATATCTAAACGATTGCCCCTCAAAAATCTCTAAATCTTGGATTCCCGCACGGAGCCTCTGCAAGTTTGGCCATCAGAGCTTCCCTCCAAAGTCTCACTAATGAAGCGAACCGCCTCTTGAGCCATCTTAGGTGTAACCTCGTGGCCAGCGCTTTGGTCGATGATATCCTCAAACGTGATACCGCCATCGCCGAACCAGCCATCAGATGAAATGCCCTTCTTGAACCACTTGAGGAAGGCTTCTCCGCGATGATAGGGAACAAGCTTGTCAATTCCACCTGACAGGTTCATAATGCGTTTGCCTGCCAGTTTCTGCGTCAAGACAGATCGAAGCTCTTGCTTCTCCGTCTCAGTAGGTTCGGGAAGAGTGTCATCCCGCAATGGGCCTGGAGCATTCGGCACGAGGCTGAGTAGAAGGCTGGCTGGGTCGTATTTCTTGACGATATCCACAAATGTGTTAGGGAATGCTTCAGAGCCAATGATCTCTGATCCAGGTGGGTTGCTCTTGGTCCATGACGGAATTTTCGAAAGGCGAGCTCGATCGACCATGAGATTCAAATAATCAGGGCAGCCGATAATCACGACACCGGCGCTGATACGCGGCTCATGCAGCAGGCAGCTCCAAGCTGCATGTCCACCAAGAGACACGCCTAGGACTAGATTCTCGGAGATTGTGTGCTCTCCGTTGGGAAATACAAAGGCAGGAAGATAGTCGATCAGTAAAGAAGTATCTTTAGCAGTTCCCTCTAGCCAATTATCATGGTTAGTACCACCATTAATGATTGCCTTGGCATTACTTACGGAAGATCGAGAACATGTCCTGAGCATGACGAGGGTTCCCTTGTCGCCAAGCTTCGTTGGCCAAAGGGTCAACCATTCGGGTACCATGATTGCGCTGGTCGAATGAAACTGCAATGAGACCCTTTGCTGAAGGGTTGCCCTCGTTACGACCATTCCAATCCGCAATACTGGTGGCAGCGATATCGGACATTCGCTCTTGAGTGGCCAATCTGGGGTGAAGCAACCAAAGGCAGGCTACATTTTCTGCCTGTGGTCGAAGTTCTTCCAAGCCATATACAGTCACTGAGACACCAGCAATGGGATAGGTCTTTCGTGAGACCGCGGCCGGCTTGCTTTGGCCGTCATCGAGAGTCTTTAGCGGGTCGGTCATGGTGACTGGTACGGGGAAACTGAAAGAAGCAGTGTTTTGAAGGCTCTGGGGAGTAAACAAACTTCCTCCGTAATATTTCAAATTCGAACGCGCTTCTTATGAATTGAAGATTGGATACGTGTCTCCGGCGGGGGCACTTATATTTCGCAGAGTTCCGGCTATATTCTAGAAGCCGAGGGGCATCCGGGCTACTAAGAACTTTAGAGCCGACAGCCTACATTACTTTCCCGAGCGGTTTTTTCATTATGCAGATAAAAAAAAAAAAAAAAAAATAATGTACACAACCAGCCAAAGTAGTCACTTTATTCAAGTTTGCCATACTAAAATTGAACAGAATTCCATCCTCCTATCTGCGAGCTTTTCTCACACTCCGGCGATGTACCACGTGACTATAAACAGCCTTGGGATTCAGGCCTCAGTATCCCGAATAGGGAAAACCACGCAAACGAGAAAATGAGGAATAGGCTAGACTCTGAATATCTCTGACACTCCGAGGCCTTGCTCACCCGATACATCAATTGATGACAACGACTACTTGCAGGGGTCACAATCGGGTGATCACTGCGTCTGTCTCCCCTTTTCTCCCCAGTTCACCGCCCGCTCCAAGCTTGGCGGGCCCGCTGTAAACCACTCGGGGTCATTCTGATGGGGCACTGAGGTCCACCAGGTTGGAAACTAATTTGACGTTTCGGTGCTCCTTAATATACACTCGAGGGCAATGCCAGCTTCCTTCTACACCTCAACTCAGCCACATTGATATGACAACCAGACCAGCCGATTGTCTGTGAGAGAGTCTTGATTGCTCCTGCATGTACGCGTCCGCAGCCCGACGGCACCAGTAATGACCTGCAACTGACGATCAATCCTGAAACCAGCATGACTGATGCTCCTGTGGCTTCCTCTGTAGCAGAGGATACACGCGGTAGCCCCGGCAAAGATCTTCTTCAAAAGCCGCACCCGATTACAACCTCGACTGGCGCGAAGCTGGAATCGCCCTTTCCGTCTCCTACAGATACTCGACATCCGACTGTCAAACCCAACATGGATACGAGGGAGGGCAACCAGGTAGTGGAGGGCCAACAGATCCCTAGATCAGGGGATGCGGATGTAATAGGCGGCAAGAAGGGGGACAGTCGCCAATCGTCAACACAACAAAGCCCAACCGCTGAAGGACCGTCGCAAGTTACTCGAAAGCCAACGAAGCCTGTCGACAGCCCAAGACATTCAATGAGCCGCCATAGGCATCAATCATCTCTCCCTGGTCTCTCACCACCTTCCCGAACTGCCAGTGCTCAGTTCCGTGACACCGACAATGAAGGCGCCGAGTTGTCGCAATCGCGTCCCCCATCCATCTACGGCGATGACGGGGAACAGGCCACGAGAGGCCGGCCGTCCTTTATGACCAAATTGAAATCCTTTGCATCACACTCTCGATCTGCAAGCGGACACACTGTGGCGGACTTCCGGCCTGCTCCTCATGATTTGACCCCCGCTGAGGAGCGAGGGGAGTTTCGATTCCCTGCACCATTGCCAGAAGAGGGGAGCGACATTGATGCGGATGCAGAAGAGAGTGGCGCGGAGCAACGCGATCGCCCGAAGAGGAAGAAGATACTGCGTCGTCGGCAGCAGAAGCAACAAGAAGAAGGCGAAGGCGGCAATCGCACTGCTCCGACAACACCCAAGAATACTCGAAGGCCGTCTTTCCACTTTTCCTCATCGTTTGCACCCTTTGAAACATACCGGCAGAATATCTTTCCCCGGAGAGCTAGCACGACCGATTTTACTCCTCAGCCGCGAGAGGGCGTCTCTGAAGACGAGGGCCGTGAGAGACTTGCTCGGCGAAAGAGAAGTGTTGTTCGCCCTTGGGCTGCAACCCGTGGTATGTCATACACGGGGCGTCAACCAGAGGGGAATCAAGATGAAAATCGTCCTAGTCATCTCAGGCGACTCACTGGCCTCGCTGGCCCATCTGGGGAAAACCCCGAAGGCCTCACAACATCCTGGAGGCGCCACCGAGCCGAGCGTGGTACTAGTGCTAGTGCCCAGCGATGGAAACAGATCAAGGCTGGCCTCAAGCTGATCGGGCAGCGCCGTAAACCGGACCACACTGTCGACAACAAGAAGTCTGCCGAGCTGCTGGCTGAGCTGGCCTCAGCCGTTCCAGCTGCTCTAATACTCGCAAGCTTCTTCCAGCGTGACGAACACGGGAGTAAACGAATCCCAATTCTGTTGGAGCAGCTAAAGGTTCGCGTCACGGATAGTCGCATTGACTCTCACTCTGGTGATCGCCATTTGGTGTTCAGAGTCGAGCTCGAATATGGGAGTGGAATGACTCGGATGAAATGGATCATTTTTCGGACTCTTCGAGACTTTGCCAACCTCCATTTGAAGTATAAGCTTCACCTTGGAACGCAGAAGTACATCCAGCTTCGAACAAGCGAGAACAGCCCGAGTCTTCCTCGCTTCCCTAGGAGCGCTTTCCCATACTTGCGTGGAGTTCGAGGCCTGGAAAGTGAGTTTGAGGACGAAGATGAGGATGGAGCATATGAGACAGAGGCAGCAAGTGGTACAGATCGAGCTGTCAGCAGCAAGAAGAAAAAGCAAACTCCACCAAATCAGCGTCGACCTTCGGGTCCACCCAGCCGCAGGCAATCTAGTCTGACGGGCCCTCGAGATGGAGATTCTCTCGCTACACTTCCAGAGGGACAAGATGGTAATCCTAGTGGCAGAAGAGAACCGTATCCCGAGAGGCAGCGGAAGAAACTCGAGATGTACTTGCAAAAGATGATTCGCTTCTTGATTTTCCGCGCTGATAGCAACCGCCTGTGCAAGTTCCTGGAACTTTCTGCTCTCGGCGTGCGTCTTGCTGCAGAAGGAAGCTATCATGGCAAGGAAGGCTTTTTGATCATCCAATCTTCAAAGGGTCTCGATTTCCGCAGGGCATTGAATCCGTCGCTGATCAAGAAACGTCATTGGCCGAAGTGGTTCCTTGTTCGTCACAGCTATGTTGTCTGTGTGGACTCACCAGAAGAGATGAACATCTATGATGTCTTCCTAGTTGATTCCTCTTTCAAGATTCAAACCCAAAAATTGAGTCTTCGTAACCAGAAGGCAAAGGATCTGGCGAAGTCGGCGAAACAATCTGCCCGACACCCACAGCATCATACTCTGCGTCTGGAGAACTCCGAACGCAAGCTCAAGTTGCTAGCTCGAAATGAGCGACAGCTTCAACAATTTGAAGACTCGATCCGCTTCATGGCCCAGAATACACCGTGGTTGCGCCCAAATCGCTTTGGCAGTTTTGCACCAGTCCGACAAAAGTGCTTCGCCCAATGGCTTGTGGATGCGCGTGACCATATGTGGGTCGTATCAAGAGCAATCAATCAAGCCAAAGATGTTATCTACATCCACGATTGGTGGCTGAGCCCCGAATTGTACATGCGCCGACCTGCTGCCATCAGTCAGAAATGGCGTCTGGATCGTCTTCTCCAGCAGAAAGCTCGAGAAGGTGTCAAGATTTTCGTCATCATGTACCGGAACATCAACTCGGCCATTCCCATTGACTCTGAATATTCAAAATTCTCTCTCCTCGAACTTCACCCGAACGTCTTCGTACAAAGATCTCCGAACCAATTCCGCCAGAACACCTTCTTTTGGGCCCATCACGAAAAGTTGTGTCTCATTGATCACACAATTGCTTTTGTTGGTGGTATCGATTTGTGCTTCGGGCGATGGGACACACCCCAGCATCTGTTGACTGATGATAAGCCCACTGGCTTTGAAACCACGGATCTGCCTAAGGATTCCGACCACTGCCAATTATGGCCCGGCAAAGATTACTCCAACCCTCGAATTCAAGATTTCTACGATCTTGACAAGCCATACGAGGAAATGTACGATCGAAACGTCGTGCCCCGTATGCCCTGGCACGATATCTCCATGCATGTTGTCGGTCAACCTGCGCGGGATCTGACTCGCCATTTTGTTCAGCGTTGGAATTACATTCTTCGCCAGCGAAAGCCCACCCGACCCACGCCCTTCCTTCTGCCTCCTCCTGATTTCAACCCTGCGGACTTGGAAGCTTTGGGCCTGGATGGAACATGTGAGGTGCAGATCCTTCGGTCGAGTAGCATGTGGTCCACTGGCACACCTGATGTCACTGAGCATAGCATCATGAATGCCTATGTGAAACTGATTGAAGAGTCTGAACATTTCGTCTACATCGAGAACCAATTCTTCATTAGTACTTGTGAGATCGATGGTCGGAAGATCGAAAATTTGATTGGTGATGCATTGGTTGAGCGCATTGTTCGAGCAGCCAAGAATGGAGAGGCTTGGCGCGCTGTCATCGTCATTCCCCTGATGCCAGGTTTCCAGAACACTGTGGACAGCGAAGGTGGGACAAGTGTCCGTCTCATCATGCAGTGCCAATACCGAAGTATCTGTCGAGGCGAGACATCAATATTTGGCCGCCTTCGAGCCCTGGGTATTGAGCCAGAGGATTATATTCAATTCTTTAGTTTACGTACATGGGGCAAGATCGGACCACAGAAACAGTTGGTCACTGAGCAGCTTTATATCCATGCTAAATGCATGGTCGTCGATGACCGAGCCGCCATCATTGGATCGGCAAATATCAACGAGCGATCTATGCTGGGATCCCGCGACTCAGAGGTTGCTGCTGTTGTCCGTGATACTGATACGATCACGTCTATGATGGATGGCAAGCCTTATGTGGTTGGTCGATTCCCACACACACTTCGCATGCGTCTCATGCGAGAGCATCTTGGACTTGATGTTGATGAGCTTTTGGAACATGATTTCACAACGGAGGAAGAGCTCCGTAAAATTCAAGATGCCGAGGAAGGGATTCGTGCTCCTAATACCCAGGAGCCACGTGATTCGCAATCTTCGATGGTCGAGCGACAAGACGAGAGAGATATGATCGAACGCCGCCACCGCATTCAAGATGAATTCCTCTCACGCTCCGAGGAGCTTTACAGCTTCAACCACGATGTTGACTGGGAACAGGGTGCCAACCCTAATCTGAAGAGCAACCGCCGACTTACCACGGACCCTCGAGTTACAGAAAACTCTGAGCACCGAAAGGATGTAGATGGTGATGGCACTGATCATCTGAGAGCCGCTGAGCAAGCAGGTCTTGGGACTGCTCGCGACTCACAAATGGGCCCGAAGGGCCGGGAGTCACTCCTCTCTCCGATCTATTCCGAAGGCAAGGGCACTTTCCAGCAACCTAAGCAAGCAACCCTGCAGAAATCCAACTCTACCAGCAAACATAGCAAGCACGGGTCATCTGCTGAAAACCCTCATGATACCGAATCCAATAATAATTCGGATACCCCGTTGCAAAGCCATGGCGCATCCGAACTGTCAAGCCGTGAATCAGATGCTCCTGGCCCTGGCGTGACGGTGTCGAGAGAGCAAACTGAATCCTCTAGATTTGGACACCCGCTAATTCCAGACCTGCGACGTATATACGTTGACAAGGACTGCATGCGGGACCCTGTCCATGATGCGTTCTATCTTGATACCTGGCAAGCAGTCGCTGAACGGAATACTAAAATCTATCGATCCGTGTTCCGATGCATGCCAGACAGTGAGGTTAAGAACTGGAAAGAGTACAAAGAGTATGCCGCATATGGTGAGCGATTCGCAGAGATGCAAAGCCAAAACCCAAGCAAGACCACCCAGTCTCAGAAGCAGAACGGCGCATCGGGTGTGGGGTCATTAGGTTCACCAATCTCACTTGCGAACCAAACGGATGCACAAACGATCGATGAGAAGGACTTGTCAGGATCCGATGCATCCAAGCACGAGTCAGAGCGGCCAAAATCTGACCCCCCTCAGCAAGATGGTTTACCCTCAATTGACGAAAAGACTGCCATGAAGGCAGCTTCTGACCCGAACCTTGTTGGCAAAGCCGAGAACAACCAAGACGAGGCAACACCCACTCCTGGTACTGATGCCGATGTACGCCGGTCAGACTCGGTTCAAGTGGATTATTCCGAGGCTATCAACCTCAACGCATCACAGTCTCGGAGGCGACGACGCAGAGGAACTGCTACGAGCTGCAAGCGCGAATTCCACGCCGCTGATGAAATGCTCGACACGCAGCGCTCCGAGGAGCTTCTCAATAAAACCCAAGGCCATCTCATTCTGTGGCCTTACGACTGGTACGTCTTCATTTTTTTTTTTTTTTTGACGTTTTTGATAAAAATCCACAATACTTACCATTTGATAGGCTCGAGAAAGAAGAATCAGGTGGAAATTGGCTGTACGCATTGGACCAAATCTCGCCTTTGGAAATCTAGTAAGTATTTTCACACCTCGTCTTTAGAATATTGCTTCTAACAAATAAACAGTAATTAAAGTAATTGACTCGACACTTGCACTTGCACTACATGGCGCCACTCTGATTCTATTCTTTTGTGTTGGAAAAGCCCCATCGCTCGTTGATTGTTTTGGAAATTTTTGTTCTTTCATTGTTCTTAAGCGTTTTAGAAGAGGCATCGTCCCGTTTTGCTAATAAAGGGCGGCCATTCATTGCTTATAGAGATTCATTTTTCACTGGGCTAGCGAGCAATTGAATTCAATTGAATTGTACTTTAATTGTCTACAACGAATAAGTTTGTGTATTCTGATATAACAATTGGGATTGGTCATTATTCTGATAGGAGAGACTATTTATACAGGGTATCGGGAGCAATGGAGTATATGCATAACAAAGGACATTCGATCAATCGATCCCTTCTAGGACCGGAAGAATCAGTGTGATGCAGAGGCGACAATCCGCCTCCGGAAACCTTTCAAGCCATCGAAATTAGCCTGGAGGCCGTCCTTCAGGATTGAATGGCTCTGAGATTGTGAATGCCAGTCGGCCAATGCCTTGCTCAGTCTTTCGTGCGCTGAGGCAAAGACACTCTGCATGTCCAATGTGCGAACACAAGAGCGACCCAGATTGTTCATGTAGTGCGAAGGGTCTTGAATACACAGTCTTTGGCCCTCAGGTATATTACCTTTCGCTGCAGCATTGGATTTCACGTTCATCAAGGAACGCTGGCCACGTATATGCGCAGGTGTGACGCCCTTATCGTTGCTTGCAGACGCGTGGATACTTTCCGCGCCAAAAAATCCTGGAGGGTCCACCGCTACTCCAGTAGTTGCAAGGTTCACTTCTGTGCCGTAGAGCTGGAGGAGACCAAGGAATTGGTCACCCAGGCGATTAGGGCCAGGGAAGCGACCATGCGTTGTCTTTAAGAAGACAACCAAGAGTAAAGCCAAAGCATCAGGCTCGATGCCTTTCTGTGAGGACCCAAAGAGGCCATGTGCTTCTAGCAAAGTCCGAGAAGCTATGTACAAAGGCTTGAGAGCGGGGTATTCAATCAAGTAGTCTTGAAGATACTCTGTTATAGCAGGGATCCCCTCCCCGCAACGGAGATGTAAGAGCAGCCCCGTTGGTCGGTGCAGTATCTCTAGAAACGGCTTGCGTTTCCCTGGGCGACTCATCTGGCTACTGAACAGTTCACTAGATAGAAGTGCTGATTCAACTTGGTCAAGTAGGGTCAGATGAGCTTGTTTTATTTGCGGCCTAGTCGGGCTTGGTCGTCTTGAGTTGTCTAGAGAGCGTGACTCGTCGTGGTAGCGTAATAGGAGGCTGATGTTTGAATGCGCCAGCGCCAAGCCTGTCCGATGAGAGCCTATCAGCTGAGGGCGATGTGGCACTACCCCCTTTAACAGAGAGCCAATTTCTCCGTCCAGTCGATCAAGCTGCTCCTGTTCGTCCGAGCTCGGGGCTAGATATCGGGCTAATGCCTTGAGCTCAGCGTCCAAATGCACCGAGGCGTCGCCAAGAACAAGTGGCTGGAAATGGCTGAGCCACGGGGATTGTACCGGTCGCGCATGATCTGATGAGTTTCCGAGCTTTATTAAATTGGCCGGTAGGGGCCTCTTGTTTAGTTGACGAGTGGATGCTTCGCGGAGACGGCTTCGAACGCGCCGTTTGCTTCCAGGCCTCTGGGTTTCGGAAGGACTCGGCAACGGGGTTGCTGGCACTGGAGGTTTATAGCCTGCCCAGTTCTCAGGACGGAGGTCAGGGCGAAAAAGGCCGGCTGCAGGTGACTGGGGAATTACTCTGCGGATGAGGCGGGCGCGGTTTGACGAGCGATGGGCCTCTAAGGTGTCGCGGAGGCTATTGGGAACAATATCAGCAGACTGAGAACGGAGTTTCCGGGGCACATGCTGCGACACGCGAGTAGCTTGAATGCTGGAGAAGCGCATCGCCGTGCCCTCCAAGCATGTTTGGGAGATGCAGAGAGAAAGAGAGAAACCCGCGTTTCGCAGGTAAAATCCTCAGTGCCTCAGGCAGAAAGGTACACCACCTCTCACTAGCGGATCGAGCTATACAAGCATTGCGATAATATTATCGCATATACAAAGAGCAGTCCCTGTCTCGAGTTCTCGCTTAGTTCCCACCTCCTCGTTCTTTGTTCTCCCAGTCTTGGGAAAACCCCCGGAGACCCTGCTCCCAATATTCATGACGTAGGACTGAAGACATCCAGGCAACCCCACCGCGGCCACTATCAAGTCCAAGAGTTGGTCTAGATGAACTTGCCTGATGCGGCCGGTGGCTGTCGCTATCACACACCGCTTGCCCCCCCCCCCCCCCGCCAACCTTCATTTATCTATCCCCCTCAGCTGCTTGCTTTTCCTCGTATCCCCCTGACGTGGCAATTCCCATGGCTTGACTGTCATAGTCGCGCCCGTGTCGATCTTGCGAATCGACCCCCTCTCTTGCTGTCCGAGGTATGCGCCATCCGTTCCCGGAGCCCTCATGCTCGCGCTGCTCTCGACAGTGCTTCAACCCTAAACCTCCCTCGTCCGATCTCACTGTCTATCATCGCGTACATACTGACACACCCAGTGGAATTGTGTTCTTTAGTGGCCGGGCCCTTCGCTGCCCCTCACATCACCCCCCGCCATTTCCAATGTCTCAATCAGAGAGCCCCACGAGGGTGCCTGACAATCAGCCAAACCCAGCCCTTGTTAGCCCAGGATTGGCGGATCTCAGGGAGGAGGCTTACAATGATTCTATCAATGCCACTTCAGGTCTGGGTGCTGACTTAGTGCCCCAAATACCGGCCCCAACTGAGTCACAAGACCAATCCAACTTGTCCTCCATTCCAGAACAGGCCTCACAAGGAAACCCTTCAGGCCAAGACTTGCTCCGGCGATTAAGTCTCGTTGAATTGCCGGCAATTGATCCGAGAACCCAGCATCCGGGACTGAAGCTGAGTGGGCGCCTGATAAGCGCTGCCTTTTGCTTGCCATACAAACTCTATCACGAGGAAGGATCAGACTGGGTATGACATAGAACATGTTTACGCACTTCATTTGAACGATTCAGCTGCTGATCAACTGTCGAAAAATTAGACCCTCAAGCCACGATCTGGAACATCTGCCCTATTCGATTCGTTTGCCCACCTTGCCTCGGACGACACGAAGTGGTCTCACACGCTGGTGGGCTGGACTGGTGAAGTGGAGCCTGTCGTGGACAGCAAGAGCCCTCTGCAACAGACACCTGTCAACTCTGCAAGCCACGGACAGCCACTAAGTAGCGGTTCAACCGGAGTCGTAATTAACAAGGCAGCAGCACCAGTCCCGGTGAATGCGGCTCAGAAGCCACCATCACACCCATTGGTGGACGGAGTCAGTGTTGGGAAAGAAGACCGCGAACGCCTCGATAATCAGCTCTTGACAGGACGGTACGGCCGTATCTTGCCCGTCTGGCTATCAGATGCATCTGATGAACCAGAAGATCATATTGTCCTGAAAGATCAAGGACGGTGGAGAAGATACGCAGAGCGGGAACTATACCCTCTTCTGCATTATAAGCAGCATGGGCCAACAGATGGGCGCTCGGAGCGAGACTGGTGGGCTGACTATATCAGACTCAATCAGCTATTCGCTGATCGAATTGCCAACGACTACCAGGAGGGAGACGTGGTATGGGTGCATGACTACCATTTATTCCTGCTTCCCAGTCTTCTCCGCCAACGGATTCCGAATGTATATATTGGATACTTCCTGCACTCGCCGTTCCCCAGTAGCGAGTTTGTCCGATGCCTCGCCAAGCGCAAAGAAGTTCTGACAGGAGTTCTTGGCGCTAACATGATTGGGTTCCAAACCTTCTCATACTCACGCCATTTCTCCTCATGCTGTACTCGTGTCCTGGGTTTTGACTCCAACGCAGCTGGCGTGGATGCCTACGGTGCTCATGTCGCTGTGGATGTCTTCCCAATTGGCATCGATGCCCGATCCATTCAAAAGGCTGCCTTTGGGGCTCCAGATATTGAAAAGACCGTGGAAGGCATTCGCAAGCTCTATGCAGGTCGAAAGATCATTGTTGGTCGAGATCGACTCGACAGTGTGCGTGGTGTGGCACAGAAGCTGCAAGCCTTCGAAATATTCCTGGAGAGATACCCCGAATGGCGAGACAAGGTTGTTTTGATCCAAGTTACAAGTCCAACTAGCGTCGAAGAAGAGAAAGAGGATCCGGACAACAAGATTGCTGGCCAAATCACAAATCTGGTGTCCACTATCAACGGTCGCTTCGGGTCACTAAGCTTTGCCCCCGTTCAATACTACCCACAATACCTTTCACAACGCGAGTACTTTGCTTTGCTGCGGGTGGCTGATGTTGGCCTCATTACCACTGTGCGAGATGGTATGAATACGACCAGCTTGGAATACATCGTTTGTCAACAGCAAAACCACAGCCCTCTCATTCTGTCTGAGTTTTCGGGTACAGCAGGCACTCTCCCTAGTGCTATCCATATCAACCCGTGGGACCTGGTAGGCGTTGCTGGAGCTATTGACCAGGCGTTACACATGTCCGTTGAATCACGAAAAGAAAATCACTCGAAACTATACAATCACGTTGTCAGCAACACCGTGGGCGCCTGGAGCCGGCAATTCCTTCATCGCCTGCTTACCAACCTTTCATCGTTCGACCAATCTGTTGCCACCCCAGCATTGGATCGTGCCCAATTAGTCAAATATTACCGCAAGGCTCGGAGGCGTCTTTTCATGTTCGACTACGACGGTACCCTGACGCCGATTGTCAAGGACCCGCAAGCAGCCATTCCATCAGACAGGGTTCTGCGCACCTTGAAGACCCTGGCGGCCGACCCACGCAACGCAGTATGGATTATCAGCGGGCGAGATCAAGCATTCTTGGAAGAATGGATGGGTCACATCCCCGAGCTAGGCTTAAGTGCCGAGCACGGATGCTTCATCCGTAAGCCAAGATCTGATGACTGGGAGAACTTGGCAGAGCGATCGAACATGGGCTGGCAAAAGGAAGTGATGGAGGTGTTCCAACATTACACAGAACGGACTCAGGCTTCTTTTATCGAGCGAAAGAGAGTCGCATTGACATGGCATTATCGCCGAGCCGACCCTGAGTACGGTGCTTTTCAAGCGGTCGAGTGCCGCAAGGCCCTCGAGGATACTGTGGCCAGACGATGGGATGTCGAAGTGATGGCAGGTAAGGCCAATCTTGAAGTTCGGCCAACCTTCGTCAATAAGGGATTCATTGCCACACGGCTGGTGAACGAGTATGGTACCGAGCCCGGCAAAGCACCAGAGTTTATATTGTGTCTGGGAGATGATTTCACTGATGAGGGTGAGTTTTAAAGACTCTTGTTGAGGATCGATTTACTAACAAGAGGCAGATATGTTCCGCGCCCTCGACAAATTCGATCTCCCACATGAGCATGTTTATTCGGTCACAGTAGGTGCCAGCTCGAAACAAACGGACGCCAGCTGGCACCTGCTAGAACCAGCCGATGTGATCAATACCATCCAAGCGCTCAACAGTAGTACCACGAACCCAGACTATTGAAGGAATACCAAGTTTTCATCGGAATGATAAACATTCTAGACTTACAATTTTTATCTTCGGTGGAGTGTCATTGCATATGTCCTTCTGAGTGAATGTTTTTTCTCGCTATCAAATGCCCGTACATGACCGCCAAGAGATATAACCAAGATGAGATGGGTGCTGCATTGATCCAATTATTTTATTTCTCTTTCAACCCTTAATAAGAGGTTTCCCTACATGTTTCTCTCTCTGTATGGGTATATTTTTTCATTTGGGAGTCTGGCGCTTTGGTTGGCATAAATCTTCACGATACTTCAGATCGGGGAGAGGGCTGGTTGGTGTTGCTACAACGCCCATAGATGCATGATCCACACGACATGCTAGATAGCGCTTTTTTGAAAGAATTTGATCACATTTGCGCATCTTCTGAAGATCATTTGAATAAAGGAGAAGCCGTTTTCATTGCCAAAGTAGCAGGAGAACAAAAGACTTCCTACACCAAACTGGATGCGAACGTACATGTCACATTGGGGATGAAGAGTCAGTCTACTGGGTACCAATGCCATGGCTAGAACAATACGGAGACAAGGCCATATAGCTTCATGATAGTCGCGAAGCGAGACCTAGGCGATAACAGACGATCAAGCAAAAGCTGAATGTAAAATTTCTATCCATGGATGAGTAGCCGGGGGTTGGATATCAATTCCTATGAAGTTATTCTCTCTGTTTGATGTGCAGCAGTTTTCTGTATACCTCTGGGTATATCATGATGTTCCCTCTACCCCATACCCCATATTTGCCACGAATCTGGGGGAGCACGCCATGGCGCTAAAATAGTACAAGTACGAACTACTGTGTACTTCTTGACGAAGACAAGACGATTGACCTAGATTCTTGCTCTCGGTTCCTGGGGTCTGTAGCAGTGGATTAACCCGAGAGACAAATCAAGTCTAGAAGGTCCCCAATCATGGCCTGAAGTGCGACAATGTACTGATAACTTCTTTCCGGGCAGTCAGTTCGTCAAGGTTTTGATTTATTCAGAATCTCACTCCAAGCTTCACCCGCAGGTACTAGTCACCGCGCAGAAGAATTGCCAAGTTCTTCAGTGTACCTTGTTCACAGTGTGTCCTGGAAACCCCGCATGGGCGTCGATCCATGGAAGTGGGCGTTTCTTACTGCATTAAGACTTTGCCTTCCACATGCAGCGAAAGCCCCAGTCGGTCGAGGGCGCCGGTGGAGTCGTCGGGGAAAAGTGCGAATCACTGCTCCTCGGCACGAATCCCGGGAGATGGGCCGGTCTTTTATCTTTTAGCCGGGGGTCTGAGTCAGTAATGGGTCTAGGATTAGCTAGAAGATCGTCCGTCAGGGTTTCCCTGCGACAACACTTCAATCAATTGAGAGTTTAAGAAGGAGCGCTTCCCTCGGTAATCTGGAAAGGCGACAACGGCGGGAACCAGAAAGCGATGACAGCCCGTTCCGAGGCATAGAATCTTCTGCCATGGCCGAAACAAACTCACAATCAACAGCAGAAAAGGGTCAAGTCCCTGATCTTCTGGATGAAAAGTCGCAGCACGAGACTCATCCATCAGGGGTGGGAGACCTCGAGGCCAACGCCTATACCCGACATTCATCCGACGACGACGAATCTTTCGAACAGAACGACTTGGATCAAGTCGCAACAAATACCAGCGCCGTAGCTCGCACGCTATCTGCAGTCCGCACTAGAGAATCAGGGAAAGATGTCGGGCCTCCACCGGATGGAGGTTTCCAGGCCTGGCTGCAGGTTGGACTGGGCCATATGATCATCTTCAACACCTGGGGCTACATCAACAGCTTCGGAGTCTTCCAAACATACTACACCACGACGTTAGGGCATCCGCCATCAGATATCTCATGGGTCGGAAGTATCCAGATCTTTCTTCTCTTTTTTATCGGCACGTTCTCCGGCAGAGCCACTGATGCAGGCTACTTTAAGTTTACGCTGTTCATTGGCGCAACCCTCGAAGTATTTTGCATTTTCATGACCTCACTGAGCACAGAATACTGGCAGCTCTTCCTTGCACAAGGACTGGGCCAGGGTATTGGTTGTGGATTGATGTTCTGCCCGACGTTGGCTTTGATCTCGACATATTTCACCACACGACGGGGAATCGCTCTTGGTCTCACAGCCTCAGGCTCAGCAACAGGAGGATTGGTATTTCCAGCTGTTGTGATGCGCTTGTTGCCTCGTATTGGATACGGATGGACGATGCGCACGTTGGGATTCATCACACTCGTCACCCTTATCCCCTGTCTATTATTCTTCAAGCAGCGTCTACCACCGCGGGCGAGTGGGCCATTAGTTGAACTGAAAGCGTTCAAGGAACGAACATATTTGCTGTTTGCAGTGGGGATGTTCCTCAACTTCTGGGGACTTTATATCGCATTCTTCTATATCGGCAGTTTCAGCAGCGATATCATCGGGGCATCGGAGACAACATCGATCAATCTGCTTCTTGTCATGAATGGCGTTGGTCTTGTGGGACGACTGATTCCTAATTTCATCTCCGACAAGTTCACCGGTCCATTGAACCTGCTGATTCCGTTTAGCTGCGGTACAGCACTTGTTGCTTTCTGCTGGGCCGCCGTAAAGTCCATGAATGGACTGTGGGCCTTTGCAGCCTGCTATGGACTGGTGGCTGCCGGCATTCAGTCACTCTTCCCAGCAACACTCAGTTCACTCACGACCGATCTGAAGAAAGCTGGAGTTCGCATGGGGATGGTAATGAGTGTGGTCGCGGTGGCGGCACTGATAGGATCGCCCATCGCAGGAGCCCTGGTGACCGAGGACGGAGGTGAATATCTGTATGCGCAGATGTTCATGGGAGGTGCCATTGTCGCAGGCACTATGACACTTGTAGCAGCCCGTATCGCCAAGGTTGGCACGGGCATCGCTCGAGTCTAAGTAATGTATATTGTTGCACATGCATTGAAGCGCGCAAGCAGCGTGGCTGGGGAGTTAAAATTTAGTTGCATCCATGGATACGATCACGAGCTGCATGAACATGAAATGTGATCAGTTGGACATAACATGTTGAACGAAGTAGTCCTGAACGAGAAATAGAGGCAGAGATAGAATACGAATAGAAGAATGTGATCTATACGGGGGAACAAGCATTGGGTCCACATGGCCACATGACTGATTAATGCCCGCGCAGTGACTCGTCGCAGCCTGAACTTCACTGATCGCACAACTTTGAAGCCTCAAAGTGTTTAGGAGCTGTTGGTGAGTTACAGATCTGGCGACTCGATATTTTAAGACTCGAGATTTGGTTCGTTGGGTCCCCCACTTTCTGCCCCTCGCATTCAGCCCGAGTCACAACTCGATTTTCACAACTCGCTAATTACACCCCCAGCACCATCGTCGCCTCTAGCGCCAACGTCCTATATACATATCATACATAATGCCACCCCGCGGCCGTGGAGGAAAGTTCAAGCCCTCGCGAGGAGGTATGATCGCATGAGCAACAGCAAGACACCCACAGGAAGCTCACAGCACGACAGGCGGCAAGCACTTCAGTCGAGACATTGTACCGACCGACAAAGAAGGAAATGTCGTAGGACTCTGGCGTGTACGTGCACGAGATTCTGATAACCCCTCTACCCCGCGATTGTAACTAACCCACCCTGTGCCACCAGGACCCCGCCGACGAGATCAAGTCATCCAGCGAAGAAGAGTCCTCCGAAGAAAGCTCCGAAGAAGAGAGCTCTGAGGAAGAAGGCGCTGGACCCAGCAATGCCGCAACCAGCGAGTCAGCAGACCAAAGCCGTGAAGCACGACGAGCTGCCGCAAAGGCCAAAAAGCAAGCAGCGATCGCCAAGCGCAATAAACTAGCCGCGCAACCAGGCGACCTCCCACCAAGCGACTCAGACGACGACGAAGAAGAGGAAGAACCCGCCGTCCTGCCCGCCAACCCTAACCATACTGCGAAGTCCCGATCGCAGCTGGAGAAGAAAGACGATGACGAACAGCCCCGCAAGAAGAAGGTGCAGGACATTTCACAGCTCTCGCGACGAGAGCGCGAGGCTATTGAAGCCCAGCAGGCTCGCGAGCGGTACATGAAGCTCCATGCGGAGGGCAAGACTGACGAGGCACGATCTGATCTTGCGCGATTGGCGCTTGTGAGAGAGCAGCGTGAAGCCGAGCGGGCTCGCAAGCAGGCTGAGAAAGAGGAGAAAGAGGAAGAGTCGAGGCAGAGACTTGCTGCGATCAAGGAGCGAGAAGAAAGGGTTCGCGCAAGTAAGCAGAAGAAGGGAGGCAAGAAGAAATAAGAAACTTGAACAATTAGATACCATCAACAATGGATAAAATTTGCACAAATTACCACCCAACTACCACGAACATAGAAGCCGATGGATCAGGCGAAGGTCAAGTGAATGTCAAGACTTGAAATTTTGAATCTATGGAGACATTGGAAAGTATGCAGGGTTCTCGTCCTCTATAGGGGAACCAAAAGACTCATGTACACCGGAACTCCACCCAATCGCGAAGACATGATTATTCGATGCATGATCAATAACAAAGAAAAACAGGGTTAGTAGAAAGAAAGCTGCTTTCGTATGCAGGGGCTGTGATTAAATGCCCAATTGAAGCGTGCTCCGGCAAAAGCCAAAGAGCAAAAACGCGGAAAGTATGGCTTATACACCCCAGAACAGCCCCTCCACACCCCGACCATGCATGACCACGCCCCAGCCCGCAATCAGACTGATGAGCCAAAGGACAGCAAAGACCAGAATAGGAACGAGCAGAAGCTCCGTGTTATGTAAGAAGGGCAAGGCATTGTACCCCAAGAAGGTGATGTAGGTGTAGTAAATGAAAGCCGAGAGGTAGAGCGTGTTGCCCAAGAAAGTAGCCAGGAAGTTGCTCGGGGTAATCGTTAGAATCGGAAGCAGAATAAACTGCACCACGTAGAGGTGGAGGTACAAGGGGAAGAAAGCGCGATTGGAGACCTGTCAACCGCAGTGCGGCTCAGTTAGCGATCCGCAGCACAGATGGGTGGGACTGGCGGGCTCGTCCTACATCAAAACAGTACCCAAACTCCAGCTGGTCTTTCTCGCCCGGTTGCACGAACAGACCCTGTGCAGCCCCGCGCCTGCGTCCTCTCGAGCCGCGGAGGCCTGTCAGGGATGCGGCTGCGCCATTGGGGCCGAATAGCCGGCCGATGACGAAGTAGCCAATTGTCGATACTACCAGCGAGGATCCGATGAAATGTAAGAAGATGAAGTTGAAGGATAGGCGGAGGATTGCGCCGAATGAGGGTGTATATGCGAGGCCCCATGCGAGAGCTGTGAGAAGGAGGAAGAACGAGAGGAGGTATGTGAAGGATGGGTCGGGGCGATGCCAGGTGTTTTTCGTTTCTAGATCTGTTAATCAAGCAATTCTTGTCGCCGGTCATTCTGCCCAGAGCTTACGTTTCTATACAGCAGAGTTTTGTCAGCACATATTCCAGTGGTCTACCCTGAGTGATCTGAGCAGGATAGAGAACATACATGGTAGTAGATAGACTTAAAGACCTTCTTGGGAGCAATCAGAAGAGAAGTCATCTCCCAGATAGCCATCTCAAAGTCCATTTGGGGGAATTTGAACAGCCTAGCATGTCTTAGCAGGGTCCCTGAAGCTCGGGCATGACCCCGTACCTTTTGAAGAAGCGCGGCATGCGCACGCTTGACCCGCGGCCGGGCGTGGAGCCAAAGTTGGCCGGACCGGCATGTTGGCGAGGAACAGAAATGTGCGGGTTCATGGTCGAGGCCCGTTCTAGAGGACGGGGATCATGGGGGTCAACTCGAAGGTTGGGGATTTGCCCTGCGTCGACGTGTCGGGGTTATGTCATCGTCACGTGGCATCCTCGAATCCTCGGCCTTCCCAGAGATTATTACATTGTTACTCCGAATTGTACGATGATATACCTATATTCTACATCATTTAGGTCTTAGATCTGCGATTAGTATTAAGCAGTACTTAATGAGCCCTGGAGACCGTTTACAGGCTACGGGAAAGTCGCCCTGTTAATAGTGCTGGTTAAGTATGGTCGTTTGGTAATATTCACTTCTTTTGAAATTTTACGAAATAGGCAAAAGATATTTTCTATAGTCTGAAAATTCACTATGAAAAGTTCACCAATTTTACCTCACTCCATGGTCTGGTGGCGCAACGGTAGCGCGTTTGAATCGCTCGTGAGTTGACAAGTGTCATTCGCCTAATCTGATGGACATCTCTTAGAGGAATTCTCCGCAGTCTGCCTATATATGGCACTCTAGGATCCGCATCTATCTTCTATCCTCTTTCATCATCATCTAGTTGTTAATCGATCCATCTTCCACATATATTTATAGCCTCAGAGCTAAATCTTACCTTGCAGAAACAGCCTGATTCTCTTCGGTATGGACTTCAGATCATGGCAAGTTGTCACCCAAGACAGCCAATGTGTCGACGGACAAGGGCCATGACTTGTTCTGCGGCAGACGATCTATAAATATATCTCCACAGATAAGAAACGCAGTCACGGAGGTTCTTTCCAAAGGGAAAGCTCCTGGGTTGTTTGAACTGAAGCGCGTCTATTACTTCCTCAGCTTTAGGATCTTTGAATTCGTACGCAAGAACATTGAGGACTCCGTTTATTTTTCGTTTGCTCTTGCGCACATCACAGCAAAGGCCCTCATATGCATGGATACATTAGCTGGCGACAGTGATATTGAGATTGCCAAAAGACATCCCTTCCTTGAAGTTTTCGGGGAGTATATACTGATGATGATGGAAACTTGATTCCGCATGAGAGGGGCCAAAAACGTCCAAGATGAAGCAAGAGGAAAGCAGATTCTGAGACCGAGGTTGGGGGAAAGAAGGAGGAGAGGGGCCCAAACCAGAAGAAGGGCTTGATTCTTCAGAATTCTGTTGTGTTAAACATACCAATCTACCAAGTCAGTTTGCCATATCTCAATTTTTATTAGTTTCAGCCTAAATGTCAATATCGAAAGGAAATCGAGGAGGCATTTCTTAGTAGCCAGCTCTGATGTAAGTAAAAGGGTAAGGGAGAGGGGCCACTGGAGGTCTCGCGATTCAAGGTACAGGGGTATTAGGTGGGTGAAGATAAATCTAGGGAATAGAGAGCGCTGAAGACGGTCGGAATATCTTCCATAGAGTAAGATACCCAGTGTAAAGAAATTCCACAAGGAGATATTATCCGAATCAACTGCAAGTCGTGTTGCTTGTACTTGCTTGAATAAGGGAAGCACTGAGCGGGGACCGTAATTAGTAGGTCACACTGTCTCATAATGTATGGCCATACTTCAATGTCATCTGTAGCGAACCCTCGGAATATAATCAGGTGAAAAAGCAAAGACTGTAGACAGACCGATCTGATCCATCGTTTCGCTGCAAGGGGCACAGACCCCGAGGCACTTGATCTTCCAGGGCTGATACGCCAATTTGTCACCCCGGAGGATATCCATTAGCCTTTCGGACGCAGCTCGGACATTTCTGTACTGGATGAAGAAGGTTTTACTTCAAACTAGTCGATCCATCACGCGTTGATCCTTCTGGACCCGCGCAGTCCCCTATCTGCAGTACAGTACTCCGCACGGAGTACAATGAACCTGATGAGAGATTGAGCAGCTCGGGACTCCACCTGGGAAGGTCCACTCGAGGGCCCTAAGCAAGACTACCGCAGCACTAGTGCGTCGAGGGTTGCGCTAGAGCATTAAAGCAATGAGGTGTCAGAATGCAGGGCAGGGCTAATCCTGTTTAGTTAATGCTGGCTCAGCACGGAGTACGGAGTAATGCTGTGGAGAGGATCGTGGATTACCTTGGGGATCAGGATGTCTCATGTTAATTGCTTGGTCGCTTGAAGTTTGTCATTTGTAGGGACACACGAGGGTACGTCTACTCCTGGGTACCTGAACTGCCCAGAGCTTTAGATCAGTACGGGCGGAATATCCATGGATTGTGACTATAATCACTCTGGCCATACGGAACAATGTCATTGTACGGACGACTTGACCCTGTCCTCATCGGAATAGACTCCTCAATTGCGAGACGAGAAGGATGCAAGCCCCGAGTACACCGTTGTACCAGCTCATGCAGAATCCCTGCAAGTCTATATAATCTAAGCCTGCCCCTGAATCGGCCCCGTCGACGCCCACCGATCGCATCCGATCAGGATTAGTCGAGTCTGTATTGCCCCTGTTTCGCCTCAATTCTGGCTCTTGGCTCCTATTCAATCTGAAGAGACCCTCCCCTCTTCGACCCTAAATTTGTGGTTGAACCCAAAAGACCTCTTGGAAGGCTCGCACGGATCGCGGTCTCTTGTGGTTCCTCCAGATCCACACCCGCTCGAACTCCCCGTTATTATTTTTCTCAGGAGTTCTCGTCCCCGCTTCTTGACTCGGGCCTTGGTCTCTGAGCATCGTCTCCTGTCAAACTCGCGCCCCCCCCCCGATATCCCCCTTGCTTGGACATGCGATGATTGCCTGGGCCTTCCACCGTTAAGCCCGCGCGATCTACAGATCTCGAGATCGTCTCTGTCGCTGCGCCCTGATTCCGTCTCGTTTCGGGGGTTGGACGCCCTTGGGCAACGAACTGTGGTAGTCTAGGCCTTGGGCACGCAGTGGGTACGTGGTGATACCTGGCTGAAGGCCGACATCTCCTGCATACACGCCTGCTCCCATTGCGTGGGCTTCCAATCGATCAGCAATTGACAAGCATCAGTCTCCCTACATCGACCGCATATCCAGTCGCACAGTCGCAAGTCGCAAGTCGCAAGTCGCAAGCCGCGAGCCGTGACCATGTCGCAACGCGATCCATTCACCATCTCCCCTCCTCGAACCCCTCCCTCTCAGACTGCAACTTACCGACCCAAACGAGCATACCCTGCCCGACCTTCCATCCGCGACACCTTTCCAGACGTCAGCATGGAGGGCGCCTCACGACCTAGCGAATCCGACGATGGTCGAGACCCCCATGATCTATCCCTCTCCCCGAAGCATGCTGCTCGAACATCTGTGGTAGACAACATGCTCCTCTCGTTGGACCAGTTTGCAACAACCCCAACAGCATCCGCTTTCGACGACTATCAGCTGTATAACTCAGCCATGGACGACGATGTCGCTGGTCGATTTCGTGGTCATACCTTTTCTTCCTCGATGTCTTCAGAGGGAGATTATGGCTACGGCGACAATTCTCGCTACGCAACAATCACAGCTACAAAGGGCCGACGGAGTAACAGCAGTTCGAACTATCAGTCTCTGCCTAGAAGAATGGATAGCACACGGAGCCGTGAAGCCATGGCCTCTCGTTCTGGAACAATGCCAAGGACACACGACACCCGCTACAATGACAAAGGGAGCACGTCCACCGTTGATTACACCTTTCCGATCCCGAGAGTCAGAGCAGATTCAGATGGGATGGACAGTCGCGCTACTAGCTTCGACTGTGGACCTAAGAAATATAATCCATATAGTGAAGCAAACCTCGCTCGAGATTCAATGATGTTCGACGACGACGATGCGGCTCCTACTCCAAGTGTACCCGGTGGGCCACGAAAATTCCCTGAATACAGAACACCCACAGGCCCCGGATCGAGGACACCAGTAGCCTCAAGACGAAACAGCTTCAAATTAGCTCAACCTCCGCAAACCCGAAAGAACCGCCCAGAGAACCTTGGCACTGGAGTCGTCCATAAGGCTCGGGATAGCGAATTCGAACTATCCACCGACCCAGATCTTGACTTTCCTCCACCCATTGGATCGTTGGACAATCCTGCCCCAAGCCCAACAATTTCCTACAACAAACCTGTATTTCCACAACCTGAGCCATCAGCCGTGTCTACCACAACCACAATCACATCAAATGTCACAGGCCCGCCTGCCAAGGAGCGCCCAGGATTCTTTCGTCGTGTCTTTGGTGGTGCAACTAAAGCCTCCTCGCCAGGACAAGCTGCGTCTGTTGCCGACTCGCCATCATCAAATGCCAGTGACCTGTCATATCTCCAAGAGAATGAAGTCAAAGACCCCACTGGCGCCACAGCAAACCTCAAAGGGCCCAAGCTGCAGCCACCAAAGAGCTCAGCAGGACCCCCTGCTACCCCGACCCGCCAAGGGCAACCTCATCAAGTTGTGAACAAAAAATCTTCATTTTTTCGACGACGCAAGCGATCAGTCGCAGAAAATGTTCCTCCGCCTATTGTACTACCACAGAACTTGGCCAGCCCTCTTACTCTGGATAGTATGAAGCCTGAACCAAGTCCGGTGGGTAGCTTGCGCAAGGTTATGAATCAATATCTTGATGAGCCACAAAAGCCAGAAAGTAAAGATAGTCAAGAAGAGTCGACGTTTGGCCAGCGATCCAGAGGATCCTCGGCGGCTGAAGGAGGTTCAAGACTTAAAGAAGTCCTACAGCCCCCTAATTCTGGTGGCAGTGAAGACAATGCACGCCAAGCTGCTAATAACGGCAATGAAAACCAACCTCCCGGGAACCCTAAAACTGAGACTATTATTTCTGCAGATCCCCCCTTGCAGGCAAAGGGGTCCAGCAGTGGTGCTTCTAAGCCTGTGGGTGCTGATGAGGATCCGCGCGCCATTCGTGTGACAACCACAAAAACAAGTTCGACAGTCGAACCTCTTCAGCAGCCGCCAAACGGCCCAAGCAAATTGGCACCTCCAACTGAGAGCAATGCCCCTGAATCCCCAGCTGTTTCGGAGGCATCACACTATCAGACTGCTTCTACTACTCCGATAATGGAATCTGAATCGAAATCGAACGAGGAGACAGAGAATGTGATGGACGGACCAGGAGAAGCTATTGAAGATGGAACTACTGCAGCCGACCGAGAGCAAGCTCTTAAGCTTTACGAGAACCAAGACGCAGTTGCCGGAAGTGATCCAGCTGCAGCCTGGCTTGGTGAGCCCGACCGAGGTAAAATTCGAGAGGCTTACATGCAACTTTTCAACTGGTCCAATTTCAGCATTCTAGCTGCACTCCGCAGTCTTTGTGATCGATTGGTGCTCAAGGGAGAGACACAACAAGTGGATCGTGTTCTAGATGCGTTTTCGAACCGTTGGTGCGATTGCAACCCTAGTCATGGCTTCAAAGCTGTTGGTGAGTTAAACGTACATCATGCATTATTCAAGTTATCTAACAATGAACTACAGACGTCGTCCACACGATTTGCTACTCACTTCTTCTCTTGAACACTGACCTGCATCTTGCCGACATTGATTCGAAGATGACCAAGGCCCAGTTCGTCCGCAACACCATGCCAACGATCCATCGAGTTGCATTGGACGCAGTTCCCGACGGCTTCGAGACCTTGCGTCCCTCCAAAAGTGCCAAAACAATTTCCGCCGACCCAGACTCAGTTCCAACGCCATCATCGGCCCGCACGCCTTCTTTCCCCATCGACGGCTCTTCTGAGTTCGACAAGAAGGTGGCAAATGCGCCTGACGCTGGGCCGTTGGTCAATGTTCCATTCAATGGAACCGTGAGAGCCTGGGAGCAACAGGTAGAGACTGTTCTGAAGGAATTCTACACCTCGATCCAAAAGGAGCGACTCCCTCTTCATGGTGCCCAGCCGGAGAAGGAAGTATACCGAACATCATCAAACAACTTCCTTGGACCCTCGAGTGGAACCCTTCGCAGAACCCCTAGCACTATCAGCAAAAGTGGCTCAGATATCTACCCCCGCGGCCGATCAGCCGATTCTCGTTATGGTCTCGCACGTTGGTCATCCAAGCCCCGATCTCGCGCTGGCAGACTTTACCCTCCATCGGTAATGGGATCAAGTCGAACTAGCCTGGATGACCAATCTTCTGTTTGGAGTCCAACTGGCTCAAGCACTTGGAGCAAGTACTCATTAGGCAAATTCACCTCTGCCTCTGTTGATTCTTTCGGCTCTGAGCTTCCTCGCGGTGAATACCAGCAGTCCATTGGGTTTGCCAACGCTCTTAGCCAGGCAATCATCCGTGAAGACTCTGCGACATCTGTCTACAGCTATGAAGATGAGCGCACCACGCCCCTTCTGGAAGATGAGACACTGGCCTTGGCTGGTGCTCCTTGGGCCAAGGAGGGCAGTGTGAAGCACAAGCATCATCTGGACGCTGTTGACAAGCGTGCAAAGGATCGCAATTGGAATGAGTGCTTTGCAGTCATCCAGCAAGGCTGGATGCGTCTCTTCTCTTTCAACTCCGCCAAGTCCATGCGCCAGAAGGCTAAACAGCGTGGTGGTGTCGTTGTCGGCGGTGGAAACTGGACAGAGAACGCAGAGGAGATCTGGAAATTTATGCTTAGACAAACTATCGCCAGTGCTCTTCCGCCTCCTGGGTACTCCAAGTCTCGACCTCATGTTTGGGCTTTGAGTTTACCTACTGGCGCGGTCCACCTGTTCCAAGCCGGAACGCCCGAGATTGTCCGGGAATTCGTATCTACAGCAAACTACTGGAGCGCGCGACTGTCGAAACAGCCTCTTGTTGGCGGCGTGAGCAACATCGAATACGGTTGGAGCGATGCTGTTGTCAACAGCGCATTGATCAACGGAGTCGACGATCGCTCTCCATCTCAGGCCTCTGGTGCTGCTAGACCCAGTATGCAGAGCTCGATCCGTAGCTCCATCGATCACCAGAGCGTGCGGGCTAGATTGCCAGCAGATCGCGTCAATATCAGCGACTGGAGCCCTCCTCAGCAGAGCATGGCTGCTTCCAACCAAAACGAAGAAGAACAGCTGAAGTCGCTGCAGAACTACGTGAAGAGCGTCGAGGACGATTTGCAGCGCCACAATGAACTGCGATCTGCTATGAACCTCGCCTTTTCACCGCGACACCCCAATGCTGCTAAAGCTATGGCCAATTGGGAGCGCAAGTCCTCGTACTTGCTTCGCGAGATCGTCAAATTCCGCACTTACATCGACTCTTTGCGGAATGCGATTAACCAGAAGAACAAGATTCATGCCGAGTCTAACAATGAAGAGGGTGTTCAGCAGGAGGTTTGATTTGATAGGTATTCTTAAGCTAGGAAGAGCCTATAGTCAATCCACCACTGTACCCCATCTCAAGCTCAACTCCAATTTATATTTCCCTACCACTAAGCCACTTGGAAATAAAACGCCTCATCTATGATGCCTGGCATGGAACTTTCAAGCTCTGCTCTTACCCAAGTGACTTGATCCTTCTCTCCTACAGGCCAGGAGAACCAGACCTCTTCGACCTCTCCTGTTCTTATTCACGCCAACAATCCACATCATGGTTGTGATGCACCTCTTGAGGATGTTGAGATCCATCGGCGATGGTGAATAAACCATGGAGTTGCTATTCATGGCTGATACGTCCAACCGTCCCTCGTGAGAATCATTTTCTCGAGTCTCGACACTCTTCCCCAAGCGCTTTGGAGGCTCTTCCCATTGACCTCACCACAAACAATGAATCTCATGCCGCAAATTTGAATCGGCACCAATTTCGGGAGTTAAAAAGCATTGCGCGATTTTGTCGCAGGTGTGCTCTGCACCTACCATACTACGTCTGTGATTTATCTCTTTTACTTTTTAGAGCGCTCATTCTATATTATTGCGCTCGCTTTGGAGTTTTGTCCATTCACGGGACAATTGGTGACTGTCTCAACTTACGGCGTTGTTTCTACTCCCTGCTTCTGGTCTGATGGGGGAGACCAAAATGACTTTTTTTTCTTACAGTGTTTATAATCTCCATGATTATGCTTGTATGGTATGCCTCGGAATAATTGCAAGGCCCCAGTATTGACAGGGTCACTTTACGTATTCATCACTACATATGTATCAATTCCAAGCATATGTAGACAATGAACTGCACACTGAGACCCTAATTTTATCGCAACTACAAAGGGTGCGAGTGCCAAGACTCCATCGAGTCACACAGGTATCTATTCCCCCCGGGGGAACACGTCTGTACATGGACTTAATATCTTCAGACGTGTTATAATTTCAATCCATGATCATGTACGATCATAGCCTCCCATAGGGCGTATTTAGTGGCAGTGATGTGTCAATAGTGATCTCGGGTCTGTCAAATCTGGTGTGTAGAACCACCCAGCGTAAATGTTGGATCAGGAACAAGGAACCGGAAGGCGCAGCTGATCTCAGATAACCGTTGTTTTGTTTTGTTTTGTTTTGGCTCTCATCGTCCTCCAGCCCACTTGCAAGCCCAAGCCCACAGTCCCTTTAGTCTCTTTAATTCGCCCGAGTCGCCCGTAGTGGGTAAACGTACAGCAAGTGGAGCCCAAAACACGCCTGGGCTCTCCGTCACCATGTCGACCGCCCCAGCTGCGACACCTTCGATCCTCCAAGATCGCATTCCCTCAGATTCAGGCACATTCCTCACTCCTCTCGATTCCCCCATAGATGCCGACTTGGGCGGCTCAGACTACTTCATGGCCGAGGACACACGGGGGGTGACCTCCCCCAGCATCGACGACTCCCAAACACACCCGCCTACCCAAGATCCCACCTCGACAACCGATGCGCGCTCGACTGAGCACGAAACGACTGTTACGACCGCCGTGCGAGACTCCGAAGACCTCAGCTTACTCCCTCCCCTGTCCGATCGCGAAGACAGCAGCTTATTCCCCTTGTCCAGCGAAAATGGCGACGCCGACCGGGGCAACAACCAAACCCTCATCGAGGAGAACGAAATGCGCCGCAAGCTCATGGATATAGAATCAAGCTTTGTACCAGAGCCATCCACCATTGAAATGGCCGCGAGCGGCCCAAGAGCTGGCGCAGATGATACTTATCTAGTCGGCGTGGACGGCGGCCAAGACATGGACACGACGCAGCAAACGGAATCGTCACAATTCTCTTTCATCCCACCCTCAGAGACTACCACTGGACCGGAGTACACTCGAAGTATCAATGTAGACCAGGATGGAATTCAGATCGAAGACCCTGAACCAGAGCCTGAGCGCGAACCAACAGGCCACGAAGAACAGCAAGGCCAGGAAAGTCTCCTTGACTCGCTCGCATCCTCGCCCTCGGCCGCGGCAAGGTACCGCAGCGAACAGCGCAACTTGTCGAGTCAATCCGAAGATGCGGTCGACGTCAGTCAATTTTCGCAAGACGAACGACCCTTTCGATCGCAACTATCCTCCGAAGAGTCCCAACTCACCCCTTCGAAACTTCGCAAGACATCCCGCAGCGTCTCCCCTGGCCCCGCACGCCTTTTCAGCGACCAGAGCTTTAGCACAATCGGAAGCCGACGAAGTGGCAGCCGACCAAAGTATTTGACCAGTCGCCAATCCGCAAATCGCTTGTCGCATTCATCAATGAACAGCGCAAATACGGACACTACAAATAGCGATGCTACATTGGGAGCCGACTACGCACTACAATCTGGCGGCGCAACCTCAGACCAGTATGGCCATGGTTCGCGATCCCATATGACTCGAACCACTAGTCTTGGGAGCATGGCATCTGGTGTCTCTGGGTATAGCGAAGAAAACTCACTGGAGAGACGGAATATTCCAGGACCTGCCGATGGTGGTCTCCAAACATTGGAAGAGGAAAATTCGCCACGGTCTACTCGACAGCAGGCGACATTCGACGAGACAGCTCCAGAAACGCCAAAAGCGAGGCCTGCGGACAAGAGCTTCCCGACAGATACAGCAATTGCAGAGCGCGTAAAGGGCATTCAAGTCCCTAGCATCTTTACGCAGCGGTTCAGAGAAGATAATGGACCGTCCCCTGACAAACGCCCTGGCACAACCCCTGCGTTTGGGCGCAGTGGTCGTAACATGACCCTCAAGGAGCAAAGCAGTACTATTGACCGCCTGTCGAAGGAGAATTTCGACCTGAAAATGCGGATTCACTTCCTTAACGAGGCGCTAAACAAGCGATCAGAGGAAGGTATCAAAGAAATGATATCGGAGAATGTGGAACTCAAGTCGGACAAGTTGAAGCTTCAGAAGGATAATTCAGGGCTAAAGCGACGGATCCGTGACCTCGAGAAGCAGCTAAAGGACCAACAATCCGATAAAGAATCAATGGTCAACCACGACCCTGAAGGCTCGGAGGATGGGGAGTCTAACAATGAGACTGAGATCACATATCTCCGAGAAAGGGTTGAGACCTATGAAGTTGAAATTGAACGATTAAGGTCTGAGAGTATTGCCCGAGAGAGCGAGAAGCGACGCCTAGCAGAGATGGTCAAGAATCTCAGTGAAGACCGTCAACCAGGCGGAGAATCAGATGCAAGGGAAGAAAGAGTGAGTACTACTTTTACTCTCGTATCAGTCTATAACATACTAATGGGGCAAAGGGACTATGGAAGGACATGCTCGATGCAGAGACAGCCTCTCGTGAGCTTGCCGAGGAGGAAAATCGCAAGCTACGCGATGAGTCAATCCGCCTTCGAAGCGAGTTATATACTGCAAACTCTGCTTCAAATACTGGACCGAGGTCTGCTTATAGGGACCAAGGTGGTTCCGCCGTCTCGCATATGTCTGCGTCTGAGGGCCCTGGGAACCGTGGAGCTGCTTCTCACAGCACACTTCTTGTTGAACTCGAACTTCTCAAGCAAGAGAATGCGGAACTAAGAAAGGAAGTCAGCGCTCAAACTTCGATGCTTACTTCGCGTAACCGTGAGAAGGAACGTCTATACCAGGAAATCGAGGAACTTAAACTCGGCCATGGACGCCATGGTGGTCGTTCAATAGCCGGAGACAGTATACTGGACCGCTCAGCCTCTCGAGCACATGGACGTCCTGGTTCGGAGCCAAGCGAAGGGGGTGTATCACGCAGTGATATGGACAGAGATGAATTGGAAGCACGAAACGGTCAACTTAGAGACCAGCTTTCAACCTTGAAACTTGAAAACCAAGCGATCCGAAGCCAATTGGACGATTGTATGCGCGAGTATGACGAGCTTGATGCCGCCTATCAGGCAGATGTCGATCAAGCAGAAGATGAAATGCAGAATTTACAGCAGGAGCGAGACCAAGCTCTACAAATGGCTGACGAGCGTGATGCTGCCTTCCAAGACCTTCGGGCCGAAGCTCAAGAGGAGTTGGATGCACTTGGTGATGAACTTGATCAGAAGATTGTTGAGTGTCAACGTTTGAATGAAGACTTAAGAAACCAAGATGAAAGCCTCAGGGCAATCCAGGCAGAGATGCGGTCTGCTAGTGAAGGTATCATCCGTCTGGAGGAGGATGCGCAAAATAACCTCGAGCGTTACCAGGCAGTTCAGCAAGAGCTTGAACAAACCAACGGCGAGATGGAATCTTTGGAGAAGAGCTTGTTTGAAGCAAATACCAAGGTGCAGAGGCTGACGGTGCAAATCGAGTCAAGCCAGAACGAGATCGCATTCCTTCGGGAGGAGCAAGACGGCGACAAGATTCGCATTGGTGATTTGGAATCCGAACTCAAGACATACCAAATGAGTTTGCACAGCGAGAAGGAAAAGACACGAGAGCTTGAACAGCGTTTGGCTGATGAGCGGCACCAGCGTGAGGTGGTGGGCAGCAAAGAGAAGCAAGAAGTCCAACGGCTCATGAACGAACTCAACCGTGAGGCATCCGCGGCCAAGGAGGAAGCTCGTCGGTTGAAGAAGAGTCTTTCGACTCAGGAGATCGAGACATCTACTTGGAGAGAGCGACTGATGGACCTGGAGAACAATCTCCGTGAGACCCTGGGAGACCTTAGCGGTAGCCGATCAAGTCTCATCTCCAACATTATGAAGCTGCAAAGAGAGCTCGAATCAACAGCGCTTGAGCTGGAGAGAATTAGATCTCAGCTGGATGAAAAAGAGACGCTTCTCAAGAACCGCGACGCTCTCTTGGAGAGCCATGGCCTCGAGTCTCGCAAGCTCTCTGAGCTTCTTGAGAAAGAACGACAAGCCCGCCGAGCCGATAAACAATCCTTCGAGTCATCTCTCAAATCCTACCAACAAGCTTCTCGAACTATCTCGCAAAGCAACTCGCGCATGTCCGATTTGGAGAATGCTCGTAACCAGGAGCGGAAGCGATTCACCTCGCTTGAGGCCCAGTTCAAGGAGCAGCTTAATGAACGGAATGCTATGTTCTTGACTATCTGGAAGAGAATGTCCAACCTTTGTGGTCCTGATTGGGCTCACTCAAACAGTCTTATCAATGGCAACCTGCCTAGCCAGGAAGTCATCAGCAATATGCTATTCTGGCCAGGCTTCAGTCGCAACCTCCTGCTCGCAATCAAGACAGTGGAAGGCGTTGTTGCACAATTCAAGGGCCGTATCAGAGGTGTGGAAGTTGACATGAACAAACAATACCAGACACTTGAGCACTCTCTCAACCAGCGTATCCGCCGTCTTGAACGCGTCGAGGAGACCGTGAAAAATATGCGTGCTGGACGCAGTCACTCCAGTTCCTCGGGCGAAATGTCCAAATTGCGAGGAGAAAACCGGTTGCTGAAGGCTGAAATCAACCTGCTGCAGTCCAACACCCGAGGCCACTCTGCTGCATCTACGGCGGCAGCAGCAGTCATGGCATCTACCGGCTCCCCGCGATCTTCGTCCTTCGGCTCTGCAGTTGAAAATCAACAATTGACTCGTCACAATTCGACTTCAGCCACCGGCGGCGAAAATCCTCGCTCTGAGCGTGGTCTTACGCGCAGCTCTACTGGCCTGCCGCAACCAACTTATTCATCGTCTGGCAGCACGTTAGCAAATAATAGTACTGCTGGAGCAATGATGCACCGCTCTCGCAACAGCCAGACAGGTCACTGGGAGGGCGGCGACGAAAAGTGGATTCATCGACTCCGCGAGTTGGAGAGGCGACTGAAAGCCGAGCGCGAAGGCCGTCTAATTGATCGCGACGGGGCACGAAAGAGAATTGAAGAACGCGATGCCAAACTGAAAGAGCTCACCGAACAAGTGCAGCGAGATCGTGTTCGACGTGGCCCCGGGGCAATTGAAGACGGACGCCGTCGAGCCCCAATTTCCGACGGGGCTGTGAGCTCCAGTGAAGGAGAGGGCTTTGTTGTGGACATTGAGGTTTAAGAAGCTGACGCTATGATGCCGTTACGTCCGTGTGTATTATATACCCTTGCGTGCTTTATCTGCTTTATGTACTTTTTGCGCTTTGCGAGTTTTGTCTGCAACTACCGCACGCCATATGCATGTGATGATCGAGTCACGATGATCATGAAGGCGTTCGAGAAGGATTCGGGTGACTTATTGTTTTTCATTCTCTTCGACTGTACTTTATTCAGATAAATCTTTCTATGCACACTGTTCACGGCTGTTCAAAAATAGATACTCTGTCTCACCGCAGCGAGACCTTCAGCGAAAAGTCCACGATACTAGTCCCCTGGTGAATAGAGCTTGTAGACAAGATATCCACGTCCGGACAAGCATACGCAGCCGCATTATCCTCCGTCAACCCACCACTAACCTCAATCAAGAACTTCTGCTTCGTCGCCCACTCCTGCTTCAGCAACTTCGCAGCCTCCCGAACTCCATCCGGAGTAAAGTTATCCAACATCACAACATCCGCTCCCGCCCCAATAGCCGCATTCGCCTCCTCAACACTCCTAACCTCAACCTCCACCTTCGTCGCAAATCCACCCGCCGCCTTCGCCGCCGCCACCGCGCGCGGAATAGCAGCAGCAATACTCTCGATAGACGAAGGATCCTTCACGCCGCCATCCGCCGCAGCGCTGTTATTCGCGCACGCCCAGACATGGTTATCCTTCAACATAGTCATATGGCTCAAATCATGGCGATGGGGGTCAGCACCACCGACCAAGATACCGTATTTCTCAACAACGCGGAATCCAGGCGTTGTCTTCCTTGTTCCAGCGAGGGTACCCTCCCATCCTTGCGCGCGGAGGGCGGCGACCAGTCTTGCGCTTTTGGAAGCGATGCCGGAGCAGCGGGCGAGGATGTTTAGGGCGACGCGTTCGCCGAGGAGGATTTTGCGGATTGGGCCGCGGACTGTGGCGCAGTTTTGAATTGGGGAGAGGTTGAGGGGTTGGCCTTCTTTGATGTGCCATTCGATTCTGGGGAATATCGATTAGGGTTGGTGTCCCGCGGGGTATAGATTAGATCTCGGGTGACTTACGTGCAGCCTAGTTGGGAGAAGACCTCATCGAAGAAGGGGACTCCTGCGATGATTCCCTAATTAATCTCCGTTAGAAACTTGAAGATTTATAGGCTGCAATTGCAGTAGTTAGAGCTTGTGCTTGACTTACCTCGCTTTTACCCAGTAGCCGCGCCTCGCCTTCTGATTCGCCGACAACAAAGCCGCCATAGTCCAGACTGGGGCAGTCTTCTTCCAGCCATGAAGCAATTAAGCGCTTGTAGTTTCCAGGCAGCAAGTGCCGTAAGTCACCGTGTGCAGCGGCCATGATGTTGGGAGTTGCAACTGCGCGGGGAGATCGGCGGATGCGATAATGCAGAGAAATTCCCCGCGCGGGATCGGCCATTATCGGAGGGTCACGTGTCTACTCTAAGCAACTTATACTCTGCTTTGGAGTGCATGGAAGATCGTCAAGCGAGTTCTCATAATGGGCTAGAGCGAAATGTCATAAATGCCATGTTGTAGTGTCGACTCACTTAGTTTGAGATTAGCCACATGGTAAAATCACATAGACCTAGACACAAGGAGCAGGGTAGCTTCCCTGTCAACAATAGCAGACAACTAAGAAATGCTCGACTTCTAGAAGGAATAGCCAAGACTTACTCCTGCATATCGGAGACATCCAGAGGACCACAAGCTCAATGCTTGTCTACCGCTCGATGACATATCGAAGACATCATCCGAGCAAGGATATCTAAATAATCCACCCGATACAATACTGAACAAAGAAAAGTCTGACAAGACCATTTCGACCGTAATTTCAAAAATCAAACAATACCGCCAGTGACCTTGAATAACCCCCCAAAATGGAGATCGGAAACTCGGCAGGTCTCGAATCCCGTATATCCGCAATATCCGCGGGGATCGACAACCCCGAGTCGGAGATGGCACAAAGAAAGCCAAACGGGCTCGCTGTTTTGAAAAATCCCCAATTTGGAAAAGAATGCTAGATCCCAAGCACTGGGCAAGGGGAATAAGGGTCTTCAAAGTCCGTGCTAGCCGTCCCGCGCTGGAGATCAGCCCTGTCACGAGAATGAGGCATTTCTGTCTGCTCGGCACTTTGAGGCCGAAAGGCCGGGACGCGGCACCAATGGATCCATTCTTGCATTATCTACGGAGTAATACGATGCACTTGTGCGGGCTCTACTGCATGGGGACTGAGTTTGCACATGGAACTTATCTTGGTGGGGCGGGAAATCACTGGGTGTTCGACGGATTTTCTCGAACATCGTGTAGCAGGGATTCCGTCATAATGGGAGTTCTTGGCTCATTCAGATGGGACTTGGAATATGTGCAAGCAGAAAGCCCTTGAACAAAGGAGCCCTAGCTCTGATAGCATAACTAGAACTGTTTACTCAATCACCCTCGGCCGCTTGTACTCTACTCTGCGTGGAACCTCCGGAAATCGGCACAAAGGAACTATCTACAATGGAGCACGCGTACGGAGCAAGAATTGATGAAGCGGCTTCTAGCACATCAAGTGGGTCAAGGATTATGCATCCTTTCCGCGGATAGTGCTTCGCATACAAGAAGCAGTATACATCCATACACCCGTGCCCCAAGATGCCATGGAACCAGGAATCTAGTATACATCCGCTATGGACCCATGGTCCCGTGCAAAGCGATTGTTAAAGATTACAAGGTGGCTAGTCCAGAACCATTTGAGGCACAAGCAGCCGAGCAACGGTCGGCTGTCACGGCTAAAAGCGCCAGATTCGGGTCGGGATGGAGCTTCTTAGAGCAGTCAGGCCGAGGATTCGTCCCGAGCTGGGTTTTGCAAGACTCGAACAAGGTTTATGCAGTTTGTCCCACATGGCGGGACTAGGTGCTTTTCAGGTGATTGTTAAGTCCGATTTTGAAAATGATCTCCGTTTGGAATATGCATGTGTGGGACGTGAAGTTCTGCATTGCGCGTATATAGATTACATGTCGATGTTACGATGTATTCGATCATGAAATCAATACGTTAGTCTCGAAGCATGATGTTTTACAGGAGGCGCGCTGATGAGAATACTGGTTACGGGAATACAGTCACGCGACTGCCAGATAAAGAAATTGTGGTAAAGTGCGGTATTAACACTGAAGAAATGATGAACGGACATATCCGAAAGAAGACTGAGTGTACCATGGGACTGTTTAGGAAATTGCACTGTATACTTTTTCGGGAGTGAAGCTCCTGACGAAACGCCTTTGCCTAATGACCAAGGCCATGTGTAGAGAGCCTCAGCGTTCTAGAACGCTGACGGCATACAATCAATGAAAACCCATCCGCATCATGACGTCTAAGGCTGATTTTGTCTTTTACCTTCAACGACAAATCACTACAAAACAAGGAACTATACATCAAACAAAAAGTGAAGCTGAAAAAAGAAAAAAGAGTATATGCATTGAAGTGGAGGAATCCCGAGTGCAGACGGGGAATAAGACGGACAAAACTCGGCCCAAGCTCGGAGTCCAATCCTAGTAATTTACATTCCCATTTACGATTTCCAAGCCTTATACACATTCCTGCAGCCAAAGACCTGTCCCTTCTTCAAGAGGACCATGTCCCGCCACTCGGGGACGTTGATCGCATTGACAAAGCGGCTGGGCTCGACACAGAAACCAGCTCCCTCGGTGTGAGCAGGGGCGCCGTCGATGGAGGGCACGTTGATGTACTTTCCTGTGTAGAACTGGAAAGCAGGCTCGGTGCTGTGGACCTCGAGGTTGAGGCCGGAGTTGGGGTTGCTGAACTGGCCCAGCAAGCGCAGAGGCTGGCTGCGGGTGTCGAGTGGGATCTTCGATGGGTCGGTTTCGACGACGAAGACATCGTCGATATGTGGGCCTGTTGCGTTGAGATCGAAGGGCTTGGTCACTTCGCTAGGGAAGGAGGCTATTTTGCCCTCAGGGATGCCTGTCGAGTCGAGGGGTAGGTAGTCTTTGGTTGCGAGCTTGGCGATAGTGCCTGAGATGGTAGGGCCATCGCCGATGTTGAAATAGCTGTATCATAAGGTAAGCTTGCAATGTTCAAAAGTAATTTGACAGCAAATTGCGAGTATAAAGCCTCATGGAATGGAATGTACCTGTGGTTGGTGATGTTGACAACTGTCTCTTCACACTCGTCTCCAACAAATTCCACCTCGTAGTCCGCAGTCAAAACGGTCTTCTCATCCTCCTTGCTTGCAGCATACCAAACACGGATCTCCACAGTGCCGGGATACCCCTCCTCAGCATCCACGGAGCGATACTTAAAGAGCAGCGCATCACGGCCGTTATGTGAGACAGTCTGAGGACCTTCAAACACGCGCTTACCCCAGCCCTTCGGACCACCGTGCAAGGCGTTAGGGCCATTGTTCTGGACGAGTTCATACTGGCGGTCATTCAAGTTTGCAATCTTGCCATCCTTGATACGATTGGCGACACGGCCAATGGTCGCGCCGTAGTGTGGGGTGTTATGCTCGACGTAGTGTTCCTGCGTGGGGAAACCCAGAACAATGTTCTTCCCGCCGACGCGGAACTCCTGGATAATGGCGCCGAGAGGCAGGAAGGTGAACTCTGCTTGTTCGGGGACAGACATTGTGGATGGGGTATCAGAATCTCGTAATGGAGAGCTTGGAGGAGGGGCGAAGTGGGAGGGGGTCATGACGTGACCCCGCAATGAGACGGAATCCCCCACCGGAGCTGTCACGATGCTGATAGCCGTTGCATTGCATTATGAAAGTCAATGGAGAAAAGGGACATGGTCAAGAATGTAGAATCCATGAGGGTCAATCAACATGCAGTTGACATCTACAGAAGCTTTGCGCCACCTGCGCATAAGCACTCTTCACTACTATACACTATACAAGTAGAACTGGTATCCAACTAACTGACGCTGCATAATTAGGGTTGCATCGCCGCGTGACCAACGCTCGACATAACTTTGTTCAGGCCACGTCGCATTAGATGCCTTATTCTTAGATGCACCGTGAGACATCCCTTAGCGAGCTGCTTGCTCATGTACAGTACTTTGTCGCCCCGAAATCCCCCTATTCCACAGACAAGGCAATAATAACCCGCTCAAAGGATCCAACAGTGGCATCTCGGAAGCATCGAGCCCCAGCTTCCAGAACATCGCCAAAAGGCTTGGCTCCAAAGGATCCAGGGACACGATCTCGTGAGTAAGCGGAAGAAACTCGGACCCTTCAAGCCGGCTTTAGGAAGAACAAGACATCCATCCTTTCGGGAGTCCGGAGTTCCGAGCCCGAAAGGATGTAAAGAATGTTCTCTACCCCAGACTCCACCTGTATTCCCAAGTGAATAGCGCCTTTTTTGCATGGGGCTGTGCGGCTGGGCAAGGCTCGGCATGGGACCATCTTCATATCCAGCAAGCGACACGAGTACGAGCCATTTGTGCGCAATGCAAGAATGGGGCCAATAGTCGAGATTGGGCCTTGGCCACGAACCATTATTAAGAATGATTAATGGTGAATCATGAATCAGCGCTGAATCTAAATGGGCCCCCGGAAATTCAAATTCCGACTACAGTAATTAGTGCGTATTGCTGTATTGAAGAAACAGCAAGTTCTCGACGGCCCCAAAGGTGGCCTAGTGTTGCTTGGGCCTTGGCTGCTCGTTTCGATCACCTAAGACCACGTTTCCGTTGAGGGCCTGCGCTGACTTTACATATGCGATCTACAGGAGTCTTTACTCACCATCAGCTATCAGTCTGTAGAAAGCAATGACAGCAATGCTCACGTAAGAGAGCGAAAATTCGAAAATTCGAAAATTCGAAAAATCTCGACTCTCAAATCGCGGGCGACCCACCTCAGGCTGGCATTTCCGCTGACTCAAGTGGAGACCGGCCTGGATTATTGATCAGGGCAAAGAAAGAAACCTGCAAAAGGAAATGAGAACAGGGGAAAGGGGGAACGAGAAACGAAAAAGGAAACAAAGCTGCGCTGCAAAAGATGCTGCGAAATACGCAGCTTGCTTAAAAGACAAACCGGTGACTCTTTGAAGCAGATTGCCCCAAGGCGTGAAAGAGCAATGGAGATAATCAGTAATTCCGAGCTGACTGATTCATGGCGACCGCATTAGTCATAGTGGCGTCCTTCGATCGAACCGGCTCGCAACTCCGGCGTTGCAGACCCAGATTTTATGCTATCCAGAAAATTCATGGATATGAGATCATCTAATGAAAATATCGTCGCGAAGCATGCAAAGGAAAGGGGGTTGAAGATGAAAAGTGAATGTATATTAGAATCAAAAGGAGTAAAACGCCGCGATCGACCACTTTACCAAGACTCCGTACAAAAGAACAATTCCCACCAAAACCCAAGCACTGTACAGGTTAATTAGGATTTAATAAAAATCCAAGGGGGATAATAGCCCCAACCTCCAAAAGAGCGAACAGAGAAGAAAAAACAGAAAACATGTATAGTATACATGCGTCACGTCATACGGGCGTTAGAAACTCGCAAAAAAAAAAAAGACCCTCCATCTTGAATATAAAAGAATCACCAAAAGAAAAAGAAAAAGAGATCAATATATCGGAATATCCTCCTCTTAGATCGATGTTATCTCAGTCGGATTCGGATTGAGAAACTGATTAAAGTCCTCATATTCATTCGACGAGATGCATCCAAGCGGCATCTGCCTACTGAACATCGGTGACGTGATCTGCTCATCAAATCCCAACGAATACTCCCCCATCATCTCCATGTCATCGTAAGGCCCGAAAGAATTCCACTGCCCGCCCTGCAAGGCAAGCGGATTGACAACGCCCTGCTGCATAGCCGGCGCAAACTGCTGCGCCGAGACCATCGGCTCATGCTCGAGCTTTATCGGCGCGGGCGGACTGTGGTATGCGGGCGGGGTGGGAGGGAGGTTATTTTGTTGCGAGAAGGCGTCTGAGAAGCGAGTATGGGCGGGCGAGTGTGGCTCGGAGCTTCCGTCTGAGGATTCCTGGCGCTGCATTCCATGGCGCCAGAGGTCTTGTTGCAGGGATTCGGGGTTTTCTTCGAAGCGCTCGCCCTTGGAGTGGTCGAGGGCGCCGAGGCGGGTTAATACGTCGTGGGTGAGAGGGTGGCCGTTGGGTTCTGGCTTGAGGAGGTCACCAGACCAGCCTTCGCCTTCGATTGAGCGGCGATATAATTCTTGGAGGCCGTTGACGAGCCATACTTGTTGTTGCTCGAGCATTTCGACGTATCTAGAGGGATGATTAGATTATCGTCCAAGGCATGGGATAGGTTGGTGTATACATACCCCTTAGGGTAGACTTTATCGTGTGCCTTCTTGCGCTCTCCAAATACACAGATCGCATTATCGGCGCGACAGCGTGAACAAGGGCTAGATCCATCACACTGATAGCTATTAGTAAAATGATAATCAGACCATTGAGATTGAGACCAACCTTCGATTTCTTTAAGCGACACCGATCGCAAGCCTTGCATACACGCTTGCGCACTCCATCGCCAGAGTGTGAATGCTCAGAGGCTGGTGTTGATTGACGGGCGGCCATTATATGTGATTATAAGAGATCCGGGCGAAAGACCGAGGATCGAGAATTGCAAGCTGAGCGCAGGAGTTGAAGAAAGAAAAAAAAAGCCAGTAGCTTTTTTTTTTTTTTTACTTTGGAGCTATACTTCCAGATCCGGGGGGGTCGGTGATCGACGTCAACCAGTCAATGATCTAATGAAGATGCCGGAGTAATGAACCACCGATTGGCCTTGGGACAGGGGTTTCCAGGTTTTGAGATGCACTAGAGTGTCATATACTAGTCATTCGATAGACTTCTGGGAAGGAGGGGGTGAGGAGTCGAATATTAGGCTTTTGCACGATCGAGGGAATTCAGGCATTCTAATACTTTTAATAGTTTCAATGGTGTTCACGGGTAAGGGAAAGCATCCGATCGGAATCGAATCATAAAGGGCCGTTCTATGCGGACTCCACTGATCACAAGGGCCCATTTGAGCGATTAATTTTTTATTTTATTTTAATGATTTAGGTATTTTATTATTTTACAGTCGCCAGGCTGGGCATCTTTCTCAGTCCTAGGGCGTGGGAGATGCTTGTAAGCGTAATCTACGCCTGTATCTGATACGGAGTGGAGCCTGGAACTCGGCACTTGGCTGTTTGCTGACGGTTTCGAGGCCGGTTTTTGCACAGAGCCATTTGTCGCCGAAGAGGCAGCACGGAGAACGGAGCTTCCTTCGGGCCTCGGGGACATTCAACGCGGACGTGGGTATTGGGGCTATCCGGTGTGCTCGTCCTTCTGACTGGCTCTGGAGAGCTGCTATCCCGGTTTGATGGCCCCCCGTCCACCACGGCGATAACTTGTATCTCCTTGAGGTATTGTACACCAATCTCCGAATCGCATAAATCGGAACAAACCCCTGAGACGTCCAGATTGACTCCTGGCGAGAGAAGGTTCAGGCTACCACCTCTTTGAGCCAAACTGCTCTTGTTTTGCTCTGCCTGTGCATAAAGTGGCATGCGTTGCGAGCTGAGAGCATACACTCGTGCATCGGCAAGGCTATGCCGGGCAGCGGGACGTTTATCGAGCAAAGGGGAAGAAGGGAACATTCTCCAAAATTACACCGTTTCGTTACGCAGCCGTACGGAGTCCGAAAGGGGGAAAACGAGAGAAGATACCCGATTAGGCTAGTGCGGCCCGCGCGGGTTTAAAGCGGAACTAAAGCGAAAGCGAGAGCGGGCTTTGCTTCTTAGAAATCAAAAGGCGAGAGGTGTGGATTAGAAATGGCCTTGATGACTCTGCTTGACGAGAAAGAGGGTCAGTGATTGGTGATCAATAGTCAGTTGCCATTCTACATGCTTCTGACGGTTGTGAATCACGATCGTATAGTCCACGCCACAGAGTCATGACGTGACTATCTCCCGCAAGACCCCATAGTACAAGTACAAGTATACGCTCGTACACCACTCCAAGGTACCCGATGCGGCGAGTCGTATTATCTCTTTGTCTAGAACATGGCCTCCAAGACCCGGCGAACTCGGCGCTAGAGGCCTGGGGTTCGAAGCCAGTGATCAGCAGCTAAACGAACACGAGTGTCAAACGCAGCCGCTGAACTCTAGTTCTACAGGTCGAAAAGAGAAGGCCACAGCCTCGCGAGGGGATATTTCCTTGGTACGCACCGCGAAGTGCTTGCCAACTCTGGGCGGGGGCTGCCCAGCATGGTTAACGTTTCGACCAAGACTCTAAGCCACAGCAGAGGTCGAAGTCTCGATAAACACCTTATTCCCATGTCAGCACCAGCTGCGAATCGCAGGAGCCGCTGAATCATTGCCTCAAAGGGCAGTCATCTAGTGGACCCAAAGAACCTGTTCTCCCCCACTCCACTCGCTACAAGACAAGGAAGCACTGGCCTGTGTCATTTTCGCGGCCCTTACCCTATAAGGTAGGCTTGGTGCTTGTCGCTGAACTGTGTCGCTTACTGGACATCTGTTGGAGATTCGGCCCCAATCCCACAACTCCCACGGACCTTCGTTCCGGCCCCAGAGTAGGCTATAGCTACCTTTGGACTGCGTCTAATACAACTAGGCGCCCATCCTTCATCTACCACGTTTCGAGCCACGCAAGCCGGCGGTAATCTACTTTAAAGTGGCCCTACTCAAGCCATGCAAAAAACAGGCAACCGAGTTTTATTCCCGAATCCCAACGCCTATATCCAGCCCAAAGGGCAAAAGGGTATCTAAACAGAAAAACCGAGACAGCACATCAAACGTGCGACAAAAATACTTATCCAACACAGCCCCGTCAACCCCTCTTATAGTCATCATATTCCCTGTGGCCTAGCAATGGCAGCACAGGCGACGCAATAAACAGCCACGGGGTTCATTCTCTTCGTCCGCCCCCGTCCCCGAGTCCGGAGCAAGCTGTTTAGACTTCTCGGTGAATTCGGACCCGCCTGAAGATCGGGGTTTTCGACGTCTTAACAGTCGGCACCGTGTCCGCTTCTTACTACCTTCTTTCCTGGCGTCGGCCGTGGTAGGAGGCAGCGCAGTAGTGCGGACTGACTGACCAGCCCGTGATGGCGGGGGCCGCGAAGGAGTTGATCCCTGTGCATGGCACTGGCGAGCCTCAACCACACGACGTACCAAGACTAGAATGCGAGGAGCTCCACGTTAGCTAACCACACTAATCACATAGCTCCATTTCCCATATGGAAGTATAAAGCCGCTTTCTTGTCATGGCATCATAAAGCGCCTATCAGAACCTACGAGCAAAAGTCTCTTCAATATTGACCAATTCACGGGCACTGGTTTCCATGAACCCACAGCCGTTTCGACGCGCATACGCGAGTCCCTCGCGGGAACTGATCATACGGCTCTCCTTGAGATCGCACTTGTTGCCCGCGACAATCTTTACCGGAGGAGGCAACCCAACCGCATCAGTCGGTTTTGCGCCAAGTTCCCTGCGCAATCGATTATTATCCTCGATGCGCTGTTCCGCTTCCATGTCGATCAAACGCATGAAGTGGTCTAGACTGCGCAGACTATCAGGATTCGTAATGTCGTAGACCAGCAGAAACGCATCCGACTTTATGGTCGCAGCGGTCCATAGCCCGCGATATTCCTCTTGGCCCGCTGTGTCGGTAATGGAGAGAAAGTAAGGGCGGCCATCGACAACACGGGTGACCGAGTACAGGTCCTCTAGGAAGGGGATGCATTAGCCTGCATGAACGGAATCTTGGTGGCCATCGCGGCCGATTAGAGGAAAAAGCGATATACCGATGGTTGGATCATATCTGGAGGGAAACAACAAGATGTGGTCAGCGATGCGGTTCGCAATACTCCGTATATAAGTGTTGGGAGAGTGTTTACTCGTGTACCCACTGGCTACGAACCAGTCGCAGCGTGATAGATGATTTACCTAGAAAAGCCCGATCTGATCAGATCCGATCGAGATCGCGCGCGCATCTGAGTGCTGGCCCGACTAGGGGCATTTTCCACATACCACAGCCGCCGTCACCGCAGATGGTGATGGAAATATTCTCAGCCATTGGGGCGTGCCCCCGAGAGGAGAAGAAAGAGGAGGAGAGCAGTTGGAGATCAAAGTGCGTCAGATTGACTTTAAGCTGTGGAGGGGCTGGGCAAACAAGAGAAACAAGAAAGGCGCGATCAGGGAGATTAGGGAGATCAGGGAGATCGAGGGGGGAAGGAACGGTGCCTGATAAGGCCGATCTGGCTAGCTCGATCTGATCTATACACTTCGCTCTAACTACATGCCAGCCATTTTTACATTCAAGGGATTGCTTAATTTCAAGGAAACGCCTTCGAAAATAGAGACGGGATGGGACTGTCGTAACTTTATTATCCTCCCTTGCTGCGCTTGCTGTGCTGCGCATCTGTCAGAAATCCCTTCAACTCTCCTAGGAATTCCGCCAGTAGGAAATTAATCGACGTGACAGCGTATGAGCTGTCATCTGGACTCAAAAGTCAAAAGTCCGAGTACGATTGCCACCTCCACTGAATTGCATTGTTTCTTCCGTGGAGGATGTGATGGATCGAGTGCAGTTCCCACGGGTCTGCCGCGGTGCGCAGTTGACCGCACATTCCTGAAATCGTTCCGATCTCGATCACCTACATGCGACCCAGCCACTTCCAAGAAACCCCAGTTTTTGCGATCGTATACGGTGAAGGTTCAACGCCGGCGCGTATCCAAATTGACATCACCGACGGTTGAACACCTGACTTGGGGTTCCCAGCGCGACCAGGGTCGATGGTGGCCGCCAGAGCGATTGGCCCCTGATCGGGAGTGGCGGGTCCACAATGACATCGCGCGTGTAGACGGGGAGGAGAAAGAGGAGAGAGAGAGGGATCGAACGATCTGAGAAACGCTTCTTTCTCCCCTCCATCCCTCTCAGGCCCGAGTGCTGGAAGAAGAACCCCTTCTACTTTAAACTTACAGTGGAGTCTGGCCTTCATCCACCTGTCACAACATTTCTCCCCCTCGTTGGTCCCTCCTTCCCGGCGCTCTGGAACTCCGTCCGCGCTTTCGCATTCTGGACCCCACGCCAGGCCGAGGCCTTGGATGCCCTCCTCCCCTTCCGCGAAACATGGCTCACCAGCTGGATGACTTCCACCTCAACTACAACCGCAATGGTTCCCAGGACAGCGATGAGGTGCCACACCTGCCGCAGTCGCTCGCTGATGATCCCGCCCTGATCGACTTCCCCGACAGCCATGTGGCGAACTTTGATTTCAGCATGCTTCCCCACCAGAACGATATCTCCCTGGGCTTTGATCGCATTCCAGACACCCAAGTAGATCTGGAGGGCCGTCTCTCCAATGTCATGCTTAGCTATGACTCCGTCCCAAGTTCGGCTGTCTCAATGCCGCTGAGCCTCGATGCCGCCAACGCCTTTAGCTTCGCGCCTACTACCACTTTCCCTGCGACCTCGATGGGTATTACGCCTACGATAGACGATTCTCAAATCCCCGCGACGTTCTCGCCGTTTTCACAGCATCTGCCGTCCACTACGCAGTACATGCAGCAATCGCAGACGCCCATGGCGCACAGGGAGCCCAACAACTCCGCCAGCTCGACCACAAGTCTCGAGGATTCAGACTTCTCTCGCTCGACCGAACAAGCCCAGTTCCCTGCGAGACAGACTGCCCAGGAACGCGCTCGCCAACCACCATTTGGGCCTTCCACCTCGTTAAGGGGACCGCAGCCTGTCGCCATACAGCCCAAGAAGCCGGCCGTGGCCAAAGGTAAGCTACCGCGGGACCTGCTACCATGCCTCTTTCCAATCGACTGACCTGGATCGCCGCCCCGGAAGACCACTCCCCTGGATTATCGACTCCAGGTGCCGGCCAATCGGAACATGCAGGTATCTATTCTGGCAGTGGATTCGATATCCTGGGTGTACTTGTGAGATAATTCCATGACGCCCTTCAAGACGGATCTAACAACCCAACAGAGCAAAGTGGCAGGTCGCCCAAACCCCCAGATAAATATCGGCGCAGTAGATCTGTCATGTGCTTTTGTGCTTTGTGACATTCTTCGCCCTGACAGTCCAATTGTTTACGTTTCAGATGCCTTCGAGCGATTGACGGGCTATACAAAGGATGAGATAGTAGGCCGGAATTGCCGATTTTTGCAAGATCCCGAGGGCCAGCTTCAGGCTGGCGCCAAACGGTCTTTTGTCGATGCACAGACTGTATGGCGGCTGCGATCAACCATCAAGGATCGCAGCGAGATTCAAGCAAGTATCATCAACTATCGCAAGGGAGGGCAGCCATTCATGAACTTGATCACTATGATTCCAATCCCATGGAAATCGGAGGAACACCGTTTCTATGTTGGATTCCAGGTGGATCTGGTTGAGAAACCAGATGCCATTACGCGAAGGAACGCAGGTATGTGCAATAAAAACCCTGGTATGAGCGAGTGGAACTGACCTTGCTCTACAGATGGAACATATAGTATCAACTACCAACGGGATCAGCTCCCGAAGTATGTCGTCCCACCACCGGAGATCTACAGGGTCAGGCCAGATCTCGCCACTCGCTTCGATCACAGCGAGGTAACAGCTATCTTGAATGCTGCGGGACTACCGGGCTCTAGTCTTTCGCAGAATTATCTCGATCGTATCCTAGTCGAAAATACGGATGATGTGATCCACGTTCTATCCTTCAACGGCGAGTTCTTATACGTGTCACCATCCTGCAAGAGAATTCTCGAATACGACCCTATTGAATTAGTGGGCAAAACCCTGTCTGTGATCTGCCACCCTAGCGACATTGGGCCAGTGATACGTGATATTCGTGCGAGCACGACTTCTGCACCAATTAGTGTTGTCTATCGCATTCGGCAAAAGTACAAGGGGTACATATGGTTCGAAAGCCATGGCTCATGGCATATCGACCCAAATCAGGGGCGTAAATATCTCGTCATGACAGGCCGCCCAAGGCCTGTATATTCACTGGATCAGATATCCCGCTTGGGATCTTCCGCTGCGCTGGCTGAGAATGACGTATGGGCCAAGGTATCCCTGTCCGGTGTTGTTCTGTTTGTTACAACAAAGGTGAAACCTGTGCTAGGTCGTCCTCCGGATGATCTTATTGGCAAGAGCCTACATGAGCTCATGGAGCCTGGTACTGAGGCCAGTCATATCAATGAAGCTCTGGAGAAAGCTATCTCTGCTCCTTCAGATGGCGAAGAATACAATCAAAAGCCTCCCACATTCTTGTGTCAAATGCTTCACAAGAAGGGCCACGCACTGTCTGCTCATACAACTCTCTACGCGGGAGATATCCCCAATGGTACAAGACCGACTTTCCTTGTTGCTCAAATTCGCTTTGCACGAAGCTCGCCACCAACTGCTGTCGCTAAGCTGGCCGCAAATGACGAAAGCATGGCCTCCGTTCGGGGCACAGCTAAACAAACTACACTTGTCACGCAAGATGATGACATAGCTCGCCAATACGGTGCTTCAGGGCGACGCCCAGCAGATCTGGCCCTCGCCAGTTTGAACGGCCTCCCCACCGGCAACCGCAGCCTCTCGCCCTCTGATCCAGCCACATTCTTCACCGAGCTGAACCCCACGCGGGGATCAAATTGGCAGATCGAGCTACGCGAGCTACAAAGGCAGAACCGTACTCTAACAGACGAACTACAACGACTGCTCAGCCGACGTAAGAAGCGCAAGCGCAAGCAGAGCGCAATCTCGGTTGAGAAATCCTGCGCAATGTGCAGCACCAAGAACACGCCTGAATGGCGGCGCGGTCCGAGCGGGAATCGAGACCTCTGCAACAGCTGTGGCTTGAGATGGGCGAAGCAGGTGCGAAACCAAGCGCAGAATACAGCGGAGACCTCTGCACCGCCATCCGGTCCTGCTGTATCAGCCAGCAGTTGATCCCAGGAGGATCGATTTGCTTGTCATAAAATCTCATCATAGCCTTCTTTTATTTGGATATACGCCTTCGTCTATCTGACTAGCTGACACGGCTGTCTTTCTTGATTTTTTACGCGGGATTGTCGGGTATATACCCCCGGTTTGGGGTCAATCCATAGCGATGACTTGTAGCGATAAGTTTTGTTTGGCGCATCTTAATTTGCACATATTCACTTTGCCATGTGGTGTAAATGATGGATAGGAATAGGGAAAAAGCATTGTTTTTGGGAAGCATTTTGCTGCTTAGCCAGTCAATCAGCCCTTCGAGGGGGGTTTCATCTACATGTATCTTGTAGTGATAAGAATTCTATACATGAATTATCCCTGGGGTTTTGCTCATAGATCGCGTTAAAACTAGTGATGAGATGAAGGCGGAGTTTTCTCCACGGGTTTCTCCGGCCTTCCTCCCAGTCTAGATAGCTCCCAGCCTCTCCTCTTTCCTTCCTCCCCCAGACAGTTTCATAGATTTTTCCAGCCAGCGAGCTGGCCATGAAAAATGTTTCCCTTTTTTTTCCGTTTCTTTCATAAGCTCTCCCCCCGTTTCCCTTTAGGGCCTGAGCCTATCCACTAGAATTTATGGAATGTTCAACATTATCTAGGTGTTCTGACGCCTGCGGGGAAGTTGCAAGTTGGTAGTACGACTTTAAGATATCCCCAAGGAGACGCGAATGAAAATCGTTTCTTACAACAGGTGCATCAATTTACGAGCATTTTACTACCTAGCAAACCTTATAAAATTATCTTTTCAAAATGGTATGTGGTATGTGGTATATATTCCAATTAAATGGCGGGCCGTAATCTTAATAGTAAATCATACAATCGTCACAAGCATTGGACACGAAAGGTAAGCTGCACCAATCCCATAGCAACGAAGTGCTTGATACATGTCGTCAAGTAAAATTTCAACCACTTGATTTAGTGCTTAGCTTGTTCTGTAGAATTGTTAGTGTTATTGAACCATCTATAGAAACGTGATAGAGGGCTCACCCTTGTGAACATCGGCCTTTGTGTCGTGAGCGAACTCGTCCTTCTTGTCAAGGACAGCATCCTTGGCAGCGGCCGCACGGGTGGTGACGTTGGTATTGTCGTCCTTGGCGACCTGCTTGTTGGCCTCCTTGGAGGCAGTGGCGCCGGTGCCCTGGACGGTCTCGGCAACGTAGTTGGCGGCGTTCTACACGGATGAGTCAGCATGTGCAGGTTCAATGATCGCGAGCATCTACTGACCTTGACAGTCTCCATGATGAGAATTGAGGTTTGTAGTCTTTGAAAAAGGTAATACGAAGTCGTTGTTGAGAAGAAGGGTTGGTAGTTTTCGACGGAGTAGAAGCTATTTAAGCTTGACAGAAGGAATGTCTGATATCACTAAACGTCATAGTTCCAAGGTCTGGGCGTAATACAGGTTTTGTCAGAACCGGCCAAATCGATCGAAACAGGCTTGGCTCCTGCAATTTAATTACAATGACATGCGTAATGCAAGCCACAGACAGTGTTTATTCTACGAGTGGCCAATAATTGGCCAAGAAGCTGCTCAGCCTCCGGCATCTCGGCCCAGATCTTGGAAGTTGCGTTTCGTGCAACATGTGATCTACAGGGTCGCTCTATGATGTAGCTTGGAGGGTGGAATCCTTACAAGTTACCACCAAGCGTGGGATATGATTGATCAAACTATTGGAATCGATGCCTTGAATCTATGTAGGACTTGGTTCCTCTTCACAACCCCCCTTTATTTCGTCATTCTCTAGCTTCTCCATAGTGTCACTTGATTCACAACGTAACGAGTGGATTTACGAGGGATCCGAAATGCGTCATCGAGTGGAAGCTTAAATGTCATCGTCGATCAAAAACTGGCTCTGCCTGTACGATCGGTGGGTCTGCGCGGGGTAAAACATTCGGGGATCAAACAAGAAGAATGCCAACTTCAACAATTTTCGTGCACTCCATATGGCGTCTAGAGATGAATAGAGGAAGCCGAGATGAAATTGTGGTATATACAGCTAAGAAAATATGGAATCAGAATCCCACTTGGCCAGAGCGGTCATGAATCGAGGGGACGTGCAAATTAACCCCAGGATGGATGCGTTAAGTGATAGAAATATACAGTATTTAACATTTAGCTCACTGCACACGACCGTCGGATTTTCTCCACAATCTCATCGATGGAGTATGGCTTGTGGATTAAGTCGTCGACGCCAGCCTCGACCATTTTAGCATCCTGCTCTGCCCGGGAGTTGGCCGTGAGCCCAAAAATCGGAATGTGTTTACCGCTTCCTCTTGTTAGACTGCGAATTTCTTGCGTGGCTGAATAGCCATCCATCAGTGGCATCTCTTGGTCCATGAGTATACAATCGAATGTACTGGAACGCACAGCTTCTACAGCTTCTCGGCCGTTGAAAGCTTCCGAGATATCGAATCCCGAGGCTGTCAGCCTCCGTGCAAGTAGTCGCATATTGATGACATTGTCTTCCACCAAGAGTATTCGAGGCTTGCTGCCATGGTCGTTCGAAGGCTGAGCCTTGGAAAAGTTTGCGTTATCCGAGTCAATTTTTTCGGAAACTTGACGCTCCAGCCCCTTCGTGTGTCTCGTCCATCTATCATCGATGGAAGCTGGTTTTGACTCGCCAAGATTATACAAAGCGGGAGGCTCGGAAACATTGGGCTCTGTCGTCGATTTGTTCACCCCGCTCATCTCATTTCCGAGGGCTTGGATATCGGCACTGATTTTTTCAAAGCCAGAAACGCTGTCCCTCTTACCCCTATCATCATCATTAGAGTCAATAGGATCAACACGTCGCACTTTGAGGAAAAATCCAAAAGTACTCCCTTCCCCTTCCTTAGAACTAATGCCAATCTCGCCCCCGTGAAGGTGGCAGAGCTTTCTGCAGACATTAAGACCAAGGCCAGAGCCTCCATATACACTCCCAGTCTTTGGAGTTGCTTGGTTGAAACGTTCAAATAAACGTTTCTGAGCTTGATCACTGATGCCAATCCCAGAATCCTTCACAGCAATCATTATATAGGCGATATCGCCGTCTCCCCATTCAGGTCCATTAGTCGCATCTTCGCGCTGGGCCGTTTCATCCGATCGGAAGAACACGACATTTGGAGGATATGAAGTGGGCCGTTTTGATGAAGCACCTACTGAGACCCGAATGCTTCGCTTATGTCCTGATTTAGCAGTGAACTTGACAGAATTTGAGAGCAGGTTGATGAGCACTTGGTTCATCCGATCAATATCAGCCAAAATCCAGTCAATCCCAAGTTCATCGTAAGAAGAATCAGCCTTGTACTCGAGTTCAATGCCCTGCCTGCGGACCTCGGGTCGAAAGATGGCCAGTGGATTGCTGAGATGTCGTTTTGGCTGGACCCTTTGCGGTGATAGCGACAGCATCGATGCGTCAAGTTTTGAGTAGGTAAGAACATCATTGACAATTCTTTGTTGATGTGTAATGCACAGACTGATGGTTTCTGCGGCTTCGGTGACATCCAAAAGTCGTTTTTCATCGATCATGCGCGCACGCGTTGCTTCCAGAATATCCTCGGTACACAGTAATATCGCGGACAGAGGATTTCGAATCTCGTGGCTTATCATGTCTATGAATCGCTCTTGCTGTTTCTTTCGTTCCTGTGCGTTTTGTGCAGCTTCCAAGTGCGAAAGCTCGGCTCTTTTCTCTAACGTAATATCCGTAATCGAGCAGATGAACCCGTCTTGATCACCGAGGCCAAATGCTGCCAGGTCTGTCTGGTTCAACTTGTTAATGGTCATAGCACACCATATTGAGTTTGGGTCGCGAGTATGATACTCGATGCGTAGTTTCTCGCCACTCCTGGTGGCCTCGTCGTACCTGATAGCCGCGACCCGGTCGTGGTCGTCTTGGTGAACTGACCGCAGGAAGCAATCACGAAAATTAACGCTGGAGCAAGAAATAGTCTCCCGGAAACGACGGTTCACCGAGTGAAATTCGAACTGGTGATTGAGGATTGCGATTCCATTCGGCAGGACGTCAGCTAATTGCTGAGCCGACGTGCCCGGGCTGAATTCAAAAGGCATCGTTGGACGCCTAGACTCATGCCTTGGGCGAAAGGCGAGGGTATTTGATGTTCCCAAGTCGCTCATGAACTTGATCCAGCCCACATCATGATCGCGGAAGATGGTCGAACGTAGAAGCACAAAGACTGGGAACTCTCGAAGTCACCGACGTCATCAGAGGTGGACCTGTGTATATGCCTGGTGATTGGGGCATCAACAGCGGAAGCTTTATCCCCAAAGTTTTGCTGGCGGCGATCGTACTCCACATCAAAAGCCCCCGCACTCTGTCGCGGTAATGGAACCTTTGACTCAGCTTCGTCATGGCATATTCGAGAAGGGGGTAGTCGTTTGAAAGGTCTTTGAGCACCGATACCAGCTCAATGGCCGATCCACGCTGTTTTATGGGATTTTTGCTAGAGAGAGTGCAAAAGTCGTAGCTCAAAGGACACGATCTCATAGTGGAGTGGGCTTTATTCACGTGATGCAGAGGGGCAGCAAACTCGGGCGCGACCTTCAACGATCTCTCATACCGATCGGCTGGACGTCAAGGCCTTGATGCATCTCTCCGTGAGAATAAAAGGATCCCAAAGACACCACTCGCTCTTGGTCGATGTCTCAAGCACGCCCAGTCCCCTTGTTGGCACAACAACGGCCGGTCAGCTTTGATACGACCCGAGAACGGGAGTTTTATAAGTATGCATTCCCATCCACATGAACTCTGCGTGTCATATGAGCCCAGGAACCTCAGCTACATGCTTGAGTCACACTTTGATCTGCTGGCTGACTGGAATCTGTGCCTGAGCGCAGATATCTCCCACCGTCTCGCGTTGGCGGTGACTTCCTACATGTCGACAAATACACTCGCTGGTCCGACTTCACCGCACAATCGTCTTCTGATCCAGTCCTGACTGCCTTTGCCCAGCTGGGTGCCCTGCGACTTGATGCTCAGCGTGTCAACATCTCACTTTTCGGCCGGCACGAGCAACACATCTTGACCGAATCGACCCGAACCCTAAGTCTGCAGGATGACGCTGAACACAGCACGCGCGATAGGCTCTGGTTGGGTAATTGCACAGTATCATATAATCGCAGCCTGTGCAACCCGTTATTTCACGCCACAGGAAAGTCAGAGGCGCTGAACAAGCAGTTGTGGATCGTGCCCGACCTCACGAAGGACGCAGAATTCAAGGATCACCCAGATGTGACGAGCTACCCCAATGTTCGTTTCCTGGCCTCTAGTCCGATCTTCAGTCCAAGTGGGATGGCTATCGGGGCCTATATAGTTCTCGACGACAAACCTCGCGAATTGCTGGATCCCTCTGCCGAGAAATTTCTATCGGACATGGCCACCACAGTAATGGATTACCTAGAGGCGATGAGGTCAAAATATCAGCATCTACGCGCAGAGCGCATGATTGTTGGGATTGGAAGCTTTCTCGAGGGGAAAGGCAGTCTGAGAAACTCGTGGCTAGACGCCACCGGAAAACTGGATGACGCAAATGACGAAGACGCCGAACAACCTGAGGGCGCTATCAATGAAATGCAGCAAAAGAAACAAATAGCTGATAATGTATCGAAGGCTATTGGGGAATCGGATCCTATGAGCGGGACTTTTCCTATTCGCTCACGCGAAGAAAGAGCACGCAAGCGTCCAAACAAAGCCGCCAACAAGCCTGACCGAGTACCTCTCAAGCCTCTCCCTGAGAAGTCTATCCCAGCAAGTATGGGGCAAAGAAAGAACCCCTTTCTGCAAAAGGGCCTTCAGCCCCAGCTGGAGGAGGCCTTCTCCCGTGGGGCAAATATCATCCGTGAAAGCATCGAAGTGGAGGGGGCTGTTTTTTTCGACGCAAACTTTGGCACCCGGGGTGCTTTTGTGGCTAGCGAAAAGTCTGATAACGAAAGTAGCGGCTGGGACAGTTATTCTTCGGCCTCTGGTGACGACGAAGGTCGAATTCGTGGAGCTTTCAATGCAACAGATGCCCAGAAGACCACTGCCAATGTCGCCGACTCTGGGATGGATACGGAGAAGCCATGTCGAATTCTCGGATTTGCAACCTCAAATACGTCCAGTGTCAATGAAGAGTTGACAGGCGATAGACGAATCGCCATATCAGAGCCATTCCTCGCAAGTCTCTTGCGCCGATATCCCCAGGGCAAGATTTTCAACTTCTTCGAGGATGGTTCAATCTCTTCGAGTGAAACAAGTGACAGCAATTTCAAGAACTTCTACCAGGGCAGTAGCGATCAAAACGACACCCAAAGCGGCTCCCGGAGGCCAGAAATGAGACGTAAAAGAACGCGAAAAGCGATTTTGCGCCAGGATGCGGAGTCCTTGCTGCAGCTTGCACCTGATTCTCGAAGTATCATATTTACTCCACTTTGGGACTCACATAAAGGGAGATGGTATTCAGCAGGCATCGCGTGGACTCGATCTCCTCACCGCGTTTTCACGTCTGACGATGAGCTGTCGTTCCTGTTTGCGTTTGGGAATAGTATGATGGCAGAAGTGCATCGTCTAGTTGCATTGTTTTCTGAGCAAGCAAAGTCGACCTTGCTAGCAGGACTCAGCCACGAACTTCGTTCACCTCTCCATGGAATCTTTGGCATGGCAGATCTCTTGAACACCAGCGTCATGAACACCCTGCAAAGAGGATTCGTGCACACTATCTCGTCTTGTGCATTCACCCTCCTTGGCTCCATTAACCAGCTTCTTGAATACGCGAGAATTAAAGATATTCGGGCACCAAACGCCTATAAGCACATTGGGGGAGTGAGTAAGGATCGGATTCTACAAAAAGGGAAGAACTTACGAAGTCAAGAGGACGACGAGAGCACTCATGTCTATCTCGCTGCTGTCACAGAGGATGCGGTTGAGACCGTATTTGCAGGCTATTCATTCTTCAATGGCCTTCAGTTCCCGATCGAGGCCGTTCGTGACGGCTCAAACCTCGGAGCAGACCGGTTCGATACCCCTGGCGGTGTCCAAGTCGTTCTGGATATTGCCAGCATTTCTGATGAGATGTTTTTGACCCGGCCTGGAGCATGGCATGCCATCGTCACAAATATTGTTGGCAATTCTCTGAAGTTTACTCAGCATGGATATGTCCATGTATTCATTGACGTTTCTCCAGTGGCTACACTAGAGAATGACGAGGCAGTTAGTTCAAAAATTATACTGACTGTTAAAGATTCTGGATGCGGGATCGGCCCTGAATTTTTGAGAGATGGGCTCTTTGCTGCTTTTTCCCAAGAGGACAACATGGCTATAGGTAATGGTCTCGGTCTTAACATCACCCAGCGGATAGTCAATTCTCTAGGAGGCACCATTCATATCGATTCTAAACCAGGCGTTGGCACCGAAGTCAGGGTATCCGTTGAGCTCGAGAATATCTCCGATATAGATCCTCTTTCTGTGCAAGATATTTCGACAAATTTTCCCCTTGCACCTACCAAAGACCTTGTCCGCGACAAAAGAATTGGACTCATAGGCAACTGGTCCTCGGACTCAAAATCGGCTCTATACTCCTCTCTACAGCAGTTATGCAAAGAGAGTTTCCAGATGGACGTCCACCTAATCTCGGCATCGCAGCAGAACTCAACTCGCTATGATTTCTATATTTTGCCGTTTGAATCCTTGAACAATGGCAATATGGATATTGAGTCCTTTGTCCCACATACAGGAGGACGGTTCTTGCCGGTGGTGATTGTCATCTGCCCGTCTCCTAGGATCGCACATGCGGCATTTGTGGAATCTCAGAAGCAAAGTATGGCTGGTATTGTCGAATTTATCAGTCAGCCATGTGGACCGCGGAAGTTGGCAAAGGCATTCCAAGCCTGTTCTTCACAACAAAAACAGGGGGTTAGTTCATCATCCGCCTATTACGAAGCCCCGAGCATTTCAACAACCTTGAGGCCACTGGAGCTCAACAGAGCAAGAACCGACCCAGAGTCTACCTATGTTTTTGTTCCAGAGCCTAGTGGTCAACTTAATATTCAGACAATTGAGAGAAAAGACCGCCAGAGCTCTTCGACCCACTCGGAAGGCCAGGGCACTAGTGATTCACAAGCGACTGCTATTCCTGTCTTAAACATAGACTCGACGGACCCAAGCCTGGATCAAGTCAACGAGCCGTGCCAGCCCCAACAAGACTTGATGACAACAGTTCTTATTGTAGATGATAACATCATCAATGTCAAAATCCTTGTTGAGTTTATGAAGAAATTGGGATGCAAATACGCAACTGCGGCGAATGGGCTAGAAGCTCTTGAGTTTTTCAAAGAAAACGCAACCTCGATCGGTCTGATCATCATGGGTAAGCTTCAGACCACTTTTCCTATCGTCTTTCTTCACTTGGTCTAACCGATTCGAAGACATCTCCATGCCAATCATGGATGGCATTGAGGCATCTAGACAAATACGTGGGTTTGAGCAAAAATTTGGTTTCAAGCGACCTGCTAAGATTATCGCATTAACTGGCGTTGCACATAATGATTTACAGCGCGACAGTATTGGAGCCGGCATTGATTCTTTCATGACAAAACCTGCTCGAATGACAAGTTTGGTTCCTTTACTGGAGGAGAGCGGAGTTCTTTTACGGGATTCGGTATAGTCTGAAGACTGGTTGGGCTGGCATATCAAACTTTTTTGAAGCGCATTTTAATGATACCCGGACTGCTTTGTGATACCCAGCCATGTCTTGATTTGATATGATTAATTAATGTGACATATACATGTTCCTATCACAACTCAAATCCTATCAAAAGCGTACCATATAAGGGCACCCGAGCATAACCACGCACATTGCGCGGTTATAACCTTGGAATGGTCTATTGGCTTAGTTGGAGGCAGATCGCCAGCTCGGGGGCGTGCCTTTACAATATAAGCATAAGGCAAAAAGTATCTTCACTGAAGTACGCAAAATCATTGATTAGCCTCATCCAATCTTGAACCAGTCATGAGCTAGTGTGTCTTCAACGCTCAACCGCTGTTCAGGCTCAAAGCGGAAGATCTTGTAGAGAAGGTCTGCCATCAGCACCTGCTCTTTTGGTGTCGTGACAAGTTGCTTAACCGTTGTGTCAACACAATTAACAGACTTGCCGAGATTCACCTCAAGTGACTATTCCTCCGTGCTGCCTCTTGTTCGCCATTTCCCCTCGTCATCGAAGTATTTGTTCCGTCTCTCCCAGCTATCCCACCATTTTTTTGGGGAATCGACCAAAAAACGGGCTATATCTGCTAGTAAATCGTCAAGGTCATATATCATGTCAAAGGTCGGTATTTGCTGGCGTATCTCGAGAAGCGTGCACCCTAGTTCCCAGATGCCAGAGGCTAGGCCGACGGAGTTCCCCTACTCCAGTAAAGCCTCAGGCGGTAGATAATTATCAGGTAATCCCACATATTCTGGGGGAGAGGATACTGAAAATGCCTCACTGAAGTCAATAACACATATATCTCCAGTCATATACCTTTCGGTCAGTAGAGACGGATCAGCTGAATGTACCAAGTACTGCGGTGCAGATGGCGGCAGATCTTCGCTCGACTCGGTGCGTACGTCGGCTACTTCCAGGCCAACGAGTAACGAAATCAGTTCATCTTCGGCGAGATGATTGATGTTTTTGAGCTTGGCGAGAATGTTGGCCGGCCAAAAGCCTGTTCAGTTGTCAGTATCAACCGCTTGCTTTGAACAGAGCTATAAGAAATGGATACCTCCGTGGCATAATCCGTGAGTATGCAAAAAATTCACCTAATTAGGAGACAGAGACAGCTTGAATTCAAAAAGAGCAAAAACAAAAAGCGAAATTACATACAACAGTCAGGATTCCCATGTGGTCACCCACCATAGTACTAACTGACCGGCGTGAGGCTTAAGTACGGCTGAGCGGACGGGAAGCCCTGTTCTCCTCACCCTGTGGTCGTATGTGTTAGATGACTCTGCGCGGCGGGCTATATACCTTCTGAGGCTGGGTGAGAGTATGGAGATGAAATTGTCTCTCTATCATTAAAAGGCTTGTTGCCCTCAGTCGAAGGTTTGAAACTAGAAATGATTTACAATTTACACCCAAAGGGCTCTTTCGACCACTCTTGGTATGACGAATCACCCGTTGAGCGGTAGGGTTGATGTTTCCTAGCAAGGCTAACCAGATTCTTCGCTCTTTTTATTGTCATCTTATAGAACAGACCTGAGAGCAAAAGATATCCGAATCTCCCATTTGTAACGGTTCGGCGGGTAGTGAGATTGGCTGTCTAGTGGCTCTTCTTACGTCCTTTACCCCATTAAAACTTTTGACCCACGTCATTCCTACTTTAACCTCATTTGAGAATTTCAACTCCGAAAGGGGGCCTTTCTTCAGGATTGCAAAATTAGGCCATAAGCATATTTAGGTTTGGGATTTCAGGTACCCGCTTTAAGGCGCCCGAAGTGTCGAAAGACCCTGCCTAGTAGGGCTAAACGCGGCCGATCTCGTTCCCCACGTTTTGGCTTTGCCCTGCATGGGTGATCCACAAGGGGGCTATTCACTTCAGCATCTAGAAGCTTGATTTGGCGACAATCTCTAGCTTCATTTATGGGTCTCGAAGAACGGAACCATCGTCAGTGAAAACACCGCATGGATGATCAGACCCGGTGCTGATGTGGAGAGATCTTCACACCGCAAAAGAGGTTCCAAGTCTATGATCTAAATTCAAGGTTCCAAAATCCTTCTTCGAAAGGAATTACTATCTTGACCTGATCGTCACTTAGGTTCTTCACCAGATCTGCTTGAAGCCTGGATACATCTCGAAATCATTGCCTCAATTGACAATATGATAGGCATCATCTCGGACGCCTTGATAGAGATCTACGCTTTACCTTCATTAAACAAAATTTCGGTAACGTTCCTTCCTATGTGATGTAGTTATGCTAGAGGATTCTCGTTATTTTCATGTACGAATGGAACTACTCTAGGTAATCTATCAAGTATAAAGATGCTCTTCCCAACCTGCCATCTCCTCTTCATCACAAATCATCATCACAACTCTCAAGTCTACAATTGATCGCTCTAAGCAGATATTACTTCGCAACTCCGGTGAGCAACTCAGAAATATCACTAGAAGTCTCATATTGTGGACAAGTACTGACCCAGCAAAAATGATAGAAAATGTTGTTCACCAAGTCTCTTCTCTTCGCTGGAGCTTTTGTCGCTGCTGCCAACGCCGCTGTCGTTGAAGTATTCAGTGACCAGAACTGTCAGGACTCCAAGGGAACTACCAATGTTTGGGACAACTCTTGCGACACCAACATGCCCAACTACTTCCAATCTTTCAAGATCACTGAGCAGGGTGGTCACGATCAGCAGATCACGGCTTACATCAAGAATGCATGCGCTGGTCCCCAGGGTGCCTGCCATGGCGCTACTCAAGTCGGACAATGCTTCACTTCTTTTGGTGCCAACGGAGCCAGCAACGCCCTCGGTTCTTCTACTCACTGCGGTGTTGTCTAAGGGTTTGGATATGCAATGAGGAATCATACTACAAGATAGGACGCTATTTGCCCTAGCTGTCATGTCTGTCTGCCAGGCGTAAAGTGTATGTATGCTTTTGGTGATTCCGAAGTTTCTGTCAACATGTCTATCGATAGTGTTCTCGGCGCGTCCTGTGCTGCTTTGTACGGTACATCTCTCGTTGAAATTTTACTGTCTACTTCAAGTCTATATCTTCTCCATATACCAGGTTGAGCCATGGGTCATGGGCCTAGATTCAGAGGTATAGTTGGGACTACCAAAATCAAATCTACTTCGCATCGCTCCGACGACGGCTTGCTACTCTCTCAGCCACGAATACACTACTCGTTCCATTATTCCTTTCCTCACCTAGTCCCACCAACCTACGTAACTGTTTTGTACTTTGAGAATATTACAAATGGTGGGCTCTATAATTAACCTCCGCTATTTGAGTTAAATATAACTTCCTTCGCGCCCACGATGGGCTATTCTCGAAAAGACATAGTAGGCCCTCCGTCTATCTCTTGGAACAGGCTTCAAGGCTCGTGATATTGAAGTCAAGCTGGAATAATTTGCTGATCTAGGTACTTGCTAGGGGTTTTAACGACTATCTTAGATTGCGCCAGTCGTAATGCTCCCATACTTGGGAACAGAATAGTTTCCGAAGCAGCTTTCCTCGTACTTGGCCTTTCCAATATTATTTTTTTGGGCCTCGACAAATGTCTCCAGTTCACACCATCCGTCATCACGCTGTCCACACTCCGAAATACTGCGGCCCAAAGGAATTGTCCTTTGGTTCATCAGCATGTGAATGTAACTTGTTTCAGAGCCCTTCGAATCGTATGCAGAGACGGAGGTATTATGCGAACGAGACGCTAGGATGGGCCGCGGTGCTTTGATAACCTCGATATTAAAGCGACCTGCGAATGGAACAATGTGGCTGACGATAAGAGAGCGGTTCGCAGGAGGTCCCGTGGTAGGTAGAAACTCCGCGAACTGCGTGAGGCCAAGGGCAGTCAACATGGAGAAGATGTTGGTATCATGGCTGAAATCGAGATAGAGAGTCTGGTTCAGAGGGAAAGTGGTCGGGTTGTTGTCCAGCGTCTCGTTGATAGCGATGGAGCCTGCACCTGGTTCTGGGAGGTGACGCTGTAGGCGAGCCACGAGTTCCTCCACATAGCCTACGCCAACAGCTCTTCCAGTGGGTGATGCAAAGCCGTTCCCCCCATAGTAGCTCAAATCAAGACTATACTCAAAGCCTAGCCATTCTTCAAAGGTAAAGAGAGAGCAGAAAGGACTATAACCCAAGCCAACGGTCTCATAAGGACATAAGGTCTGCGCATTGTAGGTATCTGTCACAGTCCAGTTTGCATTGCCGACGATCGCTTGACGGAATCGCTCCGTGGCATTTTTCAAGTAGATCTCTTGCCATTTAACAGATGCATCATCACCACCAGCTGAACGGTCATTGTTATTATTGGTGCATGCTTTATCACCAGATAGAGAGTTGTTAAACCCAGGAGACTCGATCAAAACTTCAAGGGTGATATTCTTCGCCCAGTCGGGACCAAGAAATCCATTCAACCAGTTTTCAGCAGACTGTAGCATGCGCACCTGGGTTGTGGTGCGGGCAATCAGGGGCTCAGATGAATTATATAGATGACCATAGTTGAACCAGCCAAGTACGCCGCTGTCAAACAGTTGCTGGCGACCGAGAGCTGTGAGTTCTTCCAGTCCTAGTTTATATTCCCAGGAATTCAGGAATGTCAAGGCACCGATAAATGTGGTGCCATTGCCTAGAAGCTCTGCAATTCGTGGCGGAAAGGTAGCAACAGCAGAAGAAGAAGTGGGATACCTGGAGCCATGACGGTGAATCATATGCATCTGGGTGATGTTGGCACCTGCAGGAAGCGGGTATTCATCGACTCCAAATCCAGACGGGTTTGACATGTAGGGTCTGCAAGATGCAAGATATCATTAGTATTTCTTGTATGAAAAGTGATACTTGAAACAGACTTGACGTACGAGAGATTACCCATATGCTTGAATACCTCTGAGCCATCTGCCTGGCCCACAATGGGAACATTGGTCACCACTGGCGTATTGGGAATGTAGCTTGGCAGTCCAAATGGAGCTGGATTAGTCTGAGCCAGGAAGGGTTCACCACCAGCGGCAGTTGGACCTGTTTATGTGAACATCAGTCAATTGCGATTGACGGAGTTAAAGGACTTGATTCAATTTGAGAGACTGACCTGCCCATGGACCGAAGCTCGTCTCGAAAAACTGAGGAACTGTAGTCGTTGTACCTCTCGGCTTGACAAGACCAGCCTGAGCAGTGGCTGCAATTGCAAGGAGGAGAGACTGAGCGGAAGCAACCATGATCATCACAACTTTGATAATATCTGATCCATTGAACGAGTCTTTATCGTCACATAGCAAGCTTGCTCCTTGCCTTTATACACCTTCAGTCCAGCCCCACAGTCATATTGCGGGGGCGGAGTAGGGTCCCCAGACTCTGAATTTCGTCCCAAAGTGCCGAAGCGAAGCGAGTTCCACTCACTAAGGAGGCTAAGCTTCTTCGGATTTCACTTTCCAGGCCTTCAACTTGTGAAAATCGAGGGAAATGTGGAGAATTAGCCAGAATACAGTAGTCAGTAAGCCGATCAACCGAGCTCATTCAACATGGGGCCGGAAAAGCGCTGGATCCCCTCCAGTCAAGAAATATTGGATTAAGCCACAGGATGCCGGCTTCATGCCGCCTTCTGTGCAGCAATAATGCGTAGACCACAATAGGAAGCTTTTCTGCGGATGAGTCCGCTCGGAATCAGGTTTCCATCCTTCTGTCACTAAACTGCGTCGGCTATCGATGTCCAGGACGCTCAAATGCCGTCGACGCGCTAAAATAGTCTTTGGAAGCGAGTGAGAAGAGCCAAGCTCAAACCCCGCGTTTTCCAGAGCGGCTCTGAGCGACTCGGCTTGATTCCGACTTGCTTCGATTATTTTAGGGCTGTCATAAGCACCACAGCTGACCAATTAAGTGCAGTCTACATCTATATTGTGCTTCTCGAGGCATCAACAACCCCACCCTGTCATCCCCACAATCCTCCGCATTGATAGCCGGTGTTCCACCCCCGCCTCCATGATGAGCAGTCGCTGACCCACTATAAATGGCCCTGGGGTAGTCAACGATCAGCAGGGATTAGCTGGCTTTATCAGTCCATCTACTATTATAGGGTTTGAATCTTGCATTTGCAGTGCACGAGGTCAAGATGAGCCGTGATGATATCGCAGTCGCGGAGGGTACCACACCCGAAGCCGACCTTGAACGTCAGGATACCATTGCAGCGACCAAAGAAGTCAATAACGCCAAATCGGGTGCCGATAAAGAGCACAATATGACTTTGCTTGAGGGTGTCCGCACTTACCCCAAGGCAATCGCATGGAGTATTCTCATTTCTACGTGCATCGCGATGGAGGGATACGATATCAGCCTCGTCAACAATTTCTACGCATTCCCCCAATTCAATAAGAAATACGGACAACTTCTTCCAGATGGTACCTACCAAGTTCCAGCATCGGTGAGTTGAGCTTCCTTCTGATCTGTCCTTTTTTTTCTACCTTCTCTCCTTCTTGCTACCCTCCTACTTTCCCATTCAACAACTAAGATATCTCTCGCTCTGGCTTGGAATGTGTTGCTGACCAAGTTGTCATATATAGTGGCAATCAGGTTTAAGCAATGGTGCCTATGCCGGAGAAATTATTGGTCTGTTTATTAACGGCTGGGTCTCTGAGAGATTTGGATATCGTTATACGATCATGGTCTGCCTCGGTCTCATCAGCGCTTGGACGGCTATCTTCTTCACAGCCCCAAATATCCAATCACTCCTCGCAGCTGAGATCCTGTGTGGAATTCCATGGGGTGTCTTCCAGACTTTACCTGTGACATATGCTTCTGAAGTCTGTCCTGTTGTTCTACGAGGCTACCTTACGACATATGTCAATTTCTGCTGGGGTCTAGGTCAGCTTATTGGCATTGGAGTTATTAAATCCATGCTTGGCCGTGATGATCAATGGTCCTACAGAATTCCCTATGGTCTACAATGGATGTGGCCTCTTCCACTTTGTATTGGGATTTTCCTTGCTCCTGAATCGCCGTGGTGGTTAGTCCGGAAAGGAAGAATCGAAGATGCAAAGAGGTCGCTCTTACGATTGACGAGCTCCTCCCGCGAGTTGAACTTTGACCCCGATGAAACAATTGCGATGATTCGCCAAACAACTGAATTAGAGCAACATATAACCTCTGGAGCTTCCTATCTCGATTGTTTCAAGGGAACTAATCTGCGACGGACTGAAATTGTCTGCCTCGTTTGGGCAATTCAGAATCTCAGCGGTAACTCATTCTCGAATTATTCAACATATTTCCTTGAGCAGGCTGGGCTATCAACATCTAACTCATATTCCTTTGCTATGGGTCAATATAGCATTAATATGGTTGGCGTCTTTGGAGCCTGGTTTCTAATGTCTCTTGGGGTTGGTCGAAGAGCCCTTTATCTCTATGGGCTCTGTGGATTGTGCACAATGCTCTTCATTATTGGGTTTCTAGGCCTGGTGCCAAAGGACCACAGAGACCAAGGATCTCTCGCAACAGGCTCGATGATGATTGCTTGGGCATTATTCTACCAATGTTCCGTGGGGACAGTGGCATACTCACTCGTCGCAGAAATTTCAACCCGTCGACTACAGATAAAAACTGTGGTCCTGGGCCGGAACTTATACAATATTGTGGCAATTATCTGTGGAATTTTAACTCCCTATATGTTGAATCCTGATGCCTGGAATTGGGAGAATTTTGCTGGATTTTTCTGGGCAGGCATCTGCTTCCTTTGCGTGGTATACTCGTATTTCCGCGTTCCGGAAACCACTGGCCGGGCATTTGTTGAGCTCGATATGCTTTTCGAGCAGAAAGTTCCTGCTAGGAAGTTCAAGACCACTGAAGTCCAGGCATTTGATGAGGTGGAGGTATTTGAAGATCACATAAAGGAATGATGGACTTTTGGGTCTTCTGTTTGGACTCCCAGAAATTTCACTCGAATGCAAGATCGACAGACAATATTATCAATCATATACAAATATACAATAGCCGATATAGTTGATGACCAGGTCTGGAAAATTGCTGAATCAATTCATTCCACAAGGGCAGGTACTCAATTCTCATCACAGCATATCCTCATAGATAATAGGAGCAAGTATAAAAATACGGCGTCAACATGGGAATGAATTCCCTCCAGACTCGCCAGAGTTGTCTAGTTTCGAATCAAAAAAAAAAACAAAAAACAAAGAAGACAACATGCAACAGTCAGGATTCCCATGTGGTCACCCACCATAGTACTAACTGACCGGCGTAAGGCTTAAGTACGGCTGAGCGGACGGGAAGCCCTGTTTTCCTTACCCTGTGGTCGCATGTACCGGGTAGACTTTAATTACTGGCTATGTAGCCTCGTTATATCTACTGTGCAGGAGGTTGACCGATTGTCTGCGGGTGACGAATAGAACAGGCGTGGCCTATCTAGTTTCAACACCAGCCTTCAAATTCTGAACAGAAAATAAGAGAGGAGAAAGATTAAACACCAATCCTTTCAATATACTCATTGCTTAATGCTTGATACTGAGTACAATAAGTCACATCTCTATAAAATAACAAGATCTATAGTACAAGCCCATGCAATATTATATCACATCACAACCCAAACTCTAAGCCCTCTTCGCCCTAACATCCAACCAGCCCTGCAGCCACTCTCTTTCTTTCATAACAGCCTCATCCCCAGGTTTCTTAGCATAAATTGCCGCAGCATCACCCGCGCCGCGCTCATCAAGCGCAATACCCAGCTCAGATGCACTAAGCGCCTCAACGCCCCCACCACTACGAATCATCCGATCATCAATCGCCAAATACTCCAAATACCTCCTCAATCTCCCTCTGTAAACCGTTCCCGCGAGAATACTCCCACCGATCCGATCATGGCTCCCCACAAGCCCGAACACCGCACAAGCACGCAGAACCTCTTCGGCAGTGGCACTCGCCGCCCAAGACGGGTCCGCAAAGCGAGCTAGCAGCTCGCGCTCAGCCTGCGAGCCTGCAGTAGGTACAGGCGCAGGCATACTCTTCTCCTCCGCGGAGGCGGCAGAGACATCAGCCTGCAAAGCGCGGAATTTACGCTCCGAAGCTTTAGAGCGGTCTTTTGCGACCTGGCTCGGGAGGCGGCATGTAGCTGGGGTGATTGCTGAGCCAAAGATTGGGATGATGAGAGGTGTGAATTCACCGCAGACCATAAGGACGAGGGCGAAGGGGATCATGCGCCGGACGTCACGAGCGGAGCGGCGGACGAGCTGGTACTGGCCTCTGCCGAGGCCTTTTGTTTGAGACTCGGGGACATCGGAGGGATCTTGTGAATAGGAGGTAGGAGGGGAGATGGGGCGATATTTTGGGAGGTTGAGGGTTTCACGGAGGGGATAAGATGCGCGGTAGTTGTGGAGGACGTTTTTGAGGCCTGTTTTGTAGAAGGAGAGGTATGCGCGGCCTGTGTTGAGGAGGTTTTTCGCTTTGTCGCCGAACTGAGCAGTAGGCGGGAGAGATGCTGGAGTGAGGATCTCTGCAGGGAGGGTTGATAAGGGCGCATTAATATCGTGTGGTTTCGGTGCTATTTGTTGGGTGGTTTCTGAGGCGCTCTTGTCGAGTTGCTTGTTGTCCGCTCCTTTTGGTTGCTGGGACGATTTCGGTGGCCCCGATGAAGAGAGGAAGCGCGATTGTGAACGGAGAACGATATAATGCTGATATTGGGGTTTTATGGGATGCTGGAGGACCCGAGGGCCCCGGGATAGAGAGGCCATGGTGTGTTTTGGAAAGTCGGAGTTCAATATCGATGGAACGCGGAGTTTGATGATCCTCGGCAAATCCTCAGGCACCAACAGAAGTATACGGGGCGAATCACAACTTGCATTGAAGACAAAACCGCATTAAATATGATATTGGGTAACTAACATTCATTGCGTCTTTTTAATGGTAGCAGAAAATTAATCGAGACTACTTTCCAGGCTGGAATTACAGGTACGAAGCCTTCATTGAATCTGAGATGCCACCAGGCTTACTTTTCGCCTATACTGACAACCTGAGGATATTCTTTTTTACAAAAAGGCAACGACATTCATTCCATACCCCTATAAACAGCCCAAACAAAGAATTCACCACAAAATATGTACTAACCTCTTCCAATTTCATACACAAAGAGTATTTGCACACCGCAAGCGAGACATAAATCGGCACTTCCGCAGCGATATTTTGATGAAAGCATGCAGGCCCACCAAGTATTATCATTTGGACCACCTTATTCAGACAAGCCTGTCTCATAGATCCACCAAAACAGCAGCCATGCGTTCAGACAAGAAACCAGTAACAAACAACCAAGCACGCTTCTTGCCATTCACCGGCTCAACTGGAACCAAAACCGCAGCACTAGCAGTACGAATGCGCGACCCATCATCCTCAAACAACAGCTTCTGTTCCCATCCATCGCCATTGGGCCGAGTATACCAGACCTGCAAGGCATCAGTGGCATCAGGATCATGGGCGGTTTTGCCCAACAGAGCGCCCTGCGTGATACCAGCGACAACGAAGCCGCTAGCATCGTCGTCCTCGGTGCGGTAGGGATCAGAGTAGTAGCTTGGGTTGTCGGTGACGGTCTCAAAAGGCAGAGTAGTGTGGATAGAGATGGAGTGGTCGGTTGGAGACCAGTTGGCAACGTAGAGCTTGCCGCCGGCCGCGCTAGAGATGACCAGCTCGTTTGCAGTGCGGCCCTGACCTAAGCCGTTATTGTTGTGGAGACCCTTGTGTGCTACAGAGGCCTTGAGGCCAGCTGTGGCGTCCGCGGCCTTAGCGTCATTGATTTGGACATGGATAATATTTGACCATGTGGCGAAGGGCACGATGTCCTCAACGGCGCGCATCAGGCCGTCCCGGTAGAAGTGGTCATTGGTCACATAGAACTGACTGGGACTGACGGCGTAGATATCATTTGGAGTCGTGATGAGCTCGTGTCTAATTGAGCGAATATGCTTAACCGAGTTGGATTCGAGAACATGGCGGAACAGCTCAATCTGCGAGCGACCCTTTGGGGTATCTTCGCTAGGCTCACTTGCTTCGAAGTACTCTGGGTTAGGCAAGTGGTTGACAGCGAAGATATAGACTGCATCGTCCTGCTTAGGGTCGGGAATGACATCAATTCCATGGGTGACGAAAGAAGAATCGAAGTTCTCAAACTCCAGTCGCTTGGATTTGAAGGTCTACAAAGAGGCCAGCCCCAATTAGCACATATCCTATCCATCAATCTCCTCTCCCAACTCCGAACATACCTTCGGGTCAATGATGTGAATAGAGCCACGGGCAGGAGACTGAGGCTCCAAGTGCCCCAGGCCCGGAAACCACTTGAAGCGAGTCTCTTTCACATCTTCACAAGCAGTGAAAAGCACATTAGCCGGACGATAGTGGTGGACATCCTCGCAATGCACCGTATCCTCAATATAGATCGGCCCTTCTCCTTCACCTAGGACAGTCGGCTTCGGAACTAGAAAAGGTCCATGGATCTGAAGGAAATGCAGTACAACAGGGACCACGAACGCAGCCAGGCCTGCAAGCACGCTTAGGCTGAGCACAGAGCGGAACATTCCCATGGCGAATATGTGTAGAAGAAGAGTTTTGTCTGGAGGGGAGGCCCTAAAACTTACCCCCACGCAGTGCGAATCCACAACCTCGGAAGTTGGGAGCTCTGAGTCTGTATTGCGTATTACCGAGTAACGCGGGGATGTGGAGCCTCGAGGCTGCGCTAGTCTTAATGTCGTGCGGAGATGGAATGTCTTGCATCATCCCGCTCTCGGGACTACTTAGTATCGGCTACGGGGCACGCCTCATACTTATTTGAATGCATTGAATTTCCTAAGCAAGTCGTAATGCAACACGGGGCTGAGGGGAGTTGGGGATTGCAGACTAAATCCGATGACGATGTTGAAACTGTTTTCGAAATAAGCCAGAGCAGTGCGAGGAACTGAGAGCCCGGAATGGTTGGAAAAGACAGTGATGAATGATAAAGTGAAGGGAGGAAGTAAAAAAGAAAGAAAAAACAAATCCACGTCTTCAGATGAGATATAGGAATCATGATCGAGTTTGGAAATAGCAAAAGGCGCCACCGCTTGGGCGAACCTCTTCGATGAAATTGGATAACACGAAGGAACTAAAAAGAACTGTTTGGCAATTTCCCCAACGTTGCTATCTCCAACGATCTCTGTCGTTACACATTAAAATCCCAAAGAGTCGCAAGCCGACTACTGGACTGACTGTTTCGCTTCGATGAACTCCTGATCGCTAGCATCAAGTACATCGTACTCTTCATCAGTGAGGAAGCCATCATCAGTATTGGCATCGTCTAAAGTCAAGCTTTCGACGTCTTCCAACACATCTCCTTCAGAGGCAGAAGAGACAGTCGGGGCTGTGCGAGCGGGCTCCATGGCCTCGTGGGTGCTACTCTCAGGAGACTCCTTCTCCAGCTTGGGGAATATCATCGCACTCTCCTGGGGCTCAGCATTGACGGAAGGAGCCTCATTTTTGGTAGACTCTGCAGCTTCCACAGGCTGGGCAGAGGCGCGGACTCGCACGTCACACCAGAGTCTATGGCCGACAGGCTCTCCGTTGGGAAGCTTCAGACGCCAGTATGAGATGGCAGTGCACTCGCGGCTGGGGGTTCGGAGGCGTACGGTGAAATCGGCAGAGTTACCAGGCTCCACGGTTGTGGTAAGTTTGTTACTCTCCATTGCCAGACTGAAGGCACTCATACTGCATGGCTGCGAGGTGTCCACATCCAGCATAGAGTCGCCGCCGACGAAACGCACATCACAGCCCGCGGGCCAACTCTTGGGTCCTGGGTTGTAAAGGGTCCATGTTTGAGTGAATGGGGTGCTTGGAGGCAACTGAGTACCATCGGCGATAGTATCACGCATGAAATAAGCCTGGTATGCAGCCCCAGCGGGTGGGGAGCTAGTCGCAGTAATTGGCGCTTCAATTACAGCAACGGGGGCTTCGGTATCGGCGACTGAAGCTGGTTTGCTAGCGTCCACCTCAACAGGAGCCCGTTCCACAGATGGCTTCTCCTCGACGTTGGCGTCGGCAGTGAACTGAGAGTATGCATGGGCAAGACACTTATCATTCATCCAGACATTGCCATTGGCCGTGTCCTCGAAGGCTGTGCTGACCGACACAGAGCGAATGTGAGTACGGAATTTGATCAGGGGATGGGTGCGGTTGTGGGCAATTGTGGGCAAGGCCTCGCAGTTTGCACAGAAATCCAGATCATCGCAAATGGTGCACTTATAGCGATCACCCTGGATGTAGCTCTGAGCAGGCTTGTCTTTGCAGAGAGGACCGTCACAGAAGATGCCATAGTGGACCATGTGTTCACGAGGTGGCTCACTGATGGACTCATAGAGAGGAGCAAATCGGTGGCCAGGATGTGTCTGGGGGGAGTTCTTGAAGCAGTCTCGGCAGTAATCCCAGTCAGGGCAAGTAAGGCACTTGTGACGAGTACCATGAATAGTCTAGAAGTTTCAATTAGCCGAAGACCAAAGGTTGATAACACAAAGGAAAATACCTTTTCGCAGCCATCACAGATAGCACCGTGCTTGAACTGACGGCCCGGCAAGCAGCGTGACATGATCAGATTCTTCAAGCAGAAGTTGTGATCGGTTCCAAGGTGGAAGGTATGAGCAGGGTGGTGACCGTGCTTGTTCCTCAAAAGGCAACGAAGACACAGATCGTAGTCCTCGCAATCATTGCAGCGTACGAGGTTGGTTTCATCTGTTTCTGTTGAGATGAGGTAAATTAGTTATCGGGCCTGTTGCTTTAAGTATATTTGGAAGGGTACGAACCATTGCAGCATCCGTTGCACACGGGCTTGTCATCTCCATGGCCAGCCATATCAGGTGTCTTAGAGTCATCAGTAGGTTTAGGAACAGCAGCAGTTAAGTCGACAGTATTTTCAACAACCTTCTCCGGAACAGCCGGAGCAGCGGCAACGCTGTCAGATGCCAACTTCGTCGAGGCCAGTGCCTGCTGCATCTGGGGTTGGCGAGGAGGAATGGTCTCAGTCGTGCTGTTTGTGACCACGCCATCAACCACCGAACGCTTGATCAACCAGTGACCTTCACCAAGGCAAGAAGCGCCGTCGATGACACATCGAGTGCAGAGGTCATAGTCACCACCTTCGCAAATACTGCAGTGATAATGTTCATTTGGAATCGACCGACGACAGTTGTTGCAGTCAATGCAGAACATTCCACGAGGAGTGTGGTGTGAAATCGCTGGAAAAGGAAGAGTGTCCTCATTCACCTCAAACCTACGGTACTGTGGTGATGTCATCGACGACGAGCAACCCGGTTCCTCGGCGGGTTGAGAAGGTTCAGCAGAAATGGAAAACTTGGCAACTGTCTCATAAGCGGCGGGTGCAGTGTCTGTTTGAGTAGCAGGGACAGCTGGGCTAAGGACAGTTTGGAGATAGTTGTGACGAGCGGGGGCTTGAGTGTCCAATGGCTCCTCAGCGGTTTCCATATTGGGGGATTTGTTGGGTGAGGGGTCGGTGATGGTAGCCTTCAGACGGAGCTTTGATTTGGCTTTGGCCGCCCGATACAGTTGCTTGTAGACAGAGACGTTCTCGTTGTCTAGTTGGATGTATGCTGCAGCACTATCGGAGTATCGTTCGAAGACGATTTGAGATTCGGCTGGAACGTTGAGGAGGTGCCGGAGCTATCAGGAAAAACATCAGTTATTATGAACCAAGGGATAGAGAGAAATTATCAATAGGGCGTTGGAAGATGTCTCGTTCGCCGTTCTAGAGATGGCAGAGAGGCTAATTCTGATAAGAGGATGGGGCGGATCGAACATCCGGTCGGGGAGCTTGAGTGGAGCCTCATACCTTCTGTGGAAACACCGTCGCGCGGAGGTCTCGCAAGGGAAGCTTGAAGCGGCGGTGGCTATCTTCATTGACCTGGACCTTGATGGTAATCAAGTGATCAGGCCCTGGGTGGTTTGGGATAGCCTGGGTCGCCATGGTGTAGGCAACTCTGCCGGCACAAAGAGAGGGCTGTAAGAGGTATGGATCTCCCCGGGGAGGAGATAAGGCTAGTGGATACCAAGAGAACTGTGAGAGGAAGAGAAGGGGAAGGGGAGGGACAGCGAGTTGATGAGCCCAGGGATGAAAAGGGCCGTGGGTAAGGGAATAGGTTATGGAGATGGAGGATGGAGAAGAATAGGGAAGGAGGGAAGTTCGAAGCAAGCAGGCAGCTAACGGAGTTGACGAAAGCGTTGTACGGTTTGGGGCGGGTCAGCTGGTTTGTGGGCGGTGAGGTCCTGTACGTACTTTGGCAGTACGTGTACGTGTACGGATACTGCGATACGGGGAATCCCGCACTCCGCGTATTGTATCATCGACTGGCCCGAATCCCGAGGTGCCAGACGATGAAGTAGTATGGCGTCAAGATACAGAGCTTTGTATTTACAAGGTATTCTAGCAAGTTGGCAACCGGAGAAACATAAGGATTTCCCTGGGAGTCTTACATCAGAGGTTACCAGGCATCAGCAAGTATAGATCAGCATGCCAGAGTGGCGGAGTGGGCTATCAAAAGAAAACATCTCATGTAGTTCCAGCCCGGTCTGCATATGGGCCTATAGAAACAAAGCTTCACGAAAATCCATGCATAGCCAAGGCTTCGAGGAATTACCCAAACTATTGCCAACCAGGAGCAGAATCGTGAGGACCAAGCATGCAGAGAAATTACGGGAGACCAGGTAAACCAAAAATACTTTTTTGTTTGACTTTTTGTGATGGTATTTCGTAGGCCCGTCAAACGGAAACACTGCAGAAAAGATGAGGTCATGCATGGGGGCCTAGATCATGCAGAGTGATCGAAGCGTCAGATGAAGAGGGGGTTCGTGTTGCGGGGACATGAGGGGGTGAAACGCTCAAATGCATCCGAGTCCAAGTCTAACTGATGGCCATAACGGAGAGAGAGGATGATGGAGGTGGCGAGGAGTAAGGAGATTAGAGGTCTGACCAAGAAAGAGGGATAAAATGGCAATAGGATCAACAAAAGAATAGCCAAATATGAAAATGTGATGATGGGAACAAGGGAAAAAGAAAAAAAGAAAGCGTGGCATTCATTCAAGAGAGGAAACAAGCAAACAGTCCAGGGAAGAAAGAAGCCAAGGAGGTAAAAACAAAACTTACAGTGGCTGTGTATCTCCGACAACTAGTAGTTAATGCGGTGGCTACAGGCTGTCGGAGACATTTGCTACGCCACTGTAATCCCGGTCGAACCAAATCACTGGGGCCCATAATACACTCCCCCGCTGCCCGGCGGCTGGGGATAGTAATAGGTGGTGCCCGGAGGCGTAATCATGCCCCCCATCCCCACCACGCCCCCGGGCGCTTGAGGTGGCCCATAATTAGAGCCGGAATTAGGGTGGAAGTATACAGTGCCATTCATCTCGTGGGCAACTGTTCCCTGTGTCGATTGCTCGCCAGAGGATGAAGGCATCATGTAAGGCATCGATTGCTGCCCGGGAGGGAAACCTGGAACTGACGCCCCAGGTCCCATCGGTCCATTGTAGGGAGGATATTCAGCTCCAGAGCCAGGGTAATACATTGGGCTTGGTTGGTAGCCAGAATAGTACCCGGGCTGTGGATAACCGTATGGGTTAAAAGGTTGGGCATGAATAGCGCGCTCAGGAATCTGAGATAGAGGCGTCGCAGATGTTTGGCTACGAGCGTCTTGAGCCCCGTCAAGACCAGGACCGTTGACAGCCCCTGGAACTTGGTGGTGAAAAGGTTGCTCATGCTGCTGCTGCTGCTGCAGGGCATTGTAAGGATACGCAGCGGGACTCTCGATATCAGCCACAGAGACAGGCTTCTTAGGGCGAGGTTGATGCATAGTCTGGGCTGGGCGTCCTTCCCGATAAACAGGGAAAGATGGCATCGCCGGGGGTAATTGACCTGGTCCTTGTGGCATCATGGGCATAACCGGAGGTGGAATGCCGACTTGGGGTCTCGGCTGAGGTGGCAGCCGAACAACTGGCTTGTTGAGTTCCACAGGGTACATAGCCGGCATAGGCTGAGCAGGGCGAGAGTAGACTGAGCCAGCTGGCGAAGGATACCCGTCTTGAGAGGCAGCCATTCCTAAGGAGGATCGTCGGCTGACAACACTAGGTGTGTAGGTGCCGGGGTAGTAACTTGGTCGTCGAGATGAATAAAATCCATTCCCACGACCTCGGCCACGGTAGCCCTGCTGATTTGGTCGAAGTGCACGTGGGATAAAGATAAATGATCGTTCTGTCGACGGGAAGATATAACGAGGATGTTGTTCAGGCAGAGAGATTCGAACCGGCTTATCTCGGCGTAAGGGAGGGCGATGTTGAGGAAGACGGGTGTGTTGCTTTTTAGGAACTGCGGGGAATGATTTGGGCTGGTCCATCCCCGGGAGATAGACGATGACAGGCACATTTCCAACGAGTGTAGTGCTAGAGAAAGTCCTATTCGGTGGTGATGACCGAGGAGCAGTTGGAACCGTTCCTGATGGCAGAGGTGCATTTGACGATGGCGTTTGTTTCGCACCTGGCCGGTCATCGCCAGCTACAGTGTCGTGGAGATCATGACGCCACTGTCCACCAGTGTTCTCAGGCTTCGAAGAATTCCTAGGTTCTTTTAGCCCCGGTTTATGCAAAGGCATCTCCGTGTGTTGAAGACCATACCTGCGAGAGTTTCCATCCACAATCAATCCAAATGGCCGTGACTTGCCCTTGTTAGGAGGGCGACCATTGGAGCCTGCCTCTGCTGCCCGATTATCATGAAGGAAGAAGCTGCCCTTCGTAGGCACAGATGCCGGATTCTGGTCTCTTTCCTTGGCATGCTTATCGTTGTCCCGCTTCTTCTTAGCAGCCTGCGTTTCCCGCTTAGGTTCGGTGGGAGGAGCCGAAGGCGTACGGTGGGTGGACAGTTGTTGATTGGAGTCGACATGGTCGAACGAGACCTCTTCGGTGTTTTTGGATATCTTCAGCCCGTTCAACATTGCTTCTGTATCGGACACTGTTGCCTTCAATCCTGGCTTATCCGGTGATGGGGATATATGACGTTGTTCCCGGCCGTTGACCTTGCCGTTCAGTTTGTCCGGACCTGCCGTTGTCTCATCCTCAGTTTCACTAGCCTCGATATCCGCATCTTCATCGTCTTGATGAGTCCCAGCTGAGCCCTCGCTCAAAGAGTCATCCTCCAGATCGCCCGCCAGCGGACCCTCATCTTCGCCTTCATCTTCTTTTCTCTTCCTGCGACTAGCTCCGATATGATGTCGCCGAGGAGTCATGTGGGCGGGGCCGGTGGGTGGTATAGCTTGAGGGCGTTGTCCGTAGAGCTTGTAGTCGAGTTGGTGTGCAGGTCGACTGATCACCAGACGGGTATGATGGACGAGAGCCGGGGGCGCGGAGAAAGCAGGCAAGAAACAAGGCCGATGAAAGTCAAAAATAAAGTACCGGGGAAATGCTATCGAACAAACGGAGAGATCGGTGAGTAAAGAAAGAAAACAAGAGCCAGCCTGAAGCACCTTCAGGTGATGAAAGGTTGAATAGAAGCAAAAACAAGAAAGAAAAGAAAGCGCAAGGGGTTGTTGAAGAAAGGAAGCCCCGAGATGGAGAACCGAGATTCATCGACTCCACGAAACGCAAAGAGCAGTGACAGCAGAGTAATGAATGACTAAACCTGATCGGGCTTAGTTGCGGCCCGCGGGCGGTGGGGGGAGTTCTGCCTGGTCCCGTCTATACATTGTACAATGTGCTTTCTTCGAGGGTCTGCGTTTGCTACATGGCTACGAAGGAAACATGGTCAGGGGTGGGCTGCAGCACTTCAGGTCTCAATTCTTTTCTCGTTGTGTGTCTCGGGTAACGCGTCGAGTTCTACAGTCGGAGCTGCCCGGGTAATATACCCGATGCAAGAGGTGGTTACCCCGTCGAGGGACGCAGGGAGTCGTTTCCACTGGCGCATGCCACCCTTGATTGATAAACGCCCAACCTGCCCACCATTGCCTCCCAACTGTATGGAGGCCCGTCATATGACCTCATGACAATTGGTATTTCTTTGTCGCTCAAACCGGGCGAAAACATGTATAGAACTCCTTGGGTGATGGCGAAGATGCCTCATGCCCGCATCGCAGATACCCACGCTAAGTGATGCCCGAGGCGGAAGTGGAGACATTCGACAGGACCAACAAAAAAAAACATGGAGTACGATGGAATGGTGCACGTAGTTAACATGCCCCTCTACTCCATTTTGGGCCCGATTGAGTTGTCAACGCCACCGGAGACAGCAGAAGATCCTTGCTCAATAGAGGCTCCGAACATCAACCAAAGAACGCCTGCAGGTGCGCTGCAATGAACCGCCAAACAGCAGGAAACACAATTCCAACGGTTCCACTATTAGTCTAGTGAAGCATACGCGCGCTTGATGCGGTCGCATTTAGTCAAACGTGACCTTTGAGCCCTGGCCCTCGACAATGGCACCACTGAGACGCTGTACAGTCTCCTTGGAGTAGCGAGAGTCGTCGATTTCTTGACGCCTGGGCTTCTTGAATCGAGGCTGCTCGTCAGAGCGCTCTCCATTTTCAGAGTTCTCGTTCTTGCCTTCAGCATCCTTGCCAAATCGCTTCTTGTATCGAGTGCTGGCATCCTCTGCAAACTCCATTCTCATGCGACGGCCCAGAATTTGGTTCACCCACACCTTGCGCTTCGGAGTCTTCTTGCGCTTTTTCTCCGAGTCAGACTCATCACTGTCCTCCTCCTCTTCCTCCTCTTCAATCAAGACGTAGCCCTTGACCGCCGCTTCCGCCGCAGCAATATCTTCAAACTCCACCCATCCATATCCCTTGCATTTGCCGGTATCTTGGAAAGTCGCCATGTGCACATTGGTCACGGTTCCGCACTGGCCGAAGTGCTCTTCGAGTAGTTCTTTGGTAGCGTCGAAGCTGAGGTTGCCGACGAAAATGCGGCGGGAAGGAGGATGGCCAGGCTTTGCAGCATTGCCCTGATCCTGAGGCTTATCGGGACGGCCCTCGAAGCTCTTTGCATTCTTGATCAGCACCCGACGGCCTGTCAAAAGCTGCTCGCTCAATCCAATTGCCTCGTCCAGAGCTTTCTTGGTGGAGAAATCAATGTAGGCAAATCCCTTGTTTTGGGGTCTTCCATATCTCTCTGGGCCCTTCGGAAGATGAATTCGCGTGATCGTAGTCTCGGGGAAGGAACAGCCGCTGACGAAGAAATTGATAAGGTCGTCCCGGGTGGTTGCGAAGCCCAGGTTGCCGATCCAGATGCCGTATTCAGAGCGCTTCTCCTGTTGAGTCTCGGGCTTTGCGTTGGTCTCAGGTTTCTCGGGCTTAGTCTCGCCATCTTCCCCGGGTTCATCGGTCTTCTTCTTCTTAGATTTGCGCAGGGCTTTCTTAGACTGCGGCTCTGGTGCAGTAACATCAATCTCGATCTCGGGACCATCCTGGATCTTGCGCTTCTTTTGAGCGCCATCAGTAACTTCCGTCATGCTGGCTTGATATAGAACCGCGGCGGCTCTGAAAATTATAACCTTGTTGAATTTGGAAGCAAACTCTACGAGTAAAGCTAAAGGTGCTCAAGAAAATCATTTTTTTTCCGGCGGCCGGGGTACACCGCTCGCGCAGCCCCGTTCTTGGCGCGATCCGGGACTTCGGACCTGCGGTGCTCCCTTCTCAAGCCCATCGCGTCAGTCTCCCATCGTATCTGTTCAACCCCCGGGTTTTTCCATTCGTTCATCCAACAGCATCTCGAAATGGCACAAGAGGCACCGGCCTTAGGCCAAGGGCCCGAGACTCTCCCAGATCCTCCTGCATCTGCCCCTGCGAAGCAGGCCTTCCGTTCTTTCAAGTACGAATTGCCTCAGACGCGATGAAGACACGGTTGCTAATGACCCAACAGAAAGAAGTACGCTAAGATGAAGCTCAAATTCGAGCTGGGCATCCGGGAAAACGAACGGTTGATTCGTGAAGAGCTCCGCATTGAGGACCTCTCAAAGCGCATTCAGGAACAGAACGAGTAAGTCGATCAATCTGCGCACCATCTTCTCCATTCGGCGCATTCTCATCTAACATATCCTTAGCCAACTTCTCGAGGTTCTTTTGGAATTCAACGATAGCTTGCACGTCACCCCGGCCCTTCGTTTCGGGCTGGACATGCCCGGTGATCCCGACTTCTCATCGAACGCAGAGCCACCCATCGACGCACTAATTAGCGATTCGAACCTCGCTCGCAAGGCTTGGTCAGAGGCTAAGGAGGGCATCGCAAGCGGTAGTCTCTCGCCCAATGCCTATCGTCAGGTGGAGAAAAGCATCAAACGAAACAAAGACTTCGTTCCCGCGCAACAGTATAACACTCTTTCGAATACCCCCCGCCTCACCTCGAACGGTATCGATAATACTATTGAAAAGGATGGACTGGATCGAAAGCTTGGCTACTTCACTCCCGAGCACGAGACAGAGTTCTATCTAGCCCTCGATGCTAAACTCGGGGACGACGCAGCTGCTTTGCAACTTGAAAGAATCCCGGAGCCACCAACACTCGCAGAGCGCGAAAAAGAGGCCATTTTACGCAACCCAGCATCTATGGTCAACTGGTTGAGACGTAATCAACCCGCCACCATGCAAGACCAAGAAGTAGCATCGGAGAAGTCTGCTTCCAGGCCATCAAATCAACGGTCGTCTAAGCGTGCTCCTGCACAGCGCAAGGACGAAGATGCGATAGATGAAGATAGCATGGATGTTGAGCCAACTCCCAAGGGCAAGCGCAAGCGCGAGGAGGACGCTGGTTACCGTCCAAAGGGGGGAAATAATCGATCTAAGAAAAAAAAGGAGGATACGACGCCGAAGGGTAAAAAGCCCTAATGATTTCGCGGGTACATTTGCATTTGATCTCATCAATTTCTTTTTTTTACGTGTATTTTTATCGCATCTACGTGACTTTATCGGCGTTGATTTGGACGGCATTCGCTGAAATTTGTTCCCATTGCCCATCAGGAAATGATTTTTGATATCTCGAGAAGTACTCAAACTATAAATTAGCTCCATTGAGAGGCATTTCTTTCCTAATAATTCGCTCACTGTCTCTTTAGTCCGAAGTAGTCCAAAGAACTGTTATCTTATCGGGTGTGGGACGATCACGTGCCGTAAAAGAAAGTCTCAAAGCTTCAAGCCAAACCACCGGCTGGCCATCTCCAGCAATTAACACAGTCACAATGGCAATTACAATTTTACCTCCAGTAGTGGAGGACGTGCGCCAGAAGAATGCCCAGAGTGCTTACTCTGCAGAATATGGCGACTCCGACGACTCCATGTCAGACAACTCCGACTCCGACGTCGAAATGGGCGGCGTTTCTCTACCTCAAAAAAGACGTCGCCTCGACGGCGATAAGATTGCCACAGGAGTAGTCACGCCCGGTGAAGTTGTGACCGACAGTCCTCAATGGATGCGGTACGTTACCACGAATATATGTTTCGCGATGTGGTTGGAATATCAAGCTAATCGGTTTTCAGAGGTCACGGCACCTATACCAACCCTCTCTCTACCTCGATCATTGCCACGGTCGCCGGTACCGTCAACAAGGTCAACAAGCTCCTATCTGTCCACCCCCTACGAGCCCGGTACACACCCGAAATCGGTGATCTTGTCGTGGGCCGTATCGTCGAGGTACAAGGAAAACGGTGGAAAGTCGATGTCGCCGCTCCGCTGCTCGCTCAACTCCCTCTCTCCGCGATCAACTTGCCAGGTGGAATTTTGCGACGACGAACAAGTGCCGACGAGCTTCAAATCCGAAACTTTTTCAGCGAGGGTGACCTCGTTATTGCGGAAGTGCAGAGCGTGCACCAAGACGGTGCCGCTTCACTACATACTCGATCTCTAAAATATGGCAAGCTCCGCAATGGTATCTTCCTTGCTGTGACTGGAACTGGAGGTACTGGTGCCACAAAGTCTATTTTGAAAAGTGGCGCAGGATCAACGTTAGCGGTGTCTGGGTCTGCCAGCGGAACTGGAGGAGTCGTGCGATCCCGACGACAAATCTGGACCCAGGAAACATACGGCGGCGCGTCAAAAGTTGATATCATTCTGGGAGTGAACGGATATATCTGGATCTCTAAGCATGTCGAGGGTACGGGTGCAGCTTCCTCTACGACGGAGAATGTTTCCATTACACGTATGGAGGAGATGGTGAACATCTCTGTCTATTCAAGCCAAAACGACGATATTTCACCACAGACGCGCCACGAGATCGCGCGATTGTCGCAGTGCATCCAGGTGCTCGTTCAACATGGTGTCCGAGTTGAGGAGGAGACAGTAAAGGCAGCTTACGAAGTCAGTCAACATGTGGATCTGGAAATCGGCGACGACGACGAGGAATTAGGCAATGAGGGACGAAACTATTTAGAGGGTGGCAAGGCATCTCGGATCATTGAACTGATGGTGGAAAAGTTCGAGGCCCAAAACTAACAATGAAGGATGTACGATAAGGATAGATAATACCCCGCCAAATTCTATGGACCCACGTTCTTCTAAGTTCTTCATTGTATTCTTTGAAATTCGATGGAAATCTCGAAAGCAGCCCGAACAATCTAGAAATACAAACAGATACAAACACTTTGTTCGATCACAAGGAGTTTTCGCGGGGAGTGAATATAAGAAGCGAGATCCCCGCGGCGAGTCACAAGCCAAGGAAAAAAAAAAAGCTGGTTACTTCCGAGTCTAAACTTTTGCGGTTGGACTCTTCTTCCTGCATTCACCCTCACGTCTTTCAGACACCCTTATGTTATTCTTTCTAGACGATGTGCCATCTTATATCCTACATCTCTCGATTCCATTTCACCATAGCTCCGTTCCTATAGGCTAATAAACCGATCCATTTCTCCGTTCTCCATACCTGAGAACCCAGGTCAAGGTCTCGAACCTCGTCCTTTCCATTCCTCCCAAACTCCACTGATTTCAAATCACCTTTCTACAATGCCTGATCTTCGTCGCCAAGTCCTCGAGAGCGGCAAGACCGTCTCTCGCAAGGCTGCCTCTCGAGAGGCCTCTCGAACAACCTCCCGCGCTAGTTCGAAGACTTCGGCCCAATCCTCGCGAAACGCAAGCAGGCAGCCATCCGACGAAGACGATGGAGGTTACACTTCCGACGATACTGCTATGAGGTATGTCTTTTTCCTATTGCTTCCCCCCTGTCATCCCCTTTTCTCTCTACTTTTTTTGTGCGCAGATCCAAGTTGTCTGCGCAGTCCCACCGTGGCGCGGGATGATGTCACCGCCACCTTGAGATTATTTCCCAGAAGTTGTGATAGGCGAAGCTAATAGACAACTCCAGTATCGGTTCGCTCGACGACGAGAACCCCGAAACAGAAAACGCCGACTGGCCAGCTGAGCTAGCCGAGCGAGTCCAGGAGCTTCTCGATCGCAAACGCAGCAGCGTTCAGGGCCGTGAAGAGGCCCTTGCGGCCTTCTGCCGTCTTACCAAATATCACTATGCCGAAGAGGAGATCCGCGCATCAGTCGATGATCTACTTGCAGCATTTGTGAAGAGTATTCGGGCAGACTCTAGCAATCGCGAGACTACCCTTGCCTTGCGAGCCATTGAGTTGCTTGCTATCACTTCCTCCGACGATAAGATCTACGAAAACACTGAGCCGCTTCTCACCCGAACTATCCGCGACTCGACTTCCAATGCCGTCAAAGCTGCAGCTCTGCACTGTTTGGGTGCAGTCACCCTTTTCGGTGGCGCAGGCGAGGATGGCATTCTCGATCAGATGACTTTCTTGCTGGACGTTGTTGCTTCAGACGGACAGTCGATCGAGGCGCCCGATGACCCAACGAGCGTGACCGCCGCTCTCCACGTTTGGGGCTTCCTAGCCACTGAAATAGATGACTTCGAAGGAGAAAGCGAAGAAGCCGTCCAGATCCTAATGGATCAATTAGACAGCAGCGACTCCGGTGTCCAAATCGCCGCGGGTGAGAACATCGCTCTACTCTACGAGAAGAGCTTCACCCCACAAGAAGACGACGATGAGGAAGAAAGCGAAGAAGAGGTCGAAGACGAACAGGCCTACGAGCCAACACTCGGCCCCAAGCTCGTCAAACGCTACAACGCCTACCACAACACCCCCGAGCTCGAGCGCCAACTTCAGTCCCTCGCATCCATCCACACCAAGCGCATCAGCAAGCGCGACAAAAAATCCCTCCACAGCAACTTCGCTTCTATCCTCACAACCGTCGAGAACCCCCGCCGCGGACCACGATACAACACGGCTATCGACCAAGACACAAACCGTCATTACGGCAATACCTTGACCGTCAAGATCGGCCGCCACGGAATCATGAGCATTGATCGTTGGTGGAAGTGGGCGCGTCTCACCGGCCTCCGCCGCATCTTACAAGGCGGTTTCGCCGAGCATTACTACCAAGGGAATCGCTCTGTCTTGGACAGTCTGCCCGTTATGATGCGGCAGACAGAGTCGAGCTACTCGACACCCGATCGCGCAAGCGCTAAGAAGGCAGCGAAGATGCGTAACTCGCGTCGCTGGACTGCTCAGCATTCGGATGATGAAGATGACTGATTTCTTTATTCTTTTTCTGCTTTATAGTTCCATCTGGCATTCAACATTCTCAGAGAAATGCCTATCTTATCATTCCGTTTGCATTAGGAGTCAGGTTCGAAATAGTTTTAGCTCGTGCGTTAACATTCTTCCAATAATTGTTATTCTGATGTTGAGTTACCTTTTGTTTCATAGTAGTGGGTTGAACACGATATAACTCACGATATTTTGTCAATCCAAAATAATGTTTTACCACCAAGATTCATGCGCAAGACAATACTGTAGCGAGATGTATAAATTTTCTCATAGAAAGATAGAATCCATCACATTTATAGAGTAGCCATCATCGAATAGCTAAATAGTCACATCTTAGAACTTTTCACATCACATGCACATCTCTACGCTCGACAACATCACAAAAGCCAGGCTAAGAGAAAGAAACATAAAAGCAACCGAAAGTGAGAGGGGAATAAAATGCAAAGCAGCAGTGGAAGATATCAACAACCAAAATCTCTCATATTTTTCTCTTTTCTTTCAAAAAAAAAAAAAAAAAAAAAGGAACCACCGCAACAGGGCAGCTTAAATCAGTCCTCGAAAACAGGCGTCACGCCCGACCAACTGTTCCGAGCCCGTTCATCCCAGTATCCATCCTTACCGCCCTTAAGGCGCCAGACAACCTCGTCGCCTGAGTCCTCGCTGACGCGGGTAAACCAGCGCGGAGACCAGCTCTCGCCTGCAGCCTCCATCTCGCGTCTGCGAGCTCTCTGTCCTTCTTCCAGCTGGACCTTGACTTCCTCAGCGCGGTCTAGATCGCCGTCTTCGAGGGCACGCTGATCAGGTCGCAACCGGGAGTCGGTTGGAGGCAGGTGACCCTGTTCGATGGAAGTGATCTCGTTCAACGTAGCAGCGAAAGAGGTCAGGCCATAGTGCTTGGCGGAGTTGGGGACGAGGTTACCGGCTGACCAAATGGGGGAGCCGGATGGAGAGCCATCGCGGGTCAGTGAGATAGAAGAAGGCCAGGTACCAGCCAGACCGAGGGAGAGGGGCTTGTTGTTCGAGTCGACGGTGCGAGTTGAGACTTCTTCACTGCGGCCTGAGAACATGCCGCCAGCCTTGAAGGTGGAGATAGAGCGGTGACCGGTTGATTCGTTTGCGACGGTCATCTCACCAACAGGTTCCACGTATTTCTCGCCAGCAATGATGTTACGCAGGAATGAAGTGGCGTTGATCCAAGAGTAGCGCTCGCCGGTGCTATGAAGAGTGATTCTCACGCGGCCCTCGGTTGTGATCTCAGCGGACTTACCCCAGAACTTCTGGGATGGCATTGGAGATTGAGCAAGACTCCATTCGCGACTGTCAGCTTGATACGCAAGCTGGACAGGACGGTGTGAGACCTTCTCTGCGATGAATCGGAAACCTTGATCCTCACGGACAAGCTCGTAAGTCTCCCCGAGCATTGGGTTAAAAGGTTTGCGTATTGAGCGTTCACGGACTCTGTTGCAGGAGAGCGAGGACAATGCAAATGCGGTGACATACATCAAACGCTCGGTGGGATCAGAGCTCTGACTGGCTTTTTCAAGAAGCGAAGAGTATTCCAGGATTTCAGCTGCACGCTGCAACAAAGACAGAGGCTCATTGGCGGACACTGGCATGGAAATCTGAGATAGATCTTTGCCGACATTCTTGCGCAAGAATCCTATTAAGCTTGGCGGCATAACCGTAGGAGCCAGAATATTAGCACGGCGCTTGATGGCATCGATTGGGAGAGGAGCCAAAGATTTAGGACGAGCTGGGAAGAGAGGAGAGGCGTTTGTTGAATCGTGTACGGCGGATTCACGCTCATCATCACTATCAGAAGGCGCATCGTCTTCTACCTCCTCGGCGGCATTGTCAAATTGATCTGCGTCGTCGCTGTCTTGGATTCTAAGAAGTGGAGATGCAGTACCACCGTCTGTAGCATCAAAGAATTCCTGCGAGATGTCTGATTCCATACTGCGCCTAGAAGCTGCAACTGGTCGTGGAGGGTGGCGTCGTTGCTTGCTTTCACTAATGAGAGTTGAAAACTCAGAAACCACATTGTCCAAGTTCTTCAGAACAGCCATCAGGTTGTCATGGACACTGCTATCCATGCCTTCGTTCTGGCTTATAATACTAGCAGGCTTGCCAGAGCCATCTTTGGTAGGTACTATAAGCTGGGAGTGATGGGCATTGGCGTGCTTCCCACTGGAAGCAGAGTTCCCGCTCGTCTTGCGCTTCCAGAAAGGTCGTTTCGGGTCTGCGCTCTGAGCATCGTGTCCCTGAGGATTGGGACTCGGGGACCTGCCCCGGGTGCGCTCCACAGGCAAAGGAGACGGCAGCGGCGAATTGATATACTTGGGATCGGTATCCTTTGCCAGACGTCGCACGGCGTCTCGCGATCCTGAAATCTTGCTCACGAGATTCTCGACCTGAGTCCATTCTTTCTCCTCTTCCGGAGAACCAAGCGCAGGTGTGGTCAGTCGTAGTTCAGGCGCACCAGCGGGGATCAATCCTCCCTCATTCTGTTTCTCCTTAGAAGAGGCTCGCTCTAGAGCCCGCTTCCAAGAAGTGAACTCATGATCATTACTTGCACGCAGATGCCAGATCTCCGTCCCCGAGTCAATGGACATTTCACGAGACTTTTCGTTTGTAGCCACCGCAGCCAGCGAGAGCGGAATGGCGCCCCGCAGAGCAGCTGAATTGGGATCATGGTAATAAGATAGCGTAGATGAATCAAAGTCCAGGGAGAAATAGCGGCGTGCCCACCCCTGACCACGCTTCCTGCGACGCTTCTGCAGAGTCCCGCAGTGCACATTTGGGGGAGTGGACAGGTCGGATTGCGCGGGGTGCAGAGAGGGGTTCAAAGCAGAAGCTCTACTGTTCCCTCTTCGGCGGCCCTTCGACTGCGGTAGCGATTCATTCGATGCACTGGCGTTCGATGGCGCGAGCGCCGACGCGACAGCGGATCCATGCGGCTGGAGACCGGTGGGATAAGTCAGGAGCACGAGAGTGACTTGTTTCGAGACCTGCTTGGAAAAAGTATTGTCGAAGACGAGCGCATAGTTCCCAGGGTCAGAAACCTCGTATGTGCCCTTAGAAATCTTGTCGGCTTCGCACTTGCCCACCCACTTGATTGATTTGAGGCCAATGCCCGTCAACTTGTCAACAACAGTAGAGAGCTGGTTGCGAGAAGCCGGAGCTGCGGCGGTCGCAGGAAGGTTCTCATTCGAGTCGGTGCTGTGCGAGTCGGAGGTAGGGAGATGAGCGCCGAGAGAAGATTGACCGGGGTGCTTGAAGATGCCAAAGTTGATCGATTTCTTGTGCGGTTGGATGCTCCAAGAGATAGTGTGGCCAGCGCTGACGCTGATCCATCGCACAAAGTACGACTAGCAGAGAGAACACGACTGATCAGTCTTGAGCTCTTGGAAATCGTATCCGATTGCACTCACCTTGCTATGGATCTGCAGCTCCTCCATGGCGGCCATGGTTGCAAAGGATGTTTGTTGTGGAGCTGCGCTGATGTGGACAGCCGTCGCGGTCCGGAGTTGCGGCTGAGAAGGGGCACGGACGGGTAAGGCGGACGTTAGCCACAGATCAATGCCCTGCAGAATGCCCAAGGAAAAGACAGGCCGTCTATATATTCGCAAAGGGGTCTATATGAAGAATGGAAATGAGGGACCGGAACGTCATGCAGGAGATCTCCCCCTGGCGGGGCACGCGGTACAAAAACAGCCAAAAAGGCCCGAGGCACGCGCTTCACATGTACACATGGACTCGGCAGCCACGATGGTTCGGCCTCTTGCGGCACCAAGTGGCCGGTGGGCTCCACTTACTTTCAATTGAAGAGGGGCATTTAGTTTTGCGACTAGCCAGGCTAGAAGGCTATAGAAGTTCTAAATAGCACTAATGGCGGCCAAGGCGGGCGTACGGAGGCGTCTAAGTCTAAGACATGCTGCGGAATGCGGCACGTCAGAGTCCTACACTTTGGCACATACTCTCCAACTATGCGGAGTATAGAATCGCTGATGCTGAATGCTGTTCATTGCTCAAATCAAATATTGGTTACAGAATGTCCTTTTGCTCCCCCAAACAGCCAGGAAGGTGTATCAAATTAAATCGAAAGGTGGGGAAAAGAGAAGAGTCGGGGCAAATTTTGAATGCAAAAGCCCTGCCTTTGGGCTTCAAAGCGGTTTTTTTTCTTTTGTAGAAACAGGGCGAAAAAGGCTTAGTGCGAATGTCATGGACCTTGGTCAAGAAACTCCCAGAGAGTGCGCGAATACTTGATAGCCATGTGTGAACCTAGTTGGAAAGAAAAGCAGGGTGACTCCCCGGAAAGAAAATAAAACACTATACAAATGGGCACTCAGCGCCGGTGCGCTTGCATGTTCGTGAACATCAACTTGAAGCCGTTGCACAAGGCCTGCATATCTGGGTATGGGTTCTTCTGGAGCTCGAAGCCTTGTGGGATGACCTTGACCGGCCAGTTCTGCAGCCGTGAATGCTCGCCCGCCTTGAAGCAGAGGAAGAAGTAACCGGGGTATTTGGTGTTAATACAGAAAGCATAGGCAGAGCGGCGAGGGTTCGCCTTTGTGTAGGTCTCAAGCCATTGATCTGAAAAAAATTGTTAGTTTCTGAGAATGAAAACGCATAGGACAAAAAGGGCATCCATACCAGTGTCAGACTTGCTGCCATCTTGGAACTTATCGCTCAACATCATCTCGTCCACCTTCTTCGCCATAGCCTTGACGTGGTTGACGATCAGATCATCCAAATCACTGTAGCTGTATTTGCCGGCAACCTTGAGTACACGGCCTACTGAGAACTCGTTCTCCTTATCCAACTCCAGTACATCGATGTGCTGGTAGACACCGTGAGCGACCTTCCAAGTAACAGCCAAATGGTCGTGACCGCGAGAAGAAGGACGGATGACTACATCGCCACGGCTGCGAGAACCGAGGTACTCTTCGGCTTGGGTTGAGTTGAAGGGGTGGAACAGCGGGTGCTTGATAACACGAGTCGCTTGACCAACCTGCTGGGTCTTTTCTTGTTGAGAGTCTCGGTCCTTGCGTTCCTGGGCCTCGTCCCAGTCGCCGAATCCATGATCTGGGATGCGGTGAACGGGTCGGCTGACTTGGTCCTCGCGCAGAGACACGTTGCAAGTGAAGCCCTTCTTGTTGAGGAACATGATCTTCGCGGGGACTGTCTGATGTGGCTGGTAGACATTGCGCACTGGAAGGTCGTAAGGAACCCCGAGTTCGGTCTCCGATACCAAAGCTTCGATTCCACAGTCCAGCTTGGCATCGATGTGGTCGTCGAACACACGCTTGATGGCAATAGGCACCACCATCCCATCTTTCAACGAATCCATAGTCTCACCAGTGAGCATAGTGAAGATGTCCTCGGTGCTAAGGAAGAGGAACTGCTTGCGCAGCTCCTCGTATGGTTGTTGTAATTCAGCACGAATGGTCTCCAAAGTAGCTCGCTTTCGCTGGTTCAGGTTCTTCTCCAGTTGCTCTGCGTACTCCTCAAGGATAAGGTCATTGACACGATCCTGTTGCTCGTCGCGGAACAGCTTCCGTACGATGGCACCTTGACCGTTCTCATCAGTCTCAGCCTTGATATCTTCTTCATCGAGTTCCAAAGCGTCAGCGGCCATCTTGCGCGCAATATCGTAGTCTTCAGGATGCACACGGGTGTTATCTAATGGGTCCGTGTCCTCGTCGGTATTCTCGTAGTCGATGTAGACAAAACTGGCACAGTTGTTCCAAACCTTGATACCCACCGCTTGGTGTTGAGTGTTGATACCAATAAGCTCTACACGGTTGTTCGTGTGGCCACCGCTTTGGTTGATCATTTGAAGCATGTGTGCAGCTTTTCGAGGACCAAGTCCACAGACATAGGGCAGCAGATTTGCTGTTGATGAGTCGTGGATAGCTTCATTGAGGTCAACGCCCACAAGGTTGACCATATCAACCAGAGAAGTCTCAAGCTGTTTGAGTAATAAGTCTTGTGATACTAACTGTTGGCCAGGCTTGAACTGAATGGAGACGATATCGCGACCAAGCGAAGCATATTCCTTCAAGGGGCTCTGCAAGTAGTGGCCCAAAGCGACACAGTAATGAGTCAATGGACCAAAACCTGGGTTATCTTGACGGGCTCGGGGGCTGTTGTGGTAGAGACGAGCAACCTCGTCGTTGACAATGACAACTTCCAATCGGTCGCTGACATCGTTGGTCTCGCCATTCGCATCTTCGTCCTGGTAAGTCGGGCCGCGGATGTCTTTCAGCTCAATGAGCTCAGATAACACTTTATAGAGGCGACGGGTTTCAGGCGTCATACCAGAGACTCCAATGACATCTGGCTTGCGGCGATTGCAGACATCTAGGAATTGGCCCACATGGGCGCCGTCACTGATACCTCTGCCTGAATCGCCCACTGAAAGATCAGTGAATCTCCCGTTCTCCAGCACACGGCCATCCTCTTCAATGAAAGCCCAGTAGATAGGATCTCGGCCAACAGTACCAGTGCCTGTAGAGAGAGCAATGACTCGTGGCACGGTACCAAGAACCATTCCCTTCGGCTTGTAAGGCGCCTGATCCAGACGAGAGGAGAAAGACTCCCGACACTCCTTTGCCACGTGGTTCTCACATTCTTGTCGGATGTTTTCCTTGACACTGCGATTGATAAACCGCTCCAGTTTCGCAAGAGCCATATCCAAGACATCGCGACGTAAACGGTTCCAGGCATCGGCAACTTCGGAGTAGTTGTCAGATTCAATATCGGCGTAAAGACGCTGGCGGAACTGATCGAAGTTCTCAAATCGCACTCTGACTTCAACAAGTCCTTCCTCTTCGGCCTTGAGCATTCGCAAGAACATCTCAGGGCGACGAGCAATATCGCTCAGCTGCTGGTTACGCAAGTATTTGAACTCGTAGTACGGATGTTGTTCGTCAATTCGGCGCAGGCCCTTTTCTGTACGGAAGCAATCGACAACTCCGTTCATGTAATACGCTTGGCGAATAACCTTGCGCATCTTGGGGCTTAGAACAAGCTCCTCAGCGAACATGGACTTGGCAGCCTTCAAAACGTGAGAGGAAGTTGGGAAGTCTGAGTCCACGAATTGATCAGCCAGCTCATCCGGTCCCTCTGTAGGATCTTCAGTATATTGCCGACGGCTGTCCTTGGAAGCGTTCTGAGCAAAAGCATCGGCTGAGATACCAAATGCGCGCACCAAACCGTACGCCTTGGCGTTTCGCGCTCTTTCGAAGATCGACTTGCTGGATGTTTTTCGGCGTTGGGTATCTCCATTAGCCTCGCCATTCAGGGAAGCCATATCACGCAGCTGAGTTGCGTACTGGAAGTGGATATAATCCTGAACGTCTTGGAGCTCCTCCATCGTGGAAGCTGTCATCAAAAGGTCCTCCACATTTGAATCGCCCACGCTGAAAAGATCCTTCAGGCTATCATAGGCCTTCTGGATGGTGTTGCGCTTATCAACCAAGGCACGGAACTTGAGATCGTAGTCAAAGATGTCCCACAAGTCAGTCATGTTCAAGAGCCTCTCGGCGCGGATATTGTATTGTGCTGATTCATCATCAGGATCAGCACCGTTAGATGGCTCTTTCACTGCATGAATCATATAATCTTTTCGGTGCTGGAAGATAAACGGCACTTCCCAGTCATCAGTGATGAGGAATTCGAGCATTTTAGCTACTGAGCGTTGGAACGGCTCGTGTAACTCTGGATCCAAGCGCTTCTTCAGCAACATGAGGCCTGAAATCCATACTGCCTCCTCTCGGAATTGATCTTCTGTCAGAACGACGTGCTTGTAAGGTTTGCGGGCAACTTGGTGGCGTTCAGGTTCGTCAACAGCTCGAATAGCGTTATCTTCCTCGGTCAACATGCGTTCCGCTAGCTCAGATGGGTCAAAAACATCCGTTAGCTCAAGCCGCCTGGACTCGTCCTGCTTTTCCTCGTCCTCTTCTTCTTCGTAATCAAGCGCAAATCTGTAATCCGACCCGTCACCGAACGCGGCACGCATGTCTTCGAGGGCATTTTCATCCAAGCCTGCTGCTTCCGATGCACCAATTCCGAACGCATGTGGCCGAGATGGCGGCGCCACTTCAAGGTCGTCCTGCTGCTGTTGCTGTCCTTCGTCGTCGGAAAAGCTGTCTTCGGTAATGAATCCATCCATCTCATCGCCGCGCGGGCGACCTCGGTATTGCTGTGCCGCTTGTGCTGCCTCCTCGTCGTCATCTGAGTTGAAGATGTCATCAACTCCTTGGGGATGTTGTGACTCGCGATCCTTGCCTCGCTTCAGACGTTTAAATTTAGACTAAACGAGAAGGAATAGCCATGGTTAGCGAATGTGCCTCTCCCGTGCAATAAGTCTGCCAGAAGACCTTCCACGGACATGGCGCCTCGCATAGACTAGACTAACCTCGGATTGAGAGCCTCTTTTGAGGCCAGGAACATGCTCTCCAATCAATTCCAGATCCTCCTCGTCGAGGTGTTCCTCTTCACGAGCACGTTTTTGTTTCCTTTCTCTCCGGTGGCTCTTGCGCTGTTCGATCTCTTCGTCGTCGTCATCGATGAATCCTTCTTGAACCTATCGCAGCAATTTTCTGTTAGCGCGCCGAAAAGCAATTGCGTATGGCAGGCTTGGAACGTACAGCGCGACGGGCCTCTTCGTCGTCGTCTTCGTCTTCATCCTCCTCGCTTGAGTCGTTGAACTCGTTTCCGCGGCGAGGAGCGCCTTCTTCGCCATCGAAGTCGTCGGGAACATCCGCGTCATTTTCCTCATCGTCCAACATGGCCTCACCTTCGACCAAGTCGCGAAGACTCATGGTGGCTGGTCGGAGGGCTTCCTAGATGCAATAGGAAATTGAGGGGGGCCAAAGAGGGAGAGATACTGAGCGCAGACAGTGAACACCGACACCCAGGTGGCTAAGGTGATAAAGCCTAGACGTGGTGAGGGAGGAAGGTCAGGGAGAGAAAAGAAAGGACCTTAGCTTTGCGAGGATCAGAGGCTCGGCGAAGGAGACGCGGGCGGCGGTGATTGGCGAAAGGCGGCTGTGGCTTGCTTGTGGCTGGTGTCTGCGGCGCAAATTGTCACGTGTCAAGTGCCTCTGTCCATCTCCTTTAGTGTGATTACATTTCAATATCGATGATAGTTGTTTGACTGGTTTATATATGGTAGAAGCCGCTATTCTTGAATCTTAAAATACCTGTTCTACAGTCTACTTATGAACTTATCCGGATCGATTCGCTTGAGTACATGGTGATCTCCATGGGAATCTCCACATCCCAGACACTCTTCCTTCTTCCCCTCCTAGATAGCAGAGCAGATATCGGGTCTTTACGCTGCTATATCTAAGTCCCTATTATGCCTGAGTGACTGAGTCTATCGCCTGTTTTATTCCTTGGAAATGTGCCGACGTGCACGTGGTCCGCTAACACAAACTTTGGAAGGTATATCTTGTCAAATCCAAAAGCCCTGAACATTGAGCATGTAAGGCAAGCTTTTAGGACATGAAGAATATGCCACCGGGAGTAATGAATTGCCCTGTGATCTTTATAGCTAAAGCAAGATTCGATTTACGGAAGAATACTGAATATGGAGGCCGACCTCGGGAGAATCACTTCACACTATAGGATAAGATCCCGCATCTATATCTAATTCCATTCAATGTCGAGATGAAAGTTCAAACCCCCTCTCAAATTTTAGCTTCTGCTGCTCAGTAGAAAGGCTCTCGGTGATGAATGTGACTTCTAGCTTAATCTACTAAAGGAAAATAGACTGGTGATGCTCAGTTCCGGATAGCCATGGGCCCAGATATCAAGATTGCAGCTCAGAGGTCGGGAGTATATAGAATAATCATCACCGAGGCACTTGCAACAGGGCCTGATATGAGGCTGTTACGCATTGGCCAATGGAGGAAGAACAAGTGGTTTTCATGTATGGTCATCCTTGGCTCACGTTATCCCCCCCCCCAAGCTTGCAGGCTGCCCAGAGACTATTGTTCATCATTGCGGCAAGCTATAATCCCCTCTTCGCTCCGAAACCCAGCTCAATTCTAATCCGAGAGGTCTGCTTCCTCAGGTTAATTTCGTAGAAACGTAGAAAGTGCTGGTGAACTCTCCGGGGAGTGGTGTAGAAAGGACAGAAAAGTCCTCTGTGGACGAATGAAATACCCTCGTAGACGGTCTCGCTAAAGGCCTGATCACAGATAGGAATGTGACGTTATCAAAGCATAAATAAGCAATAAGCTATGTCACAACATTGTCCTCTGACTCAATCCTCGGGACTATAAAGTATCTACTACTAGTAGGACAAACAATATGATGCCCAATATGCAGGTGGAGACCGGTGGCTGAAATTGTATTGACCATTCAGAAAGATCAGAGCGACAGTGAGGGTCGCTCAAGGAGGTTATAGCTCAAATAGCTATATTAAAAACCCCTAGAGAGCGAGATGTCATAATATGAAGAGTTTAATTGCAGAGATGTTCTACTACTCGGGGTTGAAGTCTAGAGGGAGATGGTCTATTCGTGTGGGAGCTATCAGATATAATGCTCGTCTACAAATCTAGAGGCTCTATACAGGCAATACAGACAATGTAGACAGAATTTAAGACGCTTGTCAAGCCCCAAAAGTTATACGCCTGAAACAATGTACAGACCCTTGCGGACCTTGGCCTCGCCATCTAGCTCCAGTGGTGGATGATGCCGCAGGAGCCCGGGCACCAAGACCCAGTATTTCTAGTATACGAGAAGACCCCTCTAGAATGCATCACATCTGCTGTCTGAAGAGGTAGCTCGAAACACGCCGACGGCACTAAAAGACAGAAGTCCTATGGGGAACGGATGGGTGGGGCACCAGGAACAGCTTGTGTTTCAGCGATAGCATCTTCTGCTGGTCGCAGAACCCAATTCTTCCAGTCTAGCACTCTGCCACACTCAGTCTCCTTCCCCCCCTGACCAGCACGGGCTCTCTTTTTCGATCCATTTTGGCGCCGACCCTCCTTTCCGCGTCGTTGGCCCAGTCGATGCGCCCGAAAGGCCCAATCAGCGCTGCCCAGAACCTCCAGACGTGATATCGGGTTCCCCGCCGCTAGTTCGCGCTTCCAACTCCTGTCCATTCAACACTGCTCTCTCTCGCGCTGTCCCCCTCCCCCCTTTTCTCTCTACTTGAGTCTCATTTATTCCTCCTGCGACCGCTCATCCCGAGAGAATCGTCTAGGCGCCATGTCGGACCCGTTCAAGGCTCGCACGCTTAAACGCAAGAACGTAAAAGGTCTGGCCCTCAATGCGACGCCCAAACCCACCGCAAATACTCCCTCCGAGGGCGATGCCCAGGTTCCCGGTGCTGTTGGGAATGCGGAGGGCAACCGAACCGATACCCTAGAGATTGGCCTGGAATTCCGTCTGGACCTTCGAAGCGAGGATTTGGTGATGCTGAAGGAGCTGGGTGCTGGAAATGGAGGCACAGTGTCCAAGGTGAAACATGCATCAACCAACGTCGTGATGGCTCGCAAGGTAAGAGAATTCGTCTATCTGAATCTTGGCGAACTATTGTGTCTAATTTGGCCCCTTGCTGCAGATTATCCGTGTCGATGCCAAAGAGAACGTGCGCAAACAAATTCTACGAGAACTACGAGTCGGTCACGACTGCAACTGTCCCAATATCGTGACTTTCTACGGAGCCTTCCAGAATGAGGCAAGAGACATTGTCTTGTGCATGGAATATATGGATTGCGGGTGAGATCATCATCAAGATCCCAAGAATGTGCGCCCAGTATTGACATCAAATTAGATCTCTTGACCGTATCTCCAAGGACTTCGGCCCGGTCCGTGTCGACGTCTTGGGTAAAATTACTGAATCTGTTCTCGCTGGTCTGGTGTACTTATACGAAGCTCACCGAATTATGCACCGTGATATAAAACCTTCCAACATTCTCGTCAACTCCCGCGGTAACATCAAACTCTGCGATTTTGGTGTGGCCACCGAGACTGTGAACTCCATTGCTGATACCTTCGTTGGTACTTCGACTTATATGGCCCCGGAGCGAATTCAAGGCGGTGCTTATACTGTTCGATCGGACGTGTGGAGTGTGGGTTTGACCGTCATGGAATTGGCTGTTGGGCGTTTCCCGTTCGATTCTTCTGATTCTACAGCTGGCAATCGTGCTAGCGCTGGCCCAATGGGTATTCTCGACCTGCTTCAGCAGATTGTTCACGAAACAGCCCCGAAGCTCCCCAAGAGCGATGCATTCCCACCTATTCTCCACGACTTTGTTGGAAAATGTTTGATGAAGAAGTCTGAGGAGCGACCAACTCCTCGCGAGCTTTATGTGCGTTGACTATCAATTTCTCTCTTTCATTTGACTAACGCTTGACCCAACAGGACAAGGACGCCTTCCTCCAAGCAGCGAAGCGCACTCCAGTAGATCTGCAAGACTGGGCTATCAGCATGATGGAACGACACAACCGCAAATCATACCTGGCCCCAGCAGCCCCGAAATCGCTCAAGGACAACACCCCATCCTCAAACTCGTCCTCAGCCGCCGCTACTCCATCGACATCTTCCTCCAAGCCCGCACCAGTCAGCAAATCGACTCGCCCTCAACTGCAGACCGCCACATCCGGCGAGGTGCCTTTCGCAAACGACACCTCTTCTCCAGCCCGCTACTACGGCGCATCAGCACACCAATCCTCGAACTCGCGCTCAGGACGCTCCATCCAACCCCCATCCCTAGAGCACCTCTCCCTCGAGACAAGAGACGACAGCGACGCGCGCTCCGGCCGCCATCAAGCCCGCCACCACGGCGACCCCGTGTCCGCAATTGATCCGCCCTCGCGACCATTCATGAGCCCGCGCTCCATCAGCTCACATAACAGCAAGACCCGCACGAACCTCAACCCCGCCTCTATGCCAATGCGGGCTGCTGTGCCGCCTCCATCGGGTCCGCCGCCGCCTCCTCCTGTCTCCGCTGGTAACAACTACCGCGGGTACCCTGGAACAAGCTCTTAGGGCATGAAAAATAGACGTTGATATGCCATCTCATCTTATCCATCCACCTGCATCTTTCTCATTTGGCATTAACGACTCCCCAAGAATGCATCAGCACGTCGTTTGCGCTTCTGAGCCTATTGATTCTTTCTTTCATGTTGGTCGTGTGTTGTCCTGTCAAGATTTCTGTCATCTTCTGCTGTTGTTTCCTGTATTACTGATCCTAGCTGAGAAATTCTGATATCCCGATATACACGGTGGAAAACAGAAAGTTATCAGACTAGTGAAGGTACACAGTGCATATTACCCAGGAACTCCGAAGCCCGGATTCCTATCCCTTTCTTTTCCCCAGTGAACACTTGTTTCATTGTTCTCCCTTTTCCTTTCCCTTTTCTTCCACTATTCCCTTCTTTCTGTCAACGACTTGAACATCGCCAACGACCATGACCACAACGACTTTGGCCTCCTGTTTCTTTCATGGTGCTTTCTCATCTTCCTGTCTTTTGTGAATTTCTTGCTCAGTTATGTTCCTGCATCTCACGGCGTACATAAGTGCAAGCTTGTTATTTATGGTATCACAATACTATATCTTGGTCTATATGATTTTCATCTTTTTCCATATCACTTCTAAGAATGTAGCAACAGCCAATAGCAAGAGGAAAAAAGTAGACGGAGGAACCGCGACTTCAGAAGATTTCGTAGTATTTATTCAGACAAGCACTTTGAAGGTGACAGTCATCAACCGAACGCATTGAATTCGAATCTTGATGCAAGAATATGTGGTTATAGATACAAAGCAACATGCCAGCCATATCAAGACAAAAACGTCTTCTGGTCGAACCTTGGAACTAAAAGATAATCGAAAACTGCAAACCCATGCTCATACGCCGTGGCAATCAGCCATCAATTCCATTCTAACACCATAGAAAGTCAAGGAGACCCAAACCGAAAGCAACGCGAGTACTTCAACTAGACATCTATTTCATCGCCAGCTCAGGCCCAGCTAAAGGGCTCGGGCCTGGAGCTGGAGTCAACGCAGGCTGGGGATTTGCAGGGGGAGCAGGAGCAAGATCAACCATCCCGATAGATGAAGAAGTGCTTGCTTTGGCGCCCCGGCTACTGCTTCCGCCGCGGCTGCCAGGACCACCACCACGGCCACGGCCTTCGTGCGACGGTGATGAGGTAGCACTGTGCTTCTCACCTGCATCCGCTTTTTTGGTCGTGCGAGCCCGTCGCGAGGTCCCGCCTCTGGAGCCCGGACCGCGCAATGGAAGACCTGTATCCTGGGAGATAGGAACAGCGGAAGCGGCAGCGATAGGGACGTGCGGGTGCGAGGCTATTGAGCGCCCGCGACCTGTTCCACGGCCTCGGCCTCGGCCACGCTTGATAGTTCCGTCGGCGCTGTATAAATTGTTAGTTTTCTGATCGAGAAACTGTGGATTAAAGATGACTGACCGTTCAACCTGGACCTTCTCGCCCTCTGACACTAGCGGTCCACTGAAGACAAAGAATCCATCTTTACTTGCGGCAGCCTGTTCTTGCCATGCCAGTTCGGTGTCGTCAACGAAAGGATCATCTCTGTCGTATTCTTCCACCTTCTTCCTCCGCTTTTTCTTCCCCTCACCTGCTTCTGAGGTAGCTCCATTGGTGCCATTTCCAGCACCGAGCATGGAGACATCGCCATCAACGTCGCTATCGCGATCATTGTCCAGGCTCAAATCTTCATCAGCACTCTCGCCAGCTGAGATTCCTTTAAGCAATTTGTCATTCTTCTCTAGGGCAGCTCCAGCCGCGGCCACACGAGCAAGGCGCTCCTTGTGGGCAGCCAGTCGGGGATGCAAAGCAGCAAAACCATATTGCTCTTCGGCAAGCTGCGCAAAGTTTACAATATGATTACCCTTGGATAATGGGATATGAACAACAATGTTTGGTGTGCTGCGCGTGTCAGATGACTTTGCATCGTCGCCGCCAACACCGAAAAGGGCATTTTGAATGAGACCAGAGCCTTGAGGCAGCTGGGGAGCTTCTTTCGTGGCACGAGCTGGCTTAGGAGAAGAAGCCTTAGACGACGGCGCTGTAGCAGGTGCCTTATCTTTCTTTACGCTGTTTGCTGATGGCTCTTTGGGGTCGATCTCCATCGCATCATAAGATTGCTGAGGCTGCTTGGGCGTAGATGCCTGTACCGGAACTTCAGCTTGTTTTGCTGACTGGGGCTGTGGGGCCGCTGGCGCCGGTGGTTGCTCTTTCAAAACCGGTGAAGATAGCTCTAATTTTGGAGGTTGGGTGTATGGAGGCCGCTCAGCAGGTGTATACGGCATATACTGGCTGGGTACTTGTTGTGGTTGCGGTGCATGGATTGCGCCGTGTGATGGAGATGATGCGGGGACTGGCGACGGGGCTAGAGAGGGGTGCATAGACATCTGTGCCAAAGGTGGTGGCACTGGCGAAGATACACCGGAGACATGGCCAGAAGATGAGCGAGGAAGTGGTGTATACACGCGATTCGGCTGGGGAGCAGGGTCGATTATGCTGGAGATTGCGGGTGATGCGCTGGCACGGTAGTTCGGCGGGGATACAGTATGAGCGGGAGGGCTGTATGCTGGCGCTGGTGCAGGCGATGGGTTGCCGAATGCTGATCGAATGGGGTCGAAGTTTTGACCACTGGTTCTTGGTGGTGGTGGTGCTTCAGCTTGCGGAGGTGGAGGTTGCGACTGCGGCCGAGGTTGATATGACTGAGGTACAGGATAGGTCGGCGCGGGAGCAGAAGCGGCAGGAGGTTGTGGAGTTTGTGAGTAGGTGGGAGGTTGAGGCGGCTGAGGGGTCGGAGTTGATTGAATAGCCTGAGGTTGAATTTGAGGCGGAGGTTGAGATGATTGAGGTTGCGGAGAAGTACGCGCGACGGCGGGAGTGGCAGGAGTGGCAGGCGTCGCAGGTGTTGCGGGTGCTGCTGCATCAGCCGCTCCGCCCGTGCCTTCTTCCGATTGCTCTAACTTGGCTTTCTTGCGAGACGCAGGAGTCGCATTTGATTTCTCTCGTGGCCGGCGAGGCGCCCGAGCGGGCTTTTCCTTTACTTCTTTCTTCGGCTTGGCATTGTCGGGCTCCTCGTCCTTCTTGCGACGCGACCGTCTCGCCGTAGAGGCTCGGCGGGTGGTGGTGCCTTCAGCCTTATCATCGACAGCTGGGCCCTCTTCTTTAGGCATTTCAGATTTTGGAGAATCGGTTGACATGATGCAAGCAAATTGAATAAAATCAAGCAGAGATGGGTGGAAATGGAGTGGGATGGATTAGTACCATCCGACAACGGTCGGGGCCCACGGGGGAGCAGGTATCACCAGAAAACCGGGAATGGCAGGATTGGGAAGGGAGTCGGGAACACAACTCAGAGATGGCCGATCTGTGCCAGGCGAGAAGTGGGGGCAAATCAATGAAAAAGAAAACGAGGCCAGGGCGGGAGAGGAACACAGAAAGAGGCCGGAGGGAAGAGAAAGAGAAAAAGGGATTTCAGAAGGAAAGGGAGAGAAAACGGAAGGAAATTGAAAGGCAGGCAGGAAAGGGGAAAACAGTCCAACAAGGAGCACGTTTGGACATCGATTTACTCCCAGAGGATTCCCGAGCCTACTGTTACGCCGAGAGCGCGGCCTACGGATCGAAACGAGCAGGCCCCCGTGTGGGTAAGATCAGAGTGGCGTGGCCAAAGAGAACAGAGAGCCCTTCAAGCCAACTGGACGTAGAAAGTACGTGGAAGGATGTCTACTTTCTGCGCTTCTAGACATGCGCGCGGATCTGGCGTTAAGTGGGCCCTGCTGTATGAAATATGGGACTAGCCGTTCCGCTGTTGCGCCTGCGCTGGCTGTCTGAGGCTGCGGGTATCTACTTGTAGTGTTTGTATGAGCACTTTATACTATTACTGGGAGCTGGTGATGATGAGAAGTTCGATGAAGCTAGTACGCGTGCTGTTCATGAAATCGGTCATCAGATGTGTTATCTGATGACCAGTCCGATCTGACAAGATGGCATACCGTGTTTTCTCACATGCAGCAGCATTATAGTAATTCTTCAAGTTCTTCAGTAGCTACAGTATCCTTCTCTCCCCCATTGAAGCATAATCCATCGAGTGCACGACCTCAAAGTAAACCCAATCTGCGGGAGCTTCCAAATCAGGTCGAGCATATTTCCCCTTTTGGCCTAGACGATTCACATCTGGCGCTAACCCCATATCGCCTAGCGCCACGCGTCTGCTCATTTTAGGTTTCATTCTTTTCTTGGAGCCGCAGCTCCTCCCCGCGCTGACATAACTTCGTTTTTTTCCCTTGCTCTGCACTCATGGCTTTCAGAGGGGAACGCTTCGTCCTCGACCTGGACGACTCGGATGGTGCCGAGGAACCCGCTCCCTCGCCATTCTCTCTGATCGGAGAAATCCGTGAACGAGCCCCAACAGCCGCCAAGCCGCCCGCGCCTGCCCCTCAGCCCACCGCTTCGTCAACTGGCTTCCCCGCGCACCGCAAGCGCAACAAGGTTTCCTCCTTCAAGCAACGGCGAACCGGACAAGCAGCTGAAGAGACACCTCCTCCTCCAGCCAATAACGCTCCACCGACCGCGCAGGATGACAAAAAGGCCATCGGGGAGGAGAACCGCCGGCATCTGGCGTCCATGTCGGATGACCAGATCCAGCAGGAGCGTGAAGAGCTGATGGCCTCGCTGGACCCGGGCTTGCTTGAACGGTTTCTTCGTCGCGCAAGAATAGACGAAGACGAGCAGAAGGAGGACACACCTACAGCAGAAGGGCCTCGTGATTCACAGGCGACATCAAAGCCCAAAAAATCAGTTTCATTTGATGTGCCGGCACCTGCGAATCAACCTTCGAAGCCCACCACCACAGCTCCTCCTCCAAAGACAGCTCCAACACCACTTCCTCGTCCTGCGAACGATGACCTCCCACCCAGACAAATCCCCGCAGATCTCCATCCAGCCGATCAACCACCCTCCCTTGACCCAGCAATGATTGAAAAATTCCACTTCCCACGCCCCGAACAACCAATGCCCACTCTAGACCCCTCCGATCCCAACTTCCTCTCCGACCTCCGATCCCACTACTTCCCAGAAATCTCTCACGACCCCCAAGCTCTCTCCTGGCTCCAACGCCCCTCAAACGATGAAGAAGACCCAGACTCAACATCGCCCTACCACCCAGCCAGCGAGGCAATCTCAATCTCCCCCTCAGCAATCCGATTCTCTCTGCAAGGCAGTATTCTCCCCCCAGAGACATCCCTTAGAATGCCAACAACAATGGGCTTGCACCACCACGGCGACGATCCCCAAGCAGCTGGGTACACGATCCCCGAGCTAGCAATCCTCTCCCGCTCGACCTTCCCAGCCCAACGCTGCGTAGCATGGCAAGTCCTCGGGAGAATTCTCTTCCGTCTAGGACGAGCGGAGTTCGGTGATCGAGGAGGCCAGCTTTCAGAAGGCCTGTGGTTCGTCATCGAGAAAGAGGGCGTCGTAGCTGGGATGTTAGCTGAGGCTGAGGGTGCCACCAGCATGGATAGTCCTTCAAAGAGTTCACAGAAGAAGAAGGATGAGAAGGGCGAGGAGAAAGGAGCTCCCGTTGCATCTGGTATTGGGCGCCATGCTAGTGCTGCGGCTTGGGCAGTTGAGGGAGTCTGGCTTTGGCAGAAGAGTGGAGCGGGAGATCGTGGTTTATTGAAGGAGGGACAAATTCGGTCTCAGTAGAGTTGATTATTTGCATAAATGGAGTTTTAGGTGATAGTCACTACGTGTCTTGGTAGAGATACTGGAACTAGATCTTTCAGCATGCATGCATCAGCTTCGATGTGCCTTTATACCTACAGTAGCAGGGAAAGCTTAAAGGGTAAGCAAAATGCAAACCCAAGTTTTCACGACTGCTAAGGAACTACATTTGCAGGGATTAAACGAATATTATTTGGAAAGTAAAATTATCTATTCAGCATGCATTATCATATCATGGCTATCATATAGTACAGGAATACCCAAACGCTTCACAGCCAAGCCATGGATAAAGGCCACATCAAACAAGAGACATAGAACAACACGCGTAATCTCTCATTCAGCATCAACTGCCGCAGTTCTATCATCAAGCGCTTGGTCCTCGACCTGCACGCCCCAAATCTTCCACCTTGCTTCTTCGATAAAGTCTCTACGCAGCCATAACCCAGAGGGCAAGGTGCGCATTTCGTTTGACGGCCCTGACGATTCGGTCTTCGGAGCCTGAGATCGATCCAGCCAGTCGAACAGTAGCCTGAGCTGCCAGATGCGGTCACGGACTTCGTCTTCATCGGCGCCACGGCCCCGTGCGGACCGGACGATGTTCTGCACTGTGTGCGAGAGATCGAGACGGGCGTCGACTGCAGATGTACGGAGCCATGGGGGCGAATTGACGAGGCTTGTGGAGACACGGGGTGAAGGTGTTGGGAAGGCATTGGGGAGGACGAGCGAGCGCTCGCGGATGTCGAGGTCTCGTAGGGAAGGCAGCTGGAAGACCCAGTCCCAGGGACTCTGGGAGGGAGTTGTCGCTGCAGATAGGGTTCCAGGTAGGAGGGCAGTGCGGTTTGCGAGAGCAGATGGAGGAAGACCCTTTGCCGGGTTAGAGGATGAAGCAGCCGTGGCTGTAGGGAGAATGTCTTGGGCTTCGCTAAGACCTGTGAGTGTGGAAGCGAACACGGAGGTGGAAGTATCAGAAGGACTGTAGGTGGCTTTGCGACGGAGATAGACAGATGAGTCGCCGGTGCGGAACTTGTCTCTTAGGGTATCGTTCTGACTGAAATCGAGAACAAGAGGCCAGTGGTCTGCGCCACGAACTTCAATACGTGTGATTCCGGCTGGGTCTGGCAAGAGACACGGGGCTACGCCGGTGCTCTTAGCGCCGTCCCGAGTTGTGATGATAATTGGAAGGGAAATCGGACGGCGAGTGTCAAGATCGCGTGGGATGAGACAACGAGGCTCAGCGGCAAGGACCCAGAGATGGCGGAATGCTTGGAGATGACATTTGTTGTCCAGCACAGTGGTTGGGAAGATAGGATAGAATGCACATAGCAATGATGCCACAGCAAGATCAGATGTGCCTAGGGTGTAGCTGCCCCCGCCCAGGAAAAGCATGCCAACTGCCATATGAGAGGCCATATGGCTACCATAGGGAGTATCTGCATCCACTCTTCCGTGAAGAGAGCGTAGGCGCCGGAAAAGAGGCAAATCACCAGTACCAGCCATGACAGCCGCAGTGGACAATGACAGGACATCTTGGCAGTTGCGAACAGAGTTCCGAGCAAGCTTGGCGTCATAATTAAGAGCTGGAAGTCTGGATATGCGAATGAACTGGTCCAAGTAGAACAACAACAGATCGCGAGCTAAGAGGTCACCAGACCCGGCGTAGCGCAGACCAAGCGCAAGGCAAAGACCAGCAATGATATTGAAGAACGGCATATCATCGCTGCGTAGTTTATTGACACCTGTCAGGCGCGAACGGTGCCGATAAAGCTTTGGCAAGCTTGCGTTCACCCAATCCATGGAGGGCCTGATTTCATCCCACATAATGAGATGTCTTGCCAGAGTGCGTAAGAGGAATAGGTCTGGGCGAACATAGTCGAAGCGCACTGCTGTGTCTGGAATATCAATCTTCTTGGCCAACACCTCATCGTTTGTTTTCATGAAAATCACAGCCAAGGCAATTGTTGCTCCAGCTGTAGCACGATCGAGTACATGGGCGATATCAACTTGCTTTGTTCCGACAGCAATTGCTAGCAAACGTTCAACAATATGCATATCACGCATTCCACGTAGATCGCGGCCCTTGCCAAGGTTTATGAAGCCTAGTGCAAACCCAGCAGCAAGGCGGTATCCTTCATCGCGTAGTTCTTCCTGAGACACAGATTGATCATCTTGTTCGATATTCTCAATCTCGGAGAGCATAACCTCACTCATCCGCCGATGTTGAGAGCCACAATAGAGCAAGCCAATGCCCATTATGCCTGCAGTTTGGGTCAACGGAGACAGATTGAGCTCTGCTGCTCCGAGGGGTAGCATTCTTGTGACATGAACGGATAGCAACCGAGTGATCAAAGTATCCATTGTACCGATGTATGATACTGATAGTCCAAGCAGGAGTCCAATGGAGGTCATTGTATGTTTGGGTGTCAGGTACTTGAAGGCAACCCATTTGGCGAGGGATTTCAGATGGCCATTAAGGCCTAGGGCCAGCAAGAAACCAGCATGACGGTTGGTAAGCTCCTGAGGCTTGTTGAACAAAATCCAGGAGGTATCGATGCCCCTTGACGCCTTTGAAATTGCCAGACCTGTGGAGACTCCATTATGGAAAAAGGCCCAGCAGACCTTTTCTTCTGTGAACGAGCTCCTCTCGGCACTAACAGTGACGTTCGATGGTTTCATGACGCATTGCAATGAAAAGGAGGGAATAGGAAGCTTCTCAGTGAGCAATGGCAATCGACCACTGAAAGATAGCATGCCTCGGCCTGCAGGAGTCGACAATGTTCGGAAAGAGACCAATTGCACAAGTTCCTTCTGCGCTTCGAGGAGCTGAGAATCAGTCCAATCAGGCTCAGGAACACAATCTGCCACAGGTGCTTTGGATTGATTCAAAATTCGAGCTGCCTCCATGAAACGCTTGTCTTCCCGGAAAACAAGCCTCGTAACGCAGAAACGATCAGCCTCTGCAGAAACTTCAAAGGCATTAATGTTATCAAGTTCCAAAGAGGAAGTACTGATATGATGAAAGTCTCGTATAGCATCATGAGAAACAACTGGCTGTGGAGGTGTTGCAAATGTAGATGATTGAACAGGATTCATCGACATGTAAAGGTCCTCACGGTCGATCAACTCGAGCAGAGCTGCATTCCAGGATGTCGAAGCCTCTGTCTGGCACTGCATGACTGCTTCATATAATGGCGCTCTCACACCTTCTGGGAACGAGTCAATGATGTTTTTATTTAGCCCCCATCGGTGCAAAAGCTTGATGTTTTCCAACGGGGTCGAAACTTTGTGAGCTTCGGCGAAGAAGCCGTTAAGAGCAATAGTGCGCGGCGTAAGATTGAAGCATTCTTGCCACATGCGTCCTTTTCTAGGAGCTCGATCTGACGCAGTCACAGTGTCAAGCAAAGTGAGGAATGATTTGGTTGTTTTTCGGGAGGCATCGATGAGATACGTGAAGATAGAGGGTGGCCCGAAGGGTTCAGCAGGTACATCGAGTAGAGAAAGTTTGGTTTCTTCAAACTGCCAACGATCAATGCTGGCCATTTCGGAGCCGAAGTAGGCGTCTTCCTTCCAACTCCAGGATTGCCATCCTAGCCAGCCACCTAATTGTGCAAGAACGGGGGCAAGCATTCCTAAAGGTCGTCGAGATTCCTCAGTGTCACAAGTCGAAAGCTTCTGCTCTTCACGAAGCAGGTGGAGTCCAACGAGAATAGTTCCCAGGGCCGTGCATCTAACGTTCTCAGGGAAAGCAGTAGAAATGGGGAGATAACCTTCCGGCCCAGAAGCGCATTCGCCTTGAGCTGTTTGGAGGAATTCTCGACTGAGAGATGCGCAGCGCGTGATATATGAATTGTGGCGGTAAGTAGAACGACTTGCACTGGGCTGGTCATTCTTTGGGGTTCGAGACACATCGCGCGCCGCCAAGTCCTCGACTGCGTCTTGTTCGACAATCCAGCCCCAAGAACTGCTCTTCATCCAAGGAGCGACAACACCTGCGGATGAGGTTTCCAAATCTAGCATAGCTTCCCAGCATTCTAGGTCGACGTAGGAACCGCTGCTTGATCGAAGAAGACCCTTCTTCCTACGCGCCCTCTTTGCTGGCCGTTGAGCCTCTGGCTGCGGGATGAAAGGAACTGCGAGAGCAAACAGCACCACGACGAGAGAAGTCCACTCAAGATCATTCTCGATATCCTCTTTGCCGCGGAGCCATTTCATAACCTCCCACCAGGCTACCAAGATCCCATCGCTGGCTTTCTCAGAGTCACGAAGCACGAACTTGCAAACTTTGAGAACTTTCCTCACGAGGTCGTTTCGAGGTTCCATTTGTATTTGAAGTCTGTGGCGTTGTTTTTCCGTATCTATCAGGTCGACCTTGCCTCTTGAGCAGCAATGGTCAAGGCCGAGGAAATCGAGATCAGGATCAGCCATGACTCGGTTGACGCCGCTTTCTCGCGGTCGAGCCATGAGCTTGCTTGGTGAGATTCCATGAGGCTCGTACAATTGTAGAGGTACCGGAACCTCGATCTTAGTTGGGCTTCCCCAAGGAGTCTGCAAAGACAGCTCATGCTGCCCAGTCTCAGACCCACTTAGGGTAAGAATCCGCGAAATATCCCCGTCAGTAATCCGAGAAACATCCCACACGTTTGGAACATGCTGAATGCCAGAAGCGTGAACTAGAAGTGGCCGCCTCTCCGAGACGTTAGCTTTCCTTGATGTTGAAGAAGCTTTCTTCTGGCTCTTTGACATCGCAACCCTTTCTGCTTTGAGATTCACAATAGTCATGTTTCGTGAGTCCTTGTCCACAATGCAGATCGCAACAGAGCTCGTCTTCCCATTCTGTGTGCTTCCATAGTCGACGGAAGATAATGTACAAACCTTCAAATGCCGGGAGGATACTTGATGCGCGGAAGAACCAAAGCTTCCCGAGAACCTAGAAGAGAAGCTTTCTACCTTCGAAAGCAATAGCTCTTCTGGAAGACCCGATGCAGATTCACGAAGGGCTATATTCTCGAAACCGGCTGACAGGACGTCATTATTCAGTTCCTCAAGAAGTTTGTCAACTGGAGCATCCACAAAGCTGCCTGCAGTGCTGTAGACCGACCCAGATGCAGGAGGTAGAGATGCTCGCGGATTAAAGCCAAAGCTGGCGCGACTACTCGCGGCCCCCATGGACTGCCTAGGCCCCCCATGATGCAGAGTGCTGGATTGGCTACCAGTTGCCAGATCGCTAAATGTAATACGATCTTGACTTGTTGCAAGGTCTGTTCGCGCCAACAAGGAACTCACTCGTCGTGAGGTCTTCAATGGGACACCGACATCGCCAAAGTCTTGTGCGACCCTCGAGGCCAAATCCTCTTCACCGTCCTTTTTAAAATCGGCTTGGGAATTATTTCGGTTTTCCGTCCATGGCCCGAAGCTCTCACGCGCTCGGGGTGCTGGAGTAGCCGCACCGGGCGTCATTGCAAAGTGAGAACTTCTTCTATTAGATCGGGCACCCTCAGTTTGCCTGCGAGTCTTTTCTTTTGAATGCTTCCCGGATTCATCGTCTCGATATCTTGCGGACCATATCGTGTAAAGCCCAGTTGTCGAGTTCATGGTAACCACGACTATCAATGGGGCTGAAGAGACTTGGTTAGAACTCGAAAGCTCATCTTTTGGAGAAATATAGATGATCTCATCAGATGGATCAAGAACATCAAATCCGGAAGGGCGTCGCTTCTTGGAATTGCTGGTACTGTTTTGAAGCCAACGCGAAGGTTGTGATGTGACAACCAAGCCCATTTCTGAATGGGGATCAACTAGAGAAAACACCCGAGGAAGATCGGCATCAGAGGATGACTTTGGGACCCAAGCATTGCCCTTAGCCGATGACTTCAATGAGCCTTTACCACTTCTGCTAGAGATTGGTGGCAAGCTGGATTGTGAAGCACCTGGGTCAAATAAGGACGTTGTCATGAATGAATTTGGGGGTGCCATTGGGTTCTGGCTAACGGAGGGCTCATCTGGAATCTTCCTTTGAAAGAGAAGTCCCCGAGGAGTCGGAAAGACGGATTCAGTCTCAAATGGTAAAGGGATCGTATGGCTGTTTCCTGCGACGAAGAATACGTGGGCTTGTGATTTGAGGACAACCACTAAAGCTCTTGCCAGAGTATCACTTTGCTGTTGCGGAGCAATAACAGCGACCTGATCATCTCCATACAGATCCAATGTTGAGCCCAGGCCATTGCCAGGTGCTTCTTTTCCATGTCGTTTGCTCTGACCAGACGGCGCATTTGTCGAAGCAGGCTTGCGAATATGGGGCATGTTCCCCACGGGGTGTTTTGTAATGTCCACAGCAAACTGAGTAAACAGAGCATAGTGTATATCCTCTTTCTCCGAATCCATTCGGAATACCCTCTTCACCATCCCTGCGCGCGACCACACGACGCAATGTTTTGTCCATACTAGCTCATCGTCCACAGGGCCGGTCAATCCGCTTTCGTCGATGCATGTTGACCACTGGTATAAATCGCTCGATGGATCTGGCGGTAAAATGCCTTCTGACACTAGGTAGGAAACAGCTGAGGGTTCGTGGAGGCCGAGCGAGCGAGTGGAAGCCATGGTGGGCTGTTTAGCAGCTGGAGTAGTGGTCGCAGTGCGCCGACGTAAACAATTCGATGACGACCCGAGCAGCTGAACAAATCATTTTCGTGATCAAACAAGACCAGACTTCAGATTAGCGCATTTGGCCCTGAAATGCGGTGGAAATGCGGGCTGTTAGTTGGAGATGTTGGGTAGATGACGCGCAGGAACGCGGGATTGGACTGACTTGCCGCGAGTTCTTTTTGCTCCGAGCAAAAACAACTTCCTCCCTCGCCCAACTCCACCTTCATATCCAACCCCCACCGCCGAGCTTCTCTACCACGCTTCGCTGTGCAATTTGCACTCTTTTAGAGCGAGCGAATAATCGCGCATATTAAATTCTTCGACTCGAGCTCTCAAACTCCTCCAGGGTGCCCTGGGCGCCTGCAACCAGTCTGCCAATACCGACAGCACCATGCCTTCTTTTCCCACAAAGCCTTTGGTCCGTCCGCGGGAAGATGGGTTGCAATTGAGGTGCGAGAAACTCATGTCCTGGAGACATATCGAGCTATTCCACTAATGCCATGCTTGTTAGCTACCAACTATCGCACCGCGTTCATACAGCTCAAGGATATCCGCTACGAGCCCCGAATGGCTCCTCGATCATCGTATATGGAAACGAAACAGGTTTAAAGGTCGTCTGGCGAGGAGGCCGCCAATTCTCAGACTTGAAGAAGGCCGCGCCATCGCGCCCGGAGAAAAGTGCTGCAAACAATGATGATTCGGTCATGATCCTTGATTCCGACGAAGAAGATGCGCCAGATGCCACACCAGCTCAGGCAGAGTCCAGTTACGAGTTCGTCAATGAGGAAAGCGAGGTCGACCCATCAGCTCCATACGAAGCGATTCTGCGACAGATAGACATCCCTTTGGGAAGTAGGGTACTTCACCTGGCTATCCCTCGTCTTACCCCCGAGGATTCGCGTTCACCTCTCGATCCGTTCCCGCCTATTGCAAAGAGCACGATTGTCATAGCTGCCGTCTGTTCAGACTTTTCGACTCGCGTTGTGTCTCTTCCACTCCTCCCTCCTCATCCCGAACAAACCAACCCCAAAGAATGGCATGTCCAGAACATCACGCTGAGTGGCGGTGTCACCCACCAGGACATTCCACGCGGCGTGTCGCTCACTTTCACCTGCGAGCAAACAGAGGACGACCAAAATCCTCGCAAGTCGCGAGGTCGAGCTGAGGCAGCCGGACTATGGAGTATTCTTGTGGCTACACATTCAGCTGAGGGCTCTGGTCTGCTCTTGATACACCGAATCCCAGTCCATGAGGAGTCAGGCTATTATACCATCGTGGATGAGGATCTTGTTTCCCAGAAGAGACTTCTGCCATCGCCTGCGCAGACTATCGCTTTCAACCCCTCAACCTACCCTTCCACCCGCCACTCCCATCTCCTAGTCGCCTTTCACAGCGGCTGCGTCAAAATATTTTCTTGCTTCTCTGTTAGAAAGTCTTCAAAGGCCTCCAAGCGAGCTTCACAATCTCAAGATGAAACCACAGACACAGAAGGCCGCTGGCTCATCAGCCTCTACCCTGGATTCGAGTCAAAGTCGACCGGACTTCCTCGTCGCAAGACCATTATTGATGCGGCTTGGGTTTTAGGTGGCCGGGCCGTCATGGTCCTCCTCGAAGACGGGGAATGGGGTGTATGGGACATTGAAGGAGCGGGCCCTGGAACAGCAAAGGGTCCATTGGCTCGCCAGGCAAGTGTGCAAGGTGTTACAGGAGGATCTCTTACCACATACGCCGTGAGCGGCCGCATCGCGACGCCACCCTCTAACACACAATCTGAAGCCGAGTCACGACCTCGCTTTGCGCCGATGACACCGTCAACTAAGCGAGTCCGCGAAGACACTTTCTTGAAAGGATCGATGATTGAGTCGAACCCGTCGCTTCGCGGACAGATCTCTGTTCTACAAACAAACCCACCGCAAGACGCGCTTCCAGACGAGTCGATATTACTGCGCCATGGCCGCCTGAGCGCCATGATCCCCAGCCTTCTTTCTCTCTGGCGCAACGCCGTTCGATCCACCGGCACTTTCGACGCCTCCAACCGTTGCCGTGTAACCCCATTCCCGGATGTGAATCTCATGGGCGAGAACTTCCAAGCCATCAGTCACCTCCCTTCACCACCCCGTCTTTCCCGACCTAAGGGACCAAATGCCTTTGACGTGCTCGTCGCCGCTGAGCACCGCATCATCATCTTGGCGCCGCGTCTCGTCCAAGTCGATGAGAACGCATCAACTTCACTTGTAAAGCAGGAAGCTGCCGCAGAACGAGATCAAGTGATGTTGGAACGAGGCGACCTCGACGTGGAAGGAATGGGACGAATGATCAACGGGATGGTCAGCGGGACTGGCTCTTTACGGGTGGGCAGTCCAGTCAAACGCACCCGCATATTTACTTGATTTCGGGGTATAGGGACCATATTTAGATGATACCCATGCTCCAACGACTTCTATTTACTATAATTCCTCCCACGAACTACTCATTCTTGAATAGGTTCCGTATTCCCTTCAATTCGCGCTGTAAGGTGGAGCGCAAGGCGAGATCAATGCCTTGAAATTCCTTCTCGTGAGGAATAAGCTCTGTATCGGATGCGATATATCAAAACCATCACACGGGTCTTCAAGGCCCAGTCTGTGACTTCGAGTCCGTGGCGTTTTTACTTGCCTTTGGCTGTAAAGCGCTGCAGCGCCCATGTCTGTTCTCGGGGCTTCTGTGTTTTTGTCCTGTCTCTATGGATGTCGGTCTGTCTTTCTGACGAGTCCTACATCGACATCTGTGGGGATAGGAGAGGGATGCAGCTCGGGTCAGGCATGGTGCGTCAGAGAGACACCGGTGGGACATCCTGTCTTGTACTCTTGTACTGTAGTAAAGTAGTCTCGATTGGCGTAGCAATAGTCATTTTCCATTATATTCGTCCACTTCTCTCATCCTTGCATGTCTTCTTATGTATGTCCCGGGTATCACCAACAACTGCCCCTAGTAACAAGACTCCTCAAAACCCATCCAGAATCCCCGCCTTCTCTTCCTCCTTCAACCTCTTCTCATTTAAAGAATGCCACCATTCATTCGCCGGATCTTTAGTAGTCTCGGGCGCGCCCCCGACAATCTGGCCCTTGGTCCACTCATCCCATGGCTTGGGACTTAGAATGTAATGCACATTCTTGACTTTGTCATCACGCCAGATAGCATCATGCACCCCCTCCCAGCGGAGAGTCTTCAGAGCATTGTAAATATACGGAAGACCAACCCATCGACCAGCGAACACATCGCCAAGAAGCTCCTGGTCAGGAAAACTGTAGTTGGAAGTCGCGTCGGTTGTGAGCTGATGAAGGATCTTGTCGTAAATGCCTTGAGATGGGTTGATAACTAGGAGACCACTATTCAGAATCGCCAGTCCCGTACTCGGATGCGCACCAGCCGTTTGGGCTTCATCTGGGGTTGCGTGCTGAGAAGTGTAGGCGCAATTTGCAGGGATCCTTTTCATGGTCAGCTATCTGCGCGAAAACCGAGATCTTTCATCCCTGGAATAGAGCAAACTTACCATTCCTCGGGATAATGAGGCTTCTTCAATGGATTGCAAGCGCAAGCGTGGCTACAGGCGAAGACACGGTTACCGTCGCCATTCTGCGACGGAGGGTCAAGCTCGAGTTCCATCAGTTCGTCCATGTTCTGGAGAACTAGCATGTCGCTATCTAGCATGACAATGCGCTCATATTCAAAAAGAGAGAATGAACTGAGCTTCGACCAGCAGTCGTAGAAACGAGGGTCATTGGTATATTCCTTGGGAATAGAGGGTGAAAGGTGTTTGACACGCTGCTTGAGGATTCCTCGCGCATCCAATGCTTCATGGCCTTCTTTTGAAAAGGCATCTGTATACAATGCGACCAGAGGATACTTGGAGCCTGAATTCTTAAGAGAGTAGTCCAATGTCAGCAGCCCTGGGAGGTACGCCGCGTTTGTAATAAGGGTTGTCCACGCTGTTCCAAGCGGTTAGCGCCGGATGCATGGGATTGCAGGGTTTAAAGACGTACCTTTGGACGGGCGAGACTCTTCCTTTTCGGCCATAATGAAGGTGGTGAATTTTCAGTCTATTCTGCTCTAGGGGGAGAAAGAAGGCCTGTCAAGCACAAGCAGGGTTTGGCACAGTGTGTGTAATCGCGGCGATGACTATCTCCGTCGAATTCCGGCGCCTTGGGTGCAATCGGCTCAGTCACGGTACTTTGAAAAGCACTCAAGCTTGACAACTTATGCAGAATTCAGCTGCAGGCAGTGAGTTTCTCTCGTCGAATGGGGCTCAAGATTAAGGCAGGATGGAGGGGCACGGGTGTTCCTGGAGAGCCGATTGCGTTATCGATATCGATGTGGGGAACCCGGAACTACAAGAACTCTATACCCGTGTCTGAGTATTCCATATGGGTGTACCAGTCTAAGCCATACAGCAGTCTAAGCTGTACATTCAAAGTTAAGCATTGCTTCTACACCTTCCATACAGCCACCCTCTTCCTTGATCTGCTCAAAAATAAGGTAGCAGACTACTCAGCTTACTAGGTACCTGGAGCTATAAAAATTTTCAGCAATTTGGACCTATATGGGGTAGACGTACGGCGCAGGCTGACATACGGCTTAGACTGGTGCACCCACTCGGCGAGAGGACTCGAGCGAGTGGGTCACTACGTATGAAATACTTAGGCACGGATAACTAGCGCTTCGATCCGGTATTAATGAAGTCGACGCTTTAATCATCCCTTATATCGAAGACACAAAAGCGACTCACGTTCTTTTGTGCATGGATTCATTATAGTTGACTTGGTAGCGTCGCAATCATCATCCTCATGCCTATTTTGAGACTATGACGCGTGCGAGATGCCAATCTTATTGGGTGGCTAGCAAAATTTCTCTTGCAAACAGGGCTGACTCATGATCGATAAGAGCTAGGAGAACATTCAGGAGTACCATGGGCTTTTATCGGCCATTTTTATGTCGGTGGCTTTTCAAGTCTTTCGTTAATTGTTCCTGGACCCATCGTCACATTCAAATGTTAACATGAAGCGACAGCGATTGGCCAACTGAATCTCGTCGTTTGATAGGAAATTCTGCGCGCCATTCATGTCTTTGCTCTTCCCCCCAGAAGCAACCGAGTAATCTCTTCAAGCCCCAGATCTTAACTTTGAAGCATCTTGGAGGGCAGAAACATATCGACCATCTTGTTCCTTGATATTTGCTCCGTTCTCTAAGAGCAATTGAACAACATCTTTATGGCCCTCCCGTGAGGCAGCCAAGAGGGCAAATTCAAGAATCCCATCTTTTTTTTCGATATTAGCACATTTCCCTAAGAGAACTTGAACAATCTTCTTGTGACCTTGACGTGCAGCACTCCGGAGGGCAGATGCAAAATCCCCCCTTTGGTTATCAATGTCCACTACTTCCTCTAGGAGGAACTGAACAATCGCTATGTGGCCCATAAATGACGAACCTTCAAGGGCAGATCCATATATGCCACCTTTCTTGTTAGCATCTGCCCCTCTCCCTAGAAGCAACTGAACAATCTCTTTGTGACCATGAAAAGCGGCGAGCTGGAGGGCAGACCCAGGAGAACGACCAAGGTGTTGATTTACATCCGCCCCTCTCTCTAGAAGAAAGCGAACTGTCTCAGTATGACCTTGATGTGAAGCAGCTCTGAGGGGAGATCCATGAGAGCCATCTGGTGTATTCACCTCTGCTCCTTCGTCTAAGAGTAACCGGACAATCTCTGTGTGGCCTCCACCTGAGGCAGCCTGAATGGCAGAGCCAAAATGGCCGCCAGTCGCGTGAACATTAGCTCCTCCCTCAATGAGAAATTGGACAACCTCTTTGTGGCCACGACTTGAGGCGGCTTGGAGCGGAGAGCCCCAGCATTCATCTTTCGTGTTGATTTTATTTCCCCATTGTACAAGGATTTTAACGGACGTGGCTAGTCCGTTTAAACAAGCGTAGGAAAGATTGGATGCCAATACCAGGTGATCGTCAGTCCTCCAGAAATTCTCAAATTCGTACAGACGGGCCCAACGCCTGAACGTCGTTTCTTTTTGCAGGAAACTGGCTACCATTAGAGCCATGCCATAGTCACTCTGGGTTATCCGAGCGTGGTCTGCCCAGAAGTGGGTTGCATGTCCAGCCATCGGAAATTTTTCAAGTAAATCAGAACAGTTGCCATCTTCGAGGTCCGTTAGATAGGTCAAACAAGTCTTTGTTATGCAAATATTGGCCGTCATAATCTCGAATGGCCGTCTTTTTAGGAGATACTCTTTGACGGAAAAGTGAGCAAGATTCAGTGTGCAATAGTTGTGAGCCCACTCCCGAACATGATCTGGATCGGGATCGTAGAGGTCGGTAGAGTAACCAATAGTGATCAGGCCAGGACAATATTCAATGATATCAATATCGCGAAACAATCGACGCTTGATATCGAATCCGCTCGAATCGCTTCCGATCTGCGTCGCTATTATTTCCTTAGCCACGACTAACTCAACAGGTCTCGGAGAGTATACAAGAAATTGAAGAAGTCGTGTAGCGTCATCCCTCAAGTCAGATGGTATCTCTTTAATCATACGCCGATAAGTATCATCGAGATTCGAAGGTAGGGATGTCAAAGCCTTTTCCATCTCTACCTGATGGCGGCAACAGGCAAGGGCATCCATTTGACAGAAAGCCCACCTGAACCTAGAATTATTGTTAATGTATGACCAAAGTAGATATACTTATATTATCTCACATTCCGTCAGCTCTTTTGCCGACTCTCTCACAAATTTCTTCGCGAAGATCTTGAGGCAGGTGTTTGTCCACGAAATCACGCCGCCGAGAAATTTGCGCCACAACCCAAGACTCGATATCAACATTCACAGACTGTTTGTCGATGGCGAAATATCTTCCTTTCCCGAAATAGACAGGTATAACTTCGTGAAAGTCTTTCTCAGGCCTACTTGTACAGAATAGCTGAACGTGGGCAAGCTCAGGCTTGGAAATCAGGTCCTCGATCCAGTCCAGAACCCCATCTCGCGGGCACGATTCGTCCAATGCATCTAGAACAATGAATACTTTTCTCTGAGCTTCAAGCATTTTCATAGTAACGTCACATAGCGCCTCTGTCGTGGGTTGGATACTGCCATTCCTATGTGTCTGATATAGATTATGGAGATCATGAGTTTTAGACCGAGCCCCATCATGGTAAAGCTCAAAAGCAATTGAACGTAGCAAGTCATCGACATTCTGCTTCGCAGTATCGCCAAAATCGAAGAAGAATTTAAGTACCAGGCATCCGCCCTCCCTAGCGAGGTGATCGATCACTGTCGTACTGAGGACTGTCTTTCCACAGCCTACAAGACCATGCAGCCAAATATGAGGATATGATCCAGAGTGCCAAGATTGAAATATGGAATTTTCTAAAATCCAAGTGCCACTACCCTCATGTCGGAGCTTCTTTGCACGATTGAAATTCGTAGAAGGGTCTGAAGGTCTCAGCCAGCGCTTGATGTTATTGATCTGAATGTCAGATTGAATGGAATCAGTGGCAGCTTTTGTTGCAGTTGTCACCTGGTGGACACTCTCAACCTGATATTGGACTATTAATGGGTCAGATAGCCATGTTCAATGATGTCGGCCTCATTTATTTGCGAGCCTAGCTAGTGGACAGTGTAGACTAACGTGACTTAAGTACTTCAAGTGCCCTCTTTGTTTCTTGAACATCGGCAGGCGGCACGTATTCCAAGAACTCTTTAGCATATGCGGCGGCAGTTGCAGAAGCATACTTCTGCCATTTGTCATTCTTGTGAGAATCAGCGTAATCACAGATTCCTCGAATAACAAGGCAAGGGAAACGATTCATCAAGCCAGCGGCTTCCATCTCAAAACAGATACAATCCTCACCAAGACGAGCGAAAATCTGGTCGCGAACAATGGCATCCTTGACAAGTGTATCACCGGATGCAATAAGTCCATAGTGAATCTTAGGATTATTGTTGTCTCGAGCATCGCGTTCAACTTCGCCCGTCGCATCACACAACTGGCAGTCCGGACCAGGGAGATGATCGCACGTGGGGGTGAAAAGGCGATCGTTTTCAGCTCCCTGGTACATATAACCGGGGCTTTCTTTGGTTCTCATCGCCATCATAGGATTTTCCTCCAGCATTTTAGAGAGAAATTCGGGAATCTTCGGGAGTTTCCGTTCGTGTCGAGCCTTTATTTTGCTAAGTGCAGATAGTAGGACAGGCGGGGGTGGACTGAGAAAGCCTTTAAGCTCCCGCTTTTCCTCAGACTTTGCCTTCATCAAGTCATACTGGCAGATACCACCGGTCGTTCCGGAAGGCTGGCTCACAGCGACATCGCCTAGTCGGATATCCTGTCCCTCTTTCGGTTGAGCCATGCCAGCGCCTATGCCGACCATTAGACCGATACGAATCTCTGGCAAAGATGCAAGCAGACTCGATGCCGTGGTCGCAGCTGAGACTGTTCCATATACTCCAGCAGCCAAACATGCAATGACAATATTATGCTTCCCTATCCGACCCCAAGTATAGGCGTTTGCATCACTCTTGTGTCTGATGAAACCAGTTGGATCATCATGTTCCTCGTCAAGCATTGCTTCTGCAGCGGCTCGCTCGATATGCAGAGCAGCAATCCAGGCGATTTTATATGAATCGATGCTTTGGGACGACATGGTGGCAGTAAGAAAACACGTAGGGAATTAGAAAGACGACCGCTTCCCAGAAGATGGGAGGCTTATGTCCTGAGAGTTCTTGTAATTTTATTGAGGAAATTCCATCTTAAATTATTGAGCGTCAAGGAAAAGCAAAACTGCTAGGCTCAGCCCCGCGGTTAGGACAATGTGATATGCACTCTTCGTATCAGCCTCGGACCTTTGGGCGGCTACACTTGATCCCACAGCATTCGTTTTGCGACAACTACCACCCCACGATTCTCACCTGTCATTCTCCCCCCTTTTGTTTGCCCCATTTTTGGAGCACATGCTCTATGTTTATACAAGCGTGATAAGATGACTGCCATGGGAGCACTCGTAGATGAAATTGCATGTATTCACCACCTTGAGATATACGCTAGTGTGTTTTAGGAAAGGATCGATCAAAATAAGTGGGGCCGTAGCGGCTTGAACAGGACGCCTTCTACTTATTCACTTCTGCCCAGGAAGTTCAAAAACAGATAGCTTCCCGCTCGACAAGCATGTCGACAGCCTATTCCACTCGGGCATCTGACCATCGACTCTAGTAGTTACCCTTCTTTGGTTTCTATTCAAGGTTATCGCGGCTTGGCACATCGTATCGCTTGGTTTCGAATGCACAGCGCCTCCAAGGCCTGCGCCGATCTACATATTGATTGGACATCATTGCAGTACGATAGGGAGTGGTTGCGAGTCATGCTTGGCTTTCATATATAATCCTTGTCACTTACAGAATACTCAGCCGCCAATCAATAGGCTATGTGTGAGCCTTTGTGATAACGCACGCTACCATGATGTGGATGAAGTACATAGAGAATGCATATCAGCTAGCCACATCACCAGCTTTTCGAACAAGGGGTCATTTATGCAAAGAAGTACATTAATAGGCTATATCATGACAATTACTTAGTTTCCAAACTCCTCCTAGGCTCTGCCTCGTTCTGCGCCTGCACCGGAGCAGACCCCTCCAACTCAAACCGAAACCCCGGACTCTCCAGCTCCATCGGCGGACTCCCAGTCGTTCCTTCCACTTCAGCCCGGTCATCACGAGTCTGCAGCTCAGCCGCGCCCATCGGCACAATATCAGGCTTCTTATCCAACTCCGCCACCTCTCCCGCATGCGAATCAGCCTCAACAGGAAACGCGCTATTATGTTTCGACTCCAACTCCGACGCAGCCACAACGCCCGTATCGACCTCAACAGGAGCCACAGCCCCCGCTGCCTCCGCTTCAGCCTGCTTCTTCTTGTTGCGGCGCCAGAGAAACCAAAATACTAATAGGCCGATTATTATCAATGCTCCCACCGCCACGCCCACACCAATACCAGCTTTAGCGCCCGTGCTTAGTCCTGAAGAGCCTGTGTCCACGCTGCCATCATTATAGCCCCAAACTGGGTATCCTTGGACCACAATGTTGCGCTTGATGCCGCTGCGTGTGGTCATGGGCCACGGGTATGATGAATATGAGGCGGAGTTGGTGGGCTCCACGGCGTAGGTGAGTTTTGAGGTCTTCAGGTTTGAATGGCATGTTCCTGGCACCGTTGCGGTTCCTCCGTTGAGGTTCTTGCCCCAGCCCCTATGTCTCGGTTATCAGCATTCTAATGGCCTATAAACAATCGCGACTGGGCCATGGTAGTCGCCCATACTCCAGGAGATACTTACGAAGGACAGCACATGCTCATAGTCAACGACCCTAATTGCGACGTCTGCGTCGTCGCAACAGTCCAACCAGACGGGCACACGAAAGGCCCTAACGAGGTAATAGTCGACGACTCCAGCGCCAACGAAGAAGAACCCGATATCGTCGCGGGCGATGGTAAACACTGCAGACTAGAGTCTACATGTTCTCCATACTGCGGCCAAAACACCGACATAGTCGACCAGCCCGAGCCATCGGAGGCGAAGTAATCCGTTGTACAGGCATCTGGGACAGCCCATTCGGTGGTGAGCGGTTGGAATTCAATGACCGTGTAACTACTCGTCAACGGGGCCAGGGTAGAGGCCATGATGCCGGGAGATGGGCTTAGGAGAAAAGCAGATGCGCATCAGCGCAGAAGTCGCAACGCGACGCCGGACTGACTTATTTGGGTAGCCAGCGTTGAACCCCACTCGGTGGGCCGAGCTATTCTTGCATGCTTCTGGGCTTTTTCTGCGCTAGTTCGCCCGATCTCGTACTGAGGAGCGGTGCCGCTTTAGCTGCCGTGCGAGGGGACAAAGCGTGGCCGGTAACTGTGATGATCTGCGTTGGCTGGTACTGGCGTTCTCGACTAGTTCTTTGCGTTTACTATATTAGTAGGCCTTGTTTAATCGTAATATGGGGCGGTTACATTCTCACTTTTGTTCATTATGACACTGTCTCGAGTTGCCGGGGTGGCTGCATGGCAGATACACTACGGGATGATCCATGCAGAAGTCAAGACACCAGCACGTATTCGGAACACAACAAAGACATAGAAAAACCAGGTTCCAGTAGTTTGTCAATAATTGATCAGGCATCCGTCTGGGGATCGCTAATTTATTCCACAGAAACCTCGCCTCCGCGCAGCTTTGATTCGGTTCAAGTCAGGACCGTAGTATCCAGCCTCTCGTCGCTTAGTCCATCTATTTCGCCACAGGTAGGGGATGTGAATAGTATAGAGATCTATCTTGGTTATAAACATATATTGAAACATGGTATCAAAGAAAACGACGTCATCAGCAAACAACTCCATACATACCCAGGTAGCAGCTGCAATGCCGTTGCTACGTAGATGAAACCCTATGAACAGGTGTCTTGGTGCCGAGTCCTTGCCAAGGCAAGTTGGTGAGCAGCTCAAGGGTCTTAGCTCAATTAAGAGGCTACCAATGACTGACTACTTGAGAATTTTCTTATTGGTCTAATAGTTTGTTGACAGGTTCACACTACCGCTTAGCAGGACAAAGAACGGCGGCACTAATTATAGACATCTGTGGAGTATATACGGAGTAGAACACCATGGATGTAGCATCAGAATGATTTCATAATTATTGACTAACAACTTACTTTCAAGCTATCACACCATTAATTAATCGAACCTCAAATAACGTGCAGTTCTGTACATTCAGATACCAACATCTTCCAGTGCCGTCTCTTATACTCTCGACCCACATTCTCGTATCGAATATCAAGAAATCTCAGATCCAAACAATCCTCTAATTCTTAAAGTATGAACTAGAAAAGCAGCTACCCAACCTCCACTCCACAAGGTACACAATGAATCCCTGTAGACCCTAAAGCGGCACCCCCCAAGCCTCGTATCGGCAAAGCCTACCCCAGATCCATAAGCCCACCAAACCCACCGAGCCACACCGCGCCTCCAACCGATGACACTCAGCCGCATTCCCATCACAAAAGGATATCGGCCTAAGAATATGTCAGCTCATCAGGCAAGCCGGCCCCGGGGGCGATCCTGCGTATACCGGGTCAACCTATCATAACGCTTAGGCCATTAGCCCGTTGTACAGCCCTGCACGTTGCGGGAGAATACCTGGTTCTGATGAGGACTGTGCGACTGGTTGCCTTAAAGGTAAGATCTGTGCATCGGGTACTCCGGGTGGCTGTGTTTAAGGCTAAGGGCATGGGTATTGTTTTTGGAGACAAAGGTTTACTACGAGCAAGCACAGATCGGATCGGATCAGATCTACGGAATGTGGCGGTGGTACGGGCGGTGGAAAGGGAGATAAGGTTGTAAACGTTTCAATTTAGTCTGAGTCTAATTTGAGTTGTTTTATTGTTTAACAGGGCGCGGGTAGATGCACTGGATATATGGTGGAAATGCAGGCATATACGCACGTGTAGACATGGCTTGCGCTCTTTCCAGCATCTTATGTCTTGAGATGGAGGGAAAGACGCTCGTCGGATGCTGTACATTGATCCATTCCCTAGGCCTTAGGGAAATCGCTGTAGCCAACAGCATCGAGCTCCTTGCGCACGGAGTCCTCAGTCTGAATCTTCTTCATCTGAGTATCCTCGAGCTTCTCGCCGCCAGCAAGACGCATCTTGAGCTCGTCGATAGCCCGGATCTTCTTCAAAAGGCCGCGGATCTTCTTATCCTGGGCCGAAGGGTCGATAGGTGGGGCCGGAGCAGGGGCCGGAGCAGGGGCCGGAGCAGCAGCAGGAGCAGGAGCAGGGGCTTGCTTCTGCGAAGCGCCGTTCACAGGGGAGCCGTTGCTCTTACCGCGGTTGTTGCGGTTGCGGTCAGGGCTAGGGCCAGTAGGCGCGTTGGGAGGAGGACAACTTTCATCGTCCTTGGCCTTCTTAGCGGCCTCGCGCTTCTTCTTGTTCTTCGCGGCGGACTTGGAGAGCTTCTCGCCCTGGCCATCGGCGCCGGGAGGAAGGGCAACGCCTCCGCCAGGAGCAGCGCCAGGAGGCAGGTACTCCTCGGCGGGATCAGCGCCTGGAACATCGCGGCGACGGGACTTGCCGAAGCCGTTCATGCTGGCACCCGGGACACCGTCACGGACGAAGGCGGCTCCACCCTGGTCCTCACGCTTGAATGCGAGGGGAGTTGATTGACCACGGGCACCGGGGGGTCGGTAGGCACCAGCGGGCTTGACGGGTGCCTTGCGGGTGCTCAGGTACTCGGTGGCAGAGGGGTGAGCCACGGGGGGCTTGGTGAAAGGATCGCCCAGAGGGTGCTGGGAAAGAGCCTGTGGGCGCCAAGTAACGTCGTACAGTTCGGTCATTTCTTCGTTGTACATCAAGCTTCCACTGACGTGCCAAAGACGCACGCCGTTGTCAACACGGAGACGGGGACTAGTAGTAGCGGTCAAAATATACTGTCCGTCTGGCGACCAAGCGCAGACACTGGCATTGGATGCCTCAACAGTAGCAATCTTGTGGAAGTTCTTGTCCATGTCGTAGAGGTCCATTTGACCAGCCAGGTTACCAAATCCAGCAACAAGAACAAATCGTCCATGAGGCGAGAATTGGATGGTGTTGCGTGGGCTCAGAGGGAAGTTGTGCTTGGCAACACCGCGCAAGTTGAAGATAGTGGTCTTCGCGGGCATGTAGCCGTATACGACACCAAATTCCTTCGCATTGGGATTCCAGCTAACATCGTGAATAGGACCCTCCTTGTCTGAACATGAATTAGCAGATGTATATGACTTATTGCGGACTCAAAGCTTACCGAGATCGACTCTGGAGTCAAAAGCGCCGCTAGCGCTAAGCAGGTACAGCGTAGTCTCGCCGTAGTAACTCTTGCCGCTACGGTCCACCTCAGTCTGCGCAAGCACAATCAGGGTAGTGCCAGTTGAGTTCCACTTCAACTGGACCTTGTCACCCTTGAAGAAGCTCTTCTGCGAGACCGGGGCACCAGCAAACTGCGGCACAATGAAAACCTTGACGGAAGCGGGCTGGCCCTTGCGCTCTGGAACAAACACCGCAATTGAATGGGTCTGTGAAGGCGAGAGCGCAAAGTCCGAAACACCCTCCACGCGCAACTTGTTCCAAACAGTCGACAAGTTGTCACTCTGGTAGAATTGGACCTCGTTGGTCACGACGCGGGCGCACAGCTTCTCATCGGAGGTGTACTGCAAATTCCATCCAGTCTGCGACTTCTGGACATAGCTGCCCACGACCGAGTGCTCGTCTCCGGTCTCGATCGCGCGCCACACCTTGAGGTTCTTTGTGGTATCTCCGTTGGCGTCCTTGGTAGGTCGTTGCCAGGTGATCACGTAGGTGCCGAGCGGCGAGAAGCCCAACTCGAACACGTTGTCCGCAGCAATTGTCGATACGGCTTTGCCGGTAGATGGGTCGACGATAGTGACTCTATAAGCGGTTGATGTTAGGTACCAATCGGGTGTCTGCCGATGAACAGCTCAACTTACTTCTCAGGAGATGCCCAGGCGAAATAGCGGCCGCATGGTGAGTATGCACTGCAGCGGAGATTTCCCTCGGGTCTGTCAAACGATGTCAGCATTTTGGATCAAATACACTGTTAAACACTGGTTTACGAACCTCTCGAACCCCGACAAAGGCTCATAGAAAGGGGCGGCATCCATGATGCCGATCCCTTTGAGAGTTCGGTCTAACGACAAATGAGTATGTTTCCATCATATGGACGTGCGGCGGTACAGCGTTCCACACTGCGACAAGGGGAGCCGAGACATACAAGCAAGCTGTGTAGGAGCTGCCATCTTGAAGGTGATAAGCTGGATAGCTAGAACCACGAAAGTTCAAAGTATAGGATCAAGAATGATATTCAAGTGTCCAGAACCACTCGGTGGTCTCAATGAATTGCAGGCGTCTAAGCACAACAAACAGCAGGTCGTCTGATCAGTCAGACAAGTCGGATTGCACAGCGGGGAGGGCTAGCGAACAAGATCGAGGCCCAGACAGAGGCGAAATCGAGACTTGCGATGAATAGAATCAGGCGAATAAAGCGATGAGAGTAAATTTTGAGATGGGGAGTTCGTGGCTTCGGGGCGTTGAAAGGGATCCAGCGACGTGGCAAGCGAGATGGAGCCTGTTTCTGATGTTTCGAGCAGGGCTTCAATTGGAGCAGAGCAGGAGGAACAGGAGCTTGTCGAAGTCTTCTCTTCTATGCTAGACAAGTCAATGCCAGCAGGGAGGGCAGAGCCGGGGTGGAGGAGTGGTGGGTTTGGGGAGGTGGGGAAGGATGAAGAAGTGAAAGAGAAAATTCGGGTGTTGGCGCGGGCTTCGCTGAAGCAGGAGGCGGCATGCCGTCATCTGGGCCTGGGCCGAGCCCCGTTTCTTCGTGCTTCTTCAATCTTTGTTTTAATATTTATAACTTCATCTCGGGCGCTTTAAAGTACTATTACGAGTGAGCAGTCTTTATTCTGCGTTCGAACTACTTTGATTCGTATGTGTGTCAATAGTACCGTTTCGAGTCACGGGAAGCGCACGTTATCCATGTCAATGCCGTTAACTCAGACTAACAAGGAGAAATGCATGCAAACTATTGAGCTTAGTAAATACGACGTTCAATACAACGCTCTTAAAATATAGCTTATCACAGCGCTCAATATTCCATTTTCCAAATAGTGACTCAATTTGAGCACGCGATCGATGATCCTCAGTTACATAGTTCTGAACCTACTTCGTATCTACTGAAAACGACCCATAAGAAAAAAATCCATTGAAGCTGCGCTGAAATATTCATAGTTCGTATCCCGTACATATCTGTCGTGTCCACCAAAAGGCGGGTCTGTAGCCTTTCTCCCAGGTCGCCTCTCCGCATAGAAATACATCCTGCAAGATCGAAAACGACACAGGACAGGCTGGAAAAAAAAAAGACTGAAACAATCCACCCAAGCTCATAAAGAGTGCACATATAAAGTAAAAGAGGAAGAAAGACAGAAAGAAGCTATCCATATTATCCACGAAACATAACGCCGTCCTAAATATCTTGGTCTAGAGTCACGGAACTAATCAATTCTCCGAGGCACATCTAATCATGCCCCGGGGTTCCAAACCCACTGCTGCCCCCATTGGAAGGTGTCACCAATCGCGGCGTACGAGCAGTAGTATCGACAACATCAGGATCGAACGTCATACCGTCCAGCATGCGCGCATCATCATTCAACGGCTCAGGCGTCATCGAGCCAGCAGGAGAAGGCGACATCATAGGACTCTCACCCGAATGATACTGCTGCTGCTGTTGCTGATGCTGCAGCAGCGACGCAAGGGGGTTTGGCCGACTGACATTCGAGCTGCCAAAAGAAGTGGGTCTAGCGCCGCCCGAAGAGAGGCGGTTCAGGCCCGCGGGACGGGAAGTTGGGCCGCTGATGGTACTATTTGCGCCCTCGCCGAAGCCGACGAGGCTTGCATTTCCTTCGTCGCTGACGTTGCTGACGCTGGAGACCCCGTCGTCGACATCAGGGCCTTCGCTCATCTTGTCTGCGTCGAAGGCGTCGCTGCCGCTGGCCCAGGTCGTGTGTCCGCCAATGCTGCCTGTGGCGCTGGCGCTGCCGACGGTGCTGCGCTCTTTCATGGCTAGAGCGGCGTGGCTATCGAAATACCCCGGGGTGTGCGACACGAGGGCTGCAGCGTTAGATGGCGACTGGCCGCCTGCGCGGGCGGTCGCAACCCGCTCGAGGCCTGCGAGACGAGAGATGCGATCTGCGCGCTCAGCTTCGAGGGTTGTTGTAGAAGACATAGATGCTGATGAGGATTGATGCGCGTGTCGTGGATGGCCGAATGTTTGGCCGCGGTGGCCATCTTTAATGGCGGTTGTCGACAGTGCGGAGAGAGATGTAGTGCCGGAGTTTGGAGTACCTCTGCCATCATAGAGCCCCAAGGTCAGTCATTCAGTCATTCATGTCTGGGTTCTCTTGGAGCTTGAGGGGACGATGTAGATTGAACGACAGAGAGGGGAATGGCTTACGGTCCCATGTCAGGCGTGACAGGGTCTGAGGGAGGGGGAGGTAGATTGATAAAGGTAGGAGTAGACATGGCGGCGATCGATGCGGAGGTAAATGCCGCCAGAGGCTAGGCTGGTGAGATTAAATTCAACGTAGAAATCTCGAGAGGTAGAAGAGCTCGATGAGGGCAGAAAAGAAAAAGATCAGGGGGAATAGAGGGATCTTGGGTCCTGGTGGGGTTTAGAAAGAAGTTACGATGGGAAATTGCGGGGAGGGCAAGTCTTAGCGTGAGGATCATTTTGGCGGAAGTAATAATCGCTCGACTTATTGGGAGCGACGTCATGCTGCCCACACCACCAATAAGAGACCCTAGGGAGAACTGCACAATCCCCCCCTTTTGATTCCAATAACAGCGAATGAACCTACAGGGATTAAACAAGGCGGCAGCAATTTCGTACATTCATTCATACAAGTCGTTTCTAGCTGCAGAAGCACCCGCCAAAAAAAAAATAATACTACGGCGCTTCCCAGGTAACCGCGTTACTGACTAACTTTACGACCCTCATAATGTCCACGGAGGTCGTCTACCTCCTTTTGCAATCGCGTTAAATCGGCCAATATATCCTGTGCATTGGAGGGTTGGGTCGCTTCGGGCTCGGGGTAGGATTGGGCAGCAGATGCGCTATCGCTGCTCCGGATCATAGAATCCCGAGTCCGTCGCGGAGGAGGAGGCGGCGGCGGAGCCATTGACGAGGACCCTGGTGTTAAGCTGCCATAAGATGATGCTCTTCGGTTTGGTGAGGCGCCCGACTGTGAAGGTGACAACTGGTCTGGCGTGCCACTGGATGAAACACTAGGCCGGGTATCCCCTGAGGAAGGTGGAGGCATGCTGATGCGCTTTCGGTCCTGCGAAAATGAGCCCACCGATCGGGTAGATGGGCCAGGGCTAGGGGGCTGGAACTCGTCATTGCTCTCGGAGTCGACGGAAGAGATAGTGAGGCGGCTGGTGCTTGATTTGGACTGGGTGGATTTGGACCTTCGCATCTGGCTTTGTCGACGGCTCAATGGTGGTGTCGGTGGCCGTCGCTGCTGCGAGCGAGTTCGAGTAAGAGACTCGGACGATTCTGCAGCTATTGGGTTCTCTGAAATGCCCGATGAATCTTCGCCGGATGATTGTGCCACCGGATTCGCATTGGATGCGCCTGAGGGTCGGTAGGCTGCATTCTCGGCGGATAAGGAATTGTACGAGAGACGTTTAGATGATCGAGATGGTGGCGGCTCTGGGATAGACCCAGCATTAGGAGTAAGGCTTATTCGCTTGCCATGATGGCTTTTGGGGGGTGGCGGTGGTTTTTTCTCTCGGCCAGCACGGTTATCGGCATTGGCGGGAGAATTATATTCTGGAGATATCTGGCTACGCCGATTGATCGATTGTGGATTGGCCTGTGTCTCGGACGAACTGGAATCAGGCGTTGTTTGCGCATTATATTCCCTGGGCAAGGAACTGGCGGAGGGAGATGTGACAGATGCTCTATCCGTGGATGGAGCTTGGTGTGGAGCAGACCCAGAGGAATCTCCGGATCGACTGAGAGGAGCTCTCGAGGTCCCAGAGTCCGCGGGCTCTTCATCGGCGTCATCCTCGTCACTCGCTGCAGACTCAGGATTAAAAGGATCGGCCGCTTGATCTTCAGACGACGTCGATTCGTCCTGTTCAACCTCGGCCGGTAATGCTGGCTTTCCGGGGTAAGCGCTCGATAATTGGGGTGCCTCGGGCTCGGGGGCTTGTGTAGGGGGTTTCGTCGACGGCTGTTCTGGCGGTAGAAACGTAGACTCTGGAAAGTCCGGCACTGTCACTGGAGCTGCATTCGCGGCTCCAGCTCCTAATCCATACCTGTTAGCATCCGCCTTAAGCCGCGGGCGAGGTTTGGTTCGTGTCTTATCGGGACCTGGCGGAGACAACAAGGAAACCCTTCAAGGGGTTGGGCAGCAGCCCGAGGGAAAAGACTCACCATCTGCAGCCCTCGCACGGAAAGGATTGAAGGCCGACATCGCGATGGGAAGGGGCGAGTCTTCACGGCCTGGCGGATGGAAGAGGGGGGACTTGCAACCCCCGCCGAGCTTCTTATCCATCAGACTTCTGACGCGCCGCTTCCGATCGACATGTCCGGACGCCCCGACAGGCTGCAGTCGTAAATTAAACCAGGCGCCGAGGTTATTATAGAGGAAGTCAGATATGGGATGAGTAAAGCTCGTGTTTGGGAACGAAATAGAAGAAATGCTTGCTATGGTACAAATGCAGGTGGGTAAAATGAAGGCAAAGGCCTTCCAATGGAAGAATCAATCAATAATCAAGCCCCGAACCTGACCAGGAACTAATAAATAAGCCACCCCATGTCTGCTCCAGCAGTTTAAAAATAAATACTCATAGAAAGAGACGCACAAGCACGAATTCGAGTAGCCTCTCCTCGGCCATCCAAATATTTGCGCACTCATCACCTCTCGTTGTACACGTGCCAGGTCTCTTCCTCCTCAAAAAACTTATGTGCCAGCAACTTGCCACTCTCAGTGGTCTGGCTGAATGCAATTTGGTCCTTAGGTAGCTCCATGCCATAGATAAAATTGCTCACGACGCAATCCAACAGGTCGAGGGCAATACCCTTCCGTCGTGACGCCCCGGATGTCCAGATCCGCGAGACCCCGACGATGGCCGGGTGGAGTTCATCCCGCACAGAGACGGAGGAGTTATTCGTAGCATCATTGGAGTCACCCGGGATCACCGGCCGAGACTCCCAGATGCGCTCGGTCAGAGCGAGCCCGACGCATCGACTATCCTTCATATGTAGGAAGACGCGGTAGCGATCGACTTTCTCGTCGCCCTCCTTCGCAATCAGATGCTTCGGTGGTTCCGTCTGACCCCATAACAGCTCGTCTTCGATCTCTGGGGACGAGAGTTCCTTATTGACCACTTCGAGCACCCGTTTCGCTTGATTCTTTGCGCTGGGCGAAGCCTTGCGATCAACAATCACCACGTAGCCTTCCTCGAACCGAGTCGCCTCGTAGACCCAGCGCGACGCGTTGGCCCGCATAAACGCCTTTCCTAGGTCCACTCCAGTCGAGTTCATCTCATGAAACTTCTTATGCAATGCCGCATCTTCGGAGTTCGACGGGATGTAGTCCATACCGCAGGTTCCGCACGTCTTGCGCACTTCACCCCCTAAATCGATCTGCATCTGGCGCAAAGCGGGCTGTTTCGTAGGCTTATTCTGTGACTGTGACTGGAGCTGCTGCTGCTTTGGGGCGTCGCCGGAGGATCGCACACTATTGGAGTTCACCTCGCTTAAGGGGGAGCCGGTCGACGCGTCTTTATGCTTTCGCTTCAGGTAGGAGAATGCTGGCTTGCGAGTATTGGCGGGCGGGGGCGTCAGGCGTGGTGGCGGCGACGAGGGGGGAGTTGTCAAATCGTCGATATCATCCAGTGTGCCCTCGGACAACACGACGGAGTTGCGGCGCGAGGGGCTTGAAAGCACCGCGGCGGAGGACTCGCGAATCGCATACTGAAGGTTGGTCTCAGCTTCGTCTGACTCGTCTAGAACGCGTCTTTTTTTCGCGGCCCGCTCGTCGTCATAGACGCGCCATGTTGGTCTGCCGTATGTTTTCATGAGGCCTCTGGAGGGGTTGTCAGCGCAGGTCGCGTGCACCACGGAGAATCGCCATCACTTACCGCTTGAAAGAATTGGTGACTGTCCACGGCATCTCCCTGGGGCTGTCAAAATTTCCCAGGAGTGGGGAGAAGAGATGTTTATTTCCACGGGGGGGTGTTTTCCAATTTACGGATCGACCGGTTCCACCACACGCGGTGCCGCTAACTGATTTAGGTCATATTGTTCGGTGACTGGGAGCGCAACCACGTACCTTGTATCCCTTGCTGGGCTTGATGGTCAAGTACAGGCTGGGGGAGATATGGAGAAGAAGGAAGAAATCACGCAGCAGACAGCTTGGGGAAGTGGTGTCCGACGAGCCCAATCAGCTAGCGGTGGAGAGAGATTAGCCCTTATTAAGTGTAAATCAGGAGGTCGCCACCGCGAAAAGGCCGACAAAGGAGCGTGATCGTAGAGCGATTACAAGACCGGCGGACCACCCCAGTGTTTTGACAAACGAAGAGCCATCTCTGAATTCCTGCCTGTCTGTGGTATGCTCTGTGGGACGTGCTCGTCGGGTTTCTACTCTCGGTTTGCCCTGTCGACGTTGTCAGGAACCAGTCAGCGCCCAGCCAATTCCAAACACGAGCTCCGCTACCACAGCCAATAAATCTACGTGCTCTAGAGAGTGCAAGGTTGAGGAAATGGACTTCGCCCCCCCCGCGAGGCTCTCAGGGCTGACTCCTGCCACCCCAGCCAGTGATTTGGTGGAAGCCCCCGGGCCAAGACACCCATCGTGCGTCCGCGTTGCATTGTGCAAGGAAGCAGAATTAAGATCGCCACCGCTCACTCTTCTGCCTGGGGATGCTCTAGGCAGTTCCGTCCAGAGCAAACAGGGGGGAGACTGGACCGAGACACAAGGCGATAGCGTTAGTAAGTCGTGCTGATTGGGCCATCTCCATCCATCGCAGCACGGAGAAAGCCAGATCGAGGAGTATCATTGGCCTGACGAGACAGGCTAGAAGTTTCGAGTTTCGAGTGCGAGTCGTGCGAGTCGTTTAGGGCGACCAAGTCCAACCACGAGCAGACAATCTTGTTGGGCCATGAGCGGTAGCTACACAGTTTGTACATACTGTACACAGCTGTATGTACACAGCATACAGCTACAAGTCGGTGGCAACAGGGCTACTGCATCCCGCGATCGCCTGGGGAAAGCTCCTCCCCTGTGGCTGTATGCCACATCGCCGAAAGCCGGCTTGTTAGCTGCCTTGAGCTTGATGACGAGAGCCTAGTGGATCATCTCCGATCTAATTCACCGATGTCCCGGGATGGCGCGGCTACTATTCATGTATTATCGTGGCCTCGAAGGACCACCCCGGATGCAGTATAGTTGCTTCATTCTACATGAGTCTTAACTGGACTGGGCTAGCTGGTCAGCCCATCTCATACCAGGTAAGGCTGCCCTCTCGCTGAGGGCATGTCTATGGATTGCTGAGATGCTCTATCTGCCAATCTGCACAATTGCTTGGTCTAGCAAGGTAATCCTCCAGGATAAATCCAGATTACCGGACTATGCTGCCTTGACCCACTGCGTATTACTACGAGAACCCTGAGTCCAAAGCTCCAAGGTTCCTGTACGACACCGATCACCCCGCAAAGGAACGCATGCCAACGTCTCATCAGGAACAGTCAAGACTCTATGATCTACAGCCATACGATGCGGGCCTGTCAATCCTCCATGCAGTCTTGGTGCAGCCTTGGGATCTTGAATCTGTGATTGCATGATTCGTGAGCTGTTGGTTGGCCTAAATGCATCCTTGGAAGGGCATCCTTAGAAGGCGCTCAGTAGGAGCTGTAGGCGATGCTGCCAAGTAGAATCAGCCATAGCAAGTTACACAGAGTAAGCAGCGACAGTAGCTTTGCTCGTAATTCTTTCGAAGCCGCGAGTCAATCTGCCAACTCTCACAATAACAACCACAATGAGATTGTGGCGTGTCTGTCTGAGCGCAATGCCTCGTTCTCTCTGATGGCGTCAGTGGATATGGGTCTGGCCCCAACGCCGTTGGGGGACAAATTGTAACCTGCAGGATAAGCTCTGGGGGCCGGACTCCGAATGGTCATATAGAAGGTTACTAGCGACATGTTAGTTACTCCGTCATATCCCAGAGCAGTAAGAGCAGAGGACAATCCCCCGAAGCCGGGATGCGGCTGGACCTTAAGTGCTGCTAAGACTCGAGCTCCGGCAGATCGCAGCGGCCATTTTTAGGCACGAGGCCCCTCCGACAAGACATAAACATCTTCAACACTCTCGCCCCCAAAATCGATCAATCCTCCTCTCCCCAACTAGGCGATTCACGAAGCGCATCATCCCCGTTGTGCTCGCTGCCCGCGGCGCTGATTTGCCGTCCCGCTTTTTCAATTGGATCCTTGCGGAACCGTTTGGCGGAGAGTTCGACGAGCCTGCAGAAAAAAAAAACTTCTTCCCCTCTCTGATCTTCCTTCCCACCCCTCAATTCCCGGTCTCCATCCAACCATCATGTCTGACGATTCGCAGTCGGCCGGCAAGCGCAAGCGTGCGAGTAGGTATACCTTCTGATCATTTCCTGCTCGGGCCCTGTGCCATTCCATCTCCCATTGGGCGTGGATCCGTTGGACCCCAGTCCCCCGTTCCATAAATTCTTTCCCATCTCCTCCCAGTAGTCGCATGTCCAATGCATGACGTTGCTGTGCGACAAGCACTCTGGGTCTGATCGATTGGAACTTGCTTCCTTTCTCCCTTCTCACCATTGCACCGGTCTATGACCTAGATGACAACCCAGGGCCCGCGAGAGTGAGATAGAGACATTCAACATGGCTAACCGCACCTCGTCGCCAGGGACCCAGTCGTGCCCTCCTCCCGAGCTCCCACAGCTCGTGGCCGAGCAGCATGTCGCGATTCCTTCGCATGACAAGGACACCCAGCGTCTGATTGTGATCCTTTCCAATGCCAGTCTGGAAACCTACCGTGCCTCCGCCGGCCGCGGTGGGTCCAAGGACGAGAAATATTCGTTGCTGAACAGCGACGAGCACATCGGCATCATGCGCAAGATGAATCGGGACATCAGCGAGGCGCGTCCGGATATCACTCACCAGGTAAGCCTTGATTTGGGTGGCGGTGAAACCCATTATCCTCAAGATCCGCCTGATACTGACCCGGATTTTCCCCTCTCCTCGATAGTGCCTGCTCACTCTTCTGGACTCCCCCGTTAACAAGGCGGGTCGTCTTCAAATCTTCATCCACACCGCCAAGGGTGTGTTGATTGAGGTCAACCCATCCGTCCGTATTCCAAGAACGTTCAAGCGATTCGCCGGTTTGATGGTCCAGCTGCTCCACCGTCTGTCGATTCGCTCCACGAACTCGCAGGAGAAGCTGTTGAAGGTGATCAAGAACCCGATTACCGACCACTTGCCACCCAATTGTCGCAAGGTGACTCTCAGTTTCGAGGCTCCCGTGGTGCGCACTCGCGACTACATCGAGTCATTGGGCCCCAAGGAAAGCATTGCTATCTTTGTCGGCGCTATGGCCAAGGGCCGCGACGACTTTGCCGACACCTTCAAGGACGACACCATTGGTATCAGCAACTACAGTCTCAGTGCCAGTGTTGCATGCAGCAAGTTCTGCCACGCGGCTGAGGAAGTGTGGGATATTCTTTAAGCTCTTTGGCTAGCCAAGTGGCGCGATGCCCTCTGTGCATGCGCCCTTCAGCAGCCGCCTGCTGCGTGGGAAGCCCAACAGGTTTGCCACGACGCCACGAATTTTCTTTAACGGCAATTTTGTCACTACGAGTGAAGTGGAAGCAGCTTGCTTCGGAGGTTTCATTTTTGCTCTTTTTGGTACTTTCAACCTACTCTCCGGCTCATGGACCTTTCGTTTCTCGTATTTGTGTTATTTCGAATGAATTGTCGGCATCCACTTCGCATGGTACGACCAGCATCATGTATATTTGTTTTATCTTGCCCCATCTGACAACGCTTGGTTGGCATTTGGGGGCGAGAGCATACATACCGGAGGATCTCGCTCGTCCATTTCAACACCAGAGACACTCGGGCTGGATGGCATTTGGTTCCTTTTCGCCGTCACAGTCCTGATTCCGAACCTCTCCCGCGGTCATTCGCGGTGATGAGCTCAGAAAAGTGAACAGCACATACGATCAGGAGCAGTATCCCTGCGAACCAGCACATATACTGTACCAAATACAATTGTTCTTATCTATTTTTATCGCCTCGGCTCATGTACTTTGGAAGTGTCAGCTGGACCGTATTCTAAACTTTCGCCTGGATGTGCTTTATGACACTTTTCGACGTGGCCATTTATCGCCTCACTTTTCTGCGCGACTAAAATCGGTCGCTAATCGGAACGGCGCACGGTAGTCACTCGAGCTAATTGCTAGAGCTGCACGGCGGCCCAGACCGTGGAGATCACTGGCTGCCTCTGATTTTCCATTCGTATTTGTAGATTAAGATTGCTTCGAATATGACTCAGAAACATTACGAATGGCCTTGTCCCTCTCTCCCGTAAATCAAGGCAAAGTCGAGCGAGATATTGCAAATCTCTCGATAATAGCATAATAGCGGTCAGAAGCACGCCTGCCCAAACGGGCACAAGTGGTCTGGCGTTTCGGACGGGGCCCTTTCAAATCCGCTCTGCTCCACCCGTTCCCGCTTCATTATTTGTCTACTCTTCTCCAAGCGTGAATTTCTGTCCCCCTCCAACTCTATGCACGTCCCTTTGCTCGAATCTCCACTTACTGGGTCCCCGCGATGACCTGGCCTGGGCACACCCTGGTAGCCCAACGCCTTTGGAGTGGTTAAGCTCTGGTCTTGCGAATCCACAGATCCATCTTCCCTGCTCTCACCGAATCAAGCCCATAACATGATTTGGCAACCAGCGTTCGCGTTCGCCTCCACTGCGCTCAATGGGACTTCGCCGAGATTGACTCAGGACGCCGACTAAGCAGGTATACCGCAATTCCGACTGCCACGGCTATCTCCTACGGTCTACGGTGGGCTCGTTTCACCATGCCTCGACCTGCAGATCCTCGCTTCTGGATCGGGCAGAGCGCGATAGGATCTGGGTCCCATGCTTTTGACCCTAGTGGATTGTTCGCCGAATGGCCTGTGTACACGGGGTGGTGGTCTTGGAGGGGGGGCCAGCTAGGCTTACCGTTCTGGGCGCTCGCGAGGATGTGTTTGGGCAGCGGCGTCGGTGCTTTTGTCCCCGGGAGTGGGATTGGCTCTTGTCTTTAGCCTTGCTGTTACCCTTTTGCGTCCCTGGCAGCTTCGGGCCTCTGTGTCATAGTTCTTGCTTTTATAGTTGTCGGTTCCCATTATAAATGTGGGTGTCGACTGCATTGCATATTTGAACATCTCATCCGTCCCGGTTGCACTATTCTTTTGCAACTTTGTATCACCTGGAGGCTTTCGATAGTCTCTACCACCCTTTGTCCTTTCATATCACCTTGGAAGGGCTTGCGCTGCTAGTTAGCACGCTTTTCTCGACATCATGCCGGTTTCTCATATGACATTGACTGTGTCAAATTTGCCGTCCTCGACTTCGTTCTTCCTGTCATGTCTTCAGCCCTTGGGGTATTCATTTATTGGTCGCCATGACGAGTTCATTGGATTCGGACAGAAGCCAGGAGAGCCCGCCGATTTCTGGATTACTGAGAAGAAGCCAGGGTATGTGGTACATAAGAAGAGTCGGAGACATCGTTGCTAATATTCTATAGAGCACCCGCAGGTGTCGTTCACATCGCCTTCCCAGCCCCCTCTAAAGATGCGGTCAACTCGTTCTTCATTGCCGCGCTGAAGGCTGGTGGATCAATGCACGCCGAGCCAAAGACCCGCGACCAGCGAAGCATGTATCACAATGCGACTGTGGTTGACTTTGATGGAAACAGCATCGAGGCCGTCTACCGCAATGATCTCACACCCGCTGCTGCATCAGAAGCTTCAGGCCCCTCAATACGTCAAGACACTAGATCCGTCGTTTCCAAGAGCAAGACCAGCCCCAAAGCCGAGAGCGTCAAGGCCGAAAGTGTTGCACCTGCTAGAACAGTTGTTACCAAAACAATACCTAAGCCCGACGAAGATGGCAAGGCGGCTAAGACGATTGTTGGTACCCTCATCGGTGCCGCTGCCGGTGCTGCAATAGCCTATGCAATGGTCAAGACTCGCGATGACTCGGTGAAACAATTCGAGAATGCATTCGAGGTTGAAAGCGCTCCTGAGGATCCTCCCCCATCCTATGCGCCCGAACAACAACGTCTCATGGCAGCGCCATCGCAGTATTCTCGCGCCGAGTCCCAGGTCCAGATGCAGCCCATGATGCGCGCCATTGAGGCCCCTCCTACACGCAGCGTCTACTCTGCTGTCCCACGCTCCACAGTCAGCCGCAGCATGGCCTCCAAGAACCCTCGTGCAAGCACTATCTACGACGGCACTGAATTCTACGACGGCCCGCGCCGCGCTTCAGATGGCAGCGTCATCAGCATCCCAGAGGACCTGCCCTTGCGTGCAATTGAATACCCACCCAGCATCAGCGGTTCTCGTTACAAGCAGCCTTGCAGCCCAAGCACATTCATCAGCAGCTATTCCCCCGACAAGCCACGCGCCGGAAGCGTGTACTCCGCCTCAACCATCAAGGCCTCGCAGCAACCCAGCACCTTCTCTCGCCGCTTCAGTGCTGACGACAGAGACACCTACTCCGTGCACAGCAACAGCCAGCACACGGCTATCTACCGCCCGGCCTCTGAAGTTCAAGGCAGCACCTCAGGCAGTAAGAAAGCCCCCAGCGAAAGGGCTCCCAGTGAGAGGGCTCCCAGCGAGAGAGCACCCAGCGTCAAGGCCCCAAGCGTTCTCTCCGAAGCCCGCTCAGCCCGCAATATCCCATTGCCCCAGGGCTCCTCCAAATCAGTCTACTCCGCGCCACCTAGCGATAGCGGCAAATCTTACGTCTCCGCGCGAGAGATCCCTCTGCCCAAGTCCGTCATCGATCTCGACGTCGACTCTATCGTTACCCCAGACGACTCGATCAGCCAGATTGGCAGCCGCTCCGGACGATCCAGCCACTCGAGGCATTCAAAGTCCTCCAAGCATTCCTCGCGCTCAAAACACGACGGCGAGGGGAGCCAGGTGTCTAGATCTTCTCAGCGGACTGTCAAAGCCAGTGGCAGTAAGGCTGGCTCAAAGGCTCCCAGTCGTCTGGGCAGCCAACTTGTGTAAGCTGCTTCTGCAGCTCACAAGTCTCTTGCATGTGATTTGAATCTCCTTTGTTCTTTTCTTCGAATTTTGCATCTGCATTTGGGGTTGGGTACACATCATACATATTACATACAGACAACGACAGATTGAGGTGATTTCACCGTCTTTTTAGCATGGTTAGGACTATATAGAAATCTATCATTTGATTTTTGATGGTTTTGGCGAGTTCTTGTTCTTGAGATTGGGGTTCACGCTGTCTGGTCTATTTAATTAACGATTAATGAATTAATTTGAATAATCTATAGTTTACGATTTGATAATACATCAACAAGATCTTTCATTCTTATAATCTAAAATCGCCTGCTTACGGTACTATTGTTTCCTCCTAGGCAAGGACTACTGCTAGACATAGACCAACAGTTGAAAACAAGAGCCTGTATTTCCAACGCTCTATTCATTTCATAACCATAAATCATCCAAGTATCAAGTCACATATACGCCATCCCATCCCATCCATAACCCCTGGGCTTGCAATAAAGAGTCAAAAAATCAATTCGAAGACTTCCCCGTCTCACAAACCGGCCCAAAAGCACCGGCCCCCTTCACCTCCTCCCACCCATCACCCCCAACACTCTTCCATGTCCAAAAAACCCTCTCAGGATCGTACTTCTCCTTCACAGATAAGAGAAAATCATAATGATCCCCCCACCAACTCTCCTTCCAATCCGGATCCCACGGATCCGCCTCATTCGAATACGTCCCCATCCCCGGCGAAAACTTCTTCATCGCATCCAGCTTCGTATAAGTCAGATTATTAATCTTCTCATGCACGAAGACCGGGTCCTCGTTCTTCGGCCACGTATCAATCTGCTGCATTAAGATATGCGCTTTCCTCCACGCCGGCGAGACGGTCGTGTGCTCGTGGCCCTTTTCGCCGAGTACCTTCCCGCCAGCTACGATGTTGAAGAGGGCTGTTCCGCCTCCTCCTCCGGGGGCTGTAAGTGCGAGGTCCTGGTTCCCGCCTGTAATTGTCTTCAGAAGGCCCTTTATGTCGTTTGGAGAGGTGGGTTTCTCGACGGCTTTCCGCTCGAAAAGCCATGAGGCCATTGCTGATTTGCCTCCTGCGGCTAGCGGGGTGAAAGGCGGGAGGAAGATGTAGTCGTAGAAGGAGTTGTAAAGGGTGTATTTGGATGTAGCGCCAAGCGAAGTGCCGTTGTATTTAGGCAGGAGGCTTAGGATCCTGTCTTCCATGGATTTCTTTGCTTTGGCAATAGTTTCGGTCGAGTTGTCGTCTAGTAAAGCGACGAATGGATGTTTGTAGAACGCTAGTCCCTTGCCAGCGGAGAACCAGGCTGTACCGGCCCAGCCATCATCAGAGAGTCCGGGGAGTTCTGCGATGATCTTCGAGGTTACGTCGTAGAGGGTGTTTACGTTATCGTCCCAGGAGCCGGTGCTTAGGGCTGCGATGACGAGATCGTGTAGTAGAATAGGCTTATCGGGGAAAGCCTTGATAGTTGCGGAAATGACGACGCCGAATGTACCGCCGCCGCCTCCGCGGAGGGCAGCGAAGAGGTCTGTGTTTTGGCAGGCGTTGGCGATGACTGTTTTGCCGGATGCGAGGACAACTTCCCATTCGAGGACTTGGTCGGTTCCTAGGCCGTAGTAGTGGCTTAGGAGGCCGTGGCCGCCTCCTTGGAGGTATCCGCCGAGGGAACCAACTGTCTATAAGAGAGTTAGCTTCAATTAGGAAGATCCATGGATGTGATCTGGTTGATATGGGTATACATACCCGGTCTGCTCCACCGACAACGTGGTGGCCGTGCTGGCCTGCGAATTTATAGACGTCCGCCCAGAGGTATCCGCCGTTGATCTTGACTGCAGGTCCAGCGTAGTCTGATGAGCATGATTTGACAGCTGAGGCGAATTTGCTCTGCCACTCGAGTCCATTTTGGATACTCTTGACCCAAATGGACAAACTTCCGTATCCTTGCGATCTGCATTGCATTAGTATAAACTACTATAAGACATATTGAGCTGGTACTCACCTATGTTCGAGATCATGACCAGTCATCTTAACAACCAATCGCACATTGTTATCTTGCGCGAATTTGATACCAGCAGCCACATCGTCTGCATTGGTCGCCTTAATACTGTAGGCTGGCGCAGACCCGAGCTGGCAGACTGGGTACTGCGCGACTGTGACATTCAGAGCCGGGCAGGCTTCGGAGGAGAGGCCGTCGGGGTAGACATAGCCAATAGGTATAGTTCCAAGCCAGACTTCATCGGTTAAATTTTTGCTAATTTGCTGGCAGAGATCGAGGTCGTAGCCGGTCCCTGGGTAGCATGGTTTTGCGAGAGGTTCATTTTTAACGAGTCTTCCGTCCACAGTGTCGTTGAGTGTAGACCAGGTCGAGGTTGAAGGCCAGCATGGATCTAATGGTGTCTATTTTGGCGTTAGTATCAACCGCGGAAGCGAGGGTATAGTTTTCGAACAAGGATAGCAACGTACACATTTGCATTTACCTAGGGCTAAATTCGCCCCAGCAAGCAAAGCCAATACGTTGAGTACTAGCATGGTTGTCTACAGGGGGGAGAAAAAAAAAACAAACGATCGCTGCAGATCAGAAGCGCATGCGGAATTAAATTTCAATATATAATGTGCAGCCGATATGGCCGGGGTTAAGGCTCACGGCATTCTTTGTTAGGCTCCCCTTGATTCGCGCGCCCTGGTCGGGTCGCATGTTGCAGAGCCACCGCAAATTTAGGCCAGCATCTTGGCTAATCTTCTGCTATTCGCTGCGTGCGATTGCGGGGATTTTGTTCTAGATTGATTTTGCTTCCGGTGGAGAATGCGTTAGTGTCGAGGGACGCTTACGGGATTTTCGGGTTTATAGTAAGCCTAGACCCAGTTTTCATATCCACCCGCATCGCAAAATCCGGGATTCCAAGGAGAATCTGATTCTCTGTGCTGCGCAGATGATTTACTCGAAGATCCATATGTGACACAGTGATGAGGCGGATCGTATTTCGTATTAGGCTAAACGCCTCACCCGCATGCAGACCCAGGGAAAGACCATCGCGGCCACACTTCTGATTACATTGCGCGACTGATCAGGGGCACGGTGATGTAACACGGCCACTTGGGCTTTTTCATTGGGTGTTTTGCGCGTGCCTAAGAGCACTTCCATGGAGTTCTCCGTACTAATGCACCCTCTTGTACATGAGATCAGGTTTGTCTCCCACAGCGGCTCCCAAGCCGACGAAGCCCTACATCCCATTGGAGCAGTCACAAACTGCTTGGGCTAAAGGCCCGGGCGGATCATGATACTTGCTTAGGCGGAGGTTAACCAAATACAGTAGGCTAGTTGTAAGGCGTCCACTCGAGACTCCATTGTGCTTCCGTAGAACTCTCGGCTATCGTGGCAGGCAAGTTCATGCTCGGCTTGAAAAACAAGCATCAGCCACTCTCTCCGGCAGTCGCACTGTACAATTGTTGGTCCTGCAGCTCAGGCAGGCACAGTGCACTGATGCTGATTCAGACTCCTTGCCTAAGCTTGCGCCCGTACTGGCACCGGATAATCACGCTGGTCTCGTTCGTTCTGCGCCTTTGCTGGTCGACTAGCATGTCAGACAAAAGCAAAGAACTTCTGAGCGGGGTTCCTCGGCTCCATGCATGGAATCGATCGGGCTGTGTCCTTTGCTAACCGATTGCGTTCATGGCCTGTCTATCCTGGTCTCGTGCAGCTATAATGTCTTGGGAGTAACGGCGCACGAATACTCCGTTGGGGGGGAATACGAAGTGGGCCGCTAAAACCACGAGGGTCGAAGGAATACCCGCTTTACCCGTGAATCCTTCGCGGCATTTCATGAGCCTCCTGGTTGTCGAGGGTACTTTAGGTACGGACTACTCCGTAGAGAGGCGAGACATGGATCACTCTCGGCTCGATATACTCGCATGAGAAACTTGTCGCTCAGACGGGGATCCGGCATCTTTCCGCGCCTTCAGATGTAAGACCTAACGTAGCATACTGAGGCCTGCAGGTCAGCAGGCGATCACAATGCCATTGTGATCTCCTATACCCTTCTATCTGCCACACATTATACTATTCCTTCAACGCCCGGTGCCCAGTCAGCATTCCTGGCAGATCGCAATCACGTTCGCAACAGTTTTCCCTCTGCTACAATGCTCTCGTCGAGAAAAAAAAAAAAAAAAAAAAAAAAAAATCTCTCATATCTCTCATATCCAATGCATTTGTTGAGACTGACTGTACCCTTAACATTAAGCGGTGCGCCTGAGCTAAAACATGGGATGGTCAAAACCATGAAGGCTGCAGTCTTTAGACGACCGGGATCAACCCCAATCAGAGCATCAAAAAGCTTTGTTATCTACAGTCGGCTGCTTCGCAATGACGCCATGGAAATTTCTAAATAAACCCTGCAGAAAAATCCCTGCTCATCCAAAACTCTCGAATGCTTATCAGGAACCCCGCTGAATGACAGCCAACCACGCTCAAGATGAAAGAGGGCCTTATCACGACCTGCATGCACTGAAAAGCTCAAGGAGACCCTGAAATCATACGTCTTTCTTCAGGGTTTCTCACATAATACCACCTATAGCCAGGCATACGCAACACAATAATAGTCAGCTCCCTACGAAAGAAACTACCAAAATCAGCAGTAGCTCGACTGATCCTTGCCCTCAATTGAAGAGCAGCCTTGTCCACCAACACCAGGCGAACACCCCATTTCCTACTTTCAGTCAACGCTAGAAAGCAAATTCCACCAATACCGCCATTCCGCCGCCATCCTCTCTGTATTCTCCTTGTCAGACAAATGAATACAAGCCTCAATGTCTCATCTCGACTCTGGAATCATCGAATAACTCCGCGCGGCCTCGAACACTGATCCTGCGTGAATCTCTTCGCCAAAATAGCCTGGCTGGGCCTGAAGAATAATATCGCCGATGATCTCGTCAGCGTCAAGCTCTTCGAGCAACATCAAGGGTGGCGAGTAGCAGTCGAAATGCAGTGTTCCCTGCGGTGACCTCTGCGACTCTCCTATGGCATTTACAGACTGAACCTCGAATCTCGCTACCGCTGTGGATAAACGCGACGTTACATATATCGTGTTCTTTTTGTTACGGTAGACATACTTACCTGTGCATGAGGCTGCGGTCTGAGAACATCACTACTCAAGCCCTCAATACAGCTTGGCCATCTATTAACCATCCAGCTATCATGACTAACTGATATACTAACAGCAATCAAGCAGTCAATTGCGTCTGAGTCCGACCCTTAGTCTCTGCCATGCAGTAGACTATGGCAGAGGCAGTCATATCAGTTGGACACTACGCTACTTCTGCTCTCATAGGTCTATCGCACCTATTTACTATAATGCAAATTTGATGGACCTGCCTGGATTGTTGCTATCTGATGACAAGAAAAGAATAAAGAACCTCGTAAAGGCTCCTTCCCCGACACAGCCAATCCCCAGGCTCACCCCCATCTTCCCGGATCTCGATCTTCAACCCGCCAGTTCCATCCAGCAAGGCTAGCGTATGCACCGAAAGACAACAAAACGCCACAGGACCAGCTTCAGACAAACAGCACCAAGGAAAGAAATCAGGCTTTTTTTTTGTCATGAACTTGTTCGACCGTTGCAGGGAAGAGACGCGAATCCGAATCCAAGAAGAAGGCTAGGCCTGGGAGAACAAGATGCCATGGGCGATGCATGAGAATTGGTCATAAGAACCGGCGACTAGAGTCCCGGGAACTAACACAGAACTGACAAGATATAAAGAAGATACTGGGGCCAGCAAAGAAAAAAAAAAGCTAGTCCGCAAGGACCGACGTGGAAAACAGAGAGCAAGTTCTACAACCACGGTACGCCAGGCTTCGCGGATCGAATCTACCGGGAACAAAGAGACAAGATGCAGAGTTGACGGAAGTAAACAAGAGGAATTCACGGTGCAGGGAAAGGAAGTCGTTGGTATTGGGGCATATTTGTTGGAAACTGCCGATCAAATAGCGTACTTGCGGGTCCACTCGCGAGCTGTGGCCTCGTATCGTGGTCGGTCGGTCTTATAGACGTGCGCGATCTCGGGCACCAAGGGGTCATCGGGGTTGGGGTCTGTGAGCATCGAGCAGATAGAAAGGAGTACTGTCGCGAACGTCAGTATTTATCACATAAGCCGTGGCTCTAGCCGCCTGGCTCCGGCCACCTTGCTCAATTTGTGTATATCACCCACCTTTCGAGATTGTCAGAGCAGGGCTCCATTGGTCACGCAGGATGTCGAGACAGATGCTGCCGTTGGAGTTGATGTTTGGATGGTAGATGCGAGTGCTGAAGTTGACCTTGGGAGGCTTGAACGGGTAGTCGGTAGGGAAGTGGATTGTGAGGAAGAAAACGCCGCCCGAGTAAGGCGAGTCACCCTGTAGAGAGCCATTGTTAGAATCCTTGCTTCGGGATGCTTGGTGCCTGACCATCGGCGCTCTGGCGGGGTTCGGCCCCGTGCGACCGTCGTGGTTCTGAGGCCTGACGAGGGAATGAGGTATCGACTTACAGGACCCATGATAGTCGCTTGCCAGTGGAACTGTTAGGGAAAAGCCCGCGTTAGTTATCAGTACATCCCACCAAAATCGGACGATCTGCACTGCGGCCATTTCAGCCCCGCGGCACGATAAGGCTGGGGCTCATTCGGACGACGGGACCATGAAATTTCTGACGGAAAGAGCAGAATAGCAACGGGGGATCGGAGGCGTTCATACCAGGTCATCTCCGACAGGGCCGGCAGAGCAGGAGGACGGGGGATCCCTAAGACATCAGTCAGTACCGGCCAAACTCACAAGGTTGACGGGCGCCTTACCGGCCAAGATCAGTGAGTTCCTTGTTAATGCGCTTAAGAGCCATGTTGACGACGAAGGCGAGGAGGAGAAGAGGAGGCTGGGAGTTTAGATTTAGCTGAAGTCGTGAAGAGCGTGAAAAGCGGGATCCACGTACTGTTACGTCTTTGTGTGGAAAAGAGAAGAGAAGAGAAAGAAGAAAGAGGGGAAAAGTGGTGCGGGATGGGCTGCCACTGGTATTACCAATACGCGCCACCGAGTGACACATCCATTAAGGCGGGTAACATGGGCGATCGCGGGATTACGAGATTACCGCTGCCCTGTTGCTACCAATTTGATTTTTACACTTGCGCCTTGGTCGAGGCTGTGTCAACGATTACTGATGACTACCTCATCACAGCAACATTCGTCTCAAGACCCCGTTCCTCGCGGATGGCTGAACCGGCAGAGTGGATGTCCGCCCAGTATGCATTACAGCGTATGGAAAATCTGCCCCTCGATGATGTCACGTGTGGGCGAGGCGTTCGTCGTTTCCCCAAATAGGAAGGCGCGGGTGTATGCATTTCTGAATCTTTGTCTTGTCCTCGCGAGACAGCAGCCTGATATAGTAGCAAACGAACTTTTGAAAATTGCTTCTTGGACGATGAGTTTATTTCTGTAACACTCTTAGTTACAATATGTATTCAGTTTTATATTTGTACATTGTTCTACTCAAACAAAGGCCTGTTTTCCTGTAATAGCCCGCCCCAAGATCAACGCTACATGAAACGAAAACGAAATTAGTTCAGCTCAAAAGACAATGGTGCTTTGGACTCGTACCGTGGATATCGCTCTGGCCCTCGTATGTCTGCACGACAAACAGATTTGCGACATGGCGCCCAATATGATACTCGTCGCTGGCCGCGTTACCGCCGAATACCTCCTGCAGGCTGCGTCGAGTTAGCCAATCCCAATCACCAGCCCAAGACACCGCTCGATACTTACATGCGAGAGTTGACCAGTGCCCGGTCACAGTTCTGTCTCTTGATCATCGAGATCATTTCGGGCGTAGCCCTGCCAGCATCCTTCAAACGAGCCACCTGCACAGCCGCCAAAGTTCCATAAGCCGCATCGGTGGCCGCATCAGCTAGCTTCTTCTGGATCATCTGGTACTTGGCAAGAGGGTTTCCCTTGAATTGCTTGCGCTCCAAGCTGTAGTCGCGTGCTCGAGCAAGACAGTCTTCCAGCGCACCCATACTTCCAAACGCGATTCCTAATCGCGCGCTGTTCAAGCAGGTGAATGGGCCCACAAGACCCTCGACATCTGGGAACATGTTTTCCACTCCCACTGGACACTCGTCCATCTGGATCATGCCCGTTATCGATGCACGTAGCGCCGTCTTATTCTTCAAAGCGGGCGTTTCGAAGGTTCCTGGCGGACACTTGGCGCGCTCAACGATGAATCCACGGATCTTGCCAGTGGACTCCAGCTTAGCCCATACAAGAGCAAGATCTGCAATCGGGGAGTTTGTGATCCAAGTCTTGCTTCCTGTGAGAAGGTATACACCCTTCTTAGTAGGGTGCTCACGGGCGACAGTTTCCATGGAGCCCGGATCAGAGCCATGGTTAGGTTCCGTAAGACCAAAGCATCCAGACAGCTTTCCTTGAGCTAGACCGGGCAGTAAGCGCTCCTTCAGCTCTTCGGTGCCGAATTCATTGATGCCAGTCATGGCCAGTGAGCTCTGGACCGACATGCCCGACCGGTATCCGCTGTCCACGCGCTCAACTTCCTTGGTGATCAGGCCTGAGGCCACAGTGCTCACGCCAGCGCAGCCGTAGCCCTCAATTGAAGCACCGAGAAGGCCGAGCTCGCCCATTTCTTCTAAGATTCGGCGGTCATAGTCTTCGTTGCGGTAGGCCTCTGCCGGAGTGGTGGGTTAGCACAATTCGAATGAAGCGCAGGATGTGAGCATCTGTCGAGGGCGGAGCTTAAGGTACCTAGAATGCGAGGTTGTAATTTGTCTTGACAGTACTGTCGGGCTGTCTCTTGGATCGCCAATTCCTCCTCTGTGAACAGCTCTGCTGCGGCGAGAGGATCCTCCCAGTTGAACACCGCGGAGGAAGCGTACCGCCGACCAGCAACAGGGCCAGCCTGCAGTGACCGAGCGGCGGCGCGAAGAAGTGATCTGTTCATCATTGTAGCAGATCTAAAAAGAAAAAGAAGTTTTGAACGAGTACAGTCAAAGCAAAGATCTTCCTTAGTGCGACAACGTTTAAAGACCTGTGCGGGGGAGGAGCTATGATATATGCGTTAGTCACGGCGAACCTCGGCAATTTGGGGATCCAAATCTCCGACCACAAGGGGCGCTCTATTACAGCAAGGAATCCCCACGCTAAGCATTCTTCTCACAAATGACCGAGCCGTTTGGCGTTCCTGATCTGACCTCAGAGCTAATTCCGACCAACTGGTGATTTTGCTGATACGCCGGTTTTTCTCGGCGGTACTCGGGACCTCGGTCTCCAACCTTGAACCCATGGGGTAACTGTACGCGGCACACTAGTGTGGGGAGAAAAAGGTCTTAACGTTGTAATCTTGAATTGGCTCTATTAATCTAGTCGCTATGTACTTTTCTCTCGTATCCACATAAATACCGAGCGAACCCTTGCGAGCAGGTAAAGAGACATGGGTATCCATATGTACAGGGTAATTTGGTAGGGTAGAATTAGCTGAAAGTGAGGGAAAGACGCTCGACTAGGCGGGCATCTGGCTCTGAAGGAAATCAAAAACACCGGTGGGGAAATAGTCTTCGTCGAAGCCCCATAAATCTGCCATCATAGGATCCATAGATCCCTCTGAAAGACCAGGCTCGGTTTTGCCAGTCATGGTGGGTTGGAGGCCAGCACTGCTTCCTCGTTCCGCAGACAGCGGAGCCACGCCTAGAAGTGGAGGTGGATGGCTAAGAATCGTATCTCTCTCTCCCAGGATCTGAGCACCGGGAATGATGACGGGCTTGAATATCGATGCTGTTTCTGATGGATTGCCTCCCATGAACGACTGGCTGCCGTTTCGCTTCTCCCACTCTTCTAATCCGGTGAGCATCTTTTGTAAACCCCTGGCTATGTGATGGCTTAGATGGCGTTCGCTGGCCCTCTGGCTGCACGAGACCATCATGTCGACAACGCGGCCAACTAGTACTCGTACGTGGCCGACGTCGACTAACAGATCTGCAGATGCAATGGAGTTCTGCCCTCCGTTGGAAAGGGAGCAGGTTTTGGCCGCGAGCTTCATCAAGAAGACAGCTGCAAAGGTGATCATGCTGTGTAGATATAATGGTACGCCTACTAATGCCCGCTGCATATCTTTTTCATCGAGGACAACCTGAAGAGTGGCAATCGCGGATTCGATGGCAAGATTTGCGAGCTTCCGGCGATCGGGAGACATTAGTCTTGAGGATGTTGATGAATGATATGTCCGCAGTGCAACTGAATGCAGCTGTAGTCGAGAAAAATGATAGTGCATATAGACTCCTTGGTAGGGATACGAACCAACGTGCCGGTTACCAACTGCTAACAGATGTGAGTATGTAGGCTAACCCGGGGCAAGTAAGAAAACTGACCTAGGCGTGGCAGCCATCCAGATTTCCAATCGGTCAGCTCCATGTCAAACTGCTCAATCTTCGGGAACTCGCTCTCGGGGACCTCGAGGTCCACATCAGGGCCAAATGCAAAATATATACGGGTAAGAATAATAAAAAGGTCGACTTGGCTGTGCAATCTAAGGTCACCTTGTGAAACCGACAGAGACTGGGTGAACTGATGATGCTGCGAGATACTCGCGTCTTCGTGGATGATAGGCGGCCGTCCATATGCGATGGAAAAGTGGTGTTCCAGCGTCTATCAGCGTTAGTATTCTGTGGTGAAGCTGCACAGTCTAGAGACATACATATAGAAGATACCATAGTCTAGCCTGTTCTTGATGCTCGGCAGAACCCTGGGCAGCTTTGCGGTAAAACTGGTGCAGGTTACGCTCGGTTGCGATGCGAACAGCATATCCAGACAACTTCCAGCTAACATCTGCCAGCCAAAATGCTCCGATGCAAAGTGCTCGGATATCATCCAGTGTATGATGATGCCCCAGCATCGATTCAGATGCTAGCTTTGCAAACTCGGTGTAGCAGGTATCAAATACACGTTCTTTCGTTGGCATATGAAGTGCTGTCACTGCGAGAATGGCGGCTAAGAGCATAGATGACGACCGCCGGACTGACGTCAAATCTTTATGTGCTAGTAACGCTCCATCCCAGAGATATCGGTTTAAGACAACGTCGAAATGATAGAATAGCTCTTCGGCCTCGTGTACGTCTACCACTCCACGAGAAATGAAATCTGTCACCAGGGCTTGATCGGGGGCATAGTTTTGTCCAGGTGAGCTTTCTCGATTTTCACTTAGTTGCGTTACTTCATACAAGCTTCCCATCGGGGCTGTAACCAAGGATGTCGCTGGGGTTTCCCGCTCGATAGAGTATTGTTGCGACTGGGCCTGAGGGAAGTTATACGTTGAAGCACTGGACCCAGTGCCGGGGCCTACTGGATACTCAGTCGAGTCATTTCTTTGGTGTCTCGCTAGCCCATATCTTGCGTCATCAACTGATACAGAGGACTCTTTCCGCGCATGTTTCTTTGATGGTGTTTCGATAGCTGACCCTCCAGCTTGATAATATGATAATTCCGGTAATTGGGCCTTTCTAAGCAGGTCTGTCATTGCAAGCTCGATCACATTCTTCCATCTATAAATCGAATTAAATTAGCGATCGTTCAGACATTGCGCCAAGCAAGACCCTCGGGGAAATGCATAGCGAAAAAGCAATTAGCAGATAAACGTACTCAGCCTCGTCTTCCAGTAATGTCTGCAGACTTTTGTTGACATGACATTCCAATCCCATGCGCCGACATCGCGAGCATACCGACTCACCTGTCTTCATGTCACAGCGCACTTTGTGTCGCTTGCACTCGGTGCATGCACGTATCCTGCGGGAGATCTTCGGCACATGCTGATGGCCCCGAGGGTTGTCTTCCGCAGAGACATCGTCTTGCGGCGACACAGACGAAGCCTCTCCGTTCGCCTCGAACTGAATGCGACTCCGCTTCATATTGACAATGGGCTCGCCTTCCGCATGGCAGACTCCGGGGGAGAAAGAGCGGGGTCGGGGTTCTGGACTGATATATATCATGCCTGAGGCATCAATGGAGCTCTACCGGCGCCGGTCACCTGACGTAAGAGACGCTATTCCGTATTAGTGTTAAGTGCTGTAGGCGCGTTGGCGTCCCGCGGCGCGTCTCCGCGTTACGCATTGCCCTTCTTTTTCGAGCTTCTCAAAGAATCGTCGTTGAAGCTTTCGAGTTTTCAGCCTTTGAGTTAATCGCTGCCCAACATGGGTATTAAACGTGAGTATTGCTTCATCGAGGTAATGGATGATTTGTTGACCAGCCATAGATCTGTACCAGGTGATCTCCGAGAATGCCCCCGATGCGATCAAGACGGGCGAGATCAAGAACCATTTTGGCCGCAAAGTCGCAATCGTACGTACAGCCGGCCTTAAAACATATCACGATTTGTATAGCTAACATACTGTTCTCTTAGGATGCGTACGTTTCTCTCAGTGAACCCCCATGCCAACGTCATCACTAACTCGTCCCAGGTCCATGAGCATCTACAGTTTCCTAATCGCCGTGCGCTCCGATGGCCAGCAACTCGCGAACGAATCAGGTGAAACGACCTCACATTTGATGGGTCTGTTTTACCGAACACTGCGCATGGTCGACAATGGAATCAAGCCCCTCTATGTATTCGATGGCGCCCCTCCCAAATTGAAGTCCGGCGAACTCGCAAAGCGTCGTGCTCGCAACACTGAAGCCGCAGAGGCCCATGAAGAAGCAAAAGAAACCGGAACCGCTGAGGATGTTGAAAAGTTTTCACGACGTACCGTGCGGGTGACTCGGGAGCACAACGCGGAGTGCAAACAGCTCTTGAAATTGATGGGTATTCCATATATCGATGCTCCCACTGAGGCTGAGGCACAGTGTGCAGTCTTGGCGCGTGCAGGCAAGGTATACGCTGCTGCCTCTGAGGATATGGATACCCTCTGCTTCGAGTCGCCGATTCTGCTGCGTCACTTGACGTTCAGTGAACAACGCAAGGAGCCTATCCAGGAGATTCATCTAGACCGGGCGCTGGAAGGTTTGAACATGGATCGTAACCAGGTAATTACAATCTCTTTTTGGAATATTTGTCTTTGCGTATTGCGATCAACTTGACTAACTAATGTCTCAAGTTCATCGATCTTTGCATTCTCCTCGGCTGTGATTACCTCGAAGCAATCCCCAAGGTGGGACCTTCCACCGCTCTCAACTTGATCCGCGAACACAAGAGCCTAGAAAAGGTAGTGGAGTACATGGAGAAAGACCCTAAGAAGAAATACGTCATCCCAGACGACTGGCCATACCAGGACGCGCGTGATCTCTTCATTAATCCCGACGTGCGTAACGCGGACCACCCTGACTGCGACTTCAAGTGGGAAGCCCCTGACGTGGAGGCCCTTGTCAACTTCCTAGTCACTGATAAGGGATTCAACGAGGACCGTGTCCGCAACGGTGCCGCTCGTCTACAGAAGAACGTTAAGAGTGCACAGCAGTCACGTCTGGAAGGATTCTTCAAGCCTGTTGCGCGTACCGATGATGAGAAGGCTAGTTTAAAACGCAAAAATGATCAAAAAATGGCGGACCAGAAGAAGCGCAAGAAGGACGATGCTAAGACGAAGAAGGAGGCCAAGGCCAAGCCGCGTGCTGCTGGTTGATCATCTTGCACGCGCGAAATCGGTCGGCTTGGAACCATTCCCAGCAGAGCTCTATCATTATTCCCCCCTCCCCATTTCAAAACATTTTATTTATTTCATAGCCGCGATCAAGGCACCGGCGTTGTTAGGCAGTCATGTACACCCTTGTTGGGTTTCTTTCCCGTCCGGGAGTGGGGGTGCACACCTCTACTCGACCTCACAATCCGAGATGAGTTATTACGAATTAGCACGGTCAAGAAAACTTGAAAGCAGCTGTAACCCGTAAAGGAAGTCTGGAATTTTCGAATCTAGGGCATTTCAAGTGGCTCCTTGATCTGGTGCGTCTGGGATCAAAGAAAAACGAAGCGACCCAGCCTGGTGGCATCCAATCGATTTCTACTGATCTCCTCCCCCACAGTAACCGGAATTGTCCATGATATTGCAATTTTGCTAAAGCATTCAACTAAAAATCCATTTATTACATTTGGATGGCTGTCGGAGCTTTGGGCAGATTATGTGATGATATTGTTCTTGTACGCTGTATAGTTGCATCCCGAGCTAAGCGAGATGGACAATCGTCTGAATGAACAACCCCAAGTGATCTACGGAAAAGCCTGTTTTAATTCGTCAAATATCATTTTAAACTGTTTATTCGTGCTTAAATTACTCCTTTTGTGAATTTATCGAAAAAGTCTGTACGAGAGACGGTAAGATCACGATGGTCGCGCATCACTGCTTTGGTCCAATGAGCTGCCGCAGGACTCGCAAAATGCCACCCTTTGATCCTAACCTCCCCATTAAAAATATTATAGTGATTAGATCGAAAATCAATCCTTAAACATCCTCTTATATCTTCCCATTAATATTGAGATAATCAGAATGCTCATCCAACGGTATGGTCGCGAAGCAATTCGGTGAAGGTTTGGAGTCACGATATCCGCACGCGGAAAGCATCAGACGCGCCAGCGCAACATCTCTCACTCTCACCGGGCGCTGAGTAGATTAGCCCTTAGAAGAATAGAATAAATATTTTCTTCCATAATGTAGTACTGGCGATAATCTGAAATGCCAGAGAGCCATATTCTTTCATCACCGCTCTTTTATCGACAACTTAAAGGAATATATATCTTCAACATGAGCCATAATCCTGTAGCCCTTGAGTCACTGCTAGACCCGTGGACGCTGCCGGCCCATCAATGCCCAACCAGAACTAAGACTAATTCAAAAAATGATAGTCATAAACCAAAACCTTCATACACTAGTCCCACATGCACAGCTCACTGCCAACCTGGCTCTGTAGGGTGGATACTGCGCTGGCTTGAACTATCGGCTCGGGCTCAACGAAGGGGCCAAGTTAGGGTTAGCAGAGCAGGCGGACAACGGCAGCAAGGCTAACCACCATTCTACAAGCTACAAGACCAGCCCCAACAAGAACCCACAAAGTCACGACATCATCGAGTCGCAGTCAAGTACCATGAACCAGACTTTGGCGGGGTGGCGCATGACAACACATTCCCTCGTGACCCTGCAGGTCCTCCAGGCATACAGCAAGGAGCCGAAAGCTTAGGATCGCAAGAAAATGTCCGGCGCATAAGATCTGCCATCACACAGGACACTACAGTTTACCAGAGGGCTCGAGTAGATACTACAGTACTTGCCGTTCGCAGTAAAAGACGAAATAAAGTTCCGGCACGCGAAGAGTAGGAGGAGGTAGATCAAATTCCATACCCCAGCTTGTCCCGTCCAAAGAAGCAAGAATCGAGGATGATCTTTCCGGTCGCGCTGGAATGTTCACCAATTTGGAAAGGAAGGACCACTTTGGAAACCAGGAGATCGTCTATAGGGGAGGCAGAAGGACGAAAGGTGGAGTTTGCAAGCGAAACAGGCGCTCAACTGTCCCCTCGTGCCAAGTGCGCGATTTCCCTGAGAGAACATGCACCAAACCGGAGGATGGGTTCGACATCGGACTGCTATATGCACGATATCGAGTAATCTACAGACTAGTCAGGCCCAGGAATGGATGAACGCCCGCCATCTGAGGGAATGCCCCCCCTCAGCCAACCATTCCTCTTCGATCGAAGGTGTTGAAACGCGTCCGAGAGACGGCCCATGTTGGGAGGAGAGAAGAGCCATTGCAAGAAGCACCATAGGGGATGGGGGAAACTACCATAAGGATTGCAATAAATCAACCAACAAATTCCAAATTGTCATAAAATTCTAGAAGACTACTGGGAACGATAGATCAAAAAGGAAATAGAAGACCCAAGCGAGTTTGGATTTTCCTTAGCCGGTGATCTTGTGTCAACACCGGCCGCGCCTATAAATCGCGGATGCCCCGCCGGCCGTTTCCCACCCCTTCTGCTGCTGCTTTTTCTTTCTACTAATTCGCCCACCTACCCTCATCGCCCAATCTTCCGACCAAGATCCTCAGTCGATCTCCCCTTTCTTAAGTATAATCTCGGATTACTTCCCTCCTAAACGTCAACATGCCCCCCAAGAAGGCCACCGGCGCGTCCACCAAGAAGGCTGCCGTCGCTCCTCACACTTCTTACCGTGGTATGTTTTCTCTGATCCTAACCCACCACAACATCGCGTAAAAGCGAAAGTGGTATCTCCAGTGTCGCGAACGCCTGCTGATTCGATCGATATAGATATGATCAAGGATGCCATTGTGAACGTGAGTAGATCACCGTTGGCTCCCGGCGTGTTGTGATGACGGGCCGCGCGCCCGACCGTGACACGTCGAGCCCGTTGGGCATCGCCATCCACCACATCAAGTGGGATGGTAATTGTTTCGAAATGAAATTTACTGACTGTTCTTTTCGCTTATAGTTGAAAGAGCGCAATGGTTCCAGGTATGTGCTGAGCATTATCCCCTATCGTCGGCGCGACCTTCCCCTCTTTTCGGTCGCGTTTCTTTGCTGGCGCATCAGTCGACTAACTTATTTTCCCTAAATTCAGCCGCCAGGCGATCAAGAAGTATGTTCAGAGCAACAACAAGATCACCTACGCGTCTCAGAGCGCATTCGATGCCCAGTTCAACAAGGCTATCAAGGCCGGTGTTGACAAGCAAGAGTTCATGCAGCCCAAGGGTACGTTCCATGTCTTTATCATTCTTATTACTTGAAAGCTTTTGCAATTACTGCTGTTCCTGAGATGAGATGCACATCTCATCGGGTCATCGCCGGCTTTTATCCAAAATTTGGTTTGTTATGGTCGCTGACGCGTGTCTACAGGCCCATCGGGACCCGTGAAGCTGGCTAAGAAGGAAGCTGCTCCCAAGCCTGCCGCTAAGCCCGCTGCTAAGCCCGCCGCTAAGCCTTCTGCTAAGGCTGCTCCCAAGGTATGCTGCTCTTTACAGATATATGATCTTCATCGTTCTAACAGATTCCACAGAAGGCTACCGCTACCAAGGCCTCTGCTACCAAGAAGGCCGCTCCCAAGAAGACCGCCGCCAAGGTCACCAAGCCTGCTGTCAAGAAGGCCACTACTACTAAGAAGGCTGCTGCTAAGCCCAAGGCCAACTCAGGCAAGGCCCGCAAGACTAAGGCTCCTACCTCTGCTCCTGCCATCGTCGAGCAGCCCAAGGTCATCAGCAAGACCAAGTCAGGCCGCGTCACCAAGACCACCGCGCCACCTCCCAAGCCGGCTGCGAAGAAGCGTACGACCAAGAAATAGAGGTCGTCAGCCCAGCTTTGACTTGATGTCCTCCCATTTTACGTGCGCTCTTCCCGGGAGGGCGAAACAAGTCCATCATTTCATTTGTCATTCTCTTCCGTTGTAATTTCTTTTCTCCTCCTCAACCCGACCTGGTGATTTGATGGCTCTTTTGTTGATTGCTCCTGGGATATCTTATGATGGCTCCGTGTTTGTTTGTGCTCTTTTTATTATCGGATGGATGGCGTCTTGTGGCGGGTTTTTTACTAACGAGGAAATTGTGCTGTCTTCGTTTTTCGTCATTCTTGGGGATATCCTTGAGAACCTTAACTGGAATTGGACTATATTATGATGAGAACTTATATTCCCATATTGTAGAAGTAGACGCGTTAAAATTTGTAGTATTCCATGGCAATCGCAGCTCTGAGGTTACATACGAGCCCAACCCCTCACGAGCGCTCTACACGTGTACGCAGACTAGCGCTCTGAGGACTGATCGCCTATCACTCTGCGAGCGCGACTATCTATTTCCATAGGCTCTTCTAGTAGGCGCCTGCACACATTTCCGTAGGGTAAATAGAAGATCAGGTCCACAGCGGCAAAGCTCCACGCGGAAGCCGAAGCGCTGTATTTCCACGCATTGTCATAGCTCATAGTTCGCTTATTCATGTGCCTCTGTATGGGGGTGGAGCCATCTATCTTTGGAACAGCACGGCATTCACTCGAGGGCCTGGAAAAGGCAGCTCGGAAGCACCGAAGAAGCATCCGGCAGCAATCTCCAAGTCTGCTGCATGCTTTGAAGAGATTTTATCGCGACTAACAGAGTTGCCGGCCAGTCCGGAGATGTCTTTGCATAAATAAGGTCCGGGTCAGGGACATCCGCCCCCACCGGTGTCAGGACGAAGGACCGTCGGGATCCCAGATTAATCAATCCGGAGGTCGTGAGTCGTATCAAGCTGATCGGAGGGGCTTTGCAGGTCTGGCATTCTCGAGTCTGCCCACGTACGACGTCACTTTATTCTCCTTGCAGATGGGAGCAAGTCACCCGGGGCCCATGTCCGGCTGTGCACTCCTCTTCACGCCCGGTTTTAGGCACGGAGATAGATTTTGTGCAGTATGTACGGAGTACTCACAGCCAAGAGGGTATTGTACTGCTCTGTTGATGCTGGGGGTTCCTCGTAGGCGTAGGGGGGTTTATTAAGCGGAAACACAACGCCGAGAATACGTGTAATGAATGATCAGGTTGCTTCACTATGCATCACGGACCCCGTACTTGTATTAGCTGAACAGTGGAGAGCGGGAAGCGCAAAAAACCAGTGGCTTTGCCTTTGTATGTGCTATACAGTAATTAACCGCCAGCCTTCGCCCCGACAACCCCAATTCGCCCCCCCTAATCTTCCTGACCTTGAATTCTTCTAATCTCAACCTGACGCTCTCACTCTCACGACTGTATCCCTCGCCCTCTCTTCTACCCCCGAGTCCCTACACTCTCCCCGTGGTCTAAATCTCGGTGCCTGATCATGTTGATCGGCTGAAACTTCCCGCCTCCCGATCCTGCCAGTCTTGCGCTGGAAGCCACCGAGAAAACGACTAACAGACCATCAACAACACCCCCGATCGCTGTCGCTCTCCTTCCTTCCCTCGTGCTCAATCTCTGGGTCGCGGTCCGGTTCTCAACCTTCCTGATCTTCGCTGCTGCCAATAAGGATCCTGGCTGTCAACTCGGGTTACCGGTCCACGCAGGCCTCACGTCACCCCCGTTTCCTTGGGTGTTGAACGGCCATGCCGTCCTTTTCCAACGACGCCTACCAGTCGGCGACCACCACAACCACCACCTCCCAAAGTCGCTCGTTTGATTCGCCTCGCAAGTCGCACGACAAGGGCTCTGTCGGCAACACCTTCCTGTGGACAAACTGGCCCAACGGCGACGCGACCCCCGAAGCTCAACAGAATGACCGACAATTGCTCACAAATCTGAAGAACGGCAGTGCATACTCCTTGAGTGGCCCCCGCTCAAGCAACGGCTCCTATTCGCGTGAACAGCCGCATCCAAAGGACGCCAGCATGCAGTCGTTGAGCAATGGCTCCGCCAGAGACCCTCGGGATGGCGCCCGGCCATCAGCCACCTTGGACCGAAAATCCTCAGACACCGGCCCTGCAGCAGGCTCTACAGCGACCGCAGCTTCTGTCCACTCGATTAACGGTACTCCGCCAAGCGCGACATGGTCTTATCTGCCGCCTATCCAGGGGAAACAGGTAGCAAACGGAGATCTTCACCGTCCTTCTTCGGACGATCCGCCTGCGTCTGAGCAAGCGGTCAGCCCTTCTACATCTTTATTACAGATTCCTCACGCCGACGACAGTGGCCGTCAAACCCCCGAGCCAGATCGATTACACACCGACCCTAAACCTACCCACCGCTTCTCCTCACCTCCTGCACCTTCCCTTCCCGACGGAAACTCTCTGCAAGAATCCCAACAGTCGAACATGCGCCATAGGCATTCTCTACAAGTTCCACGAACAAACAGCGGACGCCGGAATAGCCGAGACCAAAGCGAAGACCCCGCCTATGCTAGTGGTCGATATTCTCCCACCACCGCCGGCCCTCGACGAACATCGCTTGGCTTGGTCCGCCGAAGCACCAAGTCCAATCAGATTGAGACACCAGTTGATGGCTTGACACAGGATGAGGAAGCCGCGCGCTGGGCTGAAGCCATTAAGCAGAGGCGAGCCTCTCGACGACGACGCGACGACGAAGATGACGAGAGGGTTATTGTGGGCACTAAAGTTGACCAGAACCATGTTAACTACGTTACTGCGTACAACATGTTGACTGGTATTCGGTTTACAGTTTCGCGCATCAATGCGAAGATGGACCGGGAACTGATTCCGGCTGACTTTGAGGCGAAGCACAAATTCTCTTTTGACATGTAAGTTGCAGCGATCCCGGAGACATTGCTGCATCTGACTGACTTCATCATTTAGTACTGGAAACGAATTGATCCCCTCCGCGAAGTACGATTTCAAGTTCAAGGACTATGCGCCATGGGTGTTCCGACACCTGCGAGCGAAATTCCGCCTCGATCCCGCCGACTACCTCATGTCCCTCACCAGCAAATACATTCTGTCCGAGCTTGGATCTCCCGGCAAAAGTGGGAGCTTCTTCTACTTCTCGCGCGATTATAAGTACATCATCAAAACAATCCACCATTCCGAACATAAACTCCTCAGGAAAATACTCCCCGAGTACTATCGCCATGTGGAGAAAAACCCGAACACATTGATCTCGCAATTCTACGGCCTACACCGCGTGAAGATGGCCTATGGTCGAAAAATTCACTTTGTGGTGATGAACAACTTGTTCCCTCCACACCGAGATATCCACCAGACATTCGATTTGAAGGGCTCTACTATTGGGCGTGATCTTCAAGAATCTGACCTGGAGAGAAATCCCCGTGCAACTATGAAAGATCTCAATTGGGTTCGACGACAACGATCTTTGCAATGTGGGCCCGAAAAACGCGATTTCTTCATTGAGCAACTCAAACGAGACGTTGAATTGCTCAAGAGGCTCAAAATCATGGACTACTCACTATTGGTGGGAATTCATGATCAAGAGCGAGGTAATGAAGAGAATTTACGAGATAAAACGCTCCAGGTCTTCCAGCCTGGCGGAGATCGCCAAGGGGATTCGAACCAGAACATGCTCACGCGCACTCCATCTAAATTAGAAAATGAGCGCAAGGCTCGAGAGCTTCGCATGCTAATTAAAAGAGAGCGGCCAGTGCCATTGGACAAAGCGGCTGCCAAGATGCCAGAACAGATCCTGGATGAGCGCAAATTCCATGTCTTCTATTCAGACGATGGAGGATTCAGAGCCACTCATGAAAATGGGCAAGCTGGCGAAGAGATTTATTATCTGGGAATTATTGACTGCCTGACTCATGTAAGTTTGATTGCATTAAGCGGGAATCATAGCGACTAACTTTTGGACAGTATGGTACCGTCAAGAAGCTCGAGAACTTTTTCAAAGGTCTTTCTAACGATCGAACTCAAATCTCACCTATTCCTCCAGAAGGTTACGGCGATCGATTTATCAACTTCATTAAGGGAATCACTATGTCCAAGGAAGAGGCCGAAAGGCGACGGGAGTCCCGAGCCTCCGCTATGGCCGAAGGTGAGAAAAGACAGTCTAGATCTTCATCAGTTGAACGCACCTTGCACGCAGCCGAGGTTGAAGCCTCAAAAGACGTTTCTGTCACACATCCTCGAACCCTAGCTACCGTGTGGGATCCTGCAGATGCCGCCGGCCCAGGCCCAACTTCAACCCTGCCAATCGTGGACGAAGCCGGCGAGGCGAGTAGTGTGGGTGGCCACAGCTCACATGGCCGTTCCGCTCCCGAAAAGGAGCTTCCTGCTGTGCCAGACGAGAAGTTTCTCAGCAAAGGCAAGGGGCCCGATATGGGAGGCCGATAAGTTCCAGCCCTGATTGCCTATTCGATCCATGCTGCATCTGCCGGCTGGGTTGACAATATTAAAACAACTCGTGGGTTGAGAGTTAGCTTTTGTCTTCTCCTTTCTATTTTTCTTTCTCGTTTTACTTCACAGCGAAACATCCTTTTTTAATAGATCACTTGTTTCTCCCGACATCCCAAGAAGCTGTGGCTTGCAGAACGCCATTCTTCTTTTTGCTCTACTCGCCCCTTTTGGCCCAAACTGCTATGTTCACGAGTGACGTGTATATAAGTCATTGTGGTTGTTTTCGTTTCTCGTTTCTTCTCGTTTCTTTACACTTTCGACGTTCGCTGTCCACGAGACAATTCTCCGCCTTTCTCGGACAGAAAGGCCATTCCAACCAGCGATCACAGTCCATTACGAGCGTCAAGCCTCGCTCCAGATTCTTTTACGATCCATATTGCATCACCGAACGAACTTTTCCTTATCACTGTTGATAGACCTCTTCCAACCTGGTTCAACAATTCTCGACATTCTCTTTCTCACAATCTTTGACATCCAACCAACGGACTCTGATCCTTCTTTCTCATTTCATTTTGTGATACATCTTTCTTTTTTCGCAGATCGGACAGCTACCTGTCCTTGCATCGCAGCCATTAGCCTATCTGTCCCCCGTGCTCGAGTTCTCAATTCAGCGAAACGCTTTCGAAACAATTCCTCCCACCGCTTAGGGACGATGGTCTAGTGGAAGAACAACCAACTCACATCGACTGCCGGTCTACGGACCGTCAATATTTCCTTTTCTTTTTTCCTTTTCCTGTCTTTCGTCTTTTCTGCCTGGTATCTTGTTCTCTTTTTTTGCGTTTCTCAGACTCTGCGCCTCTAGCCATACCCTGTACCAATCACTATACCACTTGTCTTACCTATCTCGATGACCTTGTTTTATTTCTACCACAATCCAATTAGCAGTGTCACTCGGAATTGATGCCGGTTTCTCCTTTTCTATGTCTGGTATGTCTTGAAATTCAAGCTGTAGATCTCGTATGTCCTAAGTGATCGGCAAAGAGTGAAAATGGCTATTCGCAGTGGTAGGTTAGAAGGAAACTAGAAGCTGTAGACATTAACGGTTGCTTTCAGAAGCTTGCTTGGCAGTATTGATCTACTCAGCCTCGATTCATGGATACAGACTAGAAGAATATGGAAGAAAGGGATTACTCCAAAGTAGAGATCAATTGACTTGAAGTAGAAAAAAAAATCTTCTGAAATTCATAAGCAAAGACTGCGCCTAAGCAAAGTAACGCCTAGCACCATAGCAAACACCACCTCCCATGAAAACTTCTTAAGCCTTGGAAATTCCTTTTCGCAAGAATTAACGTAGAAAAAAATAGCACAGGAATAGAATGAAACTGAAGAAAGAAGTCCTCAAGAAATGGAACAGACCCCCGAGCCCTTCCTCGATACAATTGTAATTGCGAAGCTGCTTTAGCCAGAAAGCCTACTCAGTCCGGCCCTGAGTCACCTTGGCAGCTTGGATAGCCGACATCTTCTGCAACCAGCCTTGAGTGGGCTGTGGCTTCTTCACCGTGCGGAGGTCATCAGTGGAGAAACCTGAGATACGCATGTTGTAGTTGCGCTCGAGGACGAGTTGAATGTCGCGTATGTCGAGAGTAGATGAAGGGCGCAGCTTGGCGAGGCGACAGGCTTGGGTGATCACGTCGTCGACGAAGTCATCAGCCATTTGGAGGACGAACTGTGATGATTGTTAGTAACGTGTTTTGGATTCGATGAAGCTTCAGTGATTCAAAGAATGGGGGTTGAGATGACAAAAAAAGTGAGGGGAAGGTGGACGGGAATTTTTGTGTTTACTTACCTCTTCAGCGTCGGGAGTAAGCATCTCTCCCTCACCACCACCAGTGACTTGACGGACGAGAATATCGAGCATTTTCTTGCTGAGTACGTGTTGACCTTCGCCCTCGAGAACGTAGCCGGGATGCTTTTGGATTGCAGGCTGACCCATCATACCCATAGCACCGTGACTCGGGCCGCCAGAGAGCGATGGACGTGCGTTTGGCATTGGCACGGGTTCGGGAGTGGAAACGTTGAGGTTCTTGGGAATGACCATGTTGATTTGGCGGGTAGATGTATCGGTTGGTCGATTCGCGAGATAACCAGTTGGATGACCATTTGGGTTGGTTGTGTTTTGATTAACGTTTTGTGGCTGCTGCTGACTTTGGTTTGCGTTATAGTTGGCAGCTTGCTGCATCGCCGCTTGTTGTGACAAGGGTCGCGGTGGACCCTGGGCCATTGGCTGATTAGTTTGCGTGGGAGTCGATCCATCTGCATTTGGAGTTTGACTAAATGTGACTTGTCCTCCTGGAGTTCCTTGCTGCGATCCTAGTTGGGGCCGTTGCGCGGGCGGCTGCGCGTTTGTTGTCGCCGGCGTTCCAGCGGACTGGGGAGCAGGAGGAGGCTGCTGCTGACCAGTCTGAGATGTCGTGGGCGACATCGCAGTCTGGCCTGCTTGATTTCGCGCGGCGTTTACTGCAGAGTTGATGGTATGAGGCGCGGGAGTCGGTGCCTGGTTTGGCATGTTGGCTGCAGAGGCACCTGTCGCCTGGCTATTCGAGGCTGTCTGAGGAGCTGCCGCTGCAGCAGCAGGAGCAGTGGTCGTGGGTTGCATCGGCGCGGGAGCCGCATTTTGCGCTGGCTGGCCCATCTGAGAGCTTTGCTGTCCTTGAGCCTTGAAGCTTTCTTGCTGTTCTTTGAACTTGGTGAGAAAGTCGCTGCCTTCTCGGAAGAGTTTCTCGGCGGCCAACTGCCGATTTTTAAACTCCGTAACTTCTTCTTGCGACATATTGCCTGTGCCCTGGCGTTGTGTGAACTGCGAACGGAGGTCTGTAATTCGAGCTCGCCCAACTTCTTGCTTCTGCAGCGCGATACCGTATCGCAAGCGGGCCTCGGGGATCCACGACTGGATCTGTTCTGGTGTCACATTCGGAGGAAGGAAAAAATTGAGGTTCTGGACTTTTTGTTGGATTTGGGGTAGTAGTTGGGCAAGGTTTTGGGGGTTGTTTGACTGGGTTCGTTGGACTGGTTGGCCCTGGGGTTGCGGTTGACCCTGGGCCTGGGCCTGCTGCTGCTGCTGCTGCTGCTGCTGAATATGTTGCTGGCGGCTCTGCTGAAACAATCGCATACCCTTCATGAGGTTCTGCGACAATTGAGACAATTTCATGTGCGCCGTTTGATACTCCGGGCTTTGCTGATCCCTGGTGTTCAGAGCTTCCCAAAGGTTCCGAACAAGCTGGGTATGCTGGTTCTTCTGTTGCTCTGTGAGATGCGGCAGCTTCTGGACTTGGTCGGTCCGAATCAGGTTGGAGTGCTGTTGAGGCTGCGCCATGGGCTGGCCCGCCTGGCCTTGCGACCCGTCCATGTCGCTATTTTATGACGAGGTTCAGGGAAATCGGGATCGGTGAGACGGGGCTGAAGAAAATCAGGGGGGCGCTGAATATCCTTTGGTCGGATCCGATATTCCAAGGGCACCGGCAGCAGTAGGGTGTTAAGCCTGGATGATTACCCCAAGACTGAAGAGGGTGGTGGTTGAGACTGAACCTGGCGCGGAGAGAAGGAGGTTGGAAGTGGGTCTTGGCACTCGACGGGAGTTGTACCTCGCCCATGCGTGATAGACTTGAATGAGGGAAAGTAAATTAAGGGGAATGTTTCTGCGCAAATTTGTATAACAAATACCCCTAGAGAATACTCGGGTAAACCCAATATGTTGTAAATAGGGCTGTGCTCGATATTTTCTAGGCACAATCTAGTTTTCCGGTACCTCACGTGAGAAGCCTTACTATTAAATTCACGACAAAAATCAAGTTGTCATGAGACACTGGTCTATGTGGAACCTCGAGGCAAAGAGGACCCTCTCGCAGTGCTTCAAAGAGTTATATTCATACAAGCTGAACGGAGTAGCTCACAAAGAGCTGCGCATCTCGTTGCGATTTTGAGGAACCCGTTTGATGTTTGTTAGAGTAAGAAGAAATGGATCGCGAATTATTGCAACCCACCAGAAGATCTCGATCATGAATAATTAGGATCATGAATGGGTCAATCACTTGAGGCTTGCTAGCTATGGTCTAAAATCAACTGCTATGTCGCGAAGATTGTGATTATTGGCATCGAATAAGATCGAGAAGCCATTAACCTGGCGTCAAGCATAGTTCAGTACCATGTGCTTGCTGGAGACTTCTCTCGGATAAGGAGCCAGTCTCATAATGGCATCACGAGGAAGATCATGACCTGCCAGCTTGCAGATAGAGATCAATCATTTTCTCAAGTCAACCCAAGGCCCGAGGGGCCAGGATTAGTCGAAGGACGAAGCCTGTCGAATATGCTCAACGCATCCTGTGATCCCTGCACACAAGTAAATGCCAGGATGGCATCATGGACCCATGAAAATTGCATAAATAAAGCCAAGAATGCTCAAATCAGCCCAGTAGACCACCCAAATCTCGCTCCATGCCTGTTACTCGCTCTTCCAGCTTGCGTTTTCGGCGCTCTAGGTCTCTGATCTCGGCTAACTCTCTTTCGATACCTTCATCAGTGACATCTGGAGTTTCTGGGATAGGCGCATGTTCAGGCACATCATAAATATCATCGTCATCATACGAATGTCGCATTTGTTCCAGCTCTGCTGTATTGGTTGCAACCCGGTCTTCCAGTTCAGCGATGGACTCCGCGATGGTCTCGTGGCGATAACGCAGGCTAGCGATTTTTTCTTGAGCTCCAGCAACAGGACTAGATAGAAATTTGTTAAAAAAACGCCGAGAAGTATATCCAATTTGGGTTCCCTTAACTTACTAGACATCGCACAAAATTTCCGCCCCGCGCAAGAGGACCTCAATGTTCACCTCACCCCGCGGACCACGCGTAGATGTCCCAGCCGACCGTTTAATTTCTTCCATCATATCAGAGCCTAGTACACGCGCTACTGCGGACTGGTTACGGTTGCCACGGGCGGAGTATATGCGACTAGCCATTGATTCCTTCTCGGTCTCGGCAGCGAAGGTGGTACCGCGGCGGGTGGCACGTCTGGATGCATTTGGTTTGGTGGCTGGGTCAACTTGAAACAGGGCTCTCTCGTGTGCTTCGGTGTCGCGAATCAACGCAGTAATGTCATGAGATCCTAACAGCGCGTTGGTGAAGATGCGGGGTGAGGGGAACCTGGAGCGCGAATTAGTTAGACGCTGAGGAACTGAAGCGGGTGAACAAACGGCAATTCGGCAATAGCGCTGGACGAAAGGGAGATCTGCTCCAGATGGGAGTCGAGAAGAGGCATGGCTGGGGGCAGTATCAGTCTTTGGTAGCGGAGGATAATTGAGCACAACTACAAGTATGTTTGTATGCTGACTTGGGATGACGATCGTAAACACGGGATTGGTTTCCTCAGGCACCAAATTGGGAAAGCGGCCACGCTTGATTCGATTGCATATAGTACACGTAGAGATATGGGAGCACACCGCTTCAAGAAGGCTTCTGCGACTGCACAGAAATTTCCCATCGGTTGTTTTACTCTCTAGTTTAGCCCCTTGCACCACATAACCATCGCTAGACGCTCCCAGTTTCGAGTTGAATAACCGATCGAAGAGTCACCCGAGCGGACTTACGCCATCCTGCACCGGTAAGCTCCTGACTAAGCTGGCTCTTGCTGGCGACCTGCGCCCGTCCTCGTCTCTTGACATCACATCGCCCCATCCACTTCATCCATCTGCCGCTTTTCTCATTCTTCCTTATCGTGTCATTGCTGCTTTGCAGTCTGAAGCCTGATTCATTTGCACTGCTTCCGGCTTTCATTCTGTGCTTCTAACCGCCCATTCCCCCTACTTCTTCCTTAGCTCCCGGACCGGCTCAGCTGAGCTTCACAGCTTGGGAAAGATGCCCGAAAGGCGTTCTCTGCGATCGAATAACAAATCCGACGCCTCTTCATCTGCCAACGGTGATAAGGCACGCTCGAACTCCGGCAGTTCGAGTGCTAAGGACAAAGCCGCTCCCACGACCCGCGCAGCCGCTAACAAGGCAAAGTCGACTCCGACTAAGAAAGGCGCCGCCAAGGGCGCCAACAACGGTATGGAGGAGGATGATGAGTCGCACGTCAACGGCTCCAAGTTGAACGAGAATGGTGCGAATGGTACAGAGGATGTGGAGATGGGAGAGGATACGGCAGGTGCGCCTACATCCTCATTCAACTCCCGCAAGGACCGGCATGGTGACGAGAAGATGACTGTTGTAGTGCCCCCAACCAAGGGTTCGAAAGCATCCAACAAGGCAGGACAAGACAAGGACGAAGATGTGACGATGGAAGGCGCAGAAGACGGTGATGCTGAGCAGACCGAGCCTGAGGTTGACCCAACAACAAAGGCTATTCAAGGTTTGTGGCCACTATCGTCTTTTAATCGGAGTAAAAAAAAATATGAGTATACACTGACCAAGATTTCTTCTCTTGCGATGAAAACAGATATCAAGACCAACTTCACCCTACTTGAGCGAGCCGTCGCGCATTTCGATCCCCGATTTACCCTTCGTGTCCTCCGATCCATATCGTCGATGCGGAAACACATCACTCCGGAAGTCCTGTCAGAGGTCATAGTGGACACCTATCAAGCCTCTAACCCGACAGCCACATTTCTTCTCGAAGCCATTGGTCAGCCCGGTGCCTTCGAAAGCGCCGCGGCCGACACAAAGATGGAAGTGGACTCGGAGAAGGCTAAGACAGGCCCCAAGGAAGTACTCGCTGAGGTGGACGTATATTTGTCTATCTTGGTGCAGATATATCTCTTTGACCAGCGATCAATCCAGAAGGGCGCAGAGTTCTCAACTAACCTAATCGAGCGTCTTCGTAGCTTGAACCGCCGAACCCTGGACTCTCTTGCTGCCCGTGTGTACTTCTACTACTCCATCTTCTTCGAGCAGATTGCTCCTCTTCCCCCATCTCCAGCTGCCACTGTCACCAGCATTCGTCAACCATTGCTGGCGGCTTTGCGAACCGCAGTCCTGCGGAAAGATGTCGACACGCAGGCTACCGTTATGACCCTGCTCCTCCGCAACTATCTGTCCACATCTCACATCACCCAGGCCGATCTTTTGATCTCTCACAACAAGTTCCCCGTTGCTGCCTCAAACAACCAGATCGCCCGGTACCTCTTCTACCTTGGCCGTATCCGTGCTATTCAGCTGCAGTATACCGAGGCCCACAGTCACCTTATCGGTGCCACCCGCAAGTCTCCCACCAGCCAATGTGCCCGTGGATTCTACCAGGCTTCCCACAAGCTGCTCGTTGTGGTGGAACTTCTCATGGGAGACATTCCAGACCGAGCGGTCTTCCGCCAACCAGCTTTGGAACGTGCTATGCATCCCTACTTCCTGCTTGCTCAAGCTGTTAGCGTCGGAGATTTGGATGGATTCTTAAACATTGTCAACAACCATAGCGCTACTTTCCGCAAGGATGGTACCTACACCTTGATCCTTCGTCTACGACAAAATGTGATCAAGACTGGTATCCGTATGATGTCCTTGTCTTATTCTCGTATCTCTCTCCGGGATATCTGCCTCCGCCTTGGTCTTGATAGCGAGGAGTCGGCAGAGTACATTGTGGCTAAGGCTATCCGGGATGGTGTTATTGAGGCTTCATTGGACCATGAGCATGGTTTCATGAAGAGTAAGGAAGTTGGTGATATCTATGCCACCCGCGAACCTGGTGAAGCATTCCATGATCGTATCCGTGCTTGCCTGGCTCTCCATGACGAGAGCGTCAAGGTAAACTTCCACTCTAATATATTCTCTTTAGTTCCAGTTTTCTAACATGATATACACAGGCAATGCGTTTCCCCATGAACCAACACCGCTTGGAGCTCAAGAGTGCGCAAGAAGCACGGGAGCGTGAGCGCGAGTTGGCCAAGGAGATTCAGGAGGGTGACATGGACGATGAGGATGCTGGTGGTGATTTTGATGCCATCTAAGGTGGTTTCTGTATTTACCTCATTTCCTGAATTGCGCTGGTCCCATATGCATGGGCCTCTATGGTCGTAGCGGCCTTCTTCAACTTATGTGTTAATTCTGCGCGATTTCGCTGTTCCTTTGGTGGATGTGTATGAAGAGGAATGGGCTGAACGAAGATGGGCCAGCTCAGCCTCCGTGTTTCTCTATACTTGGAATTATTCTTTGCATAAGATCTGTGAATTCGTCTTAGATAACAGCGCTCTTGTAGCACCAAATTTTGCGGATCTGCAGATCCTTATGGATAATAAATGGTTCTAGTCGAGTAGTAAACGCATATCTCCCTTCTTATTCATAATTTCAGATTTATACTTCAAATATGAAGGAAAGTAGCTATTGAAATGCAGAGTGTTGCGGAGCGCCCTCTGTCAAGGCTGGTTGGATTCGGCGATACTGAGGGTGGTCCGTGCCGTCCCGACAGCTGGAAATTCTTCCGGCCACCGCGATGCTTCCTTTCGTCCTCTCCGCATACTCCCCAGAATAACACCAATTCCGAACGCTGTCCATGTATCGGCCCTGATTTCTCATTGTCATATCCAATCGCATTGAGTATGCGATCTCGCACCGCCTCCGCCGCAGGGCTGATTCTGGCGCGACCCTCGACATCCTCCGTTTGCTCCCAATGCCTGCTTGACGATCCTCTCATACAGCGCATATCCATCCAAACGCGCACATATAGACCAACCCGGCCAAGAAATGTGTCTCCTTTCGGTGCAGCAGTTTCGGCTGCCCAAACCATCTTCAAGGGCATGCCCAAAGGCCCTGCAGGTATATCCGTGGATCCGTTAAGGATCGTCGGCAAAGAACTCAAGTTCTTGAGTAAGAACATCCGGCAGCTACTTGGATCTGGCCATCCAGCTTTAGACAAGGTGGCCAAGTACTACACACGAAGTGAGGGCAAGCATATGCGGCCTTTACTGGTCCTGCTCATGTCCCAGGCCACCGCGCTGGATCCCCGAAAAGAAACATCGGCCGCCAACCCTCGCCCCGTCGATAATCCTCTCAGCGCGCCCTCAATTCTCGACGACAAGAATCCTGATATGAACCCTCTCGTATCGCGAGCTGCTGAAGCCCAGTACGACTTCGCCGGCGATGACAACATCCTCCCCTCTCAGCGTCGCTTGGCTGAAATCACCGAACTCATCCACACGGCGTCCCTCCTCCACGACGATGTTATCGACAATGCTGTGACCCGCCGCTCCAGCAATTCGGCCAATACAGCTTTCGGAAACAAGATGGCGGTCCTGGCAGGTGACTTCCTGCTTGGTCGTGCTTCCGTGGCTCTGGCCCGCCTGCGCGACCCCGAGGTCACTGAACTGATGGCTACCGTGATCGCCAATCTGGTTGAGGGAGAGTTCATGCAGCTCAAAAACACGGCACAGGACGAGTCTAAGCCAGTCTACACCGACGAAACCCTGACTTACTACCTTCAAAAGACCTATTTGAAGACTGCTAGTTTGATCAGCAAGTCATGCCGGTCCGCGGCAGTTCTGGGCCGCAGCGCTCCTGAGGTGATCGAGGCTTCATACGCCTACGGTAAGAACCTGGGGTTGGCATTCCAGCTCGTCGATGATATGCTGGATTACACTGTTACTGAAGCCGAGCTGGGCAAGCCTGCCGGTGCGGATCTGGAATTGGGCTTAGCTACGGCTCCTTTGCTGTTTGCTTGGAAGAGCAACCCTGAGCTTGGGCCGTTGGTTGGACGCAAGTTCCGCGAAGAGGGCGATGTGCAGAGAGTAAGTTGCGATTCTTTGTCATGTTCGAAAATAGGTACTAACTTGATAATCAGGCTCGCGAGATTGTTTACCACAGCAATGGAGTTGAGCAGACTCGCGCTCTTGCTCAAGACTATGCTGACAAGGCAGTGGCTGCTATCAGCGACTTCCCTGATGGCGAAGCCAAAACCGGGTTGATCGAGATGTGCGAGAAGACAATGCGACGACGGAAGTAAGCATTATGGCGAAGAAGTCCTGTAATTTTCATGTAAAAACACAAGGTCACGTTTTGTTTTGACCTCTCACCCCTCCCATGTTCTTGGTTTTGTTTCTTTTCATAGCACATGTATATTTAGATATTTGATGGTTGGTTCTAGACTATCTTATGACTTGGTGGATCTGTTCGAGGTTGCATGATGTGCTAAGGAGTCTCCGGATACGAATAGACCTTGCAAATAGTCTCCTCCCATATTGACAGAACTTCTACATTTTGTAATTTTCCCAAAACTATTGTAGATTTTCATGTCCATGGCTAGCAGGTGAGACCGAGGGACCTTGTTCTGCAGGGCTGACTCTGTTCCTGACAGCTGGTCGGAAGCGTGCGGGGCAATGAAACCCTGTGTGGTAACGTACTGAACTTGTATATAAAATACCGTTAATTACTACAATGTGAGCGAAAAGCATGTAATATTACTTGAATTACTCAAACAAAACGTTGTAACTCAGGGACCAGTTCTTCGTCATACCCGCTGGTCATGGGAAGCTGCAACTCCACTTCCTCCATCTACTCATCCCAGCGCTTTGATACCTTGTCGCATTCTTCTTTCTTTCCGTTTCGCTTTTATGCCCAGAGCTGGTCTCTCAACTATCCCCTCCACCGTCTCCCTCCGGCATTTCTCGCCTCCTTTCCCCCTCTGAGATATGGAGCTTGCAGTTCGAACGCATTGATCGATTGATCGCCCGATCCACAGGTTCCCGATGGTTTCGCTCGGCAGCTACCTCGCCGTATACGTGCTCGGAGGCCTCACCTTTATACCTCTGGTGCTGTCATTGGCCGTCCTATTCTTCTTCCTCACCCTCCCCGACGCCCCGCCGCCTTCGCAAACATCCTCCAAAACCTCCGACGCGGTGCGGCAGCCTACCGATGACGATTACAGTCTAAAGTCCGGTACTGATCAGCTGGCTGAGGAGTTCCACCGTACACACGATTCTGACGTCGCTACTGGCTACTTTGCGGTCTGTCGAGAATATGTCCCTGGAGGTGTAAATGGCAAGCCCCCGGAAAGGACGACCCCAGCGGGGGACGTCGTCGCATCGGAAAGCCCCAGCGTCTACCAGGCTATGTACCGCAGTCTGTTCGATAGGAAACAAGCCCCTAGTATTGAACCGGCCAAAGCAAATGGGAAGAGCACCAAACGCGCCAGAAATGTCTTCTATATCGTTCTTCGGTATGTTTAGCTGTGCCTCTGTCATGCTTACGCATTCTCTAACTGCGAAATGTTGACCAGACACGGCCATTTGATGCTCTACGATGATGCAAACCAGGTGGATGTTAGATACGTGATTTCTCTTGCCCATCACGATGTCTCTATACATGGAGATGAAGCAGAGATTCCCGAACCCTTACTCTGGGCAAAGAGAAACGCTATCTGTTTATCACGGCGACTTGATTCCTTAGGCGAATTGGGAGGCCCGACACCCCCATTCTACCTATTTTCAGAGAACCAATCCGAGAAAGAAGACTTCTATCATGCCATGCTTCAAAACCAATCCCGATTAAGGACCTCCTCAGACCGCCCCCCTGTACCTCAGGATTTTGATGTGAAGCACATTGTGACCCTTGTCCAGCGTCTCCATTCCTCTGAAGAGCAACTGCAGACGCGATGGATCAATGCTATTCTTGGTCGTCTGTTCTTGGCTCTGTACCGTACTCCGCAGGTTGAAGATTTTCTTCGACAGAAGTTATCCAAGAAGATATCGCGCGTCAACAGGCCAAATTATATTAGCAAGATTGCTTTGCATAAGATTGACCTGGGGGAGGGGGCTCCTTTCATTACAAACCCTCGTCTCAAAGACCTCACAGCCGATGGCAACTGCTGCACTGAAGCGGATCTCCAATACACAGGAAATTTCCGCATCGAAATCTCAGCAACTGTTCGCATCGATCTTGGACCTCGTTTCAAAGCAAGAGAGGTTGATATCCTATTGGCTGTGGTTTTGAAGAAACTGGAAGGCCACATACTGGTGCGATTCAAGCCTCCACCAAGTAACCGCTTCTGGATCTCGTTCGAAACTATGCCTCAGATGTCTATGGATATAAAGCCCATAGTTAGCACAAAGCAGGTCACTTTCACGCCCATCTTGAGGACAATCGAGAGTAAAATTCGGGAAATGGTGGCTGAAAGCATTGTTCTGCCTTTTTGGGACGATATTCCTTTTCTTGAAACTGAGGGTCAGCAATTTCGCGGAGGCATTTGGAAACAAGAGGCTCCTGCCGATAGTGGTGACATGGAGATTCCAGATGAATCTGAAGATGCACCTGCTATATCAAAATCGTCCAACGGGGACTCTCTTGAAGCTTTGAAGGCAAAGGATGATCGAACTATGAGTATGCCTGTGCTTTCAGAGCCAACCTCGCCGAAGTTGAAGCCGCGCAGAGCACCGAAACACTCTTCGTCAGACTTGCCGACCAGTGAATCTTCAGGCATTTCATCTGGAACAGCTACCGGAGTGGAAAGATCTGAGCCTTCGCCAGTACCGCGTGCTATAAGATCGCAAACCTTTTCTCATGCTGCCGATCCTGTTGTGACGGCGGATAATGCCAACCAAGCACCGCCAGATAGTAAAAAGCATGAAAGGCACCGCGCAGCCAGCTCTATGATCGAAATTTCAAACCGCTCTCCACCCGCTTCTCCCCAAGGCACCCCGGGTAGCTCGCCTCCCACTGGTGGAATCACTATGCCTGAGAAGACTGCCCATAGCCGTGGGTCCTCTGTTGCGGACTCCATAGACGGACTCAGCTTCAACTATGACAGTGTTATCCAAACTCCTTCACCCCGTTATGAGGGAAACCCAATGTCTAGTACGCGAAGCTCACGTGGCAGCTCCACGACTTCTCTTGCCAGTGACCAGCCACGCAGGCGTAGCACACTCGAGACTTTCGCCAGACAATTCCCATCCAACGAAGAGAAGACAGGCAGTGGTGCAAATATCAGCGCAGCTGCAGCCGCAGCCAAAAAATGGGGCTTGAGTGTATTTGGAAAGGGCGATCAAAACGCAAACCCAGAATCCAGTCGATCGGTGGTTGGGACACCCGATCAGCCAATTGGTCGTGGCCATCCTCATCTTCCACCAGGCGCGCCATTGCCTCGGCCAGATAGGTATGCCTTGAAGAGAAATTCGACCTCGGGCACCCTGCCCAAACGCAAGCCTGTGCCACCGTCAATCCCGGCAGAGTTTTTGAGCACAACGAACGATCGACCAGTTCCACCTCCCCCTTTACCTCGCAGAAAGTCCAAGCCTCCCGAAGTAGACCCAGAGAGCAATTTTGACGAAATACTGGTGGTGCAGGCACCCAATGACTCCTCGCCAAATAGCCCAGTCGTGGGAGACCTGGAACTCGGTGAACCTACCCAGCAGGAAGCAACTCCCAGGAAAGCCCCGTCGAGCTTGAATACAAGTGAACCGGAATCGTCATGGGATGGCGAGGAAGCACATGGCATACAGTCTCCACAGCCCGTGAACTCGACACCACTTCGTTCGGCATCAAGCAGCCACGAAGTCCTGCCATTGAAAGAGCCGGTTGAAGTTTCCTGATCAGATCAAAAAATTCAATTAGGTCTCCAAGTTATTTCAAGATTTTGATTAGACCTCCACGAACGGGATCCTGGTCAAAGTTGCATTTCGCTTGTCTCCTCCAAGTTTCCTTTCTCATATTGGTTAGTGCTTACAAGGCACAAAGTGTATTAGGCTTGTATCTATTGACGGGGTAGATATTATTTTCTTTAGTGTTCTTGGAATGGCACTCTTCTCTATGGCTTTCGTTGCATCCATAAATTATTGAGTCTTTCCCTAGATGTAGCACTATTTACTAGTTCTTGTATGAGCCTCGACAGAATATCCTTAAGCCCAGATCAAAATTTTTGTTCCCAATGATGACTAAGATGCTATCCATAGGAAGTCTTACAATAAGATGCCCCATTTATTGCCCCATTCATTCTGAATTGTGATGCCTACTGCATGCCTCGAGATGCGCGTATACATACTATGGGAAGGGGCGGCGGCTTAGGTGTCGCCAAGACTTGACAGGCGGCAGCTTTCCCCCCAACGTCATTGCGGTCCACGTGCGAACTTCACCTATTCCCTCCCCCCAGGCGCAATACTTGAGCATCCTGGTGCGGTCCGGATTGGATTTGACGGCTGATTATTTCAATTTCTATTCATCTCTGAGATTACCTACGTTCCCCTGTATCGCCGGTCAACATGAGTCGGTAAGCTGCGGTGCCGTGCTGCGCCCCCCTCCCTGAACATGCGGATAACCTCAATCACATAGGACTGAGGCCGACCTGGCCATAAACATCCGGAAGGCCACGAGTATCGGTATGTTTCTTGTTGTCCCCAATGAGTGGCAGTCCAGTGGGACCCGAGGAGGATATATGTTTGGGGAAACAGTCAGCTAACATTAACGCGACAGAGGAAACCGCGCCGAAACGTACGTTGCACTCCGAACAACAACGAGCTCGACTTCCTCCAGAATAGGACCGCCGGAATATATCGACTGACTCTATTTGAATCACACAGGCAAGCATGTGCGCAGCTGCATCGTATACACGTGGGACCACAAATCGTCGGCAGCCTTCTGGGCGGGCATGAAGGTGTATGTGCTAGCGGAATACTTAGGGGAGACTAGAAAATGCGAATGATCTTGAGCTGACATGGAAACTACGCCTACAGGCAGCCTGTCCTAGCCGACGAGGTCCAGACGTTCAAGGCCCTTATTACCATCCACAAGGTTCTCCAAGAAGGCCACCCGATCGTTTGCCGAGAGGCCCAGCAACACGCCAATTGGATCGATAGCTTGATGCGAGGCGTTGGCGGCGAAGGAATTCGAGGTATGGAGAATATCCGGATTCACAAAAGATTGCAATGCCCTTGAGGGACGGCACACTTGGAGGACCGATGTTGACATTGCGGGATAGGATACGGCCCCCTTATTCGCGAATATGTGTTTTTCCTCGAGTCGAAGATCAATTTCCACCGTCAACACCCCGAATTCAATGGTATGTGGCCTGGGACGGAATGAGTTGAGATAAGTCAATCTGACATACGCAGGATTGTTTGAGTACGAGGAGTACATTAGCTTGAAGTCCATTAATGATCCTAACGAGGGGTATGTCATTTCACGGAACTCCAGAATGACAATCGCAATTTGCTGACTATGGATTAGATATGAAACCATTACCGATCTTATGGCTCTGCAAGATCAAATCGACGCTTTCCAGAAGCTGATTTTCTCGCACTTCCAGTCGGGTACTCACAATGAGTGCCGTATCTCATCGCTGGTTGGTCTCGTGCAGGAGAGTTATGGTATTTACAAGTTCATCACTAGCATGTTGAGAGCCATGCACACCAGTATGTGAATTCCTTGCCATTGGTAGAAAAGGCTCCAAAAGACTAATGTTATCTACAGCAACCGGTGATGATGAAGCTCTGGAGCCTTTGCGTGGTCGTTATGATGCTCAGCACTACCGTCTCGTGCGCTTCTACTACGAATGCTCTAATTTGCGGTACCTCACCAGTCTTATCACTATTCCTAAGCTTCCCCAAGATCCGCCAAGTCTCCTTGGCGAAGACGATGATCGTCCCGCTCTGCCAAGACGACCTGCGAGGGAGGTTGAGCAACCCTCTCCGCCACCTAAGACAACACCTGCCGAGCCAGAGCCAATTAATGATTTCTGGACCACCGAAGCTAAACGCCAGCAAGAAGAATACGAGGCAGAGCAGGCACGTCTGCAAGCACTATGGGAAGATCAACAGCGCCAGCAAATGCTCGCCCAGCAGCAGGCCCAGAGTGACTTTGAGGAGCAGCAGCGTCTGCAACAAGAGCAGCAGAGATTAGCACAAGAGCAGCTGCTCCGTGATCAGTACCAGACCCACACACAGGGCCGTCTGGCCGAGCTGGAGCAAGAGAATCTGAATGCGCGTGCGCAATATGAGCGCGACCAGCTTATGTTACAGCAATATGACCGCCGAGTTAAGGACTTGGAGGAGCAGATGAATCAACTCAACTCCAACCTCAATATGCAGAGTGCCTCCAAGGATGAACAGATCAGATCATTGCAAGAGCAGGTGAACACATGGCGAGCCAAATACGAAGCTTTGGCCAAGCTCTACTCGCAATTACGACAGGAGCACCTAGAACTGCTGCAGACAACCAAGAGCCTTAAGCTCAAGGCTGCGTCTGCCCAGGAAGCTATTGAGCGCCGGGAGAAGCTGGAGCGCGAACTTAAGACCAAGAACTTGGAACTGGCCGATATGATTCGAGAGCGTGACCGTGCTCTTCACGACCGGGACCGCTTGACTGGCAGCAACAAAGATGAGCTGGAGAAGCTTAAGCGGGAGCTGCGCATGGCAATCGAGCGAGCTGAAAATGCTGAGCGCTCGAAGGGCACAGAGATTTCCACAATGCTCTCCAAGTACAATCGCGAGATGGCAGATCTCGAAGAGGCTTTGCGGGTAAGTCAGGTATCTTCGCTTTACAAACAAATATGGTTACTAACTTCTCATAGAACAAAACGCGTGCTCTTGATGATGTTTCAAACCGCAAATCGGAGTGGGACGGAGATCATGAGCTCGCTCTGCGTGAGAAGGATGAAGAGATCGAAGTCTACAAGTCTGGCATGGAGCAGGCATTGATTGAATTGGAGGAGCTGAAGATGGTATGTAGCTTTCAACAGAGCTTAAGCTTTTTGTTCGGTATAAGGACTAACGTCGAGTACAGAACCAAGGTGATGCGGACAATGCGCTTGATAGCCAGATTGATACTGTGCTTCACGGTACTGTTTCCAAGATCAACGACATCATTGATTCGGTACTGCAAGCTGGTGTGCAGCGTGTCGATGATGCTCTATATGAGCTTGACTCTTCCATGCAGGCCGGTAACCAGAACGCTTCGCCACCTTACGTTCTATCACAAATCGAAAAGGCATCAGCATCAGCCACTGAATTCTCGACTGCATTCAACAACTTCATCGCTGATGGTCCAAACAGCCCTCACGCAGAGATTATCCGCACAGTATCCGTCTTCTCTGGATCTGTTGCGGATACGTTGAGCAACACGAAGGGTCTTTCTCGCTTTGCGAATGATGATAAGGGTGCCGATCAGCTCTTTGGTGCTGCCCGCAAATCTGCGCAGGCGACTGTGCGATTCTTCCGTGGTCTTCAATCATTCCGTATTGAAGGCATGGATGCTATGCAAAAGACTGATGTCGTCATCAACAACAACTTGGAGGTCCAGCGCGATCTCCAGTCTTTGTCTAAGCTTGTCGAGTCTTTCACCCCCAAGAGCAGCAAGATCAACGCTAAAGGCGACCTGGGCGATCTGGTGGACCAGGAGCTGCTCAAGGCTGCGGATGCTATTGATGCTGCTGCCCAGCGTCTTGCTAAGCTGAAGAACAAGCCTCGCGACGGCTACTCCACCTATGAACTGCGCATCAACGACGCAATTCTGGCAGCAGCTATCGCTGTCACCAATGCTATTGCGGAATTGATTAAGGCTGCTACTGAGTCGCAGCAGGAGATCGTGCGCGAGGGCCGTGGTAGCTCCTCCAAGACCGCGTTCTACAAAAAGAACAACCGCTGGACTGAAGGCTTGATTTCCGCAGCCAAGGCTGTCGCTCAGTCAACGAACACTCTCATCGAGACCGCTGACGGTGTTATCTCTGGTCGCAACTCGCCAGAGCAGCTAATCGTTGCTTCCAACGATGTGGCTGCCAGCACTGCTCAGCTTGTGGCTGCTAGCCGTGTCAAGGCTACCTTCATGAGCAAGACCCAGGACCGATTGGAGACTGCCAGCAAGACTGTTGGTGCTGCCTGCCGTGCCCTGGTGCGACAAGTACAGGACATCATCAAGGAGAAGAACAGCGAAGGAAACGAGGCAGAGGACTACACGAAGCTGTCTTCGCACGAGTTCAAGGTCCGCGAGATGGAACAACAGGTATGTAAAATGCCAGCTATGTTTGCCTTCATGTTATATACACAATGGCATCCACCCTATTCTTTTACAACTACTGACAAGTGTTTTGCATCTAGGTCGAGATCCTCCAGCTCGAAAACAACCTGTCCCGAGCCCGAACCCGCCTTGGAGAAATGCGCAAGATCTCCTACCAGGAAGACTAAACCCTGGAAAGAACCCTTTCTGCTTTGTCTATGCAATAACTTCCCCCCATTCGCTGTGTATATCAAGGAAATCATTAGATTTGCGTTCCTCCCCCATTTCCATCTGATCTCGAGTCCCGTAGCTCCCCGTTCCAAAATGCAAGCGAACTCAATTTCTTTGTTCAACCTCCCTCCATACCTCCCACGTTCTAGACCTAATCGAAATGCCGAACCACGCGTGGCGCACCTCCTTCCTGTGCATCCCACATCGCTTCCAACCATCGTAGTCTCGGGTCGCCCTGTGCCGTGGAACCGGAAGACCTCGTATTAGAAATCCGTATCTGTACTCAGGCGCTGCGACCTCGAGCACGGGCATGGCTGTTTTCGCATAAAGCCGAAACCTTGGGCGTTGCGCGGAGGCGAGCAGAACAAAGAAACTCGACACATTACGAACTGGACTGCCCGAGCGGTGGCTCCACCGGACCCGCAGTTCTGTGGGTCGAGGCCGCAGATCAGCGGGTTAGCACTGCAGCCCACAAAGAAAAATCCAACGTCAACCGTGCTTTGGGCGAAAGAGGCGGGGGGTGGTTTCGGGGATCTTTGGGCGAAATTGGGGGAAGAGGTGCCATGAGGAGCTGCGAATGGTGGAAAGGAGTCTGTCGGGGAGGTTTCGGGGGTTGCAAGCCTATTTGGAAAGTCAAGATTGCGGTTACGGGGCAGAGGGAGGTTCGTGGAATACAATCTAGGAGCAAGTGGAAAGCCGGTGGAGAAGTAAGTGGTGGAGAAACACCTTTTCGGTCCTTTTGGAATTTAAATCTGTCGAACTAACTAGAGACTGACGGCATACCATAATGGGCGCGTACATGAGAAATTGGCAGAGGAGCACCATGGTATGCCGTATCATATGGGGCAGAACAACATCAGATGGGAAATCAAAGTTCAGGCGAGGACCCGAGGGAGTAGATCAGGTGCAAGGCAGTTGACGAGAAGAATTGGCAACCTTGCAAATGGTCTCCCACAAGGGGGGGTTAATCCCGTCGGCAGACATGAAAAGGCTTCATTCAGGTCTTCCAGCCATTCCTCCGAGTCATCCTCTGTGAAAGCCTGTAAAAAAAAGAAAACAAAGTCGAATCGAGCCGTAGAAGGCATTTGAAGCTGCAAAGAACATCAGATAGAAAGTCCAAGTTAGGACGAGGACCCGAGGGAGTAGATCAGGTGCAAGGCGAGTTGACGAGAAGAATTGGCAACCTTGCGAATGGCCTTCCACAAGGGGAGTAGAAAAAAGAAAACAAAAACAAATCGAGGCGTAGAAGGCATTTGGAACTGCGAAGAACATCGGAATAGTATCGAGATCGAGATCGAGATCCATGACTGCCGACCGCACGGTAAGCCCTCAAACCATTGGGCGTGGCATGAACATGGACTTCAAACCACGAGGGCACCGCACAGATCTAAGCGGATTCAGCGGCGCCATCAAGTTGCATTAGATCATTCACCTCGTTGTAAAGAAAACCGGGTCCGAACCAATCCGGCTGGATTGGTGCGAAGTCAGTGATGTTCTTGGGCAAATCAAGGTTTTCGATCGAGACACCATTGAGTGCAGATGTGAGACGCATTGCAGGAGGAATCACAGTGAACTGAGGCATACGCCCAATTCCATTGGGACCCTGGATAGCTCCATGGCGATGCATCAGAGAAACAAGGTTGTCATTGATGTCGAGCAACCCATCACCATCACTACCCGAGGTGGCATGGAAGAAAAGGGAAGCTCCAGCGCCGAAGATATCGCGAGAAAGACACCAGCAATCATGTGCACGAACAGATGCGCGCTTGGTTCCGGGGCGACGAGGGCTGTATTGGTAGTCGGGATGCTGAATCATATGCTCACGCTTCATGTGCTCGGCAATTTCGCGGAAACGGGCGCGAGTCTCAGCAGACTCTTCCTTCCACATTTTCCCAATGATTTTGGCTTTGCAACGTTAGTTTCTATTGAAGAAATTCTCACAAAATGGACTCACAGATTTCACAATTGGGAATACCAGGGTTTGCTTCAGCCACTGCGTGATGATGGTGTTGACGATAACAGATGAACGAGTTGGGAGGACGCGGGATGTGATCAGGACGAACGCTCGTAATTTGGCCGTTCACCATAGCTAGGTCAAAGGCACGAATAACACGCTTGTGCTGTTCCTGGAGGAAGTTGATAGGCCCCCAGAAGAAATCGGGCATCATGCGAACGCAGTTCTCATCTTCGTCATAGAAGTATGAAACTTCATGATTGAAGAGAGTTCTGCAAGATTGGATTAGATTAAGATAAGCCACATAATAATTCTCAGTACTCACTTGAAACGTTGGAAAAGCTCTTCCATCTTGTCCGGCCCAAGTCGGTCGACGATGCTGATGGGGAGAACGGCTTCTATGATGCCATGTGCTTGTGAACTTTCCAGCTCCGCCCAGACATTCTCGAGCAAGATAGGCGAAATCTTGAAGTTGCCTTGGATCCAAACATGGGGCCTGTCGCCAAGGGGGTGAACACTCGGAATTCCGAAGATTGAGTCTTCCCCATTCCTGCAGCTCACGGAAAATTGCACAGGAGGAATTACGCGTGGGGCGTTGTTTGGGAAGAAGTGTGGATCTAAGGGCAGATTGCTTAGATCGAGGGAGGCCATGATGAACAGACGAATTTTTGAGAGTGGGAGGGGAAAGGTAAACAAAGCAACAAGTCTAATGGAGACTTGAGAGTGTAAGTGAGAAAAGAGGCGTGCAGTGTGAAGCACAGAGACTTCAACTGCACGCGTAATGGGCTTAGAGGAAGCAAAGCCGCAAGAACTTGAGACCCACACTCAAAGACTAAGACTGAAGCGTAAGGATGGGAAGGGGTGAGAAGAGGAAGAAGAAAGGAAGAGGGGGAGGAAAACAAAGGCGTCTTATAATGGTTGGGAAGTCACGGGGGAGGGCCCAGACCTTCGTAAACAACGCAACTGAGGCAACCATCCGGATGACCCAATGAAGAGGTTGTTTACAAACCCGACAAACCGGCGAGAACTTAAGCGAAATTAGAAGAACATTTGGAGCCTATCATGGCCGGATGCTGCCTCCAATGTGAGCCGTGATTTGTCGCAGTTTTCACTTCACTTCTCGCCCATCCACACTCGCGGGTCACAACAACACAAGTGAGATGAGTAGAGGGGGGGAAGTGACAGTTGGCTGCTTCATTATTATTGACACTGGGGGAATAGAGGCAAATTCCTATGCATGGTTAAAGTTGGCATGACAGGTCCCACAGGGCCCACCCTCCAGAGACAAGGAAGCCGCATCGTGATGTACATGTGGCGAACAGAACCAGCAGGCTGGAAAGATTAGCAAGAACACCTAATGCACGTAGGAAAAAAAAGAAACTGGTACATATACGGGTTGCCGACCGAGCTAGTATGCATAAGTTCACGATATTAAGGGATATTGGCAATAGATTTCTATACAAACTCTGTAAATCCAGCCTCGCTGCCCAGTTTCATGTCTCTGGCTGCGACGATCCATTCCAGTCGCTTGCCCAGATGAAAGTAGGACATCGCCATTGTGTGCCCTTCTCTTTCTCTCCGCTCGGTCCCAGCGGACGAGGACAGATCCAGAAGGCGCGCCCACGGTTCATGCCCGGTTTCTTTGTTGTGAGGCTAATGCACGGCTCCTGGTGGCTATCACAGAGCGGGAGGGGCTTCTTGGTAAAGAGCTTAGACCAGTCTTCTTTGCTAGCGGCGGGGTCGATCACTGCGTCCGGTACAGCCTTTGTCGGGGTGGCGTTGGAAACCAAATCTGTAAATGCCGGAGCTGCCGGGCCCTCGGCGACATCACCGTCAGTCTGGATTGGTTCTTTAACGAGATCTGGATTGGCTGTTGTGCTGGGTCCATGGGTTGGCTGTGTGATACTGGGATCTGTGGCTTGGGAAGCTGCCCGGGAGACTTCCGACGAGTTGACCGGGGAGGGCTTTGGTTTGAAAAACCCCTTCAGACTTCTTTGGCCAGAAGCAGGCGGTGTGGGTGTTGCCAAGGACTTTGAGCGCTTTGGAGCTGTGCTAGTCGATGGAGGTAGCGGCCGCTTTCGTGGTGCAGCTGCAGGCGAGGGGCGTGGTGGATCAAGGGAATCAGCTGTGACATCTGTTCCCTGCTTCCCAGTCGGATTCGCCGCTGTGGCGGATAGGCTTGACGGGGCTGGAGGTCTGCGAGAGAACATGTCCTTGATGCTTCGACGCTTATCGACGTCGAATTCTGGGAGCAAGCGCCCTGATGCAGGAAGGAGGAAACGATTCGAGTATTCTTGGAGACGCTGACCGTGCTCGAAAACGCCGGGAGGATTCATAATGTCGTGAAAATGCACTTCATCGCTTTTGTTTTCCAAACGTACTTTATCATTGAACTCCGCATAAACGGGACAATGGTCTGAGCCCTGTGATGTGTGAGTCAGTAGAGCAATGCAAATGTGCCAATGGAGCATACCATCAATCCCTCCTGTATATTTGAATCGCAAAACCAGTCTCGCATGTCGAGGCTGCAGAGCACATAGTCGATCCTCGCGCCGTAGTTGCCAGGCCTGGTGTTTAGCCTCGTGTCCCAGCAGGTGTACATGCCAGCCCGTTCCGCATGGAAAGATCTGCAGATATCATGAAGGACAGGTTGTTCCCTGCCCTTTGCGTGTTCACCAACCACGATCCCATCGGAGAGCAGGGAATTGAATAGCCTCCGCGATGGTCCAGATATAAACTCTTCTTCCGTCGCGGTGCCTTTGCGAATTCCTTCCATAGCACTCGCTGAATCGATACCACATTTAGCTATGTTGATGTCTCCAGTGACAAATACACGTTTGCCCATTGAGACGAGATTCCGTACCCGAGCGTCCAGGGCGTTGAGGAAATCCATTCGAAAGGTGTCTCGACTTTCGTCTCGATATGCCGGGCAGTATGTTCCGATCAGAACGAAAGCTGGGAACTCCAGAACGACGCATCGGCCTTCAGAGTCGAGAGTCGCTGCATCAGCGCGAGCTTCTGACCCGGTATCCTGTTCGTCTGGATCTTCAGAATCGCTGTCAGTAGCCGATTGATTTTGCATCGTCAACTGCTCGAGTGTTGGGTACCCGCCAATCTGCTGCTCTTCCGGCATGTCGCGAAAAGAGACATCGGAATTTGGTGGGCATAGTACGCCAGTGATTCCTTCTTCAGCCCGAATAGGTGCACATGTCGCGTTGCGAGTGTAAATTACCACCCCGGAATACCCTATACCCCGTTAGAATGTCATTGAGTGGCTTTCATGGGAGCATACCTTTTTTGAAGCGTGGAAGACTGAAATAACAGTCCCATCCCGGGACCAGAACCATATCATCGCGCAGGTCTTTGCGCTGGATTTTGGTCTCTTGAAACACCACTATGTCGGACTCCAGGATCTCGAACATGGACTACGATGCAGCGTTAGCTATGTTTTCATAAAATAGCTGATACGACGCGTGTGTACCTCAAATGTTCGGTTGCCGCGCCATGGCTCATAGGAGAATGGGTTTCTATCGATCTATCAATAACGCTGCGTCCAAGAATCTTCGTTCAAGCTTACCGGATGCCATTGACTGATTCCCATTGTTAGAGTGCGCATTACATCAAAACAGACTGTATAGGCAATGACTTACCATTCCAAGTGGTGATGCGAAACCCCATCGCAGGCGATTCACACTTAGCGACAGCGCATCTCTTGCCTCCCCACAGCTTCCGAAGCAGTATCAGCCACAAAAAACAGTTCCTCGCGAAGAAGCCCTCTGTTTTACAAACAAACTAGATCCCTTTGCTACGCCAGCCGTTGATGTTGCTTGTCACGTGAGAATGACCTGACATCAGGTTACGTAAGCCGGGGGATCACGGGAATCCACTAAGCCAGTCAAGCGGCGTCGATTTCAGTAACATCTGATCCTCTCCTCTCCTCGGTCAATCCTCAACCACCACCGCCATGTTCACCCGCAACATTGCCCGCCTGTCCCAGCGCACTGCGCCCTTCCGCTCGGTCGCTCAGCGCCGTTTCAACAGCGCCGAGGCCAAGCCCTCCTGGGTCGTCGACAACGAGTTCAACCGTGAGCGTGCGGCCGTTAAGCACCACGCTGCTTCCACCAGCGGTACGTTAGACCTCTCGGAGCTCGAGGAGCTTTGAAAACATGCTTTTTAGAGGGATTGGACCGTTTGTACTGACTCAATTGGCCGCAGACCTCTGGCGCAAGCTCTCCATCTTGTACGTCTCCCGGAAACAGCAAATCCGCTTCGCGAGGGAATACACACTAACGAATGCTCCAATGCAGCGCCGTCATTCCCGTCATGATTGCCGGAGGTGTGAACGCTTGGTACCTCTGGTCTGAGCACTGGGAGCACTGGAGCCACATGCCCCCACTCGAGGAGCGCACCGAGTACCCCTACCAGAACATCCGCTCCAAGAACTTCCCTTGGGGCGATGGTGACAAGGTAAGCCCCAGCCAATCGCTTCTATAATTAGATAATTGAACGCTAACTCTTCCCGCAGACCATCTTGTAAGTTTGACCTCCGCAGAGAACATCCGCACCGATCACCATCAAGCTACCACCGCCTGCAAACCCCCGCTCTCTCTCTTTCTCTTTTTCCAAGCAAGCGATACTAATCTCCTACAGCTGGAACTCCGACGTCAACTACCACAACAAGGACAAGGCTACCTAAGTGGGTACACATTGCGAATCCACCAACACCTCTAGAAGCTTAAGAGCTGTCAAAGCGAACTACGGGGAGCTCTTGTGTGTACAGGAACATGTATATCTACCGCAGAGGCGTTTATGGGACCATAGAGGCCCGCAGTTTGGGAGTCGTGGACTCTGACCGAATGAAGTGAAACTCGTCGTATCCTTTGTTTCTTTTGTGCTGCTTTTTTGCAACGTCGTGTATCTATGCCTGCAGCTAATGCTACTGGTTATCTTCTATGATTATATCATTTGGGTTGTAGCGAATCGCGAGATTCTGGTTCGCGTGCGAGTATTGGGTTGTGGGTGCTAGACCACCGAATTGGGGTTTTGTATGTTCAGTACGAGAATGTCAAACATCTTGGAGATATACGCACCAAGGATTTCTTTCTTCCAAGGTTGTATGAAATTACACATGCATGCAGGAAATGAGCCACGGATTCATTCACGAGTATTCTACGGCGGCAAAGATGAGGATCTCAAATAGTCAGGATTAGCCCTTAGGCAGATATTCTATTTTCATACATTTCCATACCAGCACTCAAGCTTCTGTGCCCCTGCGCCTCCTTAAATCTAGATACTTGGCCGCATAATCATTAGCCAAGACCGGATCGCCAGTCAGATGCATGACCGTAGCCTTCTTAGCCATCATCTCTGTCTGACCAAGCAGGTCCTCAATCTCTTCGAACGCATCGTACGCCGAGTCAATATACTCAAGAGCACGATTGATATACTCCTTGCGAACTGGGATACTTTCTTTGCCCAGCGAAGCCCACAGTTCACCCGCAATGCCCATGTTAGCATCGACGAGCAGCGAGTATGCGCGCGCGACGAGCGCGGAGTCCTCGCTATCCAGGATCTGGGGGAGAATGCTCTCCACAAGCTCGACCGTGGCTTCGAATTCTCGCAGGCTCAGCATTACCGCGGCGAGGGTGCAGATCGATTCCCACAGGTCGTAGAGGACTTTTGCGCGGTAGGCGATCGAGGCGGCGCGCATGGCGAGAGAGAAGCCGCGCTGGGGGTGGCCGGATTTCTCGAGGATACGTGCCTTAAGGCATAGCATTTTGATCTGTGAGTGAACGTCGAAGTTTTCGGGTTGCATCGAGTTGGCGGCTTGCTCGAGCATGCGTAGAGCTCGGCCGTGGTTACCTTGGCGGAGGGTGAATTCGATTGTGTGGAAGGCGAGGAGGAGACGCATGTCGAAGTCGAGGATTCGAACGGCTTGAAGTTGTGAGAGAATGTGTTCGACAGCTACCTTGTCATCGCTGCGGCTGTTAGCATTTGTTTGTCATCGAGACGATGTTGACATACCGGCAAATTTGGCGCCGGAGTTGCAACAGGCCCGAATAGAATATCCAAGCGTTGTTGTATTTGATGGCACGTAGTCTTTCGGGGTCTATTTTGTTCATGCGGGCAAATGCTTCTTTGTAGTTACCCTTTTGGGAAAGCTATGAAGACCGTCAGTTATTTTCTCGGATGATCATGTAGGGGACGAACAATCTGGCTGTTGCGGAACGTGATTTTGACATAATCTTCGTATGGGTGCCCAGCCGTATAGCACTCTCGGAAGATTTCTGTGTTCAGCCACGCAAGATGAGTAGCTCCTAGGGCTTTTTTTTAGCGTGGCCATCGAAGGGATCGGCGTACAACTATACCTATGCGCGTATACAAGGCACTCTGCAGCATCATGAATGCACCTGTGGGGTTTGAAAGATTTTTGGATACGTTGACGTGGGAAGCCCGTACAAATGACTCGATTATAGACGAGAGACTATCACCCTGTATACTGCATTAGAATTGTCAAGGCACTGGCTTTGATTTACAAACCTGCTGCATCTCGAGCTTGGCTTCACTCAGCAGAGTGGTGCTCATGAGAGACCACATCTCAGTTTCCTTCGACTTCGCTTTGAGAAAAGCAAGTCCTTCCTTTTCATTGCCAAGCATTCCGCGGTTTTGTACCTCTCGCATCTGCTCAGGGAAGGCCTTGCCGAAATGGTACAGCCAGCTCATACAAAAGTTGAGGCAGTTCATATCATGTGACTCGCGAGCGATGGCCACGGCCTCCTGTACAGCAGATATAGCTTCGTTGAAGCATTCAAAGTCTGCTTGTATGATGGCTAAGTTGAGAAGTGCAAACTGGTAGGCGCTTCTGTCGACATTGCTATGCATAGTGTAGTCGAAGTATCGATGGAGATTATCAAAGGCGGATGTGTAGTCACCTGCTCGCCAAGCATCGAGGTATCTAAGCCATCAGTTAATATGTCCAAATTCTGCATTGAGTTACTGAAGATGCTCACTCCAGGTAATACATCAATACTGGGACTGAAGAGTCCGATGTCATGATATGCTTGAGCTGAGTTCGCATCTCGTCTGGCACTCTGCCTCCCAGCCCTATTGAAGTCAGCAAAGCCATTGCACCAGCCGTCAGGAAACACAACGTACTCTGTAGCTCCCCAACCTGAAACTCAATAAGTCTCTCTGCATCCTTCATACTAACAATACCCTCATCCTCTTGATCATTCTCGATGTCACCATACACAACCTGTGAAAGCCGAGAGCTCGGATCCAAGCCATGCACCAAAAGATTGATATCAACAGGGGCCTGCTCTTCTTGCGGATTCTTCCGCGCCCACATATTGTACGTCGGCAAGCGGTATTTGACAAACCCAGACCACAGCTTCACCGAGTCATGAAACTGTAACCGCGTATACTCCAGATACGCTCTGCGCACAAACGCGCCCAGCGGCGAGCTGCGCGAGAGCCGCATCCCCTCCGGCTCAGGGGCAAGGCCCTCATCTCGCTCCTGGAGCAATTGCTCGCGCGTCTTGCTGAGGAGGGACGGGAGGACATCGCTGAAAAACGTCTCGAGCGCATCGAGCGAATCAAGGGACCAGATTCTTCGCAGGAAGAGATCCCACAGCGTTCGGCCCGGGACAGAAGACTCGTGGCCTGAAAGAACCTCTTCGAGCTCCGTAATTGATGGCAGGTAGTGCTTGGCCCATTGCTTATCGGCTGGGTCTAGTGGGAAGAGGCCCGCGGTTAGGAATGACAAGACGTGGATGGCAGATGAGTTGGGGACATCGCCGTCGGTGTAGACGGTGATCAGACACAGCAGAGATATCCGCCATGGGGTCAGGTAGCGTGTCATATTGACCTTTGGCCCATCTTTTTGCGAAAGACGCGCTCTAAAGCTGATGTTTTTGGCCGTCGCGGTTTCCGATACTGAACCAGGTGTCTGCTCGACGCCTAAGGCAGAAAAGGGCCCCGCCATCCGTTTGTTGATTCGGTTGTACCACGACTCGTAGTGAGAGTAATAGTATAAATATAATAATTAATGATCAGTGGTAAGATTTACTGGTAGACTGTAGGAGTCACTGGCATACGGTATACCCATATTTTGCTCGTTGTGACTCCTTGCGTCTCGACCTGCACGGTTTTGCGTACCATGTGGCCCAAGCCTCCTGGGCGGAGGACAGCATTCCCAACGCAAGTCTTCTCGAAAATGCTATTTTAGTTTTGGTGCCAGCATATCACTACCCTTTGCTGCTTACAAGGTCCAGAGCTTTTCTGGGACAGTGTTCCAACAATATATATATTTGTTAACTGCCAGAGTAGACTATTCTAACCACAGCATCTGTGTATCACATTCTTAATAAAGCTGATGATATTCCAAAACATTCTTGTGCTCACCGCTCAATAAATCGTATCAAAGAGCACCGGGCCAGTGGCAAGTAGGCTGATGGGCTTCTTTATATTAGTAGCAAAGAGACCTGGGCAAAAAAGGGCAGTCCAGGCGAGACGTCTGATGTGAATATGATGCATTTGACGCACGGTCTCCGTGTGAAACTTTTTTCTTACTCATGATTGACTTCGTCATGATCGGAGCTAGACCCAAGGTTCTGAGTTTGCTGACACCCAAATGAGAACAATATACAGCAGCTTCGCAGGTCTAAAGGGTAGGCTACCTGCACCGCAGCTGCAGCCAACGATACTCTAGAGATGTGCTTCTCGCAATAATAGCTCAGCCAGTGCACATATAGTAGGTTAAGTAAGTTCCATGATTGGATTTACCCCACGAAATGTGTGAACACAAAAGAGAGCTCATTGAGACTAGCGGAAGTATCCACCTCGTAGGGCTGAGGTACCTTGCACGCCTAGACCGTCATGATTAGCCGTCCACGAATGGAGCTCTACTGGTCGACGGAGTTGCCAATAGTCAAGGTTGCAGGTCTTCTGGATCTTGTGAACTTCGTTCCGCGTGGGCTGGGCCTCTGTGGGGATAGGCCGCGGATACCCAGTTTTTGCCCTATATCCATGGCTACAAGTTCAAGACCCAAAGATGTTGATATCAGCCGCTCCTTAATCGAGCGGCAAATACCATCCACACGATGTATGTAACAATTTGCTCAGCCATCCAGCTGGTAATTACACTCTGCTTTACGGGTTCAGAACAACGGTCAATCAGTGGTTACTAAATAAGCAGCCATGGTCCCCAAGGAGCTCCAGGGACGCTCCTGGAGCGGCGAGAGGAGCAAACAGGCCTATTCTTCGCAGTTCCTCGACAAATGTGTCGCGGCGAAAAAGACAATTATAAGCATCCATATCTTCTCTCCTTGTACTCTGCAACTATTCCTTGTTCATAATCTGTCACTATTGTCTATCTACTGTCGATTTTACCTCATAGTATACCACCCACACAGCGCTATATAGCGAACATGAGTGTCTCCGAAACGGATTCCAGCGGCGACGCCCGTTACCCACAGCGAGAAGATCGTCTGAACGAAGAGCCTTCAGCTAAAAATGCCCAGAGCTTGTTTGCCCCCGATGCTTGTATCTTCGTTGGAAAGTAAGTCGAATCGAAGCCGTGCGAGGCAGGTAGCATTGGACTAACAAGACCATCTTCAGTCTTTGCACGAAGATAGATACCGAGCAGCTTACCCAGGATGTAAAGAAGCACTTCTCCAAATTCGGAGCTTGCCATGTAAAAATAAAGCTGGACAAGAGGAAGAGACTTCCCGGTGCCTTTGTTCAGTTCGAGGTAAGTCCCCTGATGGCATGAAAACCCGTCTTGGATGCATGCTAACTGGCGTCTGTAGAAGGTTGAAGATGCACAGGCTGCTCTAGAGCATGATAAAGAGCAATACCTGCATTCAAGGCTCTTGCGTCTTGAGAAGGCCAAGGGAGAAAGTAAGTGAAATTTGGTGTGGGCGTATTCAGTCTCGCTCTTGCGTTCCCGTGCCCCCTCCTTCCATCTCAGTCACATGAAGATCTCGCTAACAAGAAGAAGGAACTGCAATTCTAGGCCTTCGTTCCAATCTTGGGATTAAGCCTGAGGAAGCTCAAGAGATCCTGAAGAAGCACGGAGCTTTGCAGTCTTGTTCTTTTCAGGAATGGCCTTTGGGATACAATACATCCACAACAGTGTGTAAGGCAACATTTGCCTACGTCGGCGATTGTCACGACGCGATCAAGGTTGGTTCATCCTCTGTCTTTCTGTCTGCTGACTTCTCATTTGACATGCTTGCTGATTGCTTCATAGCACTTCGAGAAGGACGAGCATTACTATATGCAGCGTCTCGACATGGAGGACAATTCGAACTCGGCCCAGGGCTGGAGTCAAGGGAACAACGGGCGTCCCTATCGCCCTCGGACGTTTTCTTCATCTCCCCCAGGGAACGATGGCAATACTCATCATCCTCGTCAAAATTCGAACTGGAGACCTCGAGGATCTGCTGTGCGCGGTGGATTTCCATCCCGTGGCGCCTTTCCAGGACGCGGCGGCTTTGCTAGCAATCGTGGCAACAGCCGTGGCTTTCAGCGAAATTCATCATACCATCAGTCTCATAGATCTTTCGGAAGTGACAATGGATCGCAGCAGATGTATCCTGAGGCTTTGATGGATCCTCAGAACAGTGGCTCTTTTCCCGAGAACTTCCCTCCATTCGGGCATCCACAGATGCCGATGATGCCTTTCAACGGGCCACCGGGATACATGTCTGCTATGCAAGCTCAGCCTCCAGCTCATGCATATGGTCAGAATTATCAGGGACCTCTGATCGTCAGCAGCCAGCCGCAGTACGGTGCCCCGGTGCCTCAGGGCGGACCAATGCCTCCACATGGTGGAATGCCTCCTGGCATTACAATGCAGTACTACCAAAACGCATATGGACCAGACCAAGGATATGGTCCCGGCCCTGCAGGGTTTTACCCTCCGTCATTCCATCCGTTCAACCACGGATACTATGACAACGGGTACTCGCAGCATGCGCCACGCCCAGAATACCCTCGACAGTCGTATCATGCTCGCGAATCAGCATCTCCGCCTCGAGAGGAGATTGAAAAAATCCAGGCAGATGAAGGGGCCGGAATTGAGCATCTTCTCGAGCAAGAGTCGCCCGAAAAAGCTCCCCAGCTTATTCGTGTCAATGGATCAGATGACGAGTGTGACCCAGAGCTGGAGGATAGTTCAGAGACTGAAGGAGGTCATGACCTTGATCAAGACGAAGGTAACTCTACACCAAAGTGCAGGCTCAGCGAAGTGGTGGCTAAGACCTCCTCCCTGGATATCACAAAGGAAGACGTTGATGCGGCTCATACGGACGCCGAGAACGAGACGGAGTGCAGCTCCCCCAGGGCCTCAGTCACAGGATCGTCGTCGGAGTCTGATTCAGCCAAGCATAGACGATTCATTGGATACAAAAGCCTAATCGAAGATCAGGAAGACAAGAAGTCTCCCATGTGTTCTGAAGCGTCGTGCCGGGAAGATGAGGTTGATGTTCCCTCGGAGCTCGAGCCGGAGCCTCAGGCGGAGCCCCAGCCCCAGCCCGAATCCTCGCAGGCCTCGGCAGAGGAATCAGCTGCCGTCTCTACAGTTAGCTCCGATTCTGGGAAGGAGACTGTTGTGAAGTCTCCCCCGGAGAAGCGGTGGATCGAGACGTACATCTCCATCGACGAATACAGACGCTTACTCAAAGCAGAAGCCGTCCAGAAAGGATGGGGACATAACGAGAAGATCATTGAGGAAGCGGCACAGGAGCTCTTTGCAGAACAGGAGGCCTACAAAGAAGAGAAAAAAATGCAGCTAAAGGCTGCAACAGAGAAAGGCCTCCCGACTTCAAGCCAGAAACCTGTATTCGGGTCGAGCGCTGGCGGGTCGCGCAGTGGCTCGCGAGCACGGAGCGAATCTATTTAGAGGCCTTGAGTCTTGCTGAAAATTTCGGGTTACTCCTCATTATTTTTGAATATTTCTCTTGTTGGTTGTTTCGTCTTTTCGTTTCGTCTTTCTTTCTCGTGCTTAACTACGGGGTGTTATGGGGCAGGGTTAGAATGAGGGGGGCTGGGGAGTTGGGGTGCGAGATGGTCTTTTGTTTTGTATTTCTTAAAAGTGATCAATGTTATGAATGCGTTCTTTCAATCCACTGCGTATGAGGAGGTTTGATCTCCTCCGTCCATATATCCATATCGGCTTTCATGCACAGACTTACTGCCGACTCGACCACGATGATCTGCAGTCCACGTGAACTCAAAGCCATCAATCCAAGGATCTGAGGATCGGTTTACCAAGGCATCTTGGCGGACATGTTCGGCCACTATGGAGTATATGTATTTGGAATGGGGGATTTCCATCGCGAGGTACGGAGTAAATAGACTTTAAATGTATTGCTTTTGCTGACGATCAACGCTGATCAGCGACTATTGGCTTATAAACTGCATTGGACTCGTGGCCATGACAGGCACCGGAGTTTTGAACAACAATTGAATTCTACGAATCTACGAAAGATTCCACTCATTTTCCGTACAGAATTTGCCGCATGCTAGCAGTATAGCCAAGTCTTCAATTTCCCTGCCATATCCGACCCACTAATATACAAGCGAAAGCGGGAGGCTTAGACCCCGTGTTGTACCCGTGTCTGGCGCAATCTGATCGCAATCTGAACCTCGCTTAGTTCGGGGGTGGAGAGCAGAGTGGATCGAGTTTGCAGACACCACGAGGGTCAACCATGGACCAACGCCAATGGCTTGCCGAGGCTTCTGGCTTCTCCAATGGCTAAAGTTCGACCCGGCAGGAAGAAAGATGAGGTACTCCCAGTGAGCAGGTTGAGGAGCCCAAGATTGAGGCTGTTATCCCCGTGGTTCGAGCTCCGCGGAGACACGAGCGATAAGGCACCCGAATGATTTGGAAGAACTTGAAAAGTCCATGACGAGGCGTGGGGTGCGATTTGTGTTTTGCGCTCCCTTCATGGGATTTAGAGATGTTGATCGCGGTCCACTGTGGAGGGTTCTTTGTCTGGTTGGGCTTCTTAGCGGGCGCCCTCGGCCTTTCATGTCTCTGCATCCCGCTGCCCCGACACTAGTGGCAGGCGAATCTTGCTAGTGCGTCCTGTCACCGAGGTGCTATAGGCATGAAGGCTGTGTCTTGAGTTCAATAGAAAGAGACTGAGCGCAGGAATGACAAAGACTAGACAAGGATAGTACGAGGTGGTGGAGAGGTGTTCGTGCGAATAGAAGGTCTCTCCCTCCACCGTCTGCTTTCTCCGTCCACGCTGTGTCCTCCCTTTGAACAGCCATGGTCGACGTTCTCCACTTACAAAGAATGGATCCTCTCAGGGTGTCGAATAGTTCCCGGTGTTCAGGTAACTACTGGAACTAACAGCCTTTGCCTACTTCGGGTCGATCGATCGGGGCTCGTGGGAGATCGGACCCTGGTTGCTGGGTCTATACAGATTCTTCTGTTGATAAATCCCTGGCCTCCTCTCTTCCTCGTTCGATCAGTCTTTGCTCTCGCTGACCATCCAACCCTCGTCACTCCTTAACCGCCGTCATGGATCCCATGGCAGGACTCACGATTTACAACATGCCCGTCTCGCCTCCCAAATGGGACCGGGTGGGCGTGTTCTATATTGCTTTTTGTGTGACTTGGTCCACCCTGTTGTTTGCTGGCATGATCTTCTGTTGGTTCAACCGCCGTGTGCCCATCATTCGCGTTCGTGGTCTGGCCCTGTCGTTCCCCGCCATCCTGATGCTTCATGTCTACTGGGTGCTGGGCCAAATCACCTACCCGGTCGGTGCGACCATGCCAACCGTTCTCGCCTACGATGTGCAGTATTTTGGCATGGGCGTCTACTTCCCCCTGGGCATTGCCCTGTTCCAGGCTTCTAACCTGCGTTTCCTTCATATTGCCAAGATGCAGAAGCAGTTTGCTTTCCCGGAGCTGCGCATCAGTAGGCGTTGCAATGGCGCCGGCACTTCCTTGCTCTGCCGCCTGCGCAATATGGAATACATGACCAAGACTATGGTCTTGATTGGCATTGCTATGTTCTTCCAGGTAGGCAAGCCTTAACTCTAACCATGTACACAGACGAGAAGCTAATGTAGCCCTGATAGTTCGCTATCACTGTTGGTATGTGGTGTGCCTGCGCAAAGTACCACCCTACATATGGTATTCCTGGAACAGAGATCAAAGGAGCCAGTCTGCCTGAGCAGCTGATTGATCTGGGTCGTGGCTGGGAGTGGTGGCCGACTCTGGTGTGGCAGTTCATTTGGACTTGGATCGTGAGCATTCCTCTCTTGATATAAAGTCAAATATAGATGGCTAATTTGTCATAGGCTGCCCCGATTTTGATCATTCGAGCCTGGGGTATTCGCGACACCATGGGCTGGCGAGCTCAGACCATTGGATGCTGTATCTTCAGGTACATGATGCTCTCTCCTACTATTCCATTACAGCCATGCTAATACTATCTAGTCTCCACGCCACCCCGATGTTCCTGATTGCCTCCTACCACCCAGCATTCCAGAAGGTCAACCTCTACTTCGCCCCAAGTCAATGGTGAGCCCACTTACCAACCATAAGCCTTGCACCTCTAGGATGAATCCTAACATACAATAGGATCCACTTCGCCATCATGATGTGGGAGATCTTCACCGTCTTCGTCCCTGTCTTCGAGGTCATCAAGCTGCGGATCCTGCACAACAAGGCCGTCAAGTCAATGGCCAAGTACGAGACATCCGTCGTATCCTTCTCCTCCTCCATCAAGCAGCAGAAGATCACCCCATTGCCTACTTCCCCCACCTCCCCCACATCGCCAACAAGCCTCAAGACTCCTACATCAGCATGGACAAACACCTCTTCTTCCACACTCGAGGAGAAGGGCCCCATCGAAAACACCGATGAATGGCAAGTCGACCGCCTCTTCACCATGGACGCTCTCGAGATCACCCTCTCCCAAAGCCCCGGCCAGCTCCAAGAATTCGCCGCTCTAAGCGATTTCTCCGGTGAAAACATCGCCTTCCTCAGCGAGATGTCCACCTTCAAAACCTCACACTCCTGCCCTTCAACCCCCTCCGAAACCCTCGAAGCCTTCAACCACGCCATCAAAATCTACGCCGGCTTCATCAGCACCGCCGACGCCGAATTCCCCCTCAACATCTCCTCCAAGACTCTGAAGCCTCTCCAAGCCGTCTTCGAGCGCGCAACCCGTCTTATTTACGGCGAGCGTAATGTAAACGCCACCTCTCCCTTCGAGGCAAACTTCTTCGAATCCCCGCCATCCTCATCCGAGCACCTCGACCAGCCTCTCGCGAAATACACAGGCGAGATTCCGCGCGAGTTCAACGTGAATATCTTCGATGAGGTCCAGGGACATATCAAGTATCTTGTTCTGACGAATACTTGGCCTAAGTTCGTGGAAGCGATGAGGCGGCGATCTGTGGACTCGGAGAGGAGTGATTTCTCTGCGATCTCGGAATCGAGTTTCAAGACTTGGGTTTCGAATAAGAAGCTTAAGCTTACGTCTATGCTTTGATTGGAAGTATTTCATCCATAAGAGGGAAATCTTTGGTGATTTATTTATTGTTTGGCTTTTTTTCTTCATGAGGTATGGGTGGTTGGAATTTTATGGCCCTGTCTCTCTTAGGGAAGGGATTTTTAACTTTCACTCTTTTTGGATCTACGGATACCAACTTTTCTTTTTATATATGTCTATATACCTTTCTCTTCTTTCTTTCTTTCAGATACATTTTACCCTTTCCAAGGGGTTTACCCAATTTGATATCCAAGCGAATGCACATGTGACCGCATTACGATCAATCATCTTACTGTTTTCCCGGTAGATCTACAAAGTAGTTGACTGAGATCTTCTCAATCGCAACGCTAGATATAAAGTATTCTGCCGTGATGAAAATAGGAATTTCCATAAGATGTACTCAATATTTCCAAATAAATTGTTGGTATCTGCTAGCCCCAACCGAAAGGCAACAAAAATGATAGATAACCTCACCAAACAAAACTCCGATGTATGGATGAGTAACAGAAGACCAAAGACAACAAATGCCCCTAAGGGGATATAACAACAAATTAAATACATAACAGCGCCAGAAGCTCCCCCGACCATGCAGAAGCATGCAAAAAAGTCCGGCCGAGCAGAATACAAAAGGATGCAAGAACGCCAATGATAAATTGAGCCAGCCCAAATACTGATATGACAAGATAAACATTTGGAAGAATGGGGCTGAAGATGCCGGAATGAGCGCTCTATGCCATGGGAACATGCGAGATGAGATAGGATGAAGAGATGGGTGAAAGTGAGTTGGGTACCAGCGTTGGCTGATTACACACGCACCCGCCGGGCATCGAAGAAGCCAAGGTTCACGGCGGTGTCGTTCGCGCCGACGAATGGGGCTGCGTCTTCCAAGAGCTCCCATGGGCGGATGGGGTATGGTCCAACTATACGGCCGCGGTGCTGGAGACGGAGGCGGCTAGTTGCGCAGTCTGGATTTTCAGCAGCACCAGCAGAGCCAGCTGCAGGGAGAGGGCCTTGTGAGGTGGGAGGGAGGGATGTAGGTGTGGGAGTGGGGGTAGAGCCTGATGCTGCTGGGGATGAAGCAGCGGCTGATTGGAGAAGACCATGGGAGTAGGAGTCTATAGTCGGCCCGAGGAGATAGAGGAAGCGGGAATCGTTTTGGAGAGGGATGAAGGGCGGGCACTTCTCTTTCAGGAACCGACAGCAGTGGTGGCGGACTTCGTCAGGGAAGACGTCGATCAAAGAAGCAGCGACATCAAGTGCATGTGTCTGTAAGAGGATCCCAGGGCATGGCCGGAAAGGCTCGGAGACCCCTGGTCGAGGAAAGTAGTCTGCAGCTGGGTAAAGACGCAGGACATCACCCGGCAGACGAGACAGAGCGATGCAGAAGATTGATATCAACAGGCGAGACTGTTCTTGGGAGGGATTTGCTCTGAGACTCGACGACAGTTGTGTGAATGATGTGCGATGAAGCACGACTAGTCGAAGGAGAGCAGAAAACCAGAATGCCAGAGACCGCTCGAAATGAGTCCGTCCTTGTGTCGTGGATGCACTTTTGACCTCGCCGGCTTGGTTGGCAGCACCTTGCACAGTGATGATCTTATGGAGCAAAGAGTCCATCTTCTCAACAAGCACCGGCGCAAGAGAATTTACTCCAGAATCATCGATGGAGCCTGCAAGCTCCTCGATGATACAAAGGTATACCTTTGCAGACTCTAAAGATACCGTACTTGTCGGAGAGCCGCTGTCTGCGCCGCCCTCCTCGAGAAGGGGGATAGAAAGTAACTCCTTTTCAGCCCGTTCACGAATCTGACAAACAGATTCCGGACTCATGAGTGCGACAAGGTCGACCCAGTGGAGCTTGCGCGCGCGCGAATCGGCCACAACGGTCTTGAACATTGCTTCCACAATGTTATTCTGCTCGTCACCCCCAGACTCACCCCGGAAGAGGACCTGGAGCTTCATTTGGCAGAACGGCAGAGAGAAGTCATCCGTTGTACTGGCGAGCTTCTCAACTTCTAGCATAATCGAGTTATCTGAATGGATTACGTTAGCCTTGGTCATATTGTAGGGTTCATGCCACATACCTTTATTTGAGTCAACTCCGAGCAAACCGTCAAGAGCTTTCTGCAGAGCATTTGTGGCCGCTGGATGCTCGTTGATAAGTCTTTTCATACTGCTCTGCTCAGCGCAGTCTGGGCTTCGCACAATAATTTCACGTAGTAGCAAAACTATGGAGTCTTCCACATTGATCTGCCTACTGGATGCGTCCAGTTCCCCGGAATCAAGACCTGACGCAGCACTGCAAATTATTTCCAAAATCTCGTTCGTGTTCTTTGAAAAGAATTCTTGCTGCGCTAGTTGGAATCGGTAAGAAACCAAGTCAAGGTGCTTCGTAGCATTCGCTCGGGGCACAAGAAGCTCAATCAAGTCCGCAGGGAGGCTTATTGCATTGGGAAGTGGAGTAGAAGAGCGCTTCAACCTTTTGGTGAGTGCGAGGAACGACCTGATTGTCACGCATCCAACCCCGATTAGGGACGGAAGGACGCCTAGCAAGATGCTGCGGTCAGGAGACCGAAGGTGGGCGCAGACCCAGCGAGCCAGAGAACCATCGAAATGCTTCGGCTGGAATGACCGCAACTGTGCTAGATACTGACAAGTATCGTTAGCTGACAATTTCACTTGCTCGCAGCCGGATTCCAGATGCTTGGTCAAAGTGGTGAAGATCGTATCCAGAGTGGGTTCGTCCATGACATTTCCAGGTAGCAAGAGCTGGTCCAACTTCTCACGGAAAAGAGGGTCCGCATCATTGAAAGAATCAGGAATGTGGTCAGATACAGGTGAGGAAGCTGCCAGTACTGCCTTGTTTTCCATGCGTGAAAGATCTTGCCGAAGGATGATGACTGAATTGAGTTCGTTCGGTATCCGGAGACCCAATTCTATCAGTGAGAACATCAAATCGAGACTGGGAATAGTGAACCTTTTAATTCCAGCATAGGCATCAATCAGCCTCCTGAAAAGGTCTGGAGTAGCTCCGATGACACAAAGTGAATCAAAATGGCGATTGGTGGTGTCAGCCACAGAGGCCAAAACCGTGCTATCATCCGAGCTTGAAGCACATTTTAATACATCCGCTAACATAGAGATATCACCAGATGTCTCTAGGATCTCTCGAACACTATAAAATTCATCCGGCGTGAGCGCAGATACCAGCGGGAGAATGTCGCAAGGAGGCACAGCACGGCTGCTTGAACTTGAAGCATCACGGAGGTGTTCAGCAACGCCCCGGCGCAGCCATTGTCCAATCTCAGCTTTGATTGCCCAAGGCAAGTCATCGCCCAGCGAGCTTTCTGCGGATTCTGCATATACTTCCCCTCCAAAGATTCCTGGAAGTCGCAGGCTGATTGTTTGCTTCACGCTGGAGATTATGGCGTGCTCATTTGCTACCTGTAAACCTGTGCGAACCAACAAAGTATTGCGCAGATTTCCAACATGTTCAGGTAGGCGACCAACAGGAAGTTGCACGATTAGACCAACATCTCCAGGAAGTTTGTTGATTGATGGCTTTTCATCAGGGGAACGATTGGTCACTCCCTTGGCCATAAGCCATTGAAGATATCGTCCAACTGAGAATGTCTGTGACCTGACAAGCTCAGAAATGGCATGGTAGATATTGTTCATGTCGAGTCTCTTTTGGCCCGCCCCATGGAGGAAAGTCAGTATGTGGTGGTCGATGTCAATGCCACTCGCTTTCCATTTTCGTAAAAGACGAACACCAACGTAGATGCGACATAGTCCATGCCGGAATGGGGTGGCAACCCATTCCATGAGTTTCGTAACAAGAAGAGCATGGTCGTCTAGTGTCTCCAAATAAGCTGCAGAAACAGCTGGGATGTCTTGAGCAGAGCGGATCGAATCGAGTAGACGAATAATGCGCTGATGGGGAGAGGACTTTGTTGCCTGTTTGGAGCTCGCAGGTCGTTGGATTCGTGCATTGCGCTCGCACAGGCTTTGGTACAAGGCACGATCAATGTCATTTGTGAGGTTCATGCAGGATGAAATTTGAGTTTTGTATTTATCCCATGAGTTTGGTAGAATCATTGAAGAAGTATGTTCGTGGATAAGCTTTTTGAGGAATCGACCCAAACGATCGACTAGAGGCTGAAGAGCGTGTAACTTCGTTTCGTTTGCCTATAATAGATTAGCATAATTTCAAAATAAGGAGGAGAAGAACATACCCTAGACAGCTTGTCAAGCAATATCTCTGCAAGTCTTCGGCCCCGTTTGCGATAACGCATAAGGTTATTCCAATAAATCCCGAGCATCAAAAGCCATACTGGAACAGTCGTAAGAGAGGCAGAATCGAAAGATGACAAAAACCACTCAAGAAAATGGTCATGATCCAAGAGGTTCTCGAAAAAAAGACGTGCAGTAAGTCCAACTGCGTAAGTCATCTTTGCTTTCCAATCCGGAGCCTTGGGGGTGCCAAATACGCCCTCCACAAATTGTTGGACATTGGTCGTCCAATCTCGGACCCACTTAGCCTCCAATCCCACAGCCAAAGCACCGCTTGTTCCTTTGCGTTTGAATGCACGGATCTCATTTGCGCCAACACACTTGGCAAGCCAGACCGCGCGCGCGGCTGGGATCCATTTCCCAAGACACTGATCCAATAGAACCTTGCCTCGAATACCGTGAGGGATTGTTCGACTAAGACGGCGAAGGGGAACCGAGGGGTTGGCAAGATCACGAAGCCATGCCTCCCTTTTATTGTCCGTGAGAGTGACACGCGGGGGAGGTTTGAAAGTTGAGGGCGCATGAACGGTATTGTGATTCTGTCGCTTTTCCAAGGCAGCGGCGAATACGGTCGATAACATCTGCAGACCAGTGCGATGTTTTAACTGGGTATATAGTGCTGGGCGCGCAGTGTTGGATTCGTTTTGAGAAACCTGTGTTCGATCGTAGTATCCTTGCTTTGCGGTCGATTCGTTAAGTACATCTTCAGGGTGGTTTCCTGTCCATGGCGCGAAATCGGCAACCTCTAGGGAGTGAATATTAGCGACGGGATCTCTCGTTTGCAGCGTAGCAGAAGCCAACTTACTGTCCCCTTTCAGAATCGGAGCGACTGATGGGGTTTCGATGCGATACGGGGTAGTTTGCACCTTCTTGTCGGGGGAAGGGTCTCGCGACTTCGCAAACGCATCCTTTGGCCTTTCGGACAAGGCAGTGTTCCATGATTGAGTGGGCATTGGTGGTGGTGAGGGTGGTTTTCCAGATGCATTATCGCCGCGATTCTCGGAGGTCGGGAGTTCCGACATGACCGCTTGGAAGGACCACATCGGCCTCCCACGCCACGAAGGAGGAGGGCGCGGACCAGCGCTGCTAGGCGTATTCCTCGCTTCCCCGCCATTTGCAGCCGAACTCGCATCGCTCACATTCGAACCGGTGGGAACGTCGAGTTTAGGTCGTTTCGGGACGGGTTCCCGATCTTGCGACTCAGAGCCACTTGTCAAATCCACGAAAGAGCGGGCTTGCGACACTTGCGACGAAGGCCTGGGCTGAGAGGGCGAAGACAAAGGCAGTTGCGAGGTCATTGACGGCGAATCGTACTGGGCAGACATCTGCGCCAGATCAACTCGCCCGGGGCCACCATTTAGTGCTCGCATGGGATGGCCCCACGGTTGGCCGCCGGAAGAATGAGGTATCATCTTAAGCACATTATGTTCCACTCGAAGAGTTTGTCATCTGAATCATGCGTATAGACGGTATATAAGAAGTTGGAGATCGGGTTGCGAGATCTCAGCGGCTCTCGTTGCGATGGCGTTCACGGGCAGCGGTTCGCGCGGGAGGAGTCGTCTTGGCAAATCGGGGGTATATAGGGTTATAAGGGGCAAGGGAGGGCGACTCGAGGGACTCGAAGGAAAGTTGAGAGAAGACAAGAGCGAGGATTAGTCGAGGTTATCGAACTGGAGATGCAAGAGCGATAGCCCAAGTCACGGGGCAAATCAGCACTCCGTCCTCCTCCGTGGCAGACTCCACCGACGAAGGCCAGGATCGACAAGTTGATTTGGTACTAACTCTCCACACCGACCCTAGTTTTGCTTTTTTTTGAATCGTATTTAATAATTGATTTGGGTGTTTACTCGGGCGAATTGGTGATGTGTAAGCAATTCCTGCAGGCGCATAAAGTGATTTCCCTGTAACTCCGAGCTGTACTCCTTCCGCAGTAGTATGTACGGGGAGCGGAATGCTCGAGTCCCAACGTGGAGTTCTAGATGGGCAGTTGGGCTTTCAAAGACAGCAAAGGCCGAGAGTGGCCGGTCTGACTGCTCTTCGACCTGCCCCATTCTCCTTTCTATTACACGATCATTTATCCTCGGAACCATTTGCCGCTTTAGGGCCGAGTTTGTTGCCGAGTTACCGTTCGAGCCTTTAGATCGCTGGGACTGATAGGGATATCCAGCTTAATTGCCGGGTTTATGTATTACTACAAGTATGTTCCTCCTGTCCATCAGCATGTTCTCCCGGTTGCACAGTCACTCGTAACATGATCTCCTTGGTCTCTCTCAATCATGATATCCGGTTGGCCTGCGGAATGGCCCCCGAGGCATCCAATCCCTGCCGCAATCAGGCCATCGGAAGTCGCCAAGATGGCTGTGAATGCGCAATCCACGGAAGTCATCGCCCGCCCTGCTATTATCAATAAGATTCCTGGAGTCCTGCAGCCGTACGTACCTTCAGCCGCTTATCTCTCCGAGATGCGTCCACATTCCGCGTCGGCCCACCCTCGGTTTGTTGCACGGCTATCGTGCTATCGTACGGTGTGGGTTAGATGCTCTGGTGGGCCTTGCCAGCCGATAGATCACACCATGAACTACTCCAGAGCACCCGTCCTTGTAGAATTGGCATGAGTTTCCACGGGCAAGTGCAGATGCAAGTACTGCGTACATCCTGCTTTCCGGTGCCTCGATCATCCAGGCGATCAGAGACGCAAGGAGAGTCGGTGGTTGCACATTGATCTGCATTCAGCAGGCCCAAACCCACATCCTCACCGACGCTTCTAGCCGTAGGTACGGTATTCCAAGATCTGATCGCTGTGCAGATGCAGTGGCCCGATCGTGCCCAAGCACGACTTGGTGACACGTAAAACCATGAGGGTGTACTCCGTAGTGTGTACTCGTAGAATCCCCACTAGGCTTAGCTCGGTTTGCCCGGGGAAATGGGGGTTCTTGGCATCCACCTCGCTCTGACTGCAGCTCCTGTCATCAATCCTCCCACAACCACTATGGCTTCCAACAAGGACATGCGACGGGCGGATCTCGGTACGTGGCTCTGCTGCCTTTCTTGTGACACCTGCTAACCCCCGGTCCCCCAGCCATTCCATACATCGAGCCCCCCAAGAGCGGCAATGAGGCCGACATGTCCAGTACGCTCACTCCCTTCCTACAATGCTTGTGGCATGGACAACAGATCTGATTTGGGAATTTAGGCACCATGTCGAGCACTCTGCCCATGGCTGCGGTATGTTCCGGCGCTTCCCTGTATTTGGTCTTGACTAACATTTCGGCAGATGTTCACGCGCAACAGGTGAGATTCAACGCGACAGCTCAGATGCTTTATATAACTTGACTAACAATGCGCTTGCTCTCAGAATGATCGGATGGTATGCAAATACACAAATGTGCATCCTCGTCTGCAATTGCTAACAGTGTCGTAGGGTCGCATTCGTCTTCTCCCTTCAATCATGGCTCGCTGAGTCTCCCGATCAAAAGAAGAACGCCTCGACTCCGGCATACATGTCGGTCTTCATGTCTTGTAAGTTTTCCGGCACTCTATATACTCTATACTGGAAGCTAATTGGGTCTAGTGATGTCCCTCGTTGTCGTATGTCGTCCCAGCCCTACAATCTCGCCGCCAATCCTCTAATCGCTTAACAGACTTACTTCCCTCTCTTCATGCCTCCTCAGGTGAAGCCTGCTGCCGGCGCTGGCGTACCGGCCGCGTGATCGCACATCAATAAGATCCTTTATAACCTCGCCCATCTCATCCGCATTGGTTTGACATTTGCCACTACCCACAATCTTGCATCGGAGGCCCCTTGTTCACTGGCTATGGCTTCTCGGCAAGACATAGAGTAGGCTCTAGTTTGCGTTGATCGGGCTGTATCAATACCCAGGTGGATTCATTTCTCTGTAACCATACAATAATAAACTACAATTCCAAACCTGCCTGAAACTCACTACGAAAAATTGAAGTAGCATAGCCCCGTGGCGAGATTGCTTCTACGCCTTTCGCTTCTCTTTGGTGTCTCGTGACCTGAGAGGGGCATGGCTGAGTCACACACCGCCTGCCCGCGACGTGACTCCTCATAAGGGTTTGCCGCCCAGGTCCAAAACTTCTTCAACCACCAGTTCCACCGTATCTCCTCTCCTTCCTCACACACACCCGACGACCTTTCGTCCTACAGAGATATTGAATCTCGCACCAAGCTTTCCTTCCAAAACCACTTTCAAGGCACTTTCACCTCCAACCGCCGAGTTTATGTCCATCGAAAACCTCAAGACCTTCGGTAAGTCAGGTCGCCACACCCCACCCGACTCGTGACACTTGACCATGTATGCCATACGCCCGCATGGATCGGATCGGAAGTTTATACAATTATGAGAGCCTTGTCTCGGATTGTACAAACTCTGGCCCGGCCTTCACATGTCTTGTCTCCGTTTCTGTCGTGGTGCCCGCCGCGGCGGGGTAATGCCCCATAAAAGGATGAACTGTGGCTGACCGATCTACTTTATACAGACCCCTTCGCCGAAGCCGAAGAAGCTGGCGAGACTCCTAAAACCGAGAATTACATCCATATTCGGATTCAGCGTATGTTCATGATACCCCTGATCGCGTCGTCGCCGCCGCCGTGCCCACTGGTACATCTGCTAACCCACTACTAGAACGCAATGGACGTAAGACTCTAACTACCATCCAAGGCCTTGGAGATGGACGCAACCACAAGGCCATCTTGAAAAAGATGAAGGCTGATTTTGGTAAGTCGCCAGCCCGTCGACGCCAGCGCATACCCTAACATCAGCAGCCTGCAATGGTAACATCGTGAACGACCCTGAGATGGGCAAGGTCATCCAGCTGCAAGGAGACCAGCGTAAGGTTGCCCACGAGTACCTTGTCACCAAGCCCGACCCCGAGGACGAGGAGAGACAGCGCAAGAAGGAGAAGAAGGCCAAGAAGAAGGCCGCCGCTATTGCTGCTGACCCCGAGAAGAAGGAGAAGAAGGAAAAGAAAGAGAAGAAGGAGGACGACGAGGACGTCGAGGACATGCCCAAGGGTCTCGGCGTGAAGCCCGACACCATCAAAGTATGTTTCTCGCCAATTCTATCCATCGCATCATCTAATATCTATCCAGGTCCACGGTTTCTAATCCCATCGTCATGCCTTGTTCCGGTCCTTCATTCCCAGTCTATGTTACCCCGTGAGCGGTGGGATAGGGAGCATGCTATCCTAGCTGCCAACGAGCGACCTTCTTCTGTATCATCTCCACCTCTCTGCGCCTGGTGTGCTTGACCTGGGCCAGTGTCGACGCGACATGTTCTCCAGAGTGATTTGGCTTTTGCATTATGACGGAAAGCGTGCTCATTCGACGGTTTAATTTTTCCAGATAGGATCATGACGGAACGAGGCGTTGGGAGATACCCTTATCTGCATCAAGAGAGATGCTTGTTCGTCTGTCTTTCGCGTACCTTTTTTTCTTTTTGCTTTTCGACCTAAGAGATCTTTCTATGTTGGTTTGATCGCGGATCATTGCCGACTGGACTGATCGAGGAGACTAGGGCAGGACTGTGTTGTGTTATCCGTCTATCGGTCACTATCGTCTTGTTTATTCTTACCTATCTCACGATTCCTGTTTGCGTTTAATCCAGTTTCTTAGAAATGGAATTGATTGACAATCATCATTCGATCATTGTAGATGTACCTTTGCTTGTTCATTCGGATACGCCCAGGCGTAGTATAATGTGGTTCCTATACAAAGGTTTTTTCGATGATGTCCATTTGATACTGAAGAAAGGTCACCATGCAAAAAAAATGCAAACTTTATTTACGTTGTACAAAATGAATCTGATAATGTGAAATGTATTAGATCTATCAAAGACCATTTAGACATGAGGAACCAAATCATCCACGAGCAGATTCAGGAAATATGCCGTCTCAAGCCCGGGAGAGCAAGAATCACGAAATGTACAGAGCCCCAGCCGAGACTCCCGAAACCAATTTCTAATCCCGACCATCGTTCATGGTCTAATGAACCGTTCAAAACACCGGAAAAGTAGTAGAAGAAGCGAAAGAATAACTCCGTGTACAAGTGAGCATCATAAGTCTGATCAAATATCCCAATGCTACAGCTCTCCGGTGGGATTTCTGTTGTCGGAAACTCGCATGCGCATGAATATGGCCACTGCCCAGTCCCATAGTTTCTGTGTGAACACAAAAAGAGGGACTTCGGACTCGTTTTCTCGGGTCAGATGTAGTTGCAGCAGGAGCACGGATAAGCTTATGAAACTCGCGGCCAAGACGACGAGTAAGGATGCTGCTGTCTCGCGCTTTATGGTTGTATGATTTTGTGTTGCGTGGTAGACAATTGTAAGGGTCTGCAAGATTATTAGCTTATTTCTTCGACGCTTCTTGCTGAATGGCAAACATACTGTTGTGATTGAGATCCAGGCTGGTAGTAAATGACGAGGATCAGAGGATGCACCAGAAAGATAGGTCACCCAAGATGTGATATATGCAATGAGACCATTCGTTGTCAAGAGACGGATCACAACGGCCGGGGGAGTGTAGTTCAAAAGCCTGAAGATATCAGTAATTGGTTCAAGCTCTTTCTCTTCCTCTTGGCCAGGTAAAACTCACCATCGAGACATCATACAATCAGCAAAAAAGTAAGAAAGATATGCGGATGCACAGCACTGCAAGAGTTAGCATTCACTCCACCATCTGAGGACCTTCAATATAAACCACATACCCACATAATCGCCAAAGCGACTTCAGTAACCCTAAACCTCCTCTCAACATCCCAATCCTGCCCCACACTCCCAATAATCGCCGCAGCCCATCCCTCTCTCCCCATCCCCGGCCGAATATGCAACAACTCAGCCAAAAACGTAAACGCACAGCGCAACCCCCACCAAGCAGCCGGCAACGTACTCAGCGCCCGACAAACAAGCAGCGGGATATACCACCTGCGATCGACGCCAAGTATCACCGCCACGCGCGGATGCAGCGGGGAGGAACCTGCCTGCCCAGCATCGCTGCCGAGTGGGGTATTTGCGGAGGAAGACGGGGACGGCGGCGCCGCCGCGCTCGAAGGGTCTAACGCCACCTTTTTGGCTTCCTGTGCTGACGGTGGTAAAGGCGCGGGGGGTGCGCTTGGGCGCGCGAAGCTCAGCGGTGTGCTTGTGGACGATTGGGGAGGAGGGGTGTAGGGTGGAGGAGAGCCATTACGATGAGGAGCCAGCCTTTTGATATAATTGCGGCATATGCGGCCGCCCACGCAGAGATTGGAGCGAGGTATTGAATGTGCGTTTGGGGGAGGAGGGAGGTGCGTGGGCGCTCGGTGGTCGCAAGATGTTGACGGGATAGAATTAGTCTCCTGATCGGCGGTGCGTGCAAGGTTGGTTGCACTAGGGGTGTATGGAAGGTCTTTTCTGCACTGTAGACAGTCAGGCCTTTATTTTGAAAGCCTTGTCAAGTACAGACCACAATTAGAGAAGAGTGGAGAAGACTGACGAGCTTTGGGTACCTTACAAGTAGTGAGGATATAATACTAGCAATCGCGGAGAGCGGCACGTGATCTGCGGATTTTGTTCTCCCTCGTCCATGTCAACACCTTGATCTACAAGTATTACCTCCGCCCGACTCACGACTTGCCATGGCGTCCTCGCTGCGCTTAAATGCAGGCAGTATGGCTAGCTGTGTGCGCCCAGGGATCTTATCCACGCAGCCTCTGGCCTACAACCTCCAATTCCGGTCTTTCTCGGCGTCGCAACGATGGGAGGCATACCGATCACAGAACTTCAACCCCCGAAACGCCTCAATACCTTCGATGAAGGCTCGACAAAGGGATGCACTTACGAACCACAAACCGAACGATCTTGGTTTATTACCAGGGACTTTTGTACGGCCTTTGTGGAGGGACATGCCGTCAATTTTCTCGGACCCTAAAGGCCGCATGCACATGGAATGGGTGTCTATGAAGTCATGGTTCCAGGGAATTGTTAGGTGAGTACTATCCCATCTCTATGTCGGAGGCATAGAAATTCCCTCGTTTTTGTCGTAGAGAGACATCATCTAACATACCGAGCAGCGTATGGCAGTACTGCAGAGAGGCTCAACTTCCATATCAATTCAGATCTCGCAAGCAGCGCGCAAAGCTACTTTACAAGGATCTATATACCGCTTTAGCCAAGTAAGCCAACCCCACAATCTCACTCCCTGAATTCAACTAATATCTTTTCTAGAGGTGACACTGCCGGAATCCGGCGCCTTTGCTGCGACGGCCTCGCAAGAGACCTCATAACCCAGATCGAAGGACGCCCAAAGGGCACGACCATCACATGGAACTTCATCCGCTGGCTGCGCACTCCAGGCACCTTCTTCCGTGGCGTCCGCATCATGACAGACCGCGCAACTGCCCTCCCCGAGCGCAAGAACACCGGTATCCGCCAACTCGTCGTCCGCGTAGCTTCTCGGCAATCCATCCAGAAGTCCACCATCGATAGCGCTACCAAGGAACTGGTTCCTGCCCCGGCTAAGCAACAGGATTGCTATGAGTATCTCGTTATCCAGGAGCTCCGCTGGCAGGGAGAGGCTTCCTGGCGCGTCTGGGGCTTCACTCAGCCGACGGATCTGCATACGGCATTGAACGACCCTGCGTTTGCCCCGGGCCTTTCGATTTTGGATCGTATGAAGGCTATACAGGAGGGACCGGGACAGCTGTAGAGCCTTCTTGAGGAGGGAAAGAAAAGAAAAGCCTCGTTGCGCTAGAACTCTTTCTCGCGACTTTCAATCGATGGCATGGTCGGATTGCCTGTATACTAAATTGGGTTGGCGGGTTGAAGATCGGTCCTTTGGGCGAAGCTGTTGCCGCGGGCCTTGTAGAGCATCTAGCATTTCATGTACCATATTAAGCTTGTTCCAATATTTACTTTCAGCTGTTGTAATGCAAAAATGCAAGTCTCCATCTCTAACAGCCTAATTTGATGGTTTATGTCTTCTTCTACGGCTAGGGACTTGTGAATGTTGGAACGTGATGAAGTTGAACCGCGATAGATTGGACCTAAAAGTCCATATATTCAGCAAGAACAGAGCAGGTCTGCAAAATCAGACGGAAAGATATATGTACAATCAACAAAAACAGGGTATTAGTCCGCAACGTCCGGGCCATCATCAAAGTATGAGGTCGTAGACAGTAGATTAAGAAACCCCCACGCTATAAAAAAAAAAGGAGAGAAGCCAAACGCAAGATAGCCAGATGCATCGAAACGGAGAACACCAAAATTAGACAGCCCTTTTTATGTCCATTAAGATAACCAGACCCGAGGGTCATTCCCGCTCGATATGCATCTTTAGTGAATGTCTGTTGTGAGCATTCAGTCGTCGTCGAAGATCTGGAAGGTGTTGTTGAGGATTGTCTCGATGACACGGACTTGCCAGCCTGCGTCGGCAATGTTACCGCCTGCGTTGGCGCCCATGAGGGTTGGTCTGTTATGGAGTTAGGAAGTGGATCTTGCGGTCTGTATGATTCATGGGAGGTACTAACCCAAAGCAGATGGCTAGGTTTCCGGCATTCATGCGGTTCTGCGTGTAGTGTTCTTGAATCTTGTTCAAATGCTTTTGTGGAGTTAGATCGATTGCGACAATAGCTGGTACGAATGGACATACCAGAATCATAGCGCGTAATGTAGCATAGTGGGCATCAGGCAAGCTGTTAATGAGAGCATGCATGGAGTCTCGGCGTTGAATATCATCCTCGGAACCTAGGGAGATCTTATTAGCTCAGAACTCGAAGCTCGATGTGAATTGTTACTTACGTGCAGCTTCGACAAATCGAGAGTAAAATTCGGTCGTGAAGAGGGGGTCAGGCAAATCTCTGAAGAACTGCTTTACAAGGCCAGCAACACTGTTGACATCGTGGTAGAAGCTCTCGGGATTTGTAAGATCCACTTGAGAAGAATCTATGCCGGTATTAGTATTTTTTATTCACTCTCTAACATTTCTAGGGAAACTCACCATTGTCAAATAGAGCCTTCATGTGAGCAATGTGATTAGCACTGCCGGATAGTCGATAGATGCCCTCCATATCCAATCCAAATAGCTCAATTGCCTGGAAACATTGGTATACCAAGAAAGGTACTGCTGTTCCATCGCGCACATAGAGGTCCTCCAGAGATACGCCGAAAACGGGCTTGAGCGGCGGGGGAAGATTAGACGGGGGGCCAGCTGAGGGAGGTGGGCCAGCCATTGGAGCATGGCTAGTTGCGGGAGCATCGTGGGAGGGCGGTCCTGCAGGATATGGTGGCTGAGGCGGACCGGATGATTGTGGTGCTTGAGCTGATAGCTCATTCTGAGCTGAGTATGGTGGTGCTTGGAAGGTGCTCGAAGCTGGCTGGCTCGGGGAGGAAATGTTGGCCTGTTGGAAAACCATAGAGGATTGACGTTTGGCTTGTGGTTGCGTTGAAGTTGAAGGTCCCCCACCAAGGGTCTATCGGCGGTGTTAGCAAATATACATATTTCGACATTGATCAGAACAAAGAGAGAGGGGACTCACAGGATGACGCTCATATTGAACTTCAGGTCCCGCGACAGCACCCGGGTTCCCAGCATGGCTCAGAATGTACTCTTGCAAATCCTTCTCATTATCGACTTCTCGAATGACCTCTGCAAGGCTCTTCTGTCCAACACCGTTGGCTTCGCCCTTGATAGGGCTGACACAAAGTCCCTGGCCAAGAAGGAGCTTCTCATTGAAGTTCGCTACTGTTTGTCAGTAAATGCCAATCACAATACGCATGGAAAAAGCAAAATAATAATGAATAGAAAAAGCAAAGAGAAATAAAAACAGTGGAAACTCACCAAACTTCTGCTGCTGAAGCATCAAGCCAGAATCACACTCAGAAATGAGTGTCTGCAGATTGTGCACCGCCTGAGGCCGGTGAGTATTCACCAATTCCCGACGCGCCATCTGCGCTGCCTCAACCTTGGACTGGTAATCACTGTCCGCGTTCTGCACCTTGCGCAAGAGCTCCTCCTCATGCTGCGCAGCAGACTTGTGACCCTTCAGACCAAACTTTCCACCTGTCTTATCTCCGGTACGCACGCGATCGTACTGCTCGGCCAAAGTGTCGTACTTAGCTTTCGCCTTTTCTGCCTGCGACTCTGCATCGTTGACTCGCTTCTCTGCGGCCAATCCTGTCGCTTTCCACTGCTTGCGACCGCGCTCAATGTTGGTAGATAGCTCCTGTAGATCGTCGGACATTTGTTGCAGCGAGACGGCGAATTGGAGGCCGTGGTCTGCCATGCGTTCGTGTAGGCGCTGGATCTCCTTGTAGCTGGCGCTGTAGGTGCCTTGGCGGTTGTCATTGCGTCCTGCGGCGTCTTGGACTGTACGAGCCAGTTTCTTCAGCCCCTGAGCATGTTCGTCCTCGAGGGAACCTCGTTTCTTCAAGAAAGTGGAGAAGTCCTATTCGTGAATGTCAGGATCAAAGATCAGTCGCGCGGATTTACATTCATAGGAGGTAGACGAACCTTCGCAGAGGCCACGCTCTGCTTCAATCGAGCCAGGAGGGTGGTGATGCCAATCTGCACGCGACACACTTGGAATTAGTACTTTATACCCCACTACACGGCGAGAGCAGCTTAGTCGCATCATTCCACTCACCTCCGAATGCACAATCTTATCCAGACGGGCCTTCACCTCCTCAGAGACGGGCGCGGGCTGGTTGACGGCGCCCGAGTGCCCAGAGGAGCGACCGGCGCTGCCCGGGGGCGCATCGCCCAATGCTGGCAGATTGGGTTCTGGTAAAGCGGAGTCTGGCAATGCCGAGTCCGACATGGTGATAGCGAGGGGAAGTGGCAGAGGGGGGAAATGGGCAAAAGTCCACAATATACGGGGGGGAAGAAGAGAACTATTATTATCGATGACACCGACGGCTTGGCGTGGAGTGGGGAGTCTGGCGATCAATGAGGTCAGATCACCCAAATGCTGCCGCCTGTTCCACGGGTGGCGCCAGGCACACTCAGCCACAGTTCACCACGTACCGAGTCTAACGTGCGGTCGTGTTATGAGCGCTGGGAATAGCTGGGCACATATCGATCGTGCATCTTATTCATCTCTTCTTCGTAAACAGACAGGCAGCGACCAAGTTTCGGGCGCGGCGCATTACGTGGGCTGAAACACAATCGGGCCCCGAAGGAGTGCTCCGGCCTTGGTTTTGATATGAAAGGATCTTCAAATAGGGAAATTGACCAAAGGCCCGGTAAGAGACTGAGGTTACTGGCAAATGCACTGGCAATGGTAGAGCTGTGTTCGCAGACCCTCATTATAGTACCTCGGGGGTGACTCGGATAATTCTTCCACCTCGCATAAACAGACCCGCGGAGAATTTCGCCGGGGACATTCTATCGAAAACACTCTAAGTTTGTGTCCAGATTGACTTTTCTCAGGGCAAAAGGTCCACTTCGGCCCGTTCAAAAGTGGCAGAGACAATAACGGGCCCAAGCTTTTGATCGTCTCTGGAGGTTTCGGTTGGCATATCTCCATCCCACTTCCAGGCCAGATCGCAACATTCCGGTTGAATCAGAATGCAGCGGGAGGATGCGTCTTTATTTAAGTAGACACTGTGACAGCCTTATGGGAATTCTTGCCCCTTATACACCAACGAAGAATTTTACGCCATAATGCGACTAGTAGAATACCGCTTGACATGCATGCGGCTGGTTCCCAGAGAAGGTCCCAGTAAACAGGGTCCTATGGGGCCACTGCGTCTCGTCTTCATTAAAATCTGGGGAAATCAGATTGTTTAATTGATTTAAGGCTTCCGGAGGCTCAGGGTGTACTGGCAAGCCGGGCGTGGAATGGAAAACGTTACCCGGCTTCATACCTTAAAAGTCTGCGACTGAGCTTCATATCCAAAGGACTTATTAGTCTACGCATTAACGGCACCTTCAGGCATATACTTAAACTAACTAGTGCTAAGACACGGCCTCGGAACGACCTACTCATTCAGTTGTAATAACGTATGTGGAGGACCCTGCAGTGACCAACGTTGGGACCCAGCACTAAATAGTCTGCAGAAAATGTCCGAGCATATAAACATCGTCGCGGTATTGACCGTGCAGCCCGGGAAATTGGACGTAGTAGGCAACTTCCCCACCGAGCTTCGTTGATCTATTGAGCTAATATTGTCTCGACAGCTGATCGATGCCTTCAATGCTGTCACCCAAGCAGCCAAAGACAATGAGCCCGATACATTGGTCTATTACCAATTTGTGATTGCTGAAAAGAACCAAGTGGTTGCCGTAGAAAGGTATGCTTCTCCTATTGCGCACATGTCCACGGGTTTCTTTGGATACATACATATATGATTGTTCTACGGAGTATGGACCGGTGGAGCATTTGAATATACTTCATATACAAACCCGTGAACTTCCCGCTCCCCCTTTTCTTCCTCCGCCACTGAGCCTCGGCATTGAATCACGCAATTTCCTCGAATGGGCATCATAATATGGGGTACCAGTCGGCGAATCGCAGCTAACTCGCCCCAGATACAAGAACAAGGCGGCACTCGATACACACATGGTCTCGCCCCCCGTGGTCAAGCTTGTGGAGATCCTGCCCGGTCTACTGGACAGGCCGGGCGAGCTTCTGGAGGGGGCGCACCCAAGCGCATATCCTGGGCTATTAAGGGCTTGAGGAATCATAGGAGCCTCGCGGTCGTTATAAATAGATGGGCGCGTCCGAGGGTGATTTGGCGTGCATAGCGCGTTCTCGTGATTGAATGGATATGCGATTGGTGCATTAGGGACGACTGGGAACGCCTGTGGATGGGGCCGTCTGTCATGTACCATTTGGAGCCAAGATAGTGCCTGTCTAGGTCGCTGAATATGGGACAGAGGTCTATATGATCCCTTTGAAGACTATGCGAATGACTGAATCCTGGATGATCCTGATCCTGATAGTAAGCACTCTGGGTGACCGGTCAATACAAAGTATATCGTAGGCTCTGAAGTACATTTTTTTCCTTGCAAGAATTTAGACCCAGTTCCCTGTCAAGACCCTGGCCATAGCTTAAATCTGTACGCTGTACAAGGTTATCCCGAGCGGCAGCCCTACCCATACTGTTCCAAGGTTGTTCCGCGGTATAAGGAGTGCCGTCTCCAGTAAAAGATCAATATTGATGTGGATGTGGGGACCGAACCAACCTCCTCGTGAACATCTCCCCCCCTGCAAGCACTTGGATTTCTCCGCCATTCTTCGTGATCAGCATTTTTGACCTTGGACGGTCCTTTCTGATTAAACCTCTCGGAGTGAGTGAACTCGCAGCTCTCCTTTTCTTTTTCTGATCCGTTCCGTCTCCACCGGCTTTTCCCATCCCCCCTCTTTCCCCTAGCTTCAACACGGCTCGCCCCCTAAAGCTCACACCACCAGGTCCTCCGCGCTTTAGGTTCCGCTATCATTGTCATTTGGACCGCGCCCCCTTATCGTTCTCCTTCTTTCTGTGTACATACTTTTGCACAACCATGGCGACAGGCCCGGCTACCCAATCGCTGAAGGTGAGCGACCTCATGCATCCTGAGCCTCGACTTTCGGCGAGAACATCCGCAGCTAACAGACTCTAGTGCGTGGTGACCGGTGACGGTGCTGTCGGTAAAGTCAGTATCTTAATTCCTTACCCTAAACCTTCTGATCCATTGGTTGACGAGAACGCCCCGTTTAGACATGTCTGCTCATCTCATACACAACCAATGCTTTCCCCGGAGAGTACATCCCGACTGTGTTCGTCTCGCCCCTTTTCCTCAGAATTATGCGCTGGGCCGCATGGAAAGCTGGGACTAACGATGCAACAGCTTCGATAACTACACCGCCAGTGTCATGGTCGACGGCCGACCGATCAGCTTGGGACTCTGGGATACCGCCGGACAAGAGGATTACGACCGTCTTAGACCTTTATCCTACCCACAAACCGACGTTTTCCTGATTTGCTTCTCGATTGTCAGCCCTCCATCGTTCGATAACGTCAAAGCCAAGGTACGAAACCTCTCTCCAATCCATCGCCAATCATAACCAACCCCGTCGCGCAATATCTCCGCCCATTTATTACCCCCGCGAAATCGCCTACACAGCCTATCAGATCATCCGCTACAAAGCCTCAAAGAATAAAACATACATCAGAGAACCTGAAACTAACGCGTTGTATAGTGGTACCCAGAAATCGAGCACCACGCGCCCAACGTCCCTATCATCTTGGTCGGAACCAAGCTCGACCTGAGGGATGACCCCTCCACCACCGAAGCCCTCCGCTCGCGAAAGATGGAAGCGGTTTCCTACGAGCAGGCCTTGGCTGCAGCCCGCGAGATCCGCGCACATAAGTACTTGGAATGCTCTGCATTGACGCAGCGCAACCTGAAGAGTGTATTCGACGAGGCCATCCGGTACGAACCCACAGCCTGGAGCTAGAAACGTCCTTCCATGAGTAATTGCCATTTTACTAACTCGCTTGCGTCCAGCGCCGTCCTGAACCCCCGCCCTGCTCCCAAATCTGGGCGGAAGAACAAGTGCAAGATCTTGTAAAGCTTTGCGTGGCCGCCTTCCTCTCTTTCGTATGCTATAATGAATAATATATAGTTAATACGGCGTCCGGCTAGCTTGAGGCCTCGAGAAATTTTTGAGGTCTCGTATTTTTTTGATGAATCCATTGACATTTCTTTTTCTTCTGGGACTATCGCTCGTTTGGCAAGTGGCCATATCCTATTCTTTGGATCTATAGAATATTTAGTTGTGGTTTTGGTGTCTTGTTTGTTTCGAATTTACCGTAAACAGTTTGTCTCCCGGATTTAGGCTTTCGTAGTATAAGGTGTGAGGCAAACTCAAAATTGGAGAAATGCATCAAACTTTACCTACCAACTGCCCACGTGTGCATATCAAACGCTACATTTAGCGGGAATGGAAGCTACGATTGCAACCAGTTTCCGGGCTACAGAGTAAAGCTACTGAAGTAATAAAGATCATTCTCAACTCTCAGTATGCAGAAGGCAAGAAATTGGTATCCTGAATAAAACTCAAACTTTTCTCGCCAGAGCCCATGGATGTACAACAAAAGAAAAAGGGACTCAAGACATCGAATACATATATTTAAACAGCGATTACCACATACGGCCACGACGGCTGGGATGCACACCAGCATACTTGTCATCCTCGCCACCACCGTTCGCGTCATTAGCACCATCGAGTCCGATAGCGTTCGCGCCGGAAGCGCCCTGAGGCTCGGTCTTCTTGGAGTGCTTCTTCTTGTCCTTCTGGATCTGCTTTGAAGCGCGCTGGCGCTCGTCGTTGAGCTTCTCGTTCTTGGCTTGGATCTTGGCTCGGCGATGATCGGATTTGCCGCCGCCGCCTCCAGCACTATATAGATAAGAGGGGTTAGTGGATGGAGATTATAGGTGGTTCTTAGCAGGTATAGGGTGTACTCACGTCAGCTCGACGTTGATTCTTCGGGGTGGGTATTTGCCATCGTCGAAGTTGGAGTGGTGGTACAGCTTGAGACAGGTCTTCATACGGTCGTAGTTGTCGAACTCGATGAATGCGAATCCGCGGCACTTTTGCTTAGGGTCGTCCTTCTTGGTGGCTACGCGCACCGCGGCGGGTGGGTTCTTCTCGAAGTGTTTGGTGAGAGACTCTTGGTTGGCGGAGTAGGGCAGGTTCCCTGGGTTATTATGTTAGATAATGTTGATGTAGAGCTGTATAGTTCCAGTGGACACGAACCGACGAAGCAGATGAAACGAGAGTTCTTCTCGACGGCGCCTTCCTCAGCACCTTCCTCAGCGGCTTCCGCAGGAGCATCCTCAGTGGCCTCCTCGGTGGCCTCCTCAGCAGCTTCTTCAGCAGCAGGCTCTTCAGTTACCTCGGCCTTGGTCTTCTTTTCCTTCTTCTCCTTGCGCTCCTTCTTCTTCTCCTTCTTCTTTTGCTTGTCTTCCTTGTCCTTGCGAACCTTGTATTGCTTCTCCTCGGTCACCTTCTCATCCACGTCCATTTCTTCAGCTTCGGCGGATTCGTCAGAAGCATCGGCAGCACCAGCAGATTCGGCAGCGGCAGCACTCTTACTGCGCTTGTTGTTATACTTCTTGGCCTTGCGCTCCTTCTTCGCAAGAGCCTCTGCTCGCTCTTCGGCAGTCTGCTCACTGGGATCCTTGTAGACATGCTCCTTCTTGGCCCGCTTTTCAGCCTTCTTAGCCTTCTTCTCAGCCTTCTTTTCCCGACGCTCAATCTGCCAGCCCTTCAGCTTCTTGCCTTCAGGCGCAACCGCATCGGGTTCGGCGGCGTTCTCCTCGAGCTTGCGCTTCTTGTCGCTCATTATGATGGTGGTCAAAAGAGGTGAATATCAATTCTCCAACGAATGTAAGAATTGAACTTTTCCGGGCGGAGCTGTTCTGAATCCGAGACTGCGCGAAAAGACGATCTTATCTACGAAAAAAAAAAGTGGGCGGACACGGACGAAAATCATTTTTTTGCCGGCTATCAAGGCGGTAAACGGTTGCTAGGTGCTGGAGTACTCCACACTCCACCGCTACTCTACAAAATCGATTACGACTAGCTTTGATTGAAATAGATAGTGGAATGCCTGGGAAGCATATGATTGTAATTTATAGAGTATACAATAGCCTATGTTAAAGAGTAACTATATTTTTGAACGCCCGCCAATGAGTATCGTCTAAACAAATCAAAACATTAGAATCTGAGCTTTGTTCTTTCCACCTGCGTAGCGTTCTCGCAATTCGGGCCGAGTAAGCAGCTTCAGAAGGGGGAAATGGGTTTCTTTCATATCGAAGATTCCGCGTTGCTTCTGGTCAATGTGCGATCCATCAATGACTATACGCTGTAACTCGTTCAACTTGAGATCTCCTACAAAGTTCGTTAGTGATATTTCTATACACAGCTGTGCAAAAAGGCTCACCAGATCCAATCAGGTCTGAAATTCGGGTTGGGGTACCGACACCAATTCCCATACTGTTCTATTGTTAGTGAAACTGCTAGAATCCTGAGGTGCCCGCTATGTACTTACTGGGCACGTTGAAGGAATTGCTTCGCTTCTTCAAGCTTAATGTGCTTTGCAAAAAGCTTTCCCACAATAGACTCTTTGTTTTGGAAGGATCGAAGGGCCCTGTACAAGATCATTGTTAGCATTGACCACCTATATCCCAAATCGTCTCATCGTACCTGACAACATCCGCGGATCTCATTCCCGCAGCTGAGATCACCAAAGTGTGAGGTGTGCCGTTCTGTGCCGGCGCCTTCGAAAGGTCGGTTCCCTTAGGGCTAAAGTCCTTGAGGAATGCGGGGAGTTTCTCGAGGGATCGGGGCTGAGTGAAACCGGTAGTGTCGAGGAAACAAGAGTCTATATTTCGTTAACACCATGCTGTATATAATCAAAAGAGAGCTCTATCTTACCTGGGATAGAAAGATCGTTCAATTCCACAGCAGTTAGCTCTTTGTCGAGCTTTTGCGCGCGCTGCGCAAAGTAGTCCGCTAGCAATCGCCCATCCATTTTACTAATAGACTCGTCGACGCCATCCTTCCGATCTTGATCCCTTGCGTCCTGCTCTGGAGCCTTCTTCTTCTTGTTTTTGCGCTTCTTTTTGCTTGGGCCATCGGCGGTAGCTGGTGCTGCTGCGGGCGCTGTCTCTGGCTTGTCCTGCTTTGCTGAGTCGTCGGTGGGTCTCTTTCGCTTCTTCTCCAATTTGCTGGCGAGCCCTTTGGGGGGCATGTCCTCGGCCATCTCGAAAGTTCCAATGGTTATTAGGCACTGGATATGCTGAAAATTGGAGATCTGCGGCGACTGTCGAAGCTGCAGAAAAAAACGCCGCTCAAAAATCCGATAACTGACTCAGCATATCTTATCGCGATAAGATCGCACGGATATGCTTTACTCCAGAGCTTCAGCATCAGTATTCTGAGATACTTCAAACAGATAGATACTTGAAAGTAAATCTAGAGGCTTAATTATGTATCAATACTGCACAAATCCCTGCCTTATGGTCCTCTTTCTGATGCTGCGACTGGTCTTCAGTAAAATCACAAGAGGGCGGTATCCCGGGCGGTGAAGATAAAGACCGGCAGTGATAGACGTGCATAGACCAATCATAGCCAAGCCCGCGTTGTTATGGTCAAACGCGCCCGAAAGCACCGCAGACCGAGCACTCTTGTGTCGCATAATTTGCGTTTCCTCTACCTCATTCAGCTCCAACCTCGAGGATACACCCATGAAGAACATACCCACCTCGACCGCACTCTAGGGAGGTATCTCGTATACACATCCCAAATGTCGACTCCAAGACAGCGCCGCTCGCCGCGCGAGGTGGGAGCTAAAAACACACCATCAGGCTCTGGGGTAAGATCGCAGCTTCAAATAATTAAATAAAGGAATCGAGTATTCTGACTGAATTGGACAGCTCCAACGTCTTCCTAGCCATACGCGGTATCCTCTGACACCAAGCCGTCTAGTCACGGCCGCAACTCCCTCCGGTCAACGCTCAGCTTCTCGCTTTACACCCAGAGCGCGCGCATCTGCAGCGCCAGCCACGCCATATGGCGTCCGCGCACGCCAACAGCGGGCGGCGAATACACCAGCTCGTGATCGACGACGAAGCGGGCGCGTCCAGCGGGAAACGACATTCGATATCTTGAAAAACCTTGGCAGAGGTACGTTCTGCATTTCTGCTCGAAGATGAGGAATTCTTTATTTGACGGAGCTGACTTTACTTAGCACTCGCGCCGGTGTCGAGGCCAATTCAATCATCACCACAGGAAGAATCTGAGCCCGTGGAAGAGCCGAGAGACGAAATCGATGAGCTTGATAATGAGCCGGAGATCGAGAGGCCGCGCCTTTCTCTTCCTTTCCAGGGAGCTGGTGATGATGCGAGTGATGAGACTAGCCCTAAGTCTCCGCCGCGGCTGTCTTTGCCTTTCAATGAAGAGGATCTTACGATTGAATATCCCCGTCGAGCATTGCCTGACCGTGATCGGGAAAGGTTATCTATGTTGAGCCCTGGGGTAGGGAGGTTCAGCGACTTTGGGGAAACACGACTTCAGAGTGATTCAGAGGATGGGGACGAGACTGGTGTTATCAGCGAGCATGCTGGGGAAGATACGATGATGAGTGGTGGAGATTTTGACAGAGGGTAAGCTATTTGGGATATTGTTTATGGTACATGGTTGACTAATTTCACACAGTGGAGAGACGGAGGACCTGGGCAGATTCAATTTCGACTTCAACTTTCCATCTCCTGTCGCGGCGGCACTTGATGATCCTCTGGACGATGAGCCGTTGGGCGATGCAGAAGGCTTTGAACTGACGGCCGGAGACATCGAACCAGTGCCTCGATCACCGTCGTCGGATAATGATGATGGTGGTGACTTTGGCCTCGGTCTGGAGTTTCCTGCTGCAGCATCTGCCAGTCCAAGCCCAGGTTTGATCGGCGGTGGTCTGCGGGATGAAGAACTGCCTTTGCAGAAAAAAGAAAAGAAGATCTCTCGTCACGGTATTCCTGTGCCTAACTTGCCTGCAGGTGTGGTCAAAAAGCTAGCGACTCGCTTTGCACGCACGGGAGCAGGTTCGAAGACAAAGCTCAACAAAGCTGCAATGGCAGCAATCGAGCAAGCTTCTTCATGGTTCTTTGAGCAAGCCAGCGAAGATTTGGCCGCATATTCAAAGCATGCCGGACGGAAGACCATTGATGAAAGTGATGTCACGACGTTGATGAGAAGGTAAGTCGACATGAACCTAGCCAAGAAAATAAAACCCATGCTGACTTAGACTAGGCAACGTCAAACCAACAACTCAGTGACCGTGTTCTCTTTGGCTCAAAAGCATCTGCCCAAAGAGCTCCAGCAAGATATGAGATTGGCTATGCCTCCATGAAAACTTGCGCCGTCTTGAAACCCCAAAGACCAAACCACCAAACGCCCGTGGCATAATGCGAACACTAGATTACAGAGAAGTTTGAGTCTATGACCAGTTTCGGTTCTGGCGGACTCGGCGCATGGCCTCATTTGGCTTCTTGCGGATAAGCATCCAAAGCATGACAGTCGTTGAGAAAGAAAGACCAAACCTAAAGATTATCAGTGTTATTCTTACAAGCCATAAGACGGAGCATTGGAAGAGGAAAACATCCACAATGCTTGCGGCTGACTTACCATGTGAAGATGTACTGGGAATGGTTGTTTCGCAGGTTCACTTCCGCAACACGGCCAATGGGAATACCCTTCGCCTGGCGCTCATACGACTCTAGCAGGTTCGGCACTGCATCATAGTTAGCTCTAGTTCGACTAGAAGTTATCAAATATCATACCCATAGTTGCCTCAATCCAAATTGGTTGGGAACCAGTCAACTCAGCCATCTGCTCAATGTCTGGAAAGTAGAATTTGCCCGCCTTAGGATCATTCACCGGCGTGAACATGTTCTTCTGCCATGGCTCACGGAGCAATCCTTCGACAACGACTTCACCCTTAGGAAGTCCTTCCGAACGATCTTTCTGGTTTGCCAATTTCCTAGGAATCCAGCCTCGGTTCACAAGGACGGTGCTCTCGCCGTTCCCGCGTTCCAGCGGCGTCACAACCATGAAACCGTCCTCGCCTTCCCACAAGCGGGGACCGATGAGCATTTCTTGATCATGGCGGAGATGACCTCGAGCGTAGACTCGGCGATAGTCGAATTCGTGAATCGCTTCGGGGTCTAGTCGTGGTGGGAGTGGGAGGGGAGGTCGGACCAGGCGGTCCTCAAATTTGGCGATGAGTTTGGTTTTCCAGTCCAGACGCTGCACTTGCCAGCATCCAAGGACGAAAGAGATGATAGGAATTAAGGCTATTAAGATCATTATTAGAAACCGTGGAAACCATGACAATGCGCTCTCTAAATTAAAAAAGTAGCGCGCCGGCGAGAATGAGATAGCATACCGATAATAATCAAGCCGGGCCCATGCTTCTGATTTACACGGACAAGCCTTGCTGGGTGATCAACATTGTATAGCGAGTCCCTCAGTACGAAAGAATGCGTAAATGGGCGGGATTGCAGGTGCTGTCGTCCATAAATCGACTGGAGCTTTGCAGGCGCATCGGCAGTTCGGACGGGCCGGATGGGTGTTTTCCACAGAGGGATCGAGCCTCGCGAGAGGGGACCTCTGGCTAAAGCCGAGAGGAGTGGCCGCATATCTGGCAAGGAATTGATTCAAGAGCCGCGACAGCGGTGGGATGAGATCGAGTAGTGGATAAACAGCGAGTGAGCTGATTCCGCGACTTCTCCAATTGATTTCGGGACGTTTTGAAGGCGGTCACGCGGCGCCGGTTGGTCTCCGCAATCTACAGCTGTCGACTTCCCTTGACCCACCAACATCCCTGTCCTTGAGTACGGCATGCAATCATGGGAAGATATTTTACAGGCAGTTTGCAAGAGGGTATAGCCTTCGCTGTGAGCGAGGGCAAGGCCGTCGTCTGCTTTGTTCGAGGTTGGTGATATCCCCCGCTTGTCACGCGGCGCTCTAACTCGGTTGATATCCAGATGATGCTGATGCTAGTTCCACGTGGGATAAGGAGTATTTTGATGGCGATGAGGTATCGTTCTAATTTCTTCAAAGTATTTGTTCTATCTTCTAATGTGCATTTAGTTTGAGTCATTACTATTCACGAAGGCAGTGCCTTTGTGCTTAACTGCAGGATCCCCAGAAGCAGGCTTTCTGACGTCCTTCTGCCCAATCGTGAAATTTCCTACGGTTGTGGTCATCAAGTAAGAATGATCTAGTTCAATTTCCTGGGCAGCATATTAATTCTTTATATAGGAATGGTACATTGGCAGAATATCTCGTGCCAGAGATCTCGAAGGACGAGTTCCAAAGCAGACTTAAAGCCGCTCTGACAAAAGAAAATGAGCCAAATGAAGCCCCGCCAGCACAGAATGTTACTGCTTCTGGAGTTCAATCTGACGCACCTGTCGCTGCTCCTGTGCCACCATCCACTGCCGCAGTAACAAGTCAGACATCTCAAAATCAAACCACTGTTCATACGCCCGCTCCTCCGCAACAGGAACAAAGCACTACGCAGGGGAGTGCACCCCCCAAGAAAGCTGCTTCAACCCAAACTCAGAAAAAGGCCACGCCTCCCAAGCCTCAGTCTTCAAAACCAGAGCCGACTAAAGCAGCTTCAAAACCTAAGACCAGTGATAAGATGACTGGGTCTCAGAAAGCTGTACCAGCCAGTCGCAAAGAGGCAGAACCAGTACCAAAAGCGCCCAAACCACGAGGCCCGCCAACCCAATATCGCCTTCAAGTACGGCTTTTCGACGGAAGCTCTCTTCGCGCCAGCTTCACGCCGACCCAAAAGATCAGCACGGACGTCCGTCCATGGCTGGATGCCGAAATGGGCGACGAGCAGCGCCCGTACAACCTCAAGCACATTCTGACCCCGCTACCTAGCCGAACTCTCTCTGTCGCCGAGGAATCGCAGACCTTGCGGGATCTGGGCCTTGGCTCGACCGCTAACCTCGTCATGGTTCCAGTTGCATCATATACAGACGCATACGCTGCAGCTGGCTCTTTGCCTGTACGTGGAGCCTCAGCTGTCTACAGTGCCGTCTCGTCTGTTGCGACTACAGCTACGGGCTATCTCGGATCATGGATTGGCTACGGCACTGGTGCGACGCAGCAGAATGAGAGTTCTTCTGATAGTACTCCTGCATCAAGCGTCAATCGATCCCGACTCGCTGGGCCCAATATTCGGACGCTTAGTGATCAGCAGGATGACCGAGGGGACCGTCAATTTTATAACGGCAATCAGGTATGTGGTTTCCATTGTGTGGATTCACAAACAACTAACATATGCTAGCTTAATTTTGAGCCCCGTCAGCGGAAAGATGATTGATGATTCATGATGGAAGATTCTGAATTTGCTGTAGATTGATGCTAAGGATCAGATGCTCATTTGTACAATAACAGCTTTTGTTGAGAATGGTCCAAATTGACAACTTAAACTGTCCAAACCGGGATTGTCAATGATGCTGCGGAGTTTAATTTCTAGCGTCCGATTTTACGAACTGTAATAGCCACGGGATGGCTGGACGATGAGATTACAGAAATCAGAGAGAGGTTTGCACTACTAGTTGGATGGAATATTATTGTAAATGGAACCCCATTATTGGGCCCTAGAGGCCGTTTGGCCTCATACGTCTCATTTAGAGTTATATCGAGGAGAGATGGTATAGAGTACAGGAGCGTGGTATAAGAGCCACGATGCAAAGGACTTGATATCCATGAATCTTCAGCGCGCACCGCGCGCAGGAGCAAAAACAACAAACTAGACCCCTCTAAGGAGAATGCATCTAGTAGGGCTTAGCAGCAGCCTGGCAAGCCTTCAGCTGGTCCATGTACCAGCCGCAGATGCTCATGTTGCCTTGGTTCTCGTCCATGCAGTTGCGGAAGTCCCGGACGTTGGATGCGCAGGGGGCGTTCTCCCAGGATGACTGGGTGGCGCTGCTCTGGTAGAGGCCGTTGTCCATGGCCTGGGACTCGGCAGGGGCGGCTTGTTGAGGCTCAGCGGGGGCGCTGGAACCGCCACCGAACATACCTCCGATGGCGTGGCCGATGGAAGAGCCGACGGCGACACCACTGTGAGAAAAGATGTTAGTATGTGTGTTTTATAGATTTCCCGAGGTTATGCGAGTTTCCCGATCTCGGATTTCATCGGGGTTGAATCCTAACATCGGACCAAAGCGAGGGCCACTTACGCAGCGGTGGAGGCCATCTGGCCGAAGAGACCGGGGCCAGCGCTCTGCTGAGGAGGAGCCTGCATAGGCTGCTGGGGTTGCTGGGGGTGGGCAGCAGTTGAGTGAGGCTGCTGCTGCTGGGGAGCAGGGCGAGCAGGGGCCGCAGTAGGCCGGGTAGGGGCGCTACGCGCAGGAGTGGGAGCGGCACGACGTTGTTGGCGAGGCATTGTGAATGTGTTTGTGAAGTTGGGATGGATCTGAGAGACTCGAGAGCGGACGAGGAGAGGAATTAGTAGATCGAGGGTGGAGACTAGAAGAAGCTAGAAGCTGAGTCAGTCGGCGAACAGGCAAACTCCGAAAGAAATTCTTGTGCTCCTGATTGGTGGGTATGGCTTAGTCACCTCTCACGTGTATGTCCAAGCAGACTTCATCGGCGTTATCGCGGTCGATCTATATAATATTTGCAATGGGGGCACGCATGTATTCCAATTTGGCGAAATGAGAAATATAAGTGCAAGGCAATTTCCATGGACCATTTGGTTTTGTTTGGAACTCGATACGAGCCCTGAAACTCAAACTCGAATCATTTCCTCGAACATAGCGGAGCGGTAATCAGAAGTCCAACTATCAAGACTAACATGGAGAGTACTTAATCCCGCATTGTTATTACAGATCACTGGGTCGTCAAGGAGAGTTGGAGCTTTATTCTTATGAGCTCTATTGAGTTAATATTTTGGTACATTACTTCAATTTTTGACGATCTAGAAAGCGGATGATGCAGGCAAATGATCATGGAATGTTGACTTTGGGTATCTAGTAATCGTAATTTTACATCTGTTGAAGGAAGCGGTCAATCTAAACTTCAAGCTGACTGTTGGGCTTTCTGGGCCTTGCGGTGCTTCTCTTTCTTGGATCGCCTTTCTTTTTTGGCATCCTTTCGATCGGCCCCGCTGGCGTGCTTTGCCTTCTTCGACTTCTTCTTGGACTTTTTGATTTCAGGATTAGTGTTTGATCCCTTTGATTTCTGTTTCTCTTGTAGTTCCCCGGTTGATGGGGCGGTCTGCATTTCTTTATCAGACTCTTCGTCAGATTGCTCAGCAGCTGGGCCAGTGGAATCATCATTTGATGCAGTGGCTTCTTGGGACTTTGCAGCATTCCTTTTCGCAAGCATAGCGGCTTTGAATGTTGCCTGCGCTCTCTCCTTAGCTTCCCTCTCTGCCCTCTCAAGATCAATTTTATTGTTTCCAGCCTGAGTACAGTTAGCAATGAGGAATCCTGATGATCCGAGACGAATACTTACAAGACCATGTTTGATGAATCTGCCAGCGGCCTCCTTATCAAGTTTCATGGTAGGCTCTTCGGGCTGTTGCAAAGCCTTCATTTTGTCGAAGTATTGTTTCACGCGAGTAATTTCTCGATAGACCGGGTGTTGTAATGCGTCGACCCCTTGTAGTCGTAAATACGCTAAATAATAGTAAGTAAAACGTAGCACAATTGGAATACTAAGCGGAGTTACGAACAGAAAATCAAGGTCTCGAGGGTATATGTAATGAACACATTGAAATCGGCCTGTTCCAAGACAGGCAGGTTCCTGGAGCTCTTTGACAAAGCTTGCCCTAAAAGTGGTGCAAGGGCATCCTCGAGATCGTCGACATGATCATCTAGCTGGTCAAGCAGCGGCAATAAGGCTGCTGTATCCATTGTTGCGGTGGTGGCTGACTGGGAAGTGACGAGGCGTTGCGAAAAATAATTAAGACGGTGTTTACTTGGCGGTGTGGCGGGCGGTAACGCGATTTCGCGCCTCGGCCGCAAGCTACGAATGCGCAAGCACTTTCCGTACGACAACCAAAGTGCTCGAAGATAGCCTGCGGATTTTGGGGGGAGGAATCCTGCGTCGAAATGCGAGCATTCATGTTATACATTTCGGTTAATTGATGAACCACGAATCGCCACTCAAAGCCGCCCTCCGTCGCTCTAACCGATCACCTTCTACCGATTGAACATCGAACGCTTCGAAAATGTCATATACACTGGGATGTCGATCACTATGGAGGAGAGGGGCAATTGAAATGTCTAGCCAGCCTCTGTGGCGTATAAAAGGAAACTTTTGTGCCAGGAACTTTTCGGCATGCGTCCCGGACTTGGAGGATCTTGCGCAAGCCTCCGATAGCCCACTGTCGGGGCGAGTACACATTCTCGGCCTTGGAAATGTAGGCACTTTCGTTGCACACACTCTAGCTTCGCGAGTACCAAGGCCGCCCATAACTTTGCTTTTCCACCGTCCAGAAATGGTCAGTGCGTTTCATCGGGCTAAGAGCTCTGTTATGCTGAATATCAACGGACTTGACGATAACAAAACGGGATATGACGTTGAGGCTCTTGATCAAGAAACCCGCACTTGGCGTTCGATATCAATGTCGGAAGACGAGACCAAGAGCCACAATGATGGCCACGGTCCCTACTCGGATTCATATGTTGACGACGATACCAGGAGCCTCAATGATAACTACGACCCCTACTCGGATTCATATATTGTCGACGATCCTATCGACTGTCTCATCCTCTGCAGTAAAGCAAATGTCACATACCACGCACTTTTGAGCGTCAAGCACCGCCTGACCCCCGATTCAACTATCTTGATCGCGCAGAACGGCATGGGCGTTCAGGAGATGATAAGCAGATCTTTATGGCCCGATCCTGAAACCCGACCCCATTTCATGCAAGCCGTTATCAGCCATGGTTTGGCGTCAATCAACCCTTTCCATATAGCACATAATGGTGTTGGGACATTTGTCATGAGCCCAGTAATCCAGCGAGATAAGGCGATCTCCGAAAACGAAGCCGACTGGGCCCTTTCTACAAAATACCTCATCCGTCTCCTTACCCTCTCGCCATCTCTTGTCGCTCAAGTCGACACTCCGACGGGTCTCCTGCAATATCAACTCGAGAAGCTCGCCGTGAATTGCATCATCAACCCTTTAACAGCTATTTTCGACTGCGAAAATGGAAAACTTCTCCACATATTCAACGTCACCCGCCTCATGCGTTTGCTCTTGTTTGAAATTTCAAATGTCATCTGTGCGCTCCCTGAACTTCGAGGCGTGCCAGGTGTAGATGCTCGATTTGCACCCGAACGACTACGCCGCGTCGCAACGCAGGTCATGAACCGCACCTCTAAAAATACCAGCTCTATGCTTCAGGACGTGAGGAGAATGAGACCAACTGAGATCGAGTACATGAATGGCTGGATCGTGCGCCGCGGTGAGGAGCTTGGTATGAAATGCGTTCTTAACTACTCTATGAAGCAAATGGTTCTCGCCAAGCTTATCATGACTCAACGATCCCACTCAAATGAAATTCCTCTGGATTCATCATCCCACGATCCAGACGATGGCTCTCTTTCAGTTGAAAGCGGTCGAGAGGCCACCCTCGCAGCAGAAGAGGATTCATTTGGCGTAGGCGGCGAAGCGGCTGCTGAAAGCGAACAAGCTACCGCGCAAAGATACGAAGATAAGACCAGAAACCGGGGTGGTTGAGTTTCTCAATCCAGACAATCTATTCTCTACCATCACAGGATAATCGACATGGAGCAACCCGGCTTCTATGAACTGGATGCATCGAGGTTTCATGAGAGCACTTCCAAAGCGCTTTCGCAGATCACTTTGATCTGAGCCCAGCGTCGTCGCAATGTCTCTGCCTTTTGGCGGTGTGCCTGTATGACGGCGTTAGACTCCTCCGCCTCTCCGATCAGCTTAATAGTTGCTTCTGCCTCGGAGACGTATGTCCGCAGCCAACCTTGGATAATGTCTGTCAGCTTCTTTACATCCATGCCCTTTGTCAAGCCTTCTAGGACATGGTTCCTCCAATCCTCATCATTCATGTATACTAGCGATGCCGCAACCTCGGTACGATAACACACGCCATCAGCGTGGACTCGATATTCTCTGTTCAAATTAATAAAATGAACTGTACATAGGATTGCACATATGACTGACCCGTAATATTGATTCAACGACAATTCCTCCTGCTTATCAGGGCTATCTAGATCCCGGAAAACAATGTCATCGAGGTAGACACAATCTGAATCACTGTTTGCTAAATAGAATCCATCTGAAAGGGATCAGTCTTGTCTGTTAACGTGCGGTAACTCGGCAATGCTTACACTCTGCAAGAAGGAAATCATTCGGATGACTGCCGTAACTCATGTATACCTCGTCTCCCTCCTCGTAGTTTTCCGTTGCTCGTAAAGTATACGCATCAGCATCGAATTTCACATCACACTAGGCCCCACGGTGTCAGCTTCAAATCCTGCGTTTTGAACCAATGCGCCAATTCTCCAGTGATAGCATACTTCGATATCAGAATGATTAAAGTAATCTGCAAACGGTAGCAAGGCCATAGCATCATTCCTATCTTCTGGAGCCTCTTGATCAGGTGCAACCCAGTAGAAACTTCGGGTATTAAGAATAAGCCAGTGATACGAAAAGTCCCTCCACTCCGTGTCGGGCAATACCGCAATCACATCCTCCCAGGACTTGCGCATCCGCTTTTCCATCTCAACTAGAAGATTCTGGTGCTCGCTGTCGTACTTTTTTGTCCGCGAACTGGGTTGGATTGTGTTCCATTTCCCTGAGATGCATGGAGGCAGGAAATTCGGCAACGGAGCACCATCAGTTTCGTCAGATGTGCTGTCAGGCCATGTCCGGCCTCCAAGTTCTCTTGGCCATAGGACAGGGAGACTATCTTCGAAGTCTTGTCTTGTGGGCCACGTCTTGAACCACAGCTTGTATTTCTCGAGCTGCTCTGAGTCTTTGCTATGGGTTAAGAATGCGGCCATGATGGCTTGTGTGCCTGTGCCTTCAGGGAATTGAGATCGAAATGACTCGGGCACATGGTCCAGGGTTAGAATCACGGATGTTGGGACTTGAACAACGGGTTCGCCTTTCTGATATCCCAAACTTTGTCAGTAATGTTGGCTTGTCCGGTTGCCTAGAGGTTGTTGTGTCCTACTTTTATTTTACGCGTCGCTCTCATTCCGAGGCCTCGGCCTGGGAACCGCGCTGGGGTGACTCCGTGGGCGAGTACGCCATTGGAGAGGGCCCATTCTGTGAAGGCCTCATGGTCTTCTCCTGGGGACCAGTTTGATTGCATAGTGAAGTGGTGGTTGACGATTTTATGGCCTTGAAAGGGAGCCTCTTGAGACCTGTTAGCATATATATCAGACTGAAGAGTTGATCAGACTCACGGGGTATTGATAGCCGGTCGATATTATGATATACTACAACGTGTATGAGCGAGAGAGATGCAGAGATGAAGAATTGGAGGCCACAATGCTGTGCGTCAAGCCTTACATGCAGTGCAGATCAACAGCGCTGGAGAAAACTGTGGAGCACTTATCGATAGCTCTTATCGGCCGGCGTGACACGGCGGGCTGCAGCAGCCGGAAGTGCTTTGCTCCGTTCCGACCATCTCATGATCTTTGGCTTGCGAAGGTTTGCTCTTGCTGCTATCGACCCAATAATTCCAACATGTCAATACTAGGGAGGCGAGGGGCTCACGAGCTCCGGGCTCTGGCAGCTCAGAGCCCTCGAAACATGATGTGTCTCCGAGCATTCTCAGTCCTCAACCGACCACCACCAAATTATCCCAGCCATGTCCCATTGACCACCATCGAGCGTGGAGCTCTTGCTGTAGGCTCAGCAATTGGGTCAATAATCAATGTCCGCAGAGCAGGTACGTCAGAATAGCTTCAGGCTATATTTCTAGCAGCGACACGCTATAACCCCAACACAACACATCTAGAAAGCGCCATACTAACAGCCCTCCAGACCTAATCGCAGCTCTCGGCGAAGCCACCGCAACCCCATACTTCATCTACCGTCTAAGAGACGCCATGCTCTCCGATCCCACAGGCCGACGCATCCTCCGCGATCGCCCACGCATCACCTCCGAAACACTCAAGCTCCCCTACCTCCGCTCCCTCCCCGAGAACTCCGTCGGCCGCGCCTACGCCTTCTGGCTTGATCGCGAAGGCGTAACACCCGACACACGCAGCCAGGTGCACTACATCGACGACGAAGAGTGCGCATACGTGATGCAGCGGTACCGCGAGTGCCACGATTTCTACCATGCCGTAACAGGCTTGCCTACCTTTGTTGAGGGCGAGCTTGCGCTTAAGGCGCTCGAGTTCCTGAATACACTTCTCCCGATGACGGGGTTGAGTCTATTTGCGTATGTGCGGATGAAGCCTGCGGAGAAGGAGAGGTTTTTGTCGCTGCATTTGCCGTGGGCGGTGCGGAGTGGGCTGGGGAGTAAAGAGTTGATTAATGTTTATTGGGAGGAGGTACTGCTGAAGGATGTCAGGGAGTTGAGGGCTGAATTGAATATTGAGCAGCCGCCGGATTTGAGGGAAATTAGGAAGATGATTCGGCAGCAGAAGAAGCGCGAGAAGGAGCTGCAGAAGAATGCTGCGGCTTGAATGAGGGCTCAGCTGCGAGGGCTGGTATTTAGTGTACGATTATTGAGCTTGTATATTATAATCCGTATTTCGAGGATACATTCTTCTTTCGGTGTCGATGTGACATCTTTTTGATATGACGAGCGTCTACCGCGGCCGTTGTGAGCTAGGCTCGCTCATTAAATCCTAGCCTTACATGGACCAATAAATCAAAGCTCCATCCTTTGAGAAAAAGGAAAGGCTAACTTCACTTCAATTCGCCGATATCATTCCGCTTTTTATCTTATAAGTCCAGCAAGTCGTCATCGTCATCCCAAGCACCTTTGCGCCGGCTGATGACAATCTTGTGCTCTTCCTCCTCCTTGCGCTGGTTTTCAGCCACAGCATTCAGAAGCTCCTTGAGCTGGTCTTCGGTGACCTTTTGGCGTAACTGGCCCGACTGGGCAAGCATGAGAAGTCGGTTCTCGATATCGGCGGCGCGTGCTTCCTTCACGAGGCGAATTCGACCGAGACGGTCAGCGGCGGCGGGGTCGAGAATCTGGTTCAAGATAGCAGCGCGACGATCCGCTGGAGATCATTTCATCAGCTATATGTTTCGAGAGAGTCGGGTGTCTTGACTTCATTGACTTGGTGACTGTGGCGGTAAAAGGATCACCTACATTCAGCTTGCCTATATGGTGAAAACCGTAAGTATTGAACATTCCAGAGCCGGACGAGCTTGTAGCTTTGATACTTACTTGCGCTGTTCATCCTGGCCGCCACCTTCACTTGGACCTCCGCGAGGGCCGCCCTGTTGTTGGAGCTGCGCAAGACGCGCTCGCCTGATCTGGATCCCTTTGAGCCTTTGTGCGGTTACGAAGACGCTCTCGGACTTACCTCCTCCAGCTCTGCGTCCGCCATGGTGTGCACAAGCCAAGTGGATGTATGTGAGGGTCGTGTGGGAGAATCGGGCGCAGATAATTGATGACCCCACTTGGTCCGCCTGAGGCTGCCACGCGGGGGAGTGCTGACGTTAAGTCGTCTCAGGCACGAGTATCAGGTTCATTACTTTACGGATTAAAATTGAGGTGTCAACAACGATTGATGGGAATCTCTCTATAATTTCAGATTGCAAATTGCAATGTTATTCGCATATTTGCCACCTGATAAGCAGAATACTCACGTATACTAGTCTGTATCCGGTGGCAGGCATCTCCATATATAGTAGCGGCAGAATCCTCGCGCAAACTGCACTTCTCGCGGAGCAACCGCTCCATGCAGTTAGCGTGTATGAAGGGTGTATTCCATAGATTATGCCCGGTCGCACTCCAGGATTTCTACTGATTATTGGCCAATGCGAGAGATACGGCGATAGCGAGAGCGCGTCCCAAGCGGGAAGCTCGTAAACGACAGGGGCGCGTGCTGCGCCACCCTAAACTACAAAGCACCTACGGAGTAGGTTGTTGGGCATCTCCGGCCGCACCATCTTTGCCTTTTCATGTGTGCCGAGGGCAAACACAGCCTTGTTCTTTAGACGCCGGCAAGATCCAGATCGGCAGGTACACTTTTAGCCCCGGCGGCCCAATGCTCTGCACCATTGAAGTTTATAGTCCCATGGGTTCGGCTCGGTCGGGCCACAGATTGGGGGATGTGGAGGACGAAAGAGAACATGTAATCAGACCGGAGTATGGCACGCTATCATCAACGACGCTAGATCAAACTAGCAGCTCAAGTAGAGAAACTAACCCCGCAATTAATACGGACGTGAAACGTAAATTGCAAGCGTAAGAAGCAGATAATAGAGTAAAAATACGCCTGGAAAACTCATCACGCTCGATCACCTGCTTCCGGTGTGACCTGACTAAGCCGATGGGAGGCGAACTAGCTGGGCTGCGGCTGTAACCCCCGATCCATTTACCTCTCAACCCACTGGCTTCGACACCTTTACCTTCCTTTCCTTCACCTTGAGTCAATCCTTCTCTCGATCACGACCTTATACCCTCCTTTGCCATATATTCCGAGCCTTTTGGGCGCCCGATTCCCCTTTACCCAAGCTCCCGATCGCTCGCGGGGACACCGATCAGCAATCCTTTTCCGATTCCCTGTGAATGGCGCAGTTGCTTTATTGACCAGAGTCCCTTTGGACGTAATCACTGCCCTGGTATACACCCCGGCGTGACCAGAATTCGAGGAAACCGGGCACACTCACCTAGACATTCCGTGTCCGACGCCGTTTACGTCACTCATCATGGCCGAGTAAGTAATTGAGGCTGCACCGATTTGATCGGTCCAATGGCATGGCCACTGACAGTCTCGACAGTTTAATTGCCTTGCAAACATACCATCACAACAAGCTTCTCCCTCCGTCCACCATGATACCACGACACGCCCACAAGCGCTCGCTGTCTTCGGAGCACCGAGCGCTCTCCCCCGACAAGACCGTTACAAAGGCCAAATCGACCACCAACCTTACCGAAATTGCTGCTAGGAATGGCTCGAATCCGAACTTTGGGAAATTTGATGAAAGCGACTTCAACACCTTGCAGGATCCACGATTGGCGACCCCCGTCGAGGTTTCAGAAGAAGCCCCGTCAACGCAACACCCTGACCTCAGCAACGAGGTTGCGGCGCTGAGTGTGAAACTGATTCAGGCTATCAATAACCAGACCCAGTTAGACGACAACCTGGTTGCCACGCGCCAGGAGCTGGAACTTGCGCAAGGCAAAGTTCAGGCACTCGAGTTCCAAAACGAGAAATACCGACGAGACATTGAGGAAAGGGTGTTTATCAAGCGATCCGATGCCGAGTATGAGATTGCGCAAATGGCAGCAGTGCTGTCCGAGGAACGGACGAAGCGCCAGGTTGCTGAGAAAGGCAAGAAACAGATGGAGCAGGAGCTTGAGGCTCTGACTGCTGATCTGTTTGAGGAAGCCAACAAGGTGAGTTGCTCGTCTCGTGATTCTGTTACGAATCAATACTGATTGTCTTAGATGGTGGCTGCCGTCAAAATGGATAGAGAAGCGACAGAAAAGAAAAACGAGCAATTGCGCTCGCAGGTCAAAGACACCGAATTGCTCCTCGCATCACACCAGGATCAATTAGCGGAGCTTAAGTCCGTTCTGCAAGGGATGTACATCACCAAGGATGACGTTGAATCCCGCACCACTCCTTCGACCGCACCTCCATCTCCAATTAGATCTCACCACCCGCAAGGGAGCGCTAAGCACGAGGCGGATGTGGACCGGACCGCTACGGTTTCATGCAACCCCGAGGATCAGACCCCAGGTCCCTCGTGCGACTTTCCCGAAATAGTTCGATTGGTTTGCCGCAGCGATCTTCCCGCTTATGACGATTTCCAAGATCTATTGGTTCTCTCAAGGAGCTCCAAGCCCCCAAGCCGGGCGGGGAGTGGTTCCTATGGAGGCTTGAACGTCATGAGTCTAGCTGGCTTTGCTGCCGGGGCTATCTCAAACAATTCCTCTCCAACGAAAGGTGCTACTCACTCTCCTAGCGGGAGTATGAATTCCACCACAGGGTCTCATATACCTCTCAAGGATACCAAGTTCTATAAACGAGTTTTGATGGAAGACATTGAGCCTACTCTGAGACTGGATCTATCACCTAGTATCTCTTGGCTTACTAGACGGACCGTATTGAGCGGTATCTGCGATGGTAGCCTAGTTGTGGAGCCAATTCCTGCAGCGACCAAGAAATACGAATTCCCCTGTACAGTTTGTGGGGAACGACGACCAGGTGCTAATAACGAGCGAACTCACCGCTTCCGAACTTCTGACAACGAGAGTGCTCAACGATACTCGCTTTGCCAGCAATGCTTGGAAAGGTTCCGCGCTTGTTGCGACTTCACTGGCTATTTACGTCTCATCTTGGATGGTCATCTTCGTGCTGGCGACTCTGATGAAGAAAGAGATATCTGGGAAGAGACGGTACGCTTGAGGGAACGACTATTTTGGTCACGAATCGCAGGTGGTATTGTGCCACTAGTCGCCCGAGCCGAGACTGAGCTCGAAAAAGCCGAGAACCAATTGAATGGAATCACCGAGGCTCCCGAGGATGTTCAAAACGGCCTCTTACACCCTGCTATCAAGCCACTTGCCGATATCAAGAGCGAGGAAGTCTCAGTCCGCAGTGAGCGAGACTCGAGCATCTTTGCTCCCTCCCTCCCCGATTTGGACATGCGCAAACCCGAGACACCGGAACCTCATCAAAGAGTAGACGACTCGACATCAGACTTGCCACCACGACGGTCTTCAGTAGACTCTGAAGTCAGTGTATACGAAGAGGCCAATGCCGATATCGATATGGAGGACACCGAGCCTCTCGAGGTCAATGTGGAACTTGTCTCACCTATCCATCCTTCTGAACCTACCGACCTACCTACTTCTCCCGTCTCACCTCCTAATGAGTCTTTCGAGGCCGCCGAGCCCCTCGATCACGTTCCACGCAGCGTTTTCCCAGCACGCGAAGAAATTATACCCGCTGCCGCAAGCACAGAGAACGGGACCGAGCTTCCAACGGAGCAAGCAGAAAGCCTCGCTCTTGAAAAGCCATCCCCCAAAGAAACCACAGAAAACGGCGTTGAACACAGCCAATAATTACCCTAACCGCACTGCATTTAACCCGCGGTCTTTTCACGACACTCCCGACGCATTTTCCTCATTAATGGCCGCCATCCTTGCTCATCTTCGCCAGATTGATAGACCTCTTTCCTTCTTACTGTCACGCTGTTGATACCTTTAATTATTACTTACTACCCGGCATGCATGGAGTTGCCCCGTCGATATCCCTTTCTTGTTTGGAACAGCTTGCAGGCCCTTTTGTATTATTACAAGAATTGCCCTTCTATGTATACATAATGACTTGATTCTCGTGTCCTCGAGGCGTGCGACTGAAAGTCAAGCGTTCGTCTGGACCGAGTACTAAATGCAATTTAAAGATTCACTTCTTTCCTGTCGTAGACTATAAATTTACTCATACTGTGCTTTCAGATTCTACAAGCATTTGAAAGCAAACTTAGAACCGATCTTAAGCAGTCCTGTTTTGGTCTCTTGAATGGGTATCACATTATGCTAATTTAAAGCTATTCTCACAGATCACAGGATACAAACGCACCCTGCGTTAATACAGCATCCCAATGCGGACTAAATATCTCTTCTCCATATGAACTCTCCAGCCACAGAATACTCCTCGTCCTCGCCATCGCCTCCTCACGAGACTGCAATCCTAAAGAATCCGCCTTCTGCCACGCCTCTTCCACAAACCACTGATAATCATCTGACCCGCTCGAGGCAACCAGTCCAATAGAGCAGAACCAGATATCGATCGAATCGGAGCTATAAGCACTATAGTCCCTCCGTTCTAACTGCTCTTTGAATCGTGTCACGATTGTATTTAACATCATTGCGTGCGGGTAATATGATGGCCCGTGGATGGTGAGCATATATAGTATTATCGCGAAGCGGATGCATTCACTCGTTGGCTCGTAAGAACTTAACGGATCTGTGGGCGCAAGAAGGCGATGGATGACAAAACAGGTAAGGTCGTGTAGTTGTGTAGAAGAGAAGGGTATTGTCCTCGCCCGATGAAAGACGTTTCGGAGGCGGTTGAATACATTTGAGACGGTGGGGTCGATAGGAAGTTCGTTATCTAGTTTATTATTGTCGGCTGGCTCTAGTTGCCATTCTGGGATTGGGGGGATGCCGTCTCCGATCCCGAGGTCGTTTTGGGTTTCAAATTGCGGTTGGCCCATTATTACCATTGAGACCCTTATTTATTAGAATAGATTATTGGTGATTCGTGATTGAGGGGAGTGTGCTTACCAGCTTACCATCCGTGCGGTAAGAGGGCTTGTTTGCCGGACTGCGTTGATGCCTCCTCTCATGTTGATGAGGGCTTTGACGCCGTCGACATGTGTTTCACTTATTTCGAGATTGCCTTTGCCATACTGCTAGTTGTTAGCTACGTGTGGATACACTCCCCCGTGTGATGACTTACTTCAATGCTCGCCAATGTTATAACTGAGTTAATAGTTCCGTCTTGCACCGCCAGCGAGCTATCTTGCACCTTCCTTCGGAGCAAAGCAAGAGAATCTGCCATTAGAGCCTCTGATGTTTGGAACCCTTTTTGGGCTTTTAACTCTTCGTAAAGACATGCCGTCTGGAGCGAGACATGGAATAATGCCGGATCACCCAAGGCCAGCGGCCACCACGATACGAGGAACGGGTTAGAAGTAGCGCTGAGATCAAGCGGATAGAACTGAAACGCAATTTCATGGAGAACTAAGTCACTTAGACATGATAGACAATCAGGGGATGGTCTAACTTACAGCCATGTATAAGTCGCTGAACATGTAGCCGGGGAAGCCGGGTCTGCGGATACGCATCGAAAGGGTCCAAAGCCCCAAAAGGATTGGTAATTAAAGAGACAGATTCACTAGCGGGGCCTTGCGGAGTCGTAATTTCTTGCCTAGGCTCAGCAGATACCGCTGTCAAGGGCTGGTTTGCATACACGCACAGCACTCCACGCTTGATACAGCGGGAGCAGCTCGGGGTGCGCAGATCGCAGCTATGCTTGAACTTGGCACAAGCGCTACAGGACCGGCGCAGAGTTGGGCGCATTTTAGAGATGGAGCAGTGGTTTGCGCATCGTTCCATCGAGGGAGGTTTAGTAGGGTAAACGGGCTTTGGAAGTGGTTACACCCCCGGGGCTCAGGCAACACGGCAGAAATGTCTCTAGTTGGCGAACGGCTGCGCAGGATTGTCCTTTCTTGGCGCTGTTTTATCGGAGTCTAGTCCTCTTTGGGTAATCTATATACTGGAATCGGCCCATGTCGAGGCTGGCGTGATTGGAGGGCTGAGGTGGTTTCAGGGGATATGAATTCTTGTGATAAGTATGTTTGGATATCCTGATTCTGACCGAGAATAATCGCGGATGCTTTAAGTCCCCACGACACAATATGGGCTATGAGATTGCCAATTCGAGTGCCCAGCTAGGGCTATCTCGTATAGAGCCTCTTCAGTCGGCTCAAGTCCAGGGCTTACTATCGAGAGTTTTTGCTGAATGGTCGACCTGGCAGTATGTGGTGACACTCCTGGTGTCTATCATTATATATGATCAAGGTAAGCATCTTGCTGTTGTCCTGGTGTATATCTTCATACTGACTCTTGGAAGTGATGTACATAAAGCGAAAAGGGTCGATAGCAGGCCCAGCGCTCAAGATCCCTCTCATGGGTCCTTTTATCCAAGCTTTGCATCCTAGGTTCGAGGGATACCTCCAGCAATGGGCAAGTGGTCCACTAAGTTGTGTGTCCATCTTTCACAAGTATGACTACAGAATATATACCTGTCAGGTATACCCGTGCACCTTGAAGTAACCACTGCTAACTCAACCCTCTAGGTTTGTTGTTCTTGCTTCAGATCGCGATATCGCCCATAAAGTCTTCAAGTCACCTGCTTACGCAGAGCCCTGCATTGTGCCTATTGCGAAAGACATCCTCGGACACAAATCCTGGGTTTTCCTACAGGGTAGAGACCACGCCGAATATCGTCGAGGACTGACTCCTCTCTTCACCAACAGAGCCATGGAGAGCTACCTACCGGCACAAGAAGCAGTGTTCGCAGACTACTTTAGCAAGTTCCTGGCCATCAGCGAAGCCCACCAGAACAAGCCAGTGGCTTTTATGTCTATGTTTCGCGAGATAAATTGCGCATTGTCCTGTCGTACATTCTTCGGAGATTACATCTCTCGAGATGCTATCAAGAAGATCGCAGACGATTACTACCTAGCCACAGCTGCCCTTGAGCTTGTCAATGTCCCCTTCTCACTCTACATCCCCTTTACCAAGCCATGGTGGGGAAAACGAGTAGCAGATGCCGTCCACGCCGAGTTCGCCAAATGTGCAGCTGCATGCAAAGCGAACATGGCCCGAGGCGCCGAACCAACATGTATCGTCGATCAATGGGTTCTCCATATGATAGAGTCAGAACGATACCGCCAGCGAGTAGCCGCGGGAGACACCAACGCCGAGAAGCCATCAAACTTAATTCGCGAATTCACAAACCAAGAAATTAGCGAAACACTATTCACATTCCTCTTCGCCTCTCAAGATGCCTCCAGCAGCGCCACAACCTGGTTATTCCAGATCCTCGCACAAAGACCAGATGTCCTCGACAGGCTCCGAGAAGAAAACCTCGCTGCCCGAAACGGAGATCGACACAAACCATTCGATCTCCCAATGCTCGAATCCCTAACATACACGAATGCCGTAGTCAAAGAGCTTCTCCGCCACCGTCCACCCGTTATCTTCGTTCCATACCTAGCCACGAAAAACTTCCCAGTTACCCCGGATTACACAGTTCCGAAGGGCTCGATGATCATTCCCTCGTGCTACCCGGCTTTGCATGACCCGAATGTCTATCCCGAGCCAGATGTCTTTAATCCCGATCGCTGGATTACGGGTGATGCAGAGTCTAAGACGAAGAATTGGCTTGTATTTGGGGCTGGGCCTCATGATTGTCTGGCGAGGAAGTATGTGCCGTTGTCGATGGCGGGGATGATTGGGAAGGCGGCTTTGGAGTTGGATTGGAAGCATCATGCTACGGAGAAGTCGGAGGAGATAAAGGTGTTTGCGACATTGTTTCCAATGGTAAGTTGCTGATTGCTCCCCGTGAATGCATGTCTCGCTTGCTTTCAATGAGCTAATTTTTTTTTTAGGATGGCTGTCCGTTGGTCTTTACAAGACGTCCTTAGCGTGAAATCTGATGGCTCTATAAAGAATCACTGTACATCGATACTGGCAATACAGCGACCAAAAAATCCAATCCTTTCTTGGAGATCAGGCTGTGGCAATATGGAGAATATCAGGAAGTTGAGGATTGCCCCATGATCAAAGTGAATCTTCTGTGCCCACTAGCATCGAATGTAGTTTCTGTCGATCAAACCTGATAAACAAAACTCGACCGTCTCTCAATCCCAAACCAACACGATCTTTGTACGAATCAAAAAAGATCGGGTTCATGCCTTGTGATAACACAAGAAAAGGAACCCCCCCGTAGCATATCCACAAATTTTCGTACGTCAATCGCAATAGATAATTGTAGCTGACAGCATGTTCTTGGGCATGGATATCGTTAAGCTGAAATCGTTCAAAGTCTGTAATGAGGTACTGACCATCTGGCGAAAATTCCAGATTTGTCAATTCTTTCGACACTTGGAATTCCCTGTGGGGTTGAACTCCAATGTGAGCACTCAGGTGCTTGCCGAGAAACTTTGAGGCCTTGGGAGATTCCCCAAGATTCCAAAGCTTGATAGTCTTATCATCTGAGTATGATGCAAGCTGCTTGGAATCTGGGGAAAAGGACACAATTTTGAGATTCTCTGTATATCCCTTCAGTGTCTTCTGAATTTTGCCTGTCTGAGTATCCCACAAAGTGATATTCCCTGATTCAGAGCACGTTGAGACGAGCTTGCCATCGGGGGAGAAAACTGAGCGTGTACTACCGAGCTTGCCCGGTAATACTTTAATGAGTTCACCTGTTAAGGTACTAATGAGCCTAACACCATCGTGCTTTGGCTCATGCAGATGGGTGTCAGCATTCGCGTTATATATGATAAACCATTTCTTGTCTGGCGACAAAGCAAATTCAACGAAGAAATTTAGAAAACGCTTGAAGCGGCGCCGGTTACCAGCCCCCTCATAGGGAATTTCCGCCAGAAGATTACCTGTCATGGCCTCCCACAACTGAACTTTGGTGGAATCACGTGAAATGATGTGTCTGCAGTCTTGTGAGAATCTAATGTTCAAAGGGTTCTGGTTGGTAGGGCATGATATGTCCAGTAAGTTCCCGTTGGTGCCATCCCATAGCTTGATATCACCGCGACAACATGACGCAATCAGTTTGCCATCCGGCGAAAACGAAACATCTTGTACTCCAGCCGAATGGCGGTATGTTGTATCATGGTCTTCATTTCTTGTTTGATCCCAGACCATAATTATTGCCCTAGTGCCAAATATGATATGTGTTCCGCCTGGAGCAAAAATAACGTGTTTGATCGCAAAGAGACGGCTGTGTAGTGTCTTCTGAGCAATACCTGTTGCAGTGGTCAAGATTCGAATGACTCCCTCAAGAGAGATTGCTACGATCTCTTTGCCGTTTGGAGAAAACACAATTTTAGATGCTCCAAGAGGTCGGTCATAGATTCTCTTCTGAGATGCTCCGCATGTAGAGTCCCAAATTTGGATGAGTCCATCCCGAGGAAATATTGCTGCAATCTGTGTTCCATTCGGTTAAAATACGGCGTTCATATGAGACGCACTGTTTGGTAGTACCTGATAAACACCGGTTGTGGTGTCCCAAAGTCTGAGATCTGCGCGCTTTCCATCCTCAGATACCAATTGCTTGCCATCTGGAGAGAACGTGACTTTCAAACAGCCATCCATGCCCGTGCTGGATAGTACCTGCCGAAGACACCCCGTTGTGGTATCCCAGAGCTTGATACTATGACCGTCATAAGTATATGATGCAAGCTGCTTGCTGTCTGGCGAAAATCTCAGTCTTGTCTTCCCTGAGCAAGCTTGTATGACGCTGCGAGAGCGAGATGTGGTATCCCAAAGAACAATCATTCCCAAAATTTCATATAGGACTTTTTTTCCATCTGGCGAAAACTTTGAACGAACATGCTTATAGCGTCCAAACTGATCCCCAAGCAACTTTTGACGCCTGCCTGGAAAAAGAAGACATGTTAGTTCCCGAGACGATAAACTTGATCAAGGTGACTTACTGCTCGATCGGAACGCTTTCATTTGGTCCTTAGGTGATATTATCTCCTGGATACTGCCGGCTATGCTACTCCATGATTGGACTGATCCATCATTTCGGGCTGTGACACCTTCGTTCCCACTTGGTGAGATAAAACACTTGCGTGTCATCACTAACAAATCCGAACGGTCCGCATGACTCCACGGCTTTCCTGAGGTTCTGTGAGATGATAGTCTTTCCATTCGGTGATAATATCCATTTGTCGGAGTCAACTTTTATCACTTGTGAAATAGAGGACCAATTCTTCTCCAGCCCAACTGTTTCTTGGATATAAGCTGGAATTCTGGGCAAATTGTTGGTCCTTATAGCGCTTCTTTCAGGGGTAAAGGTAAGGGCGTAGCTGTAGATTTGCAACGGAAAATGAGATACTCTGTGGTAATGTCGACTCAAGAACCGTATAGCATCTTCTATGAAGGCTAATGTGAGAGGTTCATTCTTTACCAATATTAGTGGATTTTAGAACAGATGCGGAAATTTGGATTTCCAACCTTGGTCACGCTGAGCAGAGTCTGAAATAGTTCAAATGCCTTGGATAGTGCCCCTTGAAGGCTGAGGTACTCTAGCCATTCCAGCATTTTGCCATGGAGAAATTCTTCAACTATACCATGGTCAATGAGCCCGTAATGGGTTGTCTCTGTGGGTTCGATTTCCAATAGATGCTGTACCCAAAAAGTAGCGGCATAGTCCAAGGAATTCAAGAGCTCGATATTTGCCTTGTCTTTCTCCGCCGTAGATCTCCAGGAGTCGCTAGTTGAATCGGGGCATGGTAGACCTATAAGATTGACTTTCAGTCGCTCAGACAAATGAGCAATGCAGCTTGATACAACATGATAATGACTCAATTCCACGTATGATTCAAGAATAGCCCACCCATGATCTCCAGCTAAATAGTCCCGCGCAGACTGATGAATGAACTCAATCCTCCTCTCTTGTATTCTGACGAAAGAAGTACATAGCTTGACCAGTGTCTCGAGGGTATCTTCGGGGATTGATATCCCAGTCACACTTGAGAATTCCTCTAACCTCAAAGGTCGGGATGCGAGCATCATCGTCTTGAGAAGGCGAAGGCACAATCGAGTATACTCAGACGGATCAGCACTCAGGTGACGTAAACTGAGATGATAGAGGTCACTGAGTCCTGGTGGCAATTTTTGAAGAGTGGCTAGGACGTTTCGGTGGGTAGTCTCGAGTCTCTGGCAAACCAGACTCACCCAAAGAAACGTTCCCTCAGCCCTTTTGTTGAGATCAGCTTTAAGCTGTTGAATCAACGTCTCTTAATACCGATGTTCAAGGCTTAGCTCCCGCACTTTGAACTCAATATAAGCGTCGATAGATGGGGAGATATGTCCCGGGTTGAGCTCTAGACTGACTTGCATCTGCTCACGCACAGCAAGGAGTGTTTTCTCAGCGACTTCTAAAGGTCGACTTGTCAAGAGCCACTTGATTTTAGCCCCTTGATCCAGACCGTTTCTGATAAGGAGTTTCAAGAAGTCGCCCCTGCCGCTACCTTGACACTCGTCTAGAGCATCCACAACGATGAATATTTTCGAGGTACACCGGTCAAGCATTTCCAAAAGGATATTCCACAAGACTCTCCATGATTCGACATCTTCAATAAATCGTTCATTTTCGCGATCCCATCGTGATCGTAAAGATGCGTTCAGTTCTTTCTTCTGGTGAGCTAGTCTGTAAATCAGCCCTTTGAGGAGTGACCCAACAGTATTTAGCTGATTATTGGCGTTCTGAAAGAAAGAAAAGATCACGATAGTATCGTCTGGTCGTTGTGAAAGCAGTTCTATCAGACCGGTTGACATCATCGTTTTGCCCTTGCCTGCCTCTCCTCCTATCCAAAGCAGACATTTCTCTTTGCCATCCCGCCAACTGATGTATTTTGGGTCGTTCAGAATCCAATCGAACGCTTCACGCAGTACCTTGTCTTTCGCTTTCAAATCATTTTTCACCCTCAACGAGTCTGGGCACTTGAGGGCTCGGAAGCACATATAATCGATCTGTTCGTCGGATTGACCATGATCTAGATATCGTCAGTTTACCTAGGTAAGATTTCCTTGACATATTGGATTAACTTCAATGTTACGCCGGTGGAAAGTTGTTTGCACCGAGCCCTGATTTATTCCAACGCAAAGTCCGTGATTGTTTTCAGACCGAAGTTTGTTACTGTCTTCAGCTGATTCCATGATAGCTACAGCTGATCATGAAATCTCGTGGATGATAACCACAAGTGTTGTATCCTTGGGGTATCCCATGTTCAGCTGAGTGAGAGGCTCATAAATCCCATCAGGTGACTGGCTAGTTCTGATAGGTTTAATTTAGCACCGATAATTTCATCGTGTCGTCCTCACTGGCTGATCCTGGTTTGCTTTTCTTCTGCCCAAACAAAGCAGACACATATGATTCCAGGGTTTGGAGCGGGAAAGCTACTTCGTTTTGGATGTATGTTTTCGGCGAGTTGCTCGGATACGTTAAATATTATCTAGGCCCATGGGAATATACTACATCCTGTTAATCTCCCTCCCCCACATGAGCTTTGGTGGTCGTACGGCCTTGAAAAATTGATTGTAATTGTGTTTTTATGTCATTTACAAAAGCGGGAACGACACCAAGCGGCTGTGTAGTCCGGGGCTGAGCTGTGGACATGGCAAGCAGGACGTCTACTCGGGCAACTGATCGACTCCAGGATAGTGGCTATAACTCCCTTTCGGACGACTGTAGACAGAGGGACTGTAGACAGAGGTCGTATCAGGTATCTTAGCACAATTGACGATCTTACACTAAGAAATATCGACGAAATTTTGTTGATATTGATATAAGATAATTTTATTGTACAGACATCGTCCATAATTCAATGCGTGCAACCTGGAAGATGAGAGCCCCGGAAACTCCAATTGTAAATAGATAAAGAAAAAGCATGGTCGTCCTTTTTGAGGGACATTAAACTCATATAGATGGCTCATTGCTTAGCAATCTGGTGGATGTGTCGAATTTGGTCCTCAATATTCATGTTTTGAGGAATATGCCCTGGTGGACCAGCCGCAGGCCCGGGCGCAACAGGGCCCTCCCCGCCCATAGCCATGCGCTTGCGGCGAGCCTCTTCTTCGGGATCCATTCCTGGGGTAAGAGAAGAGTCGAAGACATCACTCCTTTGACTGGCGAGACGCTTAAGGTTGTTGACGACGTCCACTGTCGACAAGTTGGTAGTGGCACTGCGAGAGTCCGCCTTGGCGCGCTGCTCCTTCCATCGGGGATCGAGGAGCTCAATACGCATATGCTGTTCCAGCTCTGCGACTGGGATCTGTTGGTGGCAGTTGGGACAGAGTGCCATAGCACCGGCGGCTTGCTGGCGACGGGCTTGGGCCCGGGGCACGTAATCCGAGCGGATACGCATCGGAGGCTGACCTGGAGCTGCGGGAATTGGTGCTTCTGCTGGCACTGCGGGAGGATACTGAACTCCGGGGTCCATGGGAGGAGGGTATGGCATTTGCGCTTGGGCTTGTGGATAAGGTGAGACGGAAGGAGGAATGAAGGGTTCTGGTTGAGAGGGGTAGGCATTGTAGTATGTTGGTGCTTCGAGATCTGTTGGCATGGCCTCTTCGATACGCAGCGGGTTAAGCGACATAGCGGCCTTCTGCTCGAGAGAGGCAGACTGTAGATCGTTGAGGGAGGTGGGTGGCGGGAGTTCTGCAGAGTCGTCGGCTTCATCAAATAAAACTGTCTCAACCACCACAAAGTCGTGCCAGTCAATCTGCGCATATTCAATGCGTTCTTGTTCCTCTGTCTCCTCCTTCTTTTGCTTCTGCTGGTTTTGGTATTTCACCCATTCGCCCCGCTGCTTTGCCTGCTCCAAGACGTGATATTTGTTCTGTGAGATCTTCTTCAATTCTTCGATTCTCTTGGTTTCATGAGTGGCATCGTCGATGCCCTCTGAGCGGAGGAGGATGGTGTATTGATCAACCATGCGCGTGAAGAATTGGTGAAGGCTGTGTTGAGGTAGGAGAAAATCGAACTGGAAGTTTCGGGCCTCGCGCTGCAATAGGGCGGTCATAAATGATTTACCTCGCTTCGCAACAAAAAGCGCAGTAAGTTTGACGACCTCCAGATCCTTTGCATTGATGATGGGCATGCGCGCCGAGAAATGGAAGGCTGGTGGTTCCGAGGGGCCTTTGGGTTTCTCAGGCTGAGCAGCCTGTACTTCTGCTGGTCTTCCTGAAGAAACTGCCGTCCCACGACCTTCCTTGATCTCCGAGAGTCGCCATCGGTAGAAGGGCGCATAGGCGTCGCTATCGCCAAGGAATGAGAATTTCGGGTTACTCTTCTCCTTTTCACGGACACGATCTGCAGATACAGAAATTAGAATAAATGGAACATGGAATGAAGAGAGGTTATCATTGCATACCTTCAAAGACAGATCCGTTTCGCGCTACGTATCCGGCGGTCTTTTCGACGATGGCTAGAAGTCGTTAGTACTGTCAATCAACCTGTGTCGCGTGCGCGAAAACTCACCTCGAATATCTTTTGGGGGCAAGACAACGCCTGAAGGAGGTGTGAACTCCTCGGGCAAAGGCGTGCCGTCATTCGAAGTATCCATGACGAGCGCGATGGGGGATGAATTCAATCCAGCGAAGCTTTTGACGCGGCGGTCCAAAGGTGAACCTGCGCTGGATGATGACTAAGTTTACCTGTCTATCGCGATAAGAGATTACAGTACAGTATGTACAGCATCAAACTATTTTGCAGTTCCTTATTTGAGATAGAAGGTACAAATTTTTGATTGAACTCAAAGTCCTCGTGCACTGTGAGCCTCATAATAAGCAGCAAGCTGTTCATAGCTGACCAGCACAATCGCATCTCGACCGACTCTAGAGCATGCACCAGCCACATCAGGCTTATACAATATGTGGCGGTGCAGGCCGATTGCGGCGCAACTTTTCTTTTGTTTGCATCCGCAATGAGACCACCTGCTGCTCTTTGCTTTAATTGAGAGACTCGAGAACAATTATTTGGGCATAATTATGAATTAAAAGAAAGTAAGTAAAAAACTCGTTTAAACTAGTTTGGTAAAAAGATCAGGTAAAGACCAATTGCTCATCGGCAGTAAGCCCCCTAAACAAACACGAGTGTTCGACGTTAAGGGGGGCCCACGTTCGCTCCGCACGGTTGATCTGGCCTCTCTCATCTTTTGCACGCTTTCGTCCACTCTCTCATCTCCCGGCCTTTTTCATTTCCTTTCTTCTTTTATTCCGTCCAGGCCCTGTCATGGGGTCTTTCTTCTTATCTACCTACGATCATTAATCGTTCGCCATCCCCCCCTGGTGAAAGGCTGTTGAGAGCTACCGGAGCTTTCAGCGGTTATCTACAATACTCGAACCGATCTCCGTCTTCATTAATTGACTGCGATTGATCGACTCAATCGCATTTCGACCTCTCTCCGATACTTCTTTCCTGTCGCTCCTGATCAATTATACTTTTCCTTCCACTCTCCGGACCTCCCTACCGAGACCCGCATTCTCCTGCATCCCGCATACAATGGGCCAAAAAGCCAAGGACACTCTCGCCGTGCGGCCGCAGAGCCGCGGACGACGCTCTCGCAGTCGTTCCCCGAGACCGAAGACCCCCAAGACAGCTCCAGCCCAGCCCGCGAGCTACGCCTCCGATGGCGTCAAGGACTATGACATTCTCAACCTCCCCGCTTCTGATTACAAGTGGTTGGCGCTGGTGACTCTGGTGGCCGGTGTGGTGCGTTTATTCCGCATTTACCAACCCACTAGTGTGGTTTTCGATGAAGTTCAGTATGTGATCGCACGCCTTTTGTTCGGTTTTTGTTCGGAATCTTTTAACTAACACATTGACAGCTTTGGTGGATTCGCAAGCAAGTACATCAAGGGCCGATTCTTCATGGATGTGCACCCTCCGCTCGCCAAGTTGCTACTCACTCTCGCAGGCTGGCTTGCTGGTTTCGATGGCAACTTTGACTTCAAGGACATTGGAAAGGACTACGTTGAGCAGAACGTTCCTTACGTCGCTATGCGCATGCTTCCTGCTATTATGGGTGTTCTGACTGTATCTTTAATGTTTTTGACCCTCAAAGCCACTGGCTGCCGTACTTCAACTTCGATAATGGGTGCCACTGTGGTCATCTTCGATAATGCCCTTACTACCCAGTCGCGTCTTATCCTTTTGGACTCGCCTTTGGTGTTCTTTACGGCCCTGACTGCGTTGTCATTCAATTGCTTCTCCAACCAACATGAGCTTGGCCCTCGCTATGCTTTCAAGGGTCCATGGTGGTTCTGGCTGGTTGCGACTGGTCTCTCCTTGGGAGCAACCCTGAGCGTCAAGTGGGTTGGCCTGTTCACTGTCGCCTGGGTTGGATCTCTCACCGTTCTCCAGCTTTGGGTGGTGCTCGGTGACTCCAAGAACGTTACCCCACGATTGTGGTTCAAGCATTTCTTTGCTCGCGCATTCTGTCTGATTGTGGTCCCTCTTGGTTTCTACCTCGCTATGTTTGCCATCCACTTTACCTGCTTGGTCAACCCCGGTGATGGTGATGGTTTCATGTCCTCGGAGTTCCAGGCAACCTTGAACTCAAAGGGTATGCAAGATGCGCCAGCCGATGTGGCATTCGGTGCCCGTGTCAGCATTCGTCACCACAATACCCAGGGTGGCTACCTGCACTCGCACTTGCACATGTACCCGACTGGTAGCAAGCAACAGCAAATCACTCTCTACCCTCACAAGGATGAGAACAACCTCTTTATCATGGAGAACCAGACACAGCCCCTGGGTCCCAATGGCGCTGAAATCGAGGGCCCTGCTGCCTGGGATAACTTGACCTTCAACACCAACTACATCGAGGACGGTTCCATCATTCGTCTTTATCACCCTCTCACTCACCGTCGTATCCACTCTCACGATGAGCGCCCTCCTGTGACCGAAGCCGACTGGCAATTCGAGGTCTCTGCGTATGGATACGAAGGATTCGCGGGTGACGCGAACGATCTGTTCAAGGTTGAGATCATCCCTTCTCTCTCCGAATCTCCTATCGCGAAGAAGCGTCTCCGTACTATCCAGACTAAGTTCAAGTTGGTTCATGTGATGACAGGCTGCGTGTTATTCTCGCACAAGGTCAAGCTACCTGACTGGGGATTCGAGCAACAGGAAGTTACCTGTGCTCGTGGCGGTACTCTTCCCAACAGCGTTTGGTACATTGAATCTAACGCACACCCGTCTATGCCCGAGAATGCTGAGAAGACCAATTACCGCAACCCTGGCTTCCTTGGTAAGTTCTGGGAGCTCCAGAAGGTGATGTGGGTCACAAACGCTGGCTTGGTGGAATCGCACGCTTGGGACTCTCGTCCTCCTTCGTGGCCCACTCTTCTTCGTGGTATCAACTTCTGGGGCCAGGATCATCGCCAGGTCTACCTCCTTGGTAACCCCCTCATCTGGTGGTCCTCAACTGCTGCTATTGCGATTTACTTTGCCGTCAAGGGTATTGCCGTTCTCCGGTGGCAACGCAGCTTCAAGGACTACCAGAACGTCTCATTCAAGCGCTTTGATTATGAAATCGGCACGAGTATTCTTGGATGGTTCTTCCACTACTTCCCATTCTTCCTCATGGCTCGCCAGCTTTTCCTGCACCACTACCTCCCTGCTCTTTACTTCGCTATCATGGTGTTCTGCCAGGAAATTGATTTCCTCACCAGTCGCTTCAAGAGCCTGGGTCTTGCCTCTCGTCCCGCCATTGGTAATGCCTTGATGACCACCTTCGTTATTCTCTGTGTGGGAGTTTTCACTCTATACTCGCCTCTCGTTTACGGAAACCCCTGGACCCAAGACACATGCCGACGCCTTAAGCTCCTGCCAGGCTGGGATTTCGACTGCAACACGTTCCACACCGATGTAAGTGTTCCGGAGTGGCGCCCACCTCGCCGAGGATATTAAACAACTTCGCCGGACCCGCATGGCTAACGTGGACTTTTCCATATTAGTTGAGCCAATATGTGACTGAGCTGAAACCGGTCGTTGATGCTGTTCCCACGACTCCTGTCCAGAATGCCCCGCCAGTTCAGCAAGCCCAGGTTGAACAGCCTCAGGTGCAGCAGCAAGAACAGCAACAGCAACAAGCTGATGCGGCCGAGGAGCAGGAGCAAGCAGCAGTGACCTCGCCCAAGCTTGCAGGCACCATGGCTCGTGTTGAGTACCGGGACCAGAACGGCAACATCCTGGATGAGAACCTCGTCGCCTCTCTTCGCGCAGACGGCAAGGTCAAATTCGAGACCCGCTGGGAACCCAACTCTCGTCTTGAGAACGCCCACGAAATCCCCATCGTCGATGGCCAGCTCGCTCCTCAAGCTCCTCCCCACCCTGATGTCGAGGGTCAGAACCCCGAGACCAACGGAGAGCCTGTTCCCCCCGAGAGCCCGGCCTCGGTGGTCGAGGGCAATGAGCGCTCCGCTGAAGTGGACAGCTCGCCTGAGGCTAAGCCTGCTAGCGAACTGTATGAGGCTACACAGTAAATGCCTCGGGGCTTAATTGACTGAATTAGTGTTGGGGAAAACTTGCACTATGTATCATGACTCTATTTGTTAGGATGGTAATCCCTTTCGCGTGATTATTGAGTTAAATTATCGATCATTGTCATATAAGCGATCATATCATGTGTTAACATTACACCTTTGTGGTGCAATCAAATTTGCTGAGATTTAAACCTGCGTGTCTGTGTGTGTAGTGATGAGTAGTGATGGATATAGTGCCGGGTTGGGCATTTGAGGCTGCCCCTAGCGGTGTTTTGCACGGGTTTTTGAATGACCGTGACTGGCAACGCCATGTGCTTTCCCAGTAAAACTACTAGTTAAGGCCAATATCTTCTGCATCAAGCATTTGAACTTTGTTCAATATGTATACTTCTAACTGCTCCAGGGTGATGAACTTATGACGTATTGTGGTATAAGAGCAATATCGTGCTGCAATCTACTATTAATGAAAAAGCGCGATGTGACGTGAAAACATAAGAAAAGAGATCGATTCCCAATTGACTCTTGTCTGAAAACGGATAGTATGCACAGTTTGGTAATTTATTGCTAGTCCAAGCAATCTTCTCTCCACGGCAGTCTAGTATACAGCAGCAGCCCGACCACATGACGGGGCATTCGCCTTCAACATGTTTTAAAAGGCTCCACTGCGGAAATCTAGTAGTCCCACTCCTCCTTGCCGTACTTGTTGAACTTCTCGTGGAGGTCCTATCAGATGAAGCGAATTGGTCAGCAAGTGTACAAAGGGCCAATCATAGATCATATAGAATGGTCATGCTGGAAAGCTTCTCATAGACAAAGCCAGCCGTTGCACGTAGACCGGAACTCGGGATATCTCTTACCTCGGGCAGAGTGACGTTGGGGACAATGACGGTGTTCATGGCGCTAGGGGCAGCACGGAGGGGCTGGTTCTTGTCGCCGTGAGGGTGGTACTGGTACTTGTAGACCTTGCCATCCTCCTCGGAGGTGTGCCAGGGCATAGCACTCTCGCCGATACGGACGTTGCTCTCGGAGTTGACGGAAGTGGGCTTGGTGCCGAAGTACCTGTTCAATCGCAAGAAACGCGAAGTTAGCCAATTGCACTCTATGTAAGCTCAAGAGCCGCGTTGCTGTCGTTTTTGCCTCCCAAGATCAGCGGCGATAGCTTCACGAAATATGTGGCGGCGGGTAGTTAAACCACGCCACGGGTGGCATGATAGCGAAATCAGGGCGAACAACGGGCGCGGAAGGGGGGATATTCACCAGCCAGCAATACCGAAAGCACCAGCCATGACACCGAGAAGAACCTGTGAGAGCCTGGGTCAGTTTTCGAGCTATGAGAGAACCATTGGCAATCGAGTGCAGCGTACGTAGAGCTCGGGGTCTTTCTTGGGAGCCTTGTCGAGGCCGGCCTCCTCGACCTTGGAGGACTGGAAGCGGCGCATGGGGGCGCGGAGAAGGGGCTGGCGAGCAAAAGCCCGGCGGGTAGCCATAGCAGCAATTGAAGACATGGCGGCAGCAAATGGTGCGTGGATGAGGGGATTCACGGAGGAGTAGGAGGTGGTGCGAGAGAATCGGATGATGTTGGAGAGTCAGGTGACATTCCGTGATGAGTCAGCTCCGCTTCGAGCGCCATCGGTTCGCGATCCTGCAGTCATCGTTATCAGCGTCGTTTCAGATTTCGCGGTCGCCAGTGTCGCGGTGGTTCTCGTCCTTTTTTTTTTTGTTGCTTCTCTTAGCCTGGTGATGCAAATGACCATCATTTAGAGGTCACTCCAACCTTTTGTTTCCGGCAAGGTACGTCTCTCCTATTGATCTTTAACCCGATCAGGGGCTGCGATCCCCGGATTTCTCACGCGTGGTCGCGCAAGGAGCATATAATACATATACATGAGCTTCGTGAAGTGTCAAGCTGACCAATCCTTGCAGAATATCGATCTATCCCGCCAGCCTCTCTCTACTCGTCCAGCGGCCGTCACTCCTTTCTCGAATTTCTGCCCCCAAATCCACCGCTCGACGATTTCTTTCCCTCAACGCCGGTTACATCGCTTCTAGAGAATTTCTACATGCAAAGAATGAGATAGAATAATACGCCCCTAAGAACCCAATTGCGGATCGCCGTGCACTATGGAACCACCGTCAGATCGCCCCGAGACTGGCGACAGCGACCAGCCCCAGTCCAGCCAGCATGCTCTGGGTATCCCACGCCCTCCCTCGGTGGGAGGAATATCCTCTCGGATGACCGACTTGGTCTCGGAGGATGGAGAACAATCATCCGTCAGCCCCGTGTCGCCGAATTATCCGCCGCCGCCGCCTTCAACAGTTCAGTCACGGCCTTCAGTTTCTCGTCGAGGACCGCCCCCAACCAGATCGAGCCAAGTCGGAAGACCGGAGAGCTCGGGAAGCCGACTCAGCAGGTCGCATATTCCATCCATGACGGCACAGGGCTTCTTCCGCCCAATGAGCTCGCAGCGTTTGCAAGCACATCGACAAGGGCGACCAATGACCAAGGGAACTGTTTCCTCTACCGAGGAGTGGGGTGACCAGATGAGCCAAAACCGACGAAGCTTGATTTCCAACAACAGCACTATACATCAGGGATCGCTTCCTCCGGTTGATATGGAACCCCCGCCATCGCGTGGTACAGAGTTCACGGACCCGGTTCTACCAGATCGCAACACATCCAACGCCAGCCCCACTGGAGATAACACCATTCGAAGCCTCGGTGAGAGCGTCAGGCTTCTACGAGACCGCGATTTGAATGGCAAGCATCGCCCAGCACCTTTGAATCTTGCCGTCAACTACAGCAACAATACCAACCAACCTGATGCACCCTTGAAGTCGCCCCTTTCCTTCTTATCGTTGCAGAATAAAGGAATGGGCCATAATGGCCATGACCCCCGAGGCCACGAACGACTTTCTTCTGCGAATACCTCTCCAGGCCCCGCAGATATGAAGAAGCAACAATTGCCGGCAGGAAGGTTAGGAAAGATTTATGAATATTTCCCCGGTAACACTCTCTTCTGCGGCGGCGGAAGGTTGCAGAATGCGAGAGACAAGCCTATCAATATTCTGACTGGAACTATCGTGGCCCTTCCAACTGCTCTGTTCTTCGCGTTCTCGTATGTACCCCCATTCATGAAGTATACTTTGAAAACTATTCTAACCTGATTGTACAGCGCCCCATGGTTGTGGCACAATGTCTCCCCCGCTATTCCTATAGTATACGCATACGTATTCTATGTTTGCTTTTCCTCGTTCGTGCATGCATCTGTATCGGATCCCGGTATCATGCCTCGAAACGTCCACTCAATGCCTCCTTCTGATCCCTCAGGTGACCCCCTGGTCCCTGGCCCAGCAACAAACGATTGGGTAATGGTTAAAATGTCTACTTCTGCTTCAGCAGCCATGGATGTGCCTGTCAAGTATTGCAAGACCTGTAATATTTGGCGACCACCGCGCTGCTACCACTGCCGAGTCTGTGACAACTGTGTCGAGACTCTTGATCATCACTGTGTTTGGCTCAACAATTGTGTTGGCCGTCGCAACTACCGTTATTTTTTCGCTTTTGTTAGCTGGGGTACACTGGTCGGTCTTTATCTGATTGGTGCTAGCTTGGCTCACATCATGCTCTACGCAAAGCAAGAGAATATCTCCTTCCGGGCTGCCATTGACATTCTGCGCATACCATTTGCCATGGTTGTCTATGGTGCTGCGGCAACGCCGTACCCATTGTCTCTTTGGATCTACCATCTGTATCTTGTTGGCCGTGGAGAAACCACTCGAGAGTATTTGAACTCCCACAAATTTGCCAAGGCCGACCGACACCGACCATTTACTCAGGGTAATGCCTTGAAGAATTGGATCAGTGTTTTGGGGCGACCTCGGCCACCTACCTACATGCATTTCAAGCGCCCGTATGAAGAGGGCGACCAGCGCTTGACTATGCAGAAACGCAAGTATCTCGCTACGCGCGACGACGTTGAGTCTCAGGCGGGGATCGAGATGCAAGAAGTTGGTCCCCAACAGAACTAATGCCTAATTTCTAAAAGTTGCTCGTTTTGTGCATGCCTCAATCCCAACCTGATACGACCCGTCAAGACGATACGATTGCGTTTTCTTTCTTTCTCATTTCTGGGCAGAATACTGAACTGCTCTTTGGGAGGATTCCCTTATTTACTGTTTTCTAATTACCTCGTCTATACCATTCCTGTCATAATTTCCTTTTTCTATCTCACTCTTCTGTGCCCTCGGACAAGAGGCAGCTGTTTCCATCACTTTCTCTGGACTTCTCTACATATTTTTCTTTCTCTCTACATTTTCATTTCTTCCCCTGTTGACTTATAGTCTATACGGCATGTATGATTCAAGATGGTCCCAAGCGACCAGCCAATATCTATACTTTCTTCCCATATTATTCGTCTTTTCTTTGCAAGGGCCTTTTTCCATTTCCTTTGCTATAATAATCCGGTGTGAATAAACCGATTGGATCTCTTGTATTGTACCAGATAGAAATCGATTCCGTCCGGTGGTACCCGATAATTCCCCACGCGTAGAACCCTCATCGGGTATAAAAGTTATGGAAGAGGGATGTCGACATTCCAATTGTCCCGTCAATGATCTACTCTCCCTTTGTGCTTGCCCCTTGATAGACTCTCGGTAAATTAGAGCCGAGATTGGCGAGCTTTTGGGGCAGCTTGAGTGTTGATGTTGCACGCGTCAGACATCGCCCTAAATTGATAAGAGGCGCGCGGCTGCTGATCCTCCAACTCTTTCCCACATCACACCCCTGATATCCCCCGACTGAACACCCGCCCGTTTCATCGCGAGAACGACGATTCCTCGTATCTGAGGGGTCAGTCTGCCTCTCCAGCATACTATTCCGTCGAAAATGACGCGCCGAACTTCCCGCCTCGCGACGTCGACTACTCCAGCCCTCGCTGACGTGCCAACGTCTCTGGACCAACCGGACGATACAACGAGCCTTGATGTCCCTGAACAGCTCCTCACGCCAGAAAATAGTCGCTCGGAAACTTCAAGCAACAATGATAACGCATTGACAGAGGAAAACTCCTCGTCGCGTCGCAGGTCGACACGAACCGTACGCGCATCCTTGCGAGCTGTGGAAGCCCAAGAGAATACACCAGTCAAAAAGGATGGATCTACGGATGGCTCGAGCCAGGCGTATGTGGATAGTCTCGCGAATTCCAAGCGCTCGCGCTCCTCGCTGCGACATAGTATTGCGGTCATGGAATCATCTTTACGGACTGGTGGTTTGCCTGCCGATGATATTATAATGGAGGAGTCTGCGGCTGTGCCCGACACGCCCATTTCGAATTCTTCCCAAGAGCCACAGTCCGAGGATTTGAACTCGTCTCTTCAGCAACGGGCCCTTCGAAAGCGCGTGGAGAAAGTCCTGGACGAAGATGATGCGTCCACCGTTAAATTTACGCCGAAGAGCCAGTCCGCTCAATCTCCGCGCCGTTCAGGTCGCCTCAGCTTAATTAGCAAAACGTCAGACCTCCTGGGCCGCGTCAACAGCGTTCTCGGTAAACGTGGTAGAGATTCAAACGCCAAGGGCAAAGAAGTTGGTCGACGTGCCAGCCTACGACCCCGCAACGTTGCACCCGTGAAGGAGGAGAAGCCCGCCCCAGCACCAGAGCCAGCATCAAAGAAGCGACGAGTTTCTGAAAGCGATTTGCCTAGTTCGACAAAAGATGCCACACCCTCCGAGGAGCCTGCTCCCCCGCCGGTACAACGCTTCAAGCCTAAGGTATGGCTAAAGCATGGCTTGTACTCGGGCCAAGAGGCTACCGACTCACCCCCAAAGCAAAGTCGCCGAAAGAGCTCATCAAAGGCCGATAGCGCTACTTCTGCAGAGAAAGCCTTCCCTATGCCCCTGTTTGCTGGCGCAAGACTTCTTGAAAACGGCCGTGACTTTAGGTTGCCTTACGACATTTTCTCTCCTCTTCCCCCGGGTCAACCCAAGCCAAATGAGTGGCGCAAGACAAACAAGAGTGAGTGTCGTCCGACGTACTATCTATACTGTTGGCGGTTCGTATGATCTAACTGTGCATCTAGATGTCTTTGTTGGCGATGCTGCGGACGAATGGCGAGCGACCAAGCAGCTGGAATTATCCACATGTATGTGTTTGGAAGAAACCGGCTGTGATGAAGACTGTCAGAACCGATACATGTTCTACGAGTGCGATAACGGCAACTGCCGGTTAGGCCCAGAGTGTGGCAACCGAAACTTCAGTGAGCTCAAGGCACGCACTAAGGCAGGGGGCAAGTACAACATTGGTGTTGAGGTCATCAAGACTACAGATCGTGGATATGGTGTCCGCAGCAACCGCTCTTTCGAACCAAATCAGATTATTGTCGAGTACACTGGTGAAATCATAACCCAATATGAATGCGAGAGGCGGATGAGAACTGTCTACAAAAAGAATGATGTGAGTTATTTTGTGATGATGGGGGTTGATTTCTTGACTGACCTGCTATCAGTGTTATTATCTTATGTATTTTGATCAAAATATGATCATTGATGCTACTCGAGGGTCAATTGCTCGCTTTGTGAACCATTCTTGCGAGCCCAACTGTCGCATGGAGAAATGGACGGTCGCGGGTAAGCCTCGTATGGCTTTGTTCGCAGGCGACCGAGGCATCATGACTGGAGAAGAATTGAGTTACGACTACAACTTTGAGTGCGCACCTCCAACAAACTATTCATTTGACTCATGTACTGACCATTTAGCCCTTACTCCAACAAAAACGTGCAACAGTGCCGTTGTGGTGCAGAAAACTGTCGTGGTATTCTTGGACCCCGACCAAAGGATAAAGATCAACGTGCAAATGCAGAAGCTGCAAGCTCAAAGAAAACAGCCCAGACGGGCACGAAGCGAAAGCGAGGAACGCCAGCAGCGAAGGCTTCTCCCGCCAAGAAGCGCAAAATCCTCAACCCCAAGTCTATCAAGGCAGGTGTCAAGAAGGCTGTTGCAAAGGCCACATCAGCGCGTGGGAAGACGACCGTAAAAACAGCTAATACCACACCAGCCCGCGGTCAAGCGAAAGGCAAAGCGGCAGCTAAGAAAGAAGTGAAATTGCCCAAGGTCAAGGCTGCAGCCCGAGTGAAGGCTACTATTCGAGCACCTCGCCAAGCACCCAAAGCCGCAAAGGCGTCCCAATCTTCGCCAGCAAAGGGCACATCACAATTGAAACGACCATCTGTTGAAACCAAGAAAAGAATCTTGGCCAAGGCAGCTGGGGGAGCTAAGCCTGAAGCTAAGAAATCCCCTGTCAAAGCTCAAAAAGCGAAGGCAGAGGCCAAGCCTGCTCGAAAGCCGGTTGCCAGGAAAGCTCCTATAAAGAGTCCTGTGAAAGCTAAGATGCCTGCTTCAACAAAAAAGGTCACTACTACGACGACAGCCACGAAAGCGAAATCTCTCGCCGGGGGTGTTCGCAGTGCCGCTAAGACTGTTGTACGAACTGTGAAAGGTGGCAAGAAATAGATGCCACCGTCTTCACATGTTTAAAGGCTGTTCAAGCCTATATGCTCTTGGCGAACACCGACTACAAGCACTTGGCCTAAGACCATGAACCAGATCCAAGTCATTCAGACCTATCTTGCTTAAGCATCTTCTTGCTTCCGAGCCAGTCCAGATTATTTTGACCTTCTCCTCTGAGCTTCGTTCTCTTCTGAGGGCAAGTTCTGCCCATCTCCATTTACGCATAATACCCTTTACTACCAGATTCCCATCCCCCTCCCCATGTTTCATATCTACCCTTTCTCCTTGGCTTCTGAGCAAGGACTGTTCCCATTATTGTCGTCTTGATGCTGGATGTCTCACGGTCATTTTCCCAGACTGTACGTTGCGATCACTCTATGGACTATCCGCATTCGCAATGCGGATTTGAATCTCCCTGATCGCCCGGCATTGATTTACCTCTACCTTTATTTCTTCATTTCTATTAACCTTTGACTTTCTGATTACTTGGTTCCCATTTGTTGGTTCGGTATGTGTCCATGGTCATGGCTCTGAAATTGCGACAGGTTGGCTTGTTGGGGTTGTCTGGTGTTCTGTTCGTGTTAACTGGTGTTTTCAGTATAGCTGGAGTAGATAACCTTTTAAAATTCAACAATTTTGGGCATGATTGCCCTAGTATTCAGAATGAGTTCGATCTATAAACGTGTAGTCAGAATGCCGAGGATAGTTAATATGTTGATCTCATAGCTCCATTCATACTGTCCTGCAGAACATCAAATATCGAGATCAAAATAGATTACGGCTTAGATACCTGATATTACTCAGATCTGAATGTTTACTTGACATTAGCGAGCGCCGTCAATGGATAGTTTGCACGAGTAACAGAGTACATATAATTCTCCAGGAAAATCTTAATTATTACACATAAGAATGGGCTCAAGTACAAAAACGTTATGTAGACTCGGCAGCATCAGGAGCAGGTTGTGGCTCAGATGCTTCCTTGTCTGCCTCATCAACTGGTTCCGCAGGTTTCGCTGGTTCCTCGGCTGCGGACGCAGGCGTCTCCTCGGGCGCTCCAGGCGCTGGTGCTGCCGCATCAAGAGACTCTTCGGGCTTGATATCCTCAGTAGGTGCGGCCTCTGAGGGTTCAGAGTTCTCTGCGGGAGCTGGCTCGGATGCTGGAACATCGACGGGCTCACTGGCAGCTGGCTCCGCGGCAGGGGAAGGATCAGGGAGATTTGACGGTGGCGAGACCTTGTCGTCAGTTACTGCCTCTGATTGCTGTGGTTCTGGCTCTGGGGCTTTTGAAGACTCGCTCATTTCAATGTCTGCTTTGGGCTCAGGAGCTTCCAATTCGTCGGCAGAGGGAGCAGGAGCCTCATGTCCTTTGGTCTCCTGGGTTTCTGGAGCTGGCGCGGACTCCGCGACTTGCTGGTCGGATGGTTCTGACTTCGGTGTTTCATCGGTTTTGATCTCGGTTTGTGCTGGCACATCCTCTGAAGGTTGTTCTGTCTCTGTCTTATCCAATGGTTCAGACTTTTCCTCTGAGCTGTTTTCTGGAGCAAGAGCAGGGGCGGGGGTAGGCTCAGGCTCCGATTTCACGTCGCCTGTGCTTTCATCACCCGCCTCTGGAACTGGATCCTGGGCTGGAGTTGGCTCTTCTGTGGTGGTTGCAATAGCAGGCGTAGTCTCTTCTTGAGGTAGCTGATCAGCTTGGCCAGTGGCAGCTGGCACTGCAGGTTGTTCTGAAGGTTCCTTTTGGTCGCTTTCGCCTGTGGGAGTGGGTTGCTCAGTTGACAAGTCTCCTGGCTTCTCTGCTGAAGGGGCCGGCGGAGCATTCGAGGAAGCATCGGCATCTTGCATGGTCTCGTCTTGTGGGACTTCGGATGCTGCAGATGACTGTGCGACAGACTCGGGCGCTGGTGCCTGTTGTGCCTCACCAACTACATCGGTCATGTCAACGTCCTTGCTCTCGGCAGGAGTATCAGCGGGCTGGTCCGTAGATTCAGCAACAGAAGCAGCCCCAGGAGTTTCTGGTGTCTTCGCGTCCATCATCGATTCATCACCCTCGTCACTCTCATCTCCATCCTCACCTTCGTCATCGTCATCATCCTGGCCAGATTGTGACATGCGCGAAGGATCTTGGCCATCCTTTGAGCCATCAGCGCCCTCGTCACCAGTAGCCACACCATGGACAGTCGAAGCATCAGCTCCTTCCCCAGGCGCGAACATGACCTTCTTCTTTCGGCCCTTGCCAATGCCCTTGCTCTTCCGCTTGGGTGGAGGTGGTCGTCGCTTCGGCGGAGTCATGACAGCAGCAGAACCAGCCTCTGCAACCACGACACCCTCGGCATTAACAATACCAACGCCCTCAACAACAGTCCCCGGCACAGGCATCTCCGGCTGCACAGGAGCTTCCCCTGCCGAAATAGCCTGAATATCCCCCGTAATCTCCCCCTCAATGCGATGTCCCTCAGGCACGAACGCATCGTAAATCGAAACCTTGCCCGTATCCGGATCCACCTTCCGGAACTTCGTCTTCCTAAAGTTCGGTGCCCCAGAACCATCCCCACCAGCAGCTCCTCCATAAAGCGAAGGTAATCCCGGCCTGCGCTTCGCCAGAAACTCCGACTCAGAAGGCTCCAAATGCTTAGGAATAGTAGTCCACTTCTTGCTCGTGAAGCTGCGGTCCGCATGCGCAGCCGCCTCCTCGTCTGCTGCATTCTTCTCTTCAGACTCAGCTGATCGCCCGCTTGAGCGAATGTGGATGCAGCCTGCTCGCGCAGCGCGCAATAGCGCCCGACTCATGCTCGGTAGCAATGTGCTGTCGCGTGGCATGGCGAGCTCTGGCATCCCCGGGGCACCGGGGACGCCTTGCATGCCGAACTCGGAATCGTCGGCTTTGGGTACTTGGGAGATTGTCTGTGGTTGACGGGACCAGCGGCGCACGGGGAGGCCTTCGAAGACATCGTGGTCGATTTGACCGGTTCGCGTGCGATTGCTTTCGAGGTGGCGCCCGGAGCGCGATGATCTGAACTGTATAGGAGTTAGTAATTGTACATTTTCAAGATCGGGCTGCGAATGGCGATTCAAAGAGCCGTGGCTTGGAGCTGCTCTTGCTTCAGGTAGAGCGGAACGGGAGTGACACGGGCGCGACAGAGACGTACAGTGGAGGGCATTGTGATCCGCCCGGGAGCCGTGCAGCTCCAGTAAAGGGCCTAGCGTGGGAGAATTGGGATTCGCGAACGCTTAGTTGTGGATGGGCTGGTCGTGGTCAGAAAGGCGTGGATGGCGTTAGCGTTGCGTCGCGTTACAGAAGGTGAAGGATCCAGACCCGCCTGAAGGGGGTCATCACGTGATATGAAAATGGGCTCTGAGCGGCATCGAATATCAACTCCGTGATTGCGAGGTCTACAACGGTCAGATAGATGTATAAGCTATTCATGATTGGAGAGGGTGTATTTCTATCCAGGTATTCGGTAAGAAATGGATTTGCTCGTGAGAGCATCGCTTGTACTATAATACAGAAGGAGAAACACGACTTTGCTACTCCTTATTGAATATCCCAAATATCCATTTCATGCGATTAATTCGTATCTGTTACTCCTTTCATCAGATTTTGCTTAGTCCCAGCTGCGATAGGTTAGCATCCATGTAAAGTTTGATGGGGAAACTGAGTGAGATCAGCTACGGGCGCATACCCAGTGTCCTTCTGGCGAACGATATCTCCCTTATCCCCAGTCTCCTTGCCCTATTCATCGTCAGCATATGATTTCTGAATATTGCGGTCATTAGGAGCTTACTGTCTTCTGGCCCTCTACCACGAGCTTGTCCATCTGGAAGAACTGGCTAACCACGGTTTGGCGCTGTAATGACGTTAGCCTGGAATTCAAGATAGATAGGCGTGGACCCAAGAGCGGCCTTCATTCTGAAACTGCAATTGAGATGTGCTGTGTAAACTGACCTTAAGAAGACGAAGGCTTTGCAAGCCATCCTGAATCAGCTCCTGTACCCGGCGCTCCTCTGACTCTTTCTGGTGCTCGCGGAAGGAGTCGATAGTCTTGCGGCGAGCGTATTCGCGGAAGTTATAGCTGGAGAATTGGCCGGATTGACGGAGAAGAGAACGGAACTATGAACGTAGGAGTCAGAAATGAATGTTCCATGATGATAGACAAGTGCCACGGCTGGACATAGTGCTAGACACCCCATGTCGCGACTGTTCGGTGACTCACCAAAGACCGAGCTTGGAAGCTGGTACGTGGGTTCAAGCTGGCGACAGACATTGCTATATGCGAAGATGCTTTTGCACAAACGTATTCTGGGGTGGCGAGGGTGTGTGGGTGTCGTGATAGGCCTTGATATGGCGATCTTGCTTGCGCGTCACGGGAATGAGGCGGCAGGCGTCCGTCGGTCTATCGCGGAAAGATAGGTTTTGCGATGATATTCAGAATTAATCGAGCACCTGGGAAGTCAAGTTGTTGACTGCGCTACCGGTGTCGCACGTAGTCGCTGGCGTCGACGAGGTGGCGGTTCGGTTTCCGTCGGTGACTCGTAGCAGCAGTGCCAAAGCAATGCAAATGACACGGCTCAAATTAATTCAGCAGCAGAGGAATTCCTGAGTACTTCTTTCCCACAGCGCGGATCCTAGAGGGGAGAGAGAGGAATAAGGTTGTGATGTTGGATGAAGCGCAGGGCGGGAAATTCTTTAGCGTTCGGAGTCGCCAATGACGGAGTTATTTCGCCGGGGCCGAGCTCACCGTCCATTCTGTTCCCCGCGTTGTGAGCAAACATCTGCTTCTCCCCGGATTGCGATCAGATTTGAGCTTGAGCACTTGCTTCCTGCTCGGTCATTATGGCCCAGATTCCTACTCCTCCTCCGTCGAGGCCTGGGTCGGAGGCTCCTGAGGTCTCACAAGCCCACGGAAAGCCCGCGGGGAATCCAGCAGCTCTCTCGGAGTTACAAAAATCGTTTGATGAGCTTCTAGAGCAGTACCTACACCTCTTGGATAAGCAGCAGGAGCTGCAAGCTAGCTTCTCAAAGCAACTTTCTTCAGTATGTTCTCAATTCAAACATATAGTCAATTCTAACGTTTTAGGGGTTCCTTGCCCTTGCCCATGCGAACTACACCAGCCCTCCTGGCCGACGGTATGGCGCCGACTACTATGACGAAAGGATGAAGGCGACTCGAACAATGTATGTTATTACGGGGGAATCTTGAATGGTTTCCATTGACCTTTCGGCAGTTCAATCAATCGCGACGACCCGGAGCAGGAGCCTACAGCCGAGACAGACAACGCAGCGAACAGCGCCCCTAGCACACCACCAAACCAATGCAAACACCGCTTCCAGGTCGAAGCAGTTAACCGCCGTCCCGAAAAAGAGGAAACCGAGGAGAAACAGTCCAAGAAGCCAACAAACGGGCCGAGTAATGAGCCAGGGACGGGCGCCGAAACCCAAGATGAAACGAACAAATCTACGACTGAAGCGCGTGCCAACGGCAGCACACCATCAAATGAGAAAGACGACTCGGCCCCTGTGAGCGACACGGACGCACCTGAACAGGAGGAGAAACCTGCTAAGAAGTTCCGCTCGGATGACCCGATCAACTGGTATGGGATTTTGGTGCCGCCGTCGTTGCGCAGTGCGCAGAAGTCATTCAGTGCTGCGGTTCAAACGGAAGTGCCGGAGCTGGCGGGGACCATCCTGGAGATGCGCGTTCTGGAGCAGAAGATCCTCGACATGCGTTCGAAGCTAGAAGCTTAGTGCACCGTTTGCAGCGGGTATACATAAGCTATTTAATGAGAACCCTTCTGCGAACAGGCGATCTCTGCTAGATTAGGAGTCTATATTAGTTGCGCCAGGTTAGGCCAAAACGGCATCAGGTGCAATCGCCTGAATTCTAGCCGTGTCTGGGATTGTTTGAACCGCACGTATCACATCAGAAGGATCGATCAGCTCCACGGGGTAGTCGATCTCAGCAGAGGATGGAAAGAGCGGGTCGTTCAGGCCGGAGTTCATCTGGTTTTTGGATCTCTATATATAGCGAACGCCCGGTTTATGGGTGCGATAAGTCGAAACCTCCAAACGACCGGAGCGTGCCTGTAATAAGTACGGCATTTTCTGACTTTAAGCTTTGTCCACTTGTTTCATAGTCGAGTATGTACTCGGGAAGTTAAGATCGGTTCGCTCCACCAGCATGGGCAACGTGAATAAGCAGAACTGGTCACTCGAGCAAGCCACTTCATAGACATTAGCATGAGCAAGATATACCATCAAAGGTAAGTTGCTGTAGGAGACCGAATATACGAGTAGACGGAGTAGATTGGCGGAAGCGAGCGGCTCCACCTCCTCAACATGAGACGTAGCGTGGGCGACTTAACGAGACTACGGCTCACGGCTTCACTTTCCCCACCGCGCAACGGCCTCCCGATCCACCACAATTGGCCAGACTCGCTCTCGAGGGACCCTTGTCGTTGATTATGGTCTGCTGATTCGCCCGCTTGCGATTTCTCGGAGCTGGACCTGACAGGTACGGCTCCAGATCTGAAACTTCACTGGTTCCCCTTCATACGATGTAACGCCGAAGGGGCCTGGATTTCGCACCCATCACAGGGCTTGATGCTCGTTTGCCACAGTATTAGCCCGTCGGGCCCTGGTCACAATGAGTGAGCTGAGAGGGCAAAGGAAAAACATGGGAGGCAAAGGGACAATCGGGTGAATGGCACGAAGGAGGCCTAAGGAGATATGGCTGCAAACAAAGGACTCCACCGTGATTGTCGCTTCCCGCTAAGTCGTTTCGTCCGCTAGAGGACCAGAAGCCAAGGAGTTAATCTAATTCGACTAATTCAAGCCGACCCGGCGAGATGAGGCTGGTGTCAGATTGTGTCAGACCTTTGCGGTGCTTTTCTCCTCTTTCTTTTCTTCTTCCGTAGCGATTCTTTCTTCCATGCTCGAAGAGCTGGAGGCTCTTCCATCTTTCTTTCTTTCGTGAGTAGAGAGGCTCTCTCTTCGCGTTATTTGTACTGACTTGAACAGTTAGCCTGCTGTTGTTTTGAAACGTCGCTCGGTTTGATACTGGCGATCTCAGTCACTCGTTACCTCCATCTTTTAACCTCAGACACGGCGGAATATTCATTTTACTCGTGTAAGTTGCACCCGTAAACAATGTCTTAGTTAGTTTTCTGACCTCCGACAGAGGCATTGATTGCCTTTCCATTCTTCGTCTTTGTTGCTGGATTTTTCGCTACAGGGCTAGTCCTCGGTGCTTGCGATCCGGTTCTTGCGATTGATGCACCTTTCCTTTTGCTTCGCCATCCACTCTTTTCTCGCTCTATACTGAGCATCTGCTCCTCGCATATCTATTTGCAGTCTCGATACATTGTTTTTTTTATTTTAATCTTCTGGCGATACTATCAAATTTGCCAACCCGGGCTTGAGCGATCTGCGGATCTTGATATATCTTGATATATCAGTTCTTTGACAAAGTCCACAACAATGGGCCCACCACAGGGAGCCTCAGGGAGAGGCCCCATGTCAGACGCTGACAGAAAAGGCTCCGTTCGAAGGGCACGGGAAATGCTGGAAGCCGGCACTCATCGGACTCCGCCAGAAGCTCGAAAACCACCTCCAAAATCGGCTCACCATTCCCAGTGGCCTCTACCCCAGTCACAATGGCCTTTGCCACCTGCAGGTATCCAGCCTCCGGGGCTCAATCAAGGCCAAGATCTTCGATTTCTTGCGCCTAGTGGCCCTCCACCCAAGCGACCACCGCGTCCCAGCGAGGTGCCGTTAGCAGTTCCTCGTGCTTCTCAGATCCCATCGCCATCGGTATACTCTGAGAGAAGTGGAAACACACCAGAGCCTAACTCGCAGTCCCAGAATCCAGGTCGGCATCGAACATTCTCTCTTCCTGGAGCACCTTTGCGGCCATCATCTAGGCCAACATCTCGACCGTTGACAAGCGATGGATCTGTGAGCCCTACTTCGACGGCAGATATGACTGCAACGCCTCGCATATCTGTGGCAACTGAGAACACGTCACGCCATTCATTTAGTTCCGCCTCGTCCATGGCTGTGCCATTTATTTCTGCTCCGCGTCCGCAGCAACGCCGCCCAGCTGATCGATCTAACGTGAACCTGGCTCCGCCAAATGCTAGGCTTTCGAATCCTCGACGGTGCTCCGTCTCGCCGATCCCCGAGGAGCATTCCAGTGCCTCTGAGCGAGGTAACACCCAAGACTATGGATCTACTGGAGTATTCCCTGCGAGTTGGGGATCTGGTCCTGCAGAGTCAGAGATCCTGGGTGCTTATCTCGATGACGACTCCGATGCGGACGTGGCTTCAGTGCATGATCATCCCGCGGACGATGAACCTGGTCTTGTACGGAGTGCTAGCTTGGGCAAGAGGCAGAAGCCTACAGTTCGCACCATCACGAAGTCCCCAGCAACCTCGGACGCATCTCTCGCCCCGCAGCCAACACCATCGGTACCTCCACTCAATACTCACAAGCCCAAGGGTGCTCCTGCCGGAGCAGCTGCGATGAATCTCGCCGTGCAGAACAGATCTCGTGAGAATGTCAACCCTACTCAGCCCAGCCCTTTGAGCCGCGTGTCGACCTCATCACAATCAGGGGAGTCATATGTTGACCCTGCCAAACCACGCATCGCAAAGCCAAGCCAAGAGGAGAACCACAATGCTTGGGAAAAGGAAATGGGCGGATTGCCCATGGCTGCTCCGACTATGAGTGACAAAAGACCCGGAGGCCGTAAGCCACCACGACTAGACATGGGCGCTGTCCGAGACGCCGAAAAGCGCGGCAGTCTCTCAAGCATGACAGATTTGATCAGGCGCGCGACAAGGCTTGCTTCTAACCTGGAACATGGAAGAACAGCCAGCAAGGCCAATGCGCTGGATGTTACCCCCGGTGCAGATTTCAGAGACCTAGGTAAGTCTCCTTGATTACATGAAACAGAACAAAACTAACTCGAACAGGTCTTCGAGGTCGTCGATCCGGATCACTTTCTGATATTCTCGCTTCTTTCCCTAACCCCAGTGTCATCACGCCTGAAGTGCGAGGTTCATGGCCCGTCTTCTTTGGTCGTGCGAATACCCGCGGTGAACCTCTTAGTTCTTACGACGAAACGTCTCCTGAGAAGGAGAAGCCGGCTAAGCGGAAGTGCTGTGGTATTCCACGACGGTGGTTCATCGTCCTGTGTATTGTCATTTTCATTATTGTCGTTCTCGCCGTCCTTTTGCCTGTGTTCTTAGTCGCTGTACCGCGCGAGAATGCTAAATCTACCGATTGCGCCAGCACAAAGCCTTGCAAGAACGGTGGTGTTAGCGTGTCAAGTGGCTCTGAGTGCTCGTGCGTATGTGCCGGTGGATTCACGGGTTCGCAATGCACTCATTCAGGCGATACCAGCTGTGTGACATCTAGTATTGATTCGGGGAGTGTTCACAACAATGCGACGATGGGTAGCTCTATCCCCTCGATCCTGGATCAATCGCAGGAGAAGTTCAATATCGAGCTTGATCCGGTTACTATCATGGCTTTGTTCAGTATGGGCAATATCTCCTGTCGCACCGAGAACGCCCTCGTCTCGTTTAACGACGTCAACATCGACGAAGGGAGCAAGCGCCGTTCTATCGACTCTGACCTTACCGAGATCGAGACGCCTACATCTGTACTCGTTGTCGCTCGTGCCGAGGAAACCACCAACGGCATTGTCTACGAAGGAGGCCACCACGGTTCAGCACAGAACGGGCCTGGTGGCTCGAATGATGGCGACAGTGGGAAGGAAACGACCGGTACAGACAGCACCGCCGACACCACCACCACTTCAAAAGACTCAACTGCAACCAAAACTACGGACGGAGCCTCGCCCACAAAAGCCACCGCCACGGGAACGCAGACCTCGTCGGCGCCTACCACAACCTCCACGTCTACAAAAGGCGTCCCGCTCAAGGTCATCGAGTTCTCGCGCGCAGCAGTCCTGATGATCCTCCAGCATACCGGCTCATTCAGTTCTGCGCAGTACTCGGAGACAGAAATCCAGATGTACCTGACAGACTCTTATGCGTCGGCAGCGCACCCATCGCTGGATGTGCTAGGGCTGTTCACGATGGACTTTGAGAAGCTGAGCATCTCGACGAAGTGATTGTAGATACCAGGAGCTTGGCGTTGGGAGTGTACTTGTAGATACATAATTATTTGAATATATGGCTGCCATTCTATACTGTTTACTTTACTCCGTACACATACTGTGCTCTGGCCTCAATAGAAATTTAACAGTGGAGTTTAGTGGATCGCCAAGCCTGCAAGCACGACATCCTCAGCGGAGGTTGCGTGCTCCTTATCACGTGATCCGCCTGTCAGACTGAATACTCCGTACTGTACACACTGTATCATTCAACAAGTACATATAGAAGTACGGAGTATCCGTAGATCAGATAGAGTTGCTGGCATGGACCAGATTAGGGCGTTGCAGCCTCGCACTTGAAGGATCCGCACGTTACCTTCCAGGTTTGACGTTAACACAGACCCTGACAACCCCGTAATAGCAAAGAAGCCACGTCACTTCGGAGCGGCGAACGGAGGAATAAAGTAAAAAACAATAATAAATAATGGAGGGAGAACGGAGAACGAAGAACAGGAGAAGCCCCTGAATATCAGGCCAGCGGATGGAAGATCTCCGCTGGAAACGAGTACGTGAGCCCAGCACGGGGCGTACGCGGCAGTTGCTGGGGACGGGGACGAAGATGATCTTAACTGTTTTTATATGATAGAGGGTGCAGGGACATGGATCAGCGCCGGGGCTCCGACAGGCCTGGTATATGCATCAGATAGACTCCGTACGGGAGAGAACATGAGAGTAGCGAATCAAGGGTGAGGAGTGAATTGTGAGTTATCTACGGTGTATTCCAGGCAGGGGTGAGGGTCGGGGACTGGGAGTTGGTGGCCTTGATGATGCTTTGTGGAGGTAGCCCTGGAGATGGGATACTCCAAGGTGCCGGTACATGGGGTTGAAGGAGTATACGGAGTAGAGTAGACAATGTATATGTTCTAACAAATGTAAATTGAGCGATTCATGGGTGCAAAGTGAGTGATTTCCATGAAACAGAAGAGTTGTCAAGCCTGAAACGAGCAGAAGGTAGAACGTGGACAGGCGCATCGAGGCCGAGCCAAGACTCCGCCGGGCCCACCGGTTGACGACTGTCGCGGCATGGATTGTCGCCTTTTGAGAACGCCCCTTGGTTGCTCCGGCTAATTTGGTAAGGAAATTTGGATACCGAAAACCTGATACTCCGTAGTGTGGGACTGCTTTAACTACTTGTACTCTGCTCCCTCCTCTGCCTCCTCTCTTCTCTTCTTCTTCCCATATACTCGCTGCGGGGCACTCTTTTCTCTATACCCTCCCCCTCCCCCAATTGCCCCTCTACACACACACACAATGGCCAACGCTCCCCACGGTGGTGTCCTGAAGGACCTGCTCGCCCGCGATGCTCCCCGCCAGCAGGAGCTCGCCGCTGAGGCCGAGACCCTCCCCGCCGTCGTGCTCTCCGAGCGCCAGCTCTGCGATCTGGAGCTGATCATGAACGGTGGTTTCTCTCCTCTGGAAGGTAAGAGCCATTGGTGCTCTCGAGCCCGCTCCCACTCCCCAATTCCACACTGCCAAGGCATTGGCATGTCCGTTGCGTCTGAGCAGACAAGGACATGACATATCCAGTGGCTGAGAGGGGCTGTCGCTAACGCCCGAGTTCCGCAGGCTTCATGAACCAGGCCGATTATGACCGGTATGTTTTCGATCACACAATATGCAATTGAATGGCGAGCGCAGGACTGACGGTGCATAGCGTCTGCGAGGATAACCGCCTTGCTGATGGCAATGTCTTCTCTATGCCAATTACCCTCGACGTTACTCAGCAGATCATCGATGCGAACAAGCTCAAGGCTGGTGCCCGCATCACCCTGCGTGATTTCCGTGATGACCGCAACTTGGCTATCCTGACTATTGACGATATCTACCGCCCTGACAAGTGAGTGCTTCGTTTTATTTTATTTCTATGGTTATTCTCGGGGCTTTTTCTTTCGTTTTGAAAATTTGCGACTTTTTTTTTTTTGTTGCCGCATACTGCCGATCCCCGCGATGGCGCCATAGCTAACTGACGCCATCGCGGGCTTGGCGGGTTTGTCTCGATCACTGAAGTATACGAGATTGAGGCATCATCAAATTGATCCTGGTGACCTCTCTGCTTGCTTATTTTTGTGGCGTCCAGACTGCGCCTTCGACTTCCTTACGCAACCTGGAGATCTGCAACGTGCTTTGTGGGGCGAGCTGACGTGTTTCCCCGATTATAGGGAAAAGGAGGGCAAGCTAGTCTTTGGCGGTGACCCCGAGCACCCTGCCATTGTCTACCTCAACCAGACCGTCAAGGAATTCTACATTGGTGGAAAGGTCGAGGCTGTCAACAAGCTGAACCACTACGACTATGTTGCTCTGCGCTGTAAGTTGGCCGTTGGGATGCATCATGCCAGCAGCTAACCCTATTTCTAGACACCCCCGCCGAGCTGCGCGTTCACTTCGACAAGCTGGGCTGGTCCCGCGTCGTCGCTTTCCAGACTCGTAACCCTATGCACCGTGCTCACCGTGAACTGACTGTTCGCGCGGCCCGCTCCCGCCAGGCTAATGTCCTGATTCACCCCGTCGTTGGTCTCACCAAGCCCGGTGACATTGACCACTTCACCCGTGTCCGCGCCTACCAGGCCCTGCTGCCCCGTTACCCCAACGGCATGGCCGTTCTGGGTCTGCTCGGTCTGGCTATGCGTATGGGTGGTCCTCGTGAGGCTATCTGGCACGCTATCATCCGTAAGAACCACGGTGCCACCCACTTCATTGTCGGTCGTGACCACGCTGGTCCCGGAAGCAACTCCAAGGGCGAGGACTTCTACGGCCCTTACGATGCTCAGCACGCTGTTGAGAAGTACAAGTCCGAGCTCGGCATCGAGGTCGTCGAGTTCCAGATGGTGACCTACCTCCCCGACACCGACGAGTACCGCCCCGTCGACCAGGTTCCCCAGGGCGTCAAGACCCTCAACATCTCCGGAACCGAGCTTCGCCGCCGTCTGCGCAGCGGTGCCCACATCCCCGAGTGGTTCTCATACCCCGAGGTTGTCAAGATTCTGCGCGAGTCCAACCCCCCTCGCGCTACCCAGGGTTTCACCATCTTCCTGACCGGTTACATGAACTCCGGCAAGGACGCCATTGCCCGTGCTTTGCAGGTGACCCTCAACCAGCAGGGTGGCCGCTCCGTCTCCCTGCTGCTCGGTGACACCGTCCGCCACGAGCTCTCCTCCGAGTTGGGCTTCACCCGCGAGGACCGCCACACCAACATCCAGCGTATTGCTTTCGTCGCTACCGAGCTCACTCGCGCCGGTGCCGCCGTCATCGCTGCTCCTATCGCCCCCCACGAGGCTTCCCGCAAGTTCGCCCGTGACGCCGTCTCCCAGGCTGGTTCCTTCTTCCTCGTCCACGTCAACACTCCTCTCGAGCACTGCGAGAAGACCGACAAGCGCGGCATTTACGAGAGTGCCCGCCGTGGCGAGATCAAGGGTTTCACTGGGGTCGACGACCCCTATGAGGCTCCTCAGAAGGCTGACCTTGTTGTCGATGCTTCCAAGCAGAGCGTACGAAGCATCGTCCACGAGATCATCCTTGTTCTCGAGAGCGAGGGCTTCCTTGAGCGTGGCCAGTAAATTGGTTGATTGGATTTGCTTTTGTGTTGGACGGTTGTAAAATTCTGGGTTAGAGGCCCATAGATACTGCGTTGGCTTAGTTGCGATTTGATTCCCCGTGATAGATCTGCAATATACAATAAACAATTTGTTGCAGAATCATTCCGAAATTAAAACTTCCGTAGTTCTCGATGTCAGCACTTAAATTTCACCCGAATTCGATGCTTCGTAGGCCCAGATGCTAGCTCACGTGATTCATGCAAACACCACAAACAAGGTCCAGAGAAAGCCTCGCGCATCGACAGCATCCAACTTGACAAGCACCACAATGCTACCACCGAGAAGCGCCCTCGGGCGAATACCGGGAAATGCACGAGCAGTCCTTAGGAAAAGGACACACGGCTCACGCCCATTCACACAAACAACGTCCGACAAAATCTCACCTCCGCCCGGCCGCCCTCAACTCGGCTTCCTCTCACCATTAACACCCAATCGACTCCCCCCACCACTAGCAATCCATCTGCGCCAGCATTTCGGCCGCCTCATATCCACTGAAAGTCGTGATCGATATAAGCGTCAGCTATACAATGGCTTTAAAGTCGGCTTATCGTTCTGGGCAATTCTAGTCTTATTCGAGATTATCAAGACCGGTGCGCACCAGGAAGATCTCGAGCACCAATGGCCGACTCCTCAGGAATGGAAATGGAGTAGCCGCTACTGTTTAAGGAATGCGCAGGCGCTTCAGAATCCCGAGTATGTGGGCAAGATCATGACAGATTGGCCGATGGTAGCTGCGTATTTAACACAGCTTATCGAGAGGCTTGAGGATCCTGATAACGAAGGCAAGGGTGTTATCGATCAAGAAGATGGAGGGATTCTCGTGGAGGGGATCGGGAAGACTGGCCTCGATATCTCTGCGAAAAGCGAGCCCTGGCGCGGCGGCTACCACCAGGCGCTTATGGGCGCGGGCAAGGCTGCTGAGAACTTGGATGGGTGGATGGCGGATCGGAAGCAGGGGATTGCTGCACCGGCGGAGTATGTGACTGGGCCGTCGAATCCGAGACCGAAGCCTATGCCGATGAATCAGACGAAGGTTCTACACGAGGAGGACTGTGAGGTTGCGTCGCCGCCGCCGGAGAGCTATTATATGAAGGTCCTTACGACGAAGGGCTTCGATACGAGGCAGAAGCTTGATGCCGCGCTTGCGTATGCGGATTGGTTGGATTATAAGGGGCTGAGCGCTACGGCGGGGGATATGTATGTCTGGGCGATGGATATCGCGGCGGCAGGGTATGAAGGGGATGTGAGCAAGGTTGTGGATGTTAAGAGTGGGGTGTTGAAGGTTGAGGGGGTGAAGAGGCCGTCGGATAACATCCTTCGTGTTTCGACGGCGATGGCTGTGCATCAAGCGAAGAAGAATGAGCTAGGATTGGCGCTTTCGATATTCACCTCTGCGCTGTCTGTGAGGCATTCTCTTGAGGCTTTGCCCGTTCAACCATCTCCTACGCCGAAGACTCCGCCTAAACGCACTGAGGATATCTTCAAATACGTCTTCGAGTCGCTCCAGCACCTCCTCGTCCCGGCTGAATACCCAGCTCCGCTTCCATCGGGTGATGCTCCCGCATTGCATGAAATGAACCTCGAATGCGAAATCGCAGGCCTGATGACCTACATCGGCGAAATCATCCACGCTACATCCTGCAATGAAAAGGGCGTCTCCCGCGAGCGTGGGCTAGGCTGGACCCGCGACGCGGTCTTAATCGCCGAAAAGCACATGAAGCAATGCGCTAGCCCTGAAGACCGTGACGCGCGCCAAGAATGCGCTCAGTGCATCAAGGTCGGTCTTGATAACTGGACGACTATGATCAAGTTCTTAGTCAAGCAGGCCCGTCGCGAGGAAACCGAGGCTGCGGCTGGTGCTAAGAAGGCCTGGTATGGCGGACAGAAGGCTTTGAATGCCAAGGCCGAAGAGTTGAGGCGGTTTGAGTCTGAGGAGGCAGAGCTCGAGGCGCGGAAACGTAGGCTTGTGCCTGTTCTGGAGGGAGAGTCGAGTCTTGGGACGCTGGCGCCTGACGTTTCATTGTTTATTTAATCTCCTTATCCTGGGCATGGGTGGTGTTTGGTGGCGCTTTGAAATGTATAATATTTGGATGTGTATATATCTGCATCGGTGAAATTTATGCTCCTACCGAGGTAGGTCGTGATAGGTATCAAATGTATTCCACTTTGGAAATGACTGCAGTATGGACCATTACAAGGTTTCCGCTCTAAATTCCTGCTCTTGGGGGTTTGGGATAACGTGCGCGCAAACTCCAGAAGGGAGCGAGCAGAAAACAGCAAAGAAAGATAGCAGTTGGTAGGTGTGTTGCTGAATTAAGCCTCAAGTACTGCAAGTCTAGAGTATAGTTATAGATAGGACCAGCCTCCTGTTATGTACAAATGCCCTGACAACCCAACCACCCGGGCTTGAGAGTGGCGACAATACCATCTTGAAGCCTTATAAACGACTCTCTATACACGCAGGTCATACCTTCAAGTCAGCTGTAACAACCACCTGAGGCATCGGCCGATTAAAAAAGAAGCCAAAGCAGACAATCGCCTTCAAGCCTCCACAAAGAAGAAAGGGAATCCTGGATCCCAGCGCCTTCTGCACATAAATCCCCACAAAGCAGCCCGCAGTAAGTAGAATGAGAAACAAAATTCTCCTGTTCCTCAGCCGATTCTTGATCTTCACCAAGCTCGGATCAACACAAACATCTATAATCGCCGCCGTCGCAGCCGCAGTCGTGATCTCCGTAATCTTCAACGCCCTCGCCATCCCCACTTGCCCTCCGCTGGAAAACGCCATTAACCCGACGACAGCCATAGCGCCGAACCCATCTCTTTTCACCGGCACCATATTCTGGATTGCGAGTGCGAGGAATACAAGGCCTGTTTGGATAACGTTGCTTATTAAAAGCCATAAACGTTTTCGAACTCCAATCCAGTTTCCTAGTTGGCCGAGGACGAGTGCGCCGAGAATGAACATTGATAGACTTGTTCCTATATTGGAGATACTATAGGAGTCTTTAGTCATTCCTGCTGCGCCGATAACGAGGAATAGCATGTTGCCGGTTTGGTTCGAGGCGAAGCAGGAGTAGTCCGGCCAGGAGGCTGCATCTTGGATTCCCGTCGCGAAGGTGAGGAGGAGGAGTTCGGATTCGAGGAGAAGATCTTCGCGGATCTCTTCATTGAGGTAGGTCCATAATTTTGATTGTTTTGTAGAGGTTGTTGTTGACGAAGAGGATATACTAGGGCTAAGGGTTGAGGTACTAGTATTCACGGGATCATCGACGCCATTTGGAGGGAGATACATGGTTGTAAAGCTGGATAAATGCAGCGTAGTAAGAGCCGGTATGGAAACCATATCCCCGAAGGAAATCGAATCGACATCCTGCCTCCGAGATTTACTTCTTATACTCGATTTCTGGCATGGTACATCATCAGGATCTACACTCCCCGATGGGCGCTGGTCCAAGCGCAACCAATAACGACCCGCGACAGGGGATATCTGAAATAAAAGCAGTGTCTCATCTGCAGCAGCGAAACGTGCTTGTGTAGGAACGCTGGCTGAAGAAGTGATATTAGTGGTCGAAGTGTCGATTTTCCTGGCTTGCGCGGCATTCCTGGGCACTTATCGGGACTCGTGGGGAGGGGAATTTGAAATTCCATCATTTGGAATTCTGGCTGACGAGGCTTGGCTTGGCGTGGGGCAATATTGATCGATGAATGTTCGGTATGTGATCTGATTGTGCTTTTTTTGTGCTCGCATGAGGATATGACGCTTCTTGATGTGTTGATCGCTTTGTAGGGCTGGAGCTGGAGGATTGTTACTGGTAGAGCTGGGTACAAGGTTATTGTTGTGGGGATTTGTCATTCCTTTTTCTGGTCTTCTGATGAGTATTAAAGGGGTTCTAGCTGTCGTTTCATGAGTTAAAGTTGCGGGCGCTATACAAAGTTTGTGAGTTTCGAATAGTGGCGTGCTGCCTCCCTTGAATGATGAATGTTGACTTGACTTGTATAGATCGACTATGAGGAATTATTTACAAATAATCTCTTGTTTGAAGATGATTCGAAGCTGGATTTATCCACGAGGGCCGATTTTCGTTTATTCCTGGACAAGGAACCCGGGACAAGAGGGATAGCTCTTGGCCATGTACGGTGCAGCGTTGATGTCTTGCAAAATGGCATCTTCACTTGCTTCACATGGTTCGCACGCGTGGGAATTTATTGCTGATACGCACTTCATCGGTTTGTAGTGGCCTTTAGCTACTGCAGTGTTCGATAGCTCCAGATCACGCGATGGCCAGGTACCACCTTGGCTACTTTGGTACACGGCCGTTGATCTATACTTCCCGAAAGGGACGCGGCCCTCGACACCTAATGTGCGAGTCATAACCTTGGAACGGATAATAGAGCTTCTACTAGTGGTCTTGAGCAACACTCATTTGTGAGATATTGAAGTTTTAGTGCGAATCGCGGTCGGAGCTAGACAAACTGGAAACACTGGAAACGCGCCAGGTAGTCGTTTGTTACTTCGTTTATTTCTAATCTGCTCATGGAAGTTACCCTTCTATGCTTGCATACATTTGAGCACTTGCTCTGCTAAGGCTCACATTTGTCTCCCGCTTCTCCAACATCTTCCCTACTCACCTCCTCACTTTTCGATCTCTTCCGCCTCAGCAGCTCCGCACTTGTTCAAGAGTGAGCTACGTTGTGCTCAGCACCAGAATCTCAATCCGCATCGCCCTTTTCATCCTCTTCATCCTTTCATGCAAGGCAGCTGCCCGTGTCCTCCTCCTACCTGACCATGCCGTCCAAGGACTTTAGTGCCCATCTTCGGGAGGCAGGTGCTCCGGACCAGTATCTCTACTTGAGCCAGGTCCAACCAGGTGATTTTGATGGCTCAATTTCGTTCACTTTCCTCACACCACTTACTGATGAGAGCATCAAACTCGTCGGCATTGTATCAGGTACGTGGGATTGGTACTCGAGGCTCAGTGAACTCGCTGACACGCTCCCCAGATACACACGACTACCCTGACAACCACGATTTCGTCGTGTTGGTCGTCTCTGATAATGAAGACCCGGCTGTCACCAAGGCATTAGAGAACGCCAACAATCGTGGCCTCCTCCATGGCGTGAAAGTCCACAACTTGCTCACAGAGGTCCAAGGCCTTCTGTTTACCGCTCTTCACGAGGATCCAAACGCTCGACGCGAAGTTGATGGCCATGATAACCTGAGCGATGACTTTGAACTGCCTGTCTACGATTCAGACTGGTCGGCTTATCCACGTGTTACATCAAATTCCTTCCGCCCCGTCGACATGACCAAAAAGATCCGGAACGACTTGCGTCTTGCGAAGGCTGCAGGGTTCAAAGTTGGGCATTTAGGAGACACCAATGGAGATATTATTATCTCCATATCTTGTCGTATTTCAAGACTTGAAATATCAGAGGATTGCATGCTGGCATGGCATGTAAATCGCGCAGATTACTTCGTTCTTTTGATTCGGTACCCGCGGGTCTACCTCAATATGCAAGATGCATTCGAACTTGGCGATGCCACATCTTCTTGGATTCAAATGCGCGTCGGCCTCTGTGAGTCGTATAAGCCTTCGCTACAAACGGCTGTAGAGTCCTTCGATGGCAGTAATGAATCGGATGTTCTCAATACTGGTGGCCCTAGCTTCAGATCTTGTTTTATCTCGGGGCCACTAGAAAAGCTTCTCAATGAGCGATTCCTGCCGATTTTAAATCTCCGAAGAAAGTTTTATTTTTCATGGACAAGCGCGGAGCTTTTCTTTCAACATAGTCAAGGAAAAATAATTCAGACTCAAGATGCCGATTCTTCGGAATACAAGCATAATGATAAGTGGGGCACGTCTGTACCGGCCTTGCTGATAGAAGACCACTTTGCGCAGGCATCGCTAGATCCAGCTTGTGCCTGCCTCCCGCTTGTGGCTATGCAGTTCACACTTCGCCATTTTGTTAAATGCGGCGACTTCTGCCTGGTCTGTCATTGCAAAACCTTTGCAAAATTTGAGTCTGTGAAGCCTTACGTGTGCTCGAATGGGCTATGTCTCTACCAGTATATCAGCTTCGGCATGGGATCCAGCTTGGAGTATGCAATTCGTAACCAGCCCATGGTTGTTGATTTATTGGTTTCATTGCTCTACGCAAGTGCCTCAAGTGATCAGCTTGCAGACTTTCCAATGGGTCTTGGCTTGAAGGTGCCCAATTGTAATCGCAATCCTTTAAGAGAAGGAAGCACTCCCGCTCTCCAATTTATTGAAGGGATTTGGGATGACCATGATTCCCATGCCGGGACTCTTGATCCTGGCAACTTAGTCCTAACAGGAGTTGATATTGATATGGAAAATCTCCTTCCAGGCGCCTGGTTTACCTTCAGCATTATTGACAGTCAAAACATCTCTACGACGGTGGTTTGGAGCTGCCGGGTCTCCGAAAAGAACCAGCTCGGCCAGTACATTGTTCTTACTGAGCCCATGCCGTGGGGGCCCGTCCCTTTCAGAGGTATTCTGCCGGTTACGCATGAGAAAGTACCAGTCAAGTTTTTTCTTCATGAAGCAGAGTTCGATGACTTGCAGCCAAAAGCTAGACGAAGCGTGATTAGAATGCTACTCAATTCACTGCCAGATGTCCATGATATGCGGCATTATCTTATGGATAGTGGATCTGAGAGATATCTTTCATCCTGGGACAGGATTGACCGTGCTGCGCTCGACATTCTCCGATGGGTCATTGCATCAAACAGATCTTCAATCATGCAGGATCACCAGGTGCCTGAGCACCTCGTGAGTGGAATGAAAGGCTTCATTCAATTTCGCCTTGCTCAAGGAGCTCCTGACAAGGAACATCGCTTTATGCAGGCAATCGACACATACTCCAAGCCAGTTAATCCTGAGTACCCAACCATATTCGTATGGCATGGGAGTGGAATCGAAAATTGGCACACTATTTTAAGCGAAGGCCTACACTTCAAAAAGGTCACCAACGGACGTGTTTCCGGACACGGGGTCTATTTCTCTTCCATGTGCACACGTTCTCTGGCGTATAGTCGGAATCTACATGAATGTATATCTTGGCCCGGCAGTACACTGAGAATGAGTCGCATGGTGTCTCTGAATGAAGTTGTTAACCGTCCAGAGATGTTTCAATCCAGCAACCCTGATTTCGTTGTGCAACACCTCGACTGGATACAGCCTCGATATCTCTTCGTTGGCACGCATAATGTGGCACTTAAGGAGACCCTTTCTTCACTCTTTGGCGAAAAGCAGAAATTGCGAGTTCTACGCCAACAACCTCGTTACGAAGCGAAGGGGCCCTCCGGAACGACGATCGATATTCCCTGCTCTGCCATCAGCCATCGACGCCGGCAAGCACATCACACGACTGAGATAGAAACGGTCGGGCGACCCAAGTGGTGGGGGCTCGGCTCGCAAGCGCGTCAGGAAAGCGATGACGGCTACGAAAGCGTGGCCACTTGTCATGAAGATCATATGCTGTTAATTTCAGATGATGAATTACCCAAAGCGCCTCCCTCCAAGTCTCCCAAACGCAAGCCCGCTGTTGTGCTCAATAAGACAACATACAAACCTGGAAACCTCGTTGGAGAGACGCTCCCTCTCTTCGGGAGCCCAGAATTCGCATCTAGATCCGCATCTCAGACCCTGCAGCGACATCTTCAAGCAGTCCTGAAGACCCAAAACGAGGAGCCTCTGCATGAGCTGGGCTGGTACGTGGACCCCAATCTAATCCACAATATGTACCAATGGATCGTCGAACTTCACTCTTTCGACAACGAACTGCCACTTGCCGCGGATCTCAAACAGCGGAACATGCAAAGCATCGTCCTCGAAATGCGCTTCCCGGATGACTTCCCAATGAACCCACCTTTCGTTCGCGTGATTCGGCCCCGTTTCCTGGACTTCGCCCATGGAGGAGGCGGTCATGTCACGGCTGGCGGGGCGATGTGCATGGAGCTGCTCACGAATTCTGGCTGGTCTGCTGTGGCTTCTATCGAGAGTGTTTTGCTGCAGGTTCGCATGGCAATTTGCAGTACTGATCCGCGACCTGCAAGACTGTGCGTTAATGGTCGGACTGCTGACTATGGCATTTCTGAGGCTATGATGGCCTACAAACGAGCTTGCTTAGTCCATGGCTGGAAAGTTCCGCCGGGACTGGAATTAATGCAAGATATGTAGAGAAGGGTTGCTTATGCGGTGATAGGCTCTGGTCAATCATGTTGATCGTGCATAGTGGTATGTTCACGGAGAACAGAGACTGATTGATGGGAAGATGTGCCGGTGCGATTTTCTGATAGTCTTCCTACATTGCTCGCGGTATTCATGTGTGGAACTCCAATGGAAATTACGAAGGATTCAATACTCTACTCACAGGATGAAAAACCAGTCGAGATAGTGAATTTGAAACGAATCATGAACACGTCCTGATCCTCAGGTGTAGAGAAAAGAGCTAATCATCGATTGGTTGATCAGACGCTACAGGTAATAAGTTTGCTGAAAGAACCATGCAAGATGACAAGGATTTGAGCAATTCTCGATGCAGTTGTTCTCAATATAGACGGTAACATTGAAAGTACTGCGGTTGTGAACTATCCAGATCTATATCAGATCCCGTGACGAGGCATCGGAGAAGCAGCGATCGACATCGGAATCCCTTGCCGATCGTGAGTCAGACAAATAAACATATACCGGTGGGCATGAACATACAGAAACATCCATAGATAGATTGCGGGCCTAATTGAAATTTGCCGCGATAATAAATCAGAACCCGCCATGGCCACATCTCCCCAAATCCTCCTCTACGGCGCCGGTAGCATTGGCGGTGTCTACCTCTACCAGCTCCTCCAAGCAGGCTGCTCCGTCACAGCCGTCTGCCGCTCAAACTACAGCACCGTCAAAGAGCAAGGCTTCAAATTATCCTCCGTCCGCTATGGAAATGTCACCTACCGCCCGACAGAAGTCGTGCGCAGCATAGCAGAGTGCAGCAATACAACCTTCGACTTCGTCCTCGTCTGCACGAAGTCCTTCCCGGGGAGCTCTCCTTTGCTCCCCGAGCAGTTAAGTCCTGTTCTAGAAAACAGACCAGATACAGCGATCGTGCTTGCGCAGAATGGGATCAATATCGAAGAAGAACTCGCTGTGAAGTTTCCAGCTAATCCTATCCTGAGTGGAGTCATTTACTGCCCCGCTATCCAGACTGGTCCGGGGACAATTGAGTATCCCGAGATGCTTAATCTTTTCGAGCTGGGGACTTATCCCTCCACAGCGCCTGAGAATGCGAAGAATGCCGCGAAACACTTCGCAGAGCTTATGGTGAAAGGAGGTGGGAATGCAACTGTTCACGAGGATATCCAGCCCGCGCGCTGGTCGAAGCTTCTTATGAATGCTGCGTGGAATCCGATCGGAGCGCTGACGTTGACGTCGGACGCGGACTTTTTGAAGTCTGCTGAGCCGTCGTCGTATGAGCTTGCGTGGGGTGTTATGATGGAGATTGTGGAGTTGGCTGGTGCTCTTGGAGTGGAAGGGGTTACTGCTGAGGTTGCGGAGAAGAAGTTCGAGATTACGAAGAAGAGGGTGGAGATTGACGCGGGGAGGGAGGTGAGTATGTTGCAGGATGTGAGGCAGGGGAGGCAGTTTGAGGTGGAGGCTATTCTTGGGAATGCGATGAGGCTTGGGAAGGAGAAGGGGGTTGCGATGCCGAGGCTGGATACGTTGTATGCGTTGGCTAAGGCTAGGTGTTGGGCTTTGGGGAGGGAGAAGTAGATACCCTGTCGTTTCAGTGTTGGTATTGAATCCCTGGATTATTTTGGAAATAGAGGAATGGTCTATAATTCTATATTCGCTGTGACTCGTCTCAAACTCGCCGTGGGTAGATAACTGTCCCAGGCTCGAATCGTATATCGTCCTTATTAATTTCTGGAACATCCACATCCTCCCACGTAGCGCGGACAGTACGCTCGCCTCTCAAAATTCGGTGAATATTCACCAACGTGCTATACATCAAGCCCCGGCTGGTGACTGTCCTCGGCCCATCACTCAAATCCTCGTTAGGATGAATATCAGAAGTCTTGCCCAGAGGTCCCGCAGGACTAAAATAGCCCGTCAAAGAGGGAAAAGGCGCGTAGCAGCGGAGATGGCCATGTCTGCACATAATACCGAGAACAATATCATACTGTTCGCCGGTGGGCAGCTGACTCCCGAGCTCCATCGGGTTAACTGATAATGCAGCAAGGACCTTTTTCGCTCCTTCAAAGCTTATAGCATAGAATGCCGAACAGACGCAGTGCGCAGCATGACAGATTACTCGTCCGTCTCTGGGGACGTCGAATCCGGGCGGATTCTCCTGTCCGCGCAAGGCGTGGTAGGCGTTGGGCAGCGTGGGGTCGTTGGGGGTTAAGTAAAAGGGCTTGTCGGTCTTGCATTCCATTCTGCAGTGGCCGAGCCAGAGGATATCCCAGTCATCACCGTAGGGTGAATCTGATTGGGGGTTTTGTACGCCTTGAAGGGCACGAGCGGCAGTGGCGAAGTTCTGGAGCTGCTTCTTGAGGGAGACGTCCCAGTCGACGTCATCTTCCATGATGATTGCGCTGTTCAGCCTCTCGTCCACAACCCTGGGAATGTTAGTGCCGGTTTAATAGTTGGGTCTATAGTGTTTACCGTTGGATTGCATTCAAGTGCGCCCGCCTAGAGGCGAATTCTCGCGATGAATGCTCATCGTTCCAGTTCTGGTACCGTTAGCTTCTTCTTATACCTAAGATATAAGAAACTTACAAAAGGATAGATTGTAGGGCTAAGGTTCTCTGGAGCTAAGCCATCGATCCACTCGACGCGAATCCCAGAGACAGCAGACGCAAGGACAATATTATCGCGCTTGTCGACCCGTTCTGGAAGATTTATCGCGAATATCTTTTCAGTCTGGAATCAATGAGCACAATCCTTTTTCAAATACAATAGCTGCTTCTTACACCCAAGGTCTCGTTGAGGATGGAGCTGAATTCTGTCCAGTGGGAGCTCCCTGATCCGAAACAGCTGGGAACCAATTTGAAGACGAAAAAGCCCGCTCCAAGAAGAAAAAGAGTAATGCGCAGGGCGCGCGCTTGCGATGCAGATAACATCGTGTACTAGTGATGAAGCATTCACAAAGGGTCTAGCATATCGCGGCTCAAGCAGCTTCCATTTGCGGCTAGACAGTGTTTAGGGGTCGGAGCCACGCTAAAAAGCAGTCTGGACTGAAAACCTCTGGTTAGTGAGTAAATATTCTCCACTTACGCGAGATTGATCGATCGATCGTCAGCGGCGAAGACAGCAATTGATGAAATAGAATGGATGTACCAAGAGTTGTTCCAGGAGCTCCTGGAGGTCAACACGGGGCTGTGAAATGCTGAGGCTGGCAGGCAACGAGGCAGCAAGGCAACAAGGCATAAATCCGGCCACTTGAGTACAAAATGGGAGACTTTGATGGCTCCTGCGAAGAACCTTTAAAGACACATATTCGAATCAAACTACTTGAGAGATATTTAAAATTAAGACAGCGCCAAATCTATTAAAGTGAGGACAAGTATGGACAAGAGTGGGGAATCCGGTCCAGCTAACAACTGTAGCCGCTCATAGAGCCTGGAGCAAGTCTAAGCTTCAATCAAGCATCTATGACCTGTTGGGGCCGACAGATAGAAAGCCTTTTGAGCCATGTCTCCATCGCACATGCCCTCTTTTGTCGAGACTCGAGAATTAGGGAATGTTCGGAAGAACAACGCCGTAGCGACACGCATTTCCATTCGCGCCAGATGGATTCCAAGACAAACTATTGACACTGATTAGCACGGCACATTGAAAAAATCGAGAGACATACCGCGTGATCCACCTCCAAAGGCAAGGAAAGAATCTTTCATGTCTTTCGTTGTGTTATCCCATCGCTCGGGCTTGAATCTGCACAGGTATTAGCAGGGTCCATACCTGATTGTTGGGTCAACTTACGCGTCGGGATCAGGAAAGACATTTGGGTTTCTTTGAAGACTGTATGACTGTGAAGAGACGGCTGTGCCACCAGGAATGAAGTTACCGCTCAGTGTAGCTCCTTCTGCTGGAACAGCTCGAGGAAGACCGGATGGGATAGGGCCAAACAACCGCAGTGTCTCATTTATGACATGGTTGAGGTATGGAAGCTCTCGCAGATCTCTGTCAGAGAAGTCTTCTGAAAGATTGCTCAATTCTGATAACAGCTTGTCTCGTACGTCGCTATGAGCGTCGCTAGAGAGAGCGTGGACTAGGTATGTCAAGGTGTTCGCTGTGGTGTCACTGCCGGCGACGATGTAAATCTGAGCTTCTCTTTGAATCTGATCGCGGGAGAGACCGCTCTTTTCGAAGTCAAACAGTTTGGTGAGCAGTGTTGGCTTGATGGTTTTTGCTTTTTCGGGGTCGGTGAAGATCTTCTCGTATCGTTGTATGGATTGATGGGCGTAATCCTCAACTCGCTTGACAACCTCAACCGCGCCACTCAGAACTGGGATACGAATGCGAGTGGTGAGATCGATGATCCAGGGGAAAGAGATCTTGATAGCCTCGAAAGTGGAAAGACTTTCCAGATCCATGGTGTATTGATTTTTCTGAACAATTAGTCAAGTTTTTCGCCTAAGAAAAGATGTATCTTACCTTGCCCGTCTGCAGCATTCGAAAAGACTCGCCGAAGCTCAGCTCTCCGATGATATCTGTGGCCATGAAAGTCCACCATTTGAACACGTCAGCAGCTCCGCGAGACTCTAGCTCTTCAGTCATGCGCTGGATAGCCAGCTTCGCATGGTCTTGGACCAGAGGCTCGTGAGAAGAGATGGACGTGTCAGACATGGGACCTCCGAGCAAACGTCTCCGTCCTGAGTGAAACTTGGCATTCTTGGCAGTTAACACGCTTTCAAAGTCTGGTTGAACTATGCGGTCGTAGAAGTCGGACTTTAGGAATCGGGTATTTGTTTTGTAGATCTCGCGAGAAGACTCGAGGTCGCAGATATCCACGTAGGTGGAGCTCACGCGGACGATGGGGCCTGCTAGCGTTAATAGAAAATCGAGGAATGAATTCTTATGCTGCGGACCATATTGCTCATGGAGCTTGTGAACGTAATAAGGTATCTTTCCACTGCACCAGTAGTACAGGTAGACGACGTCTGTCCACTTGGAGATTTCCGGGCCAGGGAGTTTAGCAAGAGGAGCTCTGATTCTTGTGATGACGATATGCTGAGAATGTTAGAATTGAATAAGATAGAGGTTGACTATACATACAAGAACGATTAGTCCGAAAGCTGCTACTGCGAGCGTTGGAGCATCGGTGGTAGATAACATGGTTGGCAGATTCGCTGGGTGCTTGTGAATTGATGGAAGCAAGAGGTGCGCTTAGCAATGTATTTATGTCGACTCATATTGGCAGATAGAGGAGGGACCTATCTGGTTGGTAATTATGCACAGATCTCAGTCTGACATAGCCATCGTGACTACAAAGCCCGGCGGAGATTGTGGTGATTGCCGCGGAGTTGCGGGGCTTATGTACGGGGCCTATCGCGGGTGACACTATTTTCTATTTGGGAACAGACGTCGGAAGAGGAGGGTTTCCGGTGCCTTCTTCCGCTGACTTATACTTACTTCGATGATCTCACTGGGGCATTGAGCACGGGAGTTAGCAGATGATGCTGCGTGGCGATCTCAGCAGCTTATGGGTCGATTGTTGATGACTATGAGCAAAGAAGACCCAAAAGTGCGTCAATACCTTACTAATAGTCTACCTTTTCGAGCGGAGCCTTTATAGGCCTTAGTTTAAAGTTATGAAATTGAGCAATGAGCAGAGGCTAAAGTGAGTATCTAGAGTTTTGGAAGCTGCAAGGGTTGAGCGCCAGTAGGGGTTGCCAGTCCTGCTTGCCAATGTGGCTTTGATTCGGGCCTTCGAGAGTATTTCAGTACAGATTACCAAGAATAAATCGCGGTTCGAAACAGTGTGTATTCACTCAGATAGTTTTGAATGTCCCTTTGCAACCGGCAAATGGGAAGCAGTCGATGGGACGGAGAATTTCTTCTCGACATAATGGACACAGCTACAAGCCAGACACACACGGGCCGCAGAATATGTGTCCACAAAACTAAAACTCCCACTTATAAGGGGAGAGAAGGCAGATTGAGCATCTTAGGGAAAGTTGCTTAGTCTTGCGATGTTGCGCTTCTTCCTTGCGTAGTGCGGCTTCCAAGCTGCGATGTTTCTCTTCTGCAACGGAAATATCACTGTCCCTTTTCAACTCTTCGCGCTGAAGCGATTTCCAGATATCGAAAGCCATCTCCCAAAGGAAATGCTTGTCGTACACCTCCTTCTTCAGTAAAGCCTGGAGTCTGTAGACTTCCGCTTCCCATAAAAAATGTTCTTTATCACCGAGCACGGCAGTTTCTTTGCCGACAGGCTCCTGATTTCATGTGAGTAAAGGTAGGAAATTGTTTAAAAAAAAAATGCCATCTGACCATAATTGGCATTATGTCACATTCAGGCAAAGTATGGGTGCTCTTGCTCTTGCTGCCCTGAGGCGAGGCTGTATTATTCCCATCGCTCTTGTCGCTGTCGATAGCTTGAAGGATACTTCTCCTCAGCTGTAAAATCTTTAGGTCGGGGTCTAAAGACTCAAGTTAAACGGCATAGTTAAGCAGATCTGGAGCGTGTACCACCGATCGGGGCTTTGTGGAAGTCGTTTGATGAGACATGTAGAAATTTGAGTGAAGCAAAGCTATATTGAATGGCTCAAGAATCAAGATCGATGCTTAAGAGCTTGATGTATTTGTGTGGTTGTAGCGTTTGGCACCTCTTCGTTTGCACTTGCTAACATACAGCGCCATAATACGGTCCAATATGCTCGACCAATGATACGATTAAAACGAGATTCAAGAGACAAACAAAACCAAATGATATTTTGACAGTCTATCTCACTTCAATATAGGCAGCCATGGATGAACCGACGATCGACGGAAAATGGCCGGTCGCCCCAACTTGACATCGGGCCCAGCTGGCGTGATCGCATGCTGCTGTGCACCAGAAACTCTACCCTTTATTTGTGGGAAGGAAGGTCTGGTGAATCGAATTTTCCATGTCATGCAAGCAGCTGTGACTGTTGGATTGTTTACCTGGCGTCATTTGATACCCTGAGCGACTAATCAATTGATGTCAATCGTTTGTTTATTCCAGCGGAGCAAATGAGAGCATGTCTTGACCGGCCCTTGGATTGGTAGTTGGACCGCTGCTAAGCTTCATCCGGTCTAGTTTTTCGATGGCCAAGAGCGGGTCTTGATGCCAAGGGAGTCCCAATTTTGGAGTACTTGATGCTGGAGGTACGATCAGAGCGTGGAATGAAGCGAGGCATGATTGTTTAAACAAAATCCAGACTGTAATAAAATTTTCCGCGGATTCCTGCAGTGAAAAGCTCTTCTCATTTGACTCTGTATATGCAAACCCTCTGTACCTGAAAGAATGGAGTGATTTGTTATTTCTATACCCGTCTCTTGGCAGCGCCCCAACTCGGCATCGGACACGGCTCGAAGGGTACAACTCGGTGAATAAAGTCGGCGGAATCAATTGCAAGGGGAGCATTGGGCGATAGTCTTGTATGCCATTAGTCGCAGGTTTTGAGTGGTAATGCCTGTGATGAGAGGTCTCCGTGGAGGCTCGGAGGTCACATGGGAGCCTCCTAGACCCTTTGGAGGACTGCAGCGCAAACAATTGACAGCACTCGAGGCCAATTGCTGGTACAGCGATATTCTGCATGCTAGTTTCCCGCGGAGTTAGTCTCTTGACCGGAAAGAAATTCGACTTGATCTGTTTTATGTGTAGGCACCGCATAGACTTCGTAATAAGAACTGTCATGTTAGCTAAGATTTGGTTTGTATTGGAGAACGGACGATAACGGAAGAGCCGCCAAGTCGCAGTCATTGCATGATGCATATTTCCCCACGAATGACTTCAGGTGAACCAGGCCGGGCAGTTTCATGGTGCAGTGGGCCGATATGGATGGATAGGGTTACTCCAACAGCCTCCACAATTACGGGGTAGTTGGGGCTCGCGCTCGGGGCTCGGCAGGCACGTGACATGTATTTTATTGTCGTCGCAATCCTTACTATTGTCTACGAGTAGAAATTGATCTATGATCGAGGAAGTTAGGCTAAGTAGTCCCCAGGATTTGGACCCCATCGACCATCGAGATCCTTTCAGGGGCAGGGCGTTCCCCTGCTGAAGATAAGCCTTCTCCCATCCTTCCAGAAAACGATCGGCCTGCGCGTTATTTTACACACGCAGATAGATTATGGCAGATAAGGCCCACCGTAGATAGCAAGTGAGCTCCGTAACGTCTTGAAGAGCACACAATGTCCTCGGAAACCCACAATTCATATAAAGCGAGCCAATCCAAAAGCTCAAAAGCTGATAAGCTTCAGGGCGCAAACGGGAGGCAAAAACGCGCTCCCGGAGCGCCCGCTTTAAGAGCCTGTGATTGGTTATAATCGCCGTGTTCGGCGTTTCAAGCGAATAATCAAGCCAGCGCTCTATCGCCGCTATCGAACGATGACCCCAATTTGTTATTAACAGACTCGCTCTCTGCCTGTGGATTCCCCGCAATTTGTCTGGAGAAGACGGGCAGAATCTGGTGAACGTCGTCATGTCCTTATGAGCATCGCTGTTCCTCCTTTCCTCCCCATCATCCGTCCCTGCTGCATTCCACCATGAAGGACTATTCGGATGACGATGCGCAGTTGGCCCAGATCGGCCACAAGCAAGAGCTGAAGCGCCATTTCTCTTTGGTGTATGTATACCACGCGACGAGGCCTGAGCGCAACTAACATCGCGTCTCCAACAGGTCGATGCTGGGGCTGGCCTTTGCTATTCTGAACGTATGAATATACTACACAAGCAATTCAATGTGGATGGCCAGACTAACAAGATATGGATAGTCATGGACTGCGTTGTCAACGAGCATGTCGCTGAGTCTTCCGTCCGGAGGAAGTACCAGTGTCGTTTGGGGTCCGTTCTCCAATTCCTTCTATACATCCCTATACTGATATCCCTAGGTCTCTTGACGGCCGGTATCTGTAACCTGTGCATGTCTGCTTCCCTGGCTGAATTCCTTTCTGCCTACCCAACGTGAGCTTCCGTTTCTGCCATATACGAATGGCAACTAACGAATATAGTGCCGGCGGTCAATACCATTGGGTTGCTGGTAGGTTATCTGTATGCCTCGACATATTGGACAACGGGCTAACCGGCTATAGTCATCTCCTGGAACAGATGGATGCCAATTCTGTCTTGGATCACGGGCTGGGTCAACTGTGCTGGTTGGGTTGCGCTGGTCGCGACTGGTGGTCTTCTCGGCAGTCAGCTGGTCCTGGCTGTGATCTCGCTGATGCACCCTGTGCGTATCTTCCTTGGCAGCTAGCTGCAGACGCTAATATTCTGCAGACATACGAGTCTGAGGCGTGGCACCAATTTTTGATCTATATTGGATACAATATCGCTGCCTTCCTGATCAACGCGTTCGGCAACAAGATCCTGCCTTATTTCAACAAGGCTGCTTGTGAGTACTTATTGATTGAGGTATTGAGACCTAGAGCTAACCATGTCAGTCATCTGGTCTCTCGCGGGCTTCAGCATCATTTGCATCACAACCCTTGCATGCGCATCGCCTAACTACAACTCCGGAGAGTAGGTAGATCGCTGCCCTATATAGACACATTCTAACGTATACAGCTTTGTGTTCCGTGACTTTATCAACAACACTGGATGTATGTATAATTCCCTGAACATCTTGAGTGCTCTGCTGACTTTTCAGGGCCCGATGGTATCGCCTGGCTTCTTGGAGTAGGTTTTCCGCCCCCGCGCGACGACACATCAACTAACGAAGAATAGCTTCTCCAAGGTGGACTCGGTGTTACTGGCTTTGTAAGTCCCCTGGCTACCTTAATCTGACTATTCTAACGAATCTAGGATGGTGTTGCACACATGATTGAAGGTATTACACGCACCCGTGCATCATGCATATTAAACAAATCTAATGGTACTAGAAATCCCCAACCCCTCTGTGGAAGGCCCCAAGATCATGATCGCTTGTGTCGGTATTGGAACAGTCACTGGATTGATCTTCCTGATTGTCATGCTGTTCGTCGGTGGCCCAGTTGACGACATGATCAACGGAGCTGCCGGTCCTCTCTTGACCATCCTGAAGAACGCGACCCAGAACAATGCCGGCGCTATTTGCCTGTTGATGTAAGTAATTACTTGGAATTTTCATTGCTTGAAATACTGACGTTATTTAGCTTCCCTCTGGTTTGCATGCTTTTCGCCACCACTGCCATCATGACTACCAGCAGTCGCATGTGCTACGCATTCTCCCGTGACGGCGGTCTTCCCTTCTCGCCTTTCTTCTCCAGGGTCCATCCCAAGCTCGGTGTTCCTTTGAACTCGCTGTACCTGAACCTGATTCTTGTGATCATTTTCGGCTGCATTTTCCTCGGTTCTTCCAGGTAAGGCGCACGTTCATATTTCAATGATTGTGATACTAACCCAAGAAGCGCATTCAATGCCATTATCTCCGCTGCCGTGGTCATGTTGGATCTTGCCTACGGAATCCCCATCGCCATCAACTGCCTCCGCGGACGTAACACTCTCCCCGAACGCCATTTTGTCCTGCCCAACGTACTCGGATGGGTTCTGAACAGCGTAAGTTCACTTACACTCATTATCGGGCTCCATTAATATCTGCAGGTCTCTCTCGTCTATATTACTCTGACTACGGTCCTGTTCCTTTTCCCTCCCGAGCTTCCTGCTACTGGAAGCAGCATGAGTATGCTTCCTCTCCACTGTTTACAATACGATATACTGACAGATGTAGACTACTGTGTTGTTGCTTTTGCAATTGTCTTCATCATCTCGGCATTGGCTTGGATCTTCGATGGCCGCAAGAACTTTGTCGGTCCTCGCGTCGAGCTGGAGTTTATTGCTGGTGAGGCTAAGCCGGAAGCTCCCATCCCTGCGGTGGAACAGAAGAGTTAAATATTCAAAGATTTATAGCATTAGTTGTATAATAGATTGGATAGAATAATGGCAGCATCTGTCGTTCCGTTATTATAAATATGACCTGCTCAAGTATACTTACTGTTCAGTATTATAACTCACTAAAAGAACATGTCTATCATCATAACCTTACAAATTGGAAGTAATCTATTTAGCCCTCGCAGCACCACAATGCCACCTAACAACCTGCACATTCCCCTTCAACGAATCCGTAATAAAAATCGTCTTCCCATCCTCTCCCCCCAAAGTACAATTCGTAAGATTCTTCCCTCCCCCTTCAGCACTCACAATCCTCGCCTTCGGCACCCCCTCACTATCAACAACAAATACACTCCCAAGACTAGGGTGGCAAACAAAAAGACTCCCCTCCTCATCAACAGCTAACCCATCCGGCCCTGCACATCCAAACGACTGGAAAAATAACCCCGCCTTAGTTACGCTCCCATCTTTATTTAGCGGCAGCCGCCAGACAGAATTCGAGCGCGTCATGGCTACGAATAGAAATCGTTCGTCGGGGGAGAGGGCGAGGCCGTTCGGAGATACTCCGTTAGACAGAAGAGTATCTAGTTTTCCGGATGGAGAGAGGCGGTAGACTGCGCCGGTGGGATCGGTGAGGCCTGTTTGGCCTTGGTCTGTGAAGAAGATTTCGTTTTGGGAGGAGATTATTAGGTCGTTGGGGCCTTTGAAGCGTTCGAGGTTGCGGCGGGTGAGGAGGGGAGATATACTCCCTTTACGCGGGTCGAAGAGGAGGATTCCCTATTATAAGATGAGATGTTAATTATAAGCCTTTTATTTGACAGTAATATTTTCTTAATCTTTGAGAATGATGGTAATGATAATTGAGGACATACCTGCTTATAATCCGCAACAACTAAACACCCATCCCCCCGAAGCGCAAGCCCATTCGGCTCCCCGTCATACCGAACACACTCCCTAACATTCCTCTCGGCATCGATCTTCAGAATCCGCCCGTACGGAATATCAGTGACATAAAGCTCCTCTCCGTTCCACGTGGGCCCTTCAAGGAAAATATCCGATGCAGGAGCCGCCGACCCGCCTTTCCATTCTGTCGGCTGGCCGGTGCATCGCAGCTCAATGGGGATTTGCGTGTACAGCTCGGCTTGGATAACGGGTGGCGCGGGGTAAAAGTTCATTTTGGCTGGTATTGGCGGATATTGTGCTTGAATATTTGAGACCATTGACCTTGGCAATGGAGTGACTTTATGGGGAGGAAGTCTTGGGTTGACGGATGTTTTCCGATGGGAGGAGAATGTCCGATGGAGGTACCCCGGATTTCGGGGCCCCGGGTTTTGAGTGGATTTAGGTTAGGATTCGGATGGGGGTAACGGGTTCTACAAATATCGGGGTTGTCTTGTGAATTATCTTTTGGTTGGAAGAGGTTGCTTTGCTTCTTGTCGATATGGGGCTTATTTCGGATACGAGGCAGGCTTTGAAGGATTCCCCTAAGGGGATCATCAATTGGTATGTGGTTATGTGTACTTGCATATTTGCATTTCCGGGAGTGTCGAAAGGTTTCGATGAAGGTTTGTCGTTTGAATCGTCTGAGCAAGGTGCCTGGCTGATGGTAGAAGGAAACATTGCGTCTATCGTCGTCCAAAGTCATTTCAAAAAGGTCTTTGGACTTGATCAGCAGTCAGAGGATGAATACGCCAATACCAAAGGATGGGTTGTCGCTATGGCCACCGCCGGTGCTGTCTTTGGATGCTTTGGTGTTCGTATCTTCCTCTCTTGATCCAGGCAGAGCTGACGAGTATAGTGTCTTCCTATAACAGATCGATTCGGACGACGGTTGGGTGTTTGCCTCGCAACAATCTTCTATATAGGAGGTGTGCTAGGGCAAGGCCTTAATGGAGGTAATCTTTCTGCATTGTATGCATCGAGATTTATCGCTGGAATAGGCATTGGCGCTTGTTCTGTCGTTCCGCCAATGTACATCGCAGAAGTAAGCTCATTAAATACCATTTATCGCGTTGGCTCTTTAAGCTCATAACTTTTCCTATTCTGCAGATATCACCAAAGGCCATTCGAGGTCTTCTTACCCTCCAATATGCCTCTTGTCAGCAGCTCGGGGTCGTCCTCGGATTCTTCATCAACTATGGCGTGACCAAAAGCTATGCCAATACGGACACGCAATGGATGCTACCTACCTTACTCCAACTTCTTCCCGCTGTGATATGGGGTCTGGGGATATTCTTCTGCGTCGAGTCTCCACGCTGGCTTCTATACGACGGGCAACGCGAACGGGCGATAGCGTCTCTCTCGAAGCTGCGGAATCTGCCACCTGACCACCCGGTCATCGAGGCTGAGATTGGGGGTATGGATGCTAGGATTCTGCATGAGGCCGAGTCAGTTGGAAAGGCTAGTCAGTGGGAGTTATTGAAAGAGACTTTTATTCCTGTTGAGAACCGGCGGAGGTTTTTCCTCACTTTCATGGCAACCTTGTTCTCGCAGTGGTCTGGGGCGAATGCTATTACGCAGTACTCGCCTACTATCTTCGGATATCTTGGTTTGGATGGTGAGGAAACGAAATTCCTGGCTACGGGCATTTATGGGGTTGTTAAGTTTGTGAGCACGTTGCTGTTTGCACTCTTTATTGTTGATTTCATCGGTCGGCGACGATCGCTCTTGACAGGTATTTCACTCCAAATTGTGACATTGGTCTTTGTTGGGGGGTATCTCGGGGGAACAAAGCATATGACTGCGGAGGATATCAGCAACTCGCCTAAGGCGACTCGCGCATCTACTGCTGCTATTGTAGCCATATTTTGTCATGCCGTTGCATGGAGTATTGGCTGGTTTAGTATGCCATATCTCATTGGATCTGAGATTTTCCCGACGAGAATCCGGTCGTTCAATGTGTCTGTTTCGATGGGCTTTCATTGGGCGTTTTATTTTGGGTGCTCTCGGGCGATGCCGAGTTTGATGGCTGCGAGTGAGAGATGGGGTGCATTTGTGTTCTTCGCGTGTATCTGTTTGATCTCGCTGGTTTATGTTTTCTTTGCCATGCCGGTATGGATTTAAAACCGCTCTACTTGTTGAGGAACGTGCTAATCTTTGCGACAGGATACTACTGGTAGATCTTTGGAAGCTCTTGATAGCCTCTTCGAAAGACCTTGGTATACAGTGTACCAGGTTGCGTACCCTGAGCCAGCGGAGGTGCAGATTGAGCAATTGAATAAGGGGAAGAGGGGGGCTTTGGAGCATCTTGAAAATGTCTAGTTAGCAGACTTGTCGCCATCAATACAAAGTCAGCACCCTTCATTTCGATGCGCTGGGATCTCATCAGTCTATCAGGTGATGCATTTGACTATGGCTTCAAGTTTTCTCGACTCTCTTCGTCTATCTCAACGACTGTCGCGCCTTCACAAAATTCACGAAGCGCTGCATTAGGATGCCCAAGGGATAGATACCCATAGAGCAAAAGGCATATGCAGAGAACTTTGTTGTACTTTCTCCGAGGTACTGTAATATCCGCGGCCCATAGCCACCACCGGAAAGTAGAAAGAGAACAAGCCAGGTGAAGAAAAATAAGACAAAGTTGAACGACTGAGCAATCATTAGACCCTTTCCTCTTGAGAAGGTGCATTCTATAGCCAAGGACGAGAGAATGATGCAATATAACATGAAGAAAGAAGATCCGATATAAGGTCCGTACTCGTAGAGTGTCATCATCGGAGCAGTGGAGCTGTTGTTATTCATTGTATAGACAAAAGTCGTCATAGTCAGGCAAACCGCGTAGCAATGAAGAACAGCTACAGCTAGACAGGCTGGATGTTCTCTCCAGTCAGTGTCGGGTCTCTCAATGTCCTGGGCATCCGTGATTTCGAGGACAGCGGTAGGCAACTGTATAATCTGACTGTCAATCGATGCCTGTTGAAATCCAGAACGTTCAGTTTGAGGGCTGTTGTCACCTAGTGATGATTTGTGAGCAAACCTCCAAAGCTTCAAGATTAAAACTCACTTTCGCCAGATGCCCCAATGATACTTATTACTGGTGCAAGTAACATAATTACAGATACTACTTGACCGAATTTCCAATAGTCTGGGCTGAACCCAGCGACTTTGTGGAAAAGCTGCCATATGCCCCAGGTTAATGCAAGGCATACCCAGAAGATCTTGATATATCAGCGAGAATGATGCTGAATTATTGCAAGTGATACGTACCTCGAACGCTATTGATGTCCACATATCCACCAAAAGTCGTGATGTTAGAAAGATAGCTAGTATTGGTCGATATCCAAATGATCTCTTGAGGCTAAGGACACCGCATTGAGCGAAAAATGCATTGTAAATGACACGGAGGATACAGCGTGCCCCATCATCTAGTAAGGCACGGGCTCTGGAAGTCTTTGCAGAAAGACACTCATGCACGTTGATGACCCGAGATATAAATGCGACCAGAGTGAAACATGCAGACAATACGGGGGTCCAAAAATAACTGAACTGGAGAGTCGCGAGCCAATAATCAACGCTATCGCGATTAAGGGACAGCGTCCGAGACCCTAAATGACAACTGAATGCACAAAGAGCATATGGGGTTTGAACGGTGTATGTTTTAGTCTCACGGGTAGTTATATCACTTAGAGTTTCATAACTTGGATTAGCTGTGGATAGAAGACCGACAAACAGCAAGACGACAAGAACTCCCATTGTAAGTAGTCGCCATGTTCGCTGGGATGAATGAAAGTGAAGATAACCGGGGATTATCGTCAAGCACGAAAGATGTGTTAAACAGGAAAACCAGGCCAGCTCAAGGATAATGAGCCAGTTTAGGGCCAGCAAGTCGCATTGAAGCTGGGCATAGCCACTAAGAAGAATTGCGAATCCCGTGACAATTTGAAGGTCGCTCATTAGCAACACGCTCTTTCATCACTGTCAGCGTTCGCAATATGAGCAACAGGTCTTTTAACTGTGGGCGTTACCTTGATGATCAGACTTTCAACACGAGCCTCGTTGAACCACTTGGGTAAGGAGCATCCGCTTTTCACGAAACATTTCCTAGAAATAGAGCGTAGAAATCCCAGAACAAGCTTATCAATTGGGTTCCCTAGGCGTGGAGAGTGCACATCCTCCTTTCGCTTGAAAGGGTCGGCTGACGGATCATAGATTGTCAGAAAGTAGATTATGAGCAGCAACACTGCGAACACCGCAGTGCCAACATAGTTGACGATGACCTAATCAATGTTTCCAAGGTTAGCACACATAAAGATTTGAATCTTGGCTCAGATACGGCCACACACTCCTATTCCATTTATGTCAGTGTCGGATATGTACTTCGGCCACGGCGCGGAGCAGTTGCGATTACACGAGTCAGCCATGGCGAACTTCGAAGAAAACTAATGAACAGATTCCTTTCTGCTGTCTCGTTTTTTGGTGCATATGCAATGATCTGGTATCAACAAGAATGATGAAAAGATCATTGAATGCATTTTGTGTCGTCCATTGACCGCCTCGAAATCGCGCGGCCCCTGCATCGTGCGGCTGAGGTTTGCAAACCGTCGATCTATACCAAGACTATCCACGTTGCCTCACGAGGCAACCAGATGCATGACGGATCTCTTAGCCAACAAATCAGGGGATATTGAAAAAAAAGAGCGCACTATAGTTACAGTACTCGCATCTAAGGAACAATTCTGAAGTATGGATAAAGTGAGCCAAGTTTGGGAGGCCATGGAATGATTCCTCTGTAAAAAGGAGCTCAGACTACTATCTCTATCCTGAGTTTTTGTTACGTCAAATAAAGGTACAAACAAGACGGTCACAATAACGCGAGCTTATCTAGGTGTTTAAAAGGATTTACGTTGAGAGGTCATTTTGATACCTTTGGACAAACGATGACGTACATCACGTGATCTAGAGCCGCCACTCTTAATGCCTGAAATACAGGGCCACAATCCCAACAACGATCGCGTTGAGACGATGGGCTTGAAGGGAGCAAAGTGGATCTCAAAGGGAATCACCAACGCGAGTAATCATTCGATATCAATAGTTTCTCACACCTCTCGCTCGTCTTGGCAGCCGCCGAGTAGATTGCCAACTCAAGTCATCTGACTCTGGTTGCTCAGGTAGTGCAGCCCCGCCAACGTCACAGGCATCTATCGACAAAATGCTCTCCATAAATTGGCCATCGATCCGATCTCTCAAGCTGTTTTCTTGGGAAAAGCAGCCTCTGAAGCTGCCATCAGTGAATGTCCACAATATCGACTCTGCGCAGGACAAGTCCGGGAGGGCGTTAAAGCATTTGCTCAAATTGAACCACGCGAACTATGCTATTCTGTCCAATGAGCGAAAGTTTCATAACCATATGCCACATGTTAGTTATGCTTGAGCAGACAGATGATTTATTTCATAAATCATACTAACGAATTTCAGGTCCTCTCCGCTGCATTCTTGCAAGGCGCAGATGCAGATGACTTGACGCGGGTCTACGAGTCAGAGTCCAAGCTGCTAGATCCGTGGGAAGACTCACCCGCGGAGGTTACGGACGAAGATTGGAGAGATCATTTAGGACATAGGGAGTATGCTCTACAAGCCTTGTTTTCGGTTGTTCGGAAACTAATGAAAACCACAGATATGAAAAGGCCTTCGTGGATTACTTTGAAGACGAATTGGTGCGCTGTAACTACGATTGGAAAGAAGTGGTGACCGAATATCTTTTCTCGGGCGAAGAGCCGATTTTCAACTGCATAATGGCTGATCGTACGTTCTCCCCTACCGCTACATGGAAATTAAACCAAGCTGATAGGCATAGTTGGCTACCCACTGATTCATCTCGCCTATGCTTATGAGATCTCCAGCCGTGAAGTCGCGATGGAGGCCCTTGGGCTGACCTCTGTGTGCTATAACCAGAGACATAAGTATATGGAAGACAAGGCATACTCAGAAATAGAGCCATCATACCAGTCGAAATCCGTATTCGAGATCTTCGACAAAGTGAGATCTGACAAGAAATTTGACAGCCTTTTCACAGCGCCAGGCGAAGAAAACCTGACCAAAGTTTTCCAAACCCACGAAGCAGCGCTGCTTGACCACTGGAACGCGTGGCAAATCGAGAATCCGATAGAGCAATTCCGAGAAACCCAAGAACTTGCAGCTACGCTCGTTATGGCAGCACCAAAAGACTCTACAGAGAAATACGACTTTGTCCTACTTCATGTCCTCACAACCAGCCATGCTGTGCGGACACTACTACCGTTCATTCCAGCGCAGTTGCAGATTCCACTTATTCGGCAATGGTGGCTCGCCACTTTGGCGTCTTTCATCGGGCAATTGCGACCTGAAATTCCGCTCGATCGTATTCGCGAGTATGATCTCCGGGGGAGGGACTGGGAGTGGGTCGCGAAGCAGGCTGTCAAGGGGGAGTACTCTACAGACGCGCACTATGTGAAGGCACTACGATGTCTGAAGCAATCATCATCAACTTGGGGTGATCACGACGAGTTCTATTTGAAGGCTGCTGTCAAATTTGCCGCTGGGTTTAATGGATGGGGTGGATCTATCTGAAGTGGTCTCCTGCCTAGGTTGTCTTGCACCCGTGCGGTACGGTACGGGTGGTGCCATTTGCATGCGCATCGACCTTTTCTGATGCCTCAAAAATTAACATGCAATTTTATCCAATTAATGGTTTCGCCGATAGCTAAAAACCCATATCCGAGTAAAATGAGATGCCCATAGTCTGAATTTCCGGTGAGAAGGCGGTCATGAAGATGCTCATTCTGCTTGAGGGTTTTAGGGGTTAGGGGTTCCTCGAGAGTGCCCCGACCCAATTTCCAACTCGACACTGGCATAAAGTGCGTAATCTCTGTTTTCAGTACTTCTTTCGTATCAATTACTCATTCATCATCTTTACACTTGAGTTCTGGAAGAATTGCTCTGAAATGTCTCTTCGCCACCAATGCAGCGACTGTAGGTGCCTCGTTCAGAAAGGGTTTAGTGTCATGTTTGCACCCTTTGCACGCTGCAGCTCCAAAGGTTCTTGTGTTGGCAGCACAACAACTCTGAGCTTGCCATCCTACACGGTCTCAATCTAGTAGCTTCTCAACAGCTGCCTTGAGCTCATTACCAGGAGTCGGATATGTCCGGCGCATCGACCTTACCAGCAGCCGATATCTCACTTTACCTGCACGCAGAGCTCCTTCCAAACATCCGCCAAATCACCCTCTACATATCCCTCCCCTCACATCCAGCTCTCAATGGCCTGCGACCGGACATCCAGCTATCGGAGTCGCGGAAAGCGGTCACTGTTTCACTGCCCAGCCCCCTCGATCATGTAACAGAGACAATCAAGCTCCCGGCGCGTGTCAACGAAATCTCGCGCCGAGCCCTCCAATCGAATAATATCACCATCCCGAAACAACCCACAACAGATCACAGCCATGACTTCTCATTTCGAATGCAGATCGATCCCACTGACCCCGTTCTTGTAACAAATGACGAACTCATAGATGACTATGTGCCCTGGACAGCGGCCGATATGACCCCCACAACGCGAATCCGGTGCCGAACCTGCGCCGCGGAACTTTTGAACACAGCGGTGCAGCGGAGAGAAGCTTCAGGTCTCGATCTAAATGCAAATGGGTGGATCTGGAAAGACCTTCCCAGCGGGAACTGGGCTGAGATGATGGACTTTTGGCACTGCCACAAGCCAGATCCGCACGAAGAAGACGCCGAGTCAGAAGCTACTGCTGCAATGAGGATTGAGGATCAGAATGCGCAGGTCAAAGGATATGGAGCTTCGAGCCGGGTCGTTGCGATTCCTGGGAGTGTCCTTGTCGATACAGCTACTTTCTTGGTTGCGGAAGGGGATTGTGGAGGATTGAAAAAGGTAAGAGTGTTTTGCTTATTTAGTAGCAGTGAGAATCTACTATGCTTTTTAATGCCCTCTTTTCCGCTTGCACTTTTCTCTTTGATTTATTCCTCGTGGGCAAATAAGAAGGAGACCATTTCGTGCCCATGGGGTGGCCTTCGATACCCTTGCCCTAGACTGATTCTGCGCTGCGGTCGAGTGAAAGGCACTGGGCTTGTCTTTAGCTAGGGTTGGAGTGCAGTTATCCTCTTCTGAAGATGGATTTCGCCTCCTTCTGCTGAAGCTGGTATGGTGCTTGGATCTTGAACTGCTATCTTCGCAATCTTCTTCTTTCAACGATAGTTGGGGCCTCGCCCTTAGCAGAGAAGTGCGGCTGTCGTGATTAACGGAAGTAACATGCATTCGTACTTTACACATTAATCCAATATACATGTTCTTATCACAAACGTTGTCCGTCTCAGTCCAAGGTTCAATAGAAGGCTAATATTTTCCAGACCAGCAAAAAAACGGCAGAAAACCCCCAAGCCACTGAGACAGGCATTTTGCATTGTTGCAACTGCAATTCAACTATCGGCACAGAGGATCCATCGGCCAACGGATGGCGTCTACTGAAAGCGAACGTCTCCCTGGCCGCAAACGAAACATCCCAAGAGATCCAAAGCCACTCTGCGGAGGTCATAATCGCGGCTCAGTTACTCGAACTTATCGAACGCGAAAGCGCGCGGCGATTTGTCGTCCACTGCAGACAGAAATATGGACTACTAGTACGCAGAATCTCTTATATCTACATAACTTGATACTGACTCACATTCTAGCTTTGGGTGTTCAATCCCGACCTTCGATATTCCAACGTCAGTACCGCGCATGTCATGAATAACCAGCAGGCAATGAAAGTGCTTTATCAAAAGTTGAAAGACGTGGACACTATTCTTAATCAGGATATCGGGAAGCCAACACCACTGTCCGTGGAGGAGCTAGAATTACCCTCGGCTATGTTTGATGCATTGTCCAACGCGCTGCATGGAAGTAACGGCATACTTCCCGTCGCCGCCAGGAAATTCAACGAATGGCAGGTTGGACTGCTCAGTCGATTTAGTCGCCAGGAGACTTTGCCATTGGTGCAATAACAGGAATAATTACATAGATTTGATACCCAGGTCTGCTCATCGAGACTCCCAACTAAACCCGTTGATACACACTCAGAACTTGCGAGAATTTTGCAATTTGTTTCATTCGTCAAGGTATCTTATTTAGGTCTGATAAATTATAAATTACTCCTCAAACGGAGTCTCGTAAGGCTGCTCGGCCTGCGGCGTCAAGCGCGCGATATGGCGCCTTTGACCATCCTCCCAATCAAAGACCGCAGAGTGGCAAGCCACGCGGTTATCCCAGACGACGACGGTGCGCGCGCGCCAACGGATACGAGCCTGCAAGTCCTGCGAGAGGGCAATGTGATCGTAGAGGAATTTGAGGAGGTAGTCTGATTCTTCTTTCTTATAGCCGACGATTTGGCGGGTAACTGTCAAAGTCAGTGGTCCATTCCATGAGAAATGTGTTGCTTTGTGTGGGAACTTACATTGGGGATTAACGTAAAGGGCCTTCTCGCCTGTTACGGGGTGAGTGCGCACGATGGGGTGCTCTGAGGTAACAGGGTCACGACGAGCAATGCCACCGCCGTTGAGACTGGCGTTGACCTGCTCAACGCCAGAGTGGATAGCGCGAAGGCCGTGCAGACGCTTCTGGAACTCTGGAGATAGACGTTTGTAGGCCTGGGCCATGTCTGCGAAGAGAGTGTCGCCGCCGGTGGTAGGGCCGTCGAGAGAGTACAGGAAAGTGGTACCTGGGGGTTGCTTCTCGAATGTTACGTCTGAGTGCCAGGTGATAGTGTTTGTGCGCTGGGCGAGGAAGTTTGCGCCGGTGTGGTCGTCGGCGCCGCGGAATACAAGGTGCACTTCTGGGAAGCCCTTGGGGGCACCTGAGGTCTGGTGGATGTGATGACGACCGAAGTAGCCGGCGTAATCAACGGCATCTTGGATGGGGAGGTCGGCAAAGTCTTGGTCTCGGAAGGCTGTTTATGGAGTTAGTCTCGAGGTCGATTGAGGTCTGGCTGTATATCTGCGATTTGACGTACCAACAACTCGGCGCTCGGCGACGTAGCGGGCTAATTGGTCTTTGCCAGCGTTGGAAAGCTTGCTTAATTGGACACCGTGAATCTCTGAGCCAATAAATGGAGTGATCTCGTCAATCTTGGCTTGACCCTTTGGTAAAAGATCGGGGAAGCTGGTGTCGGCATCTTTCCCGTGGTCGTAGTGCTCGAATATAGTTAAAGGAGGGTATCGCTCGGTCTCATTATCCCAGACCGGAAGATAGTTAGGGTATGATACGGGAGCGACCTTGTCTGTTCCCTTGATTTCCTTCTCTTTATCGATCTTGTACCCGATCAGATTTTCCTTGTTGCTGCCACCGTTGGTGGAGCGAGGAGCCTTGGTGGTGGCATCCCGGACGGATATAGTTGTACCAGTGATTGAGGGCGCCATTTTAGTTCTGTAGACGATAAAGGCTTACTGTCTAGTATTATACAACTTCGTTTCTGATCCGTGGCAGTCGGGTTATTATATACATTCTAAGCTTCGCTATTTTCCATATTGCGCGATGCGGGGGCTACCCATCCGAATAATAGGCAATGGAACCAGCATATGGAACAGTCAAACACACTGGAATAGCAAGTATAGAGTGGCTCCTTCGTTATGCGCGCTCAGTATTGCGTGCTTCTCGTTGCGTAAAGCCCCGTCGAGGCTGCAATTGGCCACGACCCACGCCGATCTGAACTCGAAAACGCTTTTTCTGCGATTCTGTTGGCGTCGCGTTTGTCAATTTGCGTGCAAATGGCGTGATAGACAACGTTGCCGACTTTTCGGCCTCGACGTCAAACTTGATTCGAAGCTGACACACTCCTGGCTGTGTTTCCCTCTCTTCCTTTTCTTGTTGGCAAAAGCTCTACGAGGTGATAAGAGATCGGAGAGTCGTAGTAGTAATTCCCCGCATGTGTTATCCGAGTGCGAAGCCTGGAATATTCTCGCCCACCCCGAAGTACCGTCTGTTGGCACATAGGGCTACCTCTTGCAGATTACTTCATGAACCATTAGAGAACCCAGCGATCCGGACCATTCCAAGCCAAATCTATAATCTTCACGGGCGTTTAGCCATCAAATATAGCTTGTTTCAAGCGGGCGGGATCATCTAAGACCGCAGTGGAGCCGTTCGAGGGAGATGCGCAATGCTGACTCGCCCGCCCTAACGTCACTTTGTCCTTCTTTGCGTGATTACAAAAGGCTGGGCATTGCCTGGTTACTGGCCTCCCTTTGCGGAGTAACACGTCGTCGCAACTGCTCTATATGGGGGTTTCCGGCTGATGACGCTCGAAGCTCGAGCCAGAATCGGATTTCAGTTTAGAAACGAAGCGCTACTGCACGCGGACTCTTTCCGATGTCTAAATCTAGCCCATCAATTCGTCCTGTGAAGCCGTTAGAAATGACACAGAGAGAGAGTCTCGCCAGAATCCCGAGGCTGCTAACAAAAAAAAGGCTCGGCACCTTCCCTTTCCAATGGAGTGCACGAAACAGAGGGGCCGATCAACGTACTCGGCCCACCCCTCGTGGGCATTGCGTAGATAATAAATGTACCATGTTTATGGCGTGATATCAAGCCACGAAGGCTATATCATCCTAGTTCGATTTTTTTTTTATCGAGATGCAGACAATGCTTTATAGTTTGCAAGTACCCTCACCTCGTTCTGTGATACTTACTCTTGGTCTTGTATAACCTTGTCTTGCTTCAAAGTCGGTCACAATGACTGCCGACGAAAAGCACATTGGCTACGAGGCTGGCGAGCAGCCTGCCAAAATCACGCCCAATGTCGACTCGGCTTCATCGTCCTCACTGGAGGAGCGCCATGGGGAGGTCAAAGTGCTCGACAGCACCTTCGATACCACAGAAGACCCCCGCTACTACATGCCCAAGGAGGATTACGAGGGATTCCATCGCTGGGACCCAGAGTTCGAATGGAGCGAAAAGGAAGAGAAGGCAATTATCAAGAAGGTTGGCACACCCGATGCAGGCTGGATCACCACTCGGAGAAGTAACATTTGGCCATAGATTGACTTGCGCGTCTGCACATTTGCGTGTATTACATTCTTCGCCCTGCAACTTGATCGCTCAAATGTTGTCCAAGCAACTTCAGACACCCTTTTAAGCGATCTGGGTATGAACCAGAACGACTACAATACCGGCCAAACTATCTTCTATTTGGTGTTTTTGTGTGCAGAACTGCCTTCCCAATTGATTTCAAAATGGGTTGGTCCCGATCGCTGGATTCCCATCCAGATGATTTCTTGGAGTTTGATTGCCGCTTGTCAAGCTTTTGTCAAGAGCAAAAACAGTTACTACGCGTGCCGTGCTTTGCTTGGTCTGTTCGAGGGTGGTTTGTAAGTGTGCCAGGCCTCGATTCTTTCACCCCAAGACTTCAGACTGACAAACGATAGCATCCCCGACACAATCCTCTTCCTTTCTTTCTGGTACAAATCAAAGGAGCTTCCAATCCGCCTCAGCTATTTCTGGATTGCCTACGAGGCCACATCCATCGTGAGTGCCTTCTTGGCCTACGGGTTCCTGCACATCCACAATGCAGATGGCACCGGAGGCTGGCGATACCTGTTCGCTTTTGAAGGTATGATTACCGGAATTATCGGTATTATCGCTATCTTCTGGATGCCAGCATCCCCAACCCAGACCCGGGGTGGATTCCGTGGCAAAGACGGCTGGTTTACGGAGCACGAGGAGAAGATTATGGTCAACCGGGTCTTGCGCGACGACCCCAGCAAGGGAGGCATGCACAACCGTGAAGCTGTCACTCCAAAAATGCTTTGGCAAGCTTTACAGGACTACGACATGTGGCTGATTTACCTTGTTGGATTGGTCTGGATGATTCCCAACACTCCAGCAACCAACTATATCAGTATTGAGTTGAAGTCTATGGGCTTCAGCACCTTCAAGACAAACCTGTTGACTATCCCTGCATACGTCACATTTATTATAACTCTTTGGAGTATTACATGGGCCTCCGAGAGATTCAATGTTCGATTGATGATGGGTGTTGTCTCTCAAATCTGGTGTCTTGTTTTGTTGATTGCGCTGGAGACTCTACCAGACGATGCATCTGCATGGGTGCGCTGGATTCTGAATGTTTTGCTCATTGGCGCACCCTATGTTCATGCAATTATTGTCGCTATCACGTCTCGAAATGCAGGTTCAGTTCGGACGCGTACTGTTGCGACGGCATTGTACAACATGTTCGTGCAAGCAAGCAACATCATTGCAAACAACGTGAGTTCAAGACCACTACAACTTATGCTGTCATGAATTCTAACGATTGGTACAAAGATTTATCGCGATAACGACAAGCCATATTATCGTGTAGGAAACAAGGTGTTGATCGCCTTGTCAGCATTTAGTCTGGTCCTGTTCATCGTGGCCAAGTTCTACTATATCTGGCGCAACAAGTATGTTGACATCCATTAAAATCTGATTATCACATTACTAACCACCCCTTAGTCAAAAAATGGCTGTCTGGGACAAAATGTCTAGTGACGAGAGACAGCGCTACGTCGCTGAGAACAAGAATCTGGGTAACAAGCGGTAAGTTGTCATTATCTCAGCCGGACAAAACTATGCGAATATATGACTGACGTCGTCACCAGTGTTGATTTCCGCTTTGCCCATTAGAAATTTGGCCCGATGTGTCTTTTTTATAAAAGCTGCCAGACATGTTTGGGATATCAACTTTACACTATACTTATTTGAATAGAAAGCGTGCATGAATCAATCGCGTGCCCTTGACGGGTTCTCATACCTTCTCGCTCCATTTTCCCCACAAAGAATTGCTCTAATCAAAGTAAGCTTAGTGATAGATATCATCATAGATTTTCGCACAGCCACTAGTGGATACTCGGAAAGTCTGCCTCGAGGGCGACTGTCTACGTCCTAGACTGAGCACGACTAGCTCCGTTCCATCTAGGCGAAACAGAAAATACTGGAGGAAGTGTCAGAGCTGGCTCATCCGCTACGTGAATTTTCGGAAGTTAAGACCTACCTTCCGAAGAAAATCCAAGGGGAACCACATCTCCGGGTATTCAAGCTCTGTCAGTGCAGCCACTGGGGGCAGTCGTACGCCGCCAGGCGGGAAAGACCCGCAGCCCTGTAGCTCTGATCGAAGGAGTTTGTGAAACTCCACTTCAAGTAAGCCCATGGTATAAGCAGACAGCTCATGTTTGGTCACCGGGGCTAGAATAGTGCATATGTCGTTGTATTTAAGCTCGCGGGCGATTTCAAAGGCACTGCGATCTGATAGACGAGGCTCATCATGCGTTTTGCCTGTTAAGATTGTTCCTTTCAACTAGTTCATCAGTTCAAATGTCCCAGGTCTAGGATAAAGAACAGTATATCCATACGGAGTGCCCCGCTTTTAATCAGTCGCGAGATCACCTCAACTGGAGCTCGCATATATGCCGCTTGATGAAGCGGGGTCCAAAGGGAAAGATCAACGTAATTTTCAACTGAGCCTATAGATTTGTCAGACTCCTTTAAACAAAGTGTTTAATCACGCGTTTCTTGTGGTGCATACGAAGCCGGACAGCGTTTCCCCAGGGTTCATGGAACATTGTCGTTCCCTCATCGATAGTATGGAGAGCTGTCTCCCAGTCGCCACATTTCGAGGCATCAGCGAGTATATCCCGGTATCTAAGATAGTCCGAAGAGTGATATTGCCTGACCAGAACACCAAGCCAGGAAAAAGGTGGACCCTGTTTGAGTTCTGGGCTCATCTTGGGCTGATAAACTCCTGGTCTCTGCGAATCGATTGACTCCTGTGCATCACTGTTCTCCCTGTGAAGCTTCTTTTCAATTTGACTGTGCGGCATATTATGTGAAACAATATTCTGCATGATATCAACGGCATTCAACAATGTCTTTCTCGGTCAGTAAAGCGGCGCTGTTGAAGGTGGGGAAAATGGCGGGGCTGATGCGTTCTCACATGAGCCGCAAACCACAGCCCATCTGTAAAATCTACAATGGTAAGAGCAAGATCTTGAGTAAGCTTTCTTTAATTAAAAATTAGACTACAACACTCTAGGAAATCGACTTGAGGAATTGGACCACCGTGCCACTAGGCAGTAGCTTTTTGATGAGAACAAAAACAGTACCCGGTCAAGGCCATGTACCTGAACAGCCAGCCACAGGTAGGAAACAAGTTCTGAAGCTAGGGAAATATCAGAAAAAATGCAGAGCTATATGAAATTTCTGATCAAAAACATGAAGAGGATAGAGAAAAAGAAAATCTAGCACGCTCAGTAGACAATCGACGGGGAGCTCCAACAGCAAGCAATGAGATCGCTTACATGATGGCAGCGCACCCATTACTTATCTGACTCGGTAGAAAAATGTTCAGAGTTGTTGAATCAACTCTAAAGAGTCATCTGTTGGAACATTTGTGTCAGCTCATCGCAAACAGCTCTATGACGTGAAGAGGGGCATTTCTGCGAAGTTCCAAAGTAGATATCATGATGTGACAGTACGAAGCATGATGCTTAGATACGCATTCTTGAGTATAGGTATGCTGACAGATTGCACTGGAAATATCAGTACTGGTACGATCAAATTTGATTGTGAAGACTTACCAGAGATTATAGGGTGGTAGCCCCATAGCGGTCGCTGATAGAGAAAGCGACTTGACTTTGTTGATTTCAAAAATTCGGAGTAGAAGACATCACCCAATCTTTTCTGCATTTATAGTATTCTCTTTCAATAGGGTGACGCTCTCATTCACCAGTGTACCTTTCATACATGAAAATAATCACATGCAAAATGACAAAATGACGTTAGTACGAGATCTCGCCTCTCTGTTGTCACCCTCATATTATTCATCAAAGGGGGATGGTAATAACTCCTTTGAATCTTCCATGAGACTAGTATTTAGATGAAATTATCAGGAACAATGGAATGGGATCTTAATATGAGTGATCTGGGCAGTTGAATGAATGCAATCAATAAATATCATTGTGTTAAAAATGGCAATTTTCCTGAGCTGGCGGAAGGCTTGCCATCTTCAGAACGACCGAGCCTCTTTTATTCATTTTCTAAGGCTTCAACTGAACACGAATTGCTTACAGGGAGAGCTGATCATTGAACCTCTATAGGCCTTATTGCATGCATTAATAGCTTAGAGACCCTTGAAACGCCCCTAATGATCACCAAACGGTCTTTTTTTAGAGCGAAATGCACAGGTTCCTATTCTCCAATCACATATTCACACCCTTCTTCACCAATCCATACCTCGTGAAGCTTCCCAGCTGATACATCCACTCGAGTGCCAGGGCCAAATGTCTCCTTCTTGACCTCGCCACTATGTAGAGTTGCATTGTCTTGCGGGTATGAGATCGTCAAAGTACCCCGGCGGATAAGATGGGTCGTAAGACCTCTGTGTGAATGTGGAGAGTAGTAAGCATTGCTGTTGTTTCGTTAGTTTCCTATCACACTGGCTGTCCAACATTAAAAAGCTGAAAAGATGGAGGGAATCTTACCTTCCATCTGACCAAGTGAACACATGCCGAAAGCCCCAGTCCTGAACCAGACGTTCGCTCTCAGATCGCGAGCCGATTGGATATGTCTCAGCCATTTCCAAGCCAGGACCACCAGTTCTTTCGAAATTTCAAAATAATCGGTTTCGAGAATGCACAGCCGCTCCACAAGTGACAAACAAGCGGTTATTAATGTCGACGCAGTAAGCGGACGGATGATGTCACGCCGCAAACATCACGTGAGGATGTATACATGTGGGCAAAAGTACAATAAAATGTTCTAGAAGGCGCAAGTTGTGACAAAAAAAAAAAAAACTCTGTTGAGACTATCGAAACATGGATGTATTAGGAAACAAATCTCATCAAAAGGCTAGACACAGATCAAGTCGTAACTCGTCGACCAAGCCACCTGGGCGAGGACCAAATAAAGGAACAATGCAGCTGCAGAAAAGAACCATGGCCAGAAGCCACAAACAACAGGGACTCAAAAAATGGGTCGTCCCAAGGATATTCCTCATAAATTCAATGAGGTCGCTGCATTTGAACGCCGTAAAATCCCAGTGTTCATGACATGAACTCCGCGGACAAGAGTAAAAGCCTCAAGCTATAGCGCCAGAAGAACTCCGTAATATGAAATGGACTCATTGAATAAGCCAAGTTTTGTTTTATGATCGGTCGGGTTCTCCAAGGAAACCTCATGCGCATGGCGTGTGGCAGACATGGCAGCTTTTGCCTGGGATGACCCAGACCTCGTTCCCTTGGCCCATACACTTAGGGCACCTCACGCCAGGCATCTGTATCAATTGTCAGACTTATGTTCTTCCAAGTTGAAGCTTGGGACGGCGATTCCGCGTTGTTGCATACCTTGTTGACGGCAGGAGAGGCCGGGTTTGATGAACCGCTTGCATCGATCTTTGTCATGTTGGCGGCGGCGGCGGTGGTGGGTGATTTGTTGGGTCGAGAGGACTTCTTGAAAATGCGGAAAGATCCAATGTGACGCAACTTCAGTTTGCTTTTAAATGGCATCTATACTTGAAAGGAGAAGGTATCTGGGAGAGATGGGCCGGCTCTCCTTATAACGCAGGCCGGGGTCCACGATAATGACAACAATCAAACAGCAGTTCGTAAGCCCACTCTGTGAATGTGGCTAAAAGGAAGTAGTGATCGCGAGGGTTTGAGAAATAAAAATTGGGAAATAAAGGAAAGCCCGCAGAATTGATGTACGCGAGGAGAAATGGGAAAGATAAAAAACCCGAATAATCGAGAAAAAGGGCCAAAGAGAAAAAGCCAAAATGGAAATATCTCAAAAAGAAAGACCGTTCGGTCGAGTGAATCACCCCAGTGAGACTGAGTTCAGCTAGATCCTGTGTGATGGCGAGATGCTCGGAAGGACCCGTGGATCTAGGATGACCAGGACGGGGTCGATGCAGCAGAAGCAAAAGCAAAGATAATGAGAAAGCTTCGTCCCTCTACTGTTGATGCAGCGACATAAAACCCCACTCTATCACACTTGCTGCGTGAATGACGGATGGGCTGAATAGAATCAGGGATACGGGGCTGAAGTAGCGCTGCACTCCTCCATGAGCGCCACTCAGAATGCAAGAAAAGCCAATCATGGGCGCAAGTACGGGTCCTCCCGAGGCCTCCGGGTGCCAAAGGGGTGTTCGTGTACGAGATTGTTTGCTGTGGGGGGCGCTGCGTGATACAGGAGATGAGAGCTACAAATGGCAACGGACCCGCAGTGGGAACAGGTCGCAATTACCTTATTAAGTACAGACTGTTGGAGTCGACCGGCGAGACTACGCCAGGGTCTGTAGGACGGTAGGATCTGTAGAATTTGTGATTAGACAGTCGGCTCGAGGCACCTCTACAGGTGCCGGAAGTTGCGAGCCGACAAATGAAAAGGGGTGGAGGTGTCAAAGAATCTTGGAATGGGCTTGCTAGGCTAACCAGGGTCCGTAAAAGTCTCATTTCTCAAATTTTATCAAAGTTGATGTATCGGTTCCTCTGGGGCAGATCTTCGATGGGGCTTCGCTTGACTGCAGGCCGCTAGTTTAGCAGCGGCTGATAGGCTGGATACTCTCAAATGGGGCCCAATCAGCGGTGCTAGAGCCTCGACTAGGCTTAAGTTGTGGTTAGTCGTGGTTAGTTGGCATTAGTCGTCCATATTTCACACTCAGCTCGTGCGCTGGCGATGCATTCTGATCATTGGTGCATCGGGCTGCCTCTGTTGGATCTCGGTTTTGCTATCGGTTTTACATTTTCTTTGTCCAATCTCTGTCCATGATGCAAGTAACTGGGAACTAGTTAGTAGCCCCTACAGACATATGTCTGTCAATCGTGGCACTGCAGTGCCATATGGGCTTCACAGGAAGTATTGTCTGTACCTAGCTTCCTCATTTCCTGCCAGCAATACGGAGTACAGCCTGGGACACAACCTGGTACTTCGTACTTCGGTCCAGCCGAGCTACCGAGCTGCTGTGGCTGAAGGATTCACGGCACGACATGTATAAAGCGGGTGCTGTCCGGGAACTTCATACAGTAGTCGGCTGTGCCAAGTGGGGAGCAGGACGTAGTCGTTGCCACTGGGATTACTTTGATTCTCCCCTTCAACCTTATCCACTCCATTTTCGGAGCTTTAACCGATCACTCTGCTTGTCAGTAGCCCCACCGTCACTGTTGATCAATCTGATGCATGTCTCTTGGCGTGATGATCCTCTTGAACCCTGACTGGTCCAGTCACCCCGTGCTACTCCCACTTCGTTAGCCAAACTCTGACGGGCGTTTGCAATGAGTATCCGTGGACTCGAGCTACTAGAACTGGCAACTAAGGACCGGCGCTTATGCTGACTTGAGTTTCCGGCACTTTCCCAGTGTTTGCTTTTTCTCACCGACCTTTTGCCAGGCCGATAATCTTGGGGCCGTCCAACGTCGCCCCTCATGGACACTGGCGCCTCCCTGTTGCTAGGGCTGCGGGGCACAATGGCACGCATGATGCAACAAAACTTTCTTGTTTGCTTAAACCCCTTCGATTCCGAGGCCTGAGCGTGCTTCCACGCTGTCTTTTTGTCCCATGGCGACTCCGAGGATCTGGCTACCCACGTTTCTGGGCTTTTAAGCAACTGGCTAGAGTCCCAGGTCCATCCCCGCGGTGTCGACCATTCGCAAAACGGCAATTGCCTCATGCGGGTATCCCTAATGATCGACCACTCGAGTCCTGCGCCTCTGAAGTTCGCAGGATCTAGTGGGTGATTTAGCCTGCTGTCTAGAGTGGACACGCTAGCCGTCTCTCCTTTGTGTGCCGTAACGATCCTCGGCCTTCGGGTCCAGGCCCCGGCGCGTAAACGCTACAATCCTACTTGCAATTCGCCGTGCGGTACTCTGGTCTCCGTATTTCCTCGTTCTCAAGCCCGTCTGTTCACACGCCAGCTGTCCAGTGCATGGCGATGCATATGCATGTTCGTCCTGCGAGCCCCTCCCTGCAGCCGCCAATCTCCACAGGGACCCTTGGCATTGCGTTGCATCATTGCCTTCAAAACCAGGAACCTCCTTGCTTGGACAATGCTGTTGTGTAGAATTGCACTGTGTAGCATGCCGTATACCCGTGGCTAGTGCCTTGAAGATCTAGCCCTATCTGCTCTAACCGACCTTCCCTTTTGGAAACTTCCAGACTCTCGTTGATTTCCCGATCTGAGGGGCGTAGAATCACTCAACCCGGGGGTGATGGCCCCAGATTTCGTACCCTGACATCCTGGACATTCGACGCCTCCATTGCGCCGAATGACAGTTCACTGACATGAAAGGCGGCATATCACAATGACGTGCATACTTGCCCGTAGAAAAAAATTACATGATAAGCAAGAAACAATACATCCAGCACGATTGTGATTATCTACTATACTAGCTTCATGCGCCGTTCATCATAAGACGTTGCAACGCCCTTCACGGGGTACCCTGTACGACAAGCAGGCATAGATGCCTGAAATTTCCCGGGCTTCGAGAAAGATGATCTATCACACCTGTCTCAATATTCAGGAGATAACATGCTTCGTCACCCGCACCAATAGGATACCTCCTGTTCTTTCACCCGTCGCATCTCGTAGGTGGACAAGCCGATAGCCCTCTCGTAATCGGTCAAGCCGAATGCACGCCCACGCGGCCAGAGGGTCGCGGCCGAACTGGTCGTGTTTAATTTTGAACCTGGGGTGGGATAATCCATGTCAGTCGATACCCGCACTAGATCGATCGATCATCCGACAATGGCGATATGTCACAAAACTCTCGATCGCAAATTTCATCCAACGGTGGCGCGGCAGATCTGCTGTGCAAGGATGAAACGCAAACAAACTACAATGGCAATGACAAAAAGCAAAGAACAATGCATTCTTCAGGATTCGGCCATGCATGCGCCATGTCACCCACGTTGAAGCAAGCCAGGGCACAAACAATCTTGCTTTTTTCGCTGCTCAGTCGCCCGCAGCACCGTTTATAATTTCCGGTTACGCAAGGGGCTGGGGGCTGGGGGTCGGATATGCCTCCATACAAGTGTGGTAGGACAGATGCATGCAATGGCACGCATCGAGCGAGGTAACGGGGAAAAGCACAGCAAAAATGTATGGCTTGCAATAGGACCTCGAGGGGAAATTGGGCCATATTCAAATCCAGGAAAAGTAAAAGGGACAAAAATAGCAAGATCAGAGAGAAAAAGAAATGTGAAACTAACCTGACAAAGCTCAGATCCTCAATGACACCTTTCACAGTAGGGAAAGCCAATTTTTGGCCCTCAAAATCCGGGCTTTTACCAGATCCGTTCTTCGAGCGCCGCCGATAACTACTCTTCTCGGAGTCCGAGCTTGAATCATCTCGGTCGGTCGTCACAGCACCCACTTCGGGTTCCTCGACATGCAGCTGGACGTTGATATACGGCTGGAAGCCCTTTTCGTTCCGGTTACCCGGCGGGAGAGCAAGGTCCTGCGCTGCAAAGAGCTCGATAGAGAAATCGATGTTCTTTCGAATTATCGGCTCGAGCTCAGAGCTACTGCGGTATCCTGCAGGCTTAAGCTGCCAGCCTTGCGTGCCGTTGAACATACCGTGGTTCAGCATCATGCCTTTGTCCAGATTCTGCCAGTTGAGCGCAACAAGCTGCGCGCCGCGCCGCCAGTAGAACGACGGATCTAGATTTGAGGATGTTACACGGAATGCATAAGGGTATATCCGCATGAATGCATAGCGGTTGTGCTCGAATAGTGCGTCACGGTGTGTGACATGGGCCTCTCGAGCGGCCTTCTCGGATAGTGAAAAGACGTGGTTCGGGCTTTTGGCTTCTGTAGAATAATCAGGTTTCTAATCACGAGGTGAATAATTCGGTTTCAGGTTCTGATTGCATACCGGGCTGCTCGAAATGGCTGAAGTGATATGCGCGGGTGTAGACTGCCATTTTGGCGAGTGCTTCTAGAATCTTGGGCGGTTTGACTGGTTTCTGTTGTCCATCGACCTCTGTGTCTGTTTCTTCAGAATCTTCAGTGGCTGGTCCATCTGGAGTCGTCTTGGGTTCGAGTGACTCCCCCGACTCTTCTTTCTTCTTCAAGCCAGTCGATTTGGTTTTGATCAAGATCTTTCTTCTCAGCTCTGACAGCTTTGGTAATTTGTCTGTGGCTGTACCCTCAGGTACCTCAATTAAGAATCCTTTCCAGGCTTCCTGAATGATATCCACCATCATTTGCTGCTGCTCGAGACATGCGTGCACTTCAAAACTAATGATAATCGGAAGATCGCTGTTGACAAAGGCGCTGTCGCGGATGGCATAACATATCTCGCGGAAAGTCGTGCCTTTTGTGAGCGTATGTCCATGGAGTACTCGTGGCTCTGTTTTCGAAGGCAATTTGTCCGCGGAAGCTTTGGAGGCCTCTGCTTGAACCTTGGCTGTCTCTGCTGTGTCTTTTGCGGCTTCTGCAGTGGCCTTAGAAGGCTCTGCTTGGGCTTTGGTAGGCTTGTCTTGGGCCTCGGTAGGTTTAGCTGGTTGCCAGCTCAATCTTTTGTTCACTTTTTTTGAAAGCGAACGCGAGAGACCACTGCCGGTCTTTTCTTGCGACTCAAGCTTTGATTTGATTTTGTCCTTGAGTGTTCGGCGCGGTAATCCCTTAGCTTTCTCTTCATCTGAAGAGCTGAGGCTACTGCTACTGTTGCCAGCGCTGTCTTCTGACGATTGATCTTCTGGCAGGCCATCCCAAACATCGATTTCGACAGATCGGCATCCTTGCAGGAGTACCTACTTCAATTAGCATACTATGCCGGGGCTTTCGCACACGCCATCTTCATGCCAACCGGGAACTCACAGTCGTGTAAGCACTAGCAGCTGCGTCACTGTACAACTGGTTTCCCGTCAAGTATGTATTATGACTGGAGGACACAAAATAGTCCGAAATTGGTGCTTCGGAATCTAGTTCATTCCATGGGGCCTGGGCGCATGAAGCTGCATCTTTCATGTACTTCCGGAAAGAATCAAAGGAGGTCAAGGGATCCTCCTTAAGATTTTGCTGCAGATCGGGCTCATTTTGGGCAGTTTGAAAGAAGTGAGCTTTCTCAGTGGCGTCTGCAGGGAGTCCATTGTAGATCTTGGATAAATGACTCTCAAGGGTGGGGTTGAAACTGTCCAGCGGATGCAGTGACAAGTGCCGCGCACTTTCGACGAGATCCTCAATTTTACCCATCCCGGAGACAAGCTAGATTGCTGTGGGAGAATGCTCTATCAAGCTATACTCCGGACCGGTCTGGTAGTTAAGCTAAATTAGCGTCGGAGCTGTACTGGCCTCTGTCCTATGGTAGGGTGGAGCAGCGCCTATTGGGTCAGCAAGATCAAAGAAGCCCCGCTGCCTTGGTCAACAGGATGCAGGATGCAGTTGAAGAGGCAAACCCGCAAAATTAGGGAATGCTGATCTGCTTGTGAGGAAGAAGCACGATGTCAGTTGGAAAGGAGAGGGGTTGGGGGACTGAAACGATGTGCTCTGCCGTCCCACGGTGATCGACTCTCCACCTGATGGAGACGTGGCTCCAGCGGTGACTGTGACCAGTGATCACAATGCCCCCCTTTGAGTGTGAAATTTAGTGGAAAGTCCAGCAGTGGCTATAGAGTATGGAGCAGTAAGGTAGGAGATTTGGACAAAATCTAGGCTCTCCCCAGCTAACTATGGCATGCAAGTACCAGGGGGGGCTTAATCGGTGCGGGGGAAATCGCACTTGATTAGGATACGAGAAGCTTTTCGAGCTGTTGCAGAATCATAGCTCCTTGCCCGGTCACTATAGGTGGCCAGGACAATCAGAGGGTGCACCTTCGAGCTCCTCATGTAGCTTAGCAGACGGTGGAAATGGGGCCGCGAAGTCTCCGAATTGCTGAGAAATACAAATTGGTTCCCAAACTGCCCCGCACGCTCGAATCAAGTCTTTGCAGCATTCATCTGTTTAGCTAAGGTCGATATCTTCCTATCCTAGATCTTGCTATACGGCTCGCACTGCTTATATCGAGCGATCATGGCTGACTCTGAGTCTGTCCACTTCTTCGACATCGACTCGACTCTTCCAGGTAACTCGCCACACCCATTCAGCTACGCTTAGACAACAGAGCCTAACCGGTCGCTTTAAATAGGAGATTCGAGATCGTGGTCACCAAACACACTCAAAGTCCGAGCAGTCCTGAACTTTAAAGGCATCCCCTACACCCAAAGCTGGATCTCATACCCTGACATCGAGCCTCTGATCAAGAGTTTTGGCCTCGGACCAAACCAGAATGGAATCCCTTATACCCTCCCGGCCATCGTCCACTCCTCGGTGACGACAAACCCCAACGGAGCTCTTATGGACTCGCTTCCGATCATCGAACATTTAGAGAAAGTTTTCCCCTCGCCATCATTGTTCCCCTCAGGCGCTTCCAGTGTGGCGATTTCGATTGCAGTGAAAGAACTTGTGACGCGAAGTTTCTATACATTTAAGAGACTGGCTGTCCCCAAGGTTTCTCCGCACCTGGACCCCCGTGGCCAAGAGTATTTCGAGCGGACGCGGAAAGAATGGTTCGGGATGCCTTTGCAGGAAATGTACCCATCAGACGAGACAAGCTTCGAAGAGGCATGGAAACCATTTGCGACGGAGGCGGAGGTACTGTTGCATATGCTGCGAGGGATGGAGGGAAAGAAGGGTCCGTTCTTCGAAGGAGAGAAGGTAGGTTGGGCGGATCTGTTTCTCGTGTCGCATTTTGCGTGGGTACAGCGGGTCAATCCAAGTGATTGGGAAAAGATCGCGGGCCTAGGAAACGGTGAGTTCAAAGCGTTATATGATGCTTGCCAGCCTTGGCTTGGAGACCAAGGCAAAGACAGAGAATGGCCAATTCCGCATAGCGCGGCGTAGATAGAGTCCTGCTTGGAGGTGAAGGATAGATTAAATATCATTTGAATATATTGCACAATGAAATAATCAAACCAACGTAATAATACATAGATCGGGCTTTGTTATCCCATTTTAACCGCTATCAATACAGTACAGTGGGCGCATCCATTGTCCAATGGAACCAGGGGCCGTAACCGACGGTCGGAATGTTGTAACAGAGGTATATCAAGGCATCTACAGACCACGAAGGAAGTTGGATTCCTTGATAGCCTTTCGCCGGGCCTCGCGAGCGCTTTGGGTAACCTCAGAGCGCTTGGCCTGGCCTTCGGTGGCGTCAAGCATGACATCTTCGGGGAGGCTGTCGCGATTGTAAGATGCTGGGACGATGTCGTGGGCATTGTGATGGGCGGGAATCTTCGGAGGGAGGACCGCAGTGCGAGCTGCAAGCTTCTTCTCGTAACGCTTTCGTTGCTTCTTGTTCAGGGCTAGACAAAAGAAGATAAAATTAGCCTTGGTGAATACGATGGGATTCATTTCAAGGAGTGAGCAACGTACTGCTTGGGTCAACACCGCCCTTTTCGCTCTTCGCTTGCTTGCTGGAATCGCTCAAGAGATCCCACAGCCAGTCTGGATATTCTGAGTCTTCCTTGGCGAGAACGTCGGGCTTATTCTTGAAATAGTTTAAGCCATTCAACTTGGTACCAGCGGGACAGCTACTTGGTGGGCGCTGAATAGCGGGTTTTGTGGCAGCACCAGGCTGCACATCGACATGGACACCCTCTGGAGTGCTCAAGGGTTGGGAAACACCGGGGGTCGCAGACGAGATGGCGGATGGAATGGTGACATCTCCGGAGGCAGGCTGACGAGGGTTTGGAGGAGAGGGAGGGGCAGCGACAGAAGGGTTTGCGCCGTTGTCACTGTAAAATCGGAATTGGTTACGGGCGATGGGTAGTTGTCGAGTCGCTGAGAATGTTGTCCATGTCGCGGTCTGTGGTTGCTGTAGTCGCAGAATGCTGCTTCGGCAGCTTTTGCAGATCATGGTTGCAATGCGACTAACTGTTGATCGAGTCCTTTGGCAATGCACTCGTGTCCGACAGTCTCAATGTGTCAAAGCTTCACGAGAGTTGACGTTCACAATTCGCGCGGATCAGAAAAGTTGCGGCGCGGACAAGATGCCAAGCCCTAGGTCACGTGCCTGGCCACCTTCTCTCCTTGTCCTCGACGTTGCTCCTCGATGACTGACCAGAGAATGGCATGTTCAGCTACACAACGTTACTTGGAGTTTTTCAGAAGCCCGGAGATTGGAAATTGATAATGCTTTTGGATTTTGATAATAATTATTCGTCACAGTATCGATGCCCCTCTGCAGACAAAGTTACAACTCGCCTTATTTCATGCATTATAGCGATTACTCTGCAGGAACGCGCTTCAGTCAACATGCAAAGCTCAGGATGATCCCCAGTAAACAGAACAAAAAACATAACACCGGAACTCAACACAGTAATGCTAACTCGTTCATTCTGCGCCTCGGCGCCTCATCATGCTCCCGAATTTCAAAGATGCTATGAGGACATTCTGCGAACTTCAAGGAAGTTGCATATATCCGTACAAGCATCGTTCAGGGTCTTCTCAGTTTTCCACTTCAACTCTTGCTGGGATCTGTCGGCAACCGCAACGCAGTAACCGACATCACCTTCACGACGATCCGCGAGCCTTCGGGGGATCTTCTTTGATGAGACTGCTTCCATCGTATTGACAACATCCAAAACCGAGTTACCGTATCCGGTTCCCAGGTTGAAAGTTCTGAAGTTCTCTACTAATCTGCCCGCATTGGCAGTGCCCAGAGCAGCGATATGGCCCTTGGCCAAATCAGTGACATGGATGAAATCGCGAACAGCTGTGCCGTCCTCGGTATCCCAATCACTTCCGAACATGGATAATTCAGCATATTGGCCAGTCATCACTTTAACGACAACAGGCAGAAGATTTGTTGGGGCTTGTCGAGGATCTTCGCCAAGAAGACCGGATGGGTCACAGCCAACTGGGTTGAAGTACCTTAGGGCGACGATGGTCCATTCTGGATCTGAGGCGGCGAGATCGGCAAGAATTGTCTCGCACATCCATTTCGTTCGCCCATATGGGTTTGTGATTCCCGTGCATCCGGGCTGGACAGTCTGTGGGATGCCGTTGTTGTCGGTATATACCTCCTCCTTGTGAACACAGAGCTCTTCCTTCAGGGGAAGGCCAGATGTTGCCAAAGTTCCATAAACTGTAGCTGACGACGAGAAGATGAAGGTTTTTATGCCAAAGTCTCCAAGTGTTGTGGCAAAGTCGATGAGCCCGCTGACGTTGTTTGAGTAGTACTTGAGTGGGTGCCGAATGCTTTCTTCGACGGCTTTGTAGGCCGCAAAGTGAATCACTCCGGCAATCTTGGACTTGGGGGTTCCCCATCGAGATTCCATTTGATAACTCTCAAGAAGCAGTCGGAGTGAGGATGTATCACGATAATCATGAGCATGCAGTTTGAGTGACGGCATTGGCGTTCCATTTTTGTCGTGGAACTCGCGGGCTAATCGTGCAATGCGGTCGAGAACATCTTCAAATGCATTGCTGAGGTTGTCGATGACAATAACATTATAGTGTGCCTTCATAAGTTCCAGTGTGGTGTGACTTCCAATGAACCCCAACCCTCCAGTTACCAGAATGTATGGGTTTTCAACAGGGCATCTTCGCAATAATTCGTCAAGGTCGTCAAAAAGATCGCCACGCTCCGTGGCTGGCGTGTCCACGGAGTTTGGAGACTCACTTCCGGAGGGAGTAGCCACGTCTGACAAGCGTCCACTGCCCATGGTAGTGCGAAGATAAGGGATTCTCCGCAGCGAATGAAACTTCGAGTCGAGGCCAAGTGCAATCTTAAATCCAAGAACTACTTGCTAGCTCTGCAGTATACTCAAGAATGAACAATGGCCTTGGTCGATGTTGGAGCTTGATGAATTTTTGCTTGGAAAAAAAAAAGGGAAAAAATCAGGAGATCGTCGCCTAGTCTTTATATGAGATGTCCGAAACTTCGTGTCGCTTCGCCGTCCCAACTGTCATGCTCTTGCTCAGCCCCTGTGCTTGTTTGGAAAGTCAAGTTCCAAGCAGTTCTTTCCAACCGGCAAAAACGGAAGCCAAGTTTTCCAGCCGAACACGAGCCAAATGCTAAATTAATTCACAAAAAGGCCCGAATAATGGCTCGGAATAAACACATAATCGGATCAAGGGATGAATCCACGATAGACCAAGGGCCAGCCCGACGGGGTCCCTGTGGCAATGGGGCTGGACCGTAGCATGTCGTTGTTCCTGACCAGATGCTCTTAGGGCTGGCTACCAAGAAAGCGGCAATCGCCGGGTCCAATTCCACCTTCCCGATACATCATGGCATGGAAAAATCGATTCTTGATTGTCCGATGTAATGTACGTCTCATCGACGTAAGATGTCACCGCATCTCATCATCGAGCCTCGTCCATTCTATTTTGGGCGACGCAGGGACCTGAATTGCCTTGTATGGAAAGTTTCGTTTCCTCCCCGCTAGTAATATTGGGTTCGTTTACGAGTAGTCTCACTCAATTAAATTTCTTTTTTTTTTCTTCTAATTCTTTTTTTCTGTCTCTGATGAGTTTGGGCGCCTCTCAAGCGAGTCAATTTTCACCTATGGAGCATTTGAGGTCAACATAGATTTGATTATCTGAATCCACTTTCTCTTCCAAACTTTCTACTTTGCCTTCATCCACCTCCCTTTATCCCAATGTCTACTAGCAGTGCCGAAAAACACGTGAGCAAGCGAGGCTTTCTTAAGTCCGGCAGATCTCGGATTTTGCTAGCAGTGGTCATTTTCATTATCATTTGTGCCGCTGTCATCCCTCCTGTTGTGGTTACTGAGCTGCGCAAGAAAAACAGCATGGGTCCCAAATCCAAGGTCATTGTACCACTCTACGTGTACCCAGCACCAGGAGCTTGGACTCCCTTGGAGAAAGAGTATGTTTGTATTTTGTTTCCGCTTGGCTTTCTTTCCCGGTTATTCCGATTTCCATGTCCACTTGATTCCCACACGTCAAGGACCGCCACATCCCCAGCGTGGCTATGGCGTGCGTTTGGATCCTCGACCAGGGTCGTTGCAATGTAAATTTACCATGAGACGTTGCTAAACACCAACCAGAATATCCGCTCACCCCGATGTCAACTTCACGGTTGTAATCAACCCTGGCAGTGGACCGGGGCCAAATTCGTTACCTGACGCCAACTACACCCGCGAGATCCCTGTTCTTACATCATATTCGAATGTGCGCGTGCTTGGATACGTTCATACCTCGTATGCCCAACGCAACATCTCATTAGTCCGCAAGGATATCCAAACTTATGCGGCATGGCCCCGTACTTCGGGCAATCCCAAACTAGCCGTTCGGGGTATATTTTTCGACGAGACACCCCAGCAATACAGCCGTCAGTCATTTGAATACCTGCAAAACTTGACAGATCTAGTCAAAGGCCTTGATGATCTTGGTTCTGATCCATTTGTAAGTTGGAAATTTTTGCCTCTCCCTTCCTTGTTTTGAGGCTCTTTCTTTTCCTTTGTTTGCTTCGATCATCGTCGGTTTCTCTTCCCTCTCGCCACTCTTATCTCATTTGGTTCATCTTTCATTGAGGCGTAAATCATTCCCTGGTTCCAAGCTTGCCCCCTAGCTCAACGAACCATTGACCCACCTCTCCCAATCCGACTCCACCCGTCCTACGATCTTCATGGATCCCTGCATCGCTTCTAAAAACCTGGCCGAGCGGCAGCGTCCTCTTTTGGGAGTTTCCTCCGATGAATCAAATTGCTGACCAGAATTTGCTCATTCAGGTTGTCCACAACCCCGGCACTGTTCCGGATTCTCGCTACATGGTCACAGCAGACTCCACTGTTGTGGTGGAGGCAACGTACGACATGTACCAAGAGAGGCATGGTACCAAGCAGCTCACAGACATCCCAAGTAGCAATCGTACCCAGCGCACGGCCGTGATTCACTCTGTGCCAGAGAATGTCACCGGATCCAAGCTGCGGAACTTGGTGAAAGAAGTACGTGAAGTCGCGGACGAAGTGTTTATCACTCACCTCAGCACCGACTATTACGCCAGCTTTGGTAGCCAGTGGAGTGTGTTTGTTGACTTGATGGATAAGTGAGAAATTCTGCTTTCACGATTTTTTTGCCAAAGATGCCTTATTGATGATTGATGATTTCGCGTGTATCTATTGAATAGCCTGCGGTGGACTTTAATACTGTAACAATCGATTGCGATTGACCCATATCGCCACCTGTATACTGGCCTGACTCGGCTTTTTAACGCAGAATCTGAATGTCAACCATTGCAACTTTCAACAAAGCCGAACAAAAGGGCTAGAGATCGAACCGCAAAGCGACGAAGATCCTAGCCATACATACAGGGAAGCCCCACAGTTTGATATGTATGTAACTTTTGTAATTTTCACATCGATCGTGTATTTAATACCGATCTACAGAGCTCCCTATGCCACCGGTCGATACGATAGCTCAGCGGGGCCTTGGCAGGGGTCAGTCAGTCTGTGCCAATGATGGCAGTGGATATACGAATACGTATCTAAGACTGGAATTCCAAATTCCAGCGTTAGATCTTCCATTTCATGGAACGTTGATCCAACTGAGCCAAACAAGCGCAAAATCAACATGATGGCGTCTTTCACTCCTGCATGATTCTAACTCCCCCTGGACTAGCTCGGTACAGATCTTTTAAGCGCAATATTCAGACCCGGCCCCGCGATCCCGAGCGCTACTCTCGCTCCCGTGAACTTTTGTACAGTGGCTTGAACGACGAACTTGAGAACCGCTGTATGCTACCACGTGGGCGGTCCCTAATTGAAAATCTCTGCTAGACCGGGCCGAATGTCTAGTGGCATGATAGCCAGAAATAGATTGGCCATAGGGAGCGCATAACATGGGGGGTTGGGCGCGATTGACAAGTTGCGCACCACTCTGCAATGGAACAGAAGCCAAGGAAGCCCTAGCTAGACCCTACAGCACCGGTCAACAGCCCGGTCACCACAATGGGCTCACGCCTGAGACTAGTGCTGTGTAGCACAGGGCGGGTCATCCACGGTAGTTTCTGACGGATAAAGTCCGGTCTTACGGAGACATCTCTTGTGCTTCAGCCGCAGGCCTGCACAAACCCATTGCACATTGAGATCTTCAAATCGCGAAAGCATCTGCGATGGAGCCGAGGCCTTGGCGGTCTTGGCGGGAGATTATACCCGGGGAACTACTCCATACGATCGCCTAGCTCGACGGGCTAAACGTCTTTTTGCACTTGCTTAGTGCGTGGGGCTGTCTCAGCAGTGGTTTTGGGCTAATAAGCCCCGGCGTTTCGTGGGGGATAATGAGCATATTACATGGAAGGGCGAAAGAGCCATGACCATAGGCTATCTCACCTGGAATTCCGGTCAACTTGGATTTCCTAGTTTTACTTTGCTCCTGGGAGCATGAAGCCTAGAATCGGGAGGATCCGTCGTGGGGACCGAGACTCGGCCCGCAATGTGGCTCTTACTTTCTGTCTATGGGGCTTTCTTGCGAGTCCAACCATCGCCACGCGGGACTAATTATGCCCTGATGGTCCAGGCGTCAATTATGGGGCTCCTCCGACTGATCACATCGGGAATGGCTAACGCATTGATACCCCATTGATGGAAACAGAGGTGTCTATGATCCGCAACTCAGATTGGACAGGAAAATCTTTCGAGTGGAATCTCTTGCAGGACGGTTCCCTTCCAATCGCGTGCAGAATTTTTTCAACGCTATTTTTTTTTTCGCTGACACATACGCTGTGCAAGCTAATGCATAGAAATTTCTTTCACTTCTTATGGGTCTAATGGAAAAAGCACGCGGCAAATTTCTCACTGGTCGTGAAGACAAGGACAAAGTGGGAGGAACACTAGCAACTTTTTTTCGCCATTGCCGTGTTAGATGCTGATCACTTTAGCTCTCGAACTCTCTTCAATTGAAATGATCTCGTTTTGTTAGAAATCTTCGCAACTCGCTAAGCTGGAAATGGTATAGAGGATACTAGTCTCGATATGTGCTGCTCCTTAAGCCGAGGAAACTTTTAGCTTAGAATTACTAGGGTATATGTAATTCTAGGAGATCACAACCAACGGTAGCTTTTTTCGATACTTCGATTCCTCCGTGCCGTCAACAGTGTAACGGAGGTGCTGCGCGTATATGTAGTGTCAGTCAAAACGCTGACAGCAAGTAAAACACAACAAATCAAAAAAGGATACGTCAGCAAGGTCCGTTACTGCCAAGGAATGCCAAGAAGAGCAAACAGCAGCGCACAGCACCGCTCATCTGGATCGGCTCGGGCTCGGAACGTGAGGAGCGAATGAAGTTATCGCAGCCCTGTAGGTTCTAACCTATCCAAGCAGCTCACCTGATGTTGATGCAAAAGCGTGGATTTCCCCTCAAAATCGCAATGGTACTTTTGCACTCTACAACGAGAATGCACGGTGCATGAGGCAAGTGGATGGAGGGTTCAATCTCACCCACAACAGCAGTCCTTGACCATTGTATTGGACTGTGGACCCACTTCACTCTTCGAGCACGCGCGATTCACCGTTGCAAATATAGCCGATATTGGCCTCACGCCCTTCAAAAAGCCATTGGCTTCTCGAGACTACATAATGTATAATCACTATGAATATTTGTATTGAAGCCTTTACGGACTAGCAATCACGTCACTATGGGGAACTCCCACAAGAGGCAGTTTAGGCCGATAGACCTGGGGTTTTTAACCCATGAAACTGTGAGTCACACTAGAAAGTGGAGTCCTCAAAGAAGAACTTCGAGCGAAACAAAATAATTCCACACTCATTCAGTGCTTACGCACTCGGCCTTGAAGTTGTACGTGGTTCCAAGGAAATTATGGCAAGGCGACGCGCTGGTACGATTGATTCATGAGCTTTATTATACAGTTTGAGGAGACTATATGCCCCGAATTAACATGAAGAGAAATATTAAGAGCAGTATTCCACCCAATTGTCCAGGTCCATATTCTTGATCACCGTTGAAAAGTTGTCGGCACTGGAAGCGTTGCAAGCAGCAGACTTCTGCTTGGTAGTGACGTTGTCATCGTTGTTTGTATCGTCGCCCTTAGGGTACTCGATATGGAACACCGGCTTGTCAGCATCGATGAAAGCCGCATATGTATCGCATTCCTGGTACTGGGCACATTGCTCGTTGACCGACCACTGCATCTTGTCGATGACGGAGTCAATGATATCGCCACCATTCTTCAACCCAAGAGACATGCCACGGCTGTGAGCCTGGTCAGCAAGCCAGTTCACGTAGTCGATAGCATCATCCTGTGTCAGCCCGAGACCATTTTGATTGTCGTAGCCATCGATGTTGTCCGGGTCAACGCCATCGCAGCCCTTGGATTGCGCCGTATCCAAACGCTCTTGCATAATCTTGCGAACATTAGCCGAGCTAGTCTTTAGCCATTTCTCGCCGGGCCAATCGGGCAAGTCATCTCCCAAATCGGATTTGTTGAATTCGTCAGCATCATCGCGCCAGTCCTCATATGTGCCGGCGGAGAAGTAGCAGATGACCTTGCGCCCCATGTCCTGCAGATCCTTGATGGTGGATTCCGGGTTTGAGTAGAGATCAATGTCGTAGACGGGGGCATCAGGCGTGGTATCGTTCAGAGCATATTCCAGCACAATCTGCCACTTAATTCCTGCGGCAGGTTGCCACTTCACCGTTGTGTTGCCGGTCGTTGTGCCATTGCCAGTTCCTCCAGTTCCTTCGCTCCCTCCAGAGCTCCCACTGTCATCGTCACTGCCCTTATTCAGCCCCACGCCTAGTCCGACTCCCAAGCCAACACCCAGCCCAACTATGACAAGAGCGACAGAGCCGAAGACGAGAATTTTCTTCGTAGTGGTCCAAGCGGCTAGGCCGCTCTTCTTGAGTGAAGACGCCGACATATCGCGACAAGACAAATAGAAAGATCACAGTAAACAAAGAATATTGTCAAGGGCGCTCCAAGTGCCAGAAACTCGCACCCCGACCAGCGTGGGCGACGAGCTGTCAATTAATGAAAGGGCAAAGGGCACGAGGATGAGGCTAGGCAGCCAGGGTCTTCAAAATGGGCAAAAATAAGCTCAAAGAGAAGATGGCGCAGACAAAGATTAGAGGCTAGAATGACTCGGAAAGCGCCGGAATTTCGGGGCTGACACTGTGGCGATCTTCATCGAGACACAAGTCAGCATCCCTTCTTCGTGAATGCTACTCAATGGACACAATAACCGCCTGGCCTGCAGGGCCGCTAGTGAAAAGGATAAAGCCCAGACTGAAATCGCCAAGTGATCAAATGGCAGCGAACAGCTCGAAGTTAGACCTAAATTAAGGGTTTCAAAAAGGAAAAATCTGGGAGCCTGAGACAATGCGGGGCGAACTGACCGATATAGGCTAGCGCAGCTGTAGGGCCATTGAGAAGAGAAGATTCTGGCCAATTTTTGGGATCTTCAGAGTGTGAAGTGGCTCGCTCTTCTATAGGCTTTGGGTTAAGGTAGTGGAACTGGCGTTGATCAGTGATCCTCCGATTGCGAGAATCGATCGCCGATCGTCAAAAGAATTCCTCAAAGGCCTCCAGATACCATCGTCTTGAACGCAGCGGCGCTAATTTCTAAATCATTTGTCATGGACTAGGGTAAGGGGATAAAACCCATCGCACCGTCATACCACTTCCAGTAACAAAGAGCCCGATCACGCCAACGATGCACCGGCTGGCTGCCAAGAAGCCCCCTTCCGGGCAACATCCTTGTCTGAGCCGAGGACCGGTCCCCACCGGAGCGAGAGGTGAGGTTGGGATTGAGACGCCCTTTGTGTTACACAGAAAGGAGAGCCTGGCGGCCTCAGCCAGCCTCCTCAGGAACAAACGGCGCAACCCGGGCGCCCTGGATGTTTGATGTGACTCCTGGGCTCCTTCTGAAAATGTACCTGTCAAAAGCATGCAAAGGATCTTTGTTTCCCGCCTGAGTCAAGAATCCAAAACACCTCCAATAGAGCTCTTTATGCATCTGCATGCGCTGGCAAACGTCGGTGAGACTCCGTCAAGACTGGGCTTTGGGGTGTTTAGGCTTGAGATCCGAATACTTCTAGCGCTGACTACGAGCAACGACGTCGATCTGAAAATTACCTTTCATTACCGATGCGTAATATTGTCCGAGGTACAGAGATGGTAATGTACCTCCCGGGAGGTACCATACACCACAAACAAAGAAATGTACTTCAACCCCGGTCAAACATTGCCTCTTGGCTCACTAGTATTAGCGGGGCTGATCAATGGCCTAAGGTGGAAATTCCTTCGCTGTCGACTCGTCGTATTCCCAACGCATCACTCCGACCCAACGGACAAGGACCCAAACTTGACTGGTTGGAGGTTTCAGCCGGACAGGGATCCTCCTGTAGTCACTTATAGCGGTTCGAATCTCGCAAAGATCAACCATGAAAGACAAGGAAACAACATATTACTTCCATGCAAATGACATAGAGGCGAGTCTGGTTCAATGTGCCGGCATATCAAATTGCCGCCAAGCCTCTGACCGGCACGGAACCACACGTCGAATTATTGAGTCTACGATACCACGAGCTAAAGCGGAGATCCTAGAACTAAGGCCAAGATCGCCGAATCTCCACTTTATCAGAAAAAAGAAGTCCCGATAAGCCAATCGCTTCAATATCCCTCCCGGCACTTGATGGCGCCACTACCGCAAAGCGGGTACTAGCACAAACAGGAGTAGTTCCGCTCAGGAGAGTGGGAAAGTAGGAGGTTGAAACTGTGGGCCTTACGGCCTTTTTTTTTCTCTTCAAAAACTTTGCCCTAACGGCGCTAACACAGATGTTTGAATAAAGCCGCTAATGGCTTGCGGATGCATACGCGACTTCGTATATGCAAGCCACTTTCCCCTCAGCCTCCGGTGATTGGAAAGCGCTTGCATTCCCGGGGCGGGGAGTGGGTATTCAGGCACAGGCACAGTTCTGTACCACCCGAGACAGGCCTTTGCTCGAGAACTTTCTGAGTCAGTCAGTCGAGGGGGCTGAGTGCATTGTCAGGCGATGGGGAAGGAGGCGCACCACGTTGCTTCTGGACAGCCCCGATATTTGTCACGAGAGAGTTTAGTATATACAAACTAGGCAGAAACTCCGCGATTTCTTGGAACTTGTAATGGCTCCACGGAGGGAAAAGTATTCCTATGTTCGATCTGACTGTGCTTTCCACACAAGCATTCTGGATAATCTGTACTGAGTGAAGACTTGAGTTCGGCATTTAGTGGTCTGGTTTAATTAATTCCCGAGACAAAACTTTAAATCAGAGGTATATCGATGCATTAAGAGCTAGAAATTCAAGAAGAACAAATCTTTCACCAGTAAGGCTCGGTGTGAAGAATGTAACAATACATCAGGTACATGGTCATGAGGGCATTTTGAAAGTCAAATTAAATAAGTGATACACAGATACATGACAATGCCCTATTAACACCGACGATCGGAAAGAATGGGCCGGGACATGGCGCTTTAGAAAGAGATTGGTGTGGAGAGAGTGAAAGAGACTGGCGAGCCAGAAAGTTGAACCCAAACAGTCAAGGGGTCAGAGCCGAGCTGCTCGGTGGTGAACCCCTTCGTATCCGTGGGCGCAACAGGGAAGGTCACAGGAATAGGCTCACTGCAAGTGTTTCCATTGGCAGTGACGGTGACGCCGGTGATCTTTCCAGAGTCAATAACGTGGCTCACGGCATATCCACAAGTATCACGGTTGAAACGGGCCAAGAACTGTGCTGACATCTCCTGGTGTGTAAGGGTAACAACAGGCCAGGTAGCAAGGCGAACGAACTCCTGAACAATGGTCTCGACCCAAGCCTCGAAGATGGAGTACTTGGCGGAGACGCCGTTGATTGTAATTGGGTCGGCATCGGCATTACGCAAGTTGGCTTGGTGGAACATGTAGCCATCGTGATAGAGACCGAAGAGGTGGCGCATGGTGTCAGACTTCTCAGTGGCTAGAAGGTCTTCGAAAGTGCCGCTGCCAGCAGATGTGTCAATCCACTCCTGCAAGGCACACGCGGGGCTGTCGCAGTTGTAGTAAATGCGGGTTGCCCAGCGGGGGTTAACTTGCATGCCATCGAAGCCATCAGTAGATGTGATAGTGAAGTAGGGCCACATGGGGTTTTGCGTGTTCAAAAGGGCAGGGCGGGTGTTGTCACCGACACAGTTCTTGATACCGTTGTCCCACCAGGCCTGAAGGGCATCACCGTTGTGAAGACCGGTAATAGCTGGAGGAATAATACCATTTGAGGTCCACCACTTGGCTTGGTCGAGTCCAGTTGCCTTGAACCAGGCTTGGTTGAAGCTGATCTCCTTGTTCACATCCGAGTAGGTAGCATTGTTCTGCTCCTCGTGAGTGAAGGTGTGGGAGATGAGGGCAAAGGTATCACGGTTGCTTGTGGTGGTCCACCAAGTGTAGAGAGGATCACGCTGCATACAGTTCGTTGTCCAGTCGAAGGCAGTGGGGGTCGCGGGCCACAGGTTGGTGCCAGTACCCAGAGGCTTCTGGAACTCCAAAGCAGTGTCGGCAGGCGAGTCATACTCAATGCCGCCTTCATTACAAGCAGTGTATCCAGCATCGGTGCTTGAGGCGTTTTCAATGTTACCATTGCCGTTGAAGCCAGTCTCTGGGAACCAAAGACTTCCATCGTTCAATTTGGCATTGATAGTTGGAATCCAGTCGCGAATATTGTTCAGATCCTCATTGCGGATGCGGAAAGTGGTACCGTTGGGATAGTAAATATCAGTCTCAAGAAGCATGTCATCAATCTGAGTGTTCAGGTTGACTCGACGGTATCCTGCATGAAGACCGCGGGTGACCCAGGTGATCCACGCATGCTGCAGGTAGTTTGAGGTCGCACTCCAGGTGGTATCAAAACCGATGAAGAAAGCCATTTGCTGACGACCATCGAAGTCGTTGATGACTGCAGCAGTGGTGTCCGATGAGGTGACCGAGTTCGCACCGAAAGCAGCAATCTGCTTAGTGGAAGTGGTGTTGGAAATAGTAGCCGGGTAGTGCCACAGACCCTCAGTGCTAACTCCAGCGCCAGTCCTTAGACCGGAGGTTGAGAAGTCACTGGTATCGGTGAAGGAGATCAACTGCTCAACGCCAGTATTGCAGCATCCATCACCGACCGCAGTTGCGCCAAAGTTAGGACCAGGATAGACATCATACTGAACCATGCGGACACCGTACGCAAGCTGGTACGCATATAATTGATTCCACTGATCGGTAGTGAGAGCACTCTGGAAGCCAGTGGTGCCGCCATAGTCGTAAGCAACTTGAGAGGCAACGACGATACCTCCAAAATTACCGCCCGCGCTACTGTTCAGGGCAGGAAGCTGAACACCGGCCTGTGGAACCTCAAGAACAGTATACGGAATTCCATATGCATTCAGACCGGAGTAAGCAACGCTAGCAGCCGCTGCGTTGGAGGCAATGACCAAGATGTCATTTGCAACAGTGGCATGGCCAACAAGCGTAGCGCTTGCCGTGGGAGTTACTGAAACACCCGTGGATGACATAGCTGAAGTAACGGGAGAAGACACTGAAGTGACTGCAGAAGAGGTGGCTTTCAGAGTTGTTGACAGAGTGGAAGTTGAAAAGGTTGAGCTTGAAGCAGCAGTAGAAGTGCTATGCTCGCTTGAAGTGGTTGCAACGAAGCTTGAGACCGCGGAGCTTGTGGAGCTAGCACCTGAGGTTGCAACGGAAGTTGTTTGCTCGCTCGAAGTCAATGTCGATGGCACAACAGACGTATGGAAAGTAGTTGAAGCAATGGAAGTTTCAGTAGAAATTGGAACAACAATGGTCAACGAGGGTGATGTAGTGGTTTCCACTACACTAGTAGTAGTATGCCCGGTACCAGCAGTGGTATGGCCTGTACTAGTAGTACTAGTAGTTCCTTTAACGAAAGTTGTAGTGGTGGTCTGATACTTAGTTGGACGAGGAGGCTCCCATGACACGACTTTTGGGTTATTTCCAAGCCAAACTCCCGGGCGAGTGTCGCAAGTTATAACCCCAAGGAAGCAGCTGACTTGAACAGCCCAAGTGGGGATAGATGGCATGTTGACGGCCAACACACGGGAAACGAGGGGACGTGCTGCAACGCACGAATAGCGAGCGACAGTGAAACGATTGGGTTGAATTGAGAAGCGAGGATTTAGTTTGCATGGACTATTCCAAAAGTACAAGCTGATCAGCCCTTTATACAACGAATATGATGCAGGCTACCGACGGCATCCTATCGCCTGGCTTGACTGCTTCATGGAGAAAAAAAAATCTATCCGATCCTAATTTCCACCTAGGACAGATCTGGCATCGATTCGCGATCTCTTACTCTACATGTCTAACTATGCTGGTGGGGCGGATCTCGGCTCGGTAGAAGGTTTGATTATATCGGTTTAAATGGCAAGAAATAAGACATAACAGCCTCGGTCTTGCCTCAGCCCTGAGAGAAAGGGGCGAGGGAGCATTCATGGGATTGGATACTCTGTCAGGGACCATGCGTCGAGGCGCGGAGGTGACCTGCAGAATATGATGACTTCCAGCCCAGAGGCACTTCAGCTGACAGAAAAAGAAAACTACCAGAGCAATCCAAAACAGGCTTAGACGATGAAATGACAAGAAAATGCCGAAGCCTTTCCTGAGACATCGTGAGCGCCCTCCGCAATCGGGTCACAAATTCCGAGCATACCTAATTATAACATTATCCCCGGGGTTGCCAAGGCAGAGCTCTGCAGGCTCTTGCCGCTAACCCGGTGGCGCAGTGAGCTCCCCAATAGAAAGTAAATTTTGGAGCCCTAAGGAAAAAATCCCGATGCCGAGTTTATGGGGTTAGTGATGTGTTCACGAAAGTCGGGTGGATGTGCTTCGCTTTGATGAAATGTAAAGGAACTTCTAGACCTGTACGGTATTGTATCCACATGCTTGTAATTTGCAGCCCGTCCCGTTACGGGTTTTACGCTGTATTTCAACGGACTAATCCCTTTTAGGAACATTGGCCCCGGCATGTTCTTCGCGCCCATGGCCCATGACCCATGGCCGCTAGTTTTGGCGCTAATGCGACTAGAAAAAGAAAAGAAAAATTCAATTCAATTCTAAGATGAAGCTATATGGAGAGTATTGTGCGGGATCAGCACCGAGTAATACTTAAGGAGGCTTGTCAAGCTGGCAGAATTTTTCTATGCGCTAGCTTCAGCTTGGTGGATCCATGGCCGAGCTTGATCGGGATATACCCTGGACAGGACTTTAGCCATACGTCTCATTACATGTTATCAAAGAGAGCTGACGGTCAATTTTTCAAATATTGCATTAGCTTAAAAGGCCATAGCGTCTTGTTCCATCTTTCAGTGTTTGCTCGTACATGGGAGCCCAATACGATAAAGCATGGTTCTATAATTGGCATTTCCGTCAGTCCAGATCCCACGCTATCGCCATGCCCATTCTATGGGGGACTGGGGATTGCCACCCACATGGTACCTGTCGGGTAACAGGGAACCTGGTTTACGGAGGAAAATGCGTGTCTCATCATTCTCATGCGAAGATTAGTGGCTTACCATTCCCCCACCCGTAAGACTCTATAGACCATAATACATTCTGAAATAAATCTGACGGTCTGTCTTTGTAATCATGGAATATGGGGAGCTAGGTTTTGACCAGTAGCGAAAGGTTAGCGAAGCCGATCGTGCTGTCCACCCTTTTCTGGGTTAGGAATGATAGACCGTTTCTAGTCGGCCACGCCGTGTGGGGTTTTTGGTTGACTTCTGAGTTGTCGTTTGTCTGCTTTGCCATTGAGGTCTAAGCCACGCAATCTTTTCTTTTGCTCCATACTTCTTTCCCTTATTCCCTAGTTCTTGATCTCCCCTCTAGTCAGTCCGAACAACACCTCAGGACTCCTCACATCGAACTTGGAATGAGGGCCTAGATTTCGGCTAGCAGGAAGCAATTATTTGGCTCACGCCAAACGACTGCTTTGTTTTAAACACATGCCTACTGTGTTGAGGGGGTTGCATATTCTGGATCATGACGATAATCCTCCCTGTTCCTGTCCACCCTGTTGGGTGGAGTGGGATGACAGTACATTGGTGGCAACTTGTGAGTTCTTCCTGACATCCTTGAATAAAGGCCAACTTACGCCTACTTGCAGAATACTAATACTAATAGCTATAGGTCACTATTGGAATTATATTGGCCTGCATCGGCGTGGGATCTGTGTACATCGTCTGGGCAACATCGAAGAAAGTCTTTGTTTATTTCAAGGTTTGTCAAATTTCTAATTGTCAAAACAAAGAAACAAAAGATTAAAGCTAACTAATTCTACTAGTCGAGAAAGCTTGAAGAAAAAGTACACCCAAACATTTTCAAGCGACTTGAAGAGGTTTCAAGACAGCGTTTAAACCTGAACCAGCTGCACATCAGCAACCAGAAGCCCTCATCATTTGGCGTCTATCTTGGGAATTTCAGTAATCCATTGACAGAATCACAGAAGCGACTTTTGCAGCAATGGGATACATTGATTGTGGATCCATTCGGAGAAAACGTACCTAATGCTGTTACTGTTGCTGGACTGGAGAGCACTCGTTGTCTTGGCAGACTTGACCTTGAAACTTTGCTCTCACAAAAGGATTCTCAACTAGCAAGAAGCGAAACGATTGGAAGCATCCTGGAGAGGGCATTCAGTAATAGTGCCTTCTACGGTGCTCTTCTGGTTAATTGGGAAAATGCCTTTTCTCCGTCCATCCAGGAGAAGCTATTTGAAGCCATCCATCGCCTTGGATTAGCGGTCTACCTCGAAACACAAGGTCCAGATTTTTTGAAAAATCACAAAGCTTTACAAAGCCCTGCTGTCTCTGGGCTTGTGATCCGGAATGCCAGTGTCATGCCCCGAGGCGAGAAACGCGATTACTTCCAGATGACAAATTTGCAATCGACCATCAAAGCATTTGTCTCTGAAGCATGTATGAGAGACTTTGTCGTTTTTGCTTGGGAAGCGGTTGAGAATGATGTCTCTGTCTCGAATGCAGTCGTCAGGAGAACCCTTCAATGGTGCAACTTCTACAGCGCTATTCCATGGATTGGCCCTGAGGTTGCTCTTCAAGATCCCGATTTGAATCTTCCAACTATAGAGCCTCTCCCGGCTTTTAGCTGGTTGAAAGAGTCACAAGTCATGAAAGCCCATGAGGTATGGCGCTCAACAATGCAGTTGACCGAGAACGACGTGGGGACTGGATGGTCTGCGCTGTGCGAAATCTTCCCTGCAGCTCAGGACCTCCGCAACTCACATGATTCTGCCTTTAAGTCTCCTGAGGTAACAAAAATGCGTCTTCGTGACCCTCCAGACTGGGTATCTCAAGTGAAATCACAAGGCAGTCCCCTTTCTATCTCAATGGCAGGACAAGAATACGACTACCTTGGCTGTTTCCCCCTGGGCTCGGATCCTACAAATGCAGCCTTTACGGATATTGTTCAGTCTCAACAGCGTCTAAAAAGTCTCGGTTTGCTTCATCCAGTCCCGTCACCGCGAATTCAAGAAATGGGTACCCTTTTGACTCGTTTTGCGGAAATTGGTGACTTTTCCGCCTTTGACACTCAGGCTTTGGACGCGATAAAAGAGCTTGCAGACCTTGTGTCGAAAGAAATTCTGCGAGTCAATCTTGCTTTGGATTCTGGTCTTACCAAAGCAATTGACTCTCGATTCTGGGGAGTTTATCAAGTCGATGGAGAGGGAGCTGATATCTTCGTCTCCAAAAATGCGCAAGGTCTTGTCGGGACAGTCTTGCATACATTTCTGTCAGCGAAAGGAATTCAACGCGATGTCTGTTTCGAAATTGAAACTATGTTAGCAACTTGGTCTCATGATCTAGCGCCTAACACTTGTCTTCCGCGCCGCATCGTTCAGGATATCGATGGTCTTAGTCCTGAGGAGAGGCTTCTTACACTGCAACACCTTTCTCTCACTGACTTTCAGAGCAAATTCTCCCGCGATTTATGTTCTTACATCCGCAAACAACTCATTGATGGTCCTAATTTTACCCAGCTGAAAGAACTCAACACTATCGGTTATCTCGAGGCTTCTATTACTGCCGAAGATCTTGTGAATCGCCGCATTGAATGGTACCAAGAGCAAGGTCTCAAGCATCCTTCTGCTTCAGCATCATATGATCTTCTCAACCAAGTTGATGTAGCCTTTAATAAGGTTCTTTCAGGCCATCGCGAAGATCATCTTGCGAGAATCACGGATGGTCTATGCATGTTGATCCAAGAAGGTCATGTCAATCCTTATGTGGACATGATCGCATTAGCAGTCTTCTGTGCAGCACGCAAAGGCGCGTTCGATGAGATCTACGAAGAAGTCACGGACCGAAATCCTCTTTTCAACAACCACCCAGATCAAGCAGCCGCCTTCGCCGAGTCTTTCGCCCTGGGATCACGATGTGAGGCTTACTTCGGAGTGTCACCCAGTGATTTTGGAAAGCTTCTCTCCAGTCGGTTTAGAGCTTATTATATTCAACGCCAACCCCCAAACTGGATCAACGGTGCACCACAGCTTGCGACTGCTTATGCCGGTGCTCAGATAGACGTCAATCCCGATGATAAGTCTACCCCTATTCGTGGGTACCAGCGATTTACTTTCCTCAGTGTTTTCGCTATACCTGCACTCATCGATATTCTCCTTCTCACCATCATCGGCCGTGGCTTGTACCTGTCATCGGAAATGTCTTTCCAAGAGCAAAACAGCGCTACGATGGCACTGATGATATCTTTGCTTCTATCTGGTGGCATTGGCACATGGATTGCCTGCGGTGGTCCATATTACCTAATTTCCATGGCTTTTGCAGCCGCCAACATGTTTGTGTTGATTCGACTCATTGCTGGAATTGCCTTCACTCTGGCTGGTGGGTTGATTGGATTTGTTGCCATCTCCGCCGTCAGAGGCCCGAAGCTGGGAATCATCTTCTATCTTTACCTTGTTTCTCTCACGATCTACTTTTCAGCTTTTGCTTCTCTCGCGAGCTTCAGTTACCCTGGATCAACATTCCTCTCTGGTAGGAAAGCGATCATCTCTTGCATTCCGATCTTATTTTTGGGTCCTATCATCACGACCTTTGCTGGGAGAGGCAACGACGTCCCTATTTATCTTGCCGTGATCTATGTGTTTATTGGTGTTCTTCTACTTTCTCTGCGCTCGACACTTTCGAAATGGGTCACTTGGTATCAGGCTATTCGACGCACTGACGACACTGAAATTCGCAAGTGGTACATTTCTGCTCACGGAAATAACGACGAGAAGGTCTTTGCTAATCTGAGCGACCCGGCCGTCCTCAAACTCGCAAGAGAAGCACTTTTCGAGGATGTCACAAAAGAAAGAGCGCGGGGGCTTTTCAAAAAAGAGACGAAGGATTCTCTGGTGAAAGAGCTTGCTCGAGATTGGGAGTCTACCAATTTCCTACTTGACTGGTATTGCCGATATGCAGATGTGTCTCGTCCGATCCCTTTCAGTTCGGGCTGGAATATCCAGACCAAGGTCGCGTTGGATACCCTTCGCAGTTCGCAAAAGGGTCTTCGACTGCATAACGCTTTCATTCATTGGCGTCAATCTAGCAAAGAGATTGGGTGTGGTATTCTCTATTTCGTTCTGGCACTCCTCGACAAATGGGTTTCTTTGCTCTGTGGTGGTCATCTCACCGGTCTTCTGAATGGGGACACAACAGACATAAATCGCAAAGCCGTTGGCTTTGCACTTGCTTACTACCTGATTGGCGCTGTGCTCATCGATACAAAGGCCCAGGAACTGCACGAAGCAATTGGCGGAAATGTCCCCACAGCAGTGAAGGTATCGAAGGACATCCGGGCATCGCAAAAGCGAGATGTGCAGTTCCGACGAAAGGTCTACTGGCGCACGCTTGGCAAGTTCCTCCTGTGGCATGTCTGGAGTTTGGCCCTATCAGCTGCTCTCTTGTGGACTTTCCAAGCAGCAGAGCAAGCCATGATCATGTTCTTCGCTTACGTTCTTGCCTACACCGGCTTGATCTGGTACCAGTATACCAAAATCTTCACTGGTCCCCATGCCCTCAAGCCACTTCTTGTTGGTGTCGTTGTCGGGTTGCCCGTCGGAATTTCTCTGAAGGTGACTCTGCCTAGCTTCCCATACTCGGAGGTCATAGGCCTGGGTGCAGCCACTTGGACTGTCGCATTTTTGTCTCTTTTCACTGCCAAGATGGGAATGCCTGGTAAGGTTGATTCTCCGGTGGAACTTGGGAAAACCTTCCATGCATTCACAACCCCTTGGGCAGATCCTGAGTGGTCTCAGCAAGAGCTTCAAAGCTTTTACGAGAGATTGAGTTTTCTCGCATCTGACTCTCGTTACAAAATCGAGTCTACTGGTCATCCTGCCGTCGAGATAAAAAGCATTCTTCGCACTCGCAGGGAAGAGCTCCGCATCGAGGAAGCCTTTCCTAACTCCCGGGAGATTATCGAGTCAGCAATCTCTTTGTGGGAAAATAACGATATCCATATTGAAATTGTTCCTGTCGGCTCCTTGGGTCCCTCGATTCAAGCTTTGGGTTGCTGTACAGGAAAACAGCTTCACCTGGCTGTGAGCCTCGAAGGTATACGCGATCGGAGCTCCCAAATTACTGCAAATTGCCAGATCATCGCCGAAACCTTGGTCCATGCAGTTGCTGAGCTTCTGATGGGAATTCCTCATGAATATGCTTTGTTGACAGAATCCATCGTCTCTGGTGGTGTGAGCAACAGCATGGCGCAGCAACTGCGAGAAGAAGCAAATTCGGCTATCGTTGTTCGGTGGGCTAAGAAAGAGCTGCTTCGACAACTTTGTCTTGGTTATGAAGCAGATATTCACTGGGACAAGTTGCCAAGCAAAGTCCGAGAGCTACTGCTGAGCCGTTGTCTTGGCCAGCAGTCCAATATCGCGGAAGCGAAGCAATCATGGCTTTTGCAAAGTCTGTGTCAGTTTGATACTAACAATCTTGACATCCACGTCGCAAGGTGCAACCTAGGTGCAGCCATGGCTGTCAGCGTTCTTGATTATGCCCACTACGGCACTGGAGAGGATTCTTATCCCAAGAGCCCAGAGACGAGCGAGTATATTCCTTACGTTCCCCGGAAGCTACCGGTCGTCATTTCCATGTTCCATGCTCCTTTCAGTTTGCTCTATCACAAGCTCGGAAGTATAATCAAGTTCATTGTCATTGCCCTGGTTGCCGATGCTGAATTCCAGAGGGAATTTGACCATGTGGCAAAGTCACTCCCTACCTTTGTACGCGTTCCGTCTGTGTTCGTACTCAATATGCTCTGGGTATACGCCAAACTGGCCCAGGACGTTGGTCTCTCTTTCTTCTTGTTCTACGGACGCAAAAATGTCAAGAGTTTGTGGGAAGAGACAAAAGGCATGACGATCAACATCAAGAAGGGTCGAGTAGTCATCCAGGGCTTGGACGGTACATTCACAGCCTTCAGGCACGAGGAAGCGGATGGTGGTTCCAAGGTGTACCAGTACACAGGCGAGCGCAAGACCGAGCCCAAAGATACTGGATCCCTGAAATATGTGAGTACATACTCCAAAGAGATGTGCCTTCAAACCAAGAAGGAATTCAGTAATGGCAAGATCGTCAACGAGTATCACTACGACTATCAAGTGCCCTCGAAGAAAGGTCTCAAGCTCGGGAGATGGAACAACAAGGTTCCAATTGCTCGTCGATGCGTGCAGGGCAATAACAACCTTCAAAGCGTGCAATACAATCGCAAGGGCTTGATCGAAGCGGGATCATACATGAGGGATGGGAACTTGATTCGATTCAAATATCACTATCGCAAGAATCCTCGATTCGGCGATGAGCTTCTTCGCGCGGAATTCGTGTTGTCTCATATTTCCTGCACTGTTTCCTGGTGTGCACCTCCTCGCCGACATCCGCAAAAGGTTGAGCGTTGGATCCCTCACTCAAAGGTCACCGAAGCTACCTTTGTCCAAGGAGCTGATGTCTTTGAGAGCAAGTGGCTTTATGACCATAAATTCCATCCAACAATCTTCACCACTGTCAACGGGCAAAAAATGGCCACCCCACCAATGATCGAGCACGATTACTTGGGAGTCCTCGCAAAACCGAAGAATACTGGGTTCATCCACGATGATCCGTTCTTCGAGTGCGAAAGCCTGACTTCGAACATTTTCACCCGGGCCCTTGGAATGACTAAGAAACGGTTTGCTGTATCGACATCGCGCGCAAGATCTCTGATGTGGAAGTCATGGAAGGATCGCGTTGACTTCGACGGTATTATTGTGCGATGGATGGATGACCGCATTATCCGAAGGGACAGTGTCCTTGCGCCATACTGGCGAAGCCGTGACTGGGGAAATTTGACTGCTGCCAAAAAATACATGGACCTTCGCGCAGACGCTATCATGGCCAGTGCTGATTTGGACGATAATATCTCCAGTTGGACACCACTTGCTGTCAAAATTAGCGATTTATTCAACTTTGGCCCTGGAGGTGATGCGGTCGTCACGACACGCTCCAAGGACTTTTCCACAGATACCGACCAGACCCTTCACGTTATGGCTGCTGATACTGGAACTTGGCCCAATGAAGGTGGCGGTGTCTCTGCATGCCGTCGAGATATGATCAATTCTCTGCGCAGCATCAAATGGCATATGATTTGTGAATCTGCCAATGACTTTGGAGTTCCCAAGCATCAGACGGAACAGAATGTTCAATCTTTGAAAGTCATTCCTCTCTGGGGTTTGGATTTCTTGACTCCAACCCACGGTCTTTTCCAGAACAAGCTGGATTCCGAGGTTGAGAATGTGACATCGGCAAGTGATTATGATATTAAGATGAACTTCATTCCCATCTTAACAGCATTGGTCAAAGGCGCTCGTGCTGTCGACCTCTCCAAGGCAGACATACATCAAGCAACCAGAGCCCTTGTCAATCTGAACACATACTTCCAAGAATCTCGCCACTGGTCTCAAGTTTGGAACAGTGAGACAGTTAAGCAATCCTGGCGTGAGCTTTGGCTGACGCAGGAGATGCCTAACACAATCCCGTCCTCCGAATGGTTCGATACAGAGTTGCCTACTCTTGGTTCGCTTGATACTGCCCTCGAGCTTTGGTATCGATACCTCTTCATCTTCTCCATCCCTGTTCCCGAGAAAATTCCTGGAGTCTTCCAAGCCTCACACCATAGTGTCAGTGCCTCTTATGGTGTTCTATGCAAGATCAAGAGAAATTGTACCTTGCAAATTTGGGACCACGCCATCAGCTGGAGAGAGACAAATCTTTGCCTTTCATCTGCTCTATGCAAACTTTCACCATTTGTGCGGAACTGCTTGATTGGTCTTATGCGCGTCACGTCCGTCTTAACCTTGCACCATGCAGATGTGGTTTTACCTTGCGCAGACTTCTTCAACCCAGGATGGGAAGTTGAGATCGGAACCTGTCAAGGCACTATTGAGCATCGCAATACTTTCCGGCGCAAGGTTGACCCTGTCGTCAATGGTATTACCGACATGCAGAAGTTCACACCAGTGGAGAAGATCAAGTCTGAGCGCCCAACTGTGACAATGTTGTCGCACGTCTGGTACGCCAAGGATATCAAGACCGCGCTCTTAGCTGCCGACATCATTATCAACCAGTGGAAATTCGACGATTACCATCTCGACATCTACGGAGCCATCGACAAAGCGCCCACGTACTCCACTGAGTGTCAAGAGATCATCGCATCCAAGGGTCTTCGCGGACGGGTTACTCTCCGTGGAACTGCCGATCCCATGAAAGTTCTCGAGAACACATGGCTCTTCCTGAACTCCTCTCTCTCGGAGGGTCTTCCCCTGGCCCTAGGAGAGGCCGCTCTGACCGGTGCTCCAGTTGTCTGTACAGATGTCGGCGCGTCGTTGCGCGTGCTCAGTGACCCGGATGACTTCTCCAGATTCAGTGCAGTCGTCGCGCCAAATGATGCGCAAGCATTGGCAAAGGCCCAAATCTCAATGTTGGCAATGCTAGACGAATGGAGTGGTTACGCTGGGGACTCTACTCCTGCGCCAGTGCTCACTTCATCCCCAACGCCAGAAGAAGTCGCCGCGATTACGCGTCGCATGTACGAGAAGAGCGACCACCGCCGAGAACTGGGCATGAAGACGCGTCAAATCGTGCAAAAGTCCTTCAGTGGTGATCGGTACCTTCGAGAGCACGAGCAGATGCTCTGGATTGGTAAGTCGATGAAGATGATGGCGAACCGCGCCGCCGGCCATGTCATCGATGTATCAGACGGCTCGATGACGCCCGACTTGAACAATGTCGAGGAAGAAATCATTACCATTCCTCCGAGTGCGGTGCATTCTTGGCGTTCATCCAACATCTCGGGCATGTCCACTGTGTACAGTTCTGTATCGGGCAATCCTTTCGCAGGTCGCCCACTCTCCAGTGTCTCTGCTCTTAGTCTGGCAAACTCCGACGCTGGGTCCAATGCTCGTCTTCCTGTTTTCGCGCCTCGTCAGTCTGCACTGTCTGGTGTGTCGGATATCAGCCTCCACGGTCAGAAGTCACCCAGAGGTCTTACAGTGCCGGCAAATATGCGGCCGCCTCTAGGCAATCGCAGTCGGTCGCATGGAAATGGGCGATCTTCATCGGCCATTGACCGTGAGCAGCTGCGAGGTCTTGATCGGACAAATCTGATGCAGTATCGGAATTCCGATGTCAGTTCCATCATGCGTGAGGACTTTCTGCGCAGCTCAAAAATGTTTTTCAGTGGGTAGGGTTGAGCATTGGTCGCTTGTCCCTTTTTCAACATATTGAACATAACTATTTCCCTTTTGTAGTATATCTGTCTCTACATGTATAACATACACTGATGTTAATGTAATTATCTCTAATGTCAATCATTTACTTCTTTATCGATTCTTACATGCCCTGTACTGTAGTATTCAAACAATCGCAACTCGTGGTATTCAAAATTCATCTTGCTCCCTGCTTCCAAACGAGTGACTAAAATTACATTATCTATTAATATTTACAAGTAGTATGTCGAAACAGATTCTTCCTCGGAAGAACCACACTCCCCCGGCGAGACTCATCAAAAGAATCCTCAGATCCCAAATCCACAGGTGGGATAAGATCAATGTCAAACCGAATATGACACCGCACTCTAAACCCACGCCTCTTATAAGACTTGCTCTGCCAAGTAACCACTCTCGTGATCTCTCTCGTTCCACGCACAAAGCCTCCCAGGACCAAGTAAACCACAGTCTTCCCCAGCTGCGTCCCCAGCAAAGCTTGGTACTCCGGGGTCCCATGCTCCCACGATCGTGGCTTCGTATCTGGCCAAGAGATTCCATTCTCAGCGCAGTAGAGCTTGTTCTTGATGAAGTCTGTGGCCTCGGGGTTGTCGCGTACATCGACCATATACACGTGTTTCAGGGTATCAATCGGGTATCGTTTCTCGTAGACGGCTTTCGTAATTTCCGAGGCATAGGGGCCGCCAGAGCCCTTGAGGCGAAGCATGTCGTGGATGTAGACGACGCCGGGGCCGATGCGGCCGCCCCAACAGTATTCGCTTTCTTCCTCCGGAAGGGGCCAACTATCTGTCTCACTGAACTTGACGTTCACAGAGACAGAGGACAGGTCTGAGCGATGATTGTCGTGAGGGATGCCGAGGGCTGCGGCCTGTTTCTGGAAGCCTCCTGGGGGCACGCCCGCTGGGAAGATGTAGATTGTGTCGCTTTGCTTGCCAATCGCTTCAAACGTGAGAGTTGATGGGCGGACGCGGCAATACAGATCCAGATCGTTCATGAGCTGTTGTCGTAGCTCTCCATCTCGCTGTAGTCGGCCGTATTTGAATTGGATGTAGGGTTGGAAAGAGAAAGAGCAGCGCTTTTTTATCGGGAGAAACAACTCGAGCTCAGCTACACTCACACTGACTCCGGGCTGCCATGACTTGACTCGAACTGGGGTGCGGAATCTATCATCCTCCCCTGAAGATGAGCTTGATTTTGTGAGGGTACTGGATCTATGGCGGAGAGCTTTGGCGAAATTTCCTTGAGTTACAACGTCTCTGGCTTCGTCAAGGTGGATCGCTTCTTTAAATTCCCCAAAGTTGACAACCTCTTTAAAGGAATCGAGATTGCTCACACTTTTTGAAGCTCGCTCGTGTGTGTACTCAGATGGTTGAAATAGATGGTCCGATGTTGGTTTAGTTGAGACATTGGCGTCGGGATATAGTGTCTCAGAGGAATCAAATTGCATTCTGACCAACCCACAAAGTCGAGGATGATAGTCACTGAACTAGATCATTCAGCAGGTACCACGGACGTGAAGAAATCCAGCTTTATCACCTTTCCTCTAGGATCTGCAGATCACTCGTTCTAAATAAGATACGAACCTATTATAAACAAACCAGCCTCCATCAACAACCCACGATTTTGACCGCCACGGTGTGCCGAAGGGGTCCACGATGCACAGATGCCAAGAAGACCAGGTAAGCTATCCTTTCAGCGAACCAGGAGCTCCATTCAAACATGCTAAGACAATATTAAGTCATGTTAATCAATATGAAGCAGACTAGTCAGCCTCATGTTAGACCTATATTGCGGGCTGCATGCACTCGAGCATGGACGTACCCGCGCTAATTTTGACAAATCCACCAGTCCCAGAATCTCGCCAACAAGCTTGACCAACGAGAAAGACTTGAAGCTCTAAAATAGAAATTAGATCCCCGTAAGATCCATAATTTAAAGTGAAAATTCAATAATCCTTACACTAAGCCCACGTGGCGGCTCATTAGTCTCAACACACGGCGACCCCAGAATAAGGTAACTTGTGACACGACTCATGGTCTGTTTATGAACTGATTGTGCATAGTTCAATTCTTCGATTTAGGTGCTACACCACTCGTCATAGAGGGAAAGAATTTTGGGGAGAAGATCCTGTTTCAAAACATCAATGACATCTTGAGTTTCACATCTAGCTACGATGAAGTATCAAGATCGGCGCGCCAATGCAAGTTTTACGTACGAAAAGCCGAGTAGCAGGCTGAATTGCAGCAGCTCAATCAGTCGAGAGTGGCGTTCAGGACCAAAAAGGTTATGAATCTTCAGCCGCTAGCGGTGCGAGATTTGCACAAAACGTCCAACGTCGGGGTACCTGAAGTCGCCCTACCAAATTAGAGCCAGATGCTAATCGGAAATTTTTGCCCGATCACGCTGATCAGCGCTCCTAGTATTAGGACAGTGGATCTAGCCGAGGATCTTGAAAATAGTACTCGAGGTCCGAGGGGAGACTCGGGACTGGAATATGGTCAACCCTGCGGGCTCCAAAGGCACACAGTACGCCATCTATTACTAAAAATAAAACGCAAGCTATCATGCTCCCAATCATCAAAGGCTTGGCTAGATTACAAACCGCTGACATTCTTAAAGACTGAATTGGTTAGAATCATCGTGGAGATCGATTTAGCTTAAATAACTCCCACATCCCTCGACAAAGTACGGAGGAAATTGTCTCAAGAAAGTATAAGGACATCTTTGCCTGAGTGATAGCCTGTATGGCACTGTCTAAAAAAATTATCTCCACAGAATGTCGATCTGATGGTGAAGCACGCTTCATCGTCAGCTCCAAGCCGCCCTCGGCACAATCGGTGGAGATAGGGCAACACACAAGATATTAAGGGTCCAAGCTTATGTTTTAATGGGGCTACGGGAACCGCGGAAGGGACGGGTCGACTTGCTCTTTCCCACTCAACGAAGGCTGAGGATGGGCTTCCTATGATATCAGCGGGTTGAGCCGAAAGGCCTAGACCTTGCCAAGCAGGCTGTTTATCCGCAAATTTGTTTATGCATCACTGGATTAAAAGTGAAAGAAAACTCCATTTCCTGCAAGATGTCTAGTACATGCCATAGCGACAGTATGAGGACACTAGTGGCCCAATTGTGTTACGAGAGCAGCCCAAATGATGTTGAGCGCTTTAGCTTCTTCCATGCTGACTCCTCCGGTTTGGGGCTGGCAATACGATGCCACTCGCCATTGAACGCGTTGACGAGCCAGCTCGATAGGCCTAGAGATATAATCAGTAAGGACTTAAAGGTCAAAAATATGTATTGCTTACGCTCATAGACCACGGTATGACCGTTATGGAAGTTGATGCTGTGATCCGAGTCAGGGAACACCTGCATATCGAAGTTGTTGATGTTCGCAAGGTCCAGCCTGTCGAGCAAAACAAGAGTGTTTTGAAGATGCACGTTGTCGTCTGAGATACCATGCATAATTAAGAAACGCGTGTTTTCGCCCAAAGCAGTAGCATCGGTGATAGTCGAGTTCTGGTAGCCAGACGGATTGTGTTGCGGGGTATGCATGTAGCGCTCCGTGTAGATTGAGTCTAAATCGCGGTCAGAGATGAGAAATAAATGGGTTGCGAGGTTTTACACCGAATGTTCAGCTTACCATAGTATCTCCAGTCGGTTACGGGCGCCACCGCCATTCCATAAGAAAACGTCTTCCCGGCATCCTGCTCCAGGACCTTCAAGGTCATGAAACCACCGAAACTCCAGCCCCAGATGGCCAACCGGTTGGCGTCAACGTAGGGCTTGCTAGCCCAGATCTTTCCCGCCTCGATCTGATCATGTGCCTCCCAATGACCAAGGTTTCCTCGGATCTTGCAACGCTGTTCACGGCCAATGAATCCGGTACCGCGGCCATCAACGGTGACGACAATATAACCCAAACTTGCCGCGATGTAAGCTTGGAAGTCTACCGTAAATCTGCGGTTAACCTCCTGCGAGCCTGGACCCTGGTACATATAAAACAATACCGGGTATTTCTTAGCAGGGTTGAAGTGTGGAGGGCGTCGCTCAAGAGCCTGTAGAACAACGCCGTCGATGGTGATGTTTGTGTATATCTCAACAGGAAGGGCGTAGTCTTCAACCATCTGCACCAGTCTCTGGTTTTCCTCAATGACAATCTCCTTTTCTATCGTGTCACCCTGGGTGTTTATGATAGCCTGCCAGGGGACAGCAGGACCATCAGAGCTCAAGAGCGCATAGCCAGTCCCTGAGGAGAAGGAGACTCGGTAGTACCCGGGCTTAGAGGTATCAGTCAGAGGACGCATACCAGTTCCATCGAGCTTCACTTCATATACATGACGTTGAGTAGGCGATTCCTTTGCAGCAATAAAGTATACTAAGTTCTTCTCGAGGTTGACACCTGAGGGCGCGGACACCACTTCCCAGTCACCCTTGGTAAGCATCACTGGCTCGGTACTGTTAAGAGGCGAGAAGTAGGCCAAGTGATCATAGCCCTCATATATAACAGTGTCCACGTAGCCGTCATGCTCCCGGCCCTTTGCGGAGTCTGCAGGAATGAACCGAGTTGATTGTGAGGGCTCGACCCAGCCGCCATCAATACTGGCAACATCGTCCGATCTCACCATCTTCCCAGTTCTGGCCTTCGCATCCATGAGGAAGATCTTCACAATGTCACTTTCGCGGTTTGTCACGCGAATCAATACGTTCCCTTCGGACGCCCAAACAACCTCAATGATTATACGGTCGTCATCCTCAAAGTCATCCGGTGCATGGATCGAGAATACTTCGTTCTTCTCAACGTCGTAGAACTCAAGGTGCACCACAGGGTTAGGAGCACCAGCCTTGGGGTACTTGATTTGACGAACTTCAGGATAATTCTCAAGGCCTGCGGGCGGCTCCTTGCCCGAAGGGCGAGACAAGAAATACTGCACTGGGTACTCCGGGACTTCAGACTCTTCTGTCCGCATAAAAGCAAGATACTTGCCATCCCTGGACCACCAAGTAGCACTGTTACCGGAAAGAACCTCTTCCTCGTACACCCAATCCGGCACGCCATAGAAAAGGTCCTTACCACCATCCTTCGTGATAGGAACGACTGTGGAAGAAGACAGGTTTCGCAGATAAAGGTTGTTCTCGCGAACAAAGACAACGGCATCGGAATTAGGCGACCAATGAGCCAGCTGCACGCGAGAACTCAGGGTATCCGGGTCCAACGCCTCAGCCGTCTGGGTGGCGACGTCAAAGATCCAGTATTTCCCATAGTACGAATGTCTCCAATTCGACTGCCTATCCGATATAAGGAGCACCTTCTTCAGATCAGGACTAGGCCATGCGCGGTAGGGCTTCACGATTTTCCCATCCACCCAAACGTAGCCCTTCTCCATCAAGACCTGCGCCTTCATGGCACTAGCATCGCCGTCCTTTCGACTCTGAATATCTTCCACCCGTAAATAACCATCCTCACTCTCTCCCATCTCAACAAGAAGTCCGTCCTCGCCATTTGGTCCGTCAATCCACGAGATAGCATGTGATTGAGGTTGCCAGGCACCGCCAAGGACCTGGTCCAATGTAATCGCCTTGCCATTAGCGGGTCGTTTCTGGGTAAGGAATAGGACGAAAGCAAGCAGCCAGCCGCCAATGCAAAGGAAGCCGAGCAGCCAGAGGACTTGGCGAGTGCGGTTCGAGGAAGGGGTCTTCTTGGGTGTTCCGGTAGCGAAGAGCGGCTGGTCGGCGCCGGGTTCTGCTCCGTCTTCGATGTCGCGGTATGGGTGTCCCTCGAGGCCTTCGTCGTCGGGGGCGGCCATCATGCCCCCCTTGTGGGCTTCCATAAACGCCGCCGAGGCGACCGAGAGACCCGAGTCGGAGGAGGATTGGGAAACGTTCGATTTAGACCGCTGTCGCGTTAGCGGAACGGCCTCGGGGGCGCCTTCGTTGTCAAGCTTCCCCATGGTTGGTAGCTCGAGGGAGGAGAGAGGTCCCGATCGCGCTGATAAGATCGGGAATGTGGATCTCCGGGGGCGGAACCGCCGAGGGGAATCTTTGGTTGCCTTGAGCCTCGAGGTCGTGTGCAACTTCTACAAGGGTAGATCAACCGCAGAAGGGAGTAAATTGAGGGTTGTGAGCTTCTGAGGATTAATCGCAAGATTAATGCAGGTTTTCAGTGCAGCCATCGCTAGTGGGAATCGTGAATGGCCACCTTGACAAAGCTGACCCTGCTCTATAGAACCCCCGTTTTGGTCTAGTGTCTGGCGGCCGTCGCGTTAAGAGGAACGATAACCTTGGAAGCGCCTTCATTGGTATGGCGAAAGAAAGCGATAGGTTGAAATTATGTAAATTATAAACTTTGCATAACCGTGAACTAGGCATGGCCCATTCATTCATTGACTCTGAGTCTCAGCCTGTATATAATATGTGTACAATTGCTCCGGTGAGCGCCGTCTTGCCCATAACGCCAAATCAAGCCTCCCAACACCAGTAAATAGATCCGAAGTAGATCAAAAAGTACCAGAATCAAACTTCCACTGCTTTTGTAATCCAATCCACCGTGCCCGCGAATTCTGGTGGGATGCCGTGTGGTATACTAGCTAGGGTCTGGACAACACTGTACACAAGACGCTTTCCGGATTCCCGCGCAAACCATTTCCGGGACGAAAGATGTAGATCTAGGCCATGGAATAAAATAAATATTAATGCCATGGGCTCCCCTTGCTTTACCAGAGTCATGAAGTCCTCGCTGATACGGATGGGCCAGGCCAAGCTGCCTTGTCCAGAGGGCCAGGTATCCAAACTTTCGTAGAGCAGCTCGTAGGTGCCCCGGTAGACGTCCATATTTGGATTAGGGCTGCCTTCGACTAATGGTCGTAACGCTCGGAATTTTTCCAAAATGGTTCGATGCAATTTGATCAACGTAGGGTCCTCGCTGTTCAGACATTAGTATATCGTATGATCAATAATAGGCTGCGAGAAAGCTGAACATACCTTGCACGAGATAGTAAATGCCTATTATCTCCGTCCCGATTTACCCATGCACCAAGCAAGATGCCATGACCATGGTATAATTGCAGCCAAAGGAAAGCAGCACCGCCGAGAATCGACCGCATTGTGAGGATCTCGCTCAGCGGATCCACGGGGTTCTCATCTCGGCAGATGCCAGGGTATGCAGTTACAAATATTAAAATAAAACCAGAGCAGATGAAAGAAGCTTCAGCATTTTGGGGGTTGGCGGCCAGGTCCTGCCGTAAGCCGTTGGTGGTATGTGTTTGGTAGGTGAGGGCTGTTTCCAACCAGTAGGCGGAGTCGTCGTCTTGGAGAGAAGCAAGGTGAAGGGCGGCGACGGCAAGGAGGCCATCCATGACGTAGGGATGTTCTGTTGCGACTTTAGGGATCCTTGATTCCCAGAAGCGACGGTCGACTTCATCCTTGGCCATGGAGGGGAGCGTGGCGGAACATGCGTGGTGGAATAGGCGCATTTCTTGTAACCTCGGGAGTCGTGTGAAGCCATCCGTTGCGGAGGAGCTTGCCTGCGATGACGATCGCTCGGAGCGGGTGTTTTTGGGAGAGCCCGAGACAGGCCTTCGCCTTGGCCGGGGAGCAACATAGATGCATTCTAGGCCTCTTCGTACACAGAGACTACATGTTGGGCGTTTCTCATCGCACTGTCCAAGACGGGGGCGGGTTAGCGGGGGGGTTATGAATATTCCGATGTGATAGATGCTATGTTGATCGCGTGGGAAAGTCTGGAGAAAAAGGAGAAAACTGGAGAACAGCGATACTGAGGCTTACCTTGACATGGCGCTCTTTGCATTGCACACACCCCCGCCTGGACTTTGTGTGGCATCGTCGTGGCATACTGGCGCAAAGTACTTCTATCCATAGATGCGAGCGCGCCTCGGGAGATCGCAGTCCTTTGAGGACTTTGTTTAGCGGTGAGTCAGCAGGCGCAGCAAGCCTGGAGACCGGGGGGGCCTTTGGGGGCTAACAAAGAAGTCCTTGGGGCCAGAACCAGTCCGACGTAACGGTAAGTGATCCGTGTGTGGGGGACAAAGAAAAAATTCCATTTGACTTTGATTATATCTCTTTTGGGATTTTCATAAACACAAGAGCAGGATTTCTGAGTTGTCTGTTCTCGTGTTCATTCATGTGAATTCACAGTATGGTGTTGTCTTTCATAGTTTGTGAGGGTACAGCTACGGACGAAGTATGATCGAGCAGCTGGTCGCTCGATCTTCCTCACGAATTAAGTTAATTTCCTCAGCTTCCTTCCCGCACGGTGGACATTAAGTTAGAGTTAGGGCGACTCTTGGTCCTTAGACCCGCTTAGGAATTGTCGTCGTTCAATCCAGCGCTGCCCGTGTCCCAGGATTGAACGCCATGGATGGCGGATTCAAGGCCAGAATGGAGCCATAATTCAGCCATCAGGGCCCTAGGATTAGATACCAGCCTTGCAAAGCTCGGAACATGACGTCAATCCGATCCCATGAGGGGATTCAACCACATGGCGATCATTCCAGAAGGAGAGGTGCAGAGGGGAGGAGACCCAATTACAAACATAAAATTGGGAACTTTTGCCCCCAAAGACACCAGGTGTCAAGCGAACGGATGAACAACGTGCAGATCTTTAAATAGGACTATGCATCGATAGGTAACGGAACAACATACCCATACAGGCGACGCAGAGCGAGAGGCCCCAGAGCATATGTCGCAGATGAAGGGGCAGGAGGTGGCTTGTTCGCATGAAGCTCGGAGATAGCACTCAGTGCTAATTACAGATCCCTCCCTCGTCTCCGCAGAAAGACTGCAATAGAGTAAATACTAATCCTACGGGGGGCCAAGCATATCGGCGGCTCCGCACCCTCAAGCCACAGCTTTCTACCCTATGCTAAACAAGGCAAAGGGTGTCATTCTTCAACGATCAACCAATTGCTGCACTGATGAATATCCAGGCCGCGAGTCCCTGGGGGGCTAAGTGGGCTCCTGAAACACAAGCATCACCGCGGAATACGAAATACGAAGGATCCGCCCTGGGAAGTACGCTACTGCCGCCTCCCGAAGCACCATTCATGATGATCGTCAGCACTTGCCTTGGCCCCGATCCACTTATGCTTGCGAGGCACATCCTTCTATTATCCTATTTGGGATACCCTGAAGAGAAGCTCCATGAGCATATACATCTACCGAGTACCCGGGAAGGTCGGAGGGTATATCCCCGTCGCACGAGGGGGCTAAGTCTGATACTTGGACCTCCATCGAGCCCGGTATTTCAGCCTAACGATCTTCTGACGGCCAGCTAAAGGGAAGGCCGATTGCAAATCGCGCACGATCTATCCAAATATCGTGCTCGTGGCGCAGCATTACAGGGGGCTGACCACATAGCACCGCATAATCGGACAACTGCAAACTAAACATGGCATAAGCCGGCTATTCCAGCCAGGCTAAACCCAACTCGTAACGCCCAGGGCCTTTCAGCTCGGCATTTAAGGGCCCTAGCTCGATCTCTAGGCATCAGCCATCGGCGCCAAGTCGTGCCAAGTCGAGACTAGGGGCTTATTCTGCAAGAGCCAAATGCGAACACATGGACAACACATGGCGATGCACGTATGCCACCCCTCCCCTTCGACCCCGGGGCTAACCTAACGGCACTTATGCATCCATTTCGCAAGGGTCAAGATTGGAGTATACATGCGACCCTCAATTGGTCGGCAAATAAGCGAACTGGTTCCTGCCGAGGGTCTATTTACGTCCAGCTGGGGCAGAAACGCGCGACTGGCCCTGGCCCCCTTCCTGCCGAAAGTCTCTGCGAGGAGGCTGCTGGTTTTCAGGGCGCGGCTAACTATCTACGGTATGCTAGGAGATGCCAGGCTTCGAATCGGGAATATGGTCTTTCTTCTGGACCTTGTTTTGTAATCGGGCAACTCAGCCATTGCCCGGAGTGCGTTGTTGATCCCCAAGAGCCTCCATCCTTCGAGTGAACACGCAATCTCCACTTGGTGTGCCCTTAGAGTCTCCATCTCGACGGAGTAAGCTTTGGGTCGCTTCGCGTGCGAGAAGACATAGGACCCTCCTAGCCAAGTTTTGTTCTTCAGCTGTTTACCAGTTCTGTCGAAGCAGACCCCGCTATACTTGTAGGGTATTTGGGGGCGTTGAAGATCAGTCGAGAATCGGAGAAATCGAATGCAGATCTCACCTGACCGTTCTTTGTCCTTCAATGAGAATCTCCCCGCATGTTTTCGCCCGATAGCTCATCGGGATGTCGGTAGTACCGAATACCGTGGTGATAGTCGATGAGACCCAGCAAGATGTTTGTGCGCTGCATTAGCTTAAGCTTTGATCTTATATCTACTGTCATTCAATGGACGGACCAGCCCTATCGGTCATGGCGGTGTATAGTGCAGCTGGCATCTGATATCATGAGGTGAAGTCATTCCTTCATGTACCTACAGGGTAAGTACAGGGGATGTCAACCCGGCAAATAAACGTTTCATAGCTATTAATATCTTGCATGCGGAGTTAAGAGAAACCAGACCCTGGACTGTGTATGCAGCCTCGGGAATAACGCTTGGGGGTGCAGCGGATGAAGCATACATAGCCAATCGCCGTCTCCAATACACATCTGCAATGAAGCACGAATGGTTCGAAACAAGCAATCTGCTCGACTGGAAATGCTATAGTTTGCGAACCATGTGCTCCCAGCTTCATTGTCGACGCAAGCTCGCACTATCTAACCTAAACGGGTTATTGTGGGTTACACAGTTTACATCTTAGCAGTCTAAGCGAGTCTACTACAATCAAACAACAAAACAAGATCTTCTAAAACCGATGAACTTCTTTTTTGGGTAAATACTCATTGCGAGTGGATCGCATCGCGTTTCATCATACAATTATGGTAGCCCCCTGAAGATCATTTATCGCGAGAGGGCAATGTCATCAATTCTCATGATCATTTTCACAGTCTCCGCCGCCAGCTCAATAGCACTAGTGCTAACCAACAGTGGCTGAAGGATGTTTTCCTCAGTGATGTCATCCTTCACGCCCCCACTGCGGATGCTAACACCAGCATTGTGCTGGCCCTGTGCGTGACGGTGGCGGAGATCAGTAACAACCTTGATCGAGTTTAATCCGGCATTCTCCGCGAGCGTAGTGGGGATGACTTCCATCGCGTCGGCAAAGGCCTTCCAGCAGATGGACTCGGTTCCTGTGAGTTCGCGGGCCCGCATAGCAAGGGCGTGTGCCACCTCAACCTCCGGAGCCCCGCCTCCTGCAATCATAGCGCGCTTCTTGACAAGGCAGCGGATGACACAGAGGGCGTCGTGGAGGGATCGCTCCGCTTCATCCAGGATCAGGCTATTGGCGCCACGGGCGACGATCGACACGGTCTGGTTTGTCGGGCTGGTGGTGGGTGCCTTGATGCCGGTGATTTTGACGTAGCGGGCTCCGGAGGCCTGGACTTCTTCGACCAGGTCTGCGGTTCCGAGCTTGTCTTCCGTGAACGAGTCGACGTTGGCGACGGGCTTGCAGCCAAGACTCTTGGACAAGAACTCGACTTCATCGCGCTCGATTTCTTTGATGGCGAGGATCTTCAGACGGGAGAGGAAGTGGAGGGAGAGTTCGTTGACGGCGTCACGAAGGATGGACTTCTGGATGAGGAGCACGTTACACTTGGTCTTTTGAATCTTCTTGACCATGTTCAACAGGTATTGACGCTCTTCCTTGAGGATCTTGTCCATCTGGCGGTAGTCGTTGACCACGATTTGGTTTTCCATCTAGACATTCATTAGCCAAGGGTCCTGGTAAAGAAACCCCAATTGGGAGAAGAGCATACATCAGGCTTGGGCGGGCTCAGCTGGAATTGAATCAGTCCTATCCGGGCCTTCTCCATTCTTGTGGGACCACTGCTGCTCTTGATAACGGGCTGGTTGAGTACCACGCCATCAACCATCTCACTGTCCTCAATTGTGCCGCCAACCTTCTTCACGATTCGGATGTTGCGCAGGTCGACGTTTTCGGCGGTCTTAGGGTCCACAACCTTCAACACAGAGTCGACGGCCATAGGTCCCAGCAGACCGGAGTGCTGAGCAACGATCTTCGAGGAGAGGGAGGTGGACGCAGCTTGAAGGAGGGTGGCGCGGTCGGTCAGGTTAATTGGGCGGGACATGTTGTGGAGGATCTCAACAGCGGCGTTGGCAGCACGCTGGAAGGACTCAGCGATGACAGTTGGGTGAAGGCCCTTGGCAAGGAGTCGCTCAGCAGCGCCGAGCAAGCTACCAGCGATCACGACAACGGAGGTGGTTCCATCACCAGCCTCAACATCCTGTGCAGCACTCAGGTCGACCAGCATGCGAGCAGCGGGGTGCATCACGCTCATATCCTTCAACATAGTGTTTCCATCGTTGGTCTGCGGGGAATTAGCGGGAGGTGTTCGTCGATATACAAGGCGAATTGCGTACAATAATAGTGTTTCCCTTGGGTGTTTGGATCTATATCACGTTAGCATTGTATACTAGATGGAATGGAAATGCATATTCAACTCACCATCTTGTCCATACCCCTGGGTCCCAATGACTGCCATCTTGTTAGCCCCTCATCTCCGCATGTTTATTTCCGGATTGTGGTGAATCGTACAGTTCGGATAGCATCAGAGACAGCTGGATTGTACGGTCAGTAAATAGCCATCCAAATCGAAATGGTGAACGACATACCTCGAGCGGCGAGAATGTTAGATGCCCGCACGGCCATCGGCTTCTCCTTGTCCTGCTTTGCTATCAGAAATCCGCACACAAACGCACAACACATCAAAAAGCCGCACCTTGAAGCTGTTGTTTCCAGCGGAAGCTGGAGCTACTGCGGACGCCATTTTGAAGATCGTTATTCAAAAGAAAGCGATCTAATAAAATGGAAAGGGGAAGTGGGATAAGCGGCGGTGGAGTGGACACACAGAAATTCTGCGAGGTTCTGAGGCGGTGATGAAGCTTGGCACTGATTAGTGAGTTGAGCTCGGCCTACCGCAGCTCTGCTACATCACCATCAACACCCGTCGCTTCTACCATCACCACACCTCCCCAATTACGGCTGTTCTAGCATTATAGACCTTGGATTCTGCCCGGTCGCTTGCTCTTTCACATCCTTGCCCTACGTTTCCATCCTAGCTCCTCAGCCCTAGGCTGCCAACACTTGCATCATGCCTAGCGCCACGGGCTCGAACTGGGAGAAGTATCAGAAGAACTACGCCGATGAGGAGGAGCCAGAGAAGAAGATCGCTCCTCTCACAGATGAGTAAGTTGCCGCGATGATTCCGTCCCGAGGAGCTTCCTCGACTTTGGTTGCCGATGGCCAGCTGACGTCGACCCGCAGTGATATCGCAGTACTCAAGACCTACGGCGCTGCCCCCTATGCCAACGCGTTGAGGAAGCTCGAGAAGGATATCAAGGAGAAGCAGAATAGCGTCAATGAGAAGATAGGCGTCAAGGTGATTATTGTTTCAGCTCCGTGCGCCGACTGAGCTCCGAGCTGACGTCTGTCCAGGAATCCGACACCGGTCTCGCACCTCCACACCTTTGGGATGTTGCCGCCGACCGACAACGGATGGCCGAGGAGCAACCGCTGCAGGTTGCTCGATGCACAAAGATTATTCAGGATGAAAAGGACTCGGACAAGAGCAAATATGTCATCAACGTGAAACAGATCGCCAAGTTCGTTGTCAACCTAGGAGACCGCGTGAGTCCAACAGATATCGAGGAGGGTATGCGAGTCGGGTAAGTTTGGTCCGGATATCATATCGTGGAAATTTGAAGTGCTAATACGACTTTAGTGTCGACCGTAATAAGTACCAGATTATGCTGCCCCTTCCTCCCAAGATCGACCCCAGCGTGACGATGATGACAGTCGAAGATAAGCCCGATGTGACATACGGTGATGTTGGAGGCTGCAAAGAGCAGATTGAGAAGCTACGAGAAGTCGTGGAAATGCCGCTACTTTCACCGGAACGATTCGTGAATTTGGGTATTGACCCACCCAAGGGTGCCCTACTTTACGGTCCTCCGGGTACCGGTAAGACTCTCTGCGCTCGTGCAGTAGCAAACCGAACCGATGCAACATTCATTCGAGTTATTGGATCCGAGCTGGTGCAGAAGTACGTTGGTGAGGGTGCTCGAATGGTGCGAGAGCTTTTCGAGATGGCCCGCACGAAGAAGGCTTGTATCATCTTCTTTGATGAAATCGATGCCGTTGGTGGAGCTCGTTTCGACGACGGAGCTGGTGGTGACAACGAAGTGCAGCGAACCATGCTGGAACTGATCACCCAGCTTGATGGTTTCGATGCCCGTGGTAACATCAAGGTCATGTTTGCCACTAACCGACCATCCACCCTGGACCCTGCGCTGATGCGTCCTGGACGTATTGATCGAAAGATCGAGTTCTCTCTGCCTGACGTGGAGGGCCGTGCCAACATTCTGCGTATCCACGCCAAGAGTATGTCCGTGGAGCGGGACATCCGATGGGAGCTGATCTCACGACTCTGCCCCAACGCAACCGGTGCCGAACTGCGCAGTGTCGCAACCGAGGCCGGCATGTTTGCTATTCGTGCTCGACGGAAGGTGGCCACCGAGAAGGACTTCTTGGCGTCAGTAGAAAAGGTGATCAAGGGTAACTTGAAGTTCAACTCCACAGCAACATACATGCAGTACAACTAGATTTCTGGGCTGGTTCTCGCATGGGCGTGGTGCATGGTTGTACGATCATATCTTTTTTATCATATTGGGAGGCTTGAGCCTCACTGTGGACGAATTCATAATCTACAATTCAATTGTTGATCTGTAGCTTGACCTATCCTGGAAGTTTAGTCGCGCGTAAAGGTTATGGTCGCGTGGCACAGTAACCTCGTATCTATTCTCTTGACTAAGCTTGAAGTTTCGTCAATCGGTACAACGCAGTTGCGTCCAGCACGGCCGCCTCATCCGTGTCTGGTCCTTAGCACAGCTTCCGCGAATTTCGTGTCACTTTGATATACAACCACGTACTGATCTCACTTTTGAACTCAACGCTTTTCCTGCTCTATGCTTTCAGTCTCTAGCTTCGAATGATGAACAGTTCCAGACGAACAATTAAGGCTATAACAGCAAGATGTGGCTCTCTTGACATCTCATCGTGGTTTTTTCCCTCGTTCGCATCCACAAGGACACAGAAATTCCGCATAAATAGCCTCGTTTTTAGTTGGTTTTTAATAATTCGGTGTGATTAGAGATCTTCGCGCCAAGCGTGTGGAAAAATACTCGTGGTAGCATGAGTAACTCGGCTTAATAGAACTATATATCTGTGAGCAGATGAATTGATGTCTGCAATAGCGTTCAGAACGCACAAAACTCGACCTAAATGTAAGCAAATATACAGGTAACGAGATTTTGGAAAGCTTTAACACATGTGCAGCCAATTTGGAAGATATTCTGACCATCTACCATGCATAGCTGTTACGATGATACATACTAACATTTGAATTACTTTGTAGTCCGAATGTGATTGGGCTTGCTCGGCAACGGAGAATCCTACTGCCGACCCCATGGGAAGAGTACATAGCCGGGACGAGAACTTCGGAAGGGACCAACATCAAGCAACCAGACTCCACAACGTGTGAAGTATCTGATATTTATATGTGTCAATATGTAAATTTAAGCAATTGATAGCTCTTATTACATTCTCTTTCTATAGATCTCGGCATCAAGACAGCGTCACGTGCCCACGGCAGGCCGGGAGCCAACACCCTCGGCACGAAAATGAACGGGACCGACTGCCCAATCAGCGCGCGTGCAATAGTAACAGAGGAAGATTAGGTCAGCACATCTCGCATCCGCAAGCCGAATTCCGTCGCCGAAGTTGCCCTGATGCTTGACAGGAAGTTCTCCCTCCTGACCTCTCCCCTCACTGTTCAATTCCACCGTCAGCCGGTGCAGTTTTCTTTTTTGGGTATCTAGAGACCGTCCTCTCTTTGATCCCGCCATAATGAGCTCCCTGAGCTTGCGGAGCCTGGCTCCTGCCTCCAAGGTCAGTAGCCGACGTGCAATGATTTTCGGCCCGGGTGCGCGACTGAACTGACATTGATGAGCAGGTCTCCCGTATCTTGAGGGACCAGAGACGCATGTTTTCCTCCTCCCGACCTGCTGGTGCGCATCGAGATCCCCCAACCCGACACGTCATATCTTCATCACTAACGATATCATCCATTAGCCCGGATATGGACCAACCAGCCTCTGCGCGCGAAGGCCGCTGAGGGCTACATCTCTGAGAAGTACCCGATTATTGTAAGCCGATGAATACATACGATGCAAAAGACTGCGATGGAGTGGGGATTCTGACCTGTTCTGCAGGACCACGAGTACGATGCCGTCGTCGTTGGTGCCGGTGGTGCCGGTCTGCGTGCGGCCTTCGGTCTGGCCGAGGCTGGCTTCAACACTGCTTGTGTTTCCAAGCTTTTCCCTACCCGATCTCACACCGTCGCCGCTCAGGGTGGTATCAACGCTGCCCTCGGAAAGTACGTGTTCACCAGGTTTATATATAAAGTCAGCATGGACGCAGGTACTAACCATACTATAGCATGCACGAGGATGACTGGAGATGGCACATGTACGATACCGTGAAGGGTTCAGATTGGCTCGGTGACCAGGATGCGATTCACTACATGACCCGCGAGGCCCCCGCCAGCGTTCGTGAGCTTGAGGGTTATGGTTGCCCCTTCTCCCGTACCGAGGATGGCCGTATCTACCAGCGTGCTTTCGGTGGTCAGTCCAAGGAGTTTGGCAAGGGTGGCCAGGCCTACCGTTGCTGCGCTGCTGCTGACCGTACCGGTCACGCTCTGCTGCACACCCTTTACGGCCAGTCTTTGCGCCACAACACCAACTACTTCATCGAGTACTTCGCCCTCGACCTGCTGATGGAGGACGGCGAGTGCCGCGGTATCATTGCCTACAACCAGGAAGATGGTACCCTGCACCGTTTCAAGGCCCACCACACTGTCCTGGCCACCGGTGGTTACGGACGTGCTTACTTCAGTTGTACTTCCGCCCACACTTGCACTGGTGACGGTATGGCCATGGTTGCCCGTGCTGGTCTTCCTAACCAGGATCTGGAGTTCGTCCAGTTCCACCCTACTGGTATCTATGGTGCCGGATGTCTGATCACCGAGGGATCTCGTGGTGAGGGTGGTTACCTGCTCAACTCCGAGGGTGAGCGTTTCATGGAGCGTTACGCCCCTACCGCTAAGGATCTGGCTTCGCGTGACGTTGTCTCGCGTTCCATGACCCTTGAGATCCGTGAGGGCCGTGGTGTCGGTCCCGAGAAGGACCACATCTACCTCCAGCTGAGCCACTTGCCCGCTGAGCTGCTCCACGAGCGTCTGCCCGGTATCTCCGAGACCGCCTCCATTTTCGCTGGTGTCGACGTCACCAAGCAGCCCATTCCCGTCCTGCCTACCGTCCACTACAACATGGGTGGTATCCCCACCAAGTACACCGGTGAGGTCCTGAGCGTTGACGAGCAGGGCAACGACAAGGTCGTTCCTGGTCTGTATGCTTGCGGTGAGGCCGCTTGTGTGTCTGTCCACGGTGCCAACCGTTTGGGAGCCAACTCTCTGCTCGATCTGATTGTCTTCGGCCGTGCTGTTTCCCACCGTGTCCGTGACATTGCTTCCCCTGGTGCTCCCCACAAGGAGCTTTCCTCCGATGCTGGTGCCCAGGCCATCAAGGACCTTGACTTCGCCCGTAACGCCGACGGCCCCAAGTCTACCTTCGAGATCCGTAACGCCATGCAGAAGGCCATGCAGACTGATGTCAGTGTGTTCCGTACCCAGGACTCCCTGGACGATGGTGTCCGCCGCGTCAACGAGATCGACACCTGGTACGAGCAGGTCGGTACCAAGGACCGCAGCATGATCTGGAACTCCGACTTGGTTGAGACTCTTGAGCTTCGCAACCTGTTGACTTGCGCGTACGTTTAACCAATTCATTTCGCACAATATTCATTGCTAACCTAATCACCAGTACCCAAACCGCTACTGCCGCCGCCAACCGTAAGGAGTCCCGTGGTGCTCACGCCCGTGAGGACTACCCCGAGCGTGACGACGCCAACTGGATGAAGCACACCCTCACCTGGCAGAAGGAGGCCCACGGCAAGGTTGACCTGGGCTACCGAACTGTCGAGGACAAGACCCTTGATGAGAAGGAGTGCAAGCCTGTGCCTCCATTCAAGCGTACCTACTAAGCGGATCTTTCTGGAGTTGAGGAACGAAGATTGGGCTTCGGTTGGACCCAAAGAGAGCTTAAATACCATTGGTTGGGGTTTGTTTCAGACATCCTTTGGTCCTCGCCTCTGAGAGACTCTAATGTGATGTCGAGGACCCTATGAGGAACCTACGAAAAGAGCCTTTTCTTATTTTGATTGTGTTATTTTACCATCCTGTATAGCCATATTTTCCTTTTTTACTACAGGCGAACCGTGGGTGCACTGAGTTTTCCTCAGTTTGTCTGATATCACTGGAATTTTCTTTTTTTTTTTTCTCTCACGATTCACTACCTTTCCACATTATGACAACCATTGTAGTTCGGTTGAACCTTGTCGTAGGCGAGACCTTTGATTCAAAGAGTCCTGCGGTGCAGTGAACGGGCTAGCTTAAAGGGCGCTGGTATTGTGGTCGTTTGATCTTATTGCCCTCCATAGCCCTGGACTAGTTCGAGACGTTGGGGATCATTTAAACTCTGAATCACATGGAATGTTGTTGAGTTGTCGATTTTACTAGGCGCTTCATAACTTTTCCAGATCCTGATATTGGCCTCAAAGCCGCGCCCCCCTCCTCTGGTTCTCGAGATGGCATATAAAAGTCCAGGGGAGACTTATAGATCTCAGTGATCCACTTAGTATCATAATAATTGGGGCTCTGATATGAAACAGATTTGAATTGGAACATTGCTGTTTAAAATAACCCGAGGCATGTGGCGCCGAGCGGTTGTTCGCGAAACAAAGAGCTTGCATGTCGAGGTCTTTAGGAACAATGACCCACTTGAGCGTTGAGACAAGCCCTGTAAAGCCCAGGAAGCTCTGTGAATAAGACAATGGGGAAATAATTAAAAGTTTCGGTTCACAATCGACTGGGGCTAGCCCTTTGATATACCGAGGCCCATGGGACCACACGGCTCTGTATAGTGACAAATTTCCTTAGCTCTAGTATCAGATCAATGTTCACAAAGGGGCGAACTCTTTCATGCGGCAGAGATGACCGCTTAATAAATATTATTTTGGTTTTGGAGCCTCATTAGCATGCAATGATTTGTATCAGAAGAATCTCATCCTATTCCTTTCTAAAGAACCTCCTCTCATGGGCTATCGATGAATGATTCGTCTCGGTTTCAACAGTAAATAGGGAAATAAGTCTTAAAAATATCATCTAAAAGCATCGAAACCTGTCCATTTTTTACCTCGGAGATTCTTTCTCTTCCTAGATGGCAGGCGATAGCTGCCCGCCGGGCAAGGTGTACTATGTGTGCATCGCTGGAAACTATCGTGGATGCTGTTCCACAGACCCTTGCAGTACAGGAGTCTGTCTAGGAGATTATGACAACGAGTCAGCTGTTCAGACGACCAAAACGACTTCTTCCGTCTCAAAGACAACAGCACAAACTCGCGCTACAACTTTCAAGACCTCAAGCACCAGCAGTTCTGATGGAGTAAGCTCAATAACATCAGAATCAGCCTCGGCTACATCCTCAGAATCATTCTCTGCAACATCATCATCTACCACGCCGCCTGCAGCGACGAGTTCTGGGCTTGATGCTGGTACTTCAACGGGCCATGACCACACTGGAGCACTGGTTGGCGGCGTCATAGGAGGTATAGCTCTGGTAGCAATCATTGCCATAGTCGTATATTGCTGTTGGAGACGCAGACGTCAGGCAAAAAATTGGGACACCTATCAACGCAGATATAAATCTCAACGCCTTGATAGTGATACGGCAAGGCTCAACACAACATCAAATCTATCGCCTCTGGGCACATCACCCTTAAATGACCCATCTTATCCACACAGTGAGCACTGAGTGAGTTATAAGAAAATTAATAGTCAGCTGACACTGCTGCTAGGCCCATCGAGCAGATTTTCAATCTTTAGCCCATCCGCAGTAGGAAACCCAAGAAATACCAGCTCGGCGCCTACGCACGATCCACCATCTTCTACTAGAGGTGCAAATAACTCTTTAGTAATCCCACCCCTTCATGTCGATAAAAGCAACCCTACAGATCAAGCAGGCGCAGAAGGTTGGAAGTTCCCCAAAGCCTCATCTAAAAATACAAAATGTCTTGAAATTATTCCACCCGCACCCACGAGAGCGCTCGAGAGCACAACTGCAAACCATCGACGTCCAAAATTCACACCAGAACTCCCAGATACAGAGTTCTACCGCGCGCGATATGAGCTCTCCGAGAATTCCCAACGCGAGCTAATAAACGTACCACTCGCTCAGCGATACCGGCTAGATACATCTATCGGGAGAGAGCAACATAGCAATGGATACGAATTAGCCTGTCCGTCACCTTCTTCTTCACGAGCACCGTCTAGAAGCCCACTAATCAAGCGCTTGAGTTATCAGAGCAGTGGCATTAGTCCAATGACACCTCCAGCTCCGCAAGACTTGAGTCCTCCTGGGAAGGTAGTCACAACAGACGGGGTAGTTCTCGGCGCCAATCTAAACCGCCATTCATCTATTTTACACAAGAACTCCTCCGACTTGAGCGAAGCGACGGTTGATTCAAAGCCAAAGCAGCATGTCATGAGTTTCATGGATTTCGAACAAGGGCCCGAAATGGCGACGATAGATTCGCTTGTCGACAAGCCTGTTGAAGAGGCTCAGCCATCTGAGCTTCCGCAAGCTGGTTCGAGTCCGTATGGAAATATGAACATAAATACAAATGTACCTGATTCATCAACGAGGGAAATACATCCGCCTAAAATGTCGCCGTTTAATCATCAGTTGTCACTGCTAGGTGATATGTCGCCGACTTGCGAGGCTGCAAATCGTAGCGATGCATTCTCTACGAAAGACTATAAGTCACCGGCTGGTATATACGAATTATGACAGAGAGCGGGATGATCTTTGTTCAATTCCAAGGCTGCATTGTGGTATTGTCTAAGATACAGACTGTTGTATTGTACGCTGATTTCTTTGTTTGCATCCCACCAGGCTTTTGTAAATACTAGCGGATAAAGGCGCAAGGGGCTTTTGCACATTCCATCTTCATGATTGATTAGAGTTCAGATAATATCATATCAAGAATTCATATTATCTCCGCATTTCCCCTCCATTAGCGTCATCAGCATGAGTACAAGTCATTTCTGTCAGCTGTGTCCTGAGATATCGTAAACAAGGAAAATTTACAATGCAAAGGACTTGGTAATATAAGGGATGGCATTTTTTCTATCTCAAAACCCTGAATCGCTGTTTTCCTTTTTCTCGTCAAAATCGCAACTCGATAAATTTGATATCTATCTACAGGAGCTTCTTCAGAACAGCGGTCTGCTCCAAGACAGCCCGCTTGCTGGTACCGCCAATAGCGTCCTTGAGCTCGACAGCACGCTCATAGTCCAAGCAAGCCTGGACGTCCTCATCGAACCGAGCGTCAACGCCCTTCAACTGCTCCAATGAAAGGGTGTCCATGGGAACGGTGGTCTGCTCAGCCAGCTGAACCACACGGCCGGAGATGTGGTGGCCCTCGCGGAACGGCACACCCTTGCGAACCAGATAGTCGGCAATCTCAGTGGCAAGCATCTCTGGGGCAAGAGCAGCAGTCATCTTCTCGGGGATGACATTCAAAGTAGACAGCACACCAGTAGCGATCTGGATGCTGTCGCTAACAGTCTTGATGTGGTCCAGCAGAGGCTCGATGCTCTCCTGAAGATCCTTGTTGTAAGTGGTAGGCAGACCCTTAATGGTCATCATAAGACCAGCCATTTGGCCAAAGGCACGGCCGGACTTTCCGCGCAGAAGCTCCAGGCTGTCTGCGTTCTTCTTCTGGGGCATCAAAGAAGAGCCGGTGGAGTAGGCGTCGGAGAGACGCACAAAGCCAAACTCCAGACTGCTGTAGATGATAAGATCCTCGGCCCAACGAGAAATCTTCAGCATGAAAGAGCTACCCCACTGCATAGTCTCCATGGCGAAGTCACGGTCTCCGACAGTGTTCATCGAGTTGTACAGGAGGTCGTCAAAACCAAGCTCCTTAGCCATAGCCTCACGGTCAATCTGGAAGGGGTTACCAGCGAGAGCACCACAGCCAAGAGGGCTGCGGTTCACGCGGCGGATGACCTCGCGCAAACGCTGCAGCTCGCTGGCGAAAGCGGTCGCGTGGGACAGCATCCAGTGCGACCAGCGAACAGGCTGGGCCTTCTGCAGGTGAGTGTAGCCGGGCATGAGGTAGGCAATTTCCTTCTCGGCGCGGGCAATAGAGACCTTGATCAGGTCAGTGAGGTGGGAGTCGAGGATGCGCAGCTCGTCGCGGAGCCACAGGCGCATGTCGGTAGCGACCTGCTCATTGCGCGAGCGGCCGGTGTGCAGCTTTCCACCGATGTCCTTGCCGATGATCTCGCCCAGACGACGCTCGTTGGCGGTGTGGATGTCCTCATCGTTCTCCTTGGCCTCGAAAGTGTTTGTGCGCCATTCCTCGGCAATCTGCTGGAAGCCGCGCTCGATCTCGGCGAACTCGTGCTCGGTCAGGATACCGTTGTTCTTGTTGGCGCGGGCGAAAGCAATTGAGCCTGCGATGTCTTGCTTCCAGAGGATGCGGTCGTAGGGGAGCGAGGTGTTGTATTGGACCATGAGGGGGTCAAGGCCCTCTGGATAAATTTAAAGTCGTGAGTCAACGGGGATTGGAGGGGTAGAGGGATTGCGGGGGACTAACGGGTGAAACGGCCACCCCAGAGCATGTTCTCAGCGACCTTGGAATTGCTCATCTTGTAGGTATTGACAGAACTTCTGACTGCAATTGATCAACCTGGCGAGAAGAGTATTGAAGCAAGAGAACAAAAAGCCGCTGACCGATAGTCTGTCTCCCGATGATCGGCACGCTAAGCCCTTTTGGGACATACACGGTATACTACGGAGTTTTGAGGATGGCATCTGACATTGTTCTTAAAATCTGCAGAAAATAAACACGCGCCCGGGGGAATTGGGGCAGTAGTCGCAGTACAATCGTGATAAAAGTTTGATTCCTTTCAAGCCATCTGGGCTATTTCCGGGGAACCTTTCTTTGACTTGTTGTTTTTGAACCGTTTCCGTGTTGCCTGACGGCGACATTCTGTCTCTTAAAGCAAAGGCTCTTCGTGCGGTTTGAAATGGGGCTGGACTCCTGCCGCTCTCGTCTTTGAATGTCAATATATGCTTGGCACTGCCTGAGCTTGCCCGGTTGACTCCTATTCAGGTCCATAAAGGCTCTGGGAGCAACACGCGATCTCCTTGACGAAGGATGAATTTAACATGCTGCCATTTTGGAACCGTTCTGTGAGTTGAGCCCATTAACAATCTAGATATCCAATTAATCCAGCTTATGCGTGGTAGAACTTGAGACGAACTTAACAAGGTCAAATGACGAAAGTCTTTCTCTGACTGCATAGGTTTCTGTACCCCCAGTTCACAGTCGAAGATGATTTCATATACACGATTGTTGGCGAATTGGCAAAGAGTATAGTGGTTTCCAGGATATCAGCAATAAAATCGTAGTCACTCTGTCAGAAAAACTAGTGCTTTCTTATTAGTGAGCCGCTTTTTTCTTTTTGTTTATTTTTCGATTTTTAGAAGAAGAGATGAAGAGGAGAATAGGGAGAATGCGAAGATAAAGGATGTTATGTTTTTGTTGTTATATATATCCATGGATATTTTTTGGGGTCCCGGAGGCGAGGTGCTTGGATGAGTTTTGCATAAAGGCAGTAAGTACACTTGATGAGCGTTTGGCGGAGCTCTCCATGGAGATCTCCGGCTTTCCCCTCGAGCTATTTAGTAACTTTCAGACGCTCTCCTCTTTCTTCTTCCATAGTTTTGATAGCAGAGTTAGCTTTTCTTATTAAGCTTCATTGAGTTCCTCTTATATGCCCTCTCTCCAGCTTTCCCTTCGTGCCTGAGTCCATCAGCACTGCAAAGTACCGAGCCTGAGATTCGTGGTCTGTCTAAAGCCCATTATCAGAGCCTGTTCTACAGATAGACAACAAGAACTCCCAGGAAGAAGTCTCATGCCATTGTTTATCGTGTTCGTGAGTGGATTGGCTTAGGGGGCTGTCTGTGGACCAGAGATAGCCTAGAGGCAGTGAATGGATGGAGATGGAGGATACCTGACATTGATACGCAATAGAATATCTCAAGATGACAATAGAGTAGAGCACGCCGAGCTGGGGCATCCCCGCAAGCATCGTGGATGCCCCCTGCGCCATCAAACAATCCCCTCTTTATGCATCAAGCATGACCGACCGATAGAATCCCCATTGCGCCTTCAATGCCGGGGTCTGAGACTTGTTTGACGATGACGTGCATGGAGGCAATGAAAGACAGATCGCAGTACATCTAACTTACGTGTTGTCTATGTACAAGGGACGCCACTTCCCTGGAGGATGCGATTGCGCACAAGGTCAAGCGTGACAGTGATCCACGTTAGCCACCATGCATTACATCGAACTGAAACCATAGAATGATACAATCGTCGTGTCGAAAGGTTGCATTCGTTAGGTCATCTCACGCATACCCCTGCGTATTAATAGTGGCAAGTATTGATCGGGGTGCATGAGCCACACGAACCCTTCATGGTGGGTCCATCGTGGTCACTTGCTGTACGGAGTAGAGCATGACTCGAGATTTGACAGCAAGTGACATTCCCATGCAATAAGCATGTTTAATTAATTGGCTCCATTGAATAAAGAGAGTTTCTTTGAACAGGAAAAGAAAGTATACATAGAGTACGCCGTACGGCGCCAACTCCGCAGAAGGAATATGATCTACCGCAGCGAAACCTGGCATCAACACCGGGAAAGGTGGTGCGGAAATTAAGCCAAGAAACGCACCGCCATGAGAGTAATCACAAACGCGCAAGCAAAAGTCCAAGGTTCACGCAGAGGCGATCATGATCTGCAACCCCCAGAGTACTCCATAAGCGCGCCACAATCCAGCACAGCGGGGAGGAAGAAGCAAATACGCACTATCAATTCTGAACGTACGATGGCCCTCGATCCTCCATTGCCCTCGATTGCCTTACCCTACTTAAGCGGGGACTTCTTAGCGGGGAACACTTAGGGCCGCAATTTGGAATTCGAAACTTACCTGAAGTCTTCCAAATGCCCCCCCAGTCCATCTCGCAATAGCACAATCCCAGCCCAATAGCGCGCTGTCATGTAACACCAGGATATTCGGATATCAGATTCCATCAATCAATAGCCAATATTCCGTAGAGGCTGAGGCTTATCCTCGTTACACGAAACAGCAAAAATGAAGCCGTGCATCCGATCCCAGTTCCTCGGATTAGATCGGCAGGGGTCCGGCTCGGCCCACGAACCGATTCCCAAGGACCTGGAATCAACGAACCTGTCCGACCATGAAGAATTAGTAGCTTATTGCTTCTTCAATTTCCAATCTCTAATTTTCTTCAATCTATAGAAAAAAAAGTACCCTATCAATTACTATTAACCAGGTCCTGCAAAACGCAAGGAAGGGCGTAAAATGCCCCCGATCAGCCCGACACGAGTCCGCCTGATCCAATCTCCCTACCCCTGCACGGCATTGCGTCAATGCTCACCGCAACTGGGAAGAAAGTGTTCAGCCATGTGTGGAGACCGTTGATCGTTGCTTTTTACGGGAAATACACTTCGTTTAAATGAACCCCCCCGCAGAGGCCAGTGCGAGTGCGAGTCATTGGGGGCAGGACACTAACTCCGTCCTTGAAATTGCCTGTCCGAGCACAGCCATTGGGCGTCCAGCTGATGCGGAGCGTTGAAGTCTATTTTCAGTGCTGAGGGGAGAATCAGGTACGAGGGCCTAAGGATTCGCTTGGCGGAAGCGCTAACTTTATCGCTCGCTTCGAGGCTGAGGGGTAATCTGAACGGAGTGTGGAAGGTACTCCGTGGTGATTATGATGACTTGGTTTTGGATATAGTTGTAGTTGTAGTGTAGTAATCAGATGTTGTATTGTATGTGATTGGAGATCGACTCCGCTATATACGGTCCCAATATGGTCCTATGCTTGAAGCATTCCTGTGCCGTGCACCATGCAAACCCAGAACTCCTCGCTAATTCCTGAACATAATAACCGAAAATTGAATGGATGTGATCAAGCCTCTGGCCGACAAAAGAAAATGCAGTGGATCAAATACCAGAACGTGGCTGAAGGACGGTGTCCTTGAAAGTAGTCGTGAAAGATGAAAAGGTATATCGAATCGAAGAAGTCGCTAGTTGAGAAGAAGTCGTAATATGGTTGAGATAGAGAAAGGAACTGCATCATGCAGAGCCGCGGCGGTATTTGAAATCCTCCCGGGAGAGGAGTTTCCGGATTTTGGAAACAAAACGACTTGGCCGGCCATCTAAAGAATCATTAGACTAGATCAAAGAAAGACGAGCGGTATGCTATGACTTACCAGTGCCTCTTCGGACAAGGAATGGTGATTGAGGCTCTTCCTGGGGCTGTGTTGTGTAGGCAGCGGCCCAGTAGCCGGTGTTTCTGTACCCAGTGAAGGTACAGCTGGAAGTATCGTATTGCGGTTGCATGGCGGCAACGTGCGGATACAATGTGGCCAAAGGAGAAAGCAGCTCGTCTGATGGTGGAGGAGAACGTGGGCTGCTACAAGGGCTTTCAATGCCGTCCCGATTCTGGTCATTGTTAGAATAAAAGGCCATGTATAGGGTCGGGTGGGTGTGCACATACGTAGAATTGGTAGTTGGACTTGTATGTCATGACGAAAGCGAGTGTAATCAGGACCAGGACCAGACAAGCAATCCAGTCTGCTGGGGAGCCGCCGAAGTGGGTTTAAGAGTATGCGGTTGAGATGTTGAGACGCAAAGGCAGATGCGGGTGCATTTAAAAAGAAGGCCTTTGAAGGCCCCATGCTAACCGCAGGCGGGGAAGAATTCGCAGGTTAATCTTGGTTCGCACCAGACAGGCATAGCGTAGCGATATCATTTCCAAACCATTGGGAATTCAGACGGTGAGCGGAGACGGAGGGCGATCATTGGACGAGATGCAGCGCTCAGGTGGATAAGCGTCGATGCGATGCGATCTCTCGGGGTGTCCGAGCAATCAACACGAACTGCAGCTGCGAGAGTCCCACTCTGCAGCATTCCCAGCGAAGGCTACGAGGTCAGTCGCTCGTTCTTGCCCCTTGCATTCTGAACCGTCCACGTTGGAGCATCCAGGTACAGCGCACGATACTATTGCCAGCTACTTTTGCCGTCTCGCCTACGGGTACTCCTATCGTCTTGGTTTGCAGGAAGCCAATATATCCATCCTTCGTCAGCCAAGGCAGGGCTGAGGGGCCTGACATCGCGAATGGAAAATCCCAATTAGGGCAAGGTTGACCACTCGGACTGGAGCAGATCGTCGATCACCGAACTGCGCCGGACAGACGGTGATGTATCTGAGATTTCCCAGTGTTGGGTAGGGTCATCCCACTATGACATTATCATCAAGGTTTCGGTTCGCCAAACTATCGAGGTGGAGGTCATGTCAGGAATGTCGCACAGGTCAATCGTCGCGACAGGCTTCTCCACTGCGTGTCGGGGCTGACCACCCAGGGGGCCCGCAATGTCCACGCGAGAGGGGATCCTCCCTGTTTTGGGCGTCTTCCAAATCATTCCCGAATCCTAGCCGATAGTCTGGCGTGTGCCCACCAGACTATTGAGGCGCTAGCCCTGGTCAGAGCGGACGTGGTGATTGGCAGTCCTCGAGGATAAACAGTCGAGCGGGTCTTTGGCTGCACCGCCACAACACCCTACTATTTTAGGCTAGGCGCACGAGCCACATCGGCCAGTCCGTGGCTGGTGCAGTAGAGTGGAGCCACAAGAAGGTGTGGCTCAAGCTTTTGCTGTGGCTCACTCTCGCCTTCCTCCGAGATGAGAGCCGAACTAGTCCGCCCTTGATCTTCAGATGTGATCAAATCTATCCTAGAGGGGCCTGGCCCTGGGCCCTGGCTTTGGCCCGCCTCGGACTCTCCGCTAGGAGTTCTGAGCTATAAGGATCGCCTTCAGCCCAGTCCTCGTGGTCTTCAAGAATTAACTCAGGTTTAACCCAGGTTGACTTCCAATACTATCCAACTCCCTCTCACACATGTCCAAAGAGCACAATGTCCATCAGCATGCAGGGTTCCGGAAGAGAATGCTGGGAAAACTCTCCTCATATGGCTCATCGCTTTTCTCATCATCCCGCTCAAAGTAGGTTGCTGTTCCCATCTAATGCCTGCCATTCGATCCGCCATGCACTTGCACCATTGTTCCCATTCTGAGACTTTACCCAGGACCTCTTGAACAAGATGCTGAATGCACTGCCAATAGGCGCACTCAAACATCCCCTGATCAGGAAATGATCTATGAAGAAGCACACTCTGTCATGCAAGAGAGCGAATTTGGCCGCGTCGACCCTACCGGCTGGTATCCATACTACAAGCTCTGTGTGAAGCACTTCCTTGGGACTAGTCAACATACCCACGCCGTTCAATCCGTGGCAGCTTTCCTGAACATCCGTCTGCCATTCCAAAACCCGCTAGGCAATGGTGTGGCAACCGATCACGGCGCTCCTTATGTCTCCTTGCGGCTGTATATTCGACGCCTCATTGTTACAGCCCAGGACTCTTCCGCAAACATGCAAGCCTTTTTCGGCGATGGCTGGGAAGCCGGCGTCGGCTGTATCTACAAGCAGGAACGATCCAACTACCTCTTCACGGCTAAGAGCGGCGGTTGGGCATCTACTAAGGCAGCTTATGACATTCTGCCCGACGAGCAAGTGCCCTTCCTACGACCCCTTCGTGAGCCCTCGGAGAATGAGATCCGCATTGCCGAAGCCCGATGGAGTGAATGGCTTGCCATGGAGGACTGGATGGTTGGGGCCCGCAGTCCGTGGTAAATGCGGAGCAAAAAGGGTGATACCTAATTAACGAGACATGACCATTGTTTGGCGCCAATTCCTAGCCATTGTTCTATTTTGATTTCTTCACTTCGTTTCTGTTCTCATCATTGGCGCGCACGAGAGTCATGAAAAGGTCGGCGGGGGCTCGTGTTCAGGGATGATCTTCTCCGGCGTTCCAGATAGCAGCTAGTGTAGTCCTTAGGCGTTCAGAATGCATGCCCAACATTGTTTACCTGTCATATCTCCATCAAACCCGCGACTTTCCCCAACTAGTCGACTTTAGTCCCGTTTAGCTCATAGGGATCGCCCGTTAGTGGCATTTCAACGCCAAATGACAGATGATCGCCGCCTGTCAGGCCTGTCAGGCTCGCAAATCCCGCACCGCCACAGGGTCAAGCTCCGGCCCCAGCCCCTGACGACTTGCCAGGAACGGGATAGATGGGCATACAAGCCGGGCACAAATAGTGCGAATTGGTGCGGCTGAGATCATCTAGAAGGCTTTCTTTGCCCTCTCGGGCCTAGTGGGCTCTCCAGAAGGTCCACATCGATCCGCACTACGGCAATGGTTGACTCACAGACGAGGCATGTCATACCTGTCACTCTCTCCTCCGCAATATCAATAGTCTCCGGGCGCTGCTCTTACAACGCCGGTGCTTCGAGTCCGTTCTCAAGCGGCCGTCATCAAGGAGTTGGGCGCAAAGCAAAGGATCAGCCACAACACCTCCTCGTACCGAGAACCCGGTCAATAGTGCGCCCTCGCCAGAATCGCAATCATGACAGGCCTAGAACCGCGCATCTACGAACATGACGCCACGATTCTCACGGATCTCGTGCCGGAGTTGCCTCACTCCGTCTCTCTCCTCCGTCGCATCCAGCACGGACTGGCCTATCCATCCCAAACCGCCAAAATCCTCTCCACCTTCCCTCCTGGTGCGCCAGCCCCAACGACGCCATGGCTGGCTGCACGAGTGGACCTTTTCCGCGGCCGCGAAACACAAATCTCTCTCTATTCCAGCCTAGAGAATAGCAGCACCAAACTCCAGCCAATCGAGCCCCTCAGCCCCGAAGACGCTGCTGCAGATCCCAGGCCCAGCGCCGCGGGTCAATCCACTCCCGCAAAGAACCATCTCGTCGCTATTCTAGACGTCCCCCAGTCCACCAAAGATCTAGCCCGCGCCCAGCTTCTCGCTCTCCTTGCCTACGTCAAGACTCACCTCCGCCCTGCCTACCTATCACATCTATCCTCCCAGCCCGCTACCCCGGTAACCGCCACCCCAGGCGTGGCTCTAATCCCAGCACCAGACCCCAACGCCTTCCTCATCGGCTCCCTGCACTCAGATCTTCTCGCCCGACTCCTAGTTTCGCCAGGTTCTTCAGAAGGCGTCTCCGCAGAATCCTCCCAGCCAATCCCATGTATCAGAATCCATCGCACCGATAACCCGCCCTACGAGAAGATCTTCTTCCCGCGCAATGTCTTCGGCGCCGGGGATGTCCGCGCCGAAATTCCCCTGCCGCCGGGCTACAGGTATTGGGATTCCCGAGGTAGGACGGGCGTGCTACACGAGCATCTAGACCTTGTGCAGAGCAGGACGCATATCCCGCGATCCAAGGCGCAGCTCTCCACCATCCCCGGCGTGGCTGTTTACGCGGACAAGGACTCGAACTTGGAATCAGAGTCGCAGGGAAGCGACGAGATGCCGATTGCGTGGTGTTTTCTCGGTGTGGATGGTCCGCTTGCGACGCTGCATGTTGAGCCTGAGCATCGCGGGCGGGGGATTGCGCTTGCGTTGGCTAAGGAAATGATGAGGCGGGGGATGGATGATGAGGGGTTGTTTGGGGCGAAGAGGAGTGGGATTGAGGATCCGGAGATTGCGGAGAAAGTAGGCGGGTGGGTTCATACGGAGGTTGCGGCTTATAATAAGGCGAGTAAGAGGGTTATGGAGAAGATTGGGGGAGAGGTAAAGTCTACGGTTGTGTGGGCTGTTGTTGAGCTTCTTGATGAGTAGAGCTACCTAGATGGGGGTTCGATAGATATGTAGATATTGTAGAGTTCATTGGTCTAGGAAAGTCACATTGCCAATTGGAGTTGGAAGGTCTGCGCTGGTGGTTGTACATTGGCTTGGATGTGGAAATCTGCCTGGAGGTGACCACCTTTCACCACCAGTATTTGCGCAAACCCCAGCCTGGTGAATGAATATATCGTGATTTATGAGTCTTCGAGCTGACTGCCTTGACCTGATATTACCTTCTCCCATTGGGCTCTCTTGGAATTCTTGTCTTGAGCCTCGCCATTGACGTTTTGGGTGGTTGCCGCCGTAGTTCGGGGCGCTCAACAACGCTTGCATTCTTGAATAAAGGATAGACGACCTGGGAGCGTTGTTTCATTGCTTGAAGGACTGCAGGGTGTAGAAAGGTGGGCTCGTCAGACAATTTCATGCGTGCACCGCTCTCCAGCTTCGTGCCGTTCCCTAGCGTTCTGCCTAGGGAAGAGACTTCTCCTGGGCGTACTACTTTTCCGGGTTCGAATCGATCAGAACATCAACCTTGTCGGCTTCCTTGTTCTCCTGGACCCGCGCGAGATTCGAGGGTTTGGCCTTCGTTGTGATGATTGCGGCTGGACTGTTGTACCTTGCGCGTCTGGGGTGCAATATTCGATGGATCTTCTCGCGTCCTCCCTTATACCGATTATGTTAAAGACGGCGAGCGGGTATTCTTGTTCTTGTCTCCAGGGGCAAAATGCATCATAAGAATTCACAAGGTTACCTTATGGAGGGTGATTCTGATGGATGATTCAATGCACTTTATAGCGATATGCAAACTGCGACAGTCAATCACTAACAGCAGCATGCTCAGCGTCTCGATCACGATACCCGATCCCTGGAGCTGCATGAACCATGAGCCGATTGCTAGGTTTCCAGACTTCAGCGAAGGCTGTCTTTCTCCGTCACTCAGAGGTAAATTGAACGACTTCCCGCAACAAGGCACAGCAACAAGTTCCCTTCCTTGAACGCTCGCCAGTTAGAAAGTAGTAGTTGCACAAGTTGATCGGTGCCAAGTCACGTTCTCGTAGCTTGGATGCGTTCCACGATTTTCTCTGTGTGTTTAGTCCACGATATTGCCGGATGAGCGTTCTTCCCGAGGTCGTCTTCGAGCCAACATTCATTGATTCTACCGCCACGAGACTTAGGAGTGACAAGACGCATCAAGTATGAACAGCGGCAGATGTTTGAGGTGGCGACTCTCTTGAAGCAATATGTGCTCTTGCTGTTTAAATTTATATCAAGCTCCTTCATGTAGGTGTGATTTCTGGCTTCTGCCATGGTATCCTCGCGGTTCTCGCCTGCAGCGCTTGCTGGGTAATGCGCATCCAGATATATCCATGGATGAGGAGTCAGCAAGCTTCATGTCTTCACCTGGCCTGCGACATCTTTGGAATTGGGGACAGAAAGGAAAGAATAACATTCATCACTGCGGAGAGAGACAGAGAACCTTCATATATTACCCTATAGCAACGATGGGTGATACTGAAGAGGCCCCCCACACTGGGCGACTGTGGAACTTCGTGAGGGATAGCGGTGAATTCACCTATTTATTGGGTGATTGCTGTAGTAATACCCTATAGATATAGAAATGATTTCAAAGACGATCCCAGGAGCCTGAAGTGTAGAGACAGGGGCATCTACTGTCTGGCTTTAATATAGTTTGTGACGCATCGACAAACGGGATAATTCCGCTAAGATACTGGGTGAGCTTGGAATTATTGAGGTCTCCTAACAAACGCCCCGCCCTTCCTCGATACTCATGTATGACACATGTGATGATATCATTAGCGAGAGGTACAATCAGAAACTGTTCACGGTGAACAGTGACTATGCTTTTGCGGGTTCCTGACCTTGATCATGGATAGATGATGTATTGAGCAAAAGGCTTTTGAGAGAACGAGCCGTCAATTAAGCAAGTAAATACATTGACATCTATTCTAGCCATTCTGAGTAGTTTTGCATGCCCTGATACCTAAGCATATTGTAAAATCGCCAATAAACCAAGCAAGATGATTATGGAGCAGCATATTGATATACCATATACCAGTAAATCTGTGTGACTCTCAAGGGGTCTTGCTCCCATCTTGCTCGATAGATTCTTGCCTGCTCTTGGATGTATACTCCGGTGGTTTATCCTCAATCATGTCCGAAGGGTTGGTACTGAAGTCTCCGTCGACGATTCCAAGTAACGAGGGAAGAGCGATGAAGTCCATGTAGCTCTGCGAAGAAACCCCAAACCTATTCTCAAGCATTGCGGCTTCTTCAGAGCTGATCTTGAAGCCGCGAGCCTTTTCACAGCAATGGCACCATGTCGTACAATGACATTTCGCATGTGGTCGCTCTGGTATGTTCTGGCGATTAAAGCAGCAATTGTAACTCCTCCCACAGCAGTCCCCTCTGTTTATACAGTCCAATAAAAGACGCTCATGCATCCACCAGTTAGGGGTGCTGCGCCAAAGAGTTATGCCTGCCCCCAAGTACTTTTCGAGCGATCCAAGTCGTTCAGACCACAATTTTCTTTCCAGGAGCCAGTACTGTTTGCTCAGCTCTTTAGCTTTTTGTTCAAGTGGGTTGAGCTCTGTAGTAACTGTCCGGTTTGATTCTCGATAGTTGTCTTGCCGGAGACGCTCATGTACTTCTTTCAGTCGAAGTTTTACCGCAGCTTCTTGCTGAGTGCACTCTCGAAGTTTGGCTTCAATTGCGAGGAAGGGGAGAAAGAAAAATTTGGAGAGGGTAGATAATTTATCTTCCCAGTAAAACCAAAATGTCCACCGAACGCCATTAATATCCTCGGATTTCAACAGTTCATGTAGCGGAATTTTTCGAAGTTTGAGCTTGTATTCAGTCCGTTCACATGTATCCACCATTTTGAAACTTCAGATATAGCGAAGAGATATTAGGATTCGAAAATGGGTTGGAGAAAATTTGACTTCCCAAAGAGTTTTCTTTGCGCATCACCATAATATGATGTCTTCATGATCCTCACATCTGAGGTTCATGCAGACATCCGCTCCGGAACCAATAATTACTACAACTCGCCTAACGGAGTACTATATTGGGGCAATGGTCATCGTCATTATGCAACTTGAAAGTATAATTTTACTCATAAGTGGCCAAAATTGAGAAAGGGTATAAATTCATGATCATATATCAGCAGGCTAACTACCGCACCACTGCCGACGATCAAACACTGTCAAAAACTCCATAGTGCCAATTAAACAGCCTAAAGGTTTAAAACAACGACCCAATTTTTGTCTGCAGCGCACAAAATGCACAAGTGGCCCGAGGATCCTTGACATTAAAGAGGGGAATAACAATCAAAGGGGATCAGGGATGCAAAGACAGATAATCAAAATCAAAAAGAAAACAAGGGTACCGGGACATCAGCGTGACCACAGGCATTACAGAATGGGGGGAAAGTATAAATCATAAAGCAAATCAGGTATCATATCGTAGACCATCAGATCGTAAGCAGCGTGAGAGCCGTTTCATCGTGCAGGAAAACCTCACATCGAGGCAAAGCTCACCGATCCGGCACCGGTGCCCCATCTTAAGCGCTTTAATCCACCGCGGACCGCTTCTTGGCCGCACGCTGCTGAGGAACGGGCACCAGGGACACTTCCATCGCCCATGAGACTCATCTCTGTGCGTCCGACTTCTTTGCCTAGCATATACCCGGCTGAGAAGCTGATCGCAGAGAAGAGGACTACCACGCCAGCACTGATTACCCAGGTCATTATCGTTGGGGGTGGAGGAGATTCCGCTAGACCGGCGTGGCGCGTCTTCTTAGCTACTGCGTTGCGGTCTCTTGGTGACGGCGATCGGCGTTTAGCTTTGGCAGGGGCGACTACTCGAGGTTGTTGTCGGAGGCGTGGGCCTGCAGGAGAACTTGTGTCTGTATAGCGAGGCGAGGACCCGTTCTCATTGCCGCTTTCATCGCCCATGGCGACAGATTCACCAACTAGGCGGAAGGATGCGGGTGCTGCATTGGTTGAGGGGCCAGGCTGGGGTGATCGATGGTGCTCTGGTTTGGGAAGGCCGCGGGCAGCAGCGGCACATGAAAGTAAAGTAGACAGACTAGCGCGAAGGGCCGCATCGTGGTCTGCGTGGTGTGATGGAGATATCATATTGTAGGGGCTGTGGTTTGACTGCGGCGATCTCCGGGTCGACCTGGTATTTGGCAATGAATCTCGTCGATGAGCAGCGCGGCGGCTTGAGTTGGATGAGACGTTGGGCTCAGAGCGGCGTGTCTCATTTGGCCGGGTCCATGACGGATCTGAAGTTGCAGGGGGGTGGCTAAAAACGTTTGGTTGGGGAACGAAACGAGATGTGTTGATTCCCATTCCTAACGCAGTCGATGCGTCGTCATCTTCTTCATCGCTTGAGTTGTCTACCTCGGGTTGAGGGGCAGATGTTGGGAGCAGGGCCGGTCGACGAAAATCCTCGTTTGAACTGCTCATATTTGGGTCTGGGTCGCTTTCACTCTCTTCGTATTCTTCTTGGCTGCTACTCGCTTCCCTTGACGAATAGTCGATCTGAGCGGCGGTAACGGCTGCAAGATGCTGCATGCGTCGTCGTCGACTATGACGTTGATACATGCCTGTCTCGTGTTGCTCGACTCGAAGGCCTGTTGTAATAATATCATCGCTTGCCGCGGAAAGGGAGGAAGAGGATGGCTGAGAGGATAGCTCGATCCAGGAATCTAGATAATAACGTAGTGAGTACATTGTGGATTTACATTTAGATAGCAATTTGACTAGATGTGGAATCGAGGTGCAGATGTTATGTATATAAGAGCGAACGTACCCTCTGATCTCATGGGGGCTGCACCAGACGGCCGAGGCTGACCATGTTCGCGCGGCTGGCCATCGCGCGTCAGTTGACTTGCGGCTCTGGGCTCACGCACCTGACCGAGTAGGTCGCAGTGATTTGGTTGCATGGCCGCAGAGATAAATAAGTAGGAGGGGTATCGGGGGGTAGAAGGAAGTTATATGCAAACAAAGACCCAGCAATCAGGCCACCCGGTGTTGAAGGGCGAGCAGCGGTCAAGCGTCGGTGGGGTTGGATCTTATCAATGTGGGGAAAGCATACGCTGGTGCCCAACCCCTGTCTGTCCTCTCTGCACTCGAGAAGCCTTGAAAGTGAATGCAGAAAATGCCAGTATGCTCTTGATGCTTGATGTTTTCAACTTGAGGATTTGGAAGACGGAGAAAGCCAGAAAACTGGGAGCCTGGGAGAAGCCCTGGGCTGAAGAATGATGTGATGATCTGATGATCGACAGCGGACCTCGTGATGGGCGCGAGGGGCTTGGTAGGTCCAGGTGCAAAAAAGAGACCACGAATAGCCCTCGAAAGAAGGGGTGTATATGAAAGGGCCAAGTCCTGCTAGAATGAATAGAATCAGTCCAAAGAAAGCATCAGCAACTTCATTCATCTCCATTGCTCATCTCCCTCGAAAGAGGGGTGCGGTGGCGGCTGGCAGTACTCCGAAGCGCTCGAGGTCACCTGACAGTACTTCTACATCGAGAGGAACAAAAAGTACAGAACTCTACAAAGAGGAAGGAAAGTATTTGAAGTCTTGATTGATGATGAGTAAAAAATACATGGATTCGTCCTATGCGCGCAAAATAAAGAGATTAACAAAACTTTTCGAATCCGTAACCATAGGCTAAATTACACCTCGTACAACCTGCGTTAGTAAAAAGCTTAGAAAGTGATCTTAGTGCCAGCACCGCCGCCGGAGGGAATACCACCGGAGGCCTTGTTGAAGCCACCACGGCCACGGGGAGCACCTCCACCACGGCCACGGCCACCACGGTCACCGAAGCCACCGCGGCCACGACCACCACCACGGCCACCACCGCCGCGGCCACCGCCACGACCACCGAAGCCACCACCGAAGCCACCACCGAAGCCACCACCGGCACCACGGTCAGGACGGGGAGTAGAGTAGTCAAGACGGATGGCACGGCCCTCGAGCTCGTAGCCGTTCTGGGACATAGCAGCGCGAGCCTCGTCAACAGATGAGAAGGTCACGTAGCCGAAGCCCTTGGGGCGGCCAGTCTCCTGCTCAGTAGGGAGACGGATGCTCATGATGCTGCCGGACTCGGCGAAGACCTCGCTCAGAGCGTCCTCGGTAGCGCTGAAAGGAAGGTTACCAACGAAGAGAGTGTCACTCTCCGGGCTTTGCTGGTCGCCAAACTTGCTGGCGCGAGCCTGGGCACCTTGCTGGTTGTTCTCACGGGGAGGACGGACAGTAGCGTAGTCAAGGTTGATGGGACGTCCATCGAGCTCAGCACCCTTCTTGGCCTCGAAAGCAGCAGCAGCGCTGGAGGCGTCAGTGTACTCAACGTATCCGAATCTAAGAAATAGTCAGCATGATCTACTCATAATTTTGGGGAAAGGTTGCAGAACATACCCACGAGAGCGACCAGACTCGCGGTCGGTCACGATGCGACAGCCAGAGAGCTCACCGAAGCTCTCGAACTCAGAGCGCAACCACTCCTGTAGAACAAAAATAGGTCAGCTATTATCCTTCTTCTTCCATGTATGTGTAAACGAACCTCATCGACGTTCCATGACAGGTTGCCAACGAACAGGTTGGCGGAGGCACCCTCAGGAGCATCAGTCTTGGTCTTCTTGGAGGCGGCGGCAGGCTCCTCATCAGCCTTGCGCTTCTTAGAGACCTGGGCAGTGTCCTCAGAGTCGCTGTCGGAGGAGTCAGAGTCGGAGCTGTCGGAAGAATCGCTAGAGGCATCGGCCTGTGACAATTTACAGTTAGCTATTGCATTTTGGAAGCCGGCGACAATAGAGAGATGCTTACCTTCTTAGCGGGAGCCTCCTCGGAGTCAGAGTCAGAAGAGTCAGAGTCAGAGTCGGAGGACTCAGTCTCGGCCTTCTTGGCAGCAGCCTTCTTGGGAGCAGGCTTCTCCTCCTCGTCGGAGCTGGAGCTGTCGCTGTCGCTGCCGTCCTTCATCTCCTCGTCGCTGTCGGAATCGGACTCAGAAGAAGACTCGGCGGCCTTCTTAGCGGCAGGCTTGGCAGCCTTGGGAGCGGGCTTCTCATCCTCGCTAGAGTCAGATGAGTCGGAAGACTCAGAAGAAGACTCTTCCTTCTTGGCAGCCTTCTTGGCCTCAACCTTGCCCTTCTTGGGGGCAGGCTTCTCGTCCTCAGACTCAGAGGAGCTGGAGTCGCTAGACTCCTCGCTCTCAGACTCGGACTCGGAGCTGCTGCTGGGAGTAGGCTCCTTCTTCTTGTTGCTCTTCTTCTCCTTGGCGGCGACCTTGGCAGCGACCTTGGGGTCGACAGCCTTGGCCTTGGAGGCCTTCTTGACACCGGCGTCCTTGACCTTCAGAGTCTTGGCAGGCTTCTCAGCCTTGGTAGCAACCTTTGTCTTAGACATTTTTGAGAATCTGAAGGAGCGAAAAATCTCGTTAGCCCACTGGTTCAAGTAAGGTGGTAGCTCACATCCCACGTACTTGTGGTAGAACTGAAAAATGTGTTTTCTGTTTTGTGCGGCGAAGCCAACTAATCCCTCGAATAAGCCCGCGTTTTGAAAAATTTCAAAGCCAACAGCCCTCGGAAAAAAAGTGTGCCAGGCGTGATAAAGATCACAGCTGCTGGATGCCCTCAAGAAGCCCACAAAGAACACCGACTGGTGACAAGCAACCAAGTAATAAACCCACGAGAAAAGATCCCACAGAGCCCACGAGATTTGAGATTTGCCCACAGCCTGTATTTGTTGAGGTCGCGAAAGTAGGACCCAAGCAGTGCGTCAGTTGGGGGGAAGGGGAGGGGAAGTTTACTTATTGCAACAGTCTTCGACTACACAGAGATGAAACAAAAATTCACAAAGGATGATCAAGGATGATCAAGGATGAAGAGGAAGAGAGGAGGAGGTTGGGGATTAAGAAAGATCAGAAAAAAAAAAAGTTTCTAATCGCGCTAAGGCGGTTGCCACAGAAATTTCAAAATTTCTGCCGATTTATCAAATACCGCCTGCCCAAGACGGCCAGGTACTCAGGCACTGGCCCACAAGGTGGAGAACTGTGGGTCTCACCGCTTGATGAAATCTTTTGGTGCATCACGTGTTGCGATGCGGTGAGAAATTTGCTGTCTTCACTCTCACTTTAGATATCAGGTTTACTGTAGCTAGTGTGGGAGAGAATAGATTTTCATTCATTTGAAGATTTGCTTCTGCTGTTGGATATATCTGTATGCTCTGGGCTGCATAGACGCCAATGATTACGCCCGATTATCGCTCACGTGAGGCGCAATTCATTCATTCACATCTCAATCCAAGAGCATGTCTCACTCACTGGAGGGTGATCCGAAGGCAATAGAAACTTTCAGACCCAGAGTAGATATAGTAATGTTATGCCGTAGTCTTCATTCCTCCGCTGGTGATTTATAGCCAACAGGCAAAGCTGCATGGCTAATCTTAGGCTCCATGCTACAGGCCTCCACAGCGCCCCACTTGAGCTACGATAAGCCAATTCCATGATAAAGTTTTTGGTTCTGCAGATATTCACGGCATTGGGCCGGCGAGATAGCCCATTTATACCGAGTCAAGCTGTACCGCAACCTACTAGGTAACTAAACGTCTTGGCAACTTACTACATGGACATTTGGCCTCGTAGATGACTATACTCTATCTTCTGTCCGAAACAAGACGACAATAAAAGTCACAAATTTCCGTTGTAGGTCTCTCTATGGAGACTCTCTAAGCAAAATTGCTTTGGATATCCACCTCTCTAGTCTCGCTTCACGCCAATTCCTCCCATGCGACGATATCCTAAGATACTCACGATGCATACAACAACCATCCAGGCGAACATAGTCCAGAAGACAACGCGGTATCCGAGCCCTAGCGCATTTGGTGACGATTTGTCGTTATAGCCTGAGCCATTTGTCACAGACGATGCAATAAGGGATGTAAGAGTCAGTCCAATGGCAGTCCCTACCTGTGAGCAAGTATTGAACACAGCTCCACCCAATGCTTGCATGTTGGCGGGGAAGACATCAGAGATGACAAGCAAGCCCACAGTGAAAAGCATATCACCACTCACAGGGGCAAGAATCTTTTAGGTTTAGCGAAGTATTCGGCGAATTAAAAGTGGAAGCATACCTGTGCGAAGAACGCGTCGTACCAGTATGGCCAGTCTTTGCCGATGACTGCCATAAGAAGAGGTGCTCCAGCGCTTATTGCGGAAGAGCCGAACGCTGCCCACATTACTGGCATACGATTCACGAATATACCAGTGGTCATTCCAATCAGGGCGCCAACTATAAGGGATGGTAGAATCCGTATGGATGCACCCAGTGCTGATTGGCTTTGTACGTCTTGGAAGCTAGAATCGAGTTAGTACAGGCTAGAATTTTGCTAGTAACATCTAGGCACTCACAACAAACTGGAGTACAGTTCCATGCAGTTTGTCACAGCATTGGTCAAGAGAATGATGATACAACTGCTCACGAAAACCGATTTCTTCCAAAGTGAATTAGGAATCAACGCAACGCGATTTGACTTGACTCGATAGTGCATCCAACCGATGAACGCTGGAGCAGAGACACCACTGAGCACTAAAAGGGCGATATTTAATGGGTCATGGATATTGCTCGAGGAGTCCGATAGAATACTAAAATCCGTTAGCCGCGAGTATAGTTCATCGGGGTCTTGTCTTACGCTAGAACGTAGGACAGTGTCGCCAGGCCTGTGCTGGCGATCAAAGCCCCAATCCAATCGATCTCAGAAGCGAGTCTTTTCCACACAGATTGCCCCGTTCTGACATCACCATCTCGTGGAAGAACCCAGATTCCAATCAAAAACGATGCAAAGATGACAGCACCGGCAAGATAAAAAGGCACACGCCATCCAACAGTGTCCACGAAGACACCACCTAAGACGAGACCAATGGAAAAGCCAATCGGCTGAGAAAATCCTAGACACGAGAATCCAATATTCCGCGGTCTCCCGTCCTCAACATTATTCGAGACAATCGAAACAGAAGAGGGGACAAAGATCGCATTAGCTGCTCCCTGAAGCGCACGAAACGCGATGAGTTCACCACCTGTTCGAGAGAGTCCAAAGGCAACAGCAAAGATAGCGCTCAGAAAGGACCCGACGAGATTAACTCGCTTCACCCCAGCTACATCTGAGATTGAGCCAGCCAGTAGCAGACACGATCCGGCTGTCAAGTAGTAGACGGAAGTGGGCCACAATCGCAGGCCCTCTTCTAACTGCAATGCGGAGGCGATTGTAGGAAGACCGACGACGATAACACCATTGCAGAAGCTGCTAAGGATATTTAAGGACACAAGATATCCTATGACGGCGATAGACCGGCCTTTAGGAAGTATAGCTGGTGTCTCGTTGTCTCTGGTTCTCGATGTGGGCCGCGGTTCCACAGACAGCTCAAAACTTTTCCGAGATGGGGCCGGGACAAGAGCGCTGGCAGCTGAGTTGCGAGGCTCCAGAGTCTGCAGCTCGGTCATAACCTGGGTGGCCATCTTGATAGCTAAGGAAGCTTGTTTGTGTGCCTGAAACGGGTGCGCCAAAGGTGACGGCTTTCTTATGTTTCAATGTCTAAAGTGACTCACGGGGCGTCTGGGTGGTTTGGCCGCCTTTGGAGTACGCTTTACCCTATGAGTACGCTTATCAAGCGACTTGGAAGGAACAGAAGGAATAATAGCTAATCTCCGCTAAATTCAACTGCGTGCTGCCATACTTTCTTGAATTATCATATCTCTGAAGTTCGAGCCCAATGCCAATGTCCAGTTTCCGAGATGTACTTCTCAATAAATGATTTTGAATTGAACATTTTACTGGCTGTAAAGACAACAGAAAACAATATTGATTTCTTTCTCATGCAACACATCTTTCAATCAATCAATAAATTTACATTCTCTCATTCTTCGATGATGAGAAGTGTCACCCAAAAGTTTCCCCAGATCCATGTGGGTTAAAGCGGCGGGAATAAAGCGGCGACAGAAATGTCCTTCTGTAGTAAAGATCGCCGACCTGAGCGCGCTAACTGCTTGGGGACAGATAAGTGACCTACGCGACTGCAGATAGCTTCCTCTCCGTGTTCCTCGAACTTGCACATTCGGCAGACGGCATACTCCGAGTCTGGCGCTGGCATATACTGGTCCCTGAAGAATAAGCCCATTGAGTTTCACCAATCCATACTGTCGCCTCCCATCAATGGGCCATTTCTAAGCTGCCAACTGGCCTTGATCACAATGGCTCCGACGAGTCCTGCATCCCACCGTCCCCGCAAGAAGAGGAGGACCCCGACCGCGCCGGGGTCGAACAACAACCTTATTCTAAACATTGAAAATGGAAAACCTGCGTTCCCTCTGGTTTCATTCCTGTGGGCTGCAAGGGCTGGCGTCTCACAATGGCTGATTCTGCCTCTAACCTTGATGGCTGTTGGCCTCTTCCGATGGGCTGTCAGTCTCTGGGGCTACTCAGGTATGTCAACTCATATCGATATAGTGAAAATCAACTAAATCGAAATATCATTAGGCTTCCAAGTTCCCCCAATGCACGGAGATTTCGAAGCACAGCGCCACTGGATGGAAATCACTACACACTTGCCCATATTCAAGTGGTACATTTATGATTTGCAATACTGGGGTCTTGACTATCCCCCATTGACTGCATACCATAGCTGGCTATGTGGAAAGGTGTAAGTCTACATATTCTGGTTTTTATTGCACGTAATTATTGCTAACATAATTCCAGAGGTTCCGTGATTAATCCCGAATGGTTCGCACTCGACGACTCAAGAGGCTTCGAGAGCCCAGACCTCAAGGTATACATGCGCGCTACTGTCATGGTCTCTGAATACCTCATCTACATCCCCGCCGTGGTCACTTTCCTCCGTCGCTATGCACGGATGCATGGCGTCCATGCCTGGTCCGCTTCGATCGCTCTCGTTGCCATTCTCCTCCAACCAGCGACAATTCTTGTCGATCACGGTCACTTCCAATATAACACGGTGATGCTTGGTCTTTTCGTGGCAAGCTTAGATGCCATCCTCGCTGGGCGCATGCTTTGGGCATGTATCTTTTTCGTCGGGGCGTTAGGGTTCAAGCAAATGGCTCTATACTACGCGCCAGTCATTTTCGCGTACCTACTGGGCGTATGCTTCTTCCCTCAGGTCAAGATCATGCGTCTTGTAAATATTGCCCTGGTAACGATCATCTCGTTCGCTTTGCTCCTAGCCCCGCTTCTCATCGCGGCAACAACCGCAGAGGGTCGGCAAGAACTCTCATCCGCGCCACAGCCTCCTCTGCTCCAATCGTTGCTACCTATCATCCCCATCGGACTAGACAAGAAGTCGGTCCCGTATGCTCTACTATTCCAACTGACGCAAACGATCCACCGCATTTTCCCCTTCGCTCGTGGCCTCTTTGAGGACAAGGTTGCCAATGCCTGGTGTGCAATTCATACCTTTTATAAGCTTCATCGATTCGATACATCCCTTCTTCAAAGAGCCTCCCTTGGTGCCACACTGGCATCGATCATTGTGCCCTGTGGAATTCTCTTCCGTCACCCCCGCGGTTCGCTTCTCTTGCCCGCATTATCTTGTGTCTCCTGGGGATTTTTCTTGTTTTCATTCCAAGTGCACGAAAAGAGCGTTCTCCTTCCCCTTCTCCCTATGACACTCACGCTCGCCGGGGATGGTGGTCTGAACAAAGAAAATCGCGCCTGGGTCGGTTGGGCCAATATATTGGGGTCATGGACAATGTATCCGCTCCTTAAACGCGAGGAACTCCGCGTGCCTTACATCGTCATTACCCTTCTCTGGGCATATCTTCTCGGTCTTCCACCTACCTCTTTGGAGACATATCGCAGCCGCTCTGCCCAAGAAGATCCCAATTCTCAATTTGAGCTCAACATCTTCACCAAGCTACTTCATATCTCGTTCTATCTTGCTATGATTGCTTGGCATGTTGCTGAAGCTTTTGTTCCTCCACCCGCTGGAAAGCCAGATCTTTGGGTGGTTCTTAATGCCTTGATTGGTGCAGGTGGGTTTGGAATTGCCTATCTTTGGTCCATGTGGAAGTTGTTCGTCCACTGCCAGCGCATTGAACGCGAGGTTATTGACGACGACGACCGCAAGAAAAAGCAGTGAGAAGTATTTCGGCGGCCTTGGTTCTTTCAGTGATACCCTATTTCTTATTAAAGATTCCTTGGTGTGTAATTTACTAGAGGCTTTGCTGTTAGATCTCTGATCCTTCAATCTATCTTTTGATAAAAAGACATTGCACTAATGTGCTTGTATGAGATGAGAGATATCATTCGTAGTTCCAAATCCTCCAAGCCAAACAAGTATTCTAATAAAACAATCATAATATGCAAGAATATCAGAACTCCACCCTGTCGATGCTATAGCGTATTTGCAATGTTGTACAAGGTGACCGGCATGAGATCAAGTGAATGTAGCAGCGGCTAGACCTTGAAGCCGAAGCCAGCCATGCAAGTCTTGTATTTCTCTATTGTCGACTTGCAGTCTTCTTGAGGGTCGTCTGATTTGGAGAATAACATGCAGTCGTCACGGGCGGTCTTCTCGTCCTTGCACACGCAGCATGGCTGTTTAAAGAAACGAGTTAGCGACTGCTGTATATTGTCTGCGCATAGCATTGATTCCGGCGTACCTTCGGCTTATTAGCTTGGGGAGCAGGCGCCTCTGTCGCAACAGGAGGGTTAAAAGATTTTTCTATTGGAAATCCATTGTCAGCTATGAAATGCCCTCTCCGGCTGTTTCCTCAACCCTTGCGCGTAGCGCATGCAATCTTGATGGAAGTGACGAGTCGAAGGTTGTCGGCTAGGGAGTGGGCGGCTTACCACTGGAAGAACCGAATGGCCACATTTTGATTTGTTTTTCAAATGTGTATTCGCAGAGAGAGCTTGCTTGAGAATAGGAGTGAGAGCAAGATAGGAAGCGAATGTTGCGCCATCGCTCGGAGTTTAAGGAAGCATTAGTAATTCTGCCGATCATGCGCAACGGGTCGCTAAAGTCTGCCGTACATACTTTTTCTATGGAGCAAAAACAATGCCGAGCCGTTCGCCATCTCGTCTACTGCTGGCACTTTTCCTTTTTCTTCTTCTCTCCGATCTGGTGGTTGTTTAATCCTTAGAGACTGTCCGGTTCCCTCTTATCCCAGGATCACCACTTTTCATTGAACACATACCCTAATTTTTACATCGACTTCTACTTTTACCCCACCATGGCCCCTCCAAAGATCTTCTCGCTCGATGGCAAAGGCCTCAAGCTTGACAGTGCTGAGGATATCGAGGCTCATATCAAGCCCCTCGTTGAGAGCACTGACTATACGGAAATTCATTTCGGTGGCAACACCCTTGGAATTGGAGCCTCTGAGCGCCTCGCCGCTGTCCTCGCGACCCAGAAGAGCCTCGAAGTCGCCGATTTTGCCGACATCTTCACCTCGCGTCTCCTCTCCGAGATCCCTCCTGCCTTGAAGGCCCTTCTGAACGCTATCCTCGAGATCCCCAGTGCTCACACTGTCAACTTGTCTGACAATGCCTTTGGTCTCAACACTCAGGAGCCCCTCGTCGAATTCCTGTCGCAACACACCCCCCTCCGCCACCTCATTCTCAACAACAACGGCATGGGTCCTATTGCGGGCACTTTGATCGCAGATGCCTTGAGCAAGCTTGCCGAGCGCAAGGAAGAAGCTCGTAAGGAAGGAAAGGAGGTCGCCCACCTGGAGAGCATTGTTTGCGGCCGTAACCGTTTGGAGAATGGCAGTATGGAGGCTTGGGCCCGTGCCTACGAGAAGCACGCCGCCGGCATGAAGTCTGTCAAGATGACTCAAAACGGTATCAGACAAGAGGGTATCTCGCACCTGCTCCAGAATGGTTTGCGCCACGCCCACGCCTTGGAGGTTCTGGATCTCCAGGACAACACTTTCACTCTCAAGGGCTCCACCGCTCTGGCTGCCGTTCTTGAAGGCTGGCCTTCTCTTCGTGAGCTTGGTGTTGGGGACTGTCTTCTTTCTGCTCGTGGTGGTGTTAAGGTCGCTCAGGCCTTGGCTGCCAACAAGAACCAGAAGCTTCAGACTCTCCGTCTGCAGTACAACGAGATCAAGGCCGACAGTGTTAAGGCTTTCGCCAATGCAGCAACATCTTCTCTCCCTAGTCTTCGCCGTGTTGAGTTGAACGGTAACATCTTCTCTGATGAGGACCCAAGCGTCACCGCTCTTCGTGAGCTTCTTGAGGCTCGCCAGGAGGAGCACGGAACCGATGACGACCCCGAGGACACCTGGGGTATTGATGAGCTTGATGAGCTCGAGTCCGAGGATGAGGATGAGGAGGAGGAAGACGAAGAGGAGGAAGAGGAAGAGGAAGAAGAAGAGAAGGCCGAGAAGGACTTGAAGGATGCCGATAGTGCCGAGCAGGCGAAGGTTGCCCAGAAGTCCGACAAGGATGTCGATGATCTGGCCGAGGCCCTGGGCAAGGCTGGTATCTAAAGATGAACTTTCTCGACATGTCCTATCTATTGGATGTTTCTCATGCTGCCCATGATAAGATGCGCTCCTGCCCAATTCCTGGCCAAATCAATGTCCTGTTCGATGTCTTTTGCTTCTGACAAGGTTGCATATCGCCTTGGATCATAAGCTCATGAGTTCTTGACAGACATTTGACGCCCCTATCCCATTTCCCCATTTCCTGAAAAAAATATCTCTGTTCACCACATATACCCCCTTCGATTTGCACATAATCCAATCCCCAATGCATAGCTGTTCCAAGATTACTCACTTTCTGCCATACATAAAAAGCAAAGGCGAGATAGATTCCAGATGATTTCCAATAATAAACACTCCTTAGCTTTGTGTTAACATTGAACAATGCATTAGAAACGTCTCAAAGAATTCGCTTTGCGATCTTGTCCGGTCCACTTTTATAGATGCTTTGTAGATGTCCCGTTGTGAGAGGTTTCCTATTTTGGCAATTTTGTCTTGGCATCGAACTTCGGAGCTTCCCACGCTTTTGATTCCTTCCTCTTTGACACTGCGACCTGACGAGAGACCCAACCTCCTCTGCTCTGTTTGATCTCTTCTTTCTTTCCTAAAAATTTACCCAGTCTCGCCAGCGCACTCGCTTGCCCTGGTCGTACCATAAGTGTAAGTGCCCGCGCATCCCGCCCCTCGTCAGGTCCTGCCGGAGTCCGAGGTATAATCCCATCCTCATCGCAAGCAAGAGCCCACGGCGCATACGCTTTGGTGGAACGTCCCGAATCGCTGCAGTCGCCACTATCGCCTGTTTGCTCCTGCAATAGATCTGTGCCATCAAGATCTGTTTGCCCAGCGCGCACCGAAGTCACGACCAGGGAAATTTTGTTTCGCAAAACTTCCTCCAGCCAAAATCGCCCCTGATGGGCTACTTGCGGTGATGAAGGACATAGGCTTGGGCTCTTGGATTGTTTCTATCTTTGTTTTAGGGGAATTTTGGACCTGGTGACTTTTCGCGTGGAGTATCTCTGACAAATTTCCCAGCAGAAGCCGTGACTGGCCTTCCTACCCCACGACCTCTTACCATCTCGAAAGCCGTCTGGAAGTCTGCGACTGCGAACCTTTTTCATCATGGATAGCAAGGAAATCGAGGCCAAGGGCAAGGCCCTGGTCAAAGCCTCCATCCAAACCGAGTCCCCATCCACACTACTTGATATGCTTGGAGAACTGCGGAAAGGAGTACGGGCAACAGAGGACTTACTCCGTCAAACTCGGATCGGTATTATCGTCAACAAGTTGAAGCAGCACAAAAACCAGGAAGTGGCTAAGTCAGCCAGCGAGCTTGTGTCGAAATGGCGAAATGAAGTCAACAAACAGAAGAATGGAGGAGGAGGAGCGAGCCGAGGCTCAAGTTCGCCTCGCCCATCACAGAACGGCTCATCAACACCCACCGCGACCCCATCATCCGATAAGACACCCGCGAAGCTGTCAGTTGCGCCGGATAAGCGGACTTGGAAGGCAGATGGAGTGGACATGAATCCCACTGGAAGCAAAGCACGCAACAGCTACACTGGACTCATCTACGATGGCCTGTGTTTCAACTCTACCGAGGCGCCTAAGACCGTTCTCGCGGTGGCTAGTCAAGTGGAAAAGGCAGCGCACTCTGCTCTGGGTCCTGAGACAAATGATGCATACAAGGGCAAGATTCGCAGTCTCTTCCAGAACTTGAAGAACAAGTCCAACCCAGGCCTGCGTGTGCGCGTACTGAACGGCGACATCTCCCCTCACAAATTTGTGACAATGTCGCATGCTGACCTCATGTCCGATCAACAGCGTGAGGCTGAGGAGAAGATTCGCAAGGAGAACATGAACAATGCCATGGTTGCTCAGCAGGAGCGCAGTATTAGTAAGAGCTTGCAGTGCGGCAAGTGTGGTCAGCGCAAGGTCACCTACACCGAGGCACAGACCCGCAGTGCTGATGAACCGATGACTCTGTTCTGTACCTGTACGAATTGCGGAAAGTCATGGCGTCAGTAAACTGGGGAGGTGTCGAATTTGCGTTAAAAGGAGAACAGTCGAGAGCGTTGAGCTGATTTGAGAGGTTGTACTATGAAATTATTGGGCCCTGGTGTTATTCTTTTACCTCTATTTTCCTTATCTTTTTAACTAGTGGAAATACCTGCCGAGTTTCCTTTGTTTCTGGGGCTTTTGCCGAGGAGTTTCTTGATCTATGAGGGGACCAATCCTTTTATCCCACACCCCAAGGTACTTTAGGAATCGATATGCTTCCAAAGGCCTATAGCTTGATAACTATCAAGCGGCTTTGTACTATCACCTTGTAAGCCAACTCACTGCCTGGTCATAATTCACATGTAGTGTTGGCCTATTGATGGATACGCAAGGCTCATTAGGTGGAATTTATCTGCTCCTAAATGGAATCATGTCTGTTTACAGACCAAGGACTAAAACTTTCAATTCAATAAACACCCTTGTTATCAGCAGGTTTATGAACGCTTGTTGAACACTTTTCAGCGTGAAGCATCAACTCTCATATGCTCTAGAGCAAAATTACTCGACCGAAGTAGCCCGCATTCTAGTTTTCTTATTGTAAACATACGAGCATGGTCAATGGAAGTTGTCAGAGCGTAGGACGGCTTAGCCAAAGCCGACTTTAGCCTTCCGGGGAAGCCGCATTGCATGTCACAGTAACGGATCCGGTCTCTAAAGTTCATATCCTATCAGAAAAGATTGCTACTACTGCGTAATCACCACAAGGCCTCTATTGACTAATCGGATCCTGCCGCATTTTAACAGCTAAGGCCTCAGCCTTCTCTGCGGCCTGGGGCTGAGTGTGGAGCGTCAGCGAAAGAGGGGTATCCTCAACTATAAGACTCGCTGTTGACAAACCTCTTACCAGCATAGCCAGACAACGAGCACAATGGATCCTATCAATGCCATCAACCTCCAGGAAGTGGACTCTCTCGAGGCCACTGTCATCATAGACAATGAACTTGATCCATTGTCGCCCGCCGCACCCGACACAGTCAAGGTCATCGGCTCAATGCATACGGCTATAATAGATCCCACGAACGTCATTACTGATCGCGGAGAGGCACAGAAGGAGATGCGTATGGGCGATATCTGCTGTTCAGCTCATGGCCTGTCTATACTAGTGGTGAGGCTCCTTTTGACAACCTCAACCCCCGCTCTTAGCTGACAGACTCCAGACAGCAACGAAGGGCGACAAGAAGCACTCTCTCCTATTTGATGCCGGCCCAGAAGGCCCAATATGGGAGCGTAATGTGAAGCGCTTACGTCCTGATCTCGCCTCTATCGAGAGAATCCAGCTCTCCCATTGGCATCGCGACCATTCAGGTCTGTCATAATGCACCTCTCAACTTGTAGCTAGCGAATATTGACTGATACCAGGTGGTATGGAGAGAGCCATTACCATGATCCAAGAAGCGAAGCAAGCAGCTGGCCGTACTGACCAAGTCGTCGTTGATCTACACCCTGACCGGCCAGTCTATCGCGGCATGGCTTCGCCAGAGCGCATCGTTTCCATCGAAGCAGATCCCACATTCGAAGAACTTACCGCTGCAGGCGCCATAGTCGAGAAAAGCGATGAGCCACATAGTGTCCTAGACGACATGTTTCTGGTCTCCGGCGAGATCCCACGGGTAACGAAGTACGAACAAGGTCTAAAGGGTTCTGTCCGATGGGACCCCGAAGCAAAAGACTGGTCATCAGATGAAGCGATTGCAGATGAGCGTCTACTCGCTTGCAATCTCAAAGGTAATCCTACCCCTCCCTTCCCCTATTCCATAATCACACCCCTCTATCTATAGCTCACCCCTCTAACCCATCCTCGTATACAGGGAAAGGCCTCGTAGTATTCACAGGCTGCTCGCACGCCGGCGTGGTCAACACAACCAAGCACGCCCTCAGCTTTACTAAACCCGAAACTCCCCTCCACGCCGTGATCGGCGGCTTCCACCTCGCCATGAGCGAGCCAACGCAGGTCCAAAGCACAGTAGCCGATCTCAAGCGTCTAGATCCCGCAGTGCTAATGCCGGGCCACTGCTCTGGGTGGCGATCGAAATTCGCCATCGAGAAGTCGATGCCAGGGACGCTTGTGCCGTGTACTGTCGGTATCAAGATTGCGTTCTAGGGAGGAGTTTCGGCGATTACAGTTTCGGGATAGCATTCTCGGTATGCAGGTGGTTCCTTGCAGGAGGGAGCGGGTACAGTACTGTAAAGTTAGGACCACGTGGATGCCAGGGCGGATTATTGTGCATGAAATGAAGGGGAGGGGTTGAGACATTCCTTGTTGCTTGGGGTGATTATCTTTTAAAGGGTGATTGCAGTAGTTATTGGGCTCGGGCTAGTTGACAAGATTTTGGGGTGATTATCCGATGCGGTTTCCGATCCCTTGCTCTGATGGCATATGCCAAGGATGGATGCTCAATTTGGATGGATGTTGAGACATGGTTTGGGACGTGATATCATATGTCGATTATTGGAGCGTGTTGCTTTGCGAGTTTATAGGCATGTTTGAAAGGGAAAGAGGAATAGTGATGCATGAAGTTTGAGGTTCAAGTTTACCACATGCATGGGCCAGTTCCAATTCCAAGCTAGCGGTATTCAAGAGGATTTCATCCGGATGATCGTGAACATGGACAAGACTAGGGGTCCCTTGGATTGTCAGTAGTATGCCCTGCTGTCTGGAGTCGCGCTGGAGATTATGATGAAGATTGACAACAGACGAAATTCCCGAGGGCTGAGGTCGATATTGTAGGATCTGAGATGCGGCTTTGCCAAGCTCGACCAGGTTGACAAGATAATGTGGATGGAGTGTGTTGCGTACAAGGTAGAACTTAGGCGGATGGGCACTGGCACGAAGGAACACCATCAGAACTAGGGGCAAAGTGTACCGCCGAGCTGACAGGCAAGCGGGCTAGGGGACTATGTTGGCGAGACTACTCAGCTTCCTATGTTATTGTTTTACAGGCAGATTACAATTTACAATGGAACAAATCATTAGAATCCCTCGATTGGTAGATACCACTATTAACGGCATACATACACGTAGAGAAAGAAAACTTGACACTCTATCAACTCACAACAGTAAACGGAGATCAAGGGGTAAATGGAACACACGAAAGTCTATAATACGAGAAAAGGAAGCAAAAAGACAGGTAACCGGCCTCTTTTGTTCCCACGGTATGCATGTCCAGATACATCCTAACAAAGGTGTGTGTGGTATGTGTAGCAAGGGAAGGGTGGGGAATAAGAAAAAAAGGAAAATTAAATTTGACCTCGGACCAGTAACGAGCTCAGAAAAGTATTCACGCGAGCGCACGAATTTACTCGTCCTCGACGTCTTCGACACGGGCACCGATGACGTAGCGGGACTTGCCCTCGCGGTCGGTCTCGTGCTCGACAGCGAGCTTGGAGAGGTGAGCAATCATGTTCTCGATCTGGGTGTCGGCCTTGGAGCGGGTCTTGCGGCCAAGGTTGTCCAGAGCGGGGATGATGGTCAGGAGGTAGTAGACAACGGCGATGATGACAGTCACACCGATGGAGTAACCCCAGATGACAACGACGGTGACAATGTCGACATCGTTGTTAACGGAGAAGATGGGACCAGCGGGGTCGTGGGGGTGGGTCTGGTCCCAGGATCCGAGCCAGCCGAAGACACAGAAGAGGGTGGCCAGGACATCGACAATGAAGATGGCAATCACCAGCTGCCACGAGGGCCAGGTCTTAGCACCACGGGTAACGAAGATCAGCCAGTTCTCGGTAAGAGCAATCTCGAGGAAGAGAATCTCCTGGGGAGAACCGAAGTTCTGGATGATACCACCGTCGGGAAGGAAGAGGGTACCACGGATGATCCAGGTAGCGACAGCAAGTAGGATACCGAGGACGACGGAGATGACCCAGATCTTAGGAAGCTGCCACTCGACGGGGCGGGCCTCGAAGTGAGCGTTATCGTAAGCGACGGCAATGGTGGCCAAATCAGCGAACAGGGCGATGAAGACAATCAGATCGGCGGAGACGGTCTCCTCAATGGCGATCATGGAGGTAACCAGGTAGATCTCAAGGTGAAGACAGAGGGCAATACGGTACTGAATGTAAGCCTTCATACGCTGGAAGATCTGGCGGGCAAGCTTGATAGCATCGACGATGGTGGAGAGACCGGGGGCAAGGAAGACAATATCGGCGGCAGCCTGGGCAGCCTCAGTGGAACCCTCGACAGCGATACCACAGTCAGCCTTCTTGAGAGAGGGAGCATCGTTAACACCGTCACCAGTCATGGCAGTCAAGTGACCACGTTGCTGCAGCATCTCGACGACCTGGTACTTGTGCTCGGGGAAGACCTCGGCGAAACCGTCAGCCTTCTCAACGAGGTCGTGCTGGGCGGAACCAGCGAGACCACCGTGGATCAGACGCTCAGAGTCGTAAACCTTGGTACCGAGAGCAAGCATCTTGCAAGTCTCCTTAGCGATAGCGATAGCGTCACCAGTCAACATCTTAACGGAAAGACCGAGAACTTGGGCCTCAGCGATGGTGTGGGCAGTGTCCTCACGGGGAGGGTCGAACATGGGGTACATGCCCAGCAATTGCCAGGGCTCACCCTCCTTCTGCACGGCTACACCAAGGGAACGGAAACCACGACGAGCGAACTCAGTAGCCTTCTCACGGTAGAGGTTGGCCTCCTCCTCGGGGCACTCAGACATGTTGAGGATAGCCTTGGGGGCACCCTTAGCACAGATGTAACGGACACCATCGCAAGTACAAATGGTGGTGATACGCTTGGAGACAGGGTCGAAAGGAGTGTACTTCTCGGTAACCCAGTTGCGAGAGAGGATCTCACGGGCCTTGGGGTAACGACGGAGGGTAAGGACGGTGACCTTGTCAATGGGGTCGAGGTTCTTGATGTTGTGGGAAGAGGCAATAGCAGCGACAGCCATCATCCAGTTGACATCAACACCCTCAGCGACGTAGGGCTCACGGATGGAGAGCTGGTTGGCAGTGAGAGTACCGGTCTTGTCAGAGCAGAGAATGTCGACACCAGCAAGGGACTCAATGGCGGTAAGCTTCTGGACAATAGCCTTCTGCTCGGCGAGGTAGGCAGCACCGACAGCGAGGGTGGTGGTGGTAACGACGGGAAGACCGACGGGGACACCGATGATGAGCAGAATAAGAGTGTAGTGAAGCAGGTTGTTGTCAGACTCCTCAGGGGTAGCGATCTTCAAGTGGCGGAAGAAACCACCAATCCAAGCAGCGAGAATCCAGAACATGACGAGAACGAGCAGGGAGGTACCAATGTTGTCCATGACAGCCTTGAAGTGACCCTGGTCCTGAGCACCTTGAACGAGAGCGGCAGTCTTACCGACGAAAGACTGGCGGGCAGTAGCAGTGATGATACCGTAAGCCTTGCCACGCTTGCAACCAGTGGTGTAGTAGCAAGTGTCGGCCATGTACTTGTCGACGGCAAGAGACTCACCAGTGATGGCGGACTGGTCACAGGCAATGAGAGAAACACCGGCGTGGGCCTCACGAGCGTACTCATCATCCTCATCGTCATCCTTCTCCTTGAGCTCATCGGAGTTGGAATTGGCGAGGTATTCCTTGTAGGTCTCGAACATCTCGGGCTTCTCGTAGTCACAGATCAGGCGGACATCGGCAGGGACAACGGTACCCTCCTCAATGACGACGATATCACCGGTAACAAGCTCACGGGCGAGGATCTCCTCCTCCTGGCCGTTACGGACAACAGTAGCACGCATAGCGATGTCACCCTTGAGAGAGGCAACAACGTCGGCAGCCTGTTTCTCCTGGTACCATCCGACGAGAGCGTTAAGCAAGAGAATACCACAGATGACACCAAGATCGATCCAGTCACGCAGACCAGCAGCGAGCAGAACAGCCAATTCCATAACTGGTACGCGTTAGTCGCGTCATTCGACGAATTGAGGCATTGCAATTGCAATTGCAATTGCATAGAGAGAAAAACTTACCATAGAGAATAGGACCACGGAAGTAACCAATGAACTGGACGAAGATGTTGGTCTTCTCGGTGGTCAACTCGTTCCAGCCACACTTCTTGCGGCGAGGCTCGATATCACCGGAGCTGAGACCAGAACGGAGGTCGGTCTCAACCCAATCCTCGGGAGCCTGCCATCCTTCTTCGACAGAGTCACCACCCTTGCCCCAGAACTTCCACCAGGGCTTCTTCTTGTCACCCTTGTCGCTCAGGGCGCCGGCGCTGGAGGTAGAACCGCGACGGCCGTCACGGGCAGTCGAGATGTAACGGTTCAGAGCCGAGTACTCGTCGAGCGCAGCACCATCACCGGCCTCAGTGTCACGGTGAGGGCGCTCGCCATTCTCCACGTCAACAGCATAGGAGATCCTCCGCTCGGACGTCGTGTTGTTGGTAGACGCCATGGTTGCAGCTGCGGCTCACAAAGCCTTCGGTACCCAACGATATGAGCAGATGCAGACACACCAACAGTCGAGTAGGGGTATGACGCGAGTCGGAATGGTCCTATGAAGGGGAAAGGGAAAGGGAAAGAATGGAGGAGGGAGGGAAGGACTACTTTATAATACGGGAGCGAGTGGAAAGGATCGGGCGGGCGAAAAGAGCGAACGGCAGTGGGTAGTGGATAAAACGCCCGTTCTGTGAGGGAAATAGAAACGAGAGAAAAGGGAAAAAGTGCGAAAGAGGAATTAAATGGTATTTTGGTATTTTCGGGGTCACCCCAGAATGCCGTGATGGGGACTTGGCTGTAGTACCTGGTTGCTGGGGGAAGCGCATGTACCCAGCTATCGCGGTGGAGCCGGATTTCTTGGTTTTTTCTTGGTTTTTCTTGGTATTGTTTTTTGGATTTGCATTTTTGTTTTTCGTTTTTTTTTTTTTTTCTTTTCCTTTATTTTTCCTTTCTGATCATCGGGGCCCACAGTCTGAATTTTCGTCTTAATTTCCCTTTATTTATTTGTCACTTATCTGGAGGTAACATACAGGCGTACCGTACCGGTGCTGGCACTGGGACTCTGTTCTCGCTCTTGCTCTTGCCCTCGCTCTCTTGCTCTCAGAGCGCGTGGTGATACCATACCATACCTTTCACCGTAAATGACATACCGCGCCCTCTCCCGCTGTTAAACGCGCCGGCACCGTGCTGCCGAGTATCAATCGGTATGGATTCAATACAGGTAATCTCTCGTCCCGCTCGCGGGCCAAACTGCTTCCAGCTTGACTATGCGCGATTTTTACGCGTGCAATTTCTCCCCCACGACCTGCAAAGAACCTCAGTATACTGTAGCTAGCGGCCCTCGCTGCAAGAGAGCTCTGCTCCTAGAAGGGGGTTATGCACGATGCGGAGAATTCCTCGTGGAAACTAAAACCTGATACCGATAATCACAAGATAATCAAAACTATACAAGACATCACATTCCTTGCATGGCCAGGGTCCCGAGGAGATATCCGCGACGCCAGTGCCCGCGACACATGGATCGATCAAATCGGCTCGCCACGGGCTGGCCAATTTGTCTTGTACTTCCAGTAGATCCAATGGCACAATCGCAGAAAAATCTGCTAATGACCCCGACCTAGCCGAGCAGCGTTGCAAGGGGCCGCAACCGGCCAAGAACCATGGGTATCTCGGCATTGCATACCAATCCTACAAACACAAACAGACAAACACATACTCGTTTCCCTACAGTAACTACTAGCTGTCCCTATCCCCTAGGTATACCTATACGGAGTACAAGCAGACAAAATGGCTCGCAGGCTCGTGGAGAGTCCCAGAAGCGCCATTTAATTCGGAGCAGGTCAGTGGCTGCCACGACGAAGATCTCCACCGGCTAAAGTAGTGTTGGAAACGGAGCCGGCGCGCATCGAATCATCGGCCGGCCGCAGCGGCGATGACTTCATACCCTGGCCCGGCCGCGACCGCGCCAGATCCGGCCCTTAATTTCTGAATGCCGTTTATCCAGCCTTACTCTACGAGTACGACCATCTCCATAGGGACAATTTCATAGAATCTCTTGAGGCACGACCATGCTTACTTGCTTACGCCTAGTAGAATATGTCTCCATAAAGAACTATCCTCCGAATCTACTCCGTACCGGCACGATTACTTTACTCGTCCCCGAGAGCCTAGCCCAGACTGACCTCTGTTTGTACAGCTGTCTCTTTGTCTAGACGATGACTGGCCCATGCCTCTCCCCCTCCTCTTCAGCGATGCATTGTCGATGCCATCCTAGCCAGCCTCTGCATATGACTCTCTCCCCCGACTCGCTCGAGCTCAGATCGCCAGTTCTGACCGGGTGGCTGGGCGGAGAACAGGGAATGATCCCAGCAAGCCTGCAAGCAGGCGAGCGTTGTTCGTGGATCGTCGAATCGCTGCCGCTGGATGGATGGTGCTAATCTGTGTGCGTAAGTTCGGGGTAGATGCGCGGGGCTTGAGCTGTTGCTCTCTTTTTCATGAGGTGTTGCGATGGCTGGGATTGTATGGTCCGATCGTGAGGTGCTGGCTTCCAAGGTTGTCCGTCTAGGTCTTCCTTGTTTTGATGGTCTACCTCCAGGGCTACTGTAGCCCTGGAGGTACTCGTATGGATTGCGTTCTGGACTGAGCAGATGTACCCCGGTTTTCATGGCGTAGAGCTTGATTGATTCGTTTCCCCGGACGTAGCTAAGCTTCGGGCTTGATCTGGGGTGTCAGTGCGAGGGCAGAAGTACGAGCAACTTCAATGTTGAGTCTGGGATATATATTTGCTGATATTGGCTGGGTAGACTGATAAATGTGGTGCTTCAGGTGGTTCAGTATATATAAACTGGCACCCAAACACAGGAATGTTTCCTACAATCGCTGCCTCACATATATTCGCGCGAAATGGAGGTAAACAGCATCAACATCAACTTGAAGCACTCTGGTGCTTGAGCTTGCCTCTGTGCACCACACCTGCAGTCTGGACTGCCTCAAACTCAGAATCAGCGATCTTACTCGGCGCTTTCCGCGGCTGACGTGCGATGATTATCACCGCTAGTGTATCTCTAACCAATCGAGACCGTTCTACGGAGACGAGCTGCAATGCTGCAGTAGTCTATCCAATCTACCGAGGTTTCTCCAACACGAGACTACCTGGGTATAGTGTGCTCGAATTGGAGCATCACATTCACCTAATAATTAGACCTCACCGTACTTGCACCCTACAGATACACCCCGCCCATAAGCATAAGCTCGTCTTCAGTATAACCTTTAAAGTAAATGACTTCACAGACCAAGCTCCCATGAATGCTAAAACTCTCCAATCCTGCAATTGAAAAAATCCTTGGGGCCAAACCCATTCGAGCAGATTAGTTTCAGGAGCTACCCTGGGCCTCGCCGGGTGGGCCTCATAATCAAAATAGCCGTCCAGCACGGGAAGCCCCCTACGGAGAGCGCTTCGTCCTCCTGCAGCTCCGTGCGAGAACCAAAAGTGGGCGAATCCATTACTGGTTTCTCTTACAAAGTTTGCGCCGTGATAACTAGCCCACGGAGTGCCTTCGAAGCTATTCCAGGACGGGCGTAAGGCGCCCTGGGGCCATTACCTGCTTCTGCGATCATTCCGGGGATCTGCTCCCGTAGGAAGAGGAATGGGGGCCTCGTGCTTTACCACGTCAGCCAAGCCTATTCTCGATCCTGGGGAATGCCTGGTTTTTTAATTGTGCTGTTGTGATTTGCGATAGATCAGGTCTTGGCGGAGATTGACAGCATGGAGCATGTACTTGGAGGGACTCGGATGCTTGGGTTTGGATTGCCTCCGGGAAATTGATTACTTGTACTCCGTACGGACTAGAAGCGAGCACTTCTGTGTACAGTAGAATTGGAGCCACCAAAGCCGAATCGAAACGTTGTCGAAAAGCGGGCCTGCAGGATTTTCTGTGAACCTCCCCCGAATGCGAGACTGTGGAGAGCTCAAGCTGCCCGTCACGAGCGCGAAACCAGCCTTGGAAAAAACCCGCGTTTGTGCTCTCCACTACGCGTGCCTGGTGGTTCGCTCCACCGCGCCCATGAAACGCTCGCCGACAGTGAGAGATATATTGGCATTGCTATGGGCGACCGAAATTACAAAGAGCTGGCTGCGACCGTGGGTTAGCAGGGGTCTGGAGACCCGCGTACGGGGTATGTACTCTGGGTGAAGGAGAAATTGGATCTGCACTCTCCATACTCAAGGAAGAGTGCGGTCTAGCCTCGAGGAGCATTCGTAAAGAATACGTGCCTATCGCGAGCTCGGCCAACGCAAACAAACCCTGCGAGGGAAAAGCAAAAAGAAAAAGGAAAAAAAAAAAGCCTCGCCCGCGACCTCCTGCGTCACTGTTCACGTGTGGGACTCGACATTGCTTTTTTCTTTCTTTCCAGGCCTGAGGATCGCGCCGCTGATGTCGCGCTGCGGGAGGTCTGGGGAAAAAGCACGGGGACGCAACAAAATGCCTCAGTTCTCGGGTTGCCACGCGAGGCCCTTTTACGCAAGAAAAACTGTAGAGCGAAAACCCTGATGCCGTGAAACGCTCGCCACTGTCAAAGAACTTTGCGAGAAGGGTGCCCGGGATAATCCATGCAGGCTTGGCTAACGCCTTCTTCTCCTAGGGAGTGCTCTTGGCTTGGCTGGTTGGAGAGGCTATTCGCGAGACCCTGGGAGTGGCCACAGTCCTGGCGGTGCGCCTATTATGTTCTAACTATGGGGTTAGTGTGGGTGCTTTGTTCACCGGCACCGAATCCGCTGGGCGATTGGGGGAAAATTCAGCAGTGGAACCAGAGTATTACTGCGCGCCGTGGTGCGTTCGTTCTCGACGTCTTCTAGAAGCCTTCCTCGGACGGTTCCATGGATATGCAGCTGCAGGGCTTGTAGTACCGATCCGGGCTCAGATTTTTTTTTTCTTTCTCTTTGTGTTCACGGTGTTCAAGCCGCTGCTTTTGGACGCGCCATCGGGGAAAGACGATAAGAGTGAAACTCCCCACGTCATTAGCCGTTTTCGCCGTGTGCAACTATACGGAGTAGTCTGGGTTTTTGGCTCCCCCGACCAGCCCTGTTCCAGCCGTGTATTGTCCCGTCACGCCGTAACAGCCGTATTGTGCTGAAACGCCCGGAAGGGAAGGAAGTGCCAATACAGGCTAGCCGCACGCCAGCTACTCAGCCAATCACACGCTCCAATTGCGGCTGACTCAGCCGAGCTTTGCCGTTCTTCCCGTTCTGGTCGGGTAATGCGGAATTTCGAAGAGCGTTGAGCTCTCTCGCTCGCACCACACACACTCAGAGGGGAACAAATTCCCCCGTGGCCAGCTGCAGGAACCACCCTCCCACCCAATTGACTCCTCTCTTACCCCCCAATCCCCTTCTAAAGACCCTCGCAACGGCGACTACAAAGAAAAGCTCTCTTGATCGCCGCTAAGAGACACCCAGACCACCCTCGTCTTGGCTTCTTGCGTACCTACAGTAGTGCCAGAACCACTTCCCCTGTTTGAGCAATCAGACGCGCGAAGAGGGGCCCCAGGGGTCCCGCATTCGAATCAAACCCTCACCGGTGGGCCAGAGGAGCATCGTGAGAGGGACTAAGCCAGAATGCCCCCACCGGTCGATCGCCCTGCCAAATCTATTGACGGCCTTTCGCGTTAGCTTCGGGGCCCCAACCCGAGGCGCCTGCCGAGAGATCGTGAGGCATTTTCCTCTGCTGAGCTGGCACCGCGCTGTACTGTAGTATCTGTATCCTGCTAGCCTAGCCTGTTGGGGATGTCTGAAATGGCTCGTCCCGATTTCCCGCATACAAGCTTTGCTGACGTTTCGAGGGGACTCGTAGGCGCTTGAGGGATTTCGAGGTCTTAGCTTGATAGTGTCATAGCATGCAGTATGCAGTATAGTTACTGTACTTGTATATACTGCGAGCGCATCCGTGTACGAGTGCCAATGTACATACTCGTACCTCTCCGGCTAAAAGCCTCATACCGACTTTTCTAGAAGACCTTATCTGCACGCAACCTGTCTAGGAGCAATCATCGAGATGCCAAGCGATCTTGCGCCTGTCGCGGCCCCAGATTTATGTATGCCCATGGAGAACCCAAACCTGGAGAGGTCTCGCCCGTCTCTGTATACCGCTCAATACGAGCTAGCCAACCTCTCCGATCGATCACTTGCAGTACTACTGTACCTAGGTAGATATCCTTGGAAGAGAGTTCTGGCCGTGCCCGATAGAACTGCACGCTGCAAGGACATGAACGTGGCTAGCGGGGGATCGGTCTGCGTTCTCCCCGCCAGCGTTGCTATCCAGCCATTTCCGTATGTAGACTCCGTAGTTACTGGGCGTACTGTATGCGCGAGTGACTAAGTACGAGTATAAAAGCCGCACGGCACAGAAATGCCGCGCAGTCTCTGCAAGCCACACGAGAACCCTGCCTCCAATCCTCCGTAGAGAGCCGGTGAGAAGGCTGGTTTACTGAGTACTGAGTACTGGGTAAGTGCTCACTACTCAGTATCAGCTGGTATTGCGTACAAATGTCTCCGTTCGGAGCCCAAGCCGTTGAACTGGCTCCTGCGCAAACATCGTCATTGTTAACGCAGCAGCAACCGTGCTTCTCGCCTACTTAGTCTGTGCTTTCCTCTCCGTCTCCATCCATCTCATTCGGGAATAGATAAATTACAAGTTCGCAAAAAGTACCTCCCTCCGCGATATCTTTTCAATTTTGTGCATTGTACTCCGTACAAGTGCTATCCACTAAACCGCATCCATAAACATCTCATAATTCCTCCGTATGTTGTACTAACCAGTAAGTATGTATGTTTGGTCCCCTCTATCCGTACCCCATTCGGCCTACGCACCCCGGAAGATCCCACCAAATGGAGAAGCGCCTCTACACCGTGTTTGTATGGGCGAGGCAAAATCGGCAAATCCCCGCTCGCGCTGGCTGGGCTGTTCGGCATCTTCGACTCGGCTTCGTTCGTCGGCCGGAATGCCGTTCCAGAGTTCGGCGAAGCGGCACACGGATGTCGGCACCTGGCTTGAACCTGCGACATGTCGCAGGTTCGCTCGCGACGGGTCCGTGGTTAGAGGCGTCTTTAAATATCTAGGTAGCGAATATTGTATGGATTTGGGTAAGGCAGTTAGTGATTGTGTGTTTTGACTAAGCTGGATGAGGGGGGTTCTTATTGGTTGATTAGGAGTACTCAGGTACCTGGATCTATCTTCTCTAGTTACGCAGTGCACTCTCTAGTATTTGTATATATCCAGCTTCTAGTGTCTGTATCTGTGTATTGCACTCATCATGGAGAACGAGTATACTCCAAGCACATAATATGCAACAGCAGCTTGGCGAACAACCCCTGCGTCGATCGAGAACGCCCGACCGCACATCTGCGCAACGGCTCGCTTGGACATGTCCCAGCGTCATAGCGAACCACGAGGCCAGTTCTCAGCATACCCGACCTCGTCGCGGAGCTGAAACTGGGGCTCCAGCTCCAGGCCAGCAACGGGAGGCCTCCACCCGCAAAAAGGGGGAGGCTCCCATAACGGGAAACTGAGCACGCCCGACCTGCATGCCCATGATGTATGTGATCAGACCAATAGGGCGCGAACATGCAAAACCTGGAAAGGGAACAGGCACGGCAGCTATGATGCCATCGCACATCCCGCAGGATTCTTCGAGTAACACGTCGCGAGAGCTTCTTACTTACACAGGGATGGGGATGGGGAGGGTAACAAAAGAAAAACCCGCCCATAACAAGAACGCGACACGCGTGAGCCAAACAAACAAAGCTAGCTATCGAAGCTGGTTAGTATCTTTCTTCTTAAGGCGAGGACTCCATTCTCTTACTTTTCTGGCGTTAGTGGGAGAGCTAGTTCAGGGCCGGGGGTTGGATCGACAGGAGAATTCGCCGTAACCAACACTAGCGACATCCACAGTGATTCGAGTCGACTCGAAGCTTGCACTTGGGCCCGCGCGACGAACCTCTGAGAGGTGTTTGGGGCGCTCCGGCGCGCATCACTATTTTACTTGCGGTTTGCGCGTAGGAGGCCGGGGTGGAATCAGGTTCTTGAGCACACGCTAGCTCTGTTTAACTCTGGCTAGCTTTAGATTGTGATATTCATAGATTACAGTAGTTTCTGTGTCGCGGAGGCGAGTGGTGTGCCATGTGTGACCATCCCTGGCGTTGCGCTTTTCTTTACTCCGTCCGGAGAAAGTACATACAGTGGATGTCTCCCCCAGAGCCTCCTGATGCAGCTGTTTGGGGGAGGTGAGCCGATGGCTCCACGGGCAGGGTGTCTTACAATGACGCAGAGGTTCTCATTTTAGAGGCTGTTTCATTCCTTTGTACGGTTGCTGGTATCTAGAATTTTACATACTGTACTCTTTCTGCTTCGTACCTCTTGTATCATGACGATTGACATATGCAGGTCTCTCGCGGTTTGTCTGGGGCGATGCTGCGAATGGCTGACGATCCCGCCTCTCCGCGGGCGGTTTTGATGCCAACGATGTCATTGTCCAGTGCTTACTCCGTACATGATCTTCAATCCATCCTGCTAGACTCCGTATTCTTCTCAGACCAGAGTCCTTGTAATGCTCTGCCTGCCAGGCTCCGGCGATGTCGCTGGGCGTCGTGGCTGTGTACAGGCAAGCTGCGTAAATGCCGCGTCAAAAAACGGTATGCATCACTCTTGGCTCGCGGCAGTCCACGCCAAGCGCAGGGATGGGCGACAGATCATCGTGCTGCCTTCAGATTCAAAGGATCTATACTTAGCGATTTGACATGCACTTGGAACCTTCCATACGCCATAGAGTTTCGCCATTCGCCTCCTGGAAAATAGTCTCCGGCGATCAAGGCTGGGCACTGCTGATCTAGGGGCAGCCAAGCAAAACATCAAATTTCGCTGCAAGCCTTGGCTGTGGGACGATGATGATATTCACACCCAAGTCCAATTATCAGCACCTGCCAAGAACCAATGCCACGATCTAAGGGATGATGTACACGGAGTACGGGCTCCCAAGACCTGACAATCCTAAGAGCCCCCAAACACCACTCCGTATGTACGGAGTACTCCAGACTCTCCTTTCTCCATATCAGTCCCTAACTCCATTGAAACAGACCCAAAACCAAACAACATTGGCACGCCTCGGCGCCCAGCTCCCCCATTATCCCAAACTCCCATCCGACAAGACACGGCAGATCTCCAATCCTATCCCCATCCAAAAGCCACCTCTTGGCTGCATCGCCATCCCGATGTGACGATCCAAGTTAGGCTGAAGATCGCCTTTGCAGCTCTAGCACCCCAAGCCCATCCACGATAAGACCCCTACTCATGCAATCATATGTAGCCTCGCCCTCCAACCGTGCAAGCCCCGGCCCCCCCTGAATCGCCCGCCAAGACGCGCCGTGCATCCCTCTCGCGTTATCGTCTTGGCGGCTTCGCGCGAGCCTGCAGCGCCCTTGCCCTTGCCCTGCTCGGGCCAGTTCTCTCCAGACTGCGTACATCGGTAGATAAGAAGGATTTTACGGAGTAGACTATTGACAAAGGAGGGCCCGCAGCCCCTTTCCCCGGAGATTTACAGTAGGTCGGGGGTGGGCGCTGGGGAAGTTTGTCATGGCTGTTTGTCACTGATAGCGATCTTTGTGGGGACGAGATGCGGGATAATTTGAAGCACAGTACTCCGTGCCCAATGGTTTAATGAAGACTCGACTCGTACGCTCGTTTACATCTACCTCTTCAATTCTCCGTAAGATGACAAAGGGGCCGGTCCGGTCGCGTGGAGACATCCATGCCGCGCAAGGGTCGATTTGATAGTTCCTTGTCCCAAGAAGCCTCTCTCCGTAATGTTCCCGTGGTACTCGCCTCAATGCCAACAACGCCAATGCCACCAATGCCGCCCGCTTGGCGGGGGCTGGCTGCACAGGCAAGAGAATATCGCGCACTTGGAGCCTGGAGGAGTACAGGTCTTCCGTATCTGGCGATAGTTCTCAACGAAATAGGAGCCTGGTACGGAGTAGGATTCCTGGGCATGCATTGCATTGGGGGCTTAGATGTCAATCCATTTCGCCCTTCTGTACTCCGTAACCCCATCCCTCGTAAGTACTAGTGAGTCTACGACGTGGATGTACATAGAAGTATACCGACGATCGAATGGGGAAATGGGCCTGAAGCACGGCTGCGGGCGTGAGATGCCTTTTCTTTTCCTGGAGGATCTACGCCAAGCTATTCGAAGGAAGGTGGTGTTCGTCTATTGGGGGCGAGGGTGCGGGCTTATCTTGTGACTTCAGGGGTTCTTGGCTGTGTAGCGGCCGCGGAGGTTTAGGGGGGCGTTAGATGAGTAGAGTGGTCTAAGGTTGGAAAGGGGTTACACTGCTGAACTGTGATGGACACGAGGGGTGTTTTGCGCCGAGTAAGCCGGTGTTTAACTTGGTGCTGGACTTGGGGTTGTGGTTGTTCTAGTTGTGGTGTAAGATGGTATACTCCGGAAAAAGCTGGGAGGACTGTTTTGGATATTCACTGCCGTGGATTTTTGATATGCCATTAGTCATTTAGAAGGCTGCGTTTGAGCTTAGAAGAGCAGTCTGCTTGTAATAATAGCAGCTGGCCTTGATATAGTTCATGGAAATATCTTCATGTCAGCCCTGGAGATTTGGGAACCTTGGAACCTTCAAGGTTCGAGGTGTATCTGACCGCCACCACGCAGCCGTAGAGACGTTGAACTTTCGGTCTGTGAAAACCTGGGAGACCCTGAGTTTAGGATATCGGAATGACTATCAATCTCGTGGCGCAATATGCTTTAAACCTTGGAAGTTAATGTTTTGGAGTTCTGCATCCATATGTATGGATCATGGTATATATCCGCATCAGGCATGTATGATGTGTCCTCAAGACGCGGACTTCACGGCACGAATTTGTCCTCACGATCTGACAAAGACACCTTTAAATGATATTCGTTTGATCTCGTATTCTAAACATTTGAACCTGATTGTAGTCATCCTCCGAAAGCAGTAGAAAAGCTTATCATTGACCGGGGTTGACTAAATGTCATGCCATGCCCGGAACCGAACACGGTTCGAAGCCAAAGTAACTATGAATAGTTCATCTTATGACATTTCGAGTGATTGCTCTTCTAAGCCCTGCAGTATCACTGCAATGTAGAATTTCGTCTTGATTAATACCCGCTCGGTATTCGCAGAAACGTTCACGAGTGGCGATTCATGGACGATTCCTAGACTGACCTCCGAGGCTACAACTTGTTACATCCGATCACCATTATTGACAAAAGCAGATATGATTACTAGAAAGAATATGTGACCGATAAGATAGTGGTTTTCCTTTCAGATGTACAGACAAGAGAATAAAGTACAAGCCGTGACCAAGCAAGGCAGTGATGCGAGATAATATGACAAACAAGAAAAGCGCGTATGCAGTTAAACACTACGTGCAAAAGCCAAAGGAAATGCAACCAAATACTAATGTCATGGGTATCATGATAGATGCTTGATAAATGCGAGGATATCGCTAGTAGTAGTTCATCGGCGTCCATTCCTGCCCCGGGTACGCAGTCGGCGACATGACAATCTCCTCACTCGAATCGTCATTCCGGATAGCGAGTTCGACGGGGGTAGATGTTCTGTGCAGCGAGAGCGATTCATCTCGGAACGGATGCTCTGAGACAGCCGAGGAGCCAGAAACAGCGATGTTCTTTTGCTCGTTTACAGGGGGCGCGAGCTGTGAGTCGATCGGCTTGCGAGACTTCACGGTTTGTTCGGGGATAGAGGCGGGCTCGGGTGTTAGGCGATCCTCAGCGTCTCCGAGTTGGCGAGATTGCTCTGGCTCTGGAGAGATGGCGGGGGAGTGGACCTGGGGTAGAGGCAGTGACTCTTGTGCAGAATATTCCTCCGGCTTTGACCCATTGAGTCGTTGCAGAGCCTGGAACTCTTCGAGTTTCTCGTCCGCGAGGTTTTTGTGTTCTCGGCCGCGCGCTTGAGATTTCGATGAGTCACTGTGCTCGGATTCGGAGGGCGCGACGGGGGAGAGGGGTTGGTTGCCAGGTATGGTAGTCATAGGCATACTTCTAGAACGAGTATGCTGACCTTCCTGTGGTGACAGTGGTGATTCGCCTGATTGGATTTGAGAATAGAAGCGGCCAGAGAGTAGCGCTGCGTTCGCTGATGGGCTGACTGGAAGGTGCATGCTGGCCCGCGGCTTTGGCTCTGCCTCCAACGATCGGCGCGAGGAAGAGGAGGTAGACTTGCGGACTGGAGCATCTGCCTCGGGTTTGATAAAGGGGTTGCTGAAGAGTGCTTCTCCATGTCGTGAACTAGATAATCTGTCTCGTTCGTTGGGGAAAACGAATGGCATCGACTGTTTGTCGTCCTTGGTCTTACTGGCCTGGCGACCATTCTTCTGATGATCGGAAGCTGGTGACTCTGGACGATTGAAGAGATTCTGGGATGTGTTAGTATCGAGAAATCAGATGTGATTGGGATCATAACTTACGCTAATCTTGCTAAACGTCCGCTTCTTCTGACTTTCTTTTGCCTTGGGTTGTGCATCTGACGGCTGCTGGGCCTTCTCCTGGAGACCCTGAAGGCTTCCTTGAATATTTGTCAGGAGATCACTGACAGACGTCCGGCGGCGCTTTCCAAATCCTTTGAGCTTGCCCATTGTTGACTCGCCAGTTGAAGTTGTGGAAATCGCCTCAACGCGTGGCATAGACAAATCATTGGAAGGAGTAGTAGGCCGCATTCCTTTGCTATTGGTGCTTTGCTTGCCAAAGCTTCCAAAGCTCCCAAAGCTCCGCATGCTGCTCCGAGTTGCTGGAGAGTACCTGACTTCGTTCCTCAATGGACTCTGCATGCTTGGCATGGAGATAGGAAGCCCGCTGATCGATCGGCGTTTCGATTCAAGAATCTCGGCTGAGTCTGGGGGAAAGACAGGTTCAAACTCTGGCGTATGATTGTCGGTGGATGGAAAAGTAAAGGTCTTTGACGTCGTTTTGGGTCTCTCCAAGGACTCTACCTTCGGAGGAAGTCCATTCTCATTACAGTATTCGGCCTTTTCTTTGGATTCGGACGGTCGTTCAGACTCATTGGTCGAATCCTGGAGGCCATGATCATTCTTCATATCGTAGTCGTTCGTCACACCAAAGTCACCGTTCGAAGGCGGAATCAATGGTGATGGTGGGCCGTCTGGGTCTGTGTCTGAATGTTCGCCGGCGTTCTTTTCATCTGCTCCGAGGGTCGAAATGGATGGTTGTTTCATATGTTCCCTTAAACGATAGGCAATAGCGAGATCATCTGAGAATGTGTCTTCAGTAGGTACGTCTGGCAGAGCCGGAGCAGCTTTGTTGTCTGGCGAAGTGGCTGGGGTATTCTCGGTGGAAGCAACGACAGGTCGAATGGACAAGACTGGGGGTTGTAGCTGTTCTTGTAAAGGTTTCTTCTGCTCTCGCGTTTCATGCTGTTTGGCAATGTCGCCGTTGGAAAATGATCGCGATTCCTGGGAAGGCTGAGTCGCGTGTTTTGATGGGTCTGCGGAGTTAGAACCGGCGGTCTCAATGGGGTCAGCCTTTTGTTTCACGGGCGAAAGTCCAAGAGCAGCGATCATCTCTTGCTCAAGATCGCCCACCATGCTGGGATGCGCGGGAATATTTTGAGATGCCAGAGGATCAGCGTTAGATGACACGGGCTTTTCCGCCTCCGAAGCCTGTTCAGAGGTATTCCCGAAGTTCTCGAGCCTGAGGAAATCCACGGACCGACTAGGCTTCAAGCGTTTACCGGAAGGCTCACTGTCTTCTTTTGCAGAGTTCCGACCAAACTTTAAGGCAGACATGTTGCCAAAGGTGACAGAGTTGCGAAGGGAAAAGCTACTCTTCTCCTCAGAAGCATTACTTGGCTCTGCAGGAGAAGTGAATTGCGAGCTCTTGCGAGCACCCACAACTGGCGACGATACCTACAAACATTACCAACATCAGAAATCGAGATCACGAGAAAATGGACGAAGAGCTGTGGAACGGAAGCTGAAAAGAGGAATAGATGCATCAATCATGTCGCATTCTAGCGTCCCAATGCCAAAGCGATGGGGAATTACATCGTGGTATCAAGAGAAAAAAGTTTGCAAAGAAAGAAACAGATTTGAAGCACCATTGCGCTGGCCGACCGAGCGCCATTCCAGAAGGGGGGAAGGAGAACGAATATCCGAACAAACGAGGGAAGAGGATCATGAATCTACCTTGTCTCCGCTGGGCCGGAACTTGCTCCTGCCCTTGGCAAATAAGCCCTTTGCAGTTTCACCTGCCTTGCCACCAAATACTCCTGCTGTATGGAGGAATTCCTTGCCACGCTGCTCCACGTTCGTCCTGTTCACTATAGTTCCAATGTGCGCCGAGGGCTTCCGCATATGACTTGCGCTGGTTGGAGTGCCATCGTTGGTACTGAGTGTACCGAGGGATGTCAGTTTGGGAAAGCGTGTTCTAGTAGGAGAGCTCGCAGGGAATGAAGAGCTAAGGCTCTGACATTGCTCGACGACATCCTTGTGCTCAGGATGGGCCTGAACTGTCAGTTGAACCCAGCGATTTAAACCTGTATCAAGCACCGCAAACTGTGCACGTGTATCTTCGAATGCCTGTATACGTTGATCGGGGGCTGAATAATTGAGAATCTCACGGAAACCCTTGAGCTTGGCCTCGGCTGACGAAGACGCAACCTTACCTGCAGGAGGAACTTCTCCCTGAGAGGACACACCATCCACTGGACCTGCAATCTGTGGTGGTGGGATCCCGCCTTCTGGGACAGGAGGAACAATAGAGAGCCTGGGTTTTTCAACCGCGGGGGCCTCAGGTGCCTCATCGTCTGAATTCGGGGCTTCCCTTGTCTCTTCTGATGCCGGCTGACTGAAATAATCATCAACGATCGGCTGAGGTTCCTGTGCAGTAAGCCCCGACTCTTCTCCTACAGGTACAGCACCCACTGAAGTTTGAACTTCAGCGGGCTGTGGAGCTGGTTCACCAGCTGAAGAGTTCGACTCCCATGAAAACCTTCTTGCAAGTCGAGGCTTCGTAGGCATTTCAGCGCCGGCGAACGCAGCCGCAGGAGAAGCAGTAGTTGCAGCGGGAAGAGTCTCCTGACGGGGAGTTTCTGTTGAGGCGTACGGACCCTGCGACCCGAGCGGGCGAGGGCTCGTCGCATCTGGGTTCGAGCCTGAAACCAGGGGTTGCTCCTTCGCGTCAGTGATCGGACCGCTCTGGGCACCCGGAGTCTCCTCATATCGAGGAAGAACGGATTCATTGTTTGAGTTCTCGCTCTGTGGGTGAGACGTTGGCTCTGGTTCCTGAGAGCCTTCCCTGCTCAACGATCGCATGATTTCTTCCCGAAGCCGATCATTATCTGTATCTTGGGGAGAATTGCCTGTGCTTCCCACATGAGGAACTATCGTTGGGACGCTACCACGGTAGCCCTCGACACCGGATTGACCAGAGCCGAACTTCAGAGGAGCAACAAAATCCTTCTCAGCGGAGGTGGGAGATGTCGCATTAGAAAGCGATTGGCCTGGTGATTGAACTTGACCTGTGGCAGATGCAGCCGCTATCTCTGCGTGACCGGCTGGAGGAACTTCGCTGTCATGTACAACTGGTCGTTTTGACGGATCGTTGTCTGGGCTCGGAATGCTCAAATCACGACGGTGGCCTGGCACGAAGTTCGGAATATTATTGGATGCATCGGTGGGAGTGGACTCCGTGGGTTCCTCTGGAATGGTGGGCGTCCTGTCGTCTGCTGCGCGATTGATGATTGGGCTGACAGCAGATGTGCCATCACTGTTGGTTCGCGAAACAGTGCCAGCGGCGGAATTTGGCGTCTCGGGAACGTCAAAAGCCTGGTGTACAACAGATCTAAACCCTTGGGACTCCTGAGACGCCTGGGATGAATTATGATGCAAGGCACTCTCTTTCTCAGGGCTAGCAGGAGGCTGCTGAGAAGTTGGCACGCCGCTTCCACCCAAAAAATCTGTTCCAAACCCAGACATTCGTTTCAACTCCGGCAATCCAACAGAGGGACCAGTAGCGTCTGAGGGAGCGCTGGCATTGCCAACTTGAGGTGCATCACTCCCAGCAACAACCGGTTGCGCTGGGGCAGTAATAGGAGATGCGGCTGGCGAGTTATCCTGGGCGCGCTTGTAGAGGTCCGCCGGCCGTACAAAAGGAAGCGTTTTCTGGTTGGGCGTTTGGCCGGACGGTGACTCCACGATTCCAGACAAACGTCTTGAGCTCAACTCGGACGAGGCTGTTCGTTGCGACAAATAGGGAGGTGGCGCTGGCACTGGTTCTTCCTCTTCCTCCTCTGAATCTTCGTCGCCCCAATCCTCACCACCATATGAGGCTGGCTTGGCTTCCGCCCATCGCTTAGTTTTCGAGCGGTTTACATTCGGCGTGAAAGAGATTGGAGTGTTGCCTCCGCTTCCTGGACTGTTCGCGTTTGTTAGTCAGATGATTCGAATCTTGTGCGACAGAAGATCAAGGCTGCTATAGCACGCTTGCACACTCACTAGTTTTGAGCCCCGCGGCCCTGCCCAGGGAAATTGGGGTTCGCCATGGGAAAAGAAGCTTCAAACTGGCCTCAACTGATCCCGCATCGGTTGGTGCCTGATCGACTCGCACTCGCAGAAGTTCTGCGACACGGGCAAGTTGCCTAACGTCGGCAAATATCAAACAGATGACCCTCGAGCGGGGAAACGAGTGACTGCTGTACGAGTATGCTCGAGGGAGGACGAGCGAGTGGCGTGGGCGACGTTGGCGTTGGAGAGCCGCCGATCAGCCTAGTCGGAACGGGGAACGAGGGGGGCGGAAACAAGATTGTTGAAAGAAAGTCCCTCAGTAGACCCGACGATCTAAATGACGTGGATTTCTCACAAGAAGCAATGGCGATATGTTTGTACAAAGACAAGGTGTGCCGGATATTGAAAATAAAATCACTAAAGCGGCGTAACCCCTGACTTCTTTTTTTCTGGGGAAGCAATGCATCTAAATTTATCTCGTGGCGGTGCTGCCTGGTGGCGTTGCACGTGACCTGTCGCGACGTGTTTCATGAGGCAAGGATTGAAGATGCAGGGTTTGTCCTTGGAAAAGCGAGTCCAGGCGGTGGTTTTCGTGTACATTCGAATCTCATCTGTTGTATCGCCCCGAGCCTGATCTTGCACGCCACGTTGACCCCGATTACTGCATCCGGAGTCTACCCCTTATCGATACTGATAGAGTCGCACCTCGACCAGCCTCCCCACGCCTACCCGTGTCCACTCCCTTGAACCCTCGCCTCTTTTGCGCGTGCACGTCTCCAGAGAACCGCCGATATTACCAGCCCGTGCCATTCGCTCTCTCGCTTTCAGGCACAATGACCGGCCCGTCAATCCAAGACCGGACCAGCGAGTTCAGCGCCATTCTCGGCCAAGCCCAGAAACGCCTCGGCAGCTCGAAAGTCGGGTCGCAGCGTCAGGCACTGTTGACAGATGCCCAGCGCCGACAGGCGAATGGGTCTCCGTCAGGTGCGCAGGACGCCAAAGCAGGCCGGTCGGAGTTTGCTCGACGAGCGCGAGACATTGGGAGGGGTATCACTGGAACGACAGCAAAGTTGCAGCGCCTTGCGGAATGTAAGTGTTTACACGGCATTCAAGCCGAGATTGAGGCTCTACAGATCTCTAACTTGAAACAGTGGCGAAGCGCAAGACCCTTTTTGATGACAGGCCCGTGGAGATCTCCGAGTTGACATATGTCATTAAGCAAGATCTGGCGGCTTTGAACCAACACATTGCAGGCTTGCAACAATTGACCCAGGCCCAACACCCGAAAGCCAGTCGCTCAAAGACAGACCAGGAAGGCGAACATAATGATAACGTGAGTAAGGTCTGGGCCATCTTGCGGGGTCATAGCTAACAATGTAATCTACAGGTGGTCGTCATGTTGCAAGGCAAGCTTGCCGACGTAGGCGCCAGCTTTAAGGACGTGTTGGAGGTCCGCACAAAGAACATCCAGGCATCGCGGTCAAGGACAGAAAACTTCGTGTCATCAGTATCATCCAAGTCACAAACGGCCCTCGACTCTCAACGCTCCGATTCGCCTTTGTATAACCCCTCGGGACGAAAAACGCCCCAGCCCGGATACCAAGGCAACTCCGGCGACCTTTTGACTCTTGACCCCTCAAATCCTTCGCCTCTTGGAGGTCCCTCGATGCAGTCAGACCAACAACTGCTGGTGATGGAGGAAGCCCAGACAAGCAATTCTTACACGCAAGCCCGAGGTGAGGCCATCGAGGCCATCGAGCGCACCATTAGTGAACTTGGCGGTATCTTCGGCCAGCTGGCTCAGATGGTCAGCGAGCAGTCTGAAATGATCCAGCGCATCGACGCCAATACAGATGACGTCGTCGACAACGTACAGGGCGCCCAACGCGAATTGATGAAATATTGGACTCGGGTTTCTGGGAACCGTTGGCTTATTGCGAAGATGTTCGGTGTTCTCATGGTATGTTCCTTATTCGCGATATTTCTTTCTTGAAGACCTTGCTAATAACGTTGCAGATTTTCTTCCTCCTCTGGGTCTTGATTTCTTAATAGACATGGCCTGGCAGCTTTGCCTCCTTATTGTATTATAATATTTGGCTGCACGTCCCAGTTCACGGCTCCACCCTGCATGTCTCTTCTACCACCGGCACTTCCCTTTTCCTTTTGACTAGACCCCGGGATGCCAGACCCTCGCTTGATTTTCCTTGCCGTCTAAGGACTGTGTCCTTCTCAGTTACCCAGTAAATACACCATGTACTAATCCGATCACCATGACACTATCCACCATCGATGCAATGCTTGAATATATTATGTAGTATATGCTGTACAAGTAGAGACATTCCTGATTAAGGAGCCAACTGGTTTATCGCGTCCAAAAACCCAGACTCCGCCCATCCAAGCGAAGGCTGGTTATCAAACAGCTCCCACATCAAACTGTCGTCCCAGCCGGCAACAGATGAGACTCCAGAATTGGCTTTACTAGCCAGGGGAGTTGGGAGTATGTTAAGCTGATCTATTGTCCGATCGTACACATCACCATAATATGGCTCGAGGGCACTGTTCCGGTTGTTCGGTTCACTCACTGGGATCAAATAATTCGACTGCGGCCGTTGGGACATCTCCATTAATGGAGCACAGATATCCATAAACTTCGAAAAGAGCCCATACAGTTTGGAAATCGGGGGATGAATTTCGGCGAATCGGCGTAGATCATCAGTGGTAGTTTTCATCAGTTCGAAATCTTTATGATTTGATGTTGCCACGACGTTACAGAATAGCACAAAGAATGGCGTTAGAGGGAAGATCAAAATAGTCCTGCAGTAAAACTGAATTAGTAACGATAGTTCCATCAGTGCAGAGGTAGACTAGAAGTCTCACCAGGTTAAGAAATACGGGAAGCCCGTATCTATGGATTTGCTGGAAAACCAATGCTGTAATTCGCGAAGCGTAGTTGATGCCTTCCGAGCCGTATATAGACAATCCTCACACATCAAGCGTGATTTTAGGACTGATGATCTGGCTCTGATAATTGTAGTCAATGTTGAATAGTAGTTGAAATCCAGCGATAGCCACGAGCACTCGAGATGTCCCCAAGTCGATGCATGATCTCTTTCCTGGTGGTGGCGTTGCTGTGGAATAGTTAGACAAATGAGCTTAAAGAGGTATATTGTGATTTCAAAACCTACGATCTGCAGCTTGGCATAAATATTTTGTGACTGTGTTACCAGGTCGGATAAAATATTCGCCTTCTCCATATCGCTTATTGGGGTAGATTCCAATAAGATCTGAATTAAAGTGTCTTTGACAAGTGCCAATTCGACTATTCCGGATATGATCGCTTTGAAGGGCAATTCTGCGTCCATATGAACGAGATCCACGGGGTTAACCTTGAGCTTCGGCATTGATACAGGCCGGAGGAGAAGAAGGCTGAGCGTGTTGTCGAAATAGAAGCAAGTGTACACACAAGCGTGAATCTCTTCTTCTACGTCATCTCGAGGCACTGGATTAGTGATGTTGTGATATCCCAGTGCGACAAGAACCTTCGCAGCGTAGGAAACAAACATCCAGCAGCGCGACTGATTGCCAAGATATTGCATGAGGCGTTTCTTAAACAGTCAGTAGAGACCGGCGGACAAGGTGCGAATTGGAACTTACACCTGACAATAATGCCTGCAGCAAGACTAGACTCGGAGCGGCTGACACGGATATCATGTTCAGCTCATGGAAAGCGGCAGATCGGAATTGTCGCTGAAGATACTTGAACCGGTCTTTCAAGGGCTCGCTCGGGGTGACCGTTATCAACCCCATGAGGAAAGTCACGACCTTTGTCCAGACAATCACACGGTAATATAAAAGCACGTGTTCACTTTCAGTTCCCTCGATAATGGCAAGCCCCATGCGTTCCAAAGTCTGGGCACCTATGTGGTCAGGCCAGATCCATAAGTTCTGAGAATTTGTTACTCCGTCAGGGCCTAGGGATACTTGTTAGCAGAAGTCGAATATTGAATAACATATACTCACCAGGCAACATCATATAGAGCAGCTCAGGCGTCAAAGTAGGTCGTGGTAAATCTTCCTCAATATCAAACTCTTCCTGTATTCCAACATGCCGAGTAAAGCAGGGATTGGTGAGTTGGCCTACAAACTTTCTAGCTGATTCTAGAGCTGAACGTCTATCTTGAGAAAGCGCAGGGTTGCACTGAAGCTCATTATCAAGATACTCGCGAGCTTCGGTAGCCTGGTGCGTGGCGCTCAGGGGGTGACGTTCATTGCGGAACTCTGCAACGGATGCTCTCCGTTTCGGCTCCAATGGATAAGACGGACTCGTTGAATCAGAGACCGAACTGGAAGCCGTAGGATACTTCCTCTTGGTGGAAGATTTTACAGGATCGTACTGCGGAGCTTTTGGAGGTGATGGTAAGTTGCGAATTGGTTCGCTTTTCGCAACAAATGATGTTGGCGGCGACAGACTCGTGTCATCTTTGCCGGTTTTCTCGAGCCTCGCTAATCTTTCCGACAAGGCATCAATTCTAGAAAAACAAATTCATAAGGCTTCACGTTTCTGATAATAGTAATTACGTACCTTGAGACTCTTGGGCGATGAACTCTTGTTTGGCGGGTCCGTAGGCATTCCATGCGTGCATCCACACAGTTCATGCATGGATCTTGCCGATCACATTTGACCTATGGGTATGTTAGATCGAGTATGTAGGATGTACAAGTGGGTCAATTCCAATCGGTCTCTGACCTTTCTATTATGGCATGAATCACACTGTAAGGAAGTCAATTAAGGCTTTCCGGAGTCCTCCGCTGGAAAGGTGGCCTACCGCTGGTATCAAAGCTTCACCGCCCATATTGGCAGATTGTATTTCAAATCGAAGATATTCCAGCATTGAACACCTTCAGCGATCCGAATTTGCGACAGTATACTTCATTCGTGGCGCTCAAGTCTCGCAGATGAAAGAGACAATATCGGCTGTGCTGACGGTGAACTCCGAAATCCCGCGGGCCGAACAAGTCGGGTTTAGCGCCGAAACCAGCCGGATGTTGCCGATCATTTCTATATATAACTTCCAAGGTTGGCCAAAAGAAACATGATCAATTTGCTTGCATTAGATACAAAATATGCTATGATTGGAACTGTATGTACATCAAGGCCACGACCTTTTACTATGATTGACCGTAGCATTGGTTGCAGAGCAATGTAACCGCTGAACCATGAAGAACATGAACTGGCTCCTCAGCTGAATGCGGGATTGCTCCTCTCTGAGACAGCTCTTGAAAGGCGGCTCCAAACCATACAAGGTCCAGTGTCGGTGCGACAGCTGGCTTCTGAAGTGTTGCCTGCCCAGTGACTGCCATGAAATGACCTAGATCTTCCCGCATTCGCCACATGAACTCTTTCCGATGGGTCCAGTTGGGGGCGTGCGAGGACGAGTCTATTCTTTCGTTGTCTTTTGAGACGGCGACGAAGAATTCAAGGATTCGCTCAAGCGTCGAGGTTAGAAGGAGGAGGCTGACCCAGCTCTCCGATGTCGAATATGGGAAGTTTGGACTCATACATCTTCGCACAGTCGAGCAAAGGAGATGCATGCAGTGTTGTGTTTGGAGGATCACGCGGGTATCGGTGAATGGGTATTTTTGCAGAATAGACTGCTGTGTCTCGAGTGAGGCATGAAGACTAGCCACTTGATCAGGATCCTGCTCGTCAGAAGTTGATGCGCTAGACTCTAGAAAGAAAACAGCGTATGCTCTAGTACTGATTAGCTTTATGCAAGCCCACTGCGCGCGGAGATATCATACAGTGGATGGAGAATTCTGCGTTGGAGCATGCAAACTGCTTTGCTGTAGACAACTTCTTTCTCCGTCTTGGAGGATCCCCAAAGAGACCGTGCGATGGGATCGGTATCTAAATGATGCCGAACGGTATGGTCGGCCAAATGAAAAGATAATCGAATGCATGTAACCCAACACCGTTTCAGATCGGCAAGGTAGGCCAATGAGTATTCGGCGTCGCCGCAGCCACCAGCATCATACTGAGGCGGAGGTGGTGGAAACAGATCGAATATGAAAGTCAGATCATCACCAGGCGATGAACCATCTTCGAAGTTTCGAGCTATCCCACGTCGACGGCGTAGTTTGATGAATTCATAAGAGATGGCGAACTCATTCTTGAATATACGCTTGTGCAATAAGCGGCATGTTAAAGCCAATGACACAATGTCCTCCAAGTCGCATGTAGCCACCACTGCAATGAGCACTTCGTCTGGCAGCGATTTCCAGCCCGATCCATAGGGCACAGAAATAGATGCCGATCGCCTATTTCTTCGCGAGAGACGCGCCCGAAAACGAGCAATGAGTGGCGGCATACCTTAGCATGCACTGGCGATCATCGCCGGTGGAATGCGCATATACTCTTCTTCTGTGGCGTCAGTCCCCAGTAGAAGCCAGAAACGAATATTTTGTTGCCCACTCGGCTTTACAGCCACGAGGATGTAAGAATGCGTAAAGTTCTGTCAACGTTTCAGCCCGAGGTGAGAGCCACGAGGTAGGCGATGGACAGGGCTGAATTTTGCCTGATTACTCAGGCGTCGAGTCGTCATTCGGCCCCAGCTCCACTGGCCGTGCCACCCAGCCTTCATAGTGCTTCGAATTTTGAGGGTGTGCTTCTGCCATTGCCCAGGCGCCAGAATAAGACAAAGCCTCAGTTTGATGTACCAACACTGAACAGGTAATGTCAACAATCATCGGGGTGTATACGACACTGGATCGGGAGACTCAACCTGATCGTATCGCGCCTCCTGGGCGCAGAACGCCATGAATTCGGCAGAGCCATCGAAGCCTTACTCTTGTGTCATATGCCACAACAGGAAAGTAAAGTGTGATCGCCAAGAGCCATGCTCGAACTGTGCAAAGGCCAGTGCTGAATGTGTGTACCGTCCTCCGCCGCCTCCTCGGCGTCGTAAAAGAGAACGCGCCGAAAGCGGAGACGCGTCACATAATCGCGAACAGTCGTTTCGAAGAGCAAATGAGCAGTTTATTCGAAATGAAAAGGCGATGGAACAATCATTGCAAGGCCCAGAGGCCCCCTCTAGCCATCGTGGGGCCGATACGGGGAGAATGATCGTGAAAGAGGGCAACTCGATCTATCTCGATAAGTAAGACCTGCAATATCTCAACATTTGAACATTTTAACTAACATAGTATGAAGTGCTTTATGGACAAGTGTCAGCCAAGAGGTTTGTGAAGCTCATCCCACGCTTGATGTCTCGTTTTCTGATAAGGATATCTGTCTAGCTTCCAGATGCCACACATGTTCTAGACGAAGAAAACGAGAGTGACACCGAAATGCATGGAGATGATGAAACGTTCCTGATAATGAGTACAGGCACTGAGAAACGCCCCGCAGATTTACATCCCAGTCCGGTTCACATATTCAAACTATGGCAGACCTTCCTTGAGAATGTGAACCCTCTCCTCAAAATTGTGCACACCCCAACCATTCAGCCTCATATATTGGAGGCTATGGATAATCCGCAGCAGATGAATCGGGAGCTAGAAGCCTTGATGTTTTCTATTTACTGCATATCAGTAATCTCGCTGACAGCGGACGACGTAGAAAAATCTTTCGGAGAAAGCAGAAAGAAACTTTTCCAAAGATATCGACGAGGAGCGCAAATTGCCTTCAAGAACGCGTCGCTGATACGCACCTCAAGTTTAATGGTCCTCCAAGCTTTTGTCCTTTACATCGTATGTGTCTCTTCAAATTTTGAAATCTATGTATTCTGACATCAATTGCAGGTATCCTTGCGCGCATTTTTCGACCCACCATCTATATGGACTTTAAGTGGCGTAGCTATGCGAATCGCCCAGAGAATTGGCATCCATCGAGATGGCTCAGCTTGTGGTCTATCACCATTTGAAACTGAGATAAGGCGACGGGTTTGGTTTCAGCTGCGAATCTTTGATGCCGTTTCCGCCCAGTCTTGTGGAGTTGCTGCGAGTCCAATGTTACCTACATCCGATGCCAGGCCGCCTGTGAATGTGAACGATAGCGACCTTGACCCGCTCATGAAGGATCCACCTCGCGATAAAGACGGCGCAACAGAGATGATATTCTGTCTCACTCGTTGTGAGTTTGGAAAATGGCTTCGCCGGTGCAGTGAAGCGCATGGTTCAACTCCTTCCAGCTTCCCTTGGGCATTCTTGTCATCTTCCTCGATGTCTTTGCAAGAGAAAGACGATTCAATCAATGAGCTCGAGAGATTAATAGAGGACAAGTATCTCAAATACTGCGACGCATCCATTCCTTTGCATACAGCGACTATAATGATGGCACGCTCAGCTATTCTCTACACTAGGCTCATGGCCCATCATCCGCGCCAATACCAAGGATCAACAGAACGTGTGCCGCAAGCTGAAAGAGACCTCATGTTCCAAAATTGCTTGAAAATGGCCGAATATGCCAATTATGTGCAAACATATACCCCTATTCAACGTTATTCCTGGCACACAGTGAATCATATGCCGTGGGACGCAATGATATTTGTCTTATCAGAGATACGCAGCCGGAGTGACCCAGAAGAAAAAGAAAAGGCTTGGGAGGTAGTTGGCAGCATATATGCTCGATTCCTTGGCCAGAGGCGCAAAAATGCTGAAGCACCCCTGCAGATGGCTCTTCAAAATCTGATCATCAAGGCTTGGAGAGCTTATGTGGAAGATTGCAACCTTCACCAACGCATGGCTGCCCCATGTCCCGCAATCGTATCAACATTATTGGAAAGGAGGAAGGGTCAGAGTCGACAAAATATTGGTGGCGATCCCCTCCAGGTCGTAAATACAGACGTCTTGGACTTCCATCAAGATGCATCAACTTCACACTTGACGAGCGAAGGCGCTGATTTGGATTTCATTTTCGGAAACGATAGCCCGATGGATTGGAACGAATGGGACAACATGCTGAATCAGTTCCAAGATTCGCTTTTTGATGACATGATAATGCCGGGAACTATTTCCTGACCAATGTCCTAATGTCCTGGGTTCTATATGCCCCGTACTCACCGAGGGAACTTCCTGAGGGCTAAATCGTGAAGTACCAGACCAATTAGAGATTTCCATGGGGTTTTCCACTTAAACACAAATGAACCAGTAATATCTCACTCCCTGACCCAGGCCAAGTCGCATTTGTGCTCAAAATAAGGTTCTGTGTGGCACCCTCGCGCTTGTCGGGGTTTCGACGATCGGGGTCGGAGGGTGCCGCACCCGAGAGACCGACATTGGGCGCCGTGCGAGGGGGACTGCGTTCTACCGCAAAGATGTATAAAGGGCCCAAAGAACCTCATTGCTCATCGAAGAAATCTCAGAATAAAGTGCCAAAAAATAAATACCAGCATTTCCGACAATTTCCAATCATCTCTATCCTTACCATGTCCCAGCCAGAGGTTCTCATCGTCGGTGCCGGACCGACTGGCCTGGTTCTCGCATTATGGCTCCATAAACAAGGCATCAAGATTCGGATAGTCGATCAATCCGAGGGCCCAAACAAGAATTCTCGTGCTCTCGTGGTTCACGCACGCATTTTGGAATTATATCGCCAACTGGGTTTAGCTGAGCGACTAGTTGAGGCTGGGTACAAGCTTCCCGCCACAAATATCTGGGTGAATGGCCAACGCAGAGCACATGTTGCGTTAGGAGAGTTTGGGAAGGAGCTGACACCCTATCCCTTTATGCTGATGATTCCTCAAGATAAACACGAGCAAATACTTGACGAGCATCTACGTTCTTTGGGTATATCGGTTGAGAGGAAGACAAAGCTCCAGAGCTATGTGAATTCTGAGTCTGGTGTGACTGCCACTTTGATCGGCATGGAAGATGGCATCGAATCGACATGTGAGGCTGCGTACATCGTCGGCTGTGATGGTGCGCATTCGCCGGTTCGACATGGCATGGGCGTGAAGTATGAGGGTGACACTTATGTGCCACTTTTCTACATTGCAGACTTAGAAGCTGAGGAAGATGAAAGTCCTCTTTTCAATGGAGAAGGGCACTTGAACTTCTCTGACGATACCTTCAACCTTGTGCTCCCGTTCGGAGAAGGTCGACGAGTGCGCATTGTTGGCACAACCCTCCCGAAAACAGACGATGCTCATCAAGAGATTGACTTATCAGCGCCTCACCCAGACTTGACCCTCGAAGATGTTCTTCCAGACATCAAGAAGGCATCGAAGATTGAGGTGAGGAAAGTGAATTGGTTCTCCTTATACCGAAGTCACCATCGTGTCGCTGAAAACTTCCGCAAGAACCGCGCATTCCTCGTTGGCGATGCAGCCCATATTCACAGCCCAGTAGGCGGACAAGGCATGAACACCGGAATCATGGATGCGATAAACCTAGCTTGGAAGCTTGCCACTGTCCTCAAACACGACCAGATGATGGAAGAAGCCAAAGAGAATCTCCTCGAGTCTTATAATACCGAACGTCGTGCTTTCGCATTGAATGTTGTCGGAGCCACCGACCATGGTTTCACAGCTTTAACATCTCCAGGGCTCTTGCCACATATTCTCCGATCCTGGATAATTCCGTATGTCGCTCCCCTGATCTCTCGATTCCAGGCTGCACGACAAGAGGTATTCAAGAAGGGATCGCAACTAGTGTGTTCATACAAAGACAGCCCTCTCAGCCAATCTGCAGAGGTTTCCAGCACAGTACATTCAGGGGATCGTCTACCTTGGGCGAAAAATGACGCAACCGACAATTACTCTACGATCAAAGACGTTTCGTGGCAAGTTCACGTCTACGGGAATTTCGATCCCGATTTAGATCAATGGTGCCGGTCTCAGAACATTCAGCTGACAGTATTCCCGTGGGACACGCTTCATGGCCAAGTAGGATTCAAGAGAGAGGCTGTGTATCTTTTGCGCCCGGACCAATATATCGCAGGAGTCTTTACGAATGACTCCGCAGTATCGAAGCTGGAACGCTATTTTACGGAGCGTGGCTTAGGGCACTAAATTTCCTCGGCTTGTCAGGGTGGATCTGTTGCATGATGCTGGTTTTTCATTTCGAGGGAAGATCCCTTTATTTACCTAATATGGAAATGTTCTGCATGTCTTTTGATGCCTGAATATGGTGAATGGCGAGCGTTCTGCAGGCTTACCAGTGGCAAATAACGAGCTTATACTATATGAATAAGAGAAATTAAACAATTAAACATTAAAATTAACATGAAATTTGTTGACGCCCAATAATTTAAAGTCTAGCATGCACTGACACCCCCTTTATCATCTAGAAGCTCCACCTGGGCACCTGGGCACGGGGGCGAAAACCCGGAAGTATTCATCCAGGGGCCAAAAACGGCAGTTATGTCTATCTGATGCCCGGGGGGTGGACCCTGGACAATTGCATAGTCGTTATGTCGTGGTCGATGCTTTCTGCGTCCAGCCTTAAGATCATACGGAAATTTGACTCTTACGATGTGGGCCTCCTAGTGATCCAATCTGTGCTTATTCCCCTCTGGAACACTGGGGCCTGGGGTAGTCTAGAACAAGGCACACATCAAGGCGTACATCAAGGCAGACTATTCAATCACTCGCCATACCATTGACGTCCCCTAACGTTGATCGGACTTATGCCCCAAGTAGATTCTCCACTGACCAACGCCAACAGGGTCGAGCACCGACACGCGAAACCGAGGGAATGGCACCCCCACACACGTTCTACTGTAAACCAGTTCCCAAGTGAATTAAAGTCAAAATCTACAAGGTTCATCGGCAGAGCCAATCCGGCGGTATTCGTCGCGATTCACGGTAAATGGAGCTGGGGGATTGCCGGCGCCCAGGAACTTCTATGTTCCAGAACGTTCGGGGCTTCAGGGGCTTCAGGGGTTTCAGGGGCATGGTAGCCGCTACTATGTATATTGACGGGCAGTGAGCTACGGGTGCTCCTTAGTATGCATGCAGCATGCCGTAGAGGATACTGAAAATAGGTGATGAAAGGCCTTAGCTGCCCATAATCGGGGCGGAAGAGGTATCTTAATTTTAGTATGGAGCATGCACTGGCAAGGCCTGCCTTTGGACTGGATGGATGGTGATCTGTAAATCACAGTAAGTTGATCTTGCCAGGTCAGTCCCCAGGTAAGAGAAAGGGTCGGCAGATGATCCACTTCCAGAAAGGGCAGGTATAAAAGAAGGTGTGACATGGGCTAACAGTTCGATATACAATGCTTTTCGGGGTTAAACTCAACAAAGTTGTCGATCCAAGAGTCGAAATACGGTGACTGCCATCTGATTGGCTTCTCCGTATTTTTCACATCGATCTACATGGTTGAGTCAGCATAGGATCAACAAAGTGGATAAGCTGAATCGTTGCCAAGAACTGCCCAGGGGGGTTTATATCTGATCCCATATATTTGGATCAGGCCGCTCGCGACCAACTTGTTGATCCTGAAATCGAATTGTGGAACTCCTTGCTACAGCCACTGACGATTTGCCAAACACCTAGCTTAAGGCTGAATTACTTATCACTTGCTAAAAATAAGGGAACACTGCCTGTCAAATAGATTCGTCGGTCGGCCACAAGACACCAACCATTATTGGGCCGGCGTGAGCCGGGGGTGGGTACCGGAATTTATAAGAAAAATTCCGACCTTCTTCAAAATATCCAAATCCAGACGCATTCCCTGCACTAGAAATCGCAACGGCTGATTCGAATTGGGAAAGATCGAGTAACATGGGCGAACGAACTAAAGCTGCACCCCGGAGTGCTGCCTGGGGAGCCGCATGTGCCCCTTGCGCAAGGGCAAAGGCGCGATGTATCCGATCCAACAAGAATCCGGGCGAAAGATGTGATAGGTATGGAACTATACCCATCTGTATACAAGCAGGTATACATAATATAGCTTATACTGTACTGACTATTTGCTGAAGATGTGAGAATCTCGAGAAATGCTGCGTGGAACAAGCCCCAAAAATAAGAAAGAAGAGACAAACAAAACTCTCGTAAGTTGAAGCATGTTGTATACTTCATCACAAAGCTAATATGTCATTTGAATGGAAAAGAAAAGCCGAGCAACTGGAAACAAAACTCAACGATCTGATTGAATCGTTAAAGCGTCCAGAACAAAGTTTAGGTTGTTCAAGCCAACCGCGCGGAAGCTCAGAAGGCTCAAAAGTTCATTTATCGCCGGTTTTTACTGGAGGCTCTCCTGATGGCAATCCAATCAGCGACACTAGTGCAAGTGATATAGCTCCTTTGCCGGGCTATAACTCGTACGCTCGCCCAACATGCACTTGCACAGAGACGATCGACCAAGAAGATCTTATTCCACCGCAGGCCGATGAAGTCTTGTTGTCAATATACCGAAGCCAAATGAGTGCTCAATTCCCATTCGTGATTATCCCTCCAAACATGACACTTGTTGAGCTTCGGCATACTCGACCATTTCTTCTCAAGGTAATCAGAATGATAGCCTCAATTCGAAACCGTCGGTCCATGTGGGGACAAAGTCATGCTGTTATGCGATACATTACCGACGCGGCAATGATGAGATCCGAACGAAGCTTAGATCTTCTCCAGGGAATTCTTGTATTCACTGGATATTTTCACTACTACTGCATGGCTCATGGTCAATTCAATAATTTGATTCATCTAGCCCTTAGCATGGTCACAGATATGGGGCTTGACAGAGGATTCGAGTCCCGTGAGAAAAATCAATTTGTTGCCATGGACCGAGAAGAACCAAACAAGTTGACGAATGAAGAGAGAAGAGCTATTCTTGGAGTCTGGTACATGAGTTCAAAGTGAGCAATTTGTCTCAAAACCTCAAACACAACTGGAGCTAATCATTATGTACAGTGCTGCTTTGACTTGGAATAGAATGCATCCCGCAATTTTCACAAAGCATTTACAACAATGTCACGAGGAGATGGAGCTGGATCCAGAATATGAAACCGACGCGCTTCTTGTCGAGTTAATCAAGATTCAGCATTTGACGGAGAAGATATTCCGTTTTAATCATAGAGAGGAATACGTTGAACCGATGCCTGGCCTTACACCACCAGCAGAAGCGGACTCTGGGCTTTACCTCATCAGCCTGAAGATCGAGATGGAAAGCCTGCAGAGCTCATTGCCAGCATGGTTAGAAAATAACTGTCAGTTATAGCTTTTGAGAGCCAAATTCCATGCCCAGCTAACCCCACTCGCAGATCTACTATCAAGCCATTACAGTACTACTCGCATACGACTATACGAGTCTTTGCTTGCAAATTCTCATCCATGGGAAGAAAATCCACATGGATCATTCAGCACCACGTCCTACCCAAGCCAGCCAGGGCACACCATCCACTACGCCGCCGCAACTGAAGCCTTGCAAGCATGGCTTAACACCTGGCTCTCCATCCCAGTATGCTACTACTTTTACATGCCTCAGCCCGGACTTGGACACCTCATATTTGCCGTTTCCATGCTTGTAAGACGGGCTAGACTTGTCTTACTTGCTTGGGGCCAACCTGACCAAACAAGCGCCGCAGGCAGTGCAGCAGAGACTACGCCGTCTGATTGCACTGGATCTACAGGAATGTCAATCACATACGGTATGGATGCTTTCCAAGGTTTGATGGTTGAACCTTTAATCGCTCTAGCCGGCCGGCTTGAATACGCCAAGCAGGAAATCGGCGCTGCGCATGGCATGGACTGGAAAAACGACTTTTTGGACATCGTGGCCAACAATTTGCGCACTCGAGCCGATCGCATCGAAAAGTGGTGCGCTGTGGTTAACACCAAGGGATTCCTACCACGGAAGCATAAACTAAGTTCGGACTTGCTTGAAAGCCAGAACGCTTTCCGCGCCATGGACAATATACTCTACGAGCAAGGCCACGCTCCAGTTTTCACGGACGCCGATCTGCAGGATTGGCTCTGGAAGGGGGACTTTTTTGATGGGATGGATGTTAACCCTGTGGGGTTAATTGATGGATTTGGGGGGTGCGATACAGTCGTTCAAGTAGGAGTCCCAACAGGTGGGATTTCCGTTGACCCGTGTGTGGTCTATCAATAATAAAGTACACATAGAGCACATGAATGTATGATAGCAATTATAATGACGAACCTTCTGCGTGGCATGACAATTTCTTCAAGTCGGGCGCAAATCGGCTTTACTGTTAAATATGATTATCTCGGCTTTGCGCCGCTGGCTGAGCTTGCAAGCTATTCCCGAAGGTCTCAAAGGATGTCAACTGAATGTCTCAACTAGTAACCAGTCACAGCGATTCAGCCCCCCACCTTCTTGCTGGTGACTTTCCCGAATGAACCGAATGAACCGAACAGCCCGAATGGGGCGGCCCGGACGGTTGAGTGGAGTTAAATTTACGTGGGGAATGAACCTATTTTTTGGTTGTGCTTGAAAACACAGCCCCTTCAATTTTTTGTGATCTTTATCGGTCAGTGTATTGTAGTTTCCAGGGCGTCCTGATCCAAACCTTGGAATTGTTTTCTATATGCAGACAAATGAACCATGGACGGAAAAACGGTAAAATCCCGTTCATTGGGCGCCGGCAATTCAACTCTAAACGGATGCCGTAGAGTAGTTACCATTGTACTATAGAATTCAAATACGAAGTTGCATTATCAAAATGAGTGGCATATATGCTCTGTGAATGAGTCAAGGTCTGAGGGAAATATATTCGTATGTAATGAAATCTATGAGTTTGCATCCTTCAATTGGCTTTTCTTCCGCTCATCCATCCAATGTCTCATAGGTTCCCATTTGCGACATGTGTGAGTTTGTCCGACTCCGAGCCCGACTGACACACCTGGATGGTGATACAATGGAACTGGTGACAAATCTCCTTGGCATTGTATTGTTTGTCGGAGCTGATCAAGACAATGATCCATATGCATTCTTCCCCAGTCTGAGGGAAATGCTGTCGAGTTTTGAATCATCATTTCAGTGTGATCAGGCCCAAGAAAATCGTTTTAACAAGAGTCAATGAAACCAAGCAAATCCAAACCAAATCGCGTTTATTACACTATTGAGTTTTTCGTATATCGTATGATGATTCAGAGTACACATCAATTGAGATATCTGTACATAATTTCTTCGCAGCGCTGCCGATATGTAACAAATTAGAACTCTGCACCCTCTTCGGCCCATTATCGTCATTTTAGTTTATAATTCCAATATGGTGTTCACAATTTGTGCCAAGAGCAGCCCAGCAACTGTGTCAGAGCGGCCAAGAAAGCCTGTCCAGCCTAAAAGGCTCAAACGCTGATCTATATTCTGAGATAATTTATCCATGGGTCAGGAGTATTGCTGCGGCTTCTTATTAGGCTTGAGGAAAGCGTCTTCGCAGTCCCAGTAGCCAGTAGGAACAGGCCTTCCAATATCATTGGTGCAACAAACATAGAAACACATGGGCTGCTGCTGCTAAATTCGGAACGGAAAGTCTTCAGAGTATGCTCCTTACTTTACCCTTAGTTCCACTGAAGAGTATGTCAAGAAAAGAGAGCACTCTGAGGCAAAGAAGTAAGTTGACATACGTCTACAAATGGCTGCAGTGCGAACAAAATGGAGAATAATCACAGGAAAAAGACATATATTTGACTAATAGTCATGGATGAGACATTTAAGGAGGCAGCAGCATTGATACGGCTAGCTTTGAATCGAATTTTAGGGCAAAGTCTTAAATAAGCCCCCGGCCTTGTGGCGATGCATACAATAGTGGTACCACCGGGCAGCCAAGCAGAGTCTCTGTTCGCCTGAGGGTGCTTTAAGCGATTAAATCTCTAGCTATTAGATGGCTTAGCAAGTCGGAGGGAGACCGGAACGGCAGAGTCATCATCTGTTATATTCCAAAGTAGGGAGTAGATTCCCTCTCCGGTACTTTCAGGTCGCACATAAAATCTGGATGAGATTTCTCCTGATTCTTGCTTCACCATGACCCACTGACCATAGAAGATAAAGCCAGTTGTAGTCTCATTGGTCATATTCTGAGAAGTAAACCCCATCTCGTGAGAAGAAGAGGAAGAGCTGGGTATGTACAGCATCTCGTTGGACCAACTGCTGCTGCTGTTTGTTGCTGTTGTATTTGGATTGGCTACCCAAGGGGTGTCTGAGGTGTCTGAAGCACGCGTGACTTTTGAAATATGGCATGAGAAAAGAGATCATTATGCTAACGGGAAGTCCAGAAGGCCACGGGAGTCACTCACAGGATACAGGGATCGCATCGACGGAAGTAGAGTTATCTGGGTTGCCTATTTTTGCTTTGCCTGGGGAAGCGATGAGCTATTGTAGTGTGGATAGATGATTTCGATACATACCGCCTGCATAGAATAGAGACAAGCCACCGACTGATTCGCCATACGCATACAGATTAAAGTCTTCGTTCACATCTGGAGCATCACGCGTCACGAGGGAGAAAGCCCCGTTGACGAGGCTGGTCATAACACAGAGAGAAAGAAAAATAAATCGTAACATCTCGAACTAAAATGGCGCTGTGGGATTTCACAGTAGTTCGGAGCTGAAGTCTTGGTTGTCGAACGACTCTTTTTTCTAGTATATAAATCTATAGAAGATTTACGGCTCTTGTGCGCTATAAATAAACTCAGCTGTATGGGTACTTACCTTCAATTCTCGATAGCTGCCAAATATCAATCTATGGATACCGTTACTTTCTCTTCGGCGGGAAGAAGCATCGCGGCCGCGTGTTGGCTGACGTATGTGCCGCCGTAGTGCCGGCTATCTCGAGCCACCCCACTTATTATATTCAGAGAAGATGGATCACAGATCTTGGCATGCTTAATTATCGAGAAGCTTATTATAAAGATAAACAAAGTCATAAGAGGATATCTTCTCAAAACGAAAGGTCTATTCGCAAAGAATTATGGAAATGGATGAGATGTCGAGCAGCTTGGAAGGAAGAAATAGCCTAATGACATTTAAATCTAGCAAAGTCGAATCGAAAAAAAAGTAACTCTTTCCGGAAAGTGCAAAAAGACTTTGAGAGAGGCGGAGCGGCATGCATGAGCATGCATGAGACTCAAAGCCAAGACACGCTTCCTAAATCTCAAACATCTTCCGACAACCCGCTCCCTCCCCAGGGCGGCAAGATACTAGTACTTTCCTAAAGATTGCGAATGCCAACGTCACGGTAGTTGCGCGTACCAACTCCAGCTGGAAGTCAATTCACCAAATGTGGGTGCCTGCCACAAGTTATCCCGAGTGAAAAGATCTGGACTCTTTTTTTAGAACCTGTTATTGGTGTATGGGGAATATGCCTATAGGAATTTAAATCACAGGGAAGGCAGATGGAAATATTGAGGTTCACCTGTGAAATTTTCATTTACACCTGCAGTCTCTTATGAAGAACTGACAAAGCCATACACACAGTCTAAATACTTGTCAAAATGAAGTATTTAAGCTTTTGTCTTGCGCTTATTGGCGCTGTTTCAGCAGCCTCACCGCGTCCAAGAGCTCATGAGCCTTTTCCTCCGCTTCATAAAGCTGCAAGGCGTGATGCCTGCTCAGGAAACAGCGCTGATGACCGACAAAGCTGGTGCGATTATGACCTGAGCACAAACTATTACGACGTTGTTCCCGAGACTGGAGTAACCCGAGAATATTACTTCGATATTCAAGAGGTCACTGTAGCCCCTGATGGCTATTCACGAAGTGCCATGGCAGTCAATGGGTCGATCCCAGGCCCTACTATCTACGCCGACTGGGGTGACAATGTCGTCGTGCATGTCACAAACAGCCTGACATCGGCCAAAAACGGTTCAAGCATCCACTTTCACGGTATTCGACAGAACTACACAAACCCAAATGATGGCGTGGTCTCCATTACCCAGTGTCCAACTGCCCCCGGAAAAACGAATATCTACCAATGGAGAGCCACTCAATACGGCTCGACATGGTACCACTCACACATTGGCTTGCAGGCATGGGAGGGTGTATTCGGTGGAATTGTAATCAATGGCCCAGCGTCACAAAATTACGACGAGGACAAAGGAATGCTATTTCTCAATGACTGGAGCCACCAGACTGTAGATGAGCTATATGCCTCCGCTGAGGCAAGCGGTCCCCCTACTCTGGATAACGGGCTCATCAACGGCACTAATGTGTATGGCGATGACGACTCGGCAAGCCAGACGGGATACCGTTTCAACACCTCTTTTACAGCTGGCTCCTCTTATCGATTCCGCTTGGTGAATGCCGCTATTGATACGCATTTCAAATTCTCGATTGACAACCATACTCTGACGGTAATGGCTATGGATCTTGTTCCTATCGAGCCTTTCAATACAACTGTCCTCAATATAGGAATGGGTAAGTGTTTGAAGAATTCGTCTAGATCTTGAACAGATTCTCACAGCTGGATTTCAATTAGGTCAACGATATGATGTTGTTGTCAATGCTGATCAGTCGACTGGTGATGACAGCTTTTGGATGCGTGCTATCCCTCAATCAGCATGTTCCGACAATGACAGTACTGATAATATCAAGGGTATCGTGTACTATGGTAGTACGGCCTCGACACCAAGCACAAGCGCATACTCTTACACAGATAGTTGTGATGATATGGACGTTTCAGACCTCGTACCATATCTCTCACAGAGTGCCTCAACCCCTTACTATAATTCAAGTGAGCCGGTTACGCTAGGCGAAAATTCAGAGAACTTGTTCCGTTGGAAGATGAATGGAACATCGATGCAAGTATACTGGGATAACCCTAGCTTGCTTCAATTATGGAACAACCAAACAACCTTTACAAATACTAGTGGTGTGGTGACTCTCTCTGAAGCAGATGAGTGGTCTTATGTGGTTATTGAGACCACCAATACTGTCCCACATCCAATTCATCTTCACGGGCACGATTTCTTTGTGCTTGCCCAAGGAACTGGAACGTATAGCACGTCTGATATCTCAACCTTGGAAAATCCACCAAGACGCGATACTGCAATGCTTCCCGGCTCGGGATATCTGGTGGTAGCCTTCAAGACTGACAACCCTGGTGCTTGGCTAATGCACTGCCATATTGGTTGGCACACGGAAGAGGGATTCGCGATTCAGTTCATTGAGCGATGGAAGGAGGCTCGCAAGCTGATCGACTACGACTCTCTGCATTCAGGATGTGAGCAATGGGATTCATATACGAGCGAAAGCTCTGTGGAACAGGATGATGATGGAATTTGAGGGGACTCACCCTCGTGCCTTGAGAGGCTTCCTATACTATAAAATGATCAGTCCCGTTTGACACCTGACATATCGCTATAATAGATTTGAAAAAGATGAAATAGGATGACTCATGGACCAATGATCTCATGAAAATGTCCCTTAGACAGCATTTGAGATGTCGAGAATGCGGAAGCATCGGTAGCTCGAGATGCACTGATAAGTAGAATACCAACACACCCATTCCTCGGCGGCAAACTAATTTCCCCAGCTTGCTCAGATCGGGTCGGGCGATGCCCAGCGGAGTAAATCCCGACGTGGCGCATTTACTACGATTAATGAGTCCGATGAGGTTGTCTGATCGGCGAATCGGAGCAGCCCAACCGCTTTCTCACTAACCGACGGCATTTGACACTTGTCTCGTACTGCCCCGCGACCTTGTACGAACGGGGATCACCCCCGAATGTTTCTTCAAATATAGTTGCGCGAATTCGCAAATTCTCACTTTAAGATTATCTGGTGCCGGCCTCAAAAGCATAATGTCGCAACTTCCATCCATCCGCTGGGGTATCTTAAGTATGAGCTCCTAATTCTGAATCTTAATATGACCTGCTAACTAACACGCTTAAAGCCACAGGAAAAATCGCTTCCTGGTATGTCTCCGATCTGGTGATGCCTCGCGCAGATGCGAAGGTTCGCCATATTGTGCAGGCCATCGGAACTTCGAACGTGGAGAAGGGCAAAGCCTTTGCTCGGGAGTTCTGCCCAGAAGAGAGTCCCAAAATATATGGTAGCTACGAGGATGTCTACCAAGACCCAGAAGTCGATATTGTGTACATTGGGACACCCCACGCTTTTCATAAGAAAAATTGCCTCGACGCGATCGCGGCCGGCAAACATGTACTCTGCGAGAAGCCCTTCACACTGAATGCTCGCGAAGCCAGAGAAGTTTTCGAGGCAGCCAAACAGAAAGGTGTCTTTATCGCGGAAGCCATGTGGCTGCGCCATAGACCATTGGTCCTAGAGCTTCAAAGAACTATCCACAAAGAAAAGGCGATCGGTGAAATCTTCCGCGCAACTTCAGATTTCGGGAACGAGCTCGATATACCAAACATGCCGCTGGATAAGTATTACCGCCAGAATGCAATGGGCGCTGGCTCTTTGCTCGACATGGGTGTTTACTCATTGACCTGGCTCATGATAGGCCTTGATCATGAAGTCACCACAGAAAGAAAGAAGCCGAATATTTTAGCAGCGCAAAATCACTGGGAGGATGTTGAAATTAACACCAGTGCCATTCTCCAATTCAGTCCAAGCGGCAAACAAGGAATAATGACTTCTACGACAAATGCAGTCGGCAATCCCGATCAGCTCGCTCGCATATATGGCACCAAAGGATCGGTTGAGGTCCATGGCCCTTGTCCATCGCTTCCAAGGGCGTTTACAGTGTACCCGTCCTTTGTGGGAGACGAAAAGCACAATATTAGTCGAGGTCAAGGAAAAACATATGACTTCACAGCTCCAGGGCGTGGATTCCAGTATCAAGCTGACAACATCGCTTTGGATGTACTCAATGGGAATCTGGAGAGCTCCATCATCCCTCAATCCGAAAGTCTTCGGGTGATGGAAATCATGGATGAAATTCGCCGACAGGGTGGGACGCGCTATCCAGTCGATTAGCGCATGGAATTCCATTGAGTTAGCCTTAACTATAGATTTGCAGAACCTTTTGAGGTATCATGTGGAAATAAATGTACGGAATATCTGTGCGCTAAGCCGAAGAACAAGGGGTTCTAGTTGCTTCCAAGGTTCGAAAGGCACTACCATCCTGGAGTTAGGTGGCTAAAACTTGTCCTTTAATCTAACAGTCGTAAGCTGTTTTCAATGGGCTGGATTGGTTTCTTTTTTTCCCAAAGATGTAGAAAAAAATAAAAAAATGTAAAAAGAATACGAGGTCTCACCCGGAATCGAACTGGGCTCTTCAGAAGACGATTCGGAAACGAGGTTTCAAAATCTGACGTCATAACCACTAGACCATGAGACCGACCATGTTAAATGACTGTGTTACTGGATACTTCATTCCCTCCAATACAGAGCCTCAACAACCCCCAACCAGCGCTTTTAACGATAGCTTCACCAATACATAATGAGTCAGTGTCATCCGTATTCCTCGAGACGTGAATGATGAATGCATATCGTATTATAGGAGAATATGGGAAGCGTGTCAAGCGGCGTAATGGCACAGACGATCGACGTAAAGAACGTCGTTGAATGACGGCTCCCATGATATGATCTCATTAGCAATCCCTCAAGGAAGGGAGAAAAGCAAGCTACTGTAGAAGGTAATTTCCTATACAAGAGTGCGACACTAAGGTAAGAATTCGTACTTTAATTGAGAGACATTCAAAATCCTAAGCTAATTCATCGCGGCGATAAGGCACAATCTGTACAGGACATATAAGCCCATATTCCTGCACTGCTGGAGCACTAGTTGTATTCGTGGCAAGCTTCCCACTTGTCTCAATTTTATCCCAGTAAGGCCGCATGCCATTTCCAAGAGTAGTGCTGACCACCACCTCCACGGAATTTCTGCCCTTCCGAAGGAAAGACCCAATATCAGATTTTGCCCATGCAAGATCCACTGGTGGAAGCATCTGGCCATTGACGATGACACGAGCGGTGTGAGTGATTGAGCTTAGATCGATAAAAGCACCAGATGCATCACTAGAAGCTGGGGGCCAGTTGAAACTTGTGGAATAATACCCGATACCTGAAACGTTTGCTAGTTTTGGCGAGATCTCGTTCCATGGGATCAGGTCTGGCACTTGGAATGTCTGGTTTCTGCGGCTTGGGCCATTTTCGACATCATAGAAGTCGGCGTTTGGTCCCCATGATTCAACTATTAATGTCCAATTTTTCAGTGTAAAGGGTTGGCTGAGCATGGGTGAAAGCTCCTTCTTATCGCCATTGGAGAGAGTGACTGTTTGCAATTCTTGCGCATATGATCTTAGAACACTGAGGGACGCAGTACTGTTTGATGTTTCAAGACCATAAATATCGCCGGACTGGATATAGGTAGCGTGCTCAGCATCGTGATGGAAACCAATGATCGCAGATTGGTTGGCGGCGAGTTGGAGAGGAATTGTTGTGTGCGTACTTGACTGACTATAGACAGAAATAGGTGTGACATCTCCCGTCCATGAGTTGTACAGATACGGTCGGCCAGTAGTTTCGAATGTAATATTGCCGGTGGACATGCCCGCCTCAAAAGAGAGTGCTGTCGCATCATTGTAAATGTAGACGTAGGTTGCTGATTTCTCGGAATCTTCTCTCCAATGGGTGTACCACGTGTTGTTTGCTTGTACATACGTTCGCGGAAGGATGTTTAAAGATTTCAGCGTCGCCGCCAAGCCGCTGGTCTTGACTATGTGAACGTTGCTCAAAGTTTTGATGGAGCTCAATGACTCTTGAGCATTCGCAGCAGCCGTCGGATTATATCCGCTGAAGTTCGACGGAATACCCCCGGAGAATATGATTGGAAGCCCAGCGTGTGCATAATCGACCAACTTTTCGACACCAAAGGTCGTGATTGTCTGATTTGCTCTGACAACGAGGGCTTTGAATGCTTGCCGGTTTGGTGCAAAAGTCCCATTAAAGAATGCTTCTGGAAGCGCAAAATTATCTGGACTGAGATATTCATAGGTATACCCTGTATAAAATGTCAGCAGAGTGTAGACTGGGTGAAGGTGAGACATTTCACATACCCGCCTCCTGCAAATCTACAGCATTGTAAGAAGCAGGCACTGGCTGATAGCTTGCTGAGACATATTGGGTTGATTTTGACCAGAACACAATATCGGCCTTTGGAATTCCACGTTGGTTGATAAATTGGGTTCGCGAAACCCAATTGAGGAAATCCGAATAGAACGCGAAAGCCGGCTGCCTGGGGCCGTGCATCGCTGAGAACTGGTACCCAAATGATGTAAACCCAGGCCAAGAGGTATTGGGGTAGTTGTCTGAGCTTTGAAAGCCGTGGAGGACGAAGTTGTTTACAGACGCAGCAAATGATCGTTTCAGAGTCCAAAGGAGCTCTGATATTGACTCTTGATATGCACCTCCCATGATAGCCCCGGCTTCACTGGAGATGACACGTTTCCCTGCAAGATTTGCAGGACCCGCAAACTGTCTGTAAGCATCAATGACCTCTCCAAATCCCAATGTCTCACACTCAGGAGCATTAACAAAGGGTACATTGGCAAGCATATCCATGGGGAGATTGTAGACAACCTGAGAGGAGAATTGAATACCGAGGTCATTGCTGAAATTTGTCAAAGCAGAAAGATACTCTGAGTTTAATTCAGTGAGCTAAATTTTAATTAGCAAATTCCGGAGCAAACCCGTGTAAACAGCTCTCACCGTCTGTTGATAGTCCGTTATATGGCTCGTGCCCTGATCATCCTCATCGGTTACAAATGGCATATCATAAGACAGCTTTCCCGAACCCAGGATGATGGGAATGTACCGGTTAATACTATATCCACGGTTTTTCTGGAAGACTTCCTGGAGACGAGGAGTCCAGAATGTAGAGACCTGAAACTCTTGGCTATCTTCCCAAAGATAATTTCCGAGCAGACCAAGAAGCTCATTTGTTTCTTCATCCAAAATTGATTGTTTCCAGAAATCCACGAACATCTGTGCGCCAGCGGGCGAAAAATGGTCGACAACCCATGACCCATTCTGAGAGTAATCTGTTACTGGCGATTGAGGAACCACTGCAGGAACTTCAGCAGGGCTTGAGACCCCGCGATATCTTGAGTGAACAAGATAATAAGCAAGGATGACCTGCTGCGACCCTGAAGCAGCTGCTTGCTTGGATTTGAAACTGAGATGACCACTGGAGCTAACATTGTTCGTGATATCCACGAGCGAACTCTCAGATAACACTACTTTTTCATTTATTGACTGCACCGAGGCACCTACAGCAGCAACCAAAGGTCCAGTTCCCCATCCAGGAAGTGTGTCATCAAATTTTGTATCATCAGAGAGAGTCACGTTGAATGAGAGAAGATCCCAGAGGAGACCATCGCTATTGTAGGGTGCTGGGACACCTGCTCCTTGGTTTGGCCCAAGAGCAAAATCCACAATCAAATTATTCTCTTTCGATGCATCGAGAACAGTTGAGTAGAGTTTCTCTGCTCTAGTTAGCTTGCAATCATCATTGAATTAGGGTCGGGCTGGTCTAACTCCAAGCAGCACTGCCAAATCCATATACAGTCCAATCCCTCTGAAGAGGCGATGCATTACTATCTCCTGGCTTATCGCCATACAGATAGTACCCAAGGAGCTCAATACCCCCGGCACCCGCCTTCCCGATGGCCTTGATATCTTCCGAGACGATTTGGAGATTCACGGACGCATCGTTCACCCAGTAGCGGAAACGCGGCCTCACGCTGGGAGATGGGTCCTGAAAAGTCCCGTAGTCAATGTCGGCTTCCACCTGATCATTGGTCCCCTGAGCAAAGGCTCCAGTAAGAGCCGATGAGGCTAATAAGGCATAACAAAGGCCCTTCATCGTGATATGAAATATCTCCGTTTTGGAGCCAATTCACGTCACAGGGTGATTCTGGGCTATTCCTCGTTTATAGCGATCCTGAATGACTGCCTAAAAGTGCAGCATCCGGCACAAAGCTCCACCGAGAGCTGGAGGCCCAAGCTTTGCAACATCAATCTGCCTCACTTGGCACCCGAAAGAGTAATAAAGTGTGAATCCTAATAAGCCCGGGAGCCACTGCCCTTCTTGAAGTGGGGTCGACGCGAATGACTCCACCAAATAATCGTTTCCCCTCAGTATGAGGAAGACCAACGCGTTGATATTATTGCTCTCAGCATGATGTGAGAAAGAATGCAATGTAATCGAAGAACATTTCAAAGTTGTCTGAGGTGTAATTATTGCCTTGGAAACAACAACCATCGACCTTGAATTAAATTGCTTGCTTCAACACAGTGGAGAATAGATCTGCAATCACTAAGTGGGCGGGACTTAAACCTGCTGTCCACATGCCGAAGCCACCACTAAACTTGAGCTTAATCCTGGGCTCTCCACATGAAATCTCGCGATTCTAGTTGACATCGAGAAACAGGGATTCGGGATCCGGTCTAACAAGATCCGAACTGGGGGGACAATGAGAGATTTTGAAAGTGGCATATAACTCGCGGTTTTCCCTAGGCCCTGCAGTTTGCGAGACTAATGCGTTCACCCCCGTGGGGCCCCGGGAATTCCGAGCCCCGCCTTGATCAAACCTGGTTCTTAGTAGAACTTGGCTATGCATAGACCAGGACAGGGGAATTCCCGAGAATGACAAACGCAAGGGAAATAGTACATGATGTAATTATAGTATTGGATTCAATCCCCGTGCAGGGGTGATGAGGCTCGTGAATTGTACGCTGTGCCTTTATTGTGCACTTCCATGTGCGATACGCGGAATGAGATTTTGTGGCATTTGGCTGGTAAACTCAAGAGCAACACTGGAAATGGTTTCAACGACATAATCATCAACTCGATCATCTATGGAATGCGCGGCTGGAGACTCTCTTGCAAATCAGATGCCGCCAAGTCTGACTTTTCTTCTCATGAAACTGTGATCGTAGAAGACCCACTGCTCTCGTAGCCCTCAGTAGAGACGATCTGGTAGTTGAAAGTTGATCCAAGATCCATCCCAAGAGATGCCCACGCATCAAAATGATTGGCGGTTGTTACGGTACCACTAGAGCGAAGATCCCGACGAATAGACCAGTATTGGTTGAAGGTAGCTGTGCCCGATACTGACGGCTGATCAACTTGTTGATGCTCGTAAATATCGTATGTCGAGCCATCGCTGTCAACTGTCCCCTTGTACGTCATGGAGCTCCCGGGATTGTAATCGCCATAGTTCTCGAGAATGTAATACTCGACTAGTGGACTGGTGGTCCAACCGTAGACGGAAAGATAAGCGTTCCCTGAAGGATTGAAAGAGCCCGAGAAGTTGATATCTCTATTGGCACGTTAGTGTGTAATTTGAAACATGTTAAATTCGCCATACCGGTCGCTGCCAGTGGCCCAGCCTTTACCAGCTGTAAAGTCGCCATCGTTGACCCATGTGACACTATATTCGCCGGCATCGCCGTTTTGGTATTCTACCGTACCACCTCCATTGGTCCAAAATTGATAAAAGTATCCATTGTTTGTCCCGGTCTCGCTTGAAGTAATGGTCTGTCGCTTATGATGATGCCCAGGGAATGCGGTCGCACCCAGAATGATCGCTGAAGCTAGGAATAAATTCTTGAAAGAAGCCATGATGAGCAAATAGTCGATATTTTATCAGGAGTTGGGTAGATTCTTTGTTATGGTAGGCAATGAAGCATACGGATAGAGTCTAGGTTTTATTGATGGTCAGACTTCAGAAGATTCTCCGTATGTTAGACCAAGATATTTCTCCGGGGTGTTACTTCAAACAGTCGTTTCAGATTCGGCCGAGGCCTAGTTGAAGCGAACTAAGCTGAGGAGATTTCTTCGACAGTTGTGCGTCACTCTTTTCATAATGAATCTTGTCCTTCTAGACCTGTTGCATTATCATTATTATGCATCCCAACAAAGGAATGCGAAAAAGGGCTGCGATCAAAACATATAGTACAGTAAGAGGAAGGCAATTCCTGTTGAAGAACCTGGGAATTGGATTTTAAAATCACAATATGACTGTTAAAACGTCCTATAGATGGAATAACTCAACGCCGTTGCCCCACTTGCGGATGCGAAACGCCGGAGCTTCCAGGCCGGGATTAGCCCGGTAGATTTCTACAATGGATGACCAGCTCCAAGTTCTAAGACGTGGAATTACTCCACACCGAGAGAAGCATCGATAGCGAGCGTTTCAGTCTGTCTAACCTTGAGATGATACTTGGATGGCAGCTTAATAGATAGGGCACAGAATTTCCTTTCGGATGTTTACCTGATTTGTACTACATTTTCGAATCTTCTTGAGGCGCAAGCATGTAAATTGAATCGACAAACCATTTCATAAAGTGAACACGGTATCTGTGCAATTGCTATGAGAGAAAAATGGAGAATACAAAAAGCGCGACTTGCTGGCTCGTATCGGCAACTAACAAACACGTGACTTCGCGACGCTAAAACTGTTAAGAAACTTGGAAATCGCTACCAACGAAAACTCTACCGTCGCCCTTTCAAATCGCCGATAGTTCCATTGAGGGGAAAAATTGCTGTATTCCGGCTGGCAAATTTATCTTTACTCGACGCTCGTTTGCGAAAGACATTCCCCGCTATGGCTTCTATCAAATCAGCTACTGGCCCAACAGCTGTGAAAAACAACCAGACTTCCAGTGAGCAGCTAGTGGATGAGGATGATCGCGAGCTTCTGAATCTGGGATACAAAGCTGTTCTAGCCCGTGGATGGGGAGGATTTGACAACTTTGCTTGTTCTTTCTCAGCATTGTATTGTATTGGAGGCATTCGAGTGCTCTTCTACATTGCATTGAGTGGAGGCGGACCTGCTGCACTGTGAGTTCATTGCACATGGCGCTGCATAGGGAACAATCACTAACTTAAGTCTACTATAGTTGGAGCTCCTGGGTCTCCGGTAGTATTCTCTCTGTCATCACCGCCGCTTGCCTTGCCGAAGCTTGCTCTGCCTACCCCGCCGCAGGATCGATCTACTATTGGGCTTTTCGTTCATGGGGAGGCGGGCGCATCGGGCGCTTTGTCTCTTTCATGGTGGCTGCATGGACCTTGGTGGCTTGGACTGCTTTTCTCGCGAGTGACTCGTTTGGCGTTGCGAATTACCTCGTGTCGGAAGTCGTCGTGTTTGACCCGGAAACAAGCTTTCCCTACGAGACTTCTGACGTGCGTGCACGAGCCATTGCTTGGGCGTTCTCGTTGGTTTTCTTGGGTCTTGCAACGGCTTTGAACTTCCTTCCACCACGGATGTACTCGTGGGTGTTCCGTGCCGGCTTCACTGTCATCGTCATCGATATGCTGCTCAACTTCATTTGGCTGCCTATCGGCGTGTCGAAGACTTACGGATTCCAGTCTGCCGAATACGTTTTCACTTCAACATATAATGGCGGAAATGTTACTCCTAGTCTCAACTGGGTGCTCTCCTGGTTCCTGCCTGCAAGTTGCCTCGTCGGTCAAGATGCGTCGGGACATGTTGCTGAGGAGACCGTTTCTGCTAAGAAGGCTGCCGCGAAAGGTGTCTTCTGGGCTACGGTCGCTTCTGCATTGTGTGGTTTCCCGATCATTATTCTCTTTCTGTTCTGTATGCCTCCCATTGAGACTTTTTACGACACCAGCGCTCCCCAGCCTTTCGTGCAAATGTATGCGCTAGCGCTTGGGCCACATGCCCATGTGGTTATGACAATCATCTCGATGATCGGTGCCATCCTAAACACATCGATTTCCTTGGTTGCTGTCTCTCGGCTTGTCTTCGCTGTTGCGCGAGATGGTGTCTTCCCTTTTAGTGAGGTGCTTTCACGCGTCTCAAGGTCGAAGCAGCCCCGCAATGCGGTCATTTTCATTGCAGTTATTGCTGCGCTACTCCTTTGCACACAACTGCCCTCTCAGGTAGCCTTTTCAAGCTTGATCTCGACATCCGCAGCTGGCTCAATTGCGGCCTATGGCCTCGTTGGGTTTGGTCGTGCGTTTGTGTCACGCAAGTCCTTCCGTCCTGGTGTATGGGACCTGGGTCGATTTGGTGTCGTTACCGCTATTGTCACTTTCATATGGAACGGCTTTGCATTCTCCGTACTGTGCGCTCCGGAGTATGCAAACAGTGCTATCGACAAGGATTCGAGCCTCTTCAACTATGCAATTGTCATCATGGGCGGAGTCACCATTATTGCGATTGGGGAGTGGTGGCGCAAGTCTCAGAATAACTGGTTCCAACATCTTCATACTGAGGCTTCTCCATCTGAGGCTGGTGTCTCTTCTGACCAGAAAGAAACTGGGGCTGTCTCGGCTGAGCCAATTGCTGTCTAAAAGCCGGAACCAAGTCATGGACCATTCCCAAAGATGGGAATTGCTCCAAGTGAAACAGGTTGCCACGGCGGCGTAAGGCGCGCTGCCCGAGAAACAAGGTAAGTGTTTTTTTTGTTAGAAGTCACGCACATGGCGGGTGTTCGAGTTCTACTTCTTCCAAGTATTACTTCGTTCTGAGAAATACCGTTTAAACTTGATCTGGATAATACCAGCGAAAGGACATGCTTGCTTGACTCTTTTTCTTGTCTTCCCACTCGAGCTTGGTTCGAGTGGGAAGCTCTATTAACAAAACTTTCTCTGTAGGCGCGCGGTTTGCTGCTGTGAGTATTCTCGTAGAACGGCATGTCGACAGAAGCGAGCGAGGAATACTGGAGTTTTCTCGTCCAAATCATGGAGACATTTTTCGATGGTGCCACGCTGGGCAGATATGACGGTTGCAAAGGCGACGTGGACCACCACAAGGTGCAGCGTGAAAGCCCCTCCGCGCTTTGTCTACGCAGCTCGTGCTTTCGCGTGTCTCTGCACTTCGGATGTTCTCGCTTCTTGATCGACCGTGATTGAATCCAAAAGGCCAGCAGCAAGCCGCCGTTTGTAGTTCGTAGCATGGCGATGTCGAAACTAGTAGCCATACCGCGCCTCGACAGTATCTCATTTCCCATGAGCCCATTGGTAAGTTTGTAGATTAACTGCTCTGTGTTGAGGATCTTAAGGACATAAATACTCGGTGCCCCTATGTTGGGATTTCCAGCCTTATGAATCCACTTAGCATACTCTACGCTTTGGCTATGCTGCGTTGGTGCGCCCGAGATCTTTGGAAACCGTTTCCAAAGATGAAGGTTCTAGAGCAAACCGTTTTGTAGGCATTATGCCCTTGGGTATATTAAACAGTTTATCAAAATTTGCAATATGACATCTCAAATGTACACTTGTCCACAACAGCTTTTCAATAACTCAGGAGACCATAGTAGATCGGGATTCCGAAATCGGCAACCCGCCATACCCCGAAGCCCCACGGGGTCCACGAAATGCGGCACAATCCTCGAAAACCCGCTAAATCCACAGCTATTGAGTGACGTAGAGCAGCTTGGTCTCAAGCCCGAGCGACAGTTGCCCTTTTGGGCAGTTTTTCCGCGGGGTCGAAAACTCGCAAAGCGCTTCGGCTTTCCACTCTAGCCCTCGAATAATTCACATTCTTAATCAATCCATATTTCTTTTGCTGGACGCCGTGCAGCGGGTGTTGATCCTTTCTAGCGGACCTAAAACGTCGCCCTCCCCCTCCTCCTGCGAGGGGTTGAGTGAACTTCCTCGAAACACTTCGGAGCCGCGGAGCCTCATATTTCTTCTAAACAAAGCTCAATCGAGACACCTACAAGTATAATCTACGTGACGGAGACAATGGCATTCGCTCGCCGACTAGCAATTCTCCCTGGTGGCCTAGGTAAATGTGCTTGACAACGGTGGGCGTTCCACTGCTGACAAGCAAATGAAACAGGCGGCTTGGGAACCAGCATTGGCCTGAAGCTGAGACAACAAGGGGCGCGTCTTGCCATTCTTTATGCTCCGTTTGAGGCTGCACGAAGAGACGAGCTTCTCAAGGAGAGCTTTGGCAGTGCCGAGCTCGAAGACGTTCGAACTTTTGAATGCGACATCACATCCCCCGACTCTGTGCGATCGGCTTTCGACTCTCTGAACAAAGAATTAGTCGCACCGGAGTCATCATCTCTCACCGAGAGGGCATTTCCAAGTATCCTAATCAACACCGCCGGATATGTGTCGCTCAGCGACATGGAGATCACCCCGCCCGAGGAAACCATCAAACACCTGAACGTCAACATCCTAGGCCCCATGCTTTGCTCTCAGGCCTTTGCGAATCTCTACTTTTCTGCCAGCAAGGTCGCCGAATCCTCGACTAGCCCCCCACCTCCAGGTAGAATTGTTAGCATTTCGTCCCAAGCTGCTCACGCCGCGCTGCACAGACACGGCGCCTACTGTGCTTCGAAGGCTGGTCTCCTAGGTCTGACGCGTAGCATGGCCTCAGAGTGGGGAGGTCGTGGGATCACTGCAAACTCTGTCTCCCCTACAGTCGCATGGACGGCACTAGGTCAAAAGGCCTGGGGCGAAGAGACCGTCAGAGAGGCGTTTTTGAAGACTATCCCGACCGGAAAATTTGCGTTGCCTGAAGAGGTGGCAGACTCGGTTTTATTTCTTTGTCAGGTAAGTGCGAAAAGGCATCGATACGTAAATTATGGATACTGACGTACTCAATAGGACTCCAGTGGTATGATCAATGGGGCAGATATCCGCGTTGACGGCGGCTTTACTATCCGGTAGTGACTGGTCTTCGCTCGACTTGAAGAAGAATCACGATATGGGATCGAAGTGAATGACCAATAAAGCAGTAAATCTATTGATCTCATGTATTATCATCAAAGTTGGTCTTTTGGCCTCTTGAAAAGTAAATCAAGCTCATGGAAGTGTAGATACTTGAAAAGAGAAATAATTAAGGTGCAGGTCCTTACAGCATGTCAAAACCATGGCAATCGACCTTTTGCGGGATTTGCGTAGTCCAAAAACGGAGAAAGGAAATAACTGGTCAAGGTAGATAATGGGAATATCCCACCGGACTTTCCACTCTACTTGCCACAGATGCTGTTTCTGATTTTGCATTCTATTTCGCCCCTAATTGTCATTCGCCTATAAATTGATAGTGATAGCTCTCCCCGTCTCTCTCTTTCTCTCTTGGTTCCCTTCCACATAGAGACTTGTAAGTTTAAGCTGCCGTCAAGCGACTTTCTTGTCTGGAGCCTGCTGCGGTCTTTCGATAAATGACACTTTTTACGTGTTGTATTGTTATATGATACTTTTTGCGTATCATATTCTTTACTATTGCTCTTAAAAATCATCATGAGCAGGAATCCTTTCAAGTGCTGAGGCATACGTTTCGAACCATCTTGAGCAAGAATGACATGGGGTATAAAGGAGAAACAAATATTTCAGCCAGCTGATAGCTAGCTGAAACTCAATGAAAATTTTGACTCGGCTATATAAGAATCATCCTTTCAAGCCTTACAGCTAAATTGTAAATCTGAAAAGTAACAGAAGATCTAGAAAACCAAAATGTCGATGAACTTGCGCAGCGGAAGGAACTATGATGTTCCGTTAGTAAACCTCCCAAAAACTCCTAAGGCAAAAAATACTGTGGATGAAATGCAGATCTACACCATTTCGAAAGAGTCAGAGGATCCAAAGTCTCCAAATCCAAAGGATAAATTGCCTTCCGCGCTGCGAAATCGAAAGGTTGCGCGATGTTATCTTGAGTTCCTTAATGCCGTCGAGATCGATAGAAGGGAGTCCCCATCAGACAGAGACAGAAGAGGTATTGCGAATCATACGATTTTGAGACTGAGATTTGCGAATGAACAGACGAACGCATCTGAACATGCCCCTGCTGGTACCAAGGGTTTGCTTATAAACCTGAAAGTCACCCCACCCTACGGAAACGTAATTGTAGAAGGCGTTCTGACTGCTGCTACTTTCAGCTATGATGGTCCACACATGCAATGCTCACGTCAATGGGAGTTGCCCGTTGGAAGCAAAAATTGCGTCAGAGATCTTATCAGTGTTATTGTTAAAAACAAAATGTTGCCATGTGGCTTCAATGACGAGGCTCCCAATTCTGTCAGGGGATGTAGGGATTTCAAGTAAGTGCGCTCAATATAATTCTCAGGAAAATACGCTAACAGAAAAAAGCTCGCAGTTAATTTATCGTCTGGATCAAGCAAGATTTCTTAAGCTCCCACCTAATCCTTTCATCATCTACAACCAGTTCAATACTGTATGGCTTGAGGACGCCCCGTGGAGGGCTACTGAAGTTGGTTATGCTGGATGGCCAGAAGCTTACAAGCACGTTAAGATCCCCGATATAAATTATGCTGGCAATTGTATGTAACAGTTCATTCTGACTCCGTCCTGATAATTCTATACTTAATACTGCATTCTTACCATAAGATCCTGGGCTAACCTTTGACTCAAAAAGTTGTTCGGTACGAGCGTGGTATCGACACCGAAGTTACGTACACATCTCCATCTCCAACTGGATCCCAAGGTCATACGAATACACCTTCTTCTGAACCTAACCGAGGAACACATCTCACGGTCGAAGAAATAGAGAGGTGGTTCGAACAAGCTTATACCCCTTCAGAGCACAGTTCAGATTCAGATGGCAGGATTTCTGTTTCTTCAAAAGATTCGAGCTCTGATGAACATCGTGATAAGCGGCTCAAATCCTCGCACGGGAAGGATACTCCCATGAATCCTGAATCGCATGGTGCGTCTAAAGAAACTTTGCGTGAAGGGTCTGAGTCTTCGTCCACTTTGCATGGAAAGTCTGAGTCTTCGACCACTTTGCGTGGAAAGTCCGAGTCTTCGCCCCTTTCTTCAGAGCACTCTCCAAATAGAGAAGGATCTTCCATTAGAAGGGCCGGGGCTATGTCGATTCTTTCAAGACCCTCTCAAACTAGAGAAAGATACTCTGTTGGAAAGTCTGGGCATATATCTGATACTTCAGGGAGTTCTTGGGAATCTTGGGAGTCTGCGTATCCCGATTTCATGATCTATGAGAGAAATACATCCGGTGATTGGGACTCGTAGGATTCACAGGATTCATATAAAGAATAGCTTGGGAACCTCTGGGTACCAAGTAAGTGTAAGCCCTTTTGATGGATATCTCCTACCAGACACCTCCACTTAGGCACTTATAGATATGAGTTCAGAGTTTCGCATCGTCTTTCTCTTTCCACAATTATGTGTTCTTTATCAATTCATTGCGTGATTAACTTTTCTCTGTACCACCCTTGTAGACTGTAGTATAGGGGGAGCTGCCTTCACACTCAATTTTTAAATTGCATGAGAGAAGAAACTGATAGGACTCTAGATGAGAGAGGTGTTCAATTAAGAGGAGTATCTATATTAGTATTACAAAAGGTTCATATTGTCAAAATTCTTCAATCAGGCGTATCTTGGTGAATACCGCCTCAAAGATCCAGAGCCTGGTTTTGACACTAGTTCCGCATGTTAGCTTTGCGCAAAATAATGATCCTAGGATATTTTGCTTACCATCTGCCAATAAACCCCTTTCAACTTCAACAGCTCTGAATGCGTACCCTTCTCCAGCACTTTACCCTCTCCAAGCACGTAGATAATATCGGCATTCTGAATGGTAGCCAGTCTATGCGCGACTGAAATTGTAGTGCGGCCCTTCCTGACACGCTCAAACGCGGCTTGAACAAGTTTCTCACTCTCCGAATCTAAAGAGCTCGTAGCTTCGTCTAGAAGGAGGACACGAGGGTTGCGGATCATGGCACGGGCGATGGAGACTCGCTGCTTTTGCCCTCCACTAAGGCTGACACCCTTGCTTCCGATTTGCGTATTGTATCCGTCAGGGAGAGACATGATGAAGTCATGGATGTTTGCATCGCGGCAGCATTGGTGAAGTTGCTCTTCGGTAATTTCCTCCTCGTTTACGCCCAATAAAAGGTTTTCTCGGAGGGATCCAGCGAATAAAGAAGGTTCTTGGGCAACGAGGGAAATAAGTCTTCGGTATGCATGAAGATTGATGGTATTGATGTCTTGTCCGTTCAACATGATTTGGCCATCGTCGACATCGTAGAATCGTTCGATAAGCGACACAATTGATGATTTGCCAGATCCTGAAGCACCGACAAGTGCTGCATACTGGCCCTTCTCGATTGTGAGGTTCAGCTTCTTGAAGATTGAAAGGTCTCGCGTAGGGTATTTGAAGTAGACATTGTCGAACTCGATCTTCACACCCTCTTCTGTGTCTTCGAGAGCATCCGAGGGTGCCGACTCCTGCTGAATCCGAGTGCCGCGGAGGCCTAGAATTCGATTCGCAGCCGTAGACGCCAAAATTGCATTTGGACCAAAGCTTAGCCACTGACCAGCAAATTCCGCACCCTGAATGACAGCCATGTAGGTTACAAAGAAGGAGATGACTCCGTACTCTCCGGTCAATAGAAGGCGACCACCATACCACAAAATCAGGGCTTGACAGGCCAGGCCAATACTGTCTGCGAAAGCGAAGACAAGGGAAGTCCACCTCGCCTTCTTGTAGGCGGATACCACATGGTTGTCAAGAAGCTTTTCGTAGCGGTCGCAGATGCTGTCTTCCATGACAAGAGCTGAAACCGTCCGGAACGCACCAATTGATTCGGCTCCAAACTTAGAGCTTTCCTTGAAGACAGTCTCGTTCATTTCGTTGAATTGCATCTCGTAGCGGATTCGATGGAAGCTTGCAATGACACTAAGAGGCACGATCACGCAGAAAGCCACGAGTGCCAGTTTCCAGCCATAGGCAAAGGATATAGCCAGCGAGCCGATGAGCGAGAAAATTCCCACTAACAGCATGCAGGTGTTGATTCCTAAAAGTTCTTTCAGAGAATTGGGGTCACTGGAAAGACGAGCAGTCAACTGCCCGACTGCATGATCTTCTTGGTCGAAATAAGAAGTGTTTTGAAGTAAGATGGATTCGAAGTATTCTTTGCGATACACAGCGGCGATAAAGTGCTCGACATTCGTTGACACCGCCATCAAGATGAAGTAGGAGACTCCAATACCGACTGCTAGAACGGCCCACCACTTGGACCAGAATGCTGAGTCGTCAAGGAGTTGTTGGCCTGTCTCTGAGAAGACCGAAATGACATGAGCGAAGAAGTATGCCTGAAGTGGGACGGCAGTGGCAGCACAGGCGGCGAAGACTAAGGCGAGAGCATAAAAGGGGAATCGACTTCTTTGCTCGTATAGAAGTTTTCCAAACCCACTGAATACTTTGAACTTTTCCCATCTTGAACCCTTTGTTGTGTCGACATCATCGGTCTCAATAATGCGCTTCTCGGGTTCTGGGATTGCGTCGGGCCGCCCTTGATTCACATAATTTCCATCTTCACCATCACCAAGAGAGAGCTGTTGCATGTTCACCAAGCCTTTGTAAATACCATCAGGCTTAGCCATCAGAGCCGCGTGAGAGCCTTGCTCTGCGATCTTTCCACGCTGGAGAACAACGATCTGGTCGGCATTCCGGATAGTCGATAATCTGTGGGCAATTGTAATTGTAGTACGACCCTTAGAAGCGCGTTCCAAGGCCGCCTGCACAATTCGCTCACCAGAGACATCAATAGAAGATGTGGCCTCGTCAAGGATAAGGATACTTGGCTTTGAAATGATACTTCGAGCAATAGCGATTCGCTGACGCTGTCCACCGCTAAGCTTGATACCCGCGTCTCCAACTTGGGTATCATAGCCATCGGGAAGCTTATGGATGAATTCGTCCGCAAAACTTTCTCTGCAGGCTTCCTTGACCATCTCGCGTTTCTTTTCGTCGGACTCATCCTCCCACTTCGATCCGACCAAGCCCGATGAAACATTCTTGAAGATACTCTGGTTGAAAAGGAAGGGCTCTTGTTGAACCAATCCGATTTGAGAGCGCCACCACTTGATGTTCACATCCTTGAGTTCATGCCCACAAGTAGAAATGCTCCCTTTTAGCTCCACGCGAGGTCCCAAATCTTCAGCACTGGCCTGTGGTTCCTTGTCCTCGTCGTCATCTTCATCGGTGTCCTTCTTTTTCGATTTTTGTTTGCTTTTTTCTTTCTCAACGGCCTTGGCGATGGCATGTTGGTTGTTTAGTGAATACCATCCTTCAATAAGACCCACTATGGTGCTCTTTCCGGATCCACTTGGCCCGACAATGGCAGTACTTTTGTTCGCCTCGATGCGAAGGTCTAGCCCATCAAGAATCTTCTTCGATGGTCGGCTGGGATATGCGAAGTGGACATCTTTGAAGACAATATCGGAGGTTGAGTTGACATCTGGTTCCTCTAGCGTGCCCCTAATCGGCCTCGGGGCATCTATAACGGCGAAGAATTCCGCTGCGGCCACCAGAGCTTTTGAGATTGCGATGAGAGGAGCGGAGACTTGAGAAAGCGAAGTTCTGGTAGATCAAAATTAGCTCGCAGGAAGCAAAAGAGCACACAAAGAACGGCAGATTATATACGTACACCATAAGCAGCACGCTCATCAAGACAATAACAACGGTGCCAACGTCATTGACATGACCCGCGGCGTATTGCTTAGTACCGAACCAAAAAGCTAAAGCAAAGCCAGCCTGGAAGCTGAAGAAGATTAGACCCATCTGGATGGCTATGATTGGGCTGATGAATTGTCCAGCTTTCTGAGCCTCACTAATCCACTCGGCGTATTTCTTGACTGTCCGAGATTCAGCTCCACAAGAAGCAATCATACGGATGGCGCTGAAAGATTCGGCAGCAATCGCATCTGCCTTGGACTCGGACTTTGTGAGCGTTGTGTGACCTTTGATGATCATGGGCAAAAGAATAGCCAGCACAAGAACCATAAATAGCAAAGTTGAGCTGGTGACTAATGTCACAGACCAAGAGTATGTGAAAGCGACCACGACGGCGGAGATGATCATTGCCATGTATTCGAGGAAGACGCCAAGTTTCTCGGAGATACCAAGCTGGAGCGTGTTTGCTGTCGCTGTAATGCATGCTGCGGCAGAGCCCGATGGCATGGAATCCAGCACATGAATCGTCTGGCCGAATAGTGACTGCAGGTAGTGCAATCTGATCTTCGCTGACATGCGAATCCCGATTATGCGGAAAGAAAACTAGGATCTGTCTCAGCTTCCAATACGATTGAGAGTCTTATATCGACCTACTTTGTTGATATAGTTGAGTCCAAACCTCGCGATAAAGAGGGCGAACATGTATAGGCACTGCTTATTTAAGGTATCTTTGAAGCCTTGTTCTGTTGGTCCATTGCCACTACCGAAGTCGCTGAAACCGCCGACCAGTCTACCGAAAACAACGGTCATTAGAGGCATCGTGACACCTGCTCCAATACTTGCCGTCGCAGCAGCGATCATTAGCGCGATATCCCATCTTCGAGCATAGCTAAACACGCGAACGTAATCGCTGAACCCTGGTTCTCGGGTCGGGGCTGCATTTTCCGTCACCATAAGACTCTCGTTAGGTGCTGCATTGTCCTTTGGCTGCGCCTTCGCGATGTCGGAACTGGACTCTTCGTGGACTTCATTAACATCCCCTATCTTTATCGGTCCATCGTCGCCCATAGTCGGCAGGATTTAGCCCCTAAGCCACAAGAGCGAATCTGTGGCCCGTGCTAGCTGGAGATGACGGGGGGAGAAATCCGGAATGAAGGTCGCTCAGGCAGAACCGCAAAAGGCTCGAATATATGTAAGTCCATGGATAGGTCCGGGCGTCCAGAATATCAACACCTGTCAAAGTCCGATCGATCCTACGGTATCTTCTTCATGATTCTGGCCCCTCAAATCAAAAACCTGATGCTGCCTGGGCCAGCCCCACACGGCCTTCCAGGCTCCACGGCTCGCTCGTATTCTCTTTCGGAGCGGCGGGTTTTACCTTTTGGGAAGTCGTATCAGGTGATTTAGCGTGCGAATCGATCTAGATTTACGTGAGGATTTGATACGAGAACGAGTAGAAGGTGAAAGAAACATTATGATGGACTGTGAGTCATGACACCAGGCTGCTGCTTTGAAGATCGGCCATTGTACGCGTAATGTCACACTTGTATAGCCTCAAAAAAGGGTTAAAATATCCTGAGCATATTTTGCACGACGAACGAGAAGGAGAGTTTTTCAATCATAAACATGCAATTGCTCGTTGCTCGTCACGAAGTATAGCTGAGGCAGAGACTAGCGATAAAATAGATCGTTGGAATTCCCATGAACAAGATAGTAAGGCGGCTACGTAAGCTCCTACTCTGAAATTGTTTGCCTAGCATCCCAGGCGACCAGGATAAACAGAAGGCATATCGAAACAAAATGTGGCAGACTAAATTTCTCGAGTCCCTGAAGATTAATTGCAAACACGGCAGGCGCCACGTGCGCATAAGCCCCGCAGATCCCGTAACGATAAGAGCTGATAACGATTATGCAGCCCAAAAAGGAAAGGTCTTCATCGGTTTCCTCGCATAGCCTCAGTGTGGAGATCGTCATCTTAATTGCATTCTTCATGCTTACCATGCAATATTTAAGGCCATTGTACCTGTATCATTTCCTCCTAGGGGATTGATCGTCATGACGACATGGGGAAGGAGTTTGGGCCTTAACCAACAAGGCTGAGTGATCATCGACATGGCGAATAAGCTGCCATTTGAGGAACTACGATTCAAATAGACCCCGGATGGCTCAGAGCACATAAAAAGAGGTTGAAATCTCGAGTTTTTTTGTGAGCTACCATCCAGCTTTACATTCTCCAATCATGATATCTTCAGGTCTTTCACACATTGGCCTTGCGCTCTTTGCCTTGCGGTATGCCCCTACGGTAGCTGCAGATAATGCCGTATGGCCTTATCAATCCTTTCTCACTGAGCCTAAATTCAACCCTCCCATCTTCGACATTCAGAAAAGCGGGGATGATTTGGCCGATGGTTATATCGTCTTTACACCTCAAACCGAGAGTCTCGACCCAATAGGCGCAAAGCAGCTTTTCTCGTCCATGATAATGACCGACGACGGCGAGCTTGTGTGGTGCGACGACACTCTCATAGCCCAAACAAATCTGTTTGTGCAGGAACTAGATGGCAAATCGGTTTTGACTCACTGGAAGGGCACTGGCTCCAATACCGGCCACGGGTTCGGGTCTACGACAGTCCTCGATGATGCATACAACACTATCTATGAGGTCTGTGTGCAAGATGATTTTGTGACATCTGATGGGACATCTTATCCTTGCTACAATGATCTTCACGAGTCTTTCATCACCGACCAGGGAACAATGCTAGTTACCGCCGTGAATACAACTCAGGCCGATCTGACTTCCGTTGGGGGTCCTTCAGACGGATGGATCTGGGATACCATGTTCTATGAAGTCGACATCAAGACCAATGAAACGTTGATGCGCTGGAGCCCGTTTGAAGCTGGTATCTCGCTGAACACGTCAAAAGCCACCTTCACCGATAAAAATTCTGGAAACGGTACCAGGTTAATCCCCTGGGATTGGTTCCACACCAATTCTGTCCAGCGTGTTGGAGACAAGTATCTCGTGAATGCTCGCCACACTTGGTCCACATACTTGATCAACAGCAAGGGGGAGGTCGAGTGGCACATTGACGGAGGCGATGGCGGCGACTTCAAGCTACCCTCGGAAGATCTTTTCGTATGCTATTCCCTTAAATAGGCCGAAATCTGGATATACACTGACTCTGATAACAGAAATGGCAGCACCATGCTCGTGCCTACGATCTGACTGACTCGTCCGTCGAGATCCACTTGTTCAACAACGACAACGCGAACTGGGACAACGGTAGCGTTACATACGGCCTCAAAATGAGCCTGGACTTGAACGAGAAGACTGCGACAGTATTGCAAAAATTCCAAGACATGGATGATACAATCTACACCGACTCTCAAGGATCGTTTTGGCCTTTGGATAATGGAAACACTCTACTGGGATACGGCAGCATCGCCAAGATCAAGGAGTACGGCTCTGATGGCAAAGCTCGCATGACCCTGACCTTTGGCGAAGACAACTTGGTGATGTCTTATCGATCTTACCGTCAGGAGTGGAATGCTACACCTTCATACCAGCCCAAGGCCTGCATGAAAAACAACTCTGTCTACATGAGCTGGAATGGTGCTACTAATGTCACTGACTGGGTTGTGTATGGTGGAAGCTCAGCAAACAATCTTTCCAAGCTCGGAAAAGTCGCTAAGAGTGGCTTTGAGACTTCTTATAACCTGACTACTACCGCTGCATTCGTCCAGGCTCAGGCTTACTCTGGCGACAAACTGCTTGACAAGTCTGATGTAGTCGGGCAGGCGTCATGCACTGTCGCGTAAGACCTATCGTTCTTGGCGAGCTCATATTTCTCTTTCATTGTGTTTATCAATTTTGCTTTTTTGTAATTAATGTTTCAGAATCGAATTCTCTGCTTGTATATGTTTGTGTGTTCTTGAATTTATAGTCCATAGCGTGTGGCAATTAAGCTCTAGCATATCATTGCGCTACATAAGAGACTGCCTCTGAAACTCATATCCTTCAAGGTTTCAAGATCATTCCAGTAAGTCTGAAAGGCCCGAATCCGCAGTGAGGTGCGGCGTACTTGCGCAGATCAATATCAGCGTGGCTTGTCTCTTGCAGACCCACCTTTTCAAAGAACCCAAAGGCGGGTGCTTCGGCGTGTACATAGAAAGGAATGCTTGCCTCTATGGCGTGGTTGATTGCAAGCTTCAATAGCTCAGATCCAATCCCCCGTCGTTGATACTTTGGCCTAACACACATATAGACTAGTTCTTTTCGTCATATTAGCGCTAGCCCGCCTCAGATAGGGCACTGAAGACCTTACCAACGTGGTCAATCTTGTCGGCGGGTTTGGAAATTTCTAAAGTCGCGTTGTTCACATCGGTCATTAGAGGTGTATTGATTCCCTCGGGAATTTGCGATTCCGCAACTTGTCTGTCTCGAATAGCGATTTCGTCATCTGTTTTCCCGCCATTCTTTTGAAACACGATGTACCCGATGATCTCCTTTGTCTCGTTATTCACGGCCTTGAAGTCATGCATCTCGGAGCTTTCAAAGCCTCCAGTGACGGCTCCTGTGTACATCTGCATCTGGAGCTCGTCATTGGGCCAGTCGAGGAAGATCAAGCGGTTGATGCTTAGCGCCTGTTTGGAAGAGTGAAGAAACTGGGCAAGAACTGGTAGATCATCTCGCTCAACGGGAGCGATCGTGAAATCGGGAACGGCCATTTTGTTTCGCGAAGAGAAGTCCGAGGTTTTGAGATGCGAAGATTCTGAGATGAAGCATTTGTTCCGCATAAGGAAGCCAAAACTAACTTAAATGCCTTTTTACCCTCAGGCACCAAAGTTCAATTGATCTATAAACCTAATTTCCCAGATGAATTAGGTAGCCTGAAAATTAGGCCACGATTATTCAGTGACTTTACTGTGACTGCCTTGAGTTGCAACGTAATTCTACGCGTTCCATCTGCATAGGAGAACCCACCCCCCCTTGTGTTCGTACAGTAGTTAGCCGTACATTCGAGGCGATCAGGGGCGATGGACCCCGCTTTGTCGGTTGGGGCCGAATACCATGAAGGGACCGCGCCTCGGTATGACTAGGAGGAAAATACCAGTTGTACTAAAGACTCACCGTGGTGCGCCACCTATATTTAGTTCATCTGGTCAATAGCTGCAATTGTATTCAAGACATCAAGGCAATGAAGCTTTCGAAGGTTCGCGCAAGCTTTCTGTCGAAAGTCGGATCGGCAATCTTGAGAATACGCGGTGACCGCACACGGCGGCCTATGGTGGCTAGTATACCGCAATTCCTTTATAAAAAAATCCATCAGCGCCCCACTTGAATTTATCATCAGTTTCAGTCTCTACGTAGTTCAAAGTTCGCTTTAGGAACTCGAGTGGTATCTCCCGGTGCTCAAGACTTCGGAGAACCATCCTCAGTATATCTTTGTCATGTTTGAAAACAAATTCCGTGAAAAGATTTGATTCTGGAAGACCTCCGACGAGAACATCGGCACCCCGTTCGAGCAATAATGGCAGTTCGAGGAGCGCAATCGACTTTGGGAAATGGAAATAACGCCGATCGCCAAGGATAACATCATAAACTAGCTTTGATAACGCATTAATCTCAAATCCGTGTGCCAAAAGCATGTCCAAGGTTGTAGCCACAGCAACTAAATCTCCACCAGGAGAATCAATGAGTATAATTGATCCATCTCCGAAAAATGCGGATACAGGCTCAACGAGTCCCCGATCTAGCAAAAGCCTCAATGATTCGGTATCCGATCTCGATAACACGTATTGCAGAGCTCTCTTAACCACCGGGCTCCCAGGTGAAACGTGGTAACCTTCATCAAGAAGATACTCCATCACCGCTGCTCCACCAATGGAAGCTGCCTCAAACAGAGAAGTAAGATATGTCAAAACGGGATTGGGAGGGTCCTCAATGGGTATCCAAATTTTAAAGACTCTGAGCGCCCCCACGTTACCGGTTCTGAGCACTCTGATAAGAATCGTTTCAGAAGACTTTTGTATCTTTGAAGTGAAATCTGCGCCGCTATCAAGCAACGTTCTGAGAATCTCTGGATTTCCTGCAGCGTGGAAGAAAACGGGCTGCTCACGGGAGTCTCGACCCATTCGATAATTTGGATCTACTCCATTCGCCAAAAGTGTTTTGACAATTTCGTGATGACCGCCGATTATTGCTAGAAACAAGGCATTCGCTCGTCCTGTTTCTGAGTTCATGTCGTCCTCCATGTCGGCCATACGACTAAGAAGCAGCTTGACAATGCCATGGTGGCCTTCACGAGCTGCCATGCCCAGGCACGATGAAGGATCGACATGCTGAGGCTCAGAAGCGAGCCAGAAGTCATATTTTTCAAATTCAACGTCGAGGTGATCTCCGCGCAGTGTATATCGGTCAAGTTTGCCTGGAAAGCCACGATCCAGTAGTCTTTGTGTCAGATGCTCCCAGCCCCAAATAGCACATAAGAGGAATAGCGAATTACTGTCATTTTCACCGATATGCCTACGTAAAAAGACTTCCTCAAGTTCTATTGACTGTTTGAGTCGCATGACTACATCCTGATGCCGAGCTTTTGTAGCTGCGATTATCGAATCCATTGGTATATCTTCTGCAGGTATATGGATCGCCCAATGGTTCAGAATAATGTCGACAACTTCCAAATGACCTTTCTCAGCTGCTGCGTATAGCGCCCTGGATGGTGGAGATTCGATATCGGGTTTAACTTGCAACATGAAGCGCACGAGCGCAGAATGACCCCCCTCGGCAGAACGAGAAAGAATGCTATTAGTGCTCGGGTCAAGGAAATCGAGGTCACATCTAACTTCGACAAGATACTTGAAAACTGATAGGTGCCCCCTCTCTGCGGCTGCATATAAAGCAGAAAACATATTGAACCTGTAAACCGTACGGGTGGCCCGAATATCTGGAGAAACTCCACGCGAGACCAGTAATTTGACGACATTTTCGTGCCCCCCTCGGGCCGCAAGTGTCATCGCTGTTTTTTGGATCAAGAGGTATTCCATCATGACACCACACTTGCAGTATATTCGGATCGACACCGTGTGCTAGCAATAAATCCACAACTCCATTATGGCCATGCATGCAGGCTAAAAAGATGGGAGCCCATCCTTGGTAACAACGCGCATTCAGAGACGCTCCAGCCTGAAGTGCGAACCGGGCTGTTGCCTCGCAGCCATTTTTGGCGGCCCACTCCAGGGAACAGGCGTGCGAGAATTGCACATTATGCACATAGAGGGAGTGATTTAGTGACCTATGAAATCTTTTGCACATCTGGAGAAGGGCGTTGATGCAGTACTCATCATCTAGTGCGTGAGAGATGAGTAGGATGAGCTCGTTCGGTAAGTCTATAAAGATTCATCTTGCCGTAACGGGAAGGGGTTCATGCCAGTCTTTTATGTGGAGCTAGAGCTGTGTAGGGTAGGATGTAGAGATTGCAATGGTGGCACAGGAGAAAAATCTTTTTGCAATGTGATATCGCGCAACGCATCGTCTCGCCCGACTCCTTGCGATACGAAACGCCGCACTTATCGTCAAGTTTTGGCAATGCGATGTGCAATAAGATTTCCAATACCGTGTGGTGCATAACTTCAGGTTCAGCAATAACAGAGTCGTATTCTGAAGTTGCGAGGTGGCGTGGAAGGAGATTGCGGGGGCGAGGCTTGTGGGTCACCTTGCATGATACCTGTCCCCTGAAGGCCTTTACAGTCTCCCGGTTAAGTGTAGAAAGCCGGCTTGAAACCAAGCATTACATGGCCCACTTGATCGCCATTGGCAAGATATTTGAGCTACACCATACATGGCTAGGCTACTCTCCATCGATTGGGGGCCATGGCCTCTCGACTCTGCAGACCGGACTTTACCAAACAAACCCAATGCCGATGCGAGTATAGGGAGAAATAAACTTTCATTTTATTCTTCTGTAATCCTATAAATCAAAAGGCTTGCCCCGCGGCACAATTTGGAACCTTAGACCTTAATCGTACGGCTTGTTGTATCATGCTTTCCTTGACTTTACTTGGGCTCGCTGCCCTGGCCCAGGCGGCCGAGAAGCGGGATGGATCTGCATCGGCATACAGCTCTAACTCTGCGGGAAATTATAAGCTTTCTTCCATTGATGCGCCAGTTCAGGGTGCCGGTAGCCCAGGATCCAGTTCCACCTGGAACTTGACGGTTGATGATTCAAGCAATGGGCACAAGCAAACAATTGTTGGCTTTGGGGCTGCCGTCACCGATGCTACAGTCACCTCGTTCAACTCTCTGTCCAGTTCAGATCTTCAAAATCTGTTGAATGATCTGTTGACTAACTCTGGCGCTGACTTTTCCTTATTCCGCCACACCATAGGTGCCTCCGATCTTTCGGGCGACCCTGCGTACACGTATGATGATAATGGTGGCTCGGCGGATGCATCATTAGACAGCTTTGGTCTAGGCGACCGTGGGACAGCCATGGCGAAGCTTTTGGCATCTTTCAAGTCTATGAAGTCCAGTCTGAAGGTTCTGGGCTCCTCGTGGAGTGCGCCAGGCTGGATGAAATTGAACAACGATCTCGATAGCTCCACAGACAACAACAACTTGAACGACGGCTATATGGGAAGTGGTGTCGGAAGCTCTGGATACTCGGATGCTTTTGCTCAGTACTTTGTCAAGTACATCCAAGCCTTTCAGGATCAAGGTGCTTCTATAGATGCTATTACAATCCAGAACGAGCCTTTGAACAGCCAGTCAGGATACCCCACAATGTACGTCTATGCGGACGAGTCGGCCCAACTCATTCAAAATTATGTTGGACCTGCTCTATCTGATGCTGGTCTGGATACCCGTATCTGGGCTTACGACCATAACACTGGTATGTTGATATGTAGAGTTCATGTCTCAATAACGTTCTAACATTATCGCCTTAGATAACTCCGACTACCCTCAGACGGTGATCAACGATGCCGGTCAATACGTCGACTCAGTCGCATGGCACTGCTACGCAGACCCTGTGGACTGGACTGTTCTCTCCACATTCCACAGCAAGAATCCTTCCGTCAATCAGTACATGACCGAATGTTGGACTCCCACTGGCACCTGGAACCAGGCTGCTGACTTCACCATGGGACCTTTGCAAAACTGGGCCGCTGGTGTGACTGCTTGGACTCTTGGAACTGACTCCAACGATGGCCCTCACTTGTCTTCGGGCGGATGCTCGACCTGCGCGGGTCTGGTCACTATCGGAGATAATGGGGGCTACATCTTCGAGACATCTTACTACATGATGGCTCAATTTAGCAAGTTCATCCCCACAGGCGCTATTATTTTGGATGGAAGCGGAAGCTATAGCTATGATGATGGAACTGGTGTTCAATCTGTTGCGTCGTTGAATCCTGACGGGAGTCTGTCGGTTGTCATTGAGAACCTTTTCAGCAACGACGTGTATGTCAGTGTTACCACTAACAGTGGCCAAGAGTGGAGTGGAAATGTCCCCAGCGAGTCTGTGACTACCTGGGTGCTTCCTGCATCTTCTTAGGAGATGCACTACTCCACTTAGGCTGATGAGCATCATTTGTAAAGAGTCGAGGACGAGTTTTGACAGTCTAGTATATACGAATCCCATTATCTAAAAGTCTTCGAGTCTCCGGGCTTCTCGTTCTAGTTTCATGAAAAGTATATTCCTTCTATAAATCAGTACGATGCAATACAGTTTGTTTAGTCTTCCGTCACGCATAGTCACGTACAGCGGCTATACTACCCTTTCCGACCGAACTCACCGCCATCCCTTCGCAACGAACTTGTTAGACAACAGGCGGACTGGGGCGCAGCCATGGCGGCGTAGATTGGGCAATGCCTAGCTCGAATCAGACATGTGCTGTATGTCAGCTCAAATTCTCAAGTCGGAGTCATCTCCGGCGCCATGAGACGTCGCGTAAGCTATCCCGAACGATCTCCCGAGTCCCGGATGACGCCTGACATTCTCCAGATGAGCAGCAGTCGTCTGTGTCCTGTGAATTCTGTGGACACAAATACTCTCGGAAGTAGGCTTGCTGTTCTCAATAAGAATCCGGGATGTTCGAGCTGACTGTTTGTACAGCGACTCTCTACGGCGACATTACCAACGGTGTCCCAAGATCGGCTCTGATTCTCGGCCGCCTCCCAGTAAAACAGGCCGGCGACGGAAAGCATGCGACGCTTGCGCTAAAAGTCGCATCAGCTGTGATGGAAATCACCCATGCACTTCATGTGAACTTAATGAGATTACCTGCACTTATAGGCGCTTAGATCAGTATGCGGCCGAGGTCGACACAATCCCGGGGGGCTCAAATAGTGCCTCGCAGGATCAAGAAGCTACAGGAACTTCAAATCAGCAAGCCCAGCATGAAAAGGGCAAGCTACCGTTTCTTTTAAACTACTCAGCGCCTAGCAATCGCACACCCGCAGAATCGAATCGCGCTCTTGCGTTACTGTCAGCTCGAGAAAGAGAGCAAGAAGCCGACTCTACACTCCCAAGCTTTAATGTCGAGCCTGACCAAGCTGATCTTTTCAACGATTACTCATGGTCACTTTTCTTTGGACCGTTTGAGACTCATGGGTCGGCTCCTAATACATCTTTAGCCTATGGACTTGAAGACCTTGAAAAACGAGAAGCTGCAGCCGACCGGATGATACATTGTCTTCATGAGACAGCTGCAATGCATCACAGCCACTGGCGAGAATACGAGATAAGTCGTGCAAGGGAAATATTTCATGAACGCAATATTGGCGACTTTATTGAAGCTTACTTCGAGCAAACGGTGCGGCCTCGCTCCCGCGTGGTTCTGAAGACTTCTTTTAACCTCGAAACTGCGTCATCGCCACTACTCCTAGCAATGTTCCTTATGGGCGCCGTCTCGAGCTCATCTGACGCTGCGAAATCAGAGATCCTTCCATTTATTGACATGATTGAATATGCTACCTTTGAGAGTCCTGGTTTTCTCGAGCTCTCGCGAAGGAAACGAAGTTACAGTTTTCGAGGGCTGGAGAATTATGAGATTGAAACTCTTCAAGCGGCTATTATGATCATTCTGGTTCAGATAGTCAGTTCAAATTCGGAAGCACGACGCCGGGTACAGTTCCAACGATACCCAGCGCTTGTTTCGGTCGCTCGCATTACGTCTTTGACGAACGTGAGAAACTACTGGCACGATTCATCGGTACCATTAAATCATGAAATGTTTCTCAATAATGAAACATGCATCAGGTCTGACAAATACTCTCCGAGTTACTGTTCAATACTGACCAGAATCTAGATTAATGGCGTCTATCTCGATGATAGACACACATAATATTATCTTCTTCAACAATCCACCATACTTTACAATGACAGAGTTTGAGTTTGACCTTCCTGCGGAGGAAAAGGGAGTAGATATCTCCGATCCTTTAGACTGGGAACTATGGGCTAAGAATGAAAGATTATTCCTACGGCCCCCGCCAACAGGACAGTTTCTCAAGGAACTTCTTGCGGAGAGCTGGAAAGGCGCGCGTGATCCCAGGTTCCAGAACTTGAATGTTTTTTCATTGTTCATTATCATATCTGGTAAGTGGAAACAAACCTTCGAGGATCTTTAAGAAGGCTAATGGCTCTAGAATTCCATGGAATTATCTTCGGGATACGATCCAGTATATGTGATATGTCTCATGCGAAAGCTCAAGTGGAAAGAGCCCTTTCCCGGTGGATGGCTCTATGGGAGCAGCTTCAGCCAACGCTGAGTCAAGATCAAATTTATCGAGCTGGAATCATGATCCATGCACCAGACTTGTGGGCTTTTGCTAAATTCATTTTACATAAACCCCTTTCAGAAACCGGGCGGATTGCGAGCGACTCGATGGCGCATATCCACCAGTTACTGAAGGCACCTTTGCGGTGAAGAATAGGATTCACTTCACTCTATATTCTATAAAACCACACGAAGTGATAAGAGATGGGCGTTGGTACATTTATGAGCCTTGGCTTCAAATCAGTAGAAAGTCAACCCCAAAGACGTGCACGTGCTGCACGCAAGTACTATCCACGATGCCCTCCCGCTCTGTACCTTTCCAAGAAAGCGGCCCGAGTCCATAGCCAATTGCTTCACACCATTGAATGAGTGGTATGTGAATGGCATCACAGCCAAGAATTTGACCGTTGCTTTTGTAATCGGATGCAAAGACCCGAAAGCATCTACCAGTTTTGTCGAATCGATGTGAATGCCCAAGTACGGGGAAATCAGGTAGAAGGTTGCCGAGAGATATAAGCCGCCAGATAAGACGATTCCTGTGAGTCGCTGTAGTGCTGAAACTGCAGATACGTATTCCCACTTGTAAACAGACATGTGCGGAGAGATAGGGCGGTTGAGGCGTTGGGCTGCAAGGCGCTTTTCAGGAGCTAGACTAGACCATCCTTGAGTTGCTATTTGTCTCCTATCAAACGGGTCGTATTTTTAGTTGGTGGTAAAGATTGTTATATTCCTTGCAGTTCTTACCTAGAGGGAAGGAGGTTGAGTCTCGGGAGCCTGGCCTTCGTTGCACATGAGGTATACGTAGGGCGTAGCATCAGGAATGTACTAGTAGCGGATGAGTCGATGTATATGGCTTTCTATTGGGGTTTTAGAAATACGAACCAATTGATCACTGCTTGAATAATAAGTTGATTGTTGTTGTGGCCCGATGCTAATCAGGGCCAAATATTACTTGTAGTACCCGGAAAACACCCACATCCGGAAAAGTCCCACAGCCGAGAACTCCCCGACAGCATCGTAAATAGGGAACGATTAATAGCTTCTCTATGCGCCTACGTTGCCTGCTTTCTTGCTCGATCATTCATTTCATGGCGAACCGGGGTCATTATTAATCAAAGTGCTTCCATGGTCATGACTTTCCGACAATTTTGCCCTGGTTATTCTCTGTGCAGTATCTGATATTAAGATTGCTCTACGGAGTATGGAAAGGTATCATTGTTCGTGAACAAAGCTACAGCCCTGGAGACAATTTTGAAATAGGGGCTGTGATCACTGATCTCGATATTTCATCCACGCCAATCTATACCCATGGACGTGAAACTATGCTAGGGTAACAAGCTAAGATCATGCTGCGCGCTTGCTGCTCCAGAGATATGGCAAAGTAGCCATTATGTCTAAAAAATGGTTCAAATCACGCACATGTGAGCGAGACCTCTTCTACGCGAGACATAGTCGTATACCATGCAGATCCCAGCAGAGGTCAGCTTGCACCATAGATTGCTAGATCTTGCTCATCGAGAGATCACGTGAGTACATCACTGTGGGTAGCGGGCCGCAATGTGAACTGCACGCAATGCTCTCGATAGAAGACGAATGGCCCCGCCACCATGGCACCATCAGGATCTACCAACTGCCGGGTACTTTAAGATTCCCCCGGATTTCTAGAAGAAACTGACGATTTATTCAGGCAGATCATTACTCAGGCATCGACATCATTCCGTCTGATAAATCGACATTGGTCAGCACGGCGTCAGAGAGCTGAACCGGGAAGCCACTCCCGCCAGTACAAGAGAGGCATGTCATGATTTATCATCGCAGGCTACCTTCAATAGAGCCCCACTAGCGCCAGAGAAGGCAAGAAACAATGGGGGCTTCCATGCTTTGTGGAGTGGACGGTGAACATCATCGGCATGCAATGGGGGCTTCAGTATGGTAGGGCGGGGGTAGAGGGACCAGGAGTGCATGAATTGCGTGATTGCGTGCTCGCCGCAGAGAGAGCCCCGGAAGGCCGGCGAACCGAATTTTTCAGCAATCTGTGCCCCGATACGGCAGGCGGTTACCTGGAATCGCGCAATCGCAAAGCGGCAGAATCGGGGTGGATGCATTCAATGCCCGAGGAGCTGCCAGGGACGAAAGGGTCTGATGTCGTGATTGTCCCGGATCTCTTTCTTATATCCTCTAGTCGTCGGTTCTCGATCCTCACTTTTACCCTTCCCCGTCTTCGACCCAAGCATTGTGTATGGTTCCATTAAAGGCTCAATATCACTCGCCTTTTCATACTTCATCTACTTCACACTTGCTCTAGTCGACAAAAATGCCTGCCAAAATGCCTCTTCAGGACCCCTCCGAGGTCGACGACATCAACATGCGCGACTCCAACACCGAGTCTGGCTACGTGAGTGGCGGTTCATCAGAGGACTACATTCCTGAGATCGTCTTCACCAAGCCCCATCTTCAGTTCCTGAACCGTCAGCTACAGTTCCTCGAGCCCCAAGGTATGTTTCATTCCTATACAAGACCCCGCCTATACAAAAGTCCTCATCTGACTCACTTTATCTAGACATTCTCCGATGGTGCATCACATCATTGCCCCATCTCTTCCAGACCACTGCCTTTGGCCTGACTGGCCTGGTCACCTTGGACATGATGTCCAAGCTGGATGTTCCTCGTCCTCAGATGGTCGACCTGGTCTTCCTCGACACTCTCTACCACTTCCAGGAGACCCTCGACCTAGTTGACCGGGTACGCAAGCGTTACCCTCTCAACAACGTGCACGTCTACAAGCCAGCCGGTGCTGAGACCACTGCCGAGTTCGAAGCCAAGTATGGCTCTCGTCTCTGGGAGATGGACGACCAGCTCTATGACTGGATTGCCAAGGTCGAGCCTGCCCAGCGTGCCTACCGCGAGCTGAACGTGCACGCCGTCCTCACTGGCCGCCGCCGCAGCCAAGGTGGCAAGCGTGGTGACCTCGACGTCATCGAAGTCGACGAGGCTGGCCTCATCAAGATCAACCCCATGGCCAACTGGTCCTTTGACCAGGTCAAGCAGTACGCCAGTGAGAACCACGTCCCATACAACGAGCTGCTTGACCGTGGCTACAAGAGCGTTGGTGACTGGCACTCTACCCAGCCTGTTGCCGCCAACGAGGACGAGCGCTCTGGTCGCTGGAAGGGCCAGCAGAAGACCGAGTGCGGCATCCACAACCCTCGCTCCAAGTACGCACAGTATCTTATGGAGATGGAACGCAAGCGCCAGGAGGAGGCCCTTACTCAGGCTCTGAACTCGCAGCTGTCTGCCGCCCAATGATCCTGCCTTGTCGTTTCCTTATCTTCTCTTGAATACCCTCTTGCATACTCACCGGCGTTGGTTTGATGATACCTTTACCCCCTTTTTTTCTCGAAGTCATACATGTTAGCGCTGCAACATTTACAAAGAGCGCATGATCTTGATGTTTCTTTCTCAAAAGTTCAAGGGCTTTGACCCTTCAAAAGAACTTGATTGACCCTTTGCGGTATCCTGGTTGCAGTCTCCTGTTCACCTTGTACATAGAAGTTTGGACTCCATGAAGTACCAACAATGATAATGACCTTACATGATTCAAAATGATTTTATATCGTAGTACTAGAATGTATTCTCTCATTCGAACATTGCAACACGAACGACTGGCCTGGTTGTGTTATGAGGCTGTCGAAATCGATTTGGAGGGGTAATCACGTGCTCGCTCAACCCTACGTCGAGTTTTCGCTGCTCTCAACAATAAAAGAGGCACGCTCCTGATCTTGCTTTGGAGTAAATATTGCTGTCAATGTTTATCGAATATCTAGCCAGTGACTCTCTTTCAACGAAGCAGGAAGAACATTCATGAGGCCTTAGATATTACAGGTTTGGGATCGAGTCCCGCGAAGGCTCAATGAAGGCTTAAGGGCCGGTCCTTCATGGTTTACGAGGACAGGAGTACTTGAAATTGTAGATTACAATGCTCATATTCGTAAATATGCAACAAAAAGACTCGTGAAGGCAGCACCTGGGCATGTGCATTAATTTCTTGGAGGGTCTCTTGCCCAGGTGGTATCGAGGTACATACATGATGGCCGATGTTTATTTGGAGGGGTAAGATGCGGCATGCCGGTCGCAACGCACTCTTTGAACTTCGAATAATTCTAGGTTAAATTCGATCGTTAGTAGGGAAGAAAGGGCTCCGTATTATCAATAGCTCCGAATTACTTCGATAACTCGAGCCGTGATCGGAGGGTGTATGTTCTCGTCGCGAGTGCCGTAACCCAGATACCAATAATGTAAATAACGTGGGCCGCTTTGCGGGGAATTGCGGCAAAAGTTCAACCAACCCCGTAATTCAAGTACACCTCTAACCCGATCGAGGCACCGAGGCAGACCAAAAGCGCAGACGCACGTCCACGTGCCGATCATCGCCATTTTTCTATCGCGAGGGGCAGCGCAACAAACATTTAGAAGCTCACGAGCCTCCAACAGATCATGGCTGAATCATCTCAATCCCGTCAGCGGCCCTCGCTCGGCCAAATGCGCAGCAGCTCATTTCTCCAGGACCACCAACAATACAAACCACCAATTCCCGTCAATCAGACCATCGGCGAGGTCCTAGGTGCCCAGCTGGATGAGAACCTGAAGATCAACAGCCCAATCAACCCAGACCCAGAGCGTGTCACAGACAGCGGCATCATCCACAGTATCTTCCACACCCAAGCAAATGTACAACCAACGGGGACCCCGCGCGCAGTCGCCACCATCTACTACAAATCCGCCAACCCTGTCCATCCCCACTTCCACCCCGATGCCTCTCCCAACCCCGGCCCTGGCGACAGGCTTCCCTCGCCTCAGGTCCCCGAGGGCTCTGCACCAACAAATGACATGGACAAGTTCCCCCGGGAACCTCCTGCCCCGGAACCAGAGCCGCTGGATCACCTGTACGGCCCTTTCGTCTCACAGCTCTGCTTGACGAACTTCCTTCAGACCCTCGAGGCCCTCCCGACACCGTACCAGCGCACAACTACTTCGCACCGTTGTTTGGACCGCGAAGAACAGCCTCGTGTCGTGGAGGTCGTTTTCTCGCCCCCGCCAGACCCCAATTATCTCTCGTTCGAGGATCTGCGCAAACACGAGAGCATCTGGCGCTTTGAGCGCGAGTGGAACGTCGAGGTTGTCTTGCAGAAGGAGAGCGTTTTCCGCAGACACAAGCGCCTTGCTATTTTCGATATGGACAGCACGCTCATTAAGAATGAGGTTATTGATGAGATCGCCAAGTTCATTGGTGTCGAGAAGGAGGTTTCGGTATGCGCTAGAACTTGTTATATTCGCAAGTGCTCTGATACTAACCATGATAATAGGAAATCACCGAGCGTGCGATGAACGGCGAGCTGGACTTTTCCGCATCGCTGAAGGAGCGCGTTGGGCTCTTGAAGGGCGTACCAGCGGATGTTTTCGATAAGCTGAAATCAGTCATTACCATTGCCCCCGGTGCCCGCGAACTCTGCCGCGCTTTGAAAGCTCTTGGATATAAGATGGGTGTTTTGAGTGGCGGTTTCCAGCCTCTAGCCGAGTGGCTTGCAGGAGAACTTGGTCTGGATTACGCCTTTGCAAACCACGTAAGCATACACCCCACCCAAAAGATCTCATGAATTTCAACTAAAACTTCTTAGCTCGAAATCGACACCGCATCTCAAACCCTGACCGGAAAGCTTGTGGATTCCTACCCCATCATCGACGCGGCCCAAAAACGCAGCCTCCTCAGCTCTATCGCCGCAGACAACAATATTCCCCTTTCCCAGACACTGGCTGTCGGCGACGGGGCAAACGATCTCCTTATGCTCCACGCTGCTGGCCTCGGAGTCGCGTGGCGCGCGAAGTCTAAGGTGCAGCTCGAGGCACCGACCCGCATTAATGGAGAGAGCTTGGTTGATATACTGTACCTACTTGGGTTGGAGCGAGAGGATATTCTTGAATTGACTGGGGAGAAGAACTGATTGATGAATAGATGAGGCCAGGAACACGATTGTAGTCTCTGATTTCGAGAGCGCAAGCTCGGGTGCATTGCACGAATAATACCCTTTTGCTTTTACATACTCTTATTATCTTTATTGTTCTGGGGAAGGGAAGAAGGGAGTATGAACAAGGTTTGTCTGCGAGGAGTTCCAACTTTGGAAATGAGGACTTAGGTACTACGGCAACTTCAGCATGATGGTTAGATTTAAATTGGGCTCACGCCCAAGCGAGGAAAGCTCGACTAGATTATAATCATACTCATTACGACAGAAATCTAAAATCGACTCGTGAATCATTTTCTATTTTGAATTTGTTTCTGAACGGACGGATTCTATCAAACCGTGCCACCCAGCTATACACTGTGAACCGTTGATGGTGATACAAGTATGTTGAAATAAAGAGATATAAGCACCCAACTCCAACCAAGCCAGGAAAATGCAGTTTCAACGCCCCGGGAAATGGAACACAGGCTCATCAATTCCTTTCGGAAGTATGCAAGTAGCCCATGTCCCATGCACATTATATTCTAAAGTTTCCAACGACAAATCAATGAGTCGCCTCATCAGCCGCAACAACAGTCTCCTCAACAGCACCCTTCGCAGTTCCAGAGCCACCACGACGCTTCTTAAGCACATTCTCAATAAACGCCTCACCGGCCTTGTAACTGCTCCGCACCAAGGGCCCGGAAGCACAATACAAGAAGCCCAGATCCAGCGCCCGCTGGCGCCACAGCTCAAAGCGATCGGGAGTCACGTACTCCTCGACCGCCATATGCCGCTTCGTAGGACGCATGTACTGCCCGAATGTCACGACATCGACATCGACAGCCCGCAACTGCCTCAGCGCATCCCACAGCTGCTCGTCCGTCTCGCCGAAACCGAGCATCAGAGAGGTCTTGGTAATGAGATCCGGCTTCGCTTCCTTAGCAGCCTTCAGCACCTGAATCGACTGCTGGAATGTAGCGCGGCGGTCCCGCACATACGGCGTTAATGCCTCGACGGTCTCGACGTTGTGCGCGTAGACGTCCAGCCCAGATCGCGCGACCAGCTTCGCCATCTCCGTATCGCCTCTGTAATCACCCGTCAGGCACTCCACAAGAATGCTAGGCGCCTTCTGCTTGATCTTGATGACTGTCTCGGCGAAGTGGCGCGCGCCGCCGTCCGCAAGATCGTCACGGTCGACGGTCGTCAGGACCACATAGCCCAGACCCCATCTCGCGATCGCCTCGGCTGTATTCTCTGGTTCGTGCGGATCGAGCGGCGCGGGGGCGCGGTTGGTCTTCACGCTGCAGAATCGGCATCCGCGGGTACACGTATCGCCCATTAACATGATAGTCGCCGTAGCGGCGGATTTGTCGCTTCCGCCCCAGCAGTCGGAGATATTCGGGCAGCGGGCTTCCTCGCAGACGGTGTGGAGGTTTAGGCCGCGCAGATCCTTCTTCAGGCGCTGGTAGTTCTTCGAGTCTGGGATCGGGGTCTTCAGCCACGAGGGCAGGCGGGTGATTTCCTTCTTGCGGCCTGCAGGCCCGGCCATGGCTGTCTTCAGGGCGTAGGCTTCGGAAGGGTCGAGAGGGGCATTGTCGCCTCCTCCGGAGACGAAATCGGAGAATGAGGGGCCGGCATTCAGCTTATCTTGGAAGGAGGTCTTTCGCCGCCGGGTGATTCCTGGGGCGTTGGTCGCTGAGCTTCCGTCTGTGGTTGCGTAAGTGCGGCTGTGCAGGGAGGCGAGAGAGGGTGTCAATCGCGAGGATGAGGCCCTCGCGGACGACAAGTGTCGTAGGCTTCGAGTTGGGGCAGCCATGATGTGTGAACTGGAGGTGTCAAAAGCTCGCCGCAGAGAAAGATAATGGGGCGACAAGCTTTCCGCGGAAAAGGGTCAGGTGACTAATCTTGCATTGATAGTGCCGGGTAGGCTTATCGAGCTTCCCGACTATCCGAGCCTGATGTGATGTACGGAGAGTGGGCAGTTCCGGGAATTTGGAATAAGATCTTCATGACCTGGTGGCGAAAGAACAATGCATTGCTGATCGATCATCGAAGATTTAGCAAATGTTGATCACAGACAGGCTATTGATAACCTACATCAAAAAGAAGCCTTGCTTCTTCAGGGATGTTGTGCAACATCCAGCTGAGCATGGCGCTCCCCACTACCAGGTGGATGCAATGCGACAGAACCAGGTAATGCACGTATGAAGAAATTTAAGGCTAAATTAGTGTTATGTGACATTGAGAAAATGGTAGATCTCCCAGAGGAATGGATTCTGTGTTACAAGTATGACACAGCTATTGGAAGTCTAGGAATGAGGAGTGTCGGAGAATTCATTAGCTTTGATAGGTATAGCAATAGCTATTATTGTATTATGCTTTAAAGCGCTATGTATCACTAGTTGAACATATCTAAGACAAACAACATATAGGGCAAAAAAAGTACCGCAATGTACCGCAATGCAAGGGTATGAAATGGTAACAGAAAGAAAAACGATGTCGAATCAATCGAGGAAAGAGAGGATTGCTCCCGGTGTGTACGTGTGTATTGGCATGGACAAGATAGGAAAAGGTGGTAGAAAAGAGAGGTAGTAAGCGAGACCGATAGATAAAAGGAAAGAAAGTTAGCTGGCGTTGACTTCGAGGACCTGCGCAAGAACCTCAACGGCGGATTTGAGGGTATCGTCAGATCTCCCTCGGATAGCGAACAAGAGATTGTCGACAATTTTCTCGACCTCGCGACGGAGGTCATTGCTGCGAGAGCTTAGAGCACGGTCTTTGGTTCGACCGGGAGATGACATGGGAATCTGAATCCCAAGGGTGCTGTATGCCTTTGTAGGAATGGCATCAAGTGCGTAGTCGCTTCGTGTTGGGACAGTAGTTTTGTGGCGGTGCAATGTTGAAAGCGAAAGAAGGTAGTTTCGCGCTATTAGGGCTGCGCAAAGGCCATCGAGTATGTTCTCTGATACTTCAGGAAATATGGTGCGGAATGGTCGAAGAAAGTCTTTCTCATCGCTCTTGCGGAGAAAGAGTATAACAGGTGAAGTGAGGCGTAGCATGTTGCGAGGGAAATCTTTGACAAAGTGGTCCAGCTCATCCAGAGTCCATTCGTGATCGTCCGGGGTCCATCCATGATCAAGTAGTTTGGGCTTCTCAGACTCTGCTTTTTCAGATGTAGGGGATCTCCGACCGGCGGAGCTCTTGGCTGGCGATGATACTTGAGGGCTTACGCTGCCAGAGCGTATTTCTGGTTGAGGTGACTTGGCGCGCTCTCCCTGCGCGGTATCAGGCCGCTCGTAGACCACAGTTGATGTGACACTATCGGATGTCAACGACCCCGGGTCGCTATATGAATCTTCGTCTTTGCTTTCAGGATAACTAGACAAAGAGTAGCCAGATTCTCGAGTGCCATAGCCACTGTCGGACATGTCTAGTGGAGTATCAGGACTGAAAGCAGAGACTTCTTCTTGCCGTTGGTCTGGTGTCATTGGAAGTGGATGTGAATTCGTTGACGGCGGGGGCGGCAGAGATGGAGCTAACGAAGGGGATGAATGAGGTGCTATGTCGACCAGTTTCGGTTTGCTGGCAACGGCGAACCTCTGCGTTCGATAGTGAGTAGTTGCTCGACGAGGTGACTGCTTGGCGCGATGAGAAATACTCACCACAGGGGCATCCAGGGTTTTCACCCCAGAGTTGAGGTCTAACTTTGGCATTGGAGGATCTTGCTCGACAATCTGAATTTTGCGACGATTGTGCTCCTTAATGTTCTGGTTTTTCTCAATCTGCGGGTCCAATGGCACTCCTTTGAGCCATGTCTCACAGTAAGCCAAGTTGCTGGATAGCCAACTTGCTTCACTTGAAACAGTCGCCGTTCTTGGCCGTTGTGGTCTCGGAGAATTGCCTGGCACATGACGCCTAGGGCTGGGATTAGAGGTAGGTGACGTGTTGCCGCTCGTATTCTTCTTCTCAACTTTCGGACTTGACTGTAACTCATTGTCGCAATGTCGGATGAGATTGGAGTGCGCTTCTTGTACGTTGGTAACAGCGGGGTTCGATTTCTCTTGGACTTCTGGAGCTACTTCTGGCGAGGCCGGTTGTTGGGCGAGTGCTTCGGATGCTGCCTCGCTTTCATCTACCAGGTTGGATCGTGCAATCTCTCGCCTCGTTTCTTCCATTTCTTCGTCGGCGTTCCTCTCCTTCTTATCCAGAACTCTAGGAGCCTTGAAGTAAGTGGACTCGGGTCCTGTACTTGCGGGCCGTGATTCTGACATTGGAGGGCTTGGAAGAAGCCCGAGAGCAGCCATATTGGCGGAATTGAGGTTTTGGTCGGACCGCCACGTTCGAAGGGAATGACCGCCTGGCAACTTCGATTCACGGGCTGATTTGTGGGGAGGGAATGTCGGTGCACTGTCGCATGAAGCGGGGGACGATGGAAGCATCAGCTGGAAGGGCTCTTTCATCCTACGAACGGATCGAAATGGCGAGATGCAGGATGGGCCTCTTTCCGCGGGTCGCCGTGGCAGAGATAATGAGTTTGAGTGTTCATGAGGGTCTAGGCGGTGGTCGTTGGGTGTTGGCACAAATGACAATGTCGGAAATTGCCTGCTCCTTCGTCTGGGCTGATATGTAGGAGACCATCGGCGTGGTGACGGGATAGGCTCAACCGGGGCCATGGCATCATGGTTCAACAAGGACGAATTGGAGGGCTGGTTCCTGATATGTGTTTGAAATCGGCCGGGTAAGTATGCATTGTTAGGCATTTTGGCTGCGACGCCCTCGTCCGTAGTGGACATGGTGCGTCCTTTAGACGGTGCACTCCTGGTCGTATAATGAATTTAGGAAAAAGCAACATGCGGTCGCACAAGAGCCGGGTAGGAATGAGATGCACCAGAAGCAACAATGTTTTCGGCGGAGATCAGTCAAAACAAAGCAACTCTTGCTAATGCAGGGGCGAGATTGTCCTTATACACCCAGAGTGGCGCTAGTCGAGGAGGTTTCAAGGATGAGAGGGTTACTAGGGCAGACGTTCACTGCAGGACCCCCTTGACAGGTCTTCAAACCTTGCCATGAACTTCCTCGAGTATGTAAAAGACTTTGCCGCCCTTCAGGGCTTTGGGTTTTACTCTGGCACGAAGCGAAATCAGCCGGCAACCGGCACGGGCCAACGTAATACTAGTTGAGAATGAGGTCGCGTCGTCCTTGCATTCCGAGGAAGCAGAGATCTAAGGAAGCCGAGGGGTGTGATTGGCCCTAGATCTTGTAGCCGTAGTCCTTCAGGGCCTGCAGGCCCCCGTAAACGTGGATAGACCGTCGTCCGTCGCTTAACATCGTCATCAATTGATGCACGGGTGGAGTCGAGGAATGAGACAAATGGGATGGAACGAGGGCAACCACGAATCAGAGCCCTTGGGAAGGGCGACAGGATCGGCCGCAGGGTGAGAGCAAGCGGGTCTCCATTGACTGCTGTGTCTCGTTGCAATAGCAATAGGGAACCCCTTTCAAGGAAGCGCCTGCACCCCTTGCATTCGGAGTGATCCATGCCCGGCAGTCTGAAACTTGGGATATAAAAATGCTTCGCCACGGGTGGATTCCATTTCTGCGATTTCTGCCGTTCGCTAGTGACGTTCATTCGTAGCTAAGCCGTTCGCGACGAGTAAAACACTCGGATGTAGTGTGGTGAAGTGGTGCATATGAGGTGTGGTTTTGCCGTATCTTAGTAGCCGTTTTAGGGCTTTGGGGTGATACGTCCCGCAGACCAACGCTTGCTTGCAATGCCCCGCTTCCCCCGAACAGGTCTACTCTAGATGATAGATACAGTCTGTTTGCGCCCGATGTACGATTAATAGACTCTCCCGATCTGTTTCCTATAGAGTTTAGAACATATCACATCGCGTGGAAAAGCGAAACCGTGGCGGCGAGACTATACATACTTCGGGCAGGCGGTGCGCTTATCAATCGAGGTTATCAGCCGGCAGAAAAAACGCCGAGCCGACAAAACGGAAAAAAAAGCGGCTGGAAGGAATGGAATCCAACTCTCCTGCTGCGCCTCTTCATTCCCCATGTTGTCAGAATCGTTTGTTGCGGCGACGCTGTCATCCGCAAAAACTCCGACAGCCACGCTAAGAGATGTCGGCATTTGCGTGCAGGAACTCCAGCCTGCGCCCCAGCTGCGATCCACATTCAAGAAAAGCTCGGCCGCACCCAATTGCCTGGCCGTAAGCCCCTCGCACATCTTTACGGCGCAGGCAGACAAGGCTGTGATCCATGTCTACAGCCGCGAGAAGGGAAACCAAGAGGCTCTGATCCCCTTTCCCGAGCGGATTCGCAGCATCGCCGTCGCGGGAGCTAAGTACGGGGATGTACTTGTTATCGGCACGGAAGGCGGCAGGTTGATATTATGGGAGGTATGATTGATCACCTCAGAATTGGAATGCGACATATCATAAGGTTCGTTATCTAACATGTGGGGTTTCATCTAGACTTGCACCGGCCGTCAAGTCACTACCACTGCTTCTCACCTACAGCCCGTTACCTCCCTCGCCGTTGACCCCACATCCAATTTCATTATTTCGGGGTCTATCGACGCCAGCATACACGTCTGGTCTATCCCAGGTATCCTTTCGTTTTCTAAAACTGCTTTATCACGAGATCGACAGCCTACAAACTCGCCTATCCGAACATTCCCCAATCACCGCGCCGCAATCACTTCATTAGCAATCGGCCATAGCACAGGTCGCCAGAACATTGTTCTATCCACTGCGAAAGACAACACAGCGATTGTATGGGACTACCATACCGGAAGAACACTGCGAACATATCTCCTCCCTTCATCAGCAACATGTGTGGAATTGGATCCAGTCGATCGAGCAGCATACGTTGGATACGAAGACGGAAGTGTGCAATCGATTGATTTCTACCGACACGGTTCTGTACAGCATCAATTGCATGACACAGCAGTGCAATCCACGCCCGCCCAGGTATCAGCAGAAGATCGATGGCTCCCACCATCTGCTGAAACAGGTGCCACTAAAGCCATTTCCATTTCATACGATGGAACTATGTTATTATCGTCACACGAGGGAGGCAAAGTACTGTCATGGATTGTCGCTCGACACAAGTTTTCTGCTACGGTTGCGGATTTCACGCACCCTGTCACAAATTTGGTCATGCTGCCTCCAAGTGGCTTGCCGGATTCAGACGAGGTGAAGAGGAAAATTCATACTGTAGTCAAGCCACGCCATGACACCGCCTTGTCAGATCCATCCCATGCGCCTGGTGCGGTACCGGCTGCTTACACATTCAATTCGCAAATCACAGCATTGTCAGCGCCCAGGTCCCGTCAGGCTTCTCAATTCGCGAAAGCGCTTGAGCACCCTTCTTTCCCTGATTCATTAATTGATGAAGGTCTTGCGGAGCTTGCCGCCCTTCGTCAGTCAGGAGGCGTAGAAGCCCCCCGCGTGTCATCCACGACCCCAGCTTTCGTTGATAACTCTGCATATGCACCGGCCCAAGAAAGCCACGTTGCTGAGCTAGAGCAAGAGATTGCCTTGCTTAAGAAGAGAGCTGCGGCCAATGATACGGCGAGACATGGATCCGCCGAGGAAGTCGTGCAGCTGCGCTCAGACCTCGCCCAGCTGCAAGATTACATCAACGAGCTTCATGAGAAGCAGGAGGCGACACAACGTGACAAGCTCCTGCGGCAAGCAAGGAAGGAAGATCGCGAGGCCAAGAGACGGGAAGCATGGTTTGCTGCCGAGAAGAAGGGTCGTAATGGTGATGCGGCGATGAAAAAGATGGACATTGATGATGGCATGCTTACTAGCGACACTGATGAGCAAGGCGACGAATAAATGAAACATCGACATTATTGTCTCTGGCTAGATAGAAAGAAAAGGATTTGGAAAAAGGGCGTCTGGATGGTTTCCGATATTATCGCCACAGCGTTGGCTGGGCCATGATTTCGTTAGACCAAGCATGGCTTGTGCAAAGAATTGAGTATTATTTTGACTCTAAAATACATCCAAATAATTTTATAGTGTGAAAACCCTTCATTTGCCCATATTAAGTGTAGCAAGCCCCTTCAATTGCATTGATCCTAACCTGCTGATTTGGTACCATGTTGCCCAGCTTCGTGATAGAGTCGTCGAAATCTAGGGCAAACAATGTGTTCGCCATAATTACATAGTGCTTTTGATAGTTGCTGTCGATTCAAGGCATAGGTGTGATCACTATTCATCAATTTTCGCCATCTCGCTTCTATAATCGCCATTTAAAAAACCATGCAAAGCCTTCCACGCAAGTCTTTCCTCTGGTAATGCTCACACATCTCGTTGATCTGGTCCACCCCATAGGTCTTCTCAATGTGCGTCTTGCATCCATTGTCAGCATGCAAATTGATCATGTCCTGACTTTGCTCAGGTGTACAGATCAGCCTGCCCTTGACAGTCTGCTCCTTGAAGCTCAAAGCAAACGGATCGACCTCCAAGGGTCCATCTGAAGGAAGCCCAACATCAACCAAAGTACCACCCTTGCGCAAGAACTGCTGCGAAAAGCTCACGAGTCCTCGTGCTTCCGCATTGATAACGACTCGATCAACGCCGGCATTCGTATCATAGAAGGATGACTGCAACTCCTCGACAACCTTTCTCTGAGCGTCTTCCGAATCAATCACAAATGTCTTATCGGGCTTCAAATGGCTTGGAACAGCCATCACAGTCTCAATCCCTTCGTGGCGGTTGTCGATAGCAATAACCTTGCTGCCCATGGCTTTCGCATACTGAACCCCCAGATGTCCAAGCCCACCAATCCCCACAACAGCCAACCAGTCACCCTTTTTCACCCCCGAGGCCAGAAGGGCACCATACACAGTTGCGCCCGCACAGAAAAGCGGCGCAGCCTCAGCCCACGATATCGATTTGGGGATTTTCGCGACAACCCGTGCATCGGCCTTCATGTACTGCGCGAAACCGCCATTGATCGTAAGACCAAGCATGCCCACGAGCTTCTCGCATAGCTGCTGGCCTTGCTTCTTGCATGTATTGCATTCTCCGCAGAATGCATACGTGTTTATCGAGCCCACGCGGTCGCTGACGCTTATGCCTGACTTATCTGCTTGAGAGCCTGTCTTTACCACTGTGCCTGCAGGCTCGTGCGAGCCGACTAGTCCGGGCTTTGCACCGGCTGAAGCATAAACGCCTTGCAGGACTTGGAGGTCGGTGTGACAGTAGCCTGCTGCTGCGATCTTGACGAGGATGTCGTTGGGTCCGAGGTCGGATGGGACGTCGATGTCGCGGACTTCGTAGCCTTTGTTGAAGTCTTTGACGACGGCCGCTCGCATGGTATTGGGAATTTGATCGGTCATAGTGGTATGTTAGAATTCTAAAAAACAATTAAAAAAATTTGGGAAACATTTGATTCTAGTGCTACGGTTTGGTTAAGTACATGTCGGTGTATAGTCAGTGATTGAATGCGCACGTCATGGACATATCTTGTTTGACTGAATTTTTGAAGACACGGCTATACTTCTTGTTTTTCAAAGTTCAGAGAGACAAGCTCTTCGCCTGAAATCCATGGTTGCCAGGTCTATGCGTACAAAAAGTTCTTGGAACATGCGACTGCTTATTCATGTCTAATGACGCCACAATTTGGTAAGAACCATCTTATCTACCAGTAAGCTGGGGAATATATGTAGACCTCAGTCCAATTGAGCGCTCATGTGAGCTGGAGTATTTGCTATGGAGATTAATTTGTTTGGGATTGAACTAATGGTTGGCTAGCGGTTCTTCGACAGCGGGCCTTGCGACATGGCCGGCTATGTTCTAGAAGACGACAGCTTCATCGCTGGGAGTCGAGCGGTGGTTCTCGCGGATCCATAAATTCCTTTGACATAATAAAAAGCTCAAAAAACCACGCTCATGCCATTTGGCTGAAACGATGTGGCTTACCACCTACTGGGTTTCGTCGCTGTATGGAGCTCTGTGACAGGACGCCATCGCCCCCGCCAATCCAAGTTGTCGCCGCCTGGGGTAATGATATCAGATGAAGTCATATCTTGCCACATCGACTGATTATATAACACGACACCGTGAATGAGTATCAGTCCATCACTATTATGATTTTCGAGGCCATTTCAAAAGTGGGAGATATAATTAACTCTCTCCCAACCCTCTCAGTCCCATTCCAATCCAGTCTGCAGATCGCAGCAACTTCGCAATCCACGATGTCAAATTCCCAGTCCAGCTCCACATATTATTACCGCTCTTCCTCAAATTCTGACGAGGGTACTTCGACCGGTCATCAATATTCTACTTCCTCCCACACCGATTCAAACGGAAACACTGTTGTACGGACGGCCCACCAAGATCTTGGGCACCCTACTGTTGTGGAGGAACGCCGATATGATCGCACGGGTCAGGAACAACTGGAGATTCCTGGGCCAGGGGGGTCATCTGCTGGAGGAATCCGGCGCATCACGGATCTTGAGGACGAATAATGTGATACGAGCCTACTTACGTCGACACGAATGAGACTGAAGATTTATTGAACTTGACACATGCATACCCGTCTGTGTTTCCATATTCGTACATTTAGTTTATGACTACAGGTCTGTAGAGTAGTGAGCTCGATCCGATGAATCTAGTACTGAATCTAAATTAGTCAAAAAGTCAACTTTGTTTACACGTGTTCATGGTGAGATGCCACAGCCCCTTTAACTGCCTCCCTTCCCATTTCTGTGTTTTCAACGATCCGATCTCGCTCCGCTTCAACGAACGCCTGAGGACGCTCACGCTGCGTCAGTTCCTTGTTCCCGCATACAATAATTGATGGGTTCTGAATGAAAATCTCGTCCATGTCTTCCAGGGTTCTCCTTGAAGTCTCAGGATAAAGAAAGAAAACGGTTGGGAAGAAGCACCAAGCTATGATCGCAAAGACTAGGCGCATCCGTCAGAATTAATGCCATGTCAATATTAGGGAGCGTTCTTACTTAAATAGAAACGCCAGTGGATGCTGTTCACGCCGACACTAGTGAATTGAGTAACAATAAAACCACCCATCCAGTTAGTTGCAGTGGCGGCAGCAGCACCTCTTGTGCGCCAACCGAGTGAGTTGATTTCTGAATTGTATACCCATGGAACTTTAGCGAAGCTTGTGCCGTAGAAGAAGTAATATAAGAAGAACATGGAAGTTGTGACACGACCCATCTGTGCATATGTAATCGTCAGCTTCTGCTTTCCGTATGATAACTATGCATCGCTAAGCCTACCAGTTGTTTGCGCGACGGGTCACCCTCTCCAATTTTCAAGCAAATTGCTGCAACTAAATAGCAGGCACCCATAGTTATAGAGCCGTAAAGCATAAGTCTAAAAAGTGTCAGCAGCCGATTAATCATCATTCGAGGAAAAACTAACTTGCGACGCCCGACTCGGTCAATAATGACCAGACAACAGCAGGCAGCAAAAAGATAGGTGGTTCCATTCACCGCAGTCAAAAGCCGACTCTCCTCTTCACCAAGTCCAACGCTGTCCTGAAGTAAAGTTGGAAGGTAGTATCCCAAGGCATTGACACCACTGAATTGCTGCATGAATTGGGTGCCGCATGATAAAAGCACGCGCCGAAGATTCTGAGTCTTGTCGCGGCATAGAAGAACGTCCATGATAGGCACCTGGTCCTTGCGCTCAACTTCTAAGGCTGACTGGATCGACAAAAAGTGGGAAGTCACGTCAGGATCATTTATACTCTTCCCTTTTCCCTCCAGACTGGCAAGGACCTGAAGTGCTTCTTCGTGTCGGTCCTTCAGTAGCAGCCATCTCGGCGATTCAGGGACAAATGTAAGCGCTGAAGCCACGATCAATGGGAAAATAAGCTGAAAGCCCAATGGGAAGCGCCATTGTAGCGCGGCACCTTGAAAATAAAGCCCGAAGTTCATCCAGTTGGCTAAGCAAAAGGCGGCTGTGTTCGCCATAGAGCCTACCACCACTAGTTTTCCGCGGACGCGTGGCTTAGAGCACTCAGCCTGATAGACAGGGCAAGTGGAAGAAGTCATTCCCATGCCAAACCCATTTATTATTCTCCCAACGATCATTTGGGGCAATTGCCATGATGTAACTTGGAGGATCGCACCGATGGTATTGCATATCAGCCCCAAAGCAACTGTTTTCTTGCGTCCAAGGTTATCACCCCAGGTGAAAGCAAATATCGCCCCGAAGAAAGCCCCCAACTACATCTTATTAGAAGAATATCTCTGTGATCATGTAGAGCAAGCTTACCGAAAAGCAACTGGATGTAATACCAGATATGTTTGAGTCACTCGTTTGGGGGAAGTGTTTCTTGAAGTCAGCCGAGATGAGGACTCCGGAGAAGACACCTTGATCGTAGCCGAACCATGCCATCGAGCTGATCTGATAATTAGCACCCATCTGGCACCCGCGCACGCCAAATCAGAAACTCACCATGCATTCGCCAAGGTGATAACCGTGATGAGCCATGTCCCGCTCAGTTGATTCGAGGGATTCCACTTCGCCATTTTGAATGACAGCTTTCCGAGATTCGAACCAAGATCGCCCAGAAAGCGCGCTTCGCCAGGGTTATATGCTATATGATCAGTCGGCTTAAACCGCCCTTGCTGGTCACGATCCAAGCGCCGCTTACCTGGCACCTGGGCTAGAGACCTCCCAGTCCTCATGCAAAAGGATTGGCTGGTTTATGGCATGAGGTGTCAGCCGGTAACACCGACCCTGAAAGGTGGAGAAGCAAATCTGGGGATTAGACTAAAACCCCATGGGGTCGTTGAGTGGGCCTTGACGGGGGGAGGCGGCATGGCTCCTTGTTCGGGGGTAAGCGGCGCGACTCGGCAATGGGCCGACAATATTGAAGGATGAGGAGAAAAGATACTCGAATGAATACTTCAAAATCTTTCCAAGGTCATTTCTCATACTTTTTTTATTTCATATTCTGCGAAATGTCGAGGTTAATCCTTGTCACAGGCGCGACTGGCTTTATCGGAGCCCACATCGTCGATGCGCTCCTATCTCGCGGGCTTCATGTCCGCGGAGCGACACGCTCATTAGCAAAAGGAGATGCAATGATCCAAGCGCGCCCTCAATACTCAGACCAACTCGAGTTTGTTCAGATCAGCGATTTCGAAAACCCGGGTGGTCTTGAGGAAGCTGTCAAAGGAGTTGACGGCATTATACACACAGCCAGCGTAAATTCACATTTCCTCTGCAAATCGAGAAAAGAAAAAAGTACTGACTAAGATTTCATGGACCTAAGCCATTCACTTACGACACTAAAAACAACGAGAAGGAGCTTATTCTACCTGCTATCAACGGGGTACGAGCAGTCCTGGACGCAGCTAATACAAATCCTTCAATCCGTCGCGTTGTTATAACTTCGTCTTTCGCTTCAATCATGGATGCGAATCGCAAAAGCCCGCCCTATTTCACATATACTGGCGAAGATTGGAACCCCCTCACATATGAAGAGTCAGTCGACCCAGCTACAAGTGCTGTGATAGCCTATCGCGGGTCAAAGAAATTCGCGGAGCTCGAGGCATGGAACTATGTGAAAAGGATGAATCCACACTTCGACATTGTCGCCTTATGCCCGCCCATGACTTTTGGACCTGTTGTACACCCAGTTTCGAGTGTGGCACAGCTAAATGAGTCTAATGCTATGCTGTGGAAGATAGCAGCAGGTCAAAGTCCATTACCGGTTGCTCGCGTTCCCTTCTGGATTGATGTCCGCGATCTTGCTGCGGCACATGCACACGCGCTTCTACGTGATGAGGTTGGAGGTAAACGATACGTCCCAGCAGCTTCTGAAAGGTTCTCGTACGGACTAGCAGCTCAAATTATTGGGGAAGAATTTCCTTCTCTGAAAGATAGGGTTACTCAGGGCCAGCAGGAGATTGATGAGGGACACGGACTAGATGGAGAAACGGCTGCAACGGAGCTTAGCTTTGAGTACCATTCGTTCCGAGATACTGTGAAGGATCTGATTAACCAGGCTTTGAGCATGAATTCATAATTCTGTAGCAACCTTTTGAAAATACAACTATATTTTTGGCTTTCCATTTTATGGCCGCTTTACCCCCTGGTCTTGAATTGTTTACTCTGCGTTAGAACGTCTACGGTACGCTATTGTGGCATGATCTGAACACAGGCAGCTGGCAACTCAATCAAGAATGAATGGCGCTAATCCAAAGTCTGACGAGTGTCAAGACGTTTAGAGATGTTAGCAACCCCCGCACTTACTCTTTGCCAGCCCAATGACAGTAACCGGGGGGAGGCGGCAGGTCCACCCTCAATCCAAGACTCCGCATTGACAAGCATCGGCTTTCATCCGAGGTAATTATTTTCGGGCAGCAAGTTGCGAAATACCAAAAGGATAGAACATGGTAGCGACGAATTTCCACACGTGTGCATATTACCCCTCCTTGATGCTATTGAAATTCAATTCGCGACATTTAACTCCTCTTCCTCCTTGTTTGAGCTACTTGAGTCTATTCAGTTTCATTTTTATCCAACATGGGGTCTCATTCAATTACGGAGGAAGATGTGGCAATCACCTCCTTTGAGGTCATCGACTTGCGATTTCCAACAAGTCTAGATGGTGTCGGCTCCGATGCGATGCACAAAGGCACAAACGGATCGCATCCTTATATTCGACTATATACCAATCACAAAGGACTAGTCGGCGAAGGAATCGTAAGATGCAAAACTCCACCTGAAGAAGAATCTTGCTAATCAACTTTTATCCAAGGCATTCAGCAATGGACGAGGCAGCGAGCTTATCTGTATGGCTCTCGAAATATTCGCCAAACGCGTCGTCGGAAAGACCATGCACCAGCTTACTCGTGATATGGGCAAAACCTGGCGGTATATGGTTTCCGACTCGCAATATCGATGGATCGGACCGGAAAAGAGTGTAACACATCTTGCGGTGGCAGGAGTCTTGAACGGAGTCTGGGACCTTTGGGGCAAGATCCTAAACAAGCCAGTATGGAAGATTGTGTGCGATATGAGCCCCGAGGAGATCGTTCGCTGCATTGATTTTCGCTATATTACGGACGCCATTACCCCAGAGGAGAGCATTGATATTCTCAAGCGAACAGAACAAGGCAAAGATGATCGCTTGAAAGAAGCTTTTGACAATCGAGCAGTGCCCGCATACACAACTTCGGCAGGATGGTTAATCTTCTCTGGAGACCGAATGAAAGAAGTGTTGAAGGAGACTATCGATGCGGGCTATGATACATTCAAATTCAAGGTTGGGACGAGTATTGAAGCCGATCGTGAGAGGCTAGCTGCTGTGCGCGAGATTCTGGGCTACGATAAGGGACATCAGATTATGCTCGATGCCAATCAGGTCTGGAGCGTGCCTGAGGCTATCGAGTATATGAAGCACCTTGTCGAGTTCAAGCCTGTTTTCATCGAAGAGCCCACGAACCCAGACGACGTGTTAGGCCACGCAGCTATTCGTAAAGCATTAAAGCCTTATGGAGTTGGAGTCGCTACTGGTGAAGCGGCACAAAATCGAGTCACGTTCAAGCAGCTCCTCCAGGCCGAAGCTACAGATGTTTGTCAAATCGATGCTGTTCGACTTGGGAGTGTCAATGAATGCCTGGTACGTAAACCTCTATTTGAAAAAAATTTTCACGCGATGTGCTAACGCAGTAACAGGCAGTAATGTTGATGGCGGTCAAATTCGATGTCCCCTGTGTACCGCATAACGGTGCAATGGGTCTCACAGAGCTGACTTCTCATTTAAGCACTATTGACTATGTGGCAATTAGTGGGCGTAGATCATTGCTCGAGAATGCGGATAGCCATCGAGAAAACCTGCGTCATCCTTCTAAAGTCGAGAATGCGCATTATGTTACTCCTCTGGCGCCTGGTTATTCGACTGGTTACACTGAAATTGCTTTAGAGAAGTATACGTATCCAACAGGAGAGTTCTGGGAAAGTGATATCGGCTTAAAGATCATTGCGCAGCCGACTGGTGGGGAGCTATAGATGTACATAGTATGAATGGCGAATCTTGGTGTCATAGTAATCGTATTCAGTCTAATTTGAGACACGCGCAAACAACCTCTGTTTCCTCTGAATGTCTTCTAAGATGGTGACTACTGCTTCGAGGCTCGAGAATGCCCATGGTCGGATATTGTCAAGCACAAGGCTCTGGAGCTCATCGATGTCGGTGACCATTGCCCGCAGCGTAGGATTGAGTGAGGACAAAGTGAGGACCACAATAGCCCCCAGCGAGCTAATAAGTATCAGTAAACTTCTCTTCTTTCTTGCTGGGGTTCATTTTCACATACGAAAGAGCGAAAGTCCAGGTATATTGACTTGGTTTTGCCAGTAACTGCTTGGTACTGTGGATATATGAGCGACAGCTTTCGATGCAGATACCAGCCTTCGAAACAATATCTTCGGCAACCCGTTCTCCTCCATGAGTCACAGTGTACAAGACAAAAGGTCTGTATATTATGTGGCGTGTTGCAAAGTAGCGCGTGCGTAAAATTGCTTGCCTGTCATCAGGCGTTTGCATGACATCAAGATCAGGTCGAAACGCTTCTGGTATTGATGAATACCATGAATTGAGCTGCGAGGGCAGCTCATCACAAATAGCATTCATAGCGGAGATATCCTGGATAGAGAAATCATCAGGAGTCATGAGAGACGTCGAGGATAGAGATAAAACGTGTTTCTTCCTCGGATACAATGACCCGTGTATACGGTTTAGTAACCTCCGAATTGAGATTTCGGCCAGGTAGCAGGTCGCTTGCATCATGTCAAGATTGGTGCATCTTGGGAGACTTATTTCATCTGTCAACTGCAGTAAGCCGCTCCTAGGTAGTTCTAGTTCTGCGAGGCGGTCGCATTCGATCAAGAAACAAGACCAGAAGAGACGGGTCACTCTTTCTCGCCATTCAGGGCCTTCGTCATTGTCGTCAATCCTTTTGGTTTTGTTAGAAATATACTTGATACTAGCGTGGATGGCATACCCAGATAGTTTGAATTGGAGAAGCGTAGTGGCAGAGTATATGAGCCGCCAGCTCTGGAGAGGTCGGACAATGTACGCAAAATACACGCTTGCGAGAACAAGGCCTTGGGGGAGCATCAAATCGAAAGAGAAAGACCAGGACGATAGGAAAAGGAGCGTATGCATAGCATACTGCATGTATTTCATCCCAGGAGGAGAAGCAGTGAAGGTGCTCGCATCGGGCGGAGAGCTGGCCACTGCACCAAGTGCCAGCACGACCATACTGAGAGCAGACTCAATGCTCGAGTCAGGGCCAGTCTTCAAAAATTGAGAAAAGGCTTCTTGGAACTCCTCGTAATCTAGAATTGGATGATTAGGATGAACCGTCGCAAAAAAGACAGCGACCAAGTCCACTGCCACGTCTGTCGGAATCACAAATGGTGACGGAAAGGTCGGTCCATAGTCAAAATTCAATTCTTGAGGCAGTTGGCTCTTCGATTCTAGGCGATAGAATAGGTCTGGTGGATATTCACCAATCAAGGCTTTCACGGATGGAAGACTCAATAGATAACTTGAGGACGTCTTATGTTTGACTGGAATCATTAAAGGAGACGACTCCGGAGACCTCGGCTGTATTCCGATCTCAGGGAACCAGGCAGGACGGACATCACCGAGGGCCTCTTGGCCTCTTGTAGAATCATCCTGGGTAGCAGATAACGCTTCAATTTCCGACAGAAGATATCTGTTATTTCGAAGTCCCAAAGCCTCGATCATAGACTTGATTTCGTTCAAGTTGCTCATGATCTCGCGCAGGCCTTCAGAAGTGTCGATCCTGTCATGTATAAGCCAAATGCTATATCTAAAAAGTTGAATGGTATACCTTGATGCATGAGAGTCGTCATAATTGCAATCGACGCCCAGATCTTGACAATGGGAACAAGAGGGCCGCAAAGCATCGCATCGGCGTTTTCTACTCCAGTCAGGGCTTGCATAAGACTGTATAAAATCCTTCTTACCTGCTACGACAGAATGTGCAGGCCAGAGGCACACGCTTGCGAGTGAAGCTCATGGAGGCATAGAGTGATACAATCGATAGATAAATGAGTAGAACAGGTCGCGGGTAGGAGTTTGGCTGACATCTGGAGATGGCCAGATCCGCGCAATGGAACCGCCGAAGATGCGGGGAAGGCTGCGATTATCGCCCGTCTTTAGTTTGCAACGTTAGGACCATGAAAATATAGTGCAATCTATTAGAAATATTTGTAGTATCGTTATAAGGTACGATTGTCATTAATTTTCGTGTTCAGAGCCTTTATTCAACAAAGGATTATGCGTCTATAGCATCACAGAGATCCTCAGTCCTCACTCTAACTTCGAGAATCCTTCCTCTGGCGGCTGCAACCAATTCCTCTCATCATAATCCCAGCCCGGTGCCCCCTCAATAACATGGAAAGTGTATGCATAGCGACTCCGCGGGCTAGTATTCTTCTCACTCTTGTGCAATACATTCCCATGGATCAACACCAGCGACCCAGCCTTGATATCCAAGATCTCCAACTCGTCCTCCGACGGCTCACCAACTTTATCCTCCTCCATACCCTTAGGCAACGCAGGCCCCGTATTCTCCACGAACTCCGTCCCCGGCACACCAACTTTCCTCACAAACCGCCGCTTGATATGACCGCCCTTCGCACCTTTATGCGAGCCCTTCCACATCCCCAGTGTCGCATTCCCTGGCCCCGCATCCTGGAGCGCATACCACCACCCGACAGCAGATGGCGGGTTCGTATACAAGAACTCTGAATCGCGGTGATTAGGCACCGCGCCACCGATAGAGGGTTGTTTGCAGATGACCATGCTCTGGAGGACGCGGGGGTCGGCAAAACCGAGAGATCTCGCGACGGCGGCATTGCGCTCGTTCAGCGAGATTGCCTTAAAGGGCTTCGAGAGCGTGTGCAGGGAGTGGCCGATCTTATTGACGGCGAGTTCTTTGGGCTTGATAAGTGCCGGCCGGCCTGTGATTGGATCGGGGTCTTGTGTGAAGGCGTCTGGCTCGAAGAAGAAGCGGACTTTGTCGCCTGATGTCAGGAAGTAGTCGTCGCCGACGTGATCGGCTTCATCGTCGTCGCCGGTTGTGAATTGGGTGAGTGGGTGGGTGTCGAGCGAGAAGTCGTGGAGAAGGGTGTTGGTTTCGTTGAGGAGGGAGTCGATCTCTGCCTGGCTTAGGTAGTCTGGTAGAACGAGGTAGCCGTTCTCGCGGAACGAGGCGACTTGAGCTTCTGTGAGGCCGGCCATGGTGTGGTGGAGGAGAGTTCGATTCTCCGCGATTGCTTTGGCGGGGCTTGATAAGCTGGAATCGATTGGTCGCGTGGCGCGCGGGCCTTATCTTATCGTGATATCGATGCATGCCTTCGGAAGTTATACAAGACGTTATTCTACATTCTACTTCTATTTCATAGATGGAGATATTATATGGTAAATTCGGTATCATTCAATCTTCAAGGCTCTAGGCCAAATCATATGTAACACATGGCGAGAAAAATTACAGTAAAAAACGCCAGGACCCAAACCCATCTCCCTTGGATCAATAAATGCATATTTCAAGTCGTAAATCCCAGAATGAGTCAAGTGGACCACCCAGAAAGAAATATAGATGTACATAAATCATCAGGGTCTATTTTCATTAGCTAGCGTAACCAATCGAGGCTGACGACCTCGAGGGTTGGTATTTTCGAATAGCCCGGCTTGGGCTACATCCAGCTGATCCGATATCAATCGTCTTCAGCTCACGGCTCAGAGCATCCATTGGATGTCCACTGCTGGAGTTGCCGTAGGCCACGGGATAGCTTGGAGGTCCTGCTGAGACCGGCACCTTCGCTGGGAGCGGTGGTCCAGAGATGTACTCGTACATCGGCGAGCGGCTGCTGGGCGAGGGTGACACAGAGCCACGGTGCGACGAGCGTGGGCGATCAGCAGATGTTGGCGTGCTATAATTACGGTTGTGGGAATAGCTGCCGCCATAGTTGTCGTAACCTCGGGGTGGGGTGCGGTCCACTTGTTCTTGGCTAGACTGGTATCTCTTTCGATCGCCGGGATAGGCAATGGTGTCTGTTGAAGTTTTGAAGCCTACCCGCGGGGGTCCTGCAGAGCGAGCCGGTGCGTCATTACCGCGAGATGTTGGCCGAGGCGAATGCTTGAAGCGAATGATCACTTCAGGCTTGCGGTTCTTCCGTTCCGGTTCTGGAGCCCATGTGTCTGTGGGAAGGTGGTCTGAAGGATCAATCTCACGGCCATCATCGCCAATGATAGGCTGATCTGAGTCCCGAGGAGGTTCGCTGTCAGCGCGCACAGCGGCATCTCTGGCTTGTGAAAGCGTGTCGTAACCAGGCGAAGCAGCTCTGCGGCTAACTGGTCGTGAGGAATGATGGTTGAGAGAGTTGTAGGAATCAGGCGAAAAGGGAATAGAGGATCCACGATCACTGTGAATAGAGGGTCGAGGGCTGACGGATTTGCGAGTCATCGATGGTTGGGGGCTCACGGATTTGCGCATCATAAGACGGTTGTCAGGGCTGGCAGATCGATGACTAGAGGGTGGACGATCATCCAGAGGCTGAGGTGATGTGCGCAAGGGGTAAATTGGATAGTCATAATGTGTTGGGGAGGGTGTAGTTGCCGGGTGGGTGAGCATCATCTCGTCATCGAAATGGCTACTGCGGCGGCGGCCACGTCGGCTTTCAACGACAGCTCTATCAGTCTGTTGCTCAGTCTCATACCCAGCGACTAGGCTTGCTGGCATGGAAGTTGTGCTAGAGCCAGGAGTGTATGGCTGGTACGATGATGCTGATTTGGTGGGTGACGGAGTCATCTGGGCCTGAGCCATACGAGACCGATGGACCGGTGGAGGGGGAGGAGGACCATCTTCGTCTTCATCTTCCACGCGAGGCTGCATAGCGGCATACTCAGGGTGATAACTTCCTCTGCGTACAGGCTGTAAGGCCTGTATGTCAAGAGGTTGGTAACGAGGGTCTTGGGCTGAAGATGTGTTTGGCCGCGCATATTCGTATTCTCGCTCATTAGGATATGAAGGGTTTCGAGGTGTGAATGTGGAAACATGTCCAAATGACATGGGCGGTGCGCTGTATTGCGGGGAGAGAGGGCTGTAGATGTCATCCTCGTGTGGGCTCGGCCGGCCACGTGCATCATATACAGGTTCGTGAGAGACATTTCGATAATCCCGGGGATCGTCATAGTCGGATCGACTGCGAGGCTGCAATGGGCGTACATCGTATGTCTGTTCGGGCAATTCGTGGCCTTGGTACGCTAGCTCATGCGTGTTGGTCCTTCTGAGCGTGCCAGCTGGAGGGAGAGCAGGTGCAGGTGCCTCCCACTCTCGGTGGTACCCATCAGGAGCATCGTAATGGCGGGTTTGAGAGTTGAATGCAGGCGCTTCAAAGTTTGGCTCCGATTGTGTGGGATATGGAATAGGCATATCACTTGGGGGGTTGGGTAGGATAGCGGCAGACTCCTGGATTGGTCGAGAGGATGCCGGGTGTTGTAATGGAGCTTGGACAGGTTCGGTGGCTGGTCTCGGAGGTGTGGCCCCTGCTGGACCAGAAGGAAGTGGCCTACGCTTCACCTGGTTCAGTTGTCTGGGACCTGACAGGCCCGAGCTTGAGGATGGCGCCGCCTTGTTTTGCACCTTCTCCGCAGCTTCTTTGCGCTTTTCAATCACGGCTTCGTCTTGCATCCGAGTGTCGTAGTATGTCATTTCGATGCGGATATCTCCTGCGTATTTTCCTCGAGACTGAAGCGAGTGCCAGTGATCGTCTTGACTGCCTCCAGGAATGATCAGGTTCTGCAAATCCACCCAGGTCTCTCCAATCAAGTCGGTCTTTTTGTCGTCGTTGAAAACCGAAACCTTCAGCTTGTAGTAGTCGGGGGATTGGTGGACCGTAAATCGGAGTTCGTGGTCCCTGTCGTTCAGTTAGCCTCTGCAGGGCAATGATTGCTGGCGCCTTGTAATGTTGTAAACGTACCACCTGGGGGTTTGTCCACCGCGTAGATCTGTTTGGGTCTTCTTTGCTTCCTTGCCCAACCGTGCTGCACAATACGGGTTCTGCTTGCCCATCGTCTTGCGGTTCGGCAAGTTCTTTGCTCGGTCGATGATAGCAACCAATGTCCCAATCGGAGGGCCATCAACAGACATATCGGCAAAGATGCCGGCGGCATGGTTGACTTTCGAGAGCTTCGACATCTTGAATCTGCGACCACTCACAAATTCTCACGGATACGAAGATGCACTGGGAGTGCATTGGAGGAGAGAAAGTGAGCCAGTTGGAGGAGGGGGGAAGCCTCAGATAAAAGAGGGCCCGCATGGAATGTTAGATGCGGTATTGTCGGTGGCTGGGGCTGGCTAAATACCGCCTGTGATTGGCTGCGACCCCTGACAGCCCCGTTTCAACATGCGGCAAAGCTGAGCGACGTGACAGTACGTGACGATGTTTCAATACCAGCGCGGCAAGTTGCATCATCGATAAACATTTACTTCAAACCTATTGTCTTCCTTCTACGAGAGGACACACCGCGCAGCGACATCCAGGAAGAACACTTGCACACGGCCGGCCTACTGACTGGTATCATGCGAAATTGCACATCCGCATCGTCTTCAGGGCACCCAACCAAGTCCAAGGTCGAGACCTGAGGTGGAGTCCTAGCGTAAGCTCGATCAGCTCCCAGCCACCATGATCCACCGATCGATGCATTCCAGGCGCACGCAGGGGCACGCCCGTCCACAGACAGTGCAACTATTGGCGAGAAGCCTGGCAAGCCCAACGCTGTGATCGTCATTAATTCAATAGTATTGCTGCTGGATCCTGTTTCGAATACGACGCCTCAATGTTGTCAAAACGCGAGCGGCTATGGTTGAGCGGCGCGTTTCCCTCATACAATTGCTATGGCGACGGGTAAACCAACACCGGCTACCAGCCCCTGCGACCGCAAAGTGCAGAATTGAATACAGTTTCATAAACAATTGACGATGGTGAGACAGATCTGGATTGACGCTCTGTGACATCCCCTGCGTGTACATTGGTTGTTGCCTGCAGTCACTGCCAGGCTGGATCACGGGCGCGGGGGCTGATTTCTATTATTACCCCGTACCTCCAACTGCCGGCTCAAGCATGGGAATATGTGCGGGTTGCTGCTCGGAAAATATCCGGGTGCCTGCAGATAGAAATAGAAGCACTCCTGACCTTCCCTGGGTGTCACTCAGCATGGTTCCCTATTTATTGAGGTCAATCAGCGTCATCAACATTCCGACTCGGCTGATCGACAGGACGAGTATCAATCTACTATTATCTGCAGATCTTGATATGCTCTTATCTCGTATCTGACAAGATGCGCTGCTGATGATGTCAGTGATTCGAGTGTCTCCTTTGAATGGCAGCTTAGTCTAGCCCAGACTTGTCTGATTCTTCACATATGGCTCTATGATAACTAACAAGGATCATGCAAGAGCTACAATCTGAGGTAAATTTTCTATCCTGGTGTTTTACAACATCATCAAGAACCAAGCAATTCTTGAATCTCTCAGAAAGCAACAATTGCAAGTCGAAATAATATTCATGTTCATAAGCACATTAAGCATGCGAGCAAGCCACCGGCCACAGATCAGGAATAAGCACGACGTTGTTGATTCCCATATGAGCCTTGCATAGGGTCTTGAGTAGCCATGTGTACTTTGGTAGGCTTCACACACTAAGCGTCCATTGTCGCCTAGCCAATCTCGGTATCTTTCGTTTGTGATAACATCTGCCGTAAAGAAGGCGATATCACTATCCAAGCTTGTCTGACCGAACTTGGGGAAGTCTGCCGCAATCCGTAAGCGGTGCAGGTTGTTATGGCGTTCATATGTAGAGTTGGGATTGGCTGTTTGCTGTCACTTAGTCACGGCCATCCGTTCATATCATAAACATTTCTGACTTGGGGACCTGTACTGCCTCGACTTTGCACTCGGGCAACTTTATCAGGGACTCGCGGTGCCATTGATAATGTGCGGTACGCCGTAACAGTCACGTATACCACAGCGGCGGCCTTTCTCACCTAGTGTGAGAAGATAAGAAGGGAAATACCGAAGCAATAAAAGATTATCGATCGAAATCAAAACCATGAATCCAATATCGTGTACGTTAGTATGTGCCATCGACGTCAAAAGAATAGTAGAGTACCCTGTAATGCCTCGATGTGATCTGTAGTCTTGCAGCTTCGGTAGTTTCCGCTTCGTCTGTTTCTCTTTTGAAATATCCCCCAGCATTCCAGTCTGCCCATTGTTCTTTATTAGACCTCGTGATCAGACATTGTAGGAAACTCTGAACGGCACGATGTGCTCACCAAAGACTTGATGAAGCTTTGCATCTCGGCACAGCAGACGCAGGTATGAAGGCACAATGTGCGTTTCGCAGGCATATGTATTGATGCTGAGTTATTCTTGGTGGCGTATTAGCATCGCCTCGTGAAATAATCATATTCGGCAGCACTTACGAGGACATCCACGTATCATCGCCGGAGATGGCATACTTCCGTGGAAAGGGAAAGCAGATCCGGCATTTTGGATCCACAGGTGCCCTCTCACATCTGGCGAAGAATCGGATCGTAGAACATCATTCTCAGGCTTGCACTTGGTCTCTACGGAAAATTGCAGGAGCCTGAAAGCTGAGGGCTCTATATAGAAGACTGGTTGGAGACCTCTTGTAGGATACCGGAGATCTTCTAGATATACATCTCGCCAAGTGTAAGTCGAATTGTCGGGAGGTGTATACCTAAGTATAGGAGTTTATCAAAAGTTGAGCTTCGTAGCGAGCTAAGCATCAGTGGAAGGGGAGGGGTGGGAAGAGTTGAGGAAGATGCTGATGTCCACCAGGGTAGCTTCCATAATCCTATTCAGATGTCAGGCACAAATGACAAGGGAAGAAGTCATCACAAACGTCATACTCGCCATAGTGCACGTAGAACAGACCTTGGAGTATCGGCGTGAGAAATTTTCATGATGGGCTCATTAGCATACTTATTCTAGTGTCAAAGACTGTTACCGTTTTATGCCCGTTTGATGACGGCTCTTCGTCGCCTTGTCTGAGGAAAGTTCCGGCCTTCTACGGATCTCACCATTTCACCTGGAAAATTTTCACATTGTTGAAAATGAGCTAGCAGATGTTTTCTCGAAGTCATATATACTCTCATATTCCCGATCTTTAGCATAATCCATCCACAATCATGTGCCGGCTTCAAGATAAGACTCTGAGGACACAACATCCACCAGTGGGCTCTGACAGATCCTCAAAAATTGAGATTCTTTAGAATTTCGTTTATCATTCAGTATCTAGTGCACAATTTTGAAATAGATACTCCATCGCTTTTGTTTTCACTGCAGAGCACTACCGGCCTCCACACGAGGAGAGTGCTATCAGGACTCTTGAGCGTTGGCAATCCATCATACACTTGCCAGTATTCTTAACCCCAGAGCTCTTTAGCTACACCTTGGGCCTTGCCTGGTACAGGGGATATTCAAGCTTCCTTCGCCCAGGCAGTGTTCCCTGCGCGCGATTCGATCTGCAGAAGCCACATTCGTATCGCGAGAAGCTATGAGGGTGGATAATCTTGCCAGGAACACGTTCTCACGTCCAAGCTTGTTTGTCGCGATCTACTTTTCTCTAAGTCTAGTAATCCTCTGAGTTTTCTTTTCCCTTCTACTCGTCCACCTCCTTCCTTCCGCCGTATACTGTCAATAGCACTCGTGCGAACATGCACTTGTGATTCGAAATCCGTAGCCTCTAGTAGGAGTTATCGAGGGGCTTCTAAATGCAATATGCCTAGGTAGATCAATTGATGAGTTGAATTTTGGAAGGATTCTAACTTTAGATCGTCATTTAGTGTTATGGGTACTTATATATCCGCAAAACGCCCGGACGACTTCGAGCTTGAAAGAGAAGACGGAAGAAAATGACTACCTCAGTAGGTCCTCTAGGTTGACTCATCTACATATGTTTTGCTTTCTCGAGTACATATGTACTAGGTAAAATTGCACGTGGGCCTGTGAAGTTGGGGAAGATCCGACATGTTGCACGCCCGGCTCATGTTTGCACAGTATATTCCAACACTTAAACGTGGAAACTGAAAAATTTGTTACTGAATCATGCCAAAATTAGAACCAGCAACTCATCAGCTGCGTGTACAGCCCCACTGAAAAGTCTCCAGGATTGCCAACCAAACATCGAGTTGTAGTTAATGTTTGCCCTGCGATGCATTTCTCATCGTGCCCAGCGGGCGCAAGAGCCGCCCGCATGCAACCCGCGCCGTGGTCTACGCCATCGGATACCACACGGAAGTGAGCTACAGAAAAAAGGGATAAAGTATCGAAAAAGCTCGTCATGTTCCCTATTTTTCAGAAAAGTATCCTCACCGGCAAGAATTGCCCATGTGTTGTGGTTTGGAGCCAGGAGTCTAGTACCAACGCGGGTGGAAAATCTCTCTCAACCGGGGCTCCCCTTGATCCAACATCCCACAGCCTGTATCCCCCATCACAAATTTACGAAAACGAGTAGAGCCATATTCCTTTTTCTCCTCAACTCCTATAGTATTAATAGTATTCACCATGAATAGAAACAATATACTTCGGCCTCTATCCTCCATCCTCCGTAATAAAAATCCCTTCAGGCAAGCAGCAAGGCGCACCGCAAACCCCAAACTCCCCACCACCCCTAAGGCGTTCCGTTCCCCAGACGGTACGGAGTAGACCCTTCGAAAAACCCACTACGTAGCCCAGAGTCCACCAAAAGCAAAAAAACCCCCAAGCAGGTTTTCCAATCTCCGACCCCGCTAGTGGCTGGCTCGAACGGCCTCGGGGCTTATACGAGATTGCCGATCGCGATCATCTCTCCCCAGGTCGAGGTCGGCTAGCACTGCCCCAGGCGCTGAAGGCTAAGACCCCGGTTCACAAGTACTGTACTTAGGATATCCAATCAGGGCAGGTACTTACAGGAACGAGTCAATTCGACATTAGCCTTCACGCGTAGACGACTTGGCGCAGAATACGATCCCGGCGCGGGATGTTGAGGAAAGTTGTCCGTGGTGCAGCGGTCATTCGCTGGCTGAGCCAACCGATCCGTCGGGATGCGTCGTTGGTGAAGGCGAGACACTGCTGAGTGCCCTGTGGCGTCTATTGGAAGAGAGTTATTGGTTGTTATGGAGTAGCTGCGCATAGCTAGGTTTGGAGAAGTGGAAGTCTTTCGCCACCGGGTTGCCTCTTGATTACAGGTAGGTAGCTTTGGTCAGGCGACTGGACTAGTCCAGTCCACATAGACGTGCGACCGTATGTAAGACAAGACGGGTTTGAAGGTGAGCGGTCGCGATTCTACACCGCTTGACTGACACGGCTCGGGGCGCGAGATTACTGTAGAGAGAGAGTGTGCTATTCGTGGAATTGCGTTGGTGTTTAGAACCGCGGGGAGTCCACGTGAAGGCGACAGGGATTAGGGCGTGGAGAAGGGAGTACGGGTACTTGACTTGTCTATAGACTACGGAGGACTCCGTAGTTGTCTGGGGGCTAGATTGGGAACCGGGCTCTGATCTCGTAATCAGCATCAATTCATCTATGCGGATTCTTGATCCAGCCACAAAGCAGATTCATCGAAGCGAGGAGGCGAATCCCGGCGACGCTGGACTTGCAGACGGCTGATCGCAGAGAAGCACGTGGACTGCATGTATATTGGCTGCGTTGCCAATAGAGCGTCACATTCTCCCTAGGCTGCTGTATACTCAACACGTCGCACATGACATGCGGATACTGAGATCCGTCCCGAGCGGATGTCTCAGATCAGAGGCTATTGCGGAGTAAAGTAGAGTAGAGACAAACTGATTCAAGATAGATCACGATCGAAATCAGATGTCTCTAATGCATCTTCCCAATCTACTATACCATATCTCTCACATGACCTCTTACAGCTCCTCTACAGCCACTGTTTTCAGACAGTGGGTCCCCAAAGCGTCTTGCCATGGCCTAAAACTCGAATCAGCCTCAAACGCAGTACGAACTAAGATAAACCACCTTTAGAGATAGTGATAGTACATCACTGACATCACCCAGCGATAGCGATCTTCCTCCCCGCCCATCCCCCGGCTGACCTCTGACGCCATCAAAACATCCAGTTTTACTCCGATAGACGTTCACCGCAGCGGGCCTCCCGACTCACCGCGTGAGGGGGGGGGAACACGGCTTGCCGTACGGAAGTGAAACAGCCGAGCGATTTAAACGGCTGAGGGGCATAGATCTTGGCTGCGTGTCTCAGCTGCGCAGGTGCGCAGCGATCGGCATCCAGGACGCCTATGATGAACAGGACGGCTGAAACGGAGAATAACGACTAATGGAGTTCCCGCGCCCACAAGCCGAGAGCTCTTACTCCGTTCTTACTGGGGAGTGGGTAGGGATTAGGCAGCTTTTGCGACGATCTCACCGCAACGTGGATGACAGGCGGATCGGTGGATGGTGGGTTGAGAATCGTTGCCTATTTAGGAGCTGATAGGATTTTTATTGTTCGGAGTACAAAAAAAACAAACACTCGGATGATGGAAAAGGACATTCTGAAGGCGTTGAAGTGACGTTGTATCGCAGACATTGCAATAAGCTTATTGGAGAGCATGCAAGCCACTCTTGCCGAGAGATGATAGACGGCGCTCCGTGCTGAGGCTTGCTCAGAGACCTTGGCGAGGTCGGAGGTTCTCACCCGGGCCCAGTCAGTATAGATCCTGGGCGTCGGACTAAATAATTAGGATATGCACAATGACGGGGCTTCCCCGTCGCGAGAATCCTTTAATCGCGCAGAGGAGGAGAACTGTCGAGGTCGGGCAGCAAGAAGAGCCAATCGGGTTTTAGCCAGCAGTGACATCTCGAGGCGACTGGGAGTCTAAGTTTTGAGCAAAGATGCTTTTGCATACAGATGCCTTCTACGGAGTAGTTCGAAGGAGGCAGAGGTTCTAGCTGCAGAGCATGGCGGCTCGGTGCGTCCCCGGGACATAGCCGATGCAACGCTTCCCGAGTCGAAAGTCTAGACAGTAAGCGAGGAGGAAATTAATCTTATGAGCCAGAGAGTCGCGATAGGACTGAGCGCAGCAAAAGCACAATCCGGGGGACTGGGCTGGAGAAGTTACCTAAGGCGTTGTTCGGCTGAAGGTTCTCCGGGGCCTCCAGACCCCGTGCTGGAGACTCCGGATTACTAGGCGAGGCCGTAGCGGTTGAGGCTACAGGAAGAGGCAAGTCCTCCGCCTACTAATCTGTAACCGTGGATATTGGGAAGAGTTTTCGAGAGATTAAGATTACGGAGTGGAGGGAGGATTACGGCGTGGCGCGCACGCATCCCGAGGGATGACCCTCGGGCCCGGGGCGGGTGGGGCGCAGAGCCATGGAAGGCGCCTTTGAGCCCTGGAGAGGCCCACGGCTCAGTTCCCTTCGGAGTATGACCTTATGCCACGCTTTTTGGTGGCGGCAACGAGCATGCGACGAACGGGGCCCGGCCGTTAGATCTTCGGCGATCTGAGCGTGGGCTGATCAGAATCAGAGTACTCCGTAAGAAGTTGTAGATATTGAGACCGGAAGAATCTCGGTATACATTCCGGTGGCAGTTGTCACATGTAGCAGCTGGTGCTCAGTGCGCGCGCGTGTGTGATTTCGCATGCGAGACACGACTCGTGGCGGGGACGGACGGGGGGTGGGACCAATCGATTATCCCAATTTCCAAGCGCGGCCCACTGGCGACAAGCACATTGAACGAGAACAATACAAGCAGAATTAGTGCTGTCGCAGCGCTGGATGAAGGAAAAATCGGCGTCGATACAGTACCCAGGGAACTGCAGTAGAGTTGTTGAGTCGAGCTATTCTTGGATCTATATAATTGGAACAGACAGCTGGAATGTTTACTCCGTAGTAATGGAGAACATTCCTCGAAGCCGCAAGCAGCCATGCGCGATGCAGCCAAGCGGCCAAGCAGCAGCGGCTCTAGGCACATGTCATCCCTTCCCCGTTGCCGCCCCCGGTCTTGGTCTTCCTCTTCCTGGGACTACCTGGTATGGACTACGAGTATGGCCTCTTCGTCTCGGGGCTCTGCCGGTTCGGGTCAGGATTAGGTAAGGCGCCTGCCTCTCTGGGAATTTTTCACTGCTTGTTTGATTAAACAAGACGCTTGCGGGATTGGCCCGCCACACCTTGTTACGAGCGCTGTGGGCCTCGAGCGGCTTAGTCTGCGGCTTTTCACTCTCTTGGCGACATCTTTTCCTGATCGGGGCCTTTTGGTGTCGGGATCTCTGGCTGTCCAGGTGACAGGTGTTGAGTAGATTGTCCACTAAATCTCGATGCGATGGGGTAAGGGTCGGCTCCTCCTAGACACCCCGCGGGGTCGTGTTGGCTTGCCTAGCGGGCATGATTGGGGCGTTAGGCGTGGTCCGTGAGGCGCGTCTGAAATGAACCTCATGGGTAGCCCGGAGAGTCGGCATCGGGGGAGGCAAGAAGGGCAAGTGAAACGAGTTAACAATCGGCCGCTCAGAGTCGGGGCCGACCCCTGTTCGCTTCCGTGGACCACCACAGGGTTTCACGCTCTCGGTGACTGGAGCGAGCCAGCGTAAAAACTGGAGAATAAGCACAAACCGCAGGCGACGCCCCCACCGCGCTGTCCCCGTAATCCCCCGTAGATGGCAAGGCACGCTTTCCGTTTTGGGTAGCAGGATTCGGCGATCCTCCGCTGCTCCAGCTGCGGGTTCTCCGTACGGAGAGAGAGAGAGAGGAGGGAACTGGTGGCACTCAACCAAGTTGCCTCTGGAGATGAACAAGGGACGCATGTCGGCATACCGCGAAACCGCAACCACCGAATTCAGGTCCAGGCCGCCACACTGGGATTCCAGAAGCCGCCGAACCATGCGACCACTGCAGCTTCCCATGGCTCTCCTCAACCTCTCCATCTCGAATCCGGCGAAACGTTCGAGAGACTGCTTGGCGACCGAAAACTCTGCAGTGGGGCCCAAATTTGGCCCCTCCACGGCTCGCGCGACTTGCCTGTAGCGCCGTCCCACCGACGTCATGGGCCCAAAGTTTGGAGTGTCCACGCTAGGCCTGAGGCGGCCTCGCTCTGTTTCCGAACGGAATATATGCATATCGATATCCCCAGAGACGCGTTTTTTTCTTTCCCCGTGTCGTCTTGTCTTGACTATTCCCTCCTACTAACTGAGGGCGCAGCCAGAACAAACCCAAGATGTGGACTACTACCTCCGGCCTGCGAGGCAAAAGCCTCCATGTCATGATCACTGTCATCTCCGTGACTGGTTTCTCCTTGTTCGGTTACGATCAGGGTCTGATGTCTGGTCTCATTGCCGGTGAGGAGTTCCCCAAGGAATTCCCCGTGCTGATGAAGCCTGAGAATGCCTCTCAAGCGGTTGCCAACCACGTCTCTGTCCTGCAGGGTGCCGTGACTGCTTGTTACGAACTGGGTTGTTTCTTCGGTGCCATCTTCACCCTCATCTGGGGTGAGAAGATTGGCCGTACTCCTCTCCTGCTCGCTGGTGGTATTCTCATGGTTGTCGGTACTGTCATCTCAACTGCAGCTTTCGGCGATCAATGGGGTCTCGGCCAGTTCGTTGTCGGTCGTGTCATCTCTGGTCTCGGTAACGGTATGGACACTGCTACCATCCCCGTATGGCAGTCCGAGTGTTCTCGTGCCCACAACCGTGGTTTCCTCGTCTGCTTCGAGGGTGCCATTATCGCTGTCGGTACCTTTGTCGCCTACTGGATCGATTTCGGTCTTTCCTACGTCCCCAGCTCCGTCCAGTGGCGTTTCCCCGTCGCTTTCCAGATCGTCTTCGCCCTGGGTGTCATGGTCGGTGCCATCATGCTTCCCGAGTCTCCTCGTTGGTTCGTCATGCGCGGCCACGACCAGGAGGCCCTCGAGGTCTTGGCTGCTCTCAACGACAGCTCTGTCGACGCTGAGGATGTGCTCACTGACTACAACCTCATGAAGGCTGATCTGAAGACCACCCAGAACAGCAAGGCCAGCTGGAAGACCCTCTTCACTTTCGGCAAGACCCAGGAGTTCCAGCGTATGATGATCGGTTGCTCTGGCCAGTTCTTCCAGCAGTTCACCGGTTGCAATGCTGCCATCTACTACTCTACTCTGCTGTTCCAGAACAACTTGCACATTGAGGGCAAGCTTTCTCTCGTCCTTGGTGGTGTCTTCGCCACCATCTACGCCCTTGCCACCATCCCCTCTTTCTTCATGATTGAGAAGGTCGGTCGTCGCAACCTGTTCCTGATCGGTTTCGCCGGTCAGGGTGGATCTTTCCTCATCACCATGGCTTGTTTGGCTGCTGGAGGCACTGAGAACTCCAAGGGTGCCGCTGTCGGTATCTTCTTGTTCATCTGCTTCTTCGCCTTCACTACGCTGCCTCTGCCCTGGATCTACCCTCCCGAGATCAACCCCCTGCGTACCCGTACCATGGCCGCTTCCGCCTCGACTTGCACCAACTGGATCACCAACTTCGCCGTCGTCATGTTCACTCCCGTGTTCTCGTCTGCTTCGCCCTGGGGTATCTACCTGTTCTTCGCTGCCGTCAACGCCATCGGTATTCCATTCGCTTACTTCTACTACCCCGAGACCGCTGGTCGTGATCTTGAGGAGGTCGACATCATCTTCGCCAAGGCTCACGTCGAGGGCAAATGGCCATTCCAGATTGCTCAGACCCTGCCCAAGCTCACTGTCGCTCAGATCGCTGAGTACCAGACTTCTCTCGGTCTCAACGCCTCTGACCACCAGGTCTCTTCCGAGGCTGAGAAGGCTGAGAACGCTCTGAGCTCCGAGAGCGGCGAGGAGAAGGGTGGTCACTCTGAGTAGATCGCCAATCGGTTAATATAATCATTTGTATATTCGTGCCTGCTTTGTGATTTCCATCCTGGAGACGGAAGATTGGTTACGTGTCCCACTTCTATAGATTTATAGAGTGCCTTGATTCCCGCATTGGTTTTTTCCTTTCTATCTTTCCTCTGTCATGTCGATATGTGTGATTTTTCATGTCAGATACCGTTTCTTTATATCCATTTAACGAAAATGAAGGCTACGGGCCAGTTCGGTATACATCTTCCACTTAGTTCTCGCTCTGTATCGTAGTATCTCCATTCCAAGACACTCCTCGCAACATTAAGATAATTGTCCAGCCATCGCAATCCCCGCCATACTCTATCACTCCCAAACCCCGTCGCCACGCATCTTCACTCAAGGACCTAACCATCTCAACCTGATCTCCTCCAACCAGCAAACCATCACAACCCAAAGACCTCAAATCATGCAACCATCAACCCTACGTCCCTACCGAGCATCAACCCACAACCCAACCCGCCACTGCATGAACCGGTGGCCAAAGCTCTCCCGTCGCCACATCCCTCCCAACCACGGTCGTATACACAAGCCTCGCCAAGCATTCTCGCCGCCGCCGGCATCTACACTGGACTCGTAGGGCGCGAAACGGCACTTCAAGCCGAGACATAGCCGCGATCGCAAGCGCTGTCATCGCCAACCTATGCTTCAAGCACATGGGACGGATCCACATACTCCTGTCCACGCGGTAATGATATGCAAGGGCGGAGGGGGGATCTGCGGCGCCTGATTAATGGGGGAATGAGGATTTTTCATTTCGAGGATTTTTGAATTAATTATGTACGACGGAGTAGCATGTGGGGGGTGGGAAGTTAATCGTTGGGATGATCGTCGGATATTCAGGGGTAATAACAAGGATTCTACTCCGTACTCCGTACAGAGTAATTGTTTATTCCGTGCAGAGCAGATAGAATAAGGGAGTACGGAGTGTTGTTGGACTTACTCTGTACAGAAGGTGTCGGCCTGATCGTCAGGGTTAGGCAATAGTTCTGCGGTAGGAGGATTCGATGCGTTTTTGTTTGCTAATGGTAACCTGGGGACTAACTATGCGATTTTTAAATAGACTTAGGAGTATTGGTCAAGTGGACGCCTGAGTCGCTTGACTTGCCCTGGGAAGAGGAAGCATAGGCCATTGTGTGAGATGCGGTCGCCTATTATTAGACGGGATGTAGATCATAGTTGCTCTTGATTCTATGACGAACACAATGTAAAGCTGTCATGTTGCGACATCGCAGGTTCATTTCGCATCGTGAGGTGCATTGCGAGAGATTGGCACCTGAGGTAGGATGACAATTGCGATAGATTCTATGCAGTATATTTATGGTTTCATGATTGCTATGACAATTGGAATTCTGCTGCTTGCAACCTGTCAAAATGCAGATCAACCAGGGTTGATGTTATCATGTCGTTTTCACGATGGCGTTGGAGAAAAGAATTGTTGCCTTACTGCCTTGTCGCCTTGGTTCAAGGGTGTCAGTAATGCTTAAGATTGTTAAGGCAAAATTATCAGTCACCGCCTTCTTTGCGATTCGGCAGAACTTTTTTTTTATCGCGGAGGAAAAGTTGAACGAGTAGCGCTATCAGAAGCTCCTGGGTTTGGCCGACTCGAATCAAAAATTGCCCAGCCTCGATACAATTCGAAGCCTCTCCAGCACCGGCCTCCTTATACTACCACCATGGCAGCTCCCGTCCTGCCCTTGCCGCAGGTGAAGCTCGCCTCGATACCTTCAACCCGTCTCACGCCCGAGCAACAATACTGGCGGACTTTCAAGAACCCCCTCCTGGTCCCTTCTCCGGCAAATGGACCAGTCAATCTTATTACACAACCCTCTGCCCCGTCATCGTCCTCCGCATTCCCATCCTTGACACAACCGCCAGACATCTTCACCGTGACAACAGGTGCGCGAGTGCAGATCTACTCTATTCGCACCAGGAAGCTCCTACGAACAATCACCCGATTCGAAGACACAGTTCGCGGCACTGATGTCCGACCCGATGGTCGTGTTATGGTAACCGGTGATGACACCGGCACCGTGCAGGTTTTCGACAGCAGCTCGCGCGCAATCCTGAAGACATGGAAAGAACACAAGCAGCCAGTCTGGGTGAGCAAGTTCTCGCCCAGCGATCCCACCGCTTTATTCACAACTAGCGACGACCGCACTGTTCGTCTCTGGGACCTTCCTGCCGAGAGCAGCACCAGGACTTTCGTCGGCCACTCTGATTATGTGCGGAGTGGTGCTTTCATGCCCGGCGCCATGGCCTCGTCTGGTCTGCTGGTTTCGGGCTCTTACGATCGTACTGTGCGCATTTGGGATCCTCGTGTCGAGAACCGCGCTGCTATGACTTTTAAGATGGCGGCTCCTATTGAGAGTGTTCTGCCTATGCCTGCTGGCACGACTGTACTCGCTGCGGCGGACAACAAGATTGCTGTGCTGGATATTGTTGCTGGAAAGCCTCTTCATATGATTCAAAGTCATCAGAAGACTGTTACATCGCTTGCTTTGGCTTCGAACGGCGAGCGGCTCGTGAGTGGTGCATTGGATGGGCACTTGAAGGTGTTCGAGACCACCGGTTGGAATACGGTCTCTGGCTCAAAGTACCCGTCACCCATTCTGTCGCTGAATGTTATTACTTCCGGCTTAGCATATGAGGACAAGCACATTGCCGTTGGTATGCAGTCGGGACTTCTGTCCGTTAAGACTCGTCTCTCCGGACAGCAGAAGGTCAAGGAGCGCGAGCGCCGCAAGGAGATGCAGGCCTTGCTCGAGGGCAAACTAGAAGAGCACGACCGACAAGCCGCTAAGAAGAAGGCTCGAGGCTCTGGATGGGAGAAGCGCTTGCGCGGAACCGACTTCATCGGCGAGGGAGTTGACATCGTGATCGAAGGACGAGAGCGCAGAAAGCCAAAGCCAGAGCAGCAGTGGGAGCACGATCTGCGCAAGGGTGCATACTCAGTCGCATTAAACAAGGTTCTTGCCACCACCGACAGGAACGCCCAACTCACTCTCTTCACTGCCCTGCGCCATCGCTCCGCTCTCCGAACTGCCCTGCGAAACCGAGACGAGATCACCCTTCAGCCCGTGCTGAACTGGGTCTTCAAGCACATCCGCGAGCCACGGCTTGTAAATCTCAGCGTCGAAATTGCTATGAACATCCTCGATATTTACTCTGGAAACCTGGGCCAGTCGGCGCAGATCGATAAGCTGATTGAACGATTGCATACCCGCGTCCGTGATGAGGTCGAGCTGTCCCACCAGGCTTTCCAGTTGAGGGGAGTCCTCGATATGCTTCAGGCATAGGCATCGGCTTGTAACTACGTATATGATTCAGGCTTCGGAGTTTGGGGTGTCTGGCTTGTTTTCTCCAGTCGGTATATGGCGGGTCATTGATGATTTGTACAAAGTTGCATAGAAATAAAAGTCCACCATTTGAGCATCGATATCGTTATGTTTGGTATAGTAGGTTCGTTTTGAGTTTTCCAGTCTAGGGTATTCTGGCCCAGCCTAGAATCGTAATGATCGCCTCGTCCGATGGGGTGATGTAGACACCCGAGATACAGCCCTAAGTCGCCGCCGATTTGCGTTGACTTACTTGGATATCAAAAATAAAGAAGAATAATTTAGAGCCTGAAGAGAGAATAAGAAGCCGATATAATCCGAGCAATTTTTCTGAGCGTAACTCAAGATCACCGTTGATGCCCGCGCAACTGATGCCGATGAAGATGTTGTCATGGGGCAAAAAGACCCGAGCTAACCGGCATCGGCCTTCTCTCCTACCAGCCCTGTCTTCCCCCAGATTCCACCTGAGACGCGGAGACCCGTTGTCTTGAATTCTCCTTCAACCCTCAACCCATTGTCCTCTGGCCAATTCCTCGGCAACCCGCGCCAAGCCAGAACGCCCTGTGTGCGCTCGGTGTCCCGCCCCTCCATTCACCCCGCCCGTCCTGAACAGCAAATTTCCAGCTGTCCCAGCTCCACCCTCGGCTCTACTGTGGGGAGGACTCGAGACTGATTGGCGATGCTCTGAGAGAGAGAAGGAGAAGCAGAAGCAGAAAAGAAAAACAACCAGAACCACGGCTTGAGCTCTCGGATCCGCGGGGACCGACCCAGAAAATCAATCACGTCACGTTGTTCCATCATGGCCGCCGCCCTCGACGAAGAAGACCTTTTGGTCCCCCTCCCTTCCTCTGACCGCGAAGCCCCTCAAGAGCGAAGCCCCAGGCCACCGCCATCTAACCACTCTGTCCTGGCAATGCCGCCCCCGCGCCCGACTGGCAGAGTCGAGGCGGCGACTCAGTCGCCCGCGACAATGCGGGACATGCAACGTCTCGATCAGTACCAGACCGTCAAGATTCTGGGCGAGGGTTCGTTCGGAAAGGTCAAGCTCGCCATCCATCAGCCCAGCGGGCGCCAGGTAGCCTTGAAGATTATTTCGCGCCGCAAGCTGCTGTCCAGAGATATGATCGGGCGTGTTGAGCGAGAGATCCAGTATCTTCAATTGCTTCGGCATCCTCACATCATCAAACTGTATTGATCCTTTGTTCCAGGTGTGCGCATTGAGGACGTGATTACTGACTTGAGACTTTTCCTAGATACACCGTCATTGCCACGAAAACCGATATCATAATGGTCCTCGAGTACGCGGAACGCGAGCTGTTCGATTATCTCGTGCGAAAGGGAAAGTGCAACGATGACGAGGCCCGGAAGTTCTTCCAGCAGATCATCACAGCTGTCGAATATTGCCATCGACACAAGATTGTGCATCGGGATCTGAAGCCGGAGAACCTGCTCATCGACAGCCAGAAGAATGTCAAGATCGCGGATTTCGGTCTGAGTAATATTATGACGGACGGCAATTTTCTGAAGACCAGTTGCGGTAGCCCGAATTATGCTGCGCCAGAGGTTATTTCCGGAAAGTTGTACGCCGGTCCAGAGGTGGATGTGTGGAGTTGCGGAGTGATTCTTTACGTTCTGCTTGTCGGCAGATTGCCCTTCGATGACGACTATATCCCCGCCTTGTTTAAGAAGATCGCCGCAGGAAACTTCCATGTACCCAGCTATATCTCACCAGGAGCTGCTAGGCTCATTCGGGCTATGCTCCAGGTTCATCCGGTTCACAGAATTACTATCCCAGAGATCCGCCAGGATCCTTGGTTTACTAAGAATCTGCCCGGCTACCTGCAGCCCCCGCCAGAAGAATATATGTCGTCAGGCATTGACCCGAATAAGGCTATTGATACTGCGAAGCTGTCTGCTGGGAAGCCTGCACAGCGCAAGATTCATCAGATTGCTGTGTCAAAGCTTGAACGGAGCATGGGATACGGGCGTGATGACATTGAAGATGCACTACGGCACCCTGAGCCTAGTGCTATCAAGGACGCATTCTCGATTGTCGTGGAGAACGAGATGATGCAAACGAACTGTGAGACTACCATCAAGCCCCCACATTCGTCCCTTCTAACAACTTTACTACAGCTCCTATCGAAGATAACTTACTGGCCTCCAATATCCCTCATCCCAAGGGACCTCCTCAACAACCCAGCAGTCGTACACCTTCCGCGCCGAAGACTCAAACAACTCAAGCAAATGTACCCCCTGTTATCGTGCGAGCATCAAGCAGCTCGCATCCTACTCCACGCGAAGAGACCCCGCAACCCGCCGATCCCGAAGACTACGAACAGACACGACCAAGTCATGTCCGAATCTTGCCTACCAGCGTTCCATTTGTTCACGATCAGCTCATGGAGCAGCGCGATAAAGAACAGAAGGCTCGTTCAGAAGAACAGCGTCAAGAAGCCGCGCGCATGGAGGCAGAAAGGCAGGGCACTGATCGGGGAGAGCTGACTCCCGAAGAGCAAGCTGCAACTGCTCGAGCATTGAAGCCGCACTCTCGCAGTATCGTAGACCTTGACAAGCTTCGAAAGATGGAGCCTCCAATAGGATACCCCATCGCACAGCAGCCACCAAAGAGATCGCGGAAGTGGCAATTCGGTATCCGTTCTCGCAACCAGCCTTATGAGGCGATGCTGTATCTTTACCGAGCCATTGCTGCGCAAGGCGGAGTTTGGGATATACAGCCCGTCGAGTCAGGTATGTCTCACGCTATGAAATGTCAAAGAATAACCAGCTGATTGATCTCCTTAGGCACCAATATTGGCCCTGAAATCACCCCCTCACCGGACAAGCCGAAGCCCCTGCAATACAAGTACCCCGATCTACCATCAGACTACTACATCCCCAAGGATCCCTGGTTCATCCGCGCCCGTCTCTTGAAAGAAGGTATCATGGCCCCAGGAGCATCGACAAGTGTTTACAACAGCCGAACCGATCTCGAGGAACTACGCCGCCGCTTCCATATCTCCGGAATCAACGTCCCATACGAGGATAAAGAAAAAGAAAAGGATGTCAAGTCTACCTCCGAAGGATCAGGCTCAGGGCCTTCCTCCGCATCACAGCCTAGCAGCCTCTCAAATATATCCCACGGCGTGTGGGTCTTCGTCGATATCCAGCTGTACCAGCTCGAAGAGAACAATTACATGGTCGACTTCAAATGCGATGGCTACCAGAATGTGATCCGCGCCCGCGGCGACACAGAATGGCACCCGATTAGCAAGCGTCTCAAGAACAAGGAGAAGGAAGTTACCAGCCCTTACCCCTTCCTTGATGTGGCATCTGATCTGGTGGCCCAACTGGCTGTTGCCAGCTAGATGTATTGTATCTGGCCATGGAGATGACGATCATGAAAAATCATCTTGACGTTCTGTTTCGCATTATCAATTCTAAATCAATGTTAATCTGGAGGTGCACTCTTGGATGTGGTTGTACAGCGGGTTATTCGAGCATTTGGTGTCGGTTGAGCTAGCGTGTTTGCGATTTTGCGATTTAGTTCTTTTTTTTTGCTAGATCTGGGTATACTTTTCTTGCGTGATATTATTGCATCAATACAATTATGCGCGGCGTATCTTCATATATCCTTGTTGTACTTCCCCTCTTGGAGCGGAGGCTTCGTAGGTGAATCGGCAGCGTCCTATCTGGGATTTGGTTCTACTTATTGGCGAAATGCTCTGTCACTACGGATATAAATTGACGTGAAACTGCTGAGCCCATATAATTGCATGTTCCCTGGTTTGTACATGCTCGCCTTATGGAGAGTCAAGATCTTACGGGTTTGAACTACTCGGAGACACTTTCGTGGTGGATAATGATAAGTTTCCCGCTAACTAGACTGCTATTTACATCAACCTAAGGCCACTGCCCTTCCTCTCATCTACTCCCCATTCCAGTCAACGCAACTGGAGGCAAACTAAGAGGAGGGTCATTTACTTATGTTTCTCTTTGACCTCCATCACTCCCCCCTAAGCTTCTTGACTGCTCCTTCCCTCGATATCCTTCCCACTCCATGAACCGCATTCATGAACGCCTTCTGGTTCCGGTTTCGCTGGCGCGCAGACCGATCAGAGCTGCCACCAGCTTGACCAATCTCACACCGTGAGCCTTCAAGTCTACCCTCATCTTCCTCTTCTAAATCAATCAACCGGCCCTGTGCATCCATCACCCGCGCCTGGCCCCGGCACGCTTTCCGCGCTCGCCGAGCAGCAGCCTTCTCAATCTGCGGTCGAAATATCGGCAAGATCTCGATATCAGGGAACCGCACGCTACTGGGGTGCAGGCGAGGTTCCTTTTTGTCCACGTTTCTCCAACTGCTCCTCCGATGACCGGACGTCGTCCCGGCAGACTCACCCGCTGGCGCTATCTTGGATCGGGAGGCATCCCGGTCCCGCCTTTCATTGTTGCGGAGCTTGGTCATATGGTCTTTTATCCGGAGGATGATTTTCCGAATATCCTCGAATGACTTCTCTGTTCCGACCTGGCTGCGCAGCCAAACTGGTGCTGGCGAGATCACTGCTGTAGGGTGTTTGCGGCCATTTGGCAGAGTTGATCGGCGGTTACTCTTTGGGGAGCGCGAGGAAAAGCGTATTCCGGATTGTGAGATTTGGATGGACTTCGGTTTAGTCTTTGAGCTTGCTGGAGTGGGGTAGGAGGCTGGGCCTGCGAGCTCGTTTGGTTCAACTTGCAGATCGATGCGTTGCTGTTCTCGACGACGGAGTGTGAGATTGAAGGACTCGACACCTCCCCATTCTTCCATGCGACGGAGGGATTCGAGGATCAGGTCACATTGCGTGAAGGGCCATTGGTCGGCTCGATAGCGGGCGCGTTGGTAGTGCTTGCGACAGTAATGTACCCAGACGTGCTCGGGGAACTGCTTCGTGGACTTCTTGTTGCGACCGAAGACGTGGGATACTACCTTTCGATGATGCATGCCGTCTGGAGATGGGGTCATCTTGCACGGGTCGATGAACTCGCATTGGTAAATCACCCGACAGTGATACTTCGTGGATTTGCCATTGCCATTTGAAAGCTCGAGACTCTCTGCGTGGGCATCAGCCTCGTTGATCCCTTCACCAAGGATGTCATCACTGATGGCATCAGATTCACTGTCAGTTTGCCCTTCCTCAAAATCTTGATGACGCTCTGAGTGGTCTCCAATTTGGCTGTGCGGCGTAATGAGGCTTTCCTGGGTGGCGATGCACCGACGCTTTGAGGGTAAACCAGGTCCTGGGCTTGTAGATGGGGACCGAGGATGTCGAACAGGTGTGGGAGTAGAACGGATTGGCAAGTCCAGGCTATTTTCAGATCGACCGGATTGGGTATGTTGGATACCGAATGATGGCGCAAGAGGGATTTGGCGTTGCTGGACACGGAGCGATGGACTCGAGCCATACTCCACTTCATCACTGAGAAAACCAGGGTCTCTAGCTGGACCAGAAGAGCTGTTAATGGGTTGATATGGGTTATCATGACGCAGTTGGTCATGAAATTCCCGAGACCGAATATCTTCTGGAGCTTCGTGATATTTACTGGACTCCCAGGGATATGTCTGATTGAAAGAATGGCCACGAGCTGTCTGTGGGTCTGTGTCATACAAGTGGTTGTTTCGACAAGAAGCGAAAGAGTCATTGTGATGCAGATGATGTCTGGAGTAGGGCAGAACCGAGCCATTAACAGGTGTGCAAGGCTCGGGACATGGTGTGGAATGTCCATAACTCAACCCGCCCTGGTTATAGGCAGGGACTGAGGGTGCATTATGATGCCATGTTTGAATAGGAGAAGAAGTCCCCCGGTTTAGATACGACAAGCCCACTGGGACAGACATGGAAGTGGTTTGCGGGGGCATGCGCAAAGCGGAACGAGCAGAAGAAGAATCATTGCAAGACGTGAAGCTATTCCCGGAAGAAGATGGGGTCTGGAAAGCTTCGCCTCGGAATAGCTTAGGATCATTTTTGTGACCCTGTCGATGAGTATCATCAACCATCGTTGCTCTAGTACGTTTGCAAACGATGGTAGAAGATCCTCGATGGAGATTTCAAGTCAAAGTGTGCTGAGATGGCAGAGAAGAGGAAGATTGATGAAAGTTTTGGGATAAAGAATTTACAAATGAGGGAATTTATAGATCGACTTTTACGGGACTTGCCACCAAAATATCATCCCATCTGCGTTTTGCCATTTTTAATGTCAATTTCCGTTAAAAATCTCCAATTGCTCTGTACTTGTTATGGGAATTATTTTGGCATCATAGCTCAGTTGTCGATATTGACTTCACCATTGACCAGACAGCCTGCAAAACTATTATCCTCGAAGTGTGGTTTACCCTTCAACTCCCTGTTCAATACAAATATAATGAAATTTGTCTCGACAAAGAAACGCCTCTAGCCCACATGAAGTTCCATTCCTACAAAGCTACCAGACGAGGAAGAGACTCTCCTCGATTGCCTTCTCCTGGCCTACTACTTACTGTCTGAAAGTTTAAACATCTTCTTTACCTCTCCTGATACGGTCGAGATATGCTTCCAATACAATAAAATCCCGAAGCGATCTGCAGAGATCGAGATAGCGTTGCTTTGTCAAAAAGTTGAATATTTATGGTGAGTTATTCGGAAACGAAATCAAGCAACACACCCAGAAGCTTATATTGGCATGTTCGAGAAATTGATCCAAGATTATTATCAAATTACATTAGATTCTGCTATCTTGTCTGTGCAATGGGCGCGACTTCCTAAAACAAAAATACAATACACAATAAAAAATACACACGACACTTCTAGCGAACTTCTCATCTCTCCTCCGTCTGGTGTCCTACTCTTGGAGCCAAGCGTGCTCCCTTGATGTGCTGCGGGACATACGGGCGTGATCTTGTAGCAACATTAGCTCTGACGATGACGAAACACGGCTTCAAAGAGTCCTCAAGGTACTTACACAGAGAACGTCCAGAGCCGTGTTGAAGCTCTCAGTGGCTTGAGTTAGGAAACCGGACTCCCCATTGGTGAGGCTAGTTGGTTGGCTTGAATTGAAGTTCGCATAATCATCAGGATCTTCAAGGGGCTTGACCTCGTCTGGATAGAGCAGGGAATTTAGGCGCAATTTCAACGGTATGCCTTCCTAAGTTGAGGCATGTGGATCCTTGCTGTCCACATGTATGTGTAAATATTGAAAACTGATTCTATGTATCAGCTGAACATCGAACGGTTGTTGTCAATATTTTACAACTCTTGAAGCCTCGGCATATACGCAAATATATGCACATGCAAGGTGGAATATCCAGAGGGCCTCTGAGAGAGGTGGAAATTTTGAAAGAGGAGAGATACCGAAAGAGCAGAAGATAACTAGTTATAGGGGCATGCAAGCGACTCGAACTTGACAGAGATCTCCGACTGGATATCTTCGTCGCACTGGCACAGATAGCATTAGAGGTTCTACGTTCTCTTATCTGCTCAAGTATCTACTCGACATCTGGAGTCTCGGAGAGCCTTCCGAAGAGTCTATTGTACTCTCAATAAGTACCCAGCTACGTGCTTATCTTGGAAAGACAGAATTCTCATAAATTGCATGCAGTTATGCTATCCTTTGAAGCACACGTTCAACAAGAATGCTGCCGAATCTTCAATTCTCTGCATGAAAAACGTTCTTTGTCATAACGCAAGTTCAAGAAAAACACTTGAAAATGCCCGGAAACTTCCAGTCTCTTCTTCGCCCGATGACCTTACTCCTGTTGTCAAATCTACCTTATTTCCGCATCGCTGGGAATATGAGCAGGACTTTTAAAAAAGCATTAGTTCTGATAAAGATTTAAGACATCTTCAGATCATGTTTTGATGCTTACCGAATAGTCCAGGATGCTTAGGAGCTCTCGAAATCAGCAGGCAGTACCAGTATTGAGATTGGCCTGGCCAGTGTGTCCAGTTGCCTCCATATTCGTGCGCTCAATGGTGTCATCAGCGACTTTGGTCTGGTTGGGCTCCACGATGACGATGTTCACACCTAAATCGGATGCATGGCTGGGTTCTTCCATAGCCGAAATGCTGGGAACGATGGCCGGCAAGAAGGGATCGGCGTGCAATGTGAGTGGTACAGCGCTGGGCTCGTGGGCTCTCGCAACCGCTCAAGGATTGGGATGGCATTGTCCTGGGTCAAGATAAGTGGTATGTGATGAAGACGAGTATAGGTCTAATTGCTGAAATGTGCGAGATGACCGTCGTACTCCAGGTGAAATCCGCGTCGCAGCATAGGGAAGACAGACATGATGTACTCCAGAAGCTGTTGGTAATCCAGATAACGCCAAAATCATGGCCGGTCAAACCGACCTCCAGCAGGAACTCCTGATACCACCGAGTGCGCGAGAACAAGTAGGCATCGAAACTGAAGCCGAATTTGGACGGAAATGCTCAGCATTGCCTCGCTCTTGGTTGCGTATTCCATGAATGCGATTGAAGATTGAAGTGGGCTTGGAATGATAGCAGCAACTGAATGGTTGAGATGAAAGGATGAAAGGATGGAGAGCACGATCGGGAAAGATAAGGTGGCAGATGACGCTTTCAGAGTTCTAATGGAGTCAGCGAGCAAACGTGACTTCAAGCTTGATGGGGAAAGCATGGCTGCTTAGAAACACCAGTTGGGTTCACTGATATTTTTCTGCGAACATCTCTGAGTACATATATCATTAGATACCAAGTACCTACCAAAACACTTACCGGAGTGTTCGAGGGTCTTTCTAAGCGTCTAGCCTTGGAATAGTGATGGCCTCAGACATTAGGGGATATCCAGAGAGAGGACATAAAAGAGGAACTGAATGAGACTCAGCCTCGAAGGCTATGAAGCTATGGAATAAAGAAGGAGAGGATAGCCTCTGGAAGCTACCGAAATAGCTCGAGGGAAGGGCCGGAGATCTACATGGAGCTCTCCGCCATACGCTCATCAGATAGTAAGAACGAACTTGATTCTCCTACAAAAAGACAAATTCTGACACATGGGAGCTACAGGCTCATTTTGTTGAGCGTAGGTGGACTTGCGAAAGCGAGGTATCTATGGACGTGAGTAGAATCACACGTTCCACATACCAACACCTTCTCACAGGCCTGTATGTACTAGACATATTCTTCAAGATCCCCTGTTCCCCTCCCTAGTCTCGAAGCTAATTCTATCTCCAAAGCTACACCACCATCTTGCGCAACATGGCCATGAATTAAGCCTGGCTCTGACGCCGAAAGCACCACATGAAGGAGAAGCGGGATTATGGCTGGAGGATCTTATGCCGAGCGGCGAGCATCTCATGCTTGCTTTTGGGGAGGAAATTTGACGGTGGAATGTAAAATAGTCCGATGATATCTTGAAGTTGTTTCTGCGAAGTACCGGGGCCCCGGTTTGTATAGAACGCAATGAGCTTACGAGAAACAATGACAATTCTGACCTTCGAAGCACGTTCCACCCCTTAATTTGCCCTGAACCGTGCACGTGCCGGGTCCCGCAGAAGACACGCAACTGACATAGAACAGCCGTCGTAGTTTCAACGCAGAGATGATAGACCATTTGGTGGTAGTTTGCTGCCACGCAATCTATGCTGGTGGTTTGACGCATGGGGCGTCGGAGAATGAATGGTCAGTCTATACTTGAGCCTGCAAATTGCGTCCTCGTTAAAAGTCCGAACCAGGCTCATCGAGGACTTTCAAAGAGGGGAAACCCCTACATTCATCGCTCATATTAGAGCCGGGCTGGAAATACTAGCTCAAGATCCTGCTGCTTTACTCATATTTTCTGGGTAGGCGAACATACTTGGGCACTTCGATGTGGGTGGCAGCTGATACTACATCTTTGCCCAGCGGACCAACCAAACAGCCAAGAACCAGCCTCAGTGAGGGAGAGTCATATCTGGTAAGCAATTAATGTCTCTCATTCAGGGGACCCTACGCAGACTAATGCAAATTATATAGAACCTGGCCAGAGAAAACAACTATTACAAGGAGGACATAACGGATATAAGTATAGATCCCTCCAGGATCGTCGCAGAGGAAAATGCGACAGACTCATACCAGAATATACTATTCTCGCTACTACGGTTTCGCACATACACTGGCCATTTTCCCCGCCGAGTAACCGTTGTGACGCACGAATTCAAACGAGCTCGATTCTTGGAATGCCATTTCCCAGCTGTGGGCCTCGCCTCTAGGCCAGATACCGATTCAAAAGATGCGTCAGAAGTTGCTACCGTCGTTGGAATCAATCCGTCTCCAGATATCAGCCCATTGGAATCATTAATCCAAGGCGAAGAAGCAAGAGGGATTAACTTATGGAGAAGAGATCTATACGGCGTTGCTAATGAGCTGGGCGGCAAAAGGGCCAAGAGGGGATGGCTTCCCGGAACGGAATCCATCTTCCTAGGCAAAGGGGTCGGAAAACCCGTGGAAGAGTTGATCTGCTGGGATGGCGGAGGTGTCAATCAATGGTTCCCAAGAATGGAAGAATTGCCCTGGTTTTATGGAAGGCCGGAATGATATTGATGGAAAATATGCATATTCATTAGACACCATGCCTGTTGTGCAAATAATAGTAGACCTAAATTCCCCTAACGCCGACACGTAGAGCATCTCTCGTGACCAATCATAAACACAAGGCGCGACGCACTCAATCTGCCATTCGGTAGCTGACCAGAGTTCCGACTTTATGGCTGTTGGTACTGAAGCTGCGAAGCTGTACCTTCTCGGCGTTCTTAATTTCTTTTGCATCACTGTCACCCCATTCAACGGGCACCTCGGAGTTGGCATCGGCGTACACCAAGACGTTGAAGGTGCAGTCTCCATCTAGGACGGGAAGGAATGTGACTGAAGCTGTGATTTGGCGGAAGATGGCCTGGATCTCATCTTGGATTTCTTTCTCGGTTTTCTCGACGGGCTTGTCGGCCTCTGGCTCGGCATCACTTGAAGCCGTGTTAGTTATCAAGCGAACATGCGAGTGGTTGATTGCCTTGTGAGTGAACATACCCGGGGGTAGCATTCTCCTTGTCGCCAGATTTACCGGCGCTCCTGCTTTTCGATGATTTTCCAAATATTTCAACCTAGATTTCAAGGATTAGAGACCGATGGGGCAGCATTAGAGAAAACCATTGAATCATACATCAAACTGCCACCGCTCCACGTGGTCTCCGGTTTCACGGTCTGTGATGACAACCACTAGCTTCGAAATTTTTCCACCGGCCATCCATTTGTTCAACTGGGACATGATCTTCTTGATGTAGGCTTTCACCTGGTCATCGGCCGTCACTGTCGCAGGCGTTAGTCGTAGAATGCATGCGACCTTAGATTCCAAATTGTAAACGAACCGAGCATATTGAGGCCATATTTCTTGACGCTGCTGAAGATCAGCTCTGTCCGGTATGTTAACTCGAGTCTTGTCGTGACTTACGTTATGAAGTCTTCGGGAGGATAAACAGCGCGCTGGAATCTATATGTCGACGGTTAGGCGGGCCGATGTAGGTTAAGCGGGGTGGTAACAAACAGGATCGAATTGATAGAATACTCAAACTATTCGAGCATTAGAAATTGATATTATCTGAAGCGGTGCGGGGACTCACGAATTCAGCCACAAGTTTCGCCGATCCTGCTATTTATGAGCTTCACATTGGCAGAATGAGACACAATTTTGTCACTGACCTTTGATAGACAGCTTGTGCACCTTAGACTTGTCCTTTGCTTCAGGCATCTTGACGAGGAGGGGCAAATGGCTCTCAAAAAGTTCAATGGGGACGGGAGGTTTGTTTACGTCGATAAAGTCGCTGGGGGGATATGCTGACAGACCGCCTTGTTATGCCGGACTTTTTGGAATTTCGATCACTCCGCCTGCCACGCGCGATCAGCAGTTACTGCGTTCTGTGAACGACAAGACCATCTGTGAACTCGATTCCTTCAATGCAATAGCGAGCATCCAAATGCGAGGATGCTTGCAGTTAGCCCGGTGGCTGAGTGCAGCCCAGAGCCCTCCGGTCGCCTACCCCAGATTACAATCTAGTTTTTCATGCCGCTCCATCCCTCGACGACCATTCACAACCTCCTCAGTATGGGCCGCACGAGGAAAGTCGCCTGCAAGCTCGCCGGATACAGACCTCGAAAAGCGGATCGCTGCTATTCCACTTGATAGATACCGAAACTTTTGCATTGTCGCCCATGTCGATCACGGGAAGAGTACGCTTTCCGACCGGCTACTTGAACTCACAGGCACAATCAAGCCTGGTTCAAATAAGCAAATCCTCGATAAGCTAGATGTCGAAAGAGAGCGGGGGATTACAGTCAAGGCTCAGACATGTACCATGATCTATAAACATGAAGGCGAAGATTATCTTCTCCACTTGGTCGATACTCCTGGGCATGTCGACTTCCGTGCAGAAGTATCGCGCAGTTATGCTAGCTGCGGCGGTGCTTTGCTTTTGGTAGATGCCAGCCAGGGTGTGCAGGCACAAACAGTCGCCAATTTCTACCTGGCGTTCGCGCAGGGTCTGGAATTGATACCAGTGATCAACAAAGTCGACCTTCCATCAGCGGATCCGGAGCGGGCTCTGGAACAAATGAAGAGTTCTTTCGAATTGGATACCGAGAATGCAGTGCACGTCTCAGCGAAGACTGGTCTCAATGTGGAAAAATTGCTACCAACCGTGGTCGAGAAGATTCCAGCGTTAGTATTCCAGCTATGTTTCTCTATTGTGGGCTGGATTTGCCGTGCTGACTCTTTGCAACAGGCCGATTGGCGACGTGAACAAACCATTAAGAATGCTGCTTGTTGACTCATGGTACGACTCGTATAAAGGAGTCATTCTTCTTGTACGCGTATTCGACGGCGAAGTTCGCGCGGGCCAGCAGCTTGTTTCTTTTGCTACAGGGCTAAAGTACTACGTTGGTGAAGTTGGCATTATGCACCCTCTTGAAACTGCGCAGACAGTCCTTCGCGCCGGGCAAGTCGGCTATATATACTTTAATCCGGGCATGAAGCGCAGCAAAGAAGCTAAGATTGGTGATACATTTACACGAGTCGGATCAGAGAAGGCAGTCGAGCCTCTACCGGGCTTCGAAGAGCCTAAGTCAATGGTCTTTGTTGCAGTATACCCTGTTAACGCAGACCACTTTGAACATCTTGAGGACAGCATCAACCAGTTGATCCTGAATGATCGAAGTATCACAGTCCAAAAGGAGTCATCGGAAGCATTGGGAGCGGGGTTCCGCATGGGATTCCTAGGAACACTCCATTGTTCTGTATTTGAAGACCGTTTACGACATGAACATGGAGCTAGTATTATCATCACGCCACCTTCCGTTCCAGTCAAGGTGATGTACAGAGATGGCAAAGAGGAAATTATTACCAACCCGGCCAAATTTCCTGACGACGATAGCCATCGGCTCAAGATCGCAGAAGTTCAGGAACCTTACGTCTTGACAACGATCACATTTCCCGAAGAATATCTCGGGAAGGTCATTGAGCTATGCGAGGCCAATCGAGGCGAGCAACAAAGTATCGAGTACTTTACCTCAACCCAAGTGATTCTCAAGTATGAGTTACCGCTTGCGCACCTGGTCGATGACTTCTTTGGAAAACTGAAAGGCGGAACCAAAGGCTACGCTAGCTTGGACTACGAAGAGTCCGACTGGAGAGCTGGCAATATTGTTAGACTCCAGCTGCTGGTAAATAAAGAGCCTGTTGATGCCGTCGCTCGACTGATGCACATGAGCCAAGTGGCCCGGCAAGGAAGGATATGGGTCACCAAATTCAAGGAACATGTTGATCGACAGCTTTTTGAAATTATCATTCAAGCTGCTGTGGGGAAAAAGATTATTGCTCGAGAAACGATCAAGCCATATCGCAAGGATGTCCTGGCCAAACTGCATGCCAGTGATGTTAGTCGGAGGCGCAAGTTGCTCGAGAAACAAAAGGAGGGCCGCAAGAAGCTTCGGGCAGTGGGCAATGTTGTGATTGAACATAAGGCATTCCAAGCGTTCCTTGCGAAATAAGCATGTATCATAGTATTTTACATCTGTACACTATCTGGAAATATGACAAGATCATTTAATAGTTGCGTGTACATAGAGTTCCATTAGTATGCTGTGCGGCTGTGAAAAGACGCTAAGCCCAAGTTGGCAAGCGTTGATGGGAACTCTTTGACGAGTCACCGCCCTGGAATTCTGCCGTCGAGCTTTGGCGGAAGAAAAAAAGTGCGTCGCCAACCCCGCTGCATTCTTCTGCTCAACTTCGTCGCAAACTTTCGGTTTACGCTCGAATCCGTGTTTTTCGGACTCAGGCTGTTGCTGAATTGTTTCTGCCGTGAAGCTGAGCATTTCGCTGTGTCTTATTCTTCCGGCGACCCCTCAAAGATTAGCAACTGCGGCTTACGCTCGCACCTTGATCTACAAAGGCTCTGACTCAACCTGCCATGTTCTATCCTTGACAACTGCGCAATGCAGCCTCCAGAAGGTGCCCAAATCGACCTGGGCAAAGCCCAGGTCATTGATCAGGCCCCAAAGGTTATTAAAGAACTGAAGTTTGGCGTATTGTATGGGTTCCCATTTCGTCTCGCCCAGAACCTGGGTGCTTTCAATAAAAGTATAACTGACTGAGATCTTACCTTTCAATCAGGACGAACGATGATATTGTCAGTCAATCGGTAGTAGAAGTCTCGGACAGAAAGTTTTTCGACCTCGAACATGGCCGGGCAATCGCTGCAAATGGCCCTCTCGACCAGCGTATGGGTATCTCGAACAAAACTGCCTCCTGCCAGACTTGCGGTCTCCATTTAAAAGAATGTAACGGTCATTTCGGTTATGTCCGGCTCGTCCTCCCAGCCTTCCATGTCGGATATTTCAGACAAGTGATCGGAATCCTACAAGAAATTTGCAAACAGTGCGGTCGCATCCTTCTCGAGGAGAAGGAGCGTCGTTCCTATCTGCGCGAACTCCGACGCCCTGGACTCGATAATCTTCGTCGGATGCAAATTGCCAAGCGACTCAATGCGCGATGCCGGAAAACTCGAGAATGTTACCATTGCAAGGCAATCAACGGTGTCGTGAAGAAGGTTGGCTCGAGTGCACTAAAGATTACCCACGATAAGTTCCGCGCATTCAACGCCTCCACATCTGTGAAGAAGCAGCCACCGAACAGCAAGATCATTTTCGATGATTCGTTTGCCGAAGTGCGGAACTCCAATCCTGAAGTCGAAAAACACTTCAAGAAGGCACAGGAAGATATGAATGCTCTGCGGGTACTAAAATTATTCAAAAGAATCTCGGATACTGATTGCGAGATTTTGGGACTTAATCCACTTGAAGCGCGTCCAGAAATGTTCCTGTGGCAGTTTATACCGGCCCCTCCAGTCTGCATCAGACCTTCCGTGGGTCAAGATGCGGCTTCGACAGAAGACGACTTGACAGCAAAGCTAGGTGATATCATTCAAAGCAACATGACTCTCAAGAGTGCACTTTTGAAAGGTGCTCCCGTTCAGAACATTATGGAATGTTGGGACTACATGCAACTGCAAATTGCTGTCTACATCAACTCGGATGTACCAGGTCTCAATAAGGCTGACCTTGGAAAGCCAATTCGTGGTTTTGTCCAAAGACTTAAGGGAAAACAGGGTCGATTCCGTGGAAACCTTTCGGGAAAACGTGTGGAATTCTCTGGACGAACAGTCATTTCGCCAGACCCTAACCTCCGTGTTGACGAAGTTGCTATTCCTGAATTGGTGGCGAAGAACATGACTTACCCGGAACTCGTGACTCGCTACAATAAAGAGAAACTCCAGAAGGTCGTTCGCAATGGCCCCACCAAGTGGCCTGGTGCCAGATACTTGGTCAAGAAGGGCTCAGACTGGCAGACCAATCTCAAATTCGGTAATCTCAATCATGTGGCGAACCAGCTCCAAGAAGGTGATATGGTTGAGCGTCATCTGGAAGACGGTGATATCGTCCTATTCAACCGACAGCCATCTCTTCACAAGCTCAGTATTCTTTCTCACTTTGCCAAGATTCGCCCACATCGAACATTCCGACTAAACGAGTGTGTTTGTAACCCCTACAATGCCGATTTCGACGGTGATGAGATGAACTTGCATGTTCCTCAAACGGAGGAGGCTAGAGCCGAGGCTATGGAGCTTATGGGTGTCAAAAACAACTTGGCCACTCCTAAGAACGGCGAGCCCATCATTTCCGCTATCCAGGATTTTATCAGTGCTGCCTTCATTCTCAGTAGCAAGGACAACTTCTACGACCGAGCCACTTTCAGCCAAATCTGTCTCTACATGCTGGGCCCAGAAGTGCGATTTGACCTTCCGCCACCCTCGGTCCTGAAGCCCCAGATGCTCTGGACGGGTAAGCAAGTCTTCAATATCCTAATGCATCCGAACAAGGCCGACCCGGTCCTGGTCAACCTTGACGCTGCGTGTCGTCAATACAAAGCACCTAAAGATGGCCGACCAAAGGATCTCGATCCAAATGATGCTTGGTTGGTCATTCGTAACTCCGAAGTTATGTGCGGTGTCATGGACAAGTCTACAATTGGTTCTGGAAAAAAGGACAATGTGTTCTACATTATGCTTCGAGATTTTGGTCCGTCTGCGGCTGCCGAGGGCATGAATCGATTGTCGAAGCTATCGGCTCGGTGGTTCACCAACATGGGCTTCTCTATTGGTATCACAGATGTTTATCCCAGTGAGAGGCTCATCCAATCTAAGAACGATCTCGTCGAGGCGGCCTACGCAGCCTGTGACGAAGTTATCGCCAAATACAAGGCCGGAACTTTGGAGAAATCGCCTGGATGTGACGAACTGCAGACTATGGAGAACGAGCTTTCTGGTATTCTCAGCAAGGTTCGTCAACAAGCTGGTGACGAGTGTATCGCACAGCTCAGCAAGTACAATTCCCCCCTTGTCATGGCTACCTCAGGATCAAAGGGTTCCAGTATCAACGTTTCTCAAATGGTTGCTCTCGTCGGTCAACAAATTATCGGTGGTCAGCGTGTGCAAGATGGCTTCCAGGACCGTACTCTCCCACATTTCCCTAAGAATGCGCGTCAGCCTCCCTCAAAGGGTTTCGTTCGGAATAGTTTCTTCTCCGGACTTGAGCCGCAAGAATTCATTTTCCACGCTATGTCTGGTCGTGAAGGTCTGGTCGATACTGCTGTCAAGACTGCCGAGACTGGTTACATGTCCCGTCGGCTGATGAAGTCGTTGGAAGATCTGTCTACAATGTATGACGATACCGTTCGGAATTCGTCTGCTGCCATTGTCCAGTTCCAGTACGGAGATGACAAGCTCGATCCCGTGGATATGGAAGGCAAAGCTAAGCCAGTGCATTTCGACCGCACCTTCATTCATTCTGAATCAACTACATATTCTAATGAAGAGCCAAGTCTTCTGCCACCACAAATATCGGAAGTCTGTCGTGAGATGCTTGGCAAGGAGCGCGCTAAGCTGTCACGTAAAGATTTGCTGGGCAAAGACTTAGACTACATGGATCGCAGTGACCATGGTGTTGATCAATATGAGAGTGCGCGCGACTTCCTTGACTCCATTGAAGAATACGTTACCGAAAAAGCTCGAAGACTTATTTCCCTTGGGGGTGACATCAACCCATCTAATCCTGAGAGCCGCAAGGGATTGGACCACACGGGCAAACTTACCGAAACTACTCTACGGGCGTTCATTACTGCCTGCCTTACAAAATACAGAAAGGCTCAGGTAGAGCCCGGTCACGCTGTTGGTGCTGTTGGTGCACAGTCCATCGGTGAGCCTGGTACGCAGATGACTTTGAAGACTTTCCATTTTGCTGGTGTTGCTGGAATGAGTATTACTCAAGGTGTTCCTCGTATTAAGGAAATTATCAACGCTTCAAAAGAAATCAGTACGCCGGTTATCTCTTGTGACTTGGTGACTAAGGACAGTTTGAGCTCCGCTCGAATTGTGAAGGGCCGAATCGAAAAGACCTATCTGCGCGATGTCATGCAATCAATGACCCACAACATGTCATCCGACCGTGCTTATATCACAGTCAAAATCAACCGGGGGACGATTGATAAGCTTCAGCTTGAGACCGATGTCCCACAGATTCTGAAAGCAATCAAAAGTCACAGACGGTTCAGGGCCGACGACATCGACTTTGAACACAGCCACAACTCGATTAAGATTTTCATGAACCTGGATCCTGCTTCCAAGGCAGGTCTTTCTAAGACGGAGATTGCGACCACGAGCATAGACCCGTTCCTTCGTCTCAATCATCTCAAACGTTTCTTGCCCAATATCCAAATCATGGGACATGCTCGGGCCAACCGTGCTATTATTCGTACTGATGATTCTAAGACGAACAACGCTCTGTTGGTTGAGGGTTACGGTTTGATGGAATGCATGACCACAGTTGGTGTTAACGGTCTTCGTACCACAACAAACAACGTCATGGAAGCCCGAGAAATCCTCGGAATCGAAGCTGCACGGAGTACCATCGTCACCGAAATTAGCGAAGTCATGAAAGACATGGACATTGATCCTCGTCACATGCAGCTCCTGGCAGATGTCATGACCTACAAGGGCGAAGTACTGGGTATCACTCGTTTCGGTCTGCAGAAGATGCGTGACTCAGTCCTCCAGCTAGCTTCGTTCGAAAAGACCGCTGATCACCTGTTCGATGCCGGTGGGGCTGGCCGTACCGATCTGATCGAGGGTGTCTCAGAGTGCATTATTATGGGCAAGACGGTCGGCCTTGGCACTGGTGCAATGGAGGTTGTGCGAAAAATGAATTTCTACGACGGTCAAATTGGACCAAGAAAAACTGTTTTCGAAGATGCTTGGTCTGAGCTCAATGAGGTGCCTTTGGCAAGACGGGGCAAGAAACGAGTCAGGTAGTAGCAAGTGGCTATATGCAGTTACATCTTGCAATTTGGCTTTGAACCCGGGGTGTGCGCCTCAGGTCAATAGACATTGTAGTTTTACTCAAATATCATACTATTCTGAAGCAATGCAGATGACATTCGTGGATACTTTTTTACTTCGTAGCATTTTAACAAATCTAGAACAAAGATTAGCATGATATCTTAACACATTTCTCAGATAACTCCTGTCTAGTCTTCATTCTCCAGGTCTGTTGACTTGTCTCGCTTTTATCCCATGCCGATCATGACATCCCAAGCTAGGGAGAAACAAGTCTGTATGATCCACCGACAGTTGCTAGATCTCACATGGTTGGGCATTATACCCTGCGGTTTGACAATGACCTTGTTATTGGCTGATTACTTCACTTGGCTCATTCTAGTCATTTTCTTATTTTAGGCGCCATTTTGGTCGCTTCCAATGTCGGCGGGCTACAGGAGGAACTTGGCAATGTTGGCAAGAACCAACATTTCGATAACACCATCTCTGCCACGTTCACTATCACCTCTCATCCTCCACACAGACTTTGCCCTATCTGCTATATGATATCGAGCGGATCTGACGTTATAGGCTGGCCAACCAAGTCCCTCTGCCACGGAGATCGCATATAATGCATCATATTGCACTACCACCGCCATGTTATGAGGCTGATCGGGCAACCCGGGCTTCAAGCAAAAGAAATGTGGCTGGGCGCTGCCAAGAAAGTATGGTGATCGGCAAAATACGAGTACTCGAGAGTCTAGCCCTAATATATGACGCTTAGCAATTGTTGGTTCCGATTTCTTTGTTCGCCCGCGTCTCCGCGCTTCCCTATCCGGCGTGACGCATACATTAGAAGATGTCACCTCCACCATTTCTTTGTTCCTTCGTTCCAAGATCATGGATGGAACTCGATCTAAGCGCCCGTTACCTGGCTCCCAGTTTCTCCAAAGACGCTAGGCCCTCCCTTCGGGTCGCCCTTGGTCATTTGGACTTTCTCGTGACCTTTGTTACTTTATCCCCAGTCTCCCCGACGTCCCCGATTTTGCCTCCGGGTCATTCATTCTTGACACAAAATTTCCCATAACAAGCCAAATCATGGAATATACCGACGCTAGGCTCGGCAAGAAGCGGGAGAGTCGGACACGTGCATCCACAGCATGCCAGGCATGCCGTTTACGGAAGACTCGGTGCGACAACAACAGGCCTGTCTGTAGTTATTGCGCAGAACAAAGTATTCAATGTATCTACCCCGGTGCATTGCCCCTGCAATCTCAGTAAGTTCTTCTTATCAGCAAGAATGTGTTAGATCACTCCAATTCTTTGTCTTTGTTGGCTGGCCTGTACATGGTCGCCCTTATACACTTGCTCGATCATGATATGCAAAATCGGCGAATTAGAAATCCATGCTGAAGCTCTGTCTTTTTTTAGAGCTGGGTCTATTCAGGCAAACGAAATTCATCAGAAGCTGGACAATATCACTTCCATCCTTGAGGAGCTGAAAGTGGATAAAGAATCAAACGCATATTCGGCCACCTCATTCCAAAGTCACCACTCCGATCGCTCTGGAAACTATGGCCCTAGTCCGACAACAGATACTACAGATCTGAACTCTGACGCTCAACATGGAAGAAACAATGTTCCCAATTCTAGGGTTGGAAACATAGATCGCGATTACGATCCAACACTTGTCTTTATGGCAAACTCGCCAGAGAATATGCTTCGCTGGCCCGTATTTCGGCACGTAATCTCAGAAAGGGAGAGATACATTCAGTCTTTCGTACTCGATTCTATCAGCGATCAAAACAAAATAGTCGATGACATGCCACTCGATAATATGGACACTAGCCAGAATCATATCGACACTTGTCAGTTTCTGAGCAACGTTCAGCCACTTTGCGAAAAGTACATCATGATCCCGCATTGTCAGTACCCTTTGGTTGACCCGGTTCTGCTCCGCAGCTATGCGCGTGATGTGGCAACGCAAGGGCTCAAGTGGGATGGAAAATCTTGCCTAGTGGTGTGTTCTCTGGTTTTTCTTTATTTTTCTTTTTGAGCAAGACCATATCTACCACGAAGCTTCCAAAGCTAATACTGATTACAGCTCCTAGCATGCGCCTTCGCTGCCTCTTCATGCCGGATAAAAATGTTTCACCCACCATCAAACCTGGATGAAATAACGGACTTTCCACCAATAGAAATAAATGTGAAACTGACAGAATTCTATTTCGATGCTGCTAAACAGCGTCTAGGGTTCTTGTCTACGTCAAGTGTAGACATACAGTGTTTCATATTAGCAGGCAGGCTTCACAGATGTCTTATGCGCCCATTGGAATCCATATCATGCATTCAGAATGCGTCATGCAGACTCGAAATCCGCCTCAGGTCAATCTGTCGAGAACAATGGGTTACTTACAATGATTGTCACAATTTGGAAGCACGTCTGTACTGGGCATGCATTTCAAACGAGCAGTACGCTTCAATCAACTGACAACTGTTCTTTGTCTGCCAGACACACTGACCAGTTATTAGGGAAATGCAAAGGATTATGCCGCTAGGAACTAGCTCATTAGCTGCACTGCCATATCCAGACGCGTTCCCATCGTTGCCACAGCCAGCCGGCGCTTTTCCAGGCGGCAACGACGACGGCTTTCCCGATCTACGGTCCGAAACGAAACATCACGACTTGACAAGGAATTGGAAGGTATTTATAGGGACGATTTGGTACGATCGTACGGTTGATATGATGACGACGGATTTGTGGCGCCCGGGGATAGATGGATGGGCAGACAATCCGCAAAGATTACTCGAAAGAACCAAGGAAGCCCTGAAAACGCTAGAAAAGTGGTATGTGTGCCACATATTTAACCGGACCTCTTGACGTCGTTTTACGACGGTTCGTCAAACCCGCCCCTCTGTAGCTTCCATCTGCCCTTTTGCACCACTGCTAGACCATTAGGAGCTACGTACTAACTGTGTTTTTAAAGGTATCAATTATCCTGTAGCAGTCTCACTGCTTCGGCAGCCGGTGATCAAGCCCACGAGTCTACTCTTCGTGGGAGATTCTACACCGCGCAGTTACATATATCCAAGCCGGTCCTCTATCTAGCACTGCATTATCATACATTGCCCATGACAATTCTTAACAACCGACAACTGACTAATGAGATTTTTGAGAGTGCACAATATGGCTTGGATTTATGCATACATGTCCTTCAGAGTGTCTGGCATAAGATGCCTCACCCGTGGCTTTGGCATACACAGCATACAGCATTTACTGCCGCAATCCAGCTCATTGGTGCTAAATTATGCAGCATGCAGTATCCGTGTTCACCGAATAGGCCAGGGTTGATCCCGCCAGTAAATTGGCAACAGGCCATCAGACTTGCACTCAGATATACCGGGAATTGGGCACATGTATCAGGGGGGCTTGCACTCATGCGGAATACACTACAAGGAATGTATAGCAAAACATGCAAAATAGCTGGAGTTGAGGAATAAAGTTGCACAAAGCCTGGTTTGGTTTGAACGAACTATCACACTATTTTCAAGAGTATCAACATTTCCAGATGTGTTTGTCAATTTAAGTTGGAAGACCCTCTTATCCATCTCTGAAATTATTGGAATTTTTAGTCATTCTGTCCCAGCAATTGGGCCAGACGTGGTACGTCCATGTTTCCACCGCTGATCACCAGGCTAAGATTGTACACATCTGTTCCCTCTTGTGAACATTTTTTCTCAACTAGACGTCTGAATTCTTCATTGTATAGAGCGACAGCAAGGGGCACTGCTGAGCTTGGCTCCACCAAAATCTTCATTCGCATTAGGATGAGTTCAAGTGCTTTACGGATCTGATCTTCCGTGACGGCATAAACTCCTTGAACAAATTCGGGTTTAGAGATAACCGACCACGGTATTTCGCCAACGGGAGTTCGCAGGCCATCCGCAATTGACATACTACGGACTACCTCGATTCTTTTTCCTGCTAGGAGTCCTCTGCGGCAGTCATCGGCCCCTTCATGCGATGGTTCGGAGCCAAAAACATTGATACCAGTACCCTGGCAGCTCAAGGCAACACCACTCAGTATACCTCCGCCGCCGCAAGGTGTTATGATACCGTGCAACTTTTGATCTTCGGGCAGAATCTCAGCAGCTTGACTTTGAAGTTCGAGTCCTAGACTACCCTGACCAAGTAGTGTATCAGGGTGGTCATAGGGTGGCACAAATACATTTTCAGAATTCTCATCTGCCAAGAGTTTGTTTACCACTTCGAGTCTTTCCTGAGGGGTCGAGCCACTGAAGTGCACAATCGCGCCGTAATCCTTGGTAGCCGCGATCTTGGATGGCGTTGATACCGAGGGCATGACAATGTGAGCAGGTAAGCCGATTTCCTTAGCAGCAAGTGCAACTGCCTGCGCGTGGTTTCCAGAGGAATGGCTTATGATCCGCACTGGCAGTTGGTCGTCTGAGCTGAGCCCCTCAAGTCGTTTGGCTCGCTCTTCCTGGTAACGAAGAATGGCATTGAATGCTCCTCTTGGTTTGAAGGCACCTACCCTCTGGAAGTTTTCGCATTTGAATAGTAGATGAAACTTCGGCTTTGCTGGCTCTTGGCCTTGCCATTCCGTCGCTAATAGTTTCTCCGGTGACTGTGGCCTGCTGGACACACTGTCGATATAACGGTTGGAGAAGATAAGGTCTTGTGGACTTTGCCATTGATCCGACAAGCAGCCTCTTCTACCGAAGAGCGAGACAAAGTAGGGCACGTTTGGATGTCGGCCATGATCAACCACCAAGTTGTATCTTTGGATGGGCTCAATATTCTGTGCAAGTCAAAGACCTAATGCAATATGAAGCTTGGGAGACTTTTTGAATTGCTTGAAACTTGTAGCCTTATATCTATTCGGCTTAACTGGAAGGTTGAAGCGACACACTAATGAGACTCTATGTTGTGACGGTTCTATTCTGCATGCGGGAGCGAGAAACACTCAGTCTGAATATTGTTGCCGCGAAGGAAGGCGGGAGCGACGTGGACTTTGATTTTGGGGCCGACTTACGAAGTTGTCTCGTTCTGTATCGACATTACAGATGCGGGGTCATTTTTTTATCTTGTACGAGGAGCTTTAGGCATAGCCAGTGGTTCACATATAGCTTGGAAATATACATCATTGAACGTGGATTGCATACCTCTTCGTTCCGGCCTTTTCTGGGACTCTCAATTTCATCAATATCTTCTCGGCTTCGCTCCGATCTGACTCCAATCAATCTTTTTCCACCCTCGAACAAGATAAACAAGTAAAATGACAAGCGCGATGCCCAATTCAAAGGACCAGCAGGTCACCAAGCCCTTGGCTCTTTATTCATCCGCCAGAGTCGTCCAGATTACCCCTCTACTTCAATTCGTGTATATCTCGGGTACAACAGCGCGTCAATCCGATGGACAGGTCCCTCCGTTTGGAAACTCGGCTCCGGCACCCGACACTATGGATATTGAAGGGCCCACCGCCGCAGCCATCCAAACAGAAATTATTTTGGACAATATTGATGCCCTGATATATGAAGCTTCGGATCATTGCAGTTCAATCAAGGCTTTAGTTGAGGCTACTATCTTCGTCAAGAATCTTGCGAGAGATTATGCATCCGTCAATGAAGTCTACAACAAGAGAATGTCAGAAATATTTGGGGATACCAGCCCTCTTCCGGCAAGAACGTGCGTTGAAGTCAGCGCTTTACCACCCGATGCACGAACACTTGTTGAAATTAAAGGAGTGGCCGCCATATAGCCTTGAGGAAATAGATCAGATACTTTAAATCGAAAGGTCATAAGTTTCAAGCATTGTTTCAGCCCTATTTCATGGGAACTCATCGGCCTCTCGCGGTTCTCATACAAAGAAATCAATAACTATCAGTATGTGTACCGAAAGTTGGGCTTTTCTTGGTCTGTCTTATCCGAGAAAGCCTCCTCACGAATTTGTTCTTCTGTTTGCAGAGGCGGAGGGCCTCCTTGCGCCTTGTCACGTTTCGTATTCTCCATCTTGCATAATATTCCATACGATGCAACAGATAACGCCCCCACGATGAGACTTGCAAGTAGACCAATATAGCCTTTATGATAAAGGGGTGCATCATCGGCCTGGAATACCTGAGGCCCCAGTATATTCCCAAGGCAATATCCCAAGAAAAACATTGCTCCGAGTGTCACTTTTTTAGTGTGACCTGAAGTATTAGCCATAGGAAGAGAGGTCGTCATTGTGTAAGGGGCCCAGTATGAGTAGAAAGCGTAGTAAGGGCCGAGGAGGGCGATCTTGTTATCACGGGGCAATTTCCACATGCATAATGCAGAAACCATTGGGAATAGGATAGCAACAAATATGAGAAAGCAACGCCAACCAGGTAGGCGACTGGATGCGATGTTGACCAAAATAGACCAAATAGTTGCAACTACTCCCGTTGGAACACCGAGCAAAGTGGTCTCAAGGGTGGAGAACCCAAGCCCATTAACGATGATTGCAGCGAACGTAACAAGGGCACCTATTTTGTTTGAAGATAATTAGTGTTAGAATTGCCAGTAAAAGTTACCGAATTGCCTTTCGAGGTTCTCAAAGTCTTACCGTTGGGGATGTTCATTGCACAAGCAGCGATTGTGATCAACCAAGATTTCGGATCCAAGAGACACTCTTTCACTTGATACCATTTCATACTCTTGTCTTCAATCCCGGTGTTGCTTCGACTCACTCGCTCGATACAAATGAATTTCTCACGATCATTCAACCACCACGCTTCGACTGGAGAGCTTGGCAAGCAGACATAAACAATCGCGGCCCATAAGGTCGTGATACATCCAAGGGATATGAAAAGAAGACGCCAAGCGGCGATCGCACTATGACTGTGACCGATCCCATATGAAAGAAGTCCCGATATGATCGAGGATAGGTTGTTGAACCAGATGGCAACTCTGATCGGTTGTTCCGGGACTGTCCACCACATTGCAGTGACCAAGGTACATGTAGGAAAGACGATGGCTTCAAACAGGCCCATGATGAACCTGACAGCAGCAATACCCCCAAAATTCTGCGTGGCTCCCGTGAGGAATGTCATGACTGCCCAGCCAAATACGGTCGCGGCGTATAGAGTGCGAATCGGCAGCTTCTGAAGCAGCACATTCCCCGGCCATTCGGCGACCAGGAAACCAAAGTAGAAAATCGATCCTACCCAGGAGAATTCATTCCCAACTAGATTTAAGTCGTCTCTCATCCCATAAATAGCAGCGTTCGAGATGATAACCTTGTCGACGGCAGATATTATGACCGAGAAGGAAAGAATTGGCATAATGATTAAATCGATCTTCCATAGAAGTTTTCGTGCTTCTTTTGCGCTGATAGGCTCATCCCTGATATCTGAACTGAGGCCAGCAAGAAAATCTGCCGCGACATCAGGTTTCTGGTCCAAGACGACAGAGTCGCCTTTGTGTTGGCTTTCCACGTCATGGATATCCAAGGCTGGGGGCTCCTTCACAATGTCCTTTTCCATGATGTATAACAGCCTTTTTTGTTCAGAGAAGATTCAAATGTATGTTTGTCACACTTTGGAAGTTGCAGATAGACATAAAGATGAGCTTTATAGCTTCTATGCGGGTGTCATATCTCGCTGAAAAGATAGGAGATTCTGAGCCGGGGTCAGAGGGCCGATCAGGAAAGACGCAGCAGTTAACTATATCGATAAGAGAGCTTGGCCAGAATTTTATGATGCAGATGAGATTCATCCAATAGCGCCGGTTTAATGGAATGTATCCTAGTTACTTTACCATACCTGGTCACTCCGCGCTCCTGTGATTCCCCGGGAAATCCTTTCGCGAAGCCCTGTTTCTCGGCATATTAAATGACTCCGAGGGCAGCTCCAGGCGACAAACATATTCTGAAATTACAGCTGATTGGCTGATTAATAGACCTTGTGGCGCCTTAATGAGCCAGTGATTCGGTATAACTAACTAGAGAAATCATAGCGGAGCTAGTCCGAGACGTTAACAGTATCGTACGCTTTATCAAATACATCAAATGTTTGGTATTACGCGAATATGTACTGTATTCCCCTCTTTGACCGAAACTCTTTGAAGATACCGAGATATATGATAAGCGCGACGAAAAGGGTAAAGCTTCGTCGCCTCGACCTGCGTGCTAGGCTGACCAATGATGAAACAGTCTGATTTTAGCGACAATCCTGACGAATATCCAGGTATGGCAAGTGATCATCTGCTTCTATATCTGTAATGCTTCAATTTGCGCGCTTTTTAGTTCTGGTCGGCTTGCTTTGGAGATGGAAATTGGAGTGGAAAATAGATATCGAAAGTTCAGGGTTCTCTTATTACTTTACTCATCTATAGAGTTTTAGACTCATAATTTGGCACGGGCAACACCAGCAAGCTCCTGACTATCTCCACTGCGCCAGGCGGCTGCTTCTTGGGGTTTCTCCTCCTTCCATCGCCATTTCGGCTGTGGCTGTTCGTTCCTTGCCAGTAAATCCTGCACAAACTTTCCAAATATTGGCATCATCTTGAAACCATGACCAGAATCCCCTGAAAGAACGATAAGCGACTTTCCACTTCCGGGCACAAAATCAATGATATAGTCCGAGTCATCAGTATCGGCGAACCAACAGAGATGCTTGTCGATCAAAGGCCGATTGGCAAATTGTGGGAAGACTTCTTTCAGCAATTGACGAATGTAGACCTCATCCTCCGCAGGAATGAAATCCGACTCAGATGCGGTCGGGAAGGGCAAAGACAAGCCATCTTTCGACCAGGAGAAGTTGGTAAAGGCTCCTCCCATGTGGCAAAATTTGAGCTTGTTTGTATCGGTGTCAGGCTCAAAGAAGAAAGCCAAGTCTCGTACATTGGTGACGGGGATTCCCTTCAGGCTTCTGGCTTCCTCGGGGGTGAGTTGAATATGGGCAACACCCCAGCATCGGCCTGTCATCTGTTTGCCGATCCTAGGGATCAGGTTCGATACGCTTGCACCTAGTGCAAGAACAATCTTTTCTGCAAAGTACATCTTTCCACCCTTCGTCTTGGCTCCAACGCAGCTCGTTCCGTTTCGCGCTGATGAATATAACAAAGCATCAACATCTCCAGCAACTTTGCCGAGATAGAATTTGACCCCCAGCTTCACGCAAGCATTGTAGACCGCACTAAGAGTATAGGCGGAGTGGCCGTATCCAGCCAGCTTGTTGTGATACCCAGACCAGCCATTGACTGGTCCATTGAATGCTGGGACAAGAGACTTGACCTCAGCTGATCCATTCACCTGTTCCACGTGTCCACGAAATTCCGGGTGATCTTTGATCGATGAATAGTATTTTTGGGTCACTTGCTTGGTAGGCTCAGGTGCCGCGTTGGAAGTAACGTTGAGGAAACCAGTTTGATGGTAGTAAGGAGTATACAATGGGTCGACTTGCCATTTCCGAATCGCTTCCTATGTCAACAGTTAGGTCATCATGTCGCACCACAAATACTTCTTCCAGCTAAACTTGGCCACTTACAAGAGCTAAATCAGTGTAGAAAGGATCGGCATACTCTGCTCGAATCACCTTGTTTAAATCATTTGCAGCACTGAATGGACTAGGAACTGCTTCGGCTTTGTCGAGGACAGTGATATTCGAAAAGCCTTCAGCTGCGAGGTGGTGAGCTGTGGCCAAGCCAAAACAGCCAGCACCTATCACCAGAATTGACTGGTCCTTCTTTTCAGACATCGCTGGCAAAGGGGAGTTTAGATTCGCAGTCTTTGTTTCATGAATCGGCAACAATCACGTACCGGTAAGATAAAAAGAGATATCTTGTATACACAAATGTATGGCCTGAAGCGTTTACCAGTTCGTGATGATCTTGCCACTAGCCAAGGATTGCTTAGGAAGCTAAGCTGCTTTCAGACCAGTCGACAGAAAACCAGATGTGCAGGTGCAAGCGATGAGGCGGGAACATAGTCTTTTGTACCTTAGACTGGATTTTTGGGGCTTCCGATCGGTGCCAGCTGATCTACTCACCCCCGCATCCCCTCTCGGAAGCCCTCCCGTAGGGTCTTGATCGCCTCCACCTGCTGCTCGGGTAGGACTGATTGTACGTTTTGGGGGCAATTTCCCTCCCTCCTCCCTTTTATCAATCCCGCAATCACTGATAGCTGAGCTTACTGATTTCGGCGTTCATCCGATGCTTTTCTTATCGCATGTGCCCCCAGGTATCACACCTGTTCTTGACGGTATTGCGGTATTTTGACACAGCGATTGTATTTAGAAAACTGAACGCAACTCATAAAGACAATTTGCAAGAGGAATATTTAATTTTGAGTTGTATAAATATGAATGTTGGGCCCTGTGCTACTCTGTGCTCGATGTTATCCCTTCTCTAGCCATCTAAAGCTTTCACCATGTCCGAGATACTTGACCAATATACAGCTTTGGATGACTCCAAGCTCAACATCCAGATTGCCATTGGTTAGTCTTAGGATATTCTCTCACTATTAGACTGCCCCTAATATGGTACAGATCGAGGTGGTACTTTCACAGACTGTCTTGGCGTCGTAGAAGGTCGCCTAGAAAATATTCTTGTTAAGATCTTGTCGCAAGACCCATCAAACTACCCAGATGCTCCAATCGAAGGCATCAGGCGTATTCTGGAGGAAGCAACAGGACGGAGCTTTCCTCGAGGAGTGCCTATTGATACATCGCAATTTGGCAGTCTCACCATCCGAATGGGTACTACTGTTGCAACCAACGCACTGCTCGAGCGCAAAGGAGAAAGGTCCGCTCTGCTTATCACCGAAGGATTTCCAGAAGCACTGAACATTGGTCTGCAGTCAAGGCCAAAGATCTTTGAGCTTAACATTAAGAAGCCAGATGTGCTTTACGAGAAGGTTGTTGAGGTTTCAGAACGAGTGACCGTTGAAACATACCAACAGAGTCCATCATATGCCGATGATGTTTTCGCTGCGGATCAAGCTGTCGCCAGTGATTCAAATCTGGTTAGAGGCTTGAATGGGCAAGTTCTTCGTGTTCTCAAAAAGCTCGATTTAGAGAAAACAAGAAGAGATTTAGAGAAGCTTTTTGAAGAAGGCTATCGCAATATTTGCGTATGTCTTGCGCACTCCTATACATTTCAAGGTGAGTACCTGATAGATAAACAGTACCCATTTCAATACTCATCTGGAATTTAGATCATGAGATCCAAATCCAGAAAATAGCAAGTGAGATAGGCTTTACACAGATCACATTGTCATGTCTTACTCTGCCTATGATCAAGATGATATCGCGTGGCATGTCAGCGACAGCCGATGCATACCTCACTCCTGTGGTGCAAAATTACATCAAGGGCTTCCAGTCTGGGTTTACCGATGGTTTAGAGTCATCGAATACACGATGCGAATTCATGCAATCTGATGGTGGCTTAGTCGAAATCAGAAAGTAGGTTCAAACATAATTCCCGTGAAATGCTCTGAGACTAATTCTCCCCAAAGCTTCAGTGGTCTTCGTGCCGTTCTTTCTGGACCCGCTGGTGGCGTGGTTGGTCACGCGAGAACTAGCTATGATCCTCGAGAAAATGTTCCGATCATTGGGTTTGACATGGGAGGAACCAGTACAGACGTCTCCCGTTTCGACGGGTCATTTGAGCATACTTTCGAAAATACAACCGCTGGCATCACTATAATGGCTCCACAGCTGGACATCAATACGGTTGCTGCTGGAGGTGGCTCAATCTTGCATTGGAGAAACGGTCTTTTCGCTGCCGGTCCAGACTCCGCAGGAGCTCATCCTGGTCCTGCCTGTTATCGAAAAGGAGGACCCCTGGCAATCAGCGATGCGAATGCTTTCACAGGCCGACTTTTGCCACGTTACTTCCCCAATATATTCGGCAAAAGCGAGACCGAGCCATTGGATGTGGAGATTACAAGGGTCAAGTTCGCCGAGTTGGCAGACCAAATCAGCAAGGAAACAGGCCAGAAGAGGACAGCCGAGGAAGTTGCTATGGGCTTCATAGATGTTGCAAACGAAACAATGGCAAAGCCTATTCGAGCTTTGACGGAGGCTCGTGGTTTCGCGAGTTCTGCCCACCACTTGGCTTGCTTTGGAGGTGCAGGAGGTCAGCACGCTTGTGCCATTGCTGCTTCTCTCTCAATTCGTCGAGTCATTATTCACCGCTACTCATCGATTCTCTCTGCTTATGGAATGGCTCTTGCCGATACTGTTCATGAGGCCCAAAGGCCAGCATCTGGATTTTACACTTCTGCTGAAGCGGTCGCGCCTATTGTCGCAGAGCTCAAGGCGAAAGTTGATCATGAGCTTCAAACTGATGGCTTTTCGAAGAACAGAATCACCCATGAGGTTTATCTGAATTTACGGTACCAAGGAACTGATAACACCTTGATGATTCTCGAGCCCTCTGACGGGGATTATCTCGCAGAATTCACGCGTCAGCACTTACGCGAATATTCATTTACTTTCCCTGAGAAACAGGTCTTGCTTGAGGATATCCGTGTACGAGGAATCGGACAGTCACTGGATAATACAAATGAGTCGCCATATAAGGAGCTCGGGTCCATTGCTAAACATGAAGTTACTGCAGAGGCAGAAGACACCCGCTCTCCGGTTTATTTTGCTGAGACCGGCTGGGTGAATACACCCGTTTACAAGCTAGAAAGCCTGAAGTTCGGCTGCATCATCCAGGGTCCAGCAATTATAATTGACAATACTCAAACAATCATCGTGGAGCCACGCGTAAAGGCCACGACTTTGAGCTGGCATATTATTCTTGACTTGCCAACAGCCGCAGCTCGTGAATTTAGCAAGACTACTGTTGATCCAATCAGCCTCTCAATTTTCGGACATCGATTTATGTCTATTGCAGAGCAGATGGGAAGAACATTCCAGAAAACTTCGGTGTCTACCAACATCAAGGAGCGCTTAGATTTCTCGTGTGCTCTGTTTTCGCCAGAGGGACGGCTTGTAGCAAACGCTCCTCATGTGCCAGTTCACTTGGGAGCTATGGAATATGCAATCAGATATCAGCTGGACAACTACCGGTCCATTCTCAAGCCTGGCGATGTTCTTTGTAGCAATCACCCGATTGCTGGTGGTGTTCATTTGCCGGATATCACTATCATGACACCTGTTTGGAACGAATCAGGCGAAGAAATAATCTTCTGGGCGGCGTCTCGTGGTCACCATGCTGATATTGGTGGTATCAGCCCCGGATCAATGCCGTCTAACAGTAAGTATCTCTACGAAGAAGGTGGCGCGATCATCAGCTACAAGATAGTAAGGGGTGGCCGATTCAATGAGGAAACAACTGCAAAGCTCTTGAGAGAGGATCCTTCCAAGTATAAGGGCTGCAGTGGCACAAGAAACTGGAAAGAAAACCTTTCAGATTTGCGAGCTGCAATCGCTTCCAATCAGAAAGGCGCCAACCTCCTTGGTGTCTTGATCCAGGAATTTACTTTGCCTGTTGTTCACATGTACATGAACGCAATTGCTGAGAATGCAGAGACAGCAATTCGAAGATTTTTCCGTCTGCTTCCAAAGACCCTCGGACACTCAAATCTTAGATTTGAGGACTACCTTGACGATGGGTCAATGATCAAACTCGAGATCCGTGTCAACGAAGAGGACGGATCTGCGGAATTCGACTTCACTGGTACGTCTGAAGAGACCTTAAATTGTCTCAACGCACCGAAGGCAATTTCCTATTCCTGTGTGATCTACTCGCTCAGGTGTCTTATCAATATGGACATTCCCTTGAACCAAGGCTGCTTAGCACCCGTGACTGTCATTATCCCAGAAGGAACGATTCTCAACCCATCGCCGTACGCTGCCGTCTGTGCTGGAAACAGTATCACATCTCAACGTATCACTGATGTTATTCTGGGCGCTTTCGGGGCTATCGCAGGTTCTCAAGGGGATGTAAACGTGTTCGGATTTGGATATGGTGGTAAAGATGAGACAGGTAAAGAAGTGCCAGGCTTTGGGTACATTGAGACCATTGCAGGAGGCCATGGCGCTGGTCCAAGCTGGCATGGGACATCCGGCGTACACACGAATATGTCAAACACGCGCTGTGCTGACCCAGAGGTTTATGAACTTCGCTATCCCGTTGTGCTGCGCCAGTGGACCTTGCGACACAGTTCCGGCGGTCGCGGCAAATTCAACGGTGGTGATGGCTGCATTCGTGATGTTGAGTTCCGTATACCATTGCAAGTTTCTATGCTAAGTGAGCGACGTGTTGTGCGGCCATATGGTTTGGCCGGTGGGCTTCCCGGGGCTGCAGGCCGGAACCTTTACATCAAAAAGGAGGCCGATGGCACACAACGTACTATCAATATCGGTGGTAAAATGGAGCTCAATGTCGTTCCTGGAGAACGTGTCATCATAAACACGTAAGTTCCCTATTTACCCCTGAGTACTTAATGTGCACTAACAAGCAATAGGCCCGGTGGCGGGGGCTGGGGCATACCAGACTTGGGCAAGAATGGATCCGAGATGAACGAATATCATTACGGATTGTCAGCACACGGGATTTCCCATTCCGAAGGCTTGCAATTTGAACCCCGAGGTAGCGTACATAATTGGAATCAAGCAGCGGAGGCGGCTATCTAGGGTCTTGTGCTATCGTGGTGGATGTATGTGGTATACTCCAGCGCAATTTTAAGTTATTCCTATACCGCATGATCTCAAGGTGCTTCATCTATTGAATTATTTGTTTTATTAGGCCCTTGGCTTTTGCAAAATAAAGTAGAATCTAACTTCATCTTACTAAATATCGCCAAGTTTGGGCAAGCGTACCGAAAGATTGGAAGGCGAAAGCCTATAGGCTTGGATTTCATCGTTATCTCTTAGCGCATTTCCCCGCATTCCCTGCTTTCTTTTCCTCGTGCAGCCTTGGATTTCTCCTCACTTTTCTTGGAACAAGCTTCTCTGCATTTTTCGTACTAGTCGAGCACTTAAAATGTGCTTGGACTAAAAGCTATGGATGTCGCTTTGAAACTCAATCGGCCCACTAAGGCTAAACGGTTGACCCGCCAAATTCCTAGAACTCGGACAGGCTGTTGGTCCTGTCGAGACAAAAGTGTCAAATGTGACGGTGAGTATCCCTGGGGACAGCAATTGCCGATATATCTGATGATTTCGAGAATACACATCTGTACGTACTTGCAGCTAACAACATGACTGTAGAACAAAGACCTCGATGTGACCGATGTAAACGACTCGGCAGGTCTTGCAACTACGGCCTGAAACTTCAATGGGAAGAGGACTCTATTTCACGAGGAATATCTCACGGCAGAGAGCGTCCACGGCAACGGATTTCATTTGTTTCCAACTGCCCTGACTATCGACCGAGCTCAGCATTGAAAGTTTCACAGTCGCAAGAGCAACATGAAAGCCAGAATATAGGGAATAAACCACAAACAATCAGATTTTTCATCAATACATCATGCGATGATATTGATCACTATTTGAGAACAATAACGCTGCAATTATTCAAGGATAGAGGGGGTAAAGTCCTTGATTTGGACCAGATCATGACAGAGCGGGAGAATAGTGAATATGTTCCAAGAGTCCCCTGTGTGGCACAATCGACTCCCGATCAAACACAGTCATTTGTCCCAAAGATCAAAGGAAACCTGCCCGACTTCTTAACATCATCCGTACCAACGCCATTGAGTACGTGGCCTTCTCTCAACGCCTCGGATTATTATATTATGGAATACTACGACAGAGTCATTTGCTCCACTACCAGTCTCTTTGATGCCGAGCCACATAATTCTCAGAAATTCGTCATTATTCCACTTTCATGTCTATCCGATTCTATACGCACTGCGGTGCTTGCACTCAGTGCGCGGAAGCTCGCCTATCGCGAGCCTCGTTTCCACATGAAGGCATTGTCTTATCGCAATCAAGTGTTGAAGACACTCGCGAAGGATTTGCCTGAGATTCAAACGAACCCCATAAAGTTTCTTGAATGTCTCGCCTCCACACTTATCTTATGCTGGTGCGATGTAAGTCTATTATCGAATATGTCAATTGCTCTCGAGTACAGTGACTGAAATCAATCATCTTAGATAACGGATATGTGTAAACCCACGTGGACAAAACATGTCATTGGGATGTCGACAATATTGCATTCAAGACCGAAGTCACTATCGCACGATCACAACACATTGAAACTAATGCGAACTTGCCGACAATACGTCATTTTTCACCTCATCATGCTCAAAGCCACATTCTCATCCAGAGATATCGTTCCAAATTTGGAGTCTATTTTACGCAGGAACATCGCAAGCTGGGAGATCTGGGATGATCTAGAAAGCCAGAGTAGCCTTGGCACCCTAGCCTCTTCGCCCTCAAGCTCAAAAGGCAATGACTCGGGTTTCGAAACCGATGATATGGATCTTGAACGTATCCTCTCTTCATATTCTATGCAACAAATCGATACAAACCAAGGGTTCAGCAACGGTCTGTTGCTTCTAATCAACTATATTTGCGACTTGAAAAGCGATAGCTCAGACTCTAAGCAGGGAAACGAAAGCGAAATATCCAGCAAAATGAAGAAAATAGAACACAGCCTGCAAACCCTTAAACAGATCCCGCCAGATATGAAATGCACCAATTTCGAGGATATGCCACTCGATGCCGAAGTTCGCTTCCACAAAGATGATATAATGCAGCGGCGGCTCGAGTCTATAGTCGCAACCGCTGAGGCTAATCGCCTTGGCGCACTACTTTTTCTCGAGACCCAGACCTCCGCTAGATCCCCACTTGCTTCAGACCGTATAAAAGACATCATCAATCTAGCTGAAGAGGTTTGCGAAAAAGATGTCGTGACTGCATCTCTCCCTATCTGGCCAATCTTCCTTGCGGGGTGTTTCTGCAGCGAGGAACATCGTTTGCGTGTCCTTGGTATATTGCACAAGTTTCAGAGAGAACGAACCTTTGGGGTGAGTCATCTAAGAGCCATATTGGGACGATGAGCTATCAGGTGCTAATGGTTGAGCTAATTTAGGGCCTACCGCCTGCATGTGCAGTGATAGAGAGCTTCTGGCGTCAACGAGATTTGGGCAGTGACGAGAACCCGCGGAATCCTCACCCTGGATCAACACCAGATTCCTTTACCTGGAGTTCGGAAATAAGTGAGAAGAAGCAGCGTCAACTTTCGTCATTGCCTTTGTGTCTTTCTTCCAAACGTGGATATCCCTGGGAAAAGGCCATGTTCGTGCTCAAGGGCTCGATTTTAAGCTTAACATAATGGTATACACAATACGAACTTTACCGAAGCGACTACCAGTGTTCAGTCAACCAAATCGCACTGTTAAGATTTAATTGCACGTGAGAGACGAGGTCCAGTGTATTTCAATTGAAATCAGCTGAATAAACATAATCGTAAGCCTCCAAGGCTAAGCCCGGGTACCTAATATGATTTCTCCACCTTTTCGGAAAACAAGCGCCATGAAACAAAGATCTCCCAGCACCATCAAAGGCCCTGCCCAATGCATACATGAAGAGAAGAAACTTGGGTGAGGAACAATGCAGGGGATGCGAACATAACGCCTTTGTGCCATCGTGAACGCCCATGCAAAAATGCCCGTTGGAAAGAAAACACATTGAAGAAGATGAAACTGGGTAGAATGAAAAAATAGCAAAACTCTTTCTCCGAATCATGTCATCATACCGCGCCGATACGAACGCCAGATATTAACCCTCATGATGCGGTAGAGGTAAGTTATGAGATACAAAATACAAGATCGATAGAATGAATCGATGAGAAAAGAAACGGCACAATCCAGGCGCCAGGAAAAGGTATCAGATCGGAGCATTCAGTCGGCACCTCTGAAAAAATGCTGCAAGAGATGGAAGACTAAGCATCATGTCGGAAAGTACAGTTCTCTCCTTTGCGGCATTTTCCTTCAGCCCAGAACCTGCACGGGACAAGCCCAACCTTGTACTATTGCAAGTTAGAATGTGCTCAATGTTTCTCTCGCAGGTGACGCGATACTCACAGGCTGGGGTGCGTTCGCCTTAGTGCGCTTGCCACGGCTCCACTGCTCATTGTTTTGGGAGTCGTATTGACCACCTCCTCCATCGCGCATTCGCTTGCGTTCCGGGTCTTCATAAGTACCAGCCGCCTGGCTATTAAAACCAGCGGCGTTATTTTGCCCGGTAAGCTGGCCGAAAATGGCGTTCAGGTTTGGTGGCATTGCAGTTTGAGGCTGCGGCTGCGGCTGCGGTTGCTGGAACGCACTATTGGGTTGCTGAAGTTGCTTCATGACGTTCAAGATACTTGCGAAATCAACGGGAGCAGAGGCAGGCGCGACCGGGGGCTGAGGAACTTGGGGAGCAGCTTGTTGCTGGCGGAACATGTTGACGGTCCTCTCCAAATCGGATAACGGGGCCTGAGGAGCCTGTGGGACTGGTTGTGGGGTTGGTGTGGATTGTTGCTGATTTCCGGGCTGCATCATTTTCAGCAGGTTACTGATATCAAACCCGCCATTTGCCGCAGCAGGGTTTGGCTGTTGCTGCGGTTGAGGCGGGACAACAGGCTTGGGATTGATGTGAGCGTAGTACTGCTCCTGTTTGGTCTAGATTTGTCGAGTGAGTAAGCGGTATTCACTGAGTAGCGAGGAAAGGATAATACCTTCACAGTTTCAGGTAGCTCTCCGAAATCCACTACCTCAGTAGCAACCTCATCTTCATCGGTCGCAGGGGGCTCCTTGGGAGTCGATGGTACTTCATCTGGAGAGGAGTAGAACACCATGAGAGTGGTTGCCTCGCGGTGGTCCTGAGCATCCTTCTCGGCACTAATCGGCTGTCGATTGCCACCGCGCTTGACGAAGTTGCTATTCTTGAGCTCCTCGGAATCGATATCGATTGCTGGTTCAAAGTCAATTTTGTGGCTCGGTGTAAACGACACGTAGAAGTCCAACTTACTTGATAAAGTTTGGTAATCGTGAAGCTCAACTTCGCGAATACCACCGAGCTCTTCGTCGTCTGCCTCGACTTCCTTATCCTTGTGAAGTCTGAGGGCATCGCCTTCGGACTTAACGCTAGCTCCAACCCCATTGAGAGATCCATCCTCAGGGTTTAATTCTTCTTCTGGGTCATGAGTAAATAAGCGTATCTCTGTAAGGGATTCATCGGGCTTCCAGCTGACACGCAGCTTGCGCCTTTCTTCTTTCCTAAGGCGCTTCTGACGTTCTTCTTCTGTCTCAGGGGGTCTATCTTCGGCAGGTTTAACAGCCACAGTTTCTTTAGGCTTATTAAGATCGGCCATCAAATCACCGAAAGAGAATGCAGGTTTCGGCGGTGGTGCCTTTTCTTTCTTCTCCGAGGGAGGGCTGTGTCATAGTCAGTATACAAAGGCAAAATGTTTGATGAAAAGAGCTCAAATCACATACTTGGCTTTTGTTGCCGCTGCCGCTGCAGCTCTCTCCGCGTTTGTAGTTCCCGGGCGTTTTGATGCAGAACTGAGAGCTCCAAAAAGACTGGATGTTTTAGGCTGAACATGAACAGTTTTAGGCCGAGCAGTGGCAGGAGCTGCGGGCTTTCCATTTGGTGGAGCTTCAACTGAGCGCTTAACGGGACCGCTCGTCGCTGTAGCAACTTTGACACTGGCATCTTTAGGGTTTGCAGTCACAATTCGCTTAGCAGGCTGACCACTGCCATCTCCTTCACGTAGCCGTTTCACACCAATGGGGTCAACGGAAGGAGAGTTGCGGGCAGATCCCTTGGTTGGCGAGTCCTCATTTGATTTGGAAGTTTGCTTGCGCTTAGTGGACGCTTTAGCATTATCTAGAATTTTTTGAGCCAATTCCTTGACGAGTGGGCCACTCTTCTTCATGAGTCGCGGCAGCACTTTGGTCAGGTTTATCTTTTCCAGCATCTCCTCGTCTACAGTTATAAAGCGGACCAATACCTGGAATGATGATTAGCGAAGATTTCCAATTTTAGAATCAAAAGATGACGCACCCTGAGGATATTTGTTGTTAAAGATCCATCAAAATCTGCCGCCTGAAACCGGTCTACTATGAATGACTGGATCGCAGACAATGTCATCGGGTGTTCTCCAAGCCTGCAGTGAGGTTATTCATTAGCAAATTCCAACTAGGCAATAGGGCTAGGGCGTGACGAAGATCAATAGAGGTATTGTGGAAGACACTGGGTTCTTCGATGGAATAAGACGACCATTGTAAGACCGCAGTAAAGTCAATCGACAGGAGTGATTTCACTTCAGACTCATGAATAGCTTCACTTCGCAGTTCAAAGTCATCGGCAGAATCCGGCCAATTCCAGGGTTTGCGTTCCGCGTTCCAAGCGTAGTCTCGTACTTAGCCAGACTGCGGAAAATGACCTTTACTTCTAGCCTATTCAATGGTGTCTTCATCCATCCCAATGGAGGGCTTACATAGAGCACATTCTCGATTTGCCTCAAAGTTCTCTGGGCTCGCCAACCAAGTGCCTGATGAAGGTGCAGGTGTAGGGGTGGGGGTAGTTGGACAGGGAGGTACTTACTTCTCAATAATCACAGGATGGCCGAATTTGAGAGTGGTCTCTAGGATTCGATCCATCACCGCACGCTGCAACGTAACATCTTCCTTCAAAGTATTGGCCTTCTCGTTTTCTCCCGCATTCTCTGCAAGCTTCATAGATCGGACTTGTTCCTTCCAAGAATCCCGAAGCGTTTTCACCAAGTCCTTATATGCCACAAGAGCACCCTTGACTTTCTCTGCTGTCGCTCGTTTGTTCCGTGGTGCCCAGACAGCTTGCATTGTATCATACTCTGCCGCCTCTAATCGACCGGTCGGGCGTTGCGGGGGTATTGGAGACTGTTCTGGCGGTGCTTCAATATCGGAACCAGAATCATCAGAGCTATCGCTCTGCGGGGAAGACTTCGGCTTCTTTGCCTTCGTAGCCGTCTTTTTCGGTCGCACTGGCTTCTTCGCGTTCGGGTTGGAGCTGTGGATGACGACTTGAGGAATGGGAAGACCTGTCAGCTTCGAGTATTCATCGACTGGAGAAGTCAGAGAGATTTCGACTGGAAGAAATCTTTGGACTGTACCTTGTGGCTGGACACCGGGAGTATTCTGGTTTCTAAGTTGTGGCTGGAGCATGAGATCATTCTGGTAATAATCAAACACCCGTCCTCCTTGGGGTGGGATTCCAGGCTGTGGTGGAAAGATATACCCATTTTGAATTGGCTGGGGCTCTTGGCGTGTCTGGAGTGTAGGATTGAGGAATTGAGGATCGATGGTGTTACTTTGTGCAGACGCGGGTGGGAAGTCGTCAGTGAGGTCAATGGTAGGATTTAACAAGTCGTGAGGGAAGGTGTGATGCATGTCAAACTGCGACATCATGGACTGAGGCGCTTGGTAGCCTGACGGCAGGTGTTGCTGAGCTGGACGTTCTTGGAAAGAGTCATGGGCGGGAAGCTGCTGGCTGGGGAAGTATTGCGATTGAAAGGAATATTGGGGGAAAGCGGAGGTCTCAGGAGGCATGGCACGCGAGTCGAATTGCATCTGGTCTTGGTGAAACTGTGGGACTTGATGTGTCTGCTGGGGCTGGAACGGTGATTGTACGCCAAACGAACGCGCTGGTTGCTGTAATGGGTTGGCTTGCCAGGACTGCGGAATGGAATAGATGCCATGACTTTGTTCGTTTCGAGGAGGAAGGTGGGTGGTCTGGTGAGGTTGTGGGGGTGGTTGGTGTTGTTGGTGCTGAAAAACAGGATGGTCCCAGCTAATGCCTAATGGCTGTTCAGCATTGGGGTTCTGTTGCTGTTGCGGCGGCGCTGCTTGGAGCTGGTTAGGATACAAAGCATCCAGAGTGTTCCAGTACTCCTGAGGCAAAGAATCCTGCGGGGTACCATGGGGCAGACCCGGCATTGGATTCTGAGCCGAAGACTGCTCCATGACTTCCACCTCTCCCAACACCGATGGGGTGTTGTTGTTCTTTTCTTTAAGCTACTGAGATATTCGTGTAGATATCACGTGGAGAGGACTGTTATCCGAGCCACCGCCTTCCGAAAACAGAAAGACGCAAGAGACTCGGAAAAACGATCGACCGGAAGTGGAGCCACCGGAGAAAGGCCGAAGTTCTGATTGGGCCGTAAGCACCAAGGATGATGGGCGCGCGATGCAGAAGGAGCTGACGAGACTGTCAGGAAAGGGTCCAGTAGTACGGAAGATATGTACAGGCTAAGCCGTGAGAAGCTGCCTCGAGTACGGCCGTACCTGGTCTTAACACTTCGCGTAATAACGCGCCTTCGCTGGATTATTAGAGGCCTTAGGCATCCGTCTCTGCGAATCTCCCCCAGTTGGCTGGCAACGCTTAAAAAACCCGCTGGGGTGATAAGTACGTCGAGTAGAAAGTTGCCCGTGGAAGAGAATAGATTGAGAGATGAGCCAGAGTGCCGGGGTTGTGTTTTAGGACCCCGGGGATACAGGCTGCCTCTCTTTCGCCTCTCTGCTTAATGTCTCCTTCCTGTATTTTGACCCAATCCTGTCTGTCTCCTGCAGAGCTTTTGCGCCTGCGTGTTTCCTTTCTTATAAGCTTTTGGCTTGAGATAAAACTTTGTAGTCAAGAGAAGGGCTCTTTAGCTCAGAGCCACTCTAGTAACATGGCCATTCACTTTACGAAGAACGGATAGGGGAAGGGGAAGGGGAAGAGGGTAGTCGGGGGTGCGGATGATGGGAGAGTTCAGGTGGAAGGGGGCGCCGAAATGTTGGTTGCAGGGACGGGGGGTCACGGCAAGAACAGGAACAGCCCTCGTCTCAGCGGTATGATTGGTTGACATCGTAATATACAGCTGTACTGTGGTAATCTTGAAACGCGTGTCCAGAACCTTGGAAGGTCCGAAGCATTGCTCGTTTGTCTTGTTTGTCTTGTTTGATTTGTTTATGCTGCTCGTGGTACCCCCTCGGCCACTTGGACATGGTGGCATATCAGTGAGACGCTCACCTTGAAACTGCTGCAATAAGGGAGCTGAATTTGACTGGTTTCTATTACTCCTCTAGCTCCGTCAACTACATATTCCCGTTCTGGTTGTGACTCTTCAACCCTGGTGCCTGGTCTGCCATGGCGCATCCAATGTCCCTCCGAGACCGACAGGTCGGTATGTGATACTGGAGATACTTTTCTCCTGATAATCAATTGCCAATGACTGACCGTCTTTTCAGCTTCGATCCAAAAACTGCTCAATTTAAACCATGACCCGCGTCCGACAGAGGATGGCCAGGACTCGGGGTCCGGGGGCCTCGTCACCCAGAGTACTCCCGTATTGAATGAAGATGGAGATCCGATCTGGAAGGTCCTGGTCTTCGATTCCATGGGCCGAGATATCATCAGCAGTGTCCTGCGGGTCAATGACCTCCGAGCATGGGGAGTCACCATCCATTTGTATGCCGACCACTCCCTGGAGAGTCTGCGTGGGGGCCTGAAATGCTAACTGGAGCTCCTAGGAACCTCCATTCCCAACGATACCCCATTCCGGACGTGCCTGTGGTCTATTTCGTCGAGCCCACCGAAGCAAACACACAAGCAATAACGCGCGACCTTTCTCACGGCCTCTACTCCCCAGCTTACGTGAATTTCCTCTCCTCCGTCCCACGGCCACTACTGGAAGACTTCGCCTCACAAGTGGCTACTTCTGGTGCCTCGGAACATATCTCTCAAGTCTTCGATCAATACCTTAATTTCATCGTTGCCGAGCCAGACCTCTTCAGTTTGGGCTTAGGAAACAATGCCTACTACAAGATCAACAGCCCAAAAACAAGCGACGAGGACTTGGATGCAATCGTGGACAAGGTCGTTAGTGGTCTATTCAGTGTCAGCGTGACTATGGGTTGGTCTTCTTCTGTTCATCAACGTGAAATCATAAATGGCTAATAAGTTACAGGATCTATTCCAATTATTCGTTGCCCCAAGGGCGGTGCAGCAGAACTCATTGCGACCAAATTAGACCGAAAGCTTCGTGACCATATTCTTAACTCAAAGGATAACTTGTTCTCTGGTAACCAGAGAGCTTTGCCTGGTGTGCCCTCATCTCGGCCAGTGTTGATCGTCATGGACCGAAATGTCGACTTGGTGCCAATGCTGTCTCACTCATGGACATACCAGTCTCTTGTACAAGATGTGCTGCAAATGCGACTCAACCGAATTACCTTGGATGCCGACGAGCAGGACTCTTCAAGCACAGGCAAAAAGTCGTACGATTTGAACAGCACTGATTTCTTCTGGCAAAAGAACGCCGGGGCGCCATTTCCCCAGGTCGCAGAGGACATTGATGCGGAACTTACTCGTTACAAGGAAGATGCAAATGAAATCACGAAAAAGACTGGCGCCTCCTCAATCGAAGATCTTCAAAACGATACCAGTGCTTCGGCCCAGCACCTGAAGGCTGCTATCACTCTTCTCCCTGAATTGCGTGAGCGCAAAGCTGTCTTGGACATGCACATGAACATCGCCACCGCTTTATTGAAGGGAATCAAAGACCGTCAACTGGATAATTTCTACGAGCTGGAAGAGAACATAGTCAAGCAATCCAAAGCTCAACTGCTTGAGCTGATTAATGACCCAGCCAAGGGTAGCAACCCCGCTGACAAGTTGCGTCTCTTTATAATCTGGTTCCTCAGCACCGAGTCCGAGCTCAGCCGCAACGAATTCACCCAATTCGAAGAGGCCCTGACCAAGGCCGGAGTGGCAGACATCACACCCTTATCCTACGTCCGCCAAGTGCGCGAAATCACTCGCATGACAATGATGACCACCGCAGCCCCAGAGCCCCAATCCTCCGACCTCTTCCGCGGTTTCTCCTCACTCTCGAACCGCCTCACAGACCGCATCACCTCCGGCTCGCTAGGCGCCAACTTCGACTCCCTCATCTCCGGCGTGAAAAACTTCCTCCCCGCAAACAAAGACTTGACCGTTACCAAAATCACAGAGTCCATCATGGACCCTGCCGCTGCCTCCAGCTCCGCCATCGCTAAGACCGAAAACTACCTCTACTTCGACCCTCGCAGCGCCAACGCGCGCGGTGCAATGCCACCAGCCTCTGCCTCGCGTAACCAGCAAAGCCCCTCCTCCGGCGCTGGGCCCGGCACGGGCGCGACATTCGGCCAGCGTCGCCAGGCATTCAACGAGGCCATTGTCTTCACTGTTGGCGGTGGAAGTATGGACGAGTACGGCAACTTGCAGGATTGGGTTGAGCGCACGAGCGGGCAGCAGGGAGCTGACGGTTCTGCTCAACCGAATCGCGCGCCTGTTGCTCGCCGTCGGATTGTTTATGGCAGTACGGACTTGATGAACGCTACTCAGTTTTTGAGCGATTCTTTGGCTCCTCTCGGTAGTGAGAGCTAAGTATTTACGACGGGATAGTTCTGTTAGTTTGTTTCTTTCGTGGAGATGGAGTTTCAGCAATCATTCTAGAAGATTGAATGGTTGTAAAACATACTTATAATCGAGACCTTATGAGTGCAGATAATATCTTGGTATTCTACAATAGCTTCATACTAGTTGTGATTTAATCATAAGATATTTGAGATCCATAGACGTAGCCTCGGAAGTGCAGGGTAAAGGGTTGCAAACTTGCAAGGTATTGAGCAACGTCAGGTAAAGGTCATATGATTATGGATTTAATCCCTTGGGTCATGAATATCTAAGACGTAAATGCTCTATTCTAGATGAGGATGTGTCTCGTATGTCTGGATAACATCCCAAGATCTATTTTTTAGGAGGCGCTGCCACCCGCTTCCACTCCATTCCCAACACGCCAATAATCGACGCCGCAGCCAATCCAGCAGAAAGATACCATGTCTTCCTGATAGAGTCATTAGTAAAATCAATCACAGTACTCAAGTCCTGCGCCGGAACAAGATGGCGGATCTCGCCCTGTCCGGCATTCAGAACAGTCGAGCTATCGATTTCAGGGAACCGGTTGCTGATACTCGAGGCCAATGACCCGGCATAGATAGCGTCTGCGGCTGAGAGGGCGATGGTTCCGCCGAGAGTCTGGGCAAGAACAATGAGAGATACTCCGATGGGAATATCTTTCATTGGCAGGATTGTCTGCGCAGCGACGAGGGTTTGCTGCAGCGCGCAGCCGAGACCTATTCCTCCGAGAACCTGGTATCCTAGCACATAGCGGATGGGTGTTTCAGCATCCAGAGTGGACAAAAGGCCCATGCAGATTGAGAGGAAGGTGGTTGCGATTATCATGAATGGGACATAGTAGCCGACAACGGGCGTCAGGATACCGGCGAGTGTGGTGAAAACGACGGCTGCGCCGATGATGGGAAGGAGCTTGACGGCGGATGAGATTACCGAGTAATTCTGGATGGTTTGCAGCCAGATAGGCAACTGCATATTACTGTTAATGAATGGCCTTGCTTCCACGGGGACCTGGGAAAACTCACATAGTACTCGAGAATGAAGCCAGTCCCAGAGGTGCAGAACGAGAAGAACATGCCGAAGGCAATACTTCTTCTCCCGAGAATCCCCATGGGCACCAGGGCCTTTTCGCCATTTCTGACTTGCATAGCCATGAAAACAGCCATGAAGGCTCCAAACAGAATGAAGAGCACGATAATGCGCGCGTTCTTCCAAGAGTAATCTTTGCCACCCCAGAGCAATGCTAAGATCAAGCACAAGATCGAACCAAGGAAGAATGTGAATGCGACCAAATCTAACTTTTCAAGTTTCTCTCGCCACGTCAATGGGCCTGACTTTGCTGGTTCATTCTTGACCATGAAAAAGATGATTGCAAATGTCGGGGCAGACATGATGGGATTGATGTAGAAAATCCTAAGGAACGCTTAGCACGAAACTCGTACTTATTCCAGTCGCTGACTTACCATCGCCATGTTGTTCCATTGATAATACCACCACTGAGCAACGGGCCACAGATAAACGCGATTCCATTCACTGCGCCGATTATTCCGTTGAAGACCGCAACCTGTGCGCGGGGGACCGATAACGAAAGGATAGTCAATGCGCCTGACAGAATACCGCCGGCGCCGATACCCGCAATAGTACGTCCCCTGTGAAATCCAATCGATTAGTACAGCAAAAGATATTGAAATCTGGGCGGTGATGCTTACAAGATCATCGCGACCGAGTTCGGCGCGGTCGCGCAAACAATTGAGCCGATCTCAAACACCAAGAGCGCTCCCAGGTATACGATTTTGACGGGGTAGATCGAATACAGTTTCCCGAAAATCAATTGAAAGGCGCAATCCTACTTCAAAGTCAGCCTGGGCCCGCGATTTCGATTCTTGATTTCCATGAGATGATCGCGTACGGTGAACAAGTATGCCGATCCATACCAGCCGGTATCTTGAAGTGAATGGAACTCATCGGTGATGGTTTTGACAGCGGTTCCTAAAACAACCTCGTCCTAGGGTTGTTAGCACACGAGCGAAACGATTCCGTGCTTGCGAGAAAGTACACACCAATGCGACTTGGAAAACAGACAGACAAAGACCGATGAAGATCAGCGAGAACTTCAAGTGGCCGACATATTGGACTTCATCGTCCTCTTTTGACTCGGTCGAAGAAGGCGGCCGGTCGCTGAGCTCCTCTGGCATGGGCGAAGTGATGTGCGTCTTCTCTGTCGTATCTTCCATCGCGACGGAGATTTTTGGCAGGTTGAGAACAAAGGAAACTCCCCAGCCGCCCGTGAAACACAATTAATAGAGTCGTGGCTGAAATTTGCTAAGCAAGGCAGCGAGGTGCGTCGCGGCCCTAATCCCGTGTGGTGAGAATAAGGCCCGCTCGGCACGCAATTATTTTCTTTGTTTGATTTCACATCTTGCAGCCACATGGCTCACATCTTGCAGAAGAGATTTCACCTGCAGTCAGACGGGCTAAGGAAAAGGATCGAGGCTAAGGAACAAAGGAATAAGGCTCCGGAACCTTGGGAGCAACTAATCCCAGGGAGGAGAATACGCTGCGGGGAGGCTTGCGTTTACGCTCCTGCCGAAGTCACCGAACAGCTGAGGCTCGCGGATTACACGGCCCGTACAGTATCGTTATTTGCACTCCTTCGTATTAGGACCGATGCACATCTATAGATCATGGTATAAAACAGCCCACAGCAATCTCTACTCCTGGCCTAAACAAGAGTTGCGTGGTTTTAATAATCATTCGAGAGCGTTCTATAATCAAAACCACAAAGACTCGAAAAAATGATTTTCACGCCTCCAGAATGGGGCCGCGAGATGATGCCCATCCCGGAGTCCACTCCCATCTACGACTTCCTGATCCAGCGGGACTGCCGCCACCTATACAATTGGGTCGAAGATAGTAAAATTCTGATCTGTGGCCTTTCTGGGAAGTCATACACCCTCAAAGAAATCTCCGCCCGAGTTGAGGCTCTTTCGCGCAGCCTCAGCCGTGAACTTGGCTGGTCTCCGAACTCTGGGTCGCCTATGGATAAGGTTATCGGGATCTTCAGTTTCAATACGGTATGATCTTCAGAGCCATTGATCGACACCTGCTAACGCATGCAATCCATAGATCGACTACCTTATAGCTTCATGGGCTGTTCATCGCATTGGCGGTACTTGCTTGCTACTGCATCCAACGAGCTCTGCCGCTGAGATCAAAAGGCATTTTGCCATTACTCGATGCCGAGTGCTCTTCACTTGCCGCTCGTTGCTAGCTACTGCAAACGAGGTACTCGTCGAGAGTGGAGTGCAGGACCCATCGGTCTTCTTACTTGAACTGCCTGATGAGCTTGCAAAGAAAAAAGCTCTGCCTGACCAGGGTCAGAAGACAGTGTATCAGTTGGTCCAGGAAGGATCTGCACTTGCAGAAATCGAACCCTTGAGATGGAAACTCGGACAGGGCCGAGAGCAGGTGGCATACTTGTGCCCGACCAGCGGGACCTCTGGGCTACAGGTAGAGCAACCTCATAATCTTACAATTATTAAGCTAACAAATTCTTTTCAGAAACTTGCTCAAATCACTCATTACAACATAATTGCAAATGTCATCCAGTCAGGTACATTTGAAGCCCGTCATAAGAATGGCAGCACCGAAACCGCACTAGGTTTCCTGCCATTAAGTCACAGCTACGGCTTGATCTTGGCACACTTGACAGTGTGGCGTGGCGATACATACGTCCTGCAAGCTAGCTTCGACATGCAGGCCGCTCTTGGTGCAATCCAACAGTATAAGATTGAACGGCTATACTTGGTACGCGGTCTTGAATTCGTTCTGTGGATATGGCTGACATGTTCTTCATTCAGGTTCCACCTATCATCTCTGCAATGGTTAACAATCCGTTCTTGTTTGATCTTTTCGACTTATCATCGGTTAAGTCTATCATCACCGGGTCCGGGCCATTTGGAGCTCGTTTAGCGAACGCGCTCAGTAAAATTCGCCCGTCATGGCAGGTCCTTCCAGGCTACGGTATGTGTCTTCGAGAATGCGACTAGAAGGGTGACTCTAATTATTCGAAACAGGCCTGACAGAGACTGCTGTCATTATCTCTATTACCAACCCTCACTACATCCATCTCGGCTCCGACGGTTGCCTTGTACCTGGTGTTGAAGCCCGTCTCATTGACACAGAGGGAAACGAGGTGGACCAGTACAATGAGCCAGGTGAACTATTCTTGAGGTCTCCCAGCAACATGAAAGGGTATCTAGGACAAGATGACGCAACAAGAGAAATATTCGATGAGCAAGGATGGCTCCAGACTGGAGACATCGCTGTTTTCCGAGGTGAGAACAAAGACGGCGGTAAAACAACCTACTTGGACATTGTAGACCGCAAAAAGGATATCATGAAAGTGAAGGGCATGCAAGTTGCCCCTGTTGAGATTGAGTCGCATTTAGCAGGCCACCCTTCGGTTGCTGAAGTTGCGGTCGTTGGCATTCGCGATGAAGATGCGGGTGAAAGACCATTTGCCTTCATTGTGCGGTCCCCTACTGCCATGGCAGATTTGGATGAGGAAGCACTCAAGGCCGAGTACAATCGCATTATCGAGGGTGCTCTGAGCGAGCCACATTGGCTGCGGAAGAACATTAAGTTCGTGGATGAATTTCCGAAGAGCAGCAACGGCAAACCCCTGAAGTACAAGCTGCGACAGGGATTGGTGGCCAGCTAATTTGTAATCGCGTTCAAAAATGTACATATGTTTCCGGTTTCAGCGCGGATATATCATCAGATTTACCAAACCTAAATTCAATCATGCTTCTGAGATGTGCAACAAAAAGAAAGACAGACAGACAGAAACCTACAAAAGTTTCCAATACACTATGGGCTGCATCGTTTCCCTTCAAACGACTGAGCCATGGATGACCGATCACGTATGATGGCAATTCATTCAAGCCTTCTGTTCAGGCGTGAATAAGCAAATAGGGCGTAAACGCCAAGAAAAACCACCTGTCAAAACCATACAAAACAGAGTTTCCGGATTGTATGGATTGTATGGAAAGCAAAGCACCCTAGTAATGTAAGACTTGTACTCCGTACCATAATTATTTTAAGGGCTCGGATCATGTGGGGTGTTTAGGCTTCAGGACGGGGGCGGGAAGGAACCACCGTTCTCACGAGCTTACTGCGTGAACCCACTTGAACCGACGCAATTATCACAATAAAGAAAGCCACGTTTTGGGGTCCAGATGAGGTGGGTCGAGCTTTATTGTGCCTGAGCGGAAAGATGCCTAGTCTGAATAAGGGGGGTGCCTTTTGATCAAAGTACAACATGCTCGAGATCCCTCGACTCGTGCTTCGATGATTCGTGGAAATGTGAGTTTGCACCATATTTGCCGAAACGACTGGGTGCATATTCGGTCGCTTCTGTTGTTCAATAGTTCTTTTGTGACGAATCGTTTAAACAGCTCATGATCACGGAAACCCTCAATTATTCCGACGATTGCGAGCGGAGACCCTTCCGTAGAACCCCATAATTCAGGGTTTTTTCGAACGGGAAAAGAAACAGTCCTTCGCCGAGCTCTCAGGAGTACTCGGAGAAGGAGTCTGAAGGACAGTAGAAAGGATCCATCGGAATATTGTTAGTAAATACTGTTAATAAATGTCTAATATCGATTTTGATTGCCACAGAGCTTGTCTTGTGTTGATTTTTTGCCCTTGTTGTGGTTCGGTGTCGGCGCAAGTAATGCCGATCAATCCGCGGAGATGGCTTGTAGATTAGATCAATGTGTTTGAAACGTTGCCGAGCCCGATGGATGAGTCCAACCATGGCGGCTGTGTCCGATTCGAATCCATTGGATCGGACACGGGCCGAAGAACCGCTGAGGCCGGCGCGCAAACTAAAATTTGGTTTAAGGTATGGCTGTACTCCGTAGAGTATGAAATGAGAATCCGCCCCCACAAAACCTCCTGATCGCATCCCCGCGGCTTAGTAGCTGCTTACTATCCCCATGCAACACGCCCCAGGACAGGCAGGAAGCTTTCCGGATCAGGAGGACCATCCTTCATCTTGATTTTCATAACGTAAGAGAATTATAGAGAGAGGGATGCTCCTGGGGGCCTAGGCTTGGTGGCCTGTTGATAATTCCTTTTGACTCACGACCTAAGAATTCCATAGGTCAAAATGTTATTTGTCATACTAAGCCACCTGACACTAGAGTCAATTTGGTTCGTATAATTATCGAATGTGATTTTTGGCGAATTTGAAGTTATTCCCATCTAACGCACCAAAAACCCCCGAATCAGATTGGGCGCGGAGCTTCTTGGGTGCCAAGGCCTGTTTCTTCGTTTTCCAGCTTTTGAATGATTGTAAATTATGGTACCTAACTCCTGCTCTGGACATGATTTATTCGCTAGTCTTTCTTCAAATCAACGAGATGCTCCTCGACACCGTCCTTTGTAACCACTAGCATCTGCAGGTAATCCCCGACCTCGATGTGGCGCTCAGCTGCACCTTGGTACGCATCTCGTACCAGCGCCTCTGCAACCTCGCGACTTAAAGGCTGTAACCTGGGCACTTGGCTATCCATGAATGGTAACATCAAGCTACTTGCCCCTCCCGCTGAACAATGAGACCGCTTCTCCATACATCCAGCCGGGTCGTAGTAGTAGATCGCACCTTCTCCGTCAGCGTCGATTCCCGCAACCATGGTTTGTAATTGGTAAGGGAAGAATCGCTTTTCGTATAATATTGTTGAGACTCGTTGTGCGCATGCGCGGAGGCTGATATTCCTCCCATGTTGGTATTTGTACATGTTGACGACACCGTCGAGCTTCTCCTTCAGGGCGTGCCCATCTGCGGCAAATCCGACCACGCTAATGACGATCGACTGATTCTTTTGGTCCTGGATTGTGAAAACTTTAGGCTCCGATCGGCTATTGATATTGTATCCGGATGTTGAACGGGTGTCGCCGGCTAGGATGGCAAAGTCGGGACCGGAGACTCCCAAGGTAGCACCACCATTGTCTGCGTACCTAGTTTTCGAACAGCAGGATTTAGCACACGAACTGAATTAACAAATCAATGGGATGTTATTCTTCTTACGGATAGAATCTAGTTTCTTTTGCCGCCATGGCTTTTGCGTGATCGGACCGCTTGTAAGGCTTAGGGTTGAAGAAGATGAGTCAATTTTCGCAAAAATAAGCACAAAGGCCAAAAGATATTGCGAGGCAATGTACTGTGTCGTGATTGGGGGAAGGAGTCGAGAAATTAAAACAAACAAAATGTTTAACACCCTCCAAGTCGTAAGGGAAGTCGTGAATTAAGGCAGCTTTGCAACAAAGGACTCAGCTCCGTATGTAAGCAGACCCAAGGGTCCAGGCAACATGCTGCGTACGAGTCTCCATCGGGGAGCCTTGCGATTCGAACCACTCAAAATTATGAAATGGGCTGCGCTTTGTCCACAAAGAGTTTAGCGTAGTAAGCGCATTATTCAATCCTTGCCATGGGATTTCAGCCACAGGAGCGTTTCCGTCCCAATTTTATTAGACCTGATCCTGCCTGGTGGAAACTTGTGAGAGCTAATGTACTTGGCGGTTGGAGAACCTTCATTTACGCTTGGCGCCGCCTTCCCGGTCGTTCCCTTCCCGGAGCTAGAGGGATCTGCTAAAGTTGCAAGGTTATATATGCTTCAGTCGTAAAATGTCATTCTATGAGCCTCAAAGCTAAGTTGATTGTCGAGTGGATATTTCCAAATTCTATTTGTGCTTCTGCCCAGCCGCCAAGTAATTTAAAACAATCGTCAGCATGTTCAATATTGCGAATCAGTGTCCATGGCAGTTTAGCATCAAAGACGAGTCCTTTCGCAATTTTGGCCCCATATGTAGCCTGTTGGCGCTGAGCAAAACTCTGTCATACAATTTGAGTCCACTAATTCCTCCAAAGGTACCGCCGAGGAGAGAGTCAGAGGTGGGGATGACAGAAAATGGGTCTCTGATGGGATTAGCCCCATCTGCATCTGCAGCATCAGCTGTCTCGGATTTTGCCCGCACGTTCCAGACTCTTTGTGGTAGTTTCTGGCCGTTGAGCGCGTGAAAACCCGACCACATTCTGGGCAGGGATAGACTTTGGCTTGTCCATTTTTTTCTCGGAGATGTCGTCTATAGTTTCCCAGCGATGAGAATTTCCGCCCCTCGCAGCCATGTTCCCAGCATCGAATCTCCATTTGCTTAGCTTTTGCAGACTCGTATTGTGGCGCCCTTGTGGCGCCACTTTGCAATCCATGAGCTGATGGCGTAAACTCAGTGGCACTGTTTGGTGGCTCTCTTATTGGTGCATCTGAATAAATGATCGGGCCTCCAGATCGCTTTTGCGGTGACCACGGGGAGCTCGAATGTGTGGAGTGGGAAGTTCGGCAGGGTGTCGACTGGTAAGGACCTCGTCGTGTGAGACCATGGGCCTGCCATGGCGAAGTTGAAATTGGCTCTGGCGAAGGATATGATGTGTAGATATCTTCGAGTCCCAATAGTTGATAATCAGATAAAGTATGGTCTGGCAGGGACTTTTCCCGATGGCTTAGGACGTAGTATGCGGTATTCAAAGTCATGATTAGAATGAGTCTGGAGGAAGTAGACTGGAGCAACTTGTCTGGTCTTTTATTGTGCAGCTTGAATCGGTGAATACCCTTATTATCTAGGCTCGGGCTTCGATTCATACGTAAGCCCTGGTTTCGATATAGGACCGATTAATGTTGGCCTTAATCGGCAATAATGATCGAGAATGGATTCGGAATCAACCTCCACTAGCATTTACTGTCCGGCAGGACCGGGAAGCATCGCAGCCAGACGAAGAGCATTTTCCTTAATTGGCATACACTGGGGCTACATCTTAAAATAACCCGAGTCCCTTCTTCATCCTGTTGGCCAAGGCTGAAAGTACGGCCACACACACTACGAGGCTGAAGTGGTCGGCATGGCGCCAACAGCTTATTCGTTAGTGGGGTAACTTGGTGGCGATGAGAACATGTTCCCGAAGTTAATCAACACTGATGGCAGAAATTATTGGGTGAATTTATTCTCTACTATAGCTGGCCTCGGGCGTAAGAATAAGCAAGATGCATCCACATCTGATAATTTGACCCATGATTGAATCGTCAAGGAATATCTTCATTCGGCTTCTGGAAGGCCCAAGAAATTTCTTATGCACTTAGACTGCATTTTTGACGTGCTTAAATCAATGCAGGACTACAGATTACCACTTGACCCGTAAATCTGCCGGTGGCTTGTTATTCTAAGGTCTTGGCTCCTGTAATAAAGTCTTGTATTTGAAAAGACCAGCTTTCTCTGGTGACCTGAGCTGCGTATTGCAAATTTCAACTTATTAGCGCTTTTCCTTGGCTGGAATCCTTCTTACAGGGGCCAATTTGTCGGTTCTAAATCGACTTCGCGTGGGCCGGTCCAGAGTCTTGGAAAATGACATCTAGCTTGAATGTCAAAGGTTCAGGCCGGCAAACGTAAGATTCATCTATGAAGACGACTCATATGTAGAGCGGGCCAAATCGAGTTTCTATATGCATAACCTCCACTTTGTCAAATTTCTTCATTCTACAAATCATTGAACATCTTCTTTCTTGAGTATCACGGTTTTAAGCGGCAAACTCCACCGTCACTTTGAAACTACTACGAGTCTTCTGCTAAAATTGAAAGCAACACGAATCATGAAGATTCTTTGCCTCCACGGCCATACCCAAACTGGGTCCATGCTTTCGAGAAAGACTCTACGACTGCAAGAACATATCACGAAAGCATTTCCAGGAACGTCTTTTCACTTCCCTACCGGCCAAATATCGTATAAAGTTTCCGACAGGTTAGACTATTCCCAAGATATCCAGAGCGAGCGGCCAGAAGTTTTCAAGGATCCAGATGCCATCGAAACACACTCTTGGTTCCGGCTCCATGAAGGTGATCCTCCTCGAGGTTTACTTGAGAGTATCGACCGCGTCGCGGAAATTCTCCGATCAGAGGGACCCTTTGATGGCATGATTTGTTTTTCTCAAGGCTCCGTAGTAGGAGGAATGTCGGCTTCTCTTCTCGAAGGCCCAAGGCGACGACAACGATTTGAAGAATATTCAGCCACATACCCAGATGCTGTTCGGTATCCTGAGGCCTACAAAAATCTCGACCACCCACCGTTGAAGTTCGTCATTACATATGGCGCCTATATGGGTGTAAGCCCAGTTTTCTCCGCTTTCTATACAGATCCAATTATCACAACACCATTTATGCACTTCATGGGCGAATATGACCCCGTGGTACCATCGGAGATGGCTGCTGCGGTAGATAAAGCTCAGATTGGGGGCCCCAGGCGGCGCAAGATGATGCACCCGGGAGCCCATGCCATTCCATGCGGAAACAAGTATCATGAAGCCGCGGTTGAGTTTATTCGGTCAATCATGGATGACAATGGTTCATATTTCGATTTGACTATCAGCCTGCCTCTAGAGGGCGTTCCGCCGCTAGAGTACCACGACACCCCCGAACAGACGCCGCTAGCAACGCCGATTTTATCATCTGTGGAAGCCACGGCGCCACTTTCGATCTCAGGATTGTCTATTATGGACAAATTAGAGCCGCGCAAGACATCAAGAAGCCCACGAAGGATTGTATCTGCACGCCGTAGTCGACCATCCCTATCCAGCCGACCTTCATTGTCCGGTCGCAGATCTACAAGTTCGAGTGCTACATCCAGTGCTGGGTCACAGCACTCTCGTTCGAGAGCAACATTGGAGCTCGATTCTTCAGCACAGAGAAGCAGTCCATTTGTTCCTATCGGCATGGAGAGCAAGTTACTTTCCGCAGAATATGATGTCGGCAGTATGCGTGAATTGTTATTGTCAGAATTCCTTGATGAGATGGTGAGGAGGCACGGTCGCTCTGGAAAACTTTACTTTGTACCCGATGAGGATGAAAAGAACATTTGTGTTTAAGTAGCAGTATCCTTTATTTGTGTTTTATCGACGCGTTTTCTTTATATGGAATAGCAAGATTCTTTTAAATTTTGAGTATTGCACTGCTTGCTGCAGCCAGGAGGCTTCGAATCTCTGATTAAATATAAATTTTATAAGACAATTCAGTTACCATATGAAATATAATTATGATTTGTAACAAAAGCCAAAGTACATGCATGTTTCTTTTTGGTAAATATCAAATCAAGCAAATATCGCTGGCGAAGAGTCATTGACTCGAGACCTGGAAAAGAGTTTCGGCGCAGCCGAGTGGCCATTCTCGCGAGAAAAGAAGCCAGCATCGATCAAAGACTGGATATTGCTCTTGAGGGCACCATCGATTTCATTGATAGATGTGGCTTTTGAGGGACGTTCCACTCCAAAACTCATTTGAGGATCCTGCAACATAGCCAATATAGGTATGAATTGATCCTGACCCGACTCTTGATCACGAAGAAAATTCGACGCGGCTTGTTTCCAGCTTTTATTGCTAAGCGGGCTCAATCCTCCGTTTGTCTTTTCTTTGATCAGTTCCCAAAAGTGAGAGACTGTAGTTCCATTCTCCACGTTATCGATCGCCGGGGAGTCTCCATGGGCTGCAAATGTTGTGGCTAGGACACGCGTCGAAACTTCTTCGACATCAGCGACCGCAAGCCAAAGATCCCCTCCTTCTGCAGGATATGATCCCATTTTGACACATGCTTGAACAAGAGTCCACAAGAAATCATCGGTATTGGGAATAGCTTCCTGTTCTGTTCCAATGACCCAGCCTGGACGAACAATCGACACGCGCTGCAGAGACTGTTGACCACCAAAACGTGAGACCAATTCTTCGGCTATGAACTTGCTCTGACTATAGCCGTTTGCTTGCTCAAGAGACTTCAAAAATGTATCAATATCATCGCCAGGTGATCTTTTCAGGCCACCTGAAACAAATGTGTAGCTACCAGGTTCAGTCCACTGCGAGGCGGCCGTCAACAGATCCACAGTTGAATCAACGTTAGCAGCTTTCAGGGCTTGGTATGGAGCTTGCCACTGAACTGCTGCACCATTGTGGATGATTGAGGTGACTCTATTCTCGGGCTCTGATGTACCACACAGCATACGCCAATGATCCGGATGAAGGCCAAGTTGTGGCTCCTTGAGGTCTCCTGGCCAACACTCTATGCGAGCTGCGTACGATGGCAGCCACCATTTTGCCAACGTCGCCGCAGAAACCACTCTTGCTAGACCTTTAGCAGCATTGATTGCACGCACGTGTACTATTACCCTCTGCACATTCGGATCTGTGAGTAGTTGGCGGAGGATTTGCGAGCCCAGTAATCCTGTTGCACCGGTAAGGAAGACCCTGCGCTTGTGCTTGACAGATTCAGATCGCCTAGTCAGCTCCTTGTAGACCCTTTGAAGCTCCTTTGATAGATCTAGTGTGGGAGTGACTGTGTGGTGTGATCCATCGGGCTTCGGGCCAATCAAGGCGGCTAGGCCAGTGATCGTGAGCTTCAGGTCATATAAAGTACCAACAACCATTTTTGCCCCGAATTCTTTCCGAATAAAGGTGACAATTCGGATCAGTTGAATTGAATCCAGACCGAGGATGGATAGTGGAAAGTCTCGATTCTCCAGGGGCTCAGTCTTGTCGCCGGATTGAAGGCTCAAGATCATCTTGTTGAGGCTCAACGCGATCTCGTTTGAAGATGAGATAACTGGAAAATCTGAGTTGGTTTCATCGAGCTCGATAATTTTGCCACTGGGGCTATTGAGCTCCACGAGAAGCGCCTTTCGATCAAGCTTCCCAGATACCATAATGGGCATGCTCGGCCACAGTTGATATCGAGTAGGCACCATGTGGTATGGCAGGAATCTTTCAAGATGCATCTTGATTTCCGACATGTTAGATATTTGAGCGGAGCTTAGCTGCTCTAGCAGTTCCTGCGGGGCAGTTTCCTTCCAAGTTTCTTCCTCGCAAAATAGGAAAGCGACCACTTGGGTTTGGTTATCATGCTTGAAAACCTCCACGCCAACACCAGCGGCTTTGTCGAATAACTTTGTAAGGTGGTATTCGATTTCGGCAATTTCAACCCGTTGACCTCGGATTTTGACTTGAGTATCCTTCCGACCCTCGATTACGATGGACCCATTCTCATCGAAGTGAACCAAGTCGCCTGTTTTGTAGAATCTGCGAGCATCGGAATCTTGAGCCCAACGTGGGCTATCAACAAAACTTGAAGCCGTTTTCTCTGGGTCATTCAAATATCCACGACCAATGTGAGCACCCTCTATGAGCATCTCTCCTGTTGCGCCGATGGGGAGGAGAGCATGAAAGTCATTTGGATCCACTACCCAGCACCTCCCAGCTGTTGGCGGACCTATTATGGCGGGGTTGGAGTCCAATGAAACTGGTCGCTTCACATTTGTGACAACAGAGCATTCACTAGGTCCGTATGCGTTTAGCAGACACACCTTATCGGCCCATGTGCGCTGCACATCTCTCGCAAGAGGCTCACCTACCAGGGCGAGGGTTTTCAGACTGGGTACATCTTCTGGCTGAAGGTGTCTAGCGTATGAGGATGTCAAAGAAATCATGTTCACGTTCATGTTGCGAATTATTGTCGCTACGCTGCCATTTCGATCTTCTTCGGATGGTATGCAGATGGTGCTACCTGCCATGAGTGAAGATATCGTCTCATACATCGTGAGATCGAAAGCTGGGGAAGCAAAAAAGAGCTGGCGGGTGCTTTTATGCAATCCTAATGCGGGAATGTGGCCTGCTGCAGATACTCCATACTCTTTATGACAAATGACTACTCCCTTTGGCTGGCCAGTGGACCCAGATGTGAATATCAAGTACATCATGCGGTCAGCCGGAAGTTCATGCTCTTGAGGAAGAGAGCCTGTGGCATCGAGATGCGCAAGCCAAATGGCGTCCACGGTTTGGACTAAGCCATCAAAACTGTAGAACTTTTCTTTGCATGATTCAGAGACCAAGATAGTCTTAGCACCAACCATCTTGATCATGTGGTTGAGTCTTTCTTCTGGATACACAGGATCAAGTAGTAGAAAAGCCCCGCCAGCCTTCATCACAGCCAACATGGAGACAATCATTAATTGAGAGCGATCGAAGCAGATAGGCACCACATCTTCTGGTGCAACTCTTTGACTTTGATGTAGCCATTTAGCAAGTCGATCTGAAGAAGTGTCCAACTGTGTATAAGACAATGTACCATCCCAGGATGACACCGCAGTCGCATTCGGATCTGAGGCAACATGGTGTCTAAACGCATCCAAAGGCTGGGGTTCTGGACGTATTGTAGATCTCTCATGCCACAGATCAAGCTGCTCCATATCTTTTGGGGAGATGAGGTTGATGTCTTTTAACTTCTGGGAGTCGCTGCTGGTCAACAACTGGAAAGCGATGTGTTCGAACTGCAGTACGAGGCGTTTCATCTGCGATTCGGAAATCAACGCATCATCATAAGCAGTAAGAATCTGGAGTTTGCCATATTTTTCAATAGAGCATTGTACTGTGAGAGCGTAATTATAGAAAGAAGCGTCAACATGATCTTCATCCTCGGCTGCGAACAAGTTGTTGTATGGCGACTGGGACTCGGATGCGCCCGCTGGTTGGAACGCAAGCAGGGTTTGAAAGTTGCAGGTCGCTGCAATACCACAGCCTAGCTTCTTGAGATTGGGAACTCCAAAATGCTGGTGCGGAATTATCTCTGCGAAATAGGATTGAGTCGAGCGAAGAAATTGGCCAATGGTAATATCACGCTCCGTATTGAGACACACGGGCACAGTTGCAAGAGTCGGTCCAACAACCTTTTCAATATCTACCAAGTGGGTATTTCTTCCATTCAAAGTCGTACCAAATACCGGGTTTGTTGCTCCAGTATGGCTTGATTGCACTAAGGCCCAGGCAGCATTGACTATCGTAGACATCGTCACGATCGAGGGTCCATCAATTGCCAGCGTCGCCTCATGCCGGTGAATGCGGTTGGGCTTAGGCCGATAATTTGATGCCATTAATCGCGGGAATATGCCCACATTTTCAAATTGACCCAGCTTTGTCGTCCAGAATGCCTTGGTTTGCTCTTTCTGTTTTGTTCCAGATGTATGCTCGATAAAATGGCGAAATGAGGGTCGGGATGGGATGTCGCCATCGTGATATGCGGTTTCCACGTCCCGCAAAACAAGGTCAAGCGAAAAGCCATCATATATACCATGATGGGCGCTCCAAACAAGATGATCTTCGGAGATTGCAAGTCGCGAAAGTGGCTGCCCCATTTGTGGTGGAGTCGCTTTATCTGCACTGAGATATGCGCGTAGATCGTGGCAGTCACCCCATTGTTCCCCATCGCTTTTGACGACCACCTGCATGGAGTTGTCCCCAATAAGAAGAATTCGAGTACGCAGAATTGCATGTTTTTGGATCACTTTATGCCATGCTTGTTTGATGCGTTCTTGGTCGACGTGCGGTTGAAGTTTGTAGACGTGTTGCGCCATATACGCCCCAGGAGACGTCTCGGAAAGGGTCACTAAGCCCTGTTGCAAAGGAGTAGCAGGATAGACATCCTGGATTTGATCTGGCAATATAGCGCACTGTTTGGCGAAATCATTCAAGACTTTGCTCAGTCTGCTCTGAGCTTTCGCAGGTGAGCTACTTGCGGGCAAGGGAGACATTGCGATATGCGTGTCTTCACATGCGCAAATAATTGCTTTTGTGAATTTCGGATAAGGAGGGGGGGAAATGACTGTCAACAACAATAGAAGACAGCCTGATTCATCCGATAAAAGGAAATATGGCACGGCCGATCTCAGCACTAATAAATCGCTCTTCTCGGTAGCTCTGCTTCAATCTAATTACTTTCCTCATCCGTGGCTACTTAGTTAAAGAATCTATAATACAAGAAACATACTAAAAATAAAGTTATAATCAACAAATTTCAGCTTCTAGAGTGAATCTTGGGGGCGGGTTATGTGACGGGTTCTTGGCGCTGATTATCCGCCTCTTTTCCTTAGCGTCGATCCTTAGTCGGAGGAGCATGTGGCATGCAGACTTATTCCGCAAAGTTTCCACGTGTTTTGCAATATTACGTGAGAGATCCTCAGAGTTTTTTGTGCTTGATTAGGGAAGCCTCGTAAATACTCAGGCCCCCTCTGCGTATCGCTAATGTGGGGGTTGCTCCTTCACTTTTCCTTGGCCGTTATTAATTTCTTCTTGCACCGTAAATTGGTATTTGAGCTAGTCAATACTGTATTGACCGGCATAACAGGTATTAAAATACTGCACCGAAGGTTCTCCTCGATGAAGACCTAAATTATCACCGATTATTCGGCTACTAATGGCGATAGATATCATACGATGTAATATACCGCATATAAATTGCTAGTATTTTTCAAATTGTTCGTATCAATCTCACAATACTCACTTTTTGGGGCTAGTATCAGATTTGACAGACAGTCAGCTCAGCTAACTATGTCTTGCAAGCCTAATAAATAAGAAGAGTCTGTGTTTAACCCAAATTCAGCTCAAGGTCGTGCTGGCAAAGACCGCGAGAGTCGCAATCAGCCCTGTACCAACAGCCTTATATCTCCGTCTTTCTTCTACGGCGTTATTTTATCTTTTCTATTCAATTTTTCTGTTTTCTTGTCTTCTGAAATATTAGCCGCAGCAATGCCTGCGGTAATAGAGACAGTTTGCGCCAATGTCCTCCAGCGGGACTTGAGCGACGAAGACAATGAGCGATCATTTCTAGCCCTGGGTGGTGACTCTTTGTTAGCCATCAAGGTCCTAGCTCAATGCCGCGCCCAGGGATTTATGATAAACATATCCGATATAATGACCGCACCTACCATGCAATCGCTATATGCGCTCGTGGAAGGGTCTCCAGATACTGAGACGACTGGTTCGATAGACGACGACAGTACTTTATCAGATTCGGATACGCCTCCGCCCTCCACGGAGAACGATTCAGTCTTAGCTGAGGGCGTGTCTCATGATGTCGAAGAGAAACTCGCAAAGATTTCTATCTCTAATGACAACTTCATTGAAGCTGTTTTCCCGTGTTCGGCCATTCAAGAAAGAATCATTGTCAGCCAGGTGCAAAATCCGCACTTATATTCTTGCTCTTTCGTCCTCAAGTTTACACATCTGCACTCAGGGCTTCCTGTCAGTGCAACACAGATGAAGAAAGCTTGGTGCGAGGTTGTTAAGCGTCACTCTGGTCTACGCACTGTTCTCGTCGAAAGCACTCAAAGATCAGGTCATTACAACCAAGTCGTCTTGAGAGATATTGGCCCTGAGGTCAAGCACTACGAAGGTTCGACACATCTCACATCTACTGATTTTGATCCAAGACGCCCAGTTACTTTCGAGCCAAGCTCTATTCCCCATAGGGTTCAACTGGTTCAGGCATCTCAGTCAGAAGTATGGATGAAGCTTGAGATCTCTCATTTATTGGTGGATGGACAGTCAGCAGAAGTTCTTCTAAGAGACCTCAGTGATGCTTATCATGGCAAAAGTCTCTCTGCCGCGCCATTATCATATGGTCAGTATGTCTCCTCATACCTGCAGAAAGATGCCCAATCAAGCCTTCAAACTCCGAAAGATGACGCTAGTAATTACCTCGACATTTCCCCCTTAATCATCCCAATGGATCATCCGAAAGCCGGGCTCTCTAGCTTCGGAACAGTGAATTCCCATATTCCTCTCGACGCCCAACTAGTTCAATCTACTTGCGCTCGATACTCCGTGACTCTCGCCACAGTCTGCCAGCTGGCCTGGGGACTGGTACTGCGATGCTATGGAGGAACAGACAATGTCTGCTTCTCCTATGTCAACTCTGGTCGATCGATGTCTATTCCCGGGGTCCATGATGTGATCGGACCGATCGTTCAGACTTCTCTGTGTTCCATTAAATTCGATGCAACCGATTCACTGTCTACCATACTTCAGAAACTTCACAGAGATTCTTTGCAGACGTTATCAGGGGTATCACCTCTGGAGTCCGCAAGCAACACATCGCAATCAGCGCGACAGCTGAGCAACACAACAATGTCTTTCCAACGCGCTTTGAATGCTAGTTCTGTGCGCAGTGCCAACTTGTCCGTGGAAATCAAGGGCAAAGCCAATCCCACTGACGTGAGTGAAAATCTAACGACCTCTGTAAGCCATAACCAGGTACTTTTGCTAATAGTATTTGCCTCTAGTACGATGTCTCTTTGGACATATCATCTGCTTCTGATGGCTTGTCTGTTTACCTTGACTTTTGGAGGTCGCGAATGGATCAAAGCAGTGCCGAGACCCTTTTGGATTCCTTCAAATCTGCAATCAGCGCAATCTTGCATGGTTCAAATTCTAGCATTTCAAATGTAAGCTTGTTGGGGGCAGCTGATGTTGACCAACTAGCCCGGTGGAACTCGACTGTTCCGAAGCCCCAACAGATCTGTCTTCATGAAAAGATCATTGAGATTGCCAAGCTTCAGCCACATGCCGTGGCGGTCAAGTCCTGGGATGGAGACTTAACATACTCCGAGCTCACGGCTAAAGCCTCCATTCTGGGACATCATCTTCAGATTGAGCATGGAGTGGGTCCAGAAAAGTATGTTGGCATGTGTGTTGACAAGTCAAAATGGGCTATCGTCTCAATGCTTGCGGTTCTGATGGCAGGAGGAATTGTTGTACCATTGGGTGTCTCGCATCCCAAAGCTCGCATTAGAGCACTTCTACAAGACACTAATGCGGTTGCGTTACTTGTCGATTCCAATCACGCCAGGCGGCTTGCAAACTTGGAGCTCGAGACTACCTCGTCGCTGACTGTTGATCAGGGACTTTTGGATTCTTTGCCCAGCCTGGTGGATCCACCTTTCTCTAAAGTCACTCCCGAAAATGCAGCCTGGGTCATCTACACATCTGGAAGTACTGGAACGCCCAAGGGTGTTGTATTATTACACCAGAATGTCTCAACAAGTATCATCGCTCACGGTGGCTTGTTTGGCGTGAATTGCAAAACCCGAGCAGCTCAATTCGCTGCTTTCACATTCGATGTCAGTCTGTCAGACATATTCATGACCCTTTTCCATGGAGGTTGTGTCTGTGTATTCTCTGAAGAGAGTCGCATGAACAACCTCCAAGAATCTCTCAAAGACCTCGAGGTCAATTATGTCAACTTAACGCCAACTGTTCTCGGTCTTCTCGATCCAATTAAACTTCCTAGTATCCGCACTGTTGTCGCTGGAGGAGAAGCTCTCAATCCAGGGATCGTTGAGAAGTGGTCACCATACGCCCAGGTCTTCAACTCTGTCGGCCCGTCTGAGTGTACCATTATAGCTGTGGCATCTGGGCCTCTGACGACCCCTAGTGAAGCTGCGAATGTAGGCTATCCCACAGGTACTCGGTTGTGGGTGACATCGCCCACTGATCCAAACCAACTGTGTCCTGTGGGTGTTCCAGGTGAACTTCTGATTGAGGGACCTATGCTTTCACGAGGTTATCTCAATGATGCCGCGAAGACATCTGCAGCATTTATTGAAGACCCGCATTTTATCAAAGACCTCCAGGGACGCAATCCTGTGTGGAAATCTCAGTTTGAAGGCCAGACACAGCGCCTGTATCGATCGGGTGATCTCGTCAAACAACTCAAAGACGGATCATTAGTACACATGGGCCGGAGGGATACTCAGGTCAAGATCAGAGGGCAGCGAGTCGAAATCGGTGAGATTGAATACTGGGTCACCCAATGTCTCAAGAATGTCCTCCGAGTTGCTGTCTTAGTGATTGAGCGAGGACGCTCAAAAGAGCAAAAGTCTTTGGTTGCGGCGGTCGAATTCGATGAGCAAAGCAAATTCTTCGAGCAGACAGAGCTGAAGGCAGGAGAAATCACTGGAGATAGTTCTGGTCCACGGCTGCTTCCGTGTACAGAGTCCTTGTCGATGGCCCTGAGCGAGCTGCGGACGGCGCTGATGGAGCATCTTCCTCCTTACATGTCGCCTTCCACCTATGCACCAGTCACTGAGCTTCCATTGAATCTTTCAGGCAAGATAGACAGGCGAGCCGTTGCTCAATTCATTGATGAGCAGGAAGATGCGCAGCTGCAGCAGTATCTTGCAGTCGGCAGTCCTTTCAAGGAGCCCTCGACAGAGACAGAATTCAAGCTCCAAGCACTATGGGCCAAAATCCTCGGCATTGACGCATCCCAGATTAGCGCTGATGGCCACTTCTTCCACGTCGGTGGCGATTCTGTGGCAGCAATGCGGGTGGTGGCGGCAGCTCAAGACGCGGAGTTGGATCTGCGCGTCGCGGACATTTTCGAACATCCGCGACTCTTCGACCTCGCGCGTGTCGTGGAAACCCGCGTGTTGGTCGAGATCAACGACGAAGACCCTGTCCCGTTCAGCATCTGGAGGGAGATTTTGAAAATTGAGTCTCATGAAGAAGAGCACAAGCTTCTTCATGTCGCCCAACAATGCAGTCTCGACAAGGAGCAGATTGAGGATATTCTCCCATGTACTGCGCTCCAAGAGGGCTTGATTGCACTTACAGCACAGCAGCCAACCGCGTATATTGATCGCCAAGTATTTGAACTATCGGAATCTATCGATGTTCCCCGTTTTCAAGCATCTTGGGCGTCTGTCATCAACTCGACGTCGACCTTGAGAACTCGCATCGTGTCGAGCCCTGGGTATGGGTCTCTACAAGTTGTCGCTACCCCAGGGGAGGTTTCATGGCATCAATCAGCTAGTCTTGAAGAATACCTCGACTCTGACAGGCAAGTCGGGATGGCAATTGGGATGCCCTTGAACCGTTTCGCTCTCATTAAAGAACCCTCTGGTCGGGATTTCTTCGTATGGACAGCTCATCATAGCACTTACGACGGATGGAGCAGAGGTCTTGTTCTACAACAGGTCGCTGACGTTTACCTGGGACAAGATGCTGCACCCACAGCCTCTTTCTCTCGCTTCATTCAATACCTCGAAAGTCCACAAAAGCATGACGGTGCCATTTCGTACTGGCGAGAGCAACTTGGAGGAGCCGCGAGCGCTGAGTTTCCTGTCGCACCAAACGCAAACTACCACCCTCGTCCAAAGCATCGTCACCAGCACAATATTAAGCTAGGTCACAATGTGAATTCCGCAGAAGTCATGCTTGCCGACCTCCTTCGTGGTGCTTGGGCGCTGGTTGTGCACAACTACATTGGAAAACTTGACCCTATATTTGCTGTGGCCCTCTCCGGGCGCAACGCACCCGTGCGAAATGTGACCAACATCACAGGTCCTACCTTGACAACTGTTCCTGTGCGTATTGCAGTTGACCTGGAGCAAAATGTGCAAGAGTACCTCCAAACTGTGAGAGAACAGGCTATCAAGATGATTCCCTACGAGCACACTGGCCTGCAGCGGATCAAGAAAATGCTGCCAGATCTGGCAGCGGCAGTAGAGGTCAAACATCTCTTTGTCGTTCAGCCTGCGAATGACGATGAGAGGAAATGCAAGATTCCAGGCGTTCATGATCATCTCGTCGCTGTTGACGAATTTGACAGTTACGGACTAAATGTGGAGTGTACAATTTCCGCCAAATCTGTTGAGATTGACATTCGCTTTGATGAGGATCTTATAGCGCCTGCTCAAGTCGCGCGTTTGACAAGTCAATTTGATTCATTGGTTCAGCAACTACATTCTGGGGAGAATGTGAATCTCAAACTCAAGGGCCTCGATGTCCTTAGCACTGAGGATATCAATCAGCTTAAAAAGTGGAATTCAGAGCCTCTCACCCAGGCAGTCAACGAAACTCTGCATGATGTCATCTCATCTGTTGCGATATCCCAGCCTCAAAAAGTCGCGATTGAGGCTTGGGACGGAATGCTGACATATGAGCAGCTGAACTCTTTTGCTGACCTTTTGTCCAAGCACTTGATTCACCTTGGAGTTGGTCCCGAAGTCGCTGTTCCTGTATGTATGGACAAGTCCATGTGGGCTATTGTGTCCTTCCTGGGTGTTTTGCGTGCCGGTGGCGTTGTAGTTCCACTTGGAGTGGATCATCCTTTGCCACGAGTTCGCGGTATCCTCGCAGATACTCAAGCCCGGGTGGTTCTGGTAGACTCAAAGCAGGCCAATCGTCTCGAAGAGATTCTTCCTTCGTGCGGATCGACAGCGCTCCTTGTCAATAGGGAAATATTCGAAAACATTGCATCTGGCGCCGGTGTTTGCCAGAACACTGTCAAGCCAGACAATGCAGCATGGATTGTCTTCACCTCAGGCTCAACTGGCCAACCCAAGGGAGTTGTGCTTAGACACTCAAGTCTATCTACGGTAGTTAAAGTCCATGGCGCACGTTTTGGTCTCGGGACTCACACGCGAACAATTCAATTCGCAGCACACACCTTCGATGCGGTCGTCCAGGACTATTTTACCACTCTTTCCAATGGTGGCACAGTGTGCATTCCATCTGAAGAAGACAGAATGAGCAACTTGGCAGGAATCATGCGGGCAATGAATGTCAATTTTGCCAATCTCACTTCAACTGTGGCTCGCCTTCTCACTCCCGAAACTGTTCCAAACTTGAGATTGATTGTACTTGCCGGTGAGCAAATTCAAAATGCTGTCGTCGAGACTTGGTACAAACATGCAGATGTTCTCAACTCCTACGGACCGGCTGAATGTTCAATCAACTCAACTTGCAATGGACCTATCACAGACGTCGCAGATGCTCAGAGTGTTGGATACGGCATGGGCGCACGTCTTTGGATCGCCAATCCTTCGAATTATCAACAGCTCTGCCCAATCGGTGTGCCCGGTGAAATTTTGATCCAAGGTCCAAATCTGGCCCGTGGATACCTTGCAGATAAGTTGAAAACAGATACCTCATTCATCCATAACCCTTCATTCGCTGCCCATTTCGGGATCTCGGAATCTCGCATGTATCGAACGGGAGATCTGGGCAAGCAGACCGAAGACGGAAAAATTCTGTATCTGGGCCGCATTGACAGCCAAATCAAGATTCATGGACAGCGTGTTGAGGTGGGAGAAATCGAGCACTGGGTACGAAACCATCTTGCCGGTGTGAAGCATGCCGCTGTTGTCGCTACAAAGAGCGAAGAGGATAACCTTGTCCGTCTTGCGACCGTTATTGAATTTGAAGATGGGCGGAAAGCAGATTCGAGCTCTTTGAGTGAGCTCCAAAAGACACTAAGCTCGGGTCTGCCTCGCTACATGGTGCCTAGTTTATATATTCCTGTTGAAAGAGTTCCTCTGACTGTCTCCGGAAAGCTTGATAGAAAGGTTGTCAAGCAGATGGTCGAAGACATCCCTAAGACTGAGCTGGAGAAATATGTCCCTGGTCAGGTCCGGGAAGCCTATGTTCCTCCTTCAACGGCGATGGAAGAGGCTGTTCAGCGACTGTGGGCAAACTCATTGAACGTTGAGCTGGACTCGATCGGTGCCAATGACGATTTCTTCAGACTCGGTGGGGATTCAGTGGTTGCGATGCACATATCTGCCGCGAGCCGTCAAGATCCATTGATCGGTGGTCTCTCTGTTAGCGAGATCTTCCAGCATTCCCGTTTGTCGGATCTGGCTTCATTCTTAATGTCAAGGGGGTTTGTCGAAGAGGACCAGGCGGTTTATGTGGAGGCAGAAGAAAGTCCATTTGCATTACTTGAAGAGGCGTTGGATTTGGACTCATTTTAGTCTGATGCTCATTATTTTTAGTTGTTTCATAATAATTCATAGACTTAGATTGTATGTTAATCACATATTGATATCTTCTTTTGTTTTTGTTTCTTTAACACGTGCAATCAGCGGGCGCTAGCAAATATCGAATTGCTCTCTAAGCAACATAGTACAGCGTTCGCCTATTGGAACCATTTTGGAACGTTTCCAAAGACTCGGAGATATCCACAAAGGTCCATATCAGCATGCTCTATTATCTACGAGGTCATTAATTGTCGTCAAAGTTGACTCTAGAACGAATATGTGGTGATCTGGAATATTCTGGATCGCAAAATGGCCAGCTTCGAGGTCTGGGCTCCAGGTCTAAGCTCAGTGTGGCAAGTTATCTCGATCTCGACAAGCCTTTTTGCCTCATGCACACGCTCTTCGCCACTTTGTGACTCGCATTCAGGACCAACGCCAGAACCACATTGGTTATTTCTTATTCATAGTTTCTCTAACCCCTCTCCGAGACGATGGTTCTAATGTGGCGCTGTGGGGTTATGTGCCGATGTCAACCTCAATCGTGAAGTCTAGGTGTTCCAAAGAGCTGGTCTGGAGCTCTTCTAATTGGATAACCTAATTAGAACTAATTTGCGCGCTTTTATATCCATATGGTGCCAGTTCTGAAGCTGCGTGTCTCTATTCTCGTTAAGTAAATGATATCACCGACCTGTAAGATGCTAAACGCCACAGTAGCCGTTATAAGTGTCCAAGTCTGTCGGGAATGGACATACTCTATCTCACAATTTCATGATTTTCAATCTTCCAAGTCAACATTTTAATTGTCGATCCTCAAAAGAAGTCGGCAAATCTCTCACAAAATGAGCACCCGCCGATACACAGAGAGTAGCTCCGCTGACAACTACGCCAACGACTACGAACCTGGAACAGCATATGACACTCTTGGAACCAATTATGAGCCAGCAGGCACAACCTACGACCTCACAGGCTACGGCGCGTACGGGGCTGCCGGTTATGGCGCCACAGGCTACGGCACGGCGGACTATGCCACGGATTATGGCACCGATGCTACCGGGATCACCTATGATGCCCTTGATGACACCGGATATGGGAGCACAACATACGATCCTAGCACAGGTGCCTATGATCAACACCTCGACTATAGCACCGGTAACGCGCGACGCCATCACCGTGAGCGGATGGACTCCAGCGGGACCTATCGACACCGCGATGTGGACCGCCGCAATGATGGGTCTACCCATGTCCACCGCGAGTATTCCAATCCAAATACTGGAACAAGTTACCACAGGGACTATGAGCGATAAAAGTGAGCCGGCTCAGTCCTAGATGGTGCTCTGGGCTTATGCCGGGACTTCTATAGATATGATTGTACGAAGCCTTACAGAAATGTCCTAAAAAGAAACAAAAAAACACACGAAAAGGCAAAAAGGATAGATACTCATCTGCCTTAAAAAAAGATGAAAAGAAGAAACCATCTTCAAAACGTGTTGTCTTTAAATTTCTTTTCTAACGAGAGAACAATTTCAACCATGTATGGCACATTTCTTTGAAATTGTAGGGCAAACACTCGTTTCTAGCACTTTGCGCCTTTTAAATTGTAAAGCCTTTTCTATCGTATCAAGAATATCATGTGGATTATGAAGATGCTGAGTATAAGCCAAATGGGGCCTGATTAGGAAGTACAAAATCAGGTAGTTTGTCTCACCAGATTGCATCACAAACTAACTCGAGCCTGTTTCATAATTTTGGTCCGATGTCTTGGTTTCTTGACTTGTGTATTCATAACACTTATCTGCTCTGGAAAAAACGATCGACGAAGACCCAGCATGCGCTAAATTCCACGACCGAGGCTGAAAAACTGCTGCCTCAGGCCCCCAAAAGCCAGGCTCCACCGCATCGTCACTGGCCCCAGTCTAACCCTCTTACTGTTATTTACCCCCTCCGGGCGCTTAAACCTCTGCGCGGGCTACTTGATGTTGGGCTGAATCTGCTTCCATCAACCCCGGCTTCCATGTTCCCGTAATCATGTCCCGGAGGACGCTGGGTGGAGGTCGAGTTCTTGGTAACCCGGCCGCGAGTCCAGCAGCCCCGTCCTCATCCCCGCAGCCAAGGCCCAGAGTACTGTCGCCGACCGCCAGCAGCGTCTCGTTAAGCTCCCAAACCTCTGTCTCGCAGTTCTCATCAGAAACACAAGACCTCACCTCACGTATCTCATTGGAGAATGGCGATACCTCTATTTCTGCGGCGCCGGCCGCTCCCGGAGCTCAGCTCTCATGCCCGATCTGCAGTGAGGAGATGGTATGTCTGCTCTCTACGTTCTCGCACAGCTCTTGTTCGAGATTAAGCTAACTCTCGTCTAGCTCACGCTGCTACAGCTCAATAGGTATCCTACACCCTCGTTCCACCTCCCCCACAGCCCGCCCTCGGCAACAATTAACGTTCCTCCGCAGACATCTCGACGACGTCCACCAGAATCTAGAAGACGACCGGCAAGATGAAGTCAAGGATTGGTTCAAAGTTCAAATGGAAAAAGCAAGGCGTTTTCAGCCTCTCGCCGTGCTAAACCAGAAGCTTAAGGGCTTGGATGTGTTCGAGTCGAACGAAAACCAAACGGCCACCATCAGCCGCCCAGCAGTTGTGCAAGCCGGACCTGCGGATGTTACCCCTCGACCTCTCGACCCCGAAGACCTCATAACAAGGGAACATTGGCAGAGTGGCTCAATATACGACACGTGTTTAGAGCCTTCATGTGGACAGCGACTCAATGCTACCAATGGATGTGTTAATTGCCGAAAATGTGGCAATCTCTTTTGCGAAGAGCATACAATGTACCAAATGAAACTCTCGCGATCAGCTCAGCACGAACCTGTGAGAGGAATCTGGGCTCGAGTCTGTGAGACCTGTTATAAGTCCAGGGACGGGTATAATGACCACAATGGTAACTTCCCCTTTTACATGAGTATCATATGCATGAAGCTGACTATAGCAAGGCGCCTTGAGAGATTCATCTGCAGCTTTCAAAAAAATAAGGAAGCAAACCGTTGATAAAGATCTCCTCGAGGTTTCCCGGCTTGAGAAACGACTGACACGCCTCACCTCAATGCTATCCAGCCTGCCTCCGGATCAGATTCATCCAAGCGCAACCAAGCTGTTCTCCTTGGGCTGGCAAAATGACCAACGAAAAGCAGTCGAGCAAACCATTGTCAGCTGGCAGGATGATACCAGTGTTTCGCGCTGTCCTTTTTGTCAACAAGACTTCTCCGGTTACACTTTCCGACGACGTCACTGCAGGACTTGTGGAAGAGTGGTCTGCGGTGACCCCAACACAGGCTGCTCTACTGAAGTTGGCCTCAGTGTCTCGCCTCGTAAGTACCTTGACGTCAATTATGTGGCTTCTCCTAACATTCGCTAGCATCGAAATCGCCATCAGAAAAGGCTCGAGCTAAAGAATTGATCAATGTGGATGTACGCCTTTGCAAAGATTGCAGGGCCACATTGTTCGATAGACGAGACTTCCAAGCTGATGTGTCTCGCAAGTCGCCGGAGGTTCGAGCCTATGAGAATTTGGTTCAATTTGAGAGAGGAATTCGACTCCATCTCCCAAAGTTCCAGAGGCTCTTGACAGCATTACAGTACGTCTTGAAGTAGAAAATTATATGAACCAAGTTTTAACCATCAAACAGAGATCCAAGGCGCCCACCATCATCCGCACAGATTGCGGATGCCTCTAAGGTCCGAAAACGACTGATCGACTCTTTTGCAAAATATGATGTCGCCGCGCGTCGAATTCGCGATCTCCCTACCAATTCCCCCACCCAGCAATTGCTCCAGAAAGCCATACATCAACAGGCAACCAACTTCCTACATCTCCATATGTTACCATTGAAATCCCTCCCGAAGATCCTCAAACACGCAACGCCAGCAAGAGACCAGACTCCCAGTGGTACATCCTCTCCCAGCACCCCAGTCAATGGATCTCCGGCGCCGAATCGACCTCAAGATTCTGCCCTTGCATCCATCAAATACAACAGCCGCGTGGCTCCGAATGGAAGCAGCAGTAGTTTAACCAGCGACACGAGCAGCGCTGTCTCCGCGCTCGAAGCCGAGGAAAAATCGCTGCGCGAACGGCTCATAGTGCTGGAAGAACAAAAGTTCTTCGTATCCGAAATGATCGCCGATGCAAACCGTCGGCGCAAGTTCGACGAAGTGAGCAGTCTGGCTGTGAATGTCGAAGACTTAAGTCGGGAAATCGATCGCGTCAATGGCATGTTAGCTGGTCTCGACTTCGAAGGTGTCTACACAGGAGGCTTGCAGGTGAACTCATAAATTTGGATTTCGCATTACACTCTCTCACATAGCTTGTGCATAGATGCATGGGGTCTTGTCATATAGCGCAACTCTTTTTGATCTTTTGTTTTGTTTGCTACGAGATTCTTGATGCTGTGTTGGGCGTCAATCATCTTACCTTGATATCTGCATAGCATCAGGCGTTGACGGTCTTGGATATATAATCGAATGGCTAGTACCTACACCTTTCTTTGTATTTCCTTGTTGATTTCAATACCCTTTCCTTTGTCAAAAAGGAAATACAAAGAAAATTCAAGTAACTACCTACATTCTGGAATTTGAGAGATGGGGGAAAAAAAGATCTCGTAGGTCATTTTTTAGGAATAGCCGAACGTGGGGGTCGAACCCACAACCTTGAGATTAAGAGTCTCACGCTCTACCGATTGAGCTAGCCCGGCAAGGGCTGTTGAAGGGCGATCACAATTTGACATCATAAGCCTGAGCCTTGTGTGTATGACAATCGTCTCTGGTCAATGTCGGCCGACTCCTCAATAGTGCACACGTGGGTTCTATTCAGCGGTTATTTGTATTTCTATTCTTGGGACTTTATGAGACAGAAATTGTACTAGCACTCGGCTCTAATGGAGATTGTACGCCCAATATTCCATGTTTTGGCATGTCCTGAAAATACCCAGATGGACATGGGGTGGCTCTTTAGTGGTCGCAGGTGTCGTGGTGAGATATATTTACGAGCCCGAGCCGGATCCAACCTCGAAAGACAGCCCAAACCTTGCCGCGATCCATGGATTAGCCGTATATTTCCCTTCTATATTATCGACCGATATGCGAAATGACTACAATTAAAGGATAAGAGAATTGACACTCGATACGTGTACACTTGGGCAAAAAAACCTCGGGACGCGTGCGTGATGCGAAGAAATTGGTAGTTGAGAACAATACTTTTCATGTAAAGGCTAGCGCTAGAGAGATCTAAAGAACAGGTATTTTCGCTTGTTGGCATGGAACATGCCGAGCAGTATATATATTTTTACTTCGAGGATCGTCCACCCAGACTACCCAAGGCTTGCAGCCTCTCGGTATCAACCTGGGGGATGGCCTTGGCGCCCGCGGCGGACGGACCAGGGATAAACCCGGTCGCCACCAAGAATGCTAAGTACCGACCGGCAGTCTCCTCGCTGACTGCAAGATCGTTCAATTGCTCCGGAGGAGTACCAAATGAGCGTAGAGCCTTAGCAGCATGAACGTCATCCAATTCTGGGGCAATCGAATGAGATGGGAGATCACCGACAACGAAATGGAACAGGGGGAGGAGGGCAAGCTCCTTGGGTCCGGTGTTGCTGTCGTCGGCGACATAATTGTGCAATAATGTGCACCACTCACGGTAGGGGACCTGAGGCACATTATAACCGTATGTTTCCAAAGCACCGAGGTATTCGTTGGTCGTCAGACGAGGGTGGCTTGTGACTTGCACGACTCCCAGAGGCTCGACGGGTGGGTGGAGAAGCGAGGCAACTACGATGCGGCTCACATGTGTGACTGGGACCTGGTTGATGGTGTTGCCAGGGATCTCAGGGCGAGCCTGAACCTGGATACAGCCCTTCCATAGACGCAGGAGGAAATCGTCAGTGACGGAGAACCCAGATGAAGGGTCTCCAGTGATGTAACCAGGGCGAATAACGACACCCGCCAGACCACGGCGACCAGCTTCGCGAACAATGTACTCGCTAGCCCACTTAGATTGACCATAGCCGGTACCGAGACCCTTGGCACTACCTTCCATGTCGTCTGTTTCGAGGACCTTAGAGCCTTGTTGCGATTGCTTGACGAAGTGATCAGTGTCCAGAGTGGATGTTGAGCTAACGAAAGCCAAACGCTTGGCTTTGCCGCTGTTGCAAAGAGCAACACACTCCATGGTACTCAAGACGTTTGCGGAGCGCATGCTAGAGTATGGCAACATCCAGTTGACCTGAGCTCCATTGTGGATGACCAAATCGACTTCTTGAGAGAGGCGATCCCAATCCTGAGTCGACATGCCGAGCTGGGGCTTGGAGATATCACCTGGTACAACTTCTATCCGGCTGGACCACTCTTCACGCCAGAGCCCATAGGTCTCTGCGATGCCCTTCAAACGTTGAAGGCCTGATGAGGAATCCTTGCATCTAACGTGGGCAACGACACGCATCTTGTCGTTGGTTGAGAGAAGGGTGTGAAGGATGTATGAGCCGAGGAAACCAGTGGCACCAGTAAGGAGGGTTGTTGTGGGCTCCGAATCGGTCGATTTCTGGATAGTTGAAGGCAGTTTCTCAGCAAGTTCACGCGCATCTGCCGAGTATGCTTGATCCGCAATTGATGAGGCAAGATGAACGTTCTGATCAAGACGAAGACCGGTAGGGTCTTGAGCACGATCGATTTCGGCGGAGAATTCTTCGAGAGTCTGAGATTGGAAAATAGCGCTCATTGGGATGTCAATGTCGGTCCATTCTCGTCGAACCTTGAAAAGCATCTGCTGGGCGAGAATGGAATGGCCGCCATCTTCGAAAAAGTTTGACTTGGGCTCAAGCATTCTCGCGCTAGTATTTGGCAGGACCTCACCCCAGATGGCGGCTACCTTCTTCTGAGTTTCTGTTAAAGAGGCTGACATTGATGAGCTCCGTGAAGCTCTTCGGTTCAAGAGAGCGAGGTCACTAGTGCTTGGGAAGGGCAGAGCAGGCTTATCAATCTTGCCGTTGGGGTTCAGAGGCATACGAGCGAGAGGAATGAACATCGTTGGCACTGCATAGTGAGCGACCTTGGTCTTGAGGAAGTTCTTGCAGTCATCAGACAATGATCGGAACTTCTTCAGCATGGAAACCAATGACTCATCCTCGTTAGATGCATCTGTTCCAGCCGGAAGGTTTCCATCCTGAGCGAGCTGCTCAAACCATCGCTTTGCCTCTGGGACGATGTAGCTGACAAGAGTTGGCTCTTCGTCTTTGTCACGTCGCACCAAGGTAACATTTTCACGAATGAATGGGTGATGAGATAAATGAGTGTCGATCTCGCCTAATTCAATTCGGAAACCACGGATCTTGACTTGATTGTCGACACGACCGGTACACTCAACAACGCCGTCGGGCCGGAATCGACCCAGGTCACCTGTTCGGTAAATTCGGTCTCTGGGTCCTTTGTAGAGCTCCATCCAGGGCTTCGGGGCTTCTGCAACAATGCGCTTGTATTGATCCGTCCAGACAGAGGGGTCGACAAACCAGTTGGTCAAGAATTTGCCCGCATTGAGTTCGCGGGTGCGTTCATCGTCGCCAATGTATCCCTCTGCAAGACCTCCAGCTCGAAGGAAGAGTTCACCTTGCTCGCCAACGTCACAGACGCGAGAGCGGTCGTTCCGATCAACTACAAGAAGTTGAACATCAAGCATACCCTGACCTACAGGGATGATATCCGGGCAATCGTCGAGGTATGCCGGCTGTTGACTTTTGTTCGGAATTTCGAAGTATGACACAGCTCTGGAGGTTTCTGTTGTGCCATACATGTTGACGATGGAGGCATTTGGCGCCAAACCCTGGAGCTTTCGGCAGTCCTTCTTGGTCAAAAGATCTCCAACGAAGAACACATGGTGTAAGGAGGGGAATTGTGCTGTGGCACCTCCGACGAGAATCTGCCCCATGGCGGGTGTAAGATGGGTGACAGTGACACGGTATTCCTTCATCCATTCAGCGAGTAGCTCATGCGCAATACTATCGCGGTGCGGTACAACAATCTGCGCACCGAGGAAAAGAGGTGTGAAGATGTCGCGCTGGATCGGATCATGGGCAATTCCAGAAAGCATAGTGAATCTGTCGTCCTTGGAAAGACCGAATCTTTCCTGCATCCATGGAGTGTAGTAGGTCAGAGAGAAATGGCGACCTTGAACTCCCTTAGGCTTGCCTTCAGAGCCACTAGTGAAACTTAAGGTAGGGGCAGAGTCAGGACCAATGGCAACATCGGGGAATTGTTCCTTGAGATGCTCGAAAGGTTGAAGAGAATCCTGACCCTGGTTGATCCCTCCAAGAAGCTGACCATCGTCTTGCAGCTTGAGCGCGGGGACGCTAGCCTTGATGCTCAACGAAGAAGCAACAAATTCAGAGACTGTATCCGCAATGGGACCCGCGTCCTCGGCAGCTCGCTCAATGTGAACTAGGAATCTAGGGTTTGCAACCTCTAACAAGACCTTCTGTCGCTCGTGGGGGTATTGAGGATCCAGCACACTAACAGTTGCACCAGCCTTCAGCGCTCCCATGTACGCAACGACGAGATCAACACTGTCTGATATCAATACACGGACTTCCGGATTAACAAAGGTATACGAACCCTCGGTAGGCGTAGATCATCACAACATCGCCGCGTTCACAGCCATTGGCCAGGAAGAAATGTGCGAGCTGGTTTGAGCTTTCATTGATTTGCTTGTATGTGAATCGGCGCTCGGGGCTTCGGAAACCTTTAGTCTCGAGAACGCAAAGGCGATCGGGATGCTCGGTCGCATTGCGGGCAAATATTTCGTGAATGGCTAACGGCGGGGTTATGCGTCAGTATACCAGTATGCGGGGCTCATGATGCGCATTGGAACTTACCGCCCTTGAATCCATTCCAATTCAAGGATGCCGTTGGGTCTGGCAACGAACTAACTGAATCGGCCGCCATCTTGGATCCAGTGAAGCATAATGATTCATCTGGGGAAAGCCGCGCAAATATAGAAGCCGATGCCGGCGGGGAAGCTGCTCTGCCCTAAGCCCTACTTGTACATTCTGGGATGATCTCATGAGTCATTCTTATCTTATCGTCACACCGCCTAGACTCACCGCCCGATGGGCTGGCAGTAGGCGCGTCCGACGCGTGACATCACTTGGTTAGTGCATTTCCCACACGGAGAATTGAGATCAGATATCGCGACAGTATAAGATGCGAAAGCCGTTATAGACGCCTTTTGAGAATATGGACGCGTCAGTCCGTCGAACTGACAAGGTTGACAAGATCCGCCGAGCCAGAGTAAGGCCTTGTCAAACATGATCTCGTCAATCTATTAAACATCGATCAGGCCTGCAACACCTGCCGTTCTAAGAAAGTCAAATGTGACGGAAAACGCCCAATTTGCTCGTCATGCGCGACATTCAAGCTTACATGTACTTTCCAAGATGTTTCACTCCGTTTGCATCATGCCGATCGGTAGGTCAGACCGAGTTGATCCACTGAACTATTCTGACATATGAAGTCGGTCATCGCCAAGCTACACCGAGGAACTAGAAAGACGACTGGAGAACATGGAACAGAGGCTGCAAAATTTGGATAAGACAGACCCCAAATCTGGGTTGAATACTCAAGACTCGGCCCGCCCCACGTCACATTCGCCCGTCGTTCTCGTGGACTCGAACTATTATGAGACGAGAGAAACTCAGACAAATTCTCCCCAGGATACTCCCATTACAGACTCTCGAAACGTTCTCACATCCCAAGACGGCACGGTCCGATTCTTTGGTGGGTTCTTGCAAGATGAAAGAGTAGCGCGCCGAACTGAACATGAAATTAGGAGCATCATCTGGATTTGGAATCCGTTCCCTTTCGGAAACCAATGATACAGGATTAGGTGAAGAGCCATCTATTCGAGGACCCGACAGCAGGTATGCCTCTGTTCCGAGTCGCATGAAGAGCTGGATACCTCGTATCTTGAGTGATCCATTGCAACAACCTGCCACTCAACCCTTACCTACTAAACATGAGACCGTTGTTCTTGTGCGAAGCTTTCTTTCTTCATTCAACCAAGTGGTTCCTTTAGTTGAGGAGACATCGTTTCTCAGACTTGTAGAGAAACAATTCTCATGGCATGCCGATGATAGTCCTTCATGGTGGGTCTTGTTCAATGTTGTCTTGGCATTCTCCTATGCAGATAGAGCGCAAGGCAACCCAGAGAGCAGCGATGACTGGACGAAGTCTTTGGGACATATAAAAAACGCCTTGAATTCTGTGATGAGTCTATTTCTTCAAATATCAGACTTGCGTGCTGTTCAAGGCTTGTTGGGTCTGGCTTTGTACTTCCAAGGAACTCCGAATCCACAGGCCTTGTTCATGTTCGCTGCCATGGCAATGCGGCTGTCTCATTCTATTGGGCTGCATAGAAATATAACCAGTGGCCTGAATGAAGTTGAAATTGAGGCACGACGACGAACGTTCTGGATTGCATTCATGCTGGATGCGGATATTTCGATACGGGTAGGGCGCCCGCCTCTTCAAGACGAGGAGGACTATGATACGCCTTTACCTTCAGAAGATCCATTTGACAGTCGAGGGGTAATTGAAGTCGATGGCGTATCAGTGAACCTATTTCTCAAATTGGTGCAATTTGCCCTTGTTCAAAGACGAACTTATCGGCATCTCTACACCTTTGCAGCTCTTCGAAAACCTAGTGACAAAATGATTCAATCAGCATATGAATGTGAAAAGGTCCTGTTGGAGTGGAAGAAAGATCTTCCTAATCTTCCAACATTTGAAAATGTTCAGTATCTGCATACGGAGCATTGGCTACGACAACTTCTTCGTCTGCACCTTGCATACTATTCCTGCCACGCTAATCTCCGACAGCTGCCTCTTAGAGCAGCGATGAAGAACTCGACAAATTATGATCTGGATCTCCATGAAACTATGTCTGAAATCAGTCTCCGATCACTTGACTCGGCTCGAGTTGCCGTCGAGTTGATACCTTACATCCAAAGGTTTGGACCTGAATATCAGTGGTATGGCGCGTGTTTCGTGAATAATATGGATGCAATAAACCTAACTACTCAACTCCAGGAACGTTCTTTACTTCCTAGCTTCGGCGTCTATTGCGCTATTATCGGAAATATGTGTCAACCCTGGTAACCATGGCAATGCACGAGATCTCTCATCAGCTTCGGTTGTTATTGACTACCTCAGAGAGAGCTCATCAGACGAACCAGGTACATACGTCGACTACATAATTAATGTATGTTCGGACATGAAAGCCTCCGCTCGACGAGCACTCCACGAAAGGCGACAAGGCCGTAGCGCAGGCCCAACGGAAAATTGGAGGGATGGCTTTATCGCTGACCGACAGGAACGGCCTCAACAATCTAATCAACCCTCCTCAGCTGGTTTTTCAATAAAAACGTCTGCCCCAGGTAGGGACTTCAGCAATTTGTCCATGGAAGCCAATGTCCTGGGTGTTCCTTACCAGGACATCGATGCAATGATGAACTCGCAAATTTCTTTTCCGCTGTTCTGGAACTGGCAAGATACACCCCTTGAAATTTCTACTGCACTGGACCCGAACGGGCATCATCAAAGCCAAGGACATTTCGAAAATCAACAGTGATATGAAAGATAAGTTACAGGCAAAAGCTTGAAGATCACGGAACAATTAATTACAAAACGGAGTGATAAATTTATGCGCACTAGTGCAACCACTTGATATCAGAATCGTGGTAACAGTTTGGTACAGCCGGTGTTGTCCACGTTGGGGTGCTCTCCACTCTACCGAGCCGGGCCACGGGCTTCAAAAGCGTTTGTTTCCCCCACGGTCCTTCGGTGCCGATGGTCAACATGTATTTTGAATCTTCATCCAATGCCCCTGGCAGCCCCCTCTTCCAACCATCCACGACAGAAAGCAAAATTTCTGACACATATTGCTCTGGGGAAATCGGTACGAACCCACATCGAGAAATAGTCTCACTAACAACCTCTGGTGGGTAGAGCCCAATCTCCTTTTCTAAAGCAAAGGTATCGGCAGCAACCAGAGAGCTTTGTACGTAATAGGAGCCACCTTTAGTGGCACGATCTCGCACAGCGATCATTGCTCCTAGTGCGCCAACCAGGCCAGTGATCATGTCAGATCCTGGAAGAGGCGGTAGAACACTCTTTCCCTCTTCGAGACCCTGTGACCGACCCATCACGTAAGAGCTGCCTGATGCAGCGTCTCCGATTTGCTGCCACCCAGGACGTTCAGCGAAAGGACCATCCGGTCCATAACAATTCTCGTCTACATAGACAATTCCCTTGTTCCTTCTCGCTGCCTTCTCCAGCATATTATGAAGGCTAAGACCTCTTTTTTCCAACGAGTTTGTTCTAAAACCGTGAATAAAGATGTCTACATCATCGAGGAGGCCATTTAAGCATTCCATATCATCTTGCTTGTCAAGATCGAGATCGATGGTACGCTTCCCGGCGTTAAGAGTGAGCTGTAGTACCTACATTGATCCGAAGCCGTTTTGTCAGCAGCCGATAAAAGAGCAATAACCAGAGGATTACTCAATGTAGAGAACAAAGAAAACTCACGTTAAGATCTGGCAATTTGCTGCAGTTTACTCGGATAACATCTGCACCGAATGCTGCAAGAGTGACACCTATTTGAGGACCCGCGATAATACGAACCATCTCGAGTACCTTGATCCCGGCCAGAGGCCTCGGGTCGTCCAAAACTCGAGACAAAGGAATTCTGGGCGTGGGAGCGGCATATGTCTGCTCAGCGACATTGACAAGTGGATGCCTGCCCAATTGCTTCCCAAACACCGTGTCCCTCCATCCTTGCGGGGAATAGCAAATGCTGCCACAAAGACCATGGCGAACATTGTGTAATTCAATTTCATCTGGGCTCCATTTCCTCAAATGACCTTGAATGTAATCATAATATCCCTTTGGACTATCGAATGACACGTTTGTATCAATGCCCATTGACCGCAATGTCTTTTCGGCATCCAATGAGCCATGCAGTTGATAGGTAACATTGGGGTCTTTGGTTTCATATATGGCAGTCGTCCGACCGGAGATACCCTTTCCGAACCCGTGTTCAAAGTCACGATCAAAGATAGTTTTCAATTTACCCGATCGAGCTCGTGCAGAGAGATCGATCCCATCAATGTAAGTAGTGAAGACGGAGCCAAGCCACATGGCAGCGTGATCAGTATCGACGGTAACCTTATTTTCCGTCACAGGACTACCATCACGAAGCTCTAGAATTTCATTTGCAACTAGACCTGTCATTGCATGCAGAGCTGCCGCCACGATTGGAGTCTTGATAGGACCTTGAACGACAGGCTTTGGCTGTCCTTCAAACTGGACAGTATCCCAAGCAGCCTTGTTCTGCGTAAAGCCAGGAGTGCGGGAGGCAAGTATCCTGAACACTCTTTCAGCATCCTGGGGAACCGGTAGCACATTCCTGTCAATGAATGTTCCGGCCCCATAGACTTCTGTACCAGTGGTAGTTTCGTGGACAGTCATTTTGAGAGGCGTTGTAACTAGAAGCTGTCGAGAAATGGAATGAAATCGATTGAGATAGGAGCACAATTCAAGCTCATAATATGGACCACTACGACTTAAGAATAAATCCACCCAGCATCCGCTGTTCTCCTTTCTCCATTATTGTTTTGACTAACGGGGTAAGTAAAATCCGGTTATTTGGAATGTAATCTTGCCACCAAGGCCCACGGCCCACGGCCCGGTCGCCGTGGGGCTTTGACCGACCCAGATCTACTCGCGCGATTTACTTAATAAAGCCGATGGTCAGCAGATTGCCGAGGTAAGTGTCGATCCCTTTACGGCAGTCATTGTTTGGGGAAACCACGTAGCTTCCCCTCTTTTAACCTTGTAAAAATACAAGGTATATCTACAAGGTATATCCTGGCTGAGGTAGACGTTTCTGATTTCTACGCTAAAACATAACAAAGAATTTGGGCGAGATGACAGAAAATATTCCAAAACGTCCTGTCAAGGTAGCAAACTGTTCCGGGTATCATGGTGAGCTCTGTTTGCTTTGAAAAGAGTACTTCTCCAATCTAATTATGAAGAATAGGCGACCCGGCATATGAGATGTATCGGCAGGCTACGCTGGGTGACGTGGATTTCATAACTGGTGATTATCTTGCAGGTATGGCCGAGATTATATCGATGATTATTTGATTCCCAAGGAGTGTCGACTGATTTGTGGATTCAGAGGTCAACTTGGCGAACAACGCCCAAGCTTGGAGGGATGGAAATCATCCTGGCTACGAAAACACAGCATGGGAAGGCCTCCAACAGACAATTAACATAATTGCTGAGAAAAACATTCGAGTGGTCATAAATGGCGGTGCTCTTGATCCGAAAGCGCTTGCAATCAAGACTCAAGCTTTGGTAATTTAAACCCTTCCCCTCCTAGTCATCCTATGTATTGCTACAGAACTGACACTTTCTGGTGCTTTTCAAGGTCTCAGAGAAGGGCTTGGATGTTCGAGTTGCTTACCTTGCTGGAGATGACTTGTTTGACAAAGTGGGTCCGAATATGCCAACAAACAAAGAGAATCTTCGTCATCTCGATTCCGACAACTCTCGGGCTACTCCAAACGAGCTTACCTATGCATTCCTAAATGCAGAAAAAGGGAAACCGGTCCCGATGGTTTCCGCACATGCATATCTTGGCGCCAGAGGGATTGTCGATGGCCTTCGACGCGGTGCGGACATTATTATCTGCGGTCGAGTTGCTGATGCTAGTCCTGTCATCGCTGCCGCTTGGTTCTGGCATGATTGGTCAGAAACCGATTACGACCAGCTTGCGGGATCTTTGATCGCAGGCCATTTGATTGAATGCTCTGCATATGTCACTGGAGGTAATTTTTCGGGATTTGATGAGTATTCACTGGAGTCTCTCATTGCACCGGGATTCCCAATTGCCGAAATTGCTAGCAATGGAACTTGCGTTATAACCAAGCATCAGAACACGCAAGGATTCGTCAATATCGACACGGTGCGATGCCAATTTCTTTATGAACTCCAAGGATCTCTCTACCTGAATAGCGATGTGAGCGCTCATATTGCGGATGTCGCGGTTGAAGAAATTGGAAAAGATCGGTGAGAAAGATTGATAGCAACTTTCCTCGGTTGTTTATTCGAATTGAGCTAACTGAATTCGATTAGCGTGCAAGTTTCAGGAATTAAAGGTTCTCCACCTCCATCTACAACCAAGCTAGCCATTTTCTATGAAGGTGGGTACGAGTCGCAAATTCTTCTCAACGCCACTGGGTATGCAACGAGCAAGAAGTGGGATCTATTCGAGAAACAGATGAGACACTTTGTTCCCGAAGAGGTATTAAGTCAAGTCGAAACGTTGGAGTTCCAAAGGTAATTGCATAGAATTTCAAGTCTCTAAGTCCATCACTGACTGAAATTCGCCCTCAGAGTCGGAGTCTCTGCGCTCAATCCACCATCCCAGCTAGAAAGCACCACGTATCTCCGTGTGTTCAGTGCATCTCGAAACAAAACTGCTTTAATAAAAGTTGCAGCAGCATTAAGAGATATCTCTCTGAAACATTTTTCTGGTAGGACAAACCTTGTCTCGATTTACCTGGGATTGCTTACTCACTACATTCATTACTTTATCAAGGATATCATGGCTCAATGGACTTTCGTACCACTCAACCTATCCCGTTTTTGGCCTACTATCCAGCTATAGTAGAGCAGGCAGAAATTGACGAAACAATCAACTTCGTTGACTCATCTGAATCAATCCGTTCCTATAATACCGGGCACCCATCACGATATGCGGAGATTGGACCGCAGGAAGATTACGATCCTCTGGAGCCACTTAAAATCGAAGGGTCTTCATTGCAGGTTCGCCTGGGAGATGTTGCTCTCAGTCGCTCTGGTGACAAGGGTGGCAATCTAAATGTGGGATTCTTCCCGAAGGAGCCCAAGTACTGGCCTTGGCTGCGGTCTTATATGACGAAAGAACGCATGAAGCAAATCATGGGGCATGACTACAAAGATGAGTTCCTCATCGAGCGCGTTGAGTTTCCGCGTATCAATGCGGTTCACTTTGTGATTTATGGTATTCTTGGTCGGGGGGTCAGTAGCTCCAGCAGACTTGATGGGTTTGGTAAGGGATTCGCCGACTTTGCCAGGGACAGATTCGTCGATATTCCCACAGATTGCTAGGGAACCGCAATGAGTTGTATTTTCCAAGCAGAAGAACAAAATCAGCAGAACTTATTTGCTCCATGTCCCAAATTAATCACCAAGACCGAGCTCAAGGGAAATATTGATGTAAAAATTGGGGACCGCTTGTTGCTGTTTTTTTCCGACCACATCTGGTTCGCCGAGGTCGACTCTTCGCTTCGTAAAGGAAGGATAATATTATGGCTTTCGGTTACTCATCCAGTGCCAAGACTTCAGAAAACAAAGTTTCAGCCCCATATTATTTTAATATAGGGGCGTAGGGACATGTAACCCGTACAAGAGACAAATAATGGTCATAAATTGTTAATAGCCAACGCTATTGGGGTCATGTCTTATTCTGTGGCATTAACTGGTTACTGCTGATTGACGACAACTCATACTAGTCATTACGTTGAGAAGAGCAAGAAGTCAATGCAACAATATGTCACAAAAAGGATCACTTGAGGCTATACCAAAATGACTATTGAGAGCCCCCCAAGGCGCGATCAGGCCGTTGTTTTCCATTCTGTCTGAGTGGGTCAGCACAAGATTCTGTCCAAACCTGAAACCCCGCTCGGCTGACTGAGCGCACTCAGCGCTTTGTCTTGCATAGCAGACTGAAATACAACCCCGCTTAGCGTTCCTTGTCGTTCATCAATAAAATGGCCGAAGCTATTGGAACTGTCTCTGCCATACTGGGGCTGGTGGAGGCTTCAGTCACTACTTCACTCAAGCTGTACCAGCTATTCACAGCAATACGAGACGCCCCTCGAGAGATCACGAGCATCAGCCGCGATATCAAAAATTTCAACACGCTGGCCAAGAACTTAGAGAATGCACTTGTATCTCCAGACGTGCAAACAGTTGTTGGCGAGGATCCTCAAATACGTCAAGCCTTGGAAGATCTTCTTGAGCCCATTGAGAATTGCCATCAGGCTTGCATTCAGATACAGGAGAAAATCAGATACAGGAGAAAATCGAAAGATATTTTCAGCCCGAAAAATCCAGTAGCCAGAGAACCGAAGGTAATACGAGGACTCTCAGCATAAACCGGGTCAGAAATGGCTCCGTCTCATGGTATTTCAGAAGAGGAGAGGTCTTTGCCTTGATCTCTCGTTTCCAGCTTACCAAGGGGATGTTCTCCGATGCCATGGGGAGCTTGACACTGTGTGTATTAATCATCCTTTTTGCTTACCTGAAAATTCGAATCACTAAAAATGCAAAGTCTTTTGACTTTTCGAACCTCAATTATGATTAGAAACGGCTCATCCGCTGTCCTTGCGCCAGAGAACGACAAGCCTGAAAAATGTACAAATAGCGATACGAGTTTTTCACAAGCACCAAACCATAAGTTCAATGATGATGCTGGGTCTGCAATTATCGAATATGCCGAAAAGGTGTCAAATGTTTCTGCCTCTTCCTCAATCCCCCTTTCAACCCCCCCGAAGAAGAGATCGCACAACCCAAAATACGCCAAGGCATTTTTAGATGCAGCGCACCGAGGATCCACTGTCGCAGTGGAGATGTTCTTGAACCATGTAGACATCGATACCCGAGATCCTCGCACCGGACGCACCGCTCTTCCATTCGCGGCGGAGCATGGGAATGCAGAACTGACGAAGATCCTTTTGGTCAACGGGTCAAAGGTCAATATACGTCAGTAAAGTCTGAGCAATCATCGCCAGGGCAAAAAGGCCAACTAATGGCCCGCAATGACTAGTGGAAGATTGCCGTTGCATTGGGCCATTGTTGGGAAACACCGTGCTATTGTAGACCTTCTTCTACAATACGGCGCCAATCCGAATTCTAGAAACACCGCTGGGAGAACATGCTTGCAAGATGCGTGTATGGAGAATGATTTGGAAACGGTGGAATTACTGCTCCAGAATGGTGCCGATGTAAATGCGAGAAGCTACAATCATGTTTGTTCAATTATCGCTTCGCTCAACTCTTTGGGATCCTCAATATCTAACTTGATTATCAGGGATGGACTCCCCTACACGAAGCAGCCGCTAAATCGATTCAGCTACTCCAAACGCTATTGAAGTACGAACCTTTACTTGACACTCCGGCTGCACATGACCCGAACGCACCGGGAGCTGCGCCACTCCATGTTGCTGCAAGATCAGAAAATATTCATGCTTTAAGACTCCTGCTCTCCAGTGGCGCTGATTATAATGCAGTGATGATTGAAAATATGACAGCTCTGCACTTGGCTGCTGCAAAGGGATGGATAGATGGAATCAACGCTCTTCTAGATGCCGGCGCGTCAATAAACGCTCAAGATTTGCTCACATCTGAAACGCCTCTCCATAAGGCTGCTCGGAATCTGAAGGTGGGCGCAATATCGCTGTTGTGCGCCCGAGATGCTAATACCGGTATTAAGAATATTGATGGTCAGAATTACCAGACTCTGTTGGATTGCGCCCAGCAGTCTCCTGATGATTGGAAAGTAAATCCTGGCCTCGGTTCATATTGTACATTTTACTAGAAACATGGTTTTAATCATGAAATAGTTTCAAAAATAGGATATTACACTCTATGTCGTCAGCACAAAATATGGAGCCCTAAGCCACCAAAAGGCTAAACCAACATTACGGGAATAGCGAAAACATGTGATAGTAATTTATATGTGTTTAATATTAGAATTTGAAGCTGACCTAGGTTAGATAAAATTAAAATTCAAGAGAATTAAGCACACTAAGATGATCACCGTAATCATAGTAAAGTGCCTTGATCGATTGTATCTAAGCTTATAAGACACAAAAAATCGGAAAAGAAACAAATCTGAGGGCTTCCGATCGTTTCAAAAGATACTCGGCGATTCAAGAAGCTCAAGGAGCAGGATGAAAGCTATTAAAGCTCATTTGGTCGCGCAGCTCCGATTGACAAGGGTCCACTTTTCACCATCATGGTGAGAACTTCATATAATACATCGGCAGCGGCCCTGTAAAGATACATTGTTAGCTCTAGAACATTGAATTTCAAAAAATAGGTGTTCGGTATCTCTCACATGGTAGTGTGCTCAGCGTTTGTGTCGTAGGCCGGGGCAACTTCAACGATATCCGCACCGATGAAGTTCAGCCCATCAAGGCCTCGGATGATTGTTCTCAGCTCACGAGTAGACCAGCCCCCAGTCTCCGGAGTTCCTGTGGCGGGCGCAACTATAAAAAAATTAGTAGATGTCGTCAAAGAATAAAGTAGCAATCTGTCAATTGAAAATGCTTACAGGCTGGATCCAAAGTGTCGATGTCAATTGAAAGATAGACGGGATTCTCAGTACCCACACGCTCCCGAATTTTCTTGATTATTCCGGGGATACCTATTCAGTTCGCCGAGTTAGTAAATGGAAAAAAACTTGCTATAAAGGCCTGGAAATTGTCGTACCAATTGTATCGATCTCCCGAGCTTCCACTATTTCGAATCCACAATATCCGTCATTCTCATAGTCAGAAGGACCAGATAGAGTGGTTCGAATACCAGCATGGATATTGGTATCATTCTTCAGTAATCCTTCCATAGCTGCATGGTAAAAGTAGGTGCCGTGGTTGATGCTGGCAACCTTGCTGGGAGACCCTCCGAAAACCTTGGGCTTCCAGGAATCGCTATTTTCGAGTTAGATATGTTGCCGCAATATTTTGTGTCACAATTATGAACTCACAGATGACTGTCAAAGTGGATGACAGTAACGGGGCCATAGGCTCTGTTGATGCTCCGTAGAAGGGGTAGCGTGATCGTGTGGTCTCCTCCCATTGTAATAACACGAGGCAGCGTCTTTCCGGCTTTGGAAAGTCCCATCTTATCGGAATCAGTGAAGGGCTTGCGCATGAGAACACTGTTATGACCTTCTTCAATTTGCTGAATCGCCCATTCATTGTCGTATCTAAGCATTCAAGACAAAGCTTGGTCAAAACGATTTCCTTCTGTAGCGTGAGAACTCGGGGAAACTTACGAGGTCACAGGAACATCACCACAGTCAAGAATCTTCATCTCACTTGTGAAAGGATTTGCTTGAAGTGGCACATTGTAGCCTCCACTATAGAAATACAGGTAAGCATCGATCTCGTCCCTTCAAATCCCCATCTGCATTGATGAAATCGGCATACTAGAGATTGAGACGGCGAGATCCCTGTCTAATACCACTGGGCCCGAATCGGGCACCAGGTCTATAGGATGTACCAGTGTCAAAGGGAGCGCCTAGAAAAGCAATGTCATAGCTTTCGGCTTCGCTGGAGAGGCATGGGTGATAAGGTAGTCGACCAAATGTGGAAATCCCGGAAAAGACGGAGTCAGCCTAATTTTTAACGAAATTATAATTAGAAGTATTCCGCGAGAAGAGAATGATATCAGGCTTACTTGAGTGCCACCATCTCCTGGCAGTGTGTTATACCAAAGCCCTTGGTGTGGACCAGCAGCAATCGGAGACTGCGCATGGTTTCCATGAGCTGCCGTGAAGCCCGAGAGGGCAAGAAAACCAGCAATTGACTTGATCATATCGACACACAAGACTGAAAAAGGAAGCTGCAACTTTCAAGAAAATTGGTCTTACTCAACATTTGAGTCGTTACATGATTGGCATTTTATAGGCTTCGCTCGTTTCTCGGAAACCTTCTCATGGTGTCCAACATCAGTAATAGTCATCCAAGCACATACTCGGAGGCATGAGATCATCTCGAAATTTTGCCTTAATTTGGCATATCTCTGATGATCATGGCGGAATGTCTATCTCGAAGGTGTCGTATAATTAGTCAATAAATCGAGATAGCCTGTACTAACCCTGCTTTCTTTTAATCATATCTGCCCTCCCATTGGAACAGTATCCTCTCTCAGCAGGGATAAATCCGAGATCGGCTGCGCAATTTCAATGAGCCTAGCCACAAACTATACCTAAAATGGAAGTTGACAGGAGCGAACAAGTTGTACAATAAGGTCGAGTGCCTGGGGCATCCTTTCGGGTGGTTCTTTCGGGCGATCCCTGCCGCAGTGGGCCCAGACCTTTTACATCACTGATAAGTGATAAGAGATTTAGAGATAAACAGACATGGTTTGATTGGCTGGACTACGTTGTATGTAGAGTCTCCTGGCCTCAACTGCGACGATCTTATAATAGAGATTCCAGACCAAATCTTCAGTCTCGTATGACATATCGCGACCTTCGAAAATGGATGTTGCAAGCAAAGAAAAGGTCGAACAGAAAACCGATGCCAATCCATTGCAAGATGTGATTCAAGCAGAACGAGGAACTCAAGTCCAATACAATATGACAACCGATCGCGATGGGGTAGCGCAACATCCACAGCCGACGACAGACCCTCTAGATCCTTTAAACTGGTCGAGCTTCCGAAAACATTCAATCCTTGGTATTGTGATGCTGAAGTATGAATTCACTTCGTGTAAAATCTGGCATGAGACTCTTTCTAACGCCTCTGATTTAGATATTTTCTCTTCACGTATATCACGACCACAACAGTCCCTTCATTCTCAGAAATACAAGCCCAGTATGATATAAATTACGCCGAGGTCAATTGGACCGTCGCTATTCCCGCGTTGGGACTGGCAGTTGGGCCACTGATCTGGTCCTCACTGGGAGATATCTATGGCCGCAGACTCATATTCTTGATTGGGACTTCTATTGCTTTAATATCTACGATAGGAGCCGCAGTGGCAGACTCTTATAGTGGCTACATGGCAGCCCGTTTTTTCCAGGGCTTTGGCGTGAGCCCAGCATCAACGGTCGGAATGGCCATTGGTAAGTCTAAAAATCCAGTACTCTCATCAAAGCTGACCAATTAATCAAGTGAATGATTTGTTTTTCGAATTTGAGCGTGGGCAAAAGCTTGGGTTGTGGGTTTTGGCGGTAGACTCGGGTCTCTTGCTTGGGCCAACTTGTAAGACTTCAAACAATGACCCCATTCCAAATTTCTAAAAGCTTCTATTGACCTATTTCAAGTTGGTGGAATATTGGACCTTATAAGCGCTGCCTGGATTAACTGGTTCAATGCCATCCTGTTCGCTGTTCTTCTGGTTCTTGAGCTTTTCTTCTTGCCTGAGACCTTGTATCCAAGGCAGCAAATGCTTTTGTCCATGGCAAGCATTACAACTAGCAACGCAGAGAAGATTGAGAAGATGAAGACTGAAAGCATGCAGCCATCTTTGCCCTCAAATTTGTCTTCCGCGGATATCCAGTATCCCGAAATTTGTCGAACGACATCTTTACCGTTCATCACAATATACCCCATACCAGGCATGCGCCATCCAAAGCCCTGGGATTCATTTACTCGATTTTGCCTTACATTTCAATTCCCGGTTGTTGTCATCGCTGTTATCGGATTCTCATTTACTTGGTATTGGTGGATTCTTTCAATAATCACAATGGAGCCCGAGGCATATTCAGAATATACGCCACTCATACAAGGGCTCCTCTTTTTGGGTCTTTTTCTCGGCACAGTTGCCTCAGAAATTTGTTGCTCTGGGCGACTTAGCGATTATATCGTCATGCAACTCACAAGAAAAAGTGGAACTGCCCGCATGCCAGAAATGCGGCTTTGGTTATCATATCCTGCAATCCTCATCACAGCCGGTACGTATTTAATTATCTTGGCCAAAGTCCTCTGCTAATGGGCTTTGCAGTTGGTTCTATCCTTTGGGGAGTCAGTGTTGAAAAAAAGTATCATTGGATCGTGGGACAGATTGCGTTCTTTCTCTGTAATTATATTCCCTCTATCCCCCGATGCCCCAGATGAAAGCTTATGATCTCCAAGTTTCTGCAGGGATTCAAATTGGGAATACCGCCATAAGCAGCTACATAATCGATGCGTATCCTCTGCAGTCCACCAGCATTGTTACCTTCTATGCAGTGTTCTTTAACCTGAGCGCATTCATCAACCCGGTTTGTTTTAACCTATGTCCGAAACTTAGCTCATCAAAATGCTGATGCAAACAAATCTACAGTTTTTCATCGCGACGTGGGAAGCGGCTGTTGGTTGGACTTGGACCTTCACCACCCAAGCTTTGATAATGCTTTTTCTTTCTTCTGCTTTAATGCTTGTTCTCCACAAGTATGGGGCCTGGATGCGCAAGAGCTGCCCTAAACCAACCTGGGTCAACCCTGAATATGATATAGGAGTATAAATCAGGGATATTTTGTTATATTTCAACATCTTTATCATAATCATGATCATGTTTCCATTGCTTCAAAGTCACCCAAAAAATAGTGAACTTTTATCAACCGCCTTTCTGTATTGGAGAGCCTTGCGTATATTTCCAATATAAACTCTAGACATTAAGAATTAGACAACTGAATAGAATATTTGATACGCTGGACTTTCGTTAGCAATCTTGCTATAGATCATGGGAGATTTACTCACCTGGAATCCACATAAGGCTTAAACTGAGTATTGTGCTCTTTCATTTGAGAAATGAGGCCGAGTGTTCATATAATGCAAATTTTAGTCGATGCCAGTCTTTGATTCTCTCTTGTCGAGAATTGGACGCAGAGTGGCTCGACTGTGCAATTATTCCAATAGAGAACAATGGCAAAATGCATAATATGAAAAGCAAACACACTAATTTGAGCTTTATAGAATAAAGAAAGCAGTCGATGCTATTCTCATTTGGCACAAGAGGAATTGTCATGATGCAGTTTTCGCGAATAATAAATTTGGTGAATAGTTCTGGTGTACGGAGAAAGATCTCGTCGAACGGAACTCTCAGCCCCCATTTCAACTAACCTCTGTTGATAAGATTTATGATGTTGAATTTCATTGATCGCTCCTAGATTCCCATGCGTTGTCCGACTTTCTACGCCACTACGGATAACTTCCTAATTGGGATAATAATGGGAGGGATCCACTTCATGCACTTCAGAGTTGTGATAAGATAGAATTGCTTTATAGATTTCTATTATACACCCCACTTATTATTGAGACTTCTTGGAGCAATAAAATGCCTTATCAAGCATATTCTTATCGTCATGCATGTATCCAATGAAATTCCCGTCGTCGTATAGAATGATTCTTGTTTGGGGGCTTTTCAAGCCACCTGTTGAACCCCGCGCCGAAACAACTCCTCCGAAATCGGTCTGTTCGGCAGATATCTGTGATGATTTGTTTCTCAGTAGACAAGAGCGATCTTGCCGCATAGTGCTGCATTTAATTTGTCCTCTAGCTATAACCTTGGTGTCCTTGGTGTCCTATTATACCAGTGCGGCCCTTTAAATACATTCAGAAGTTTTCCAGGTCGGATTTCTGCTTTTTCAAGCCCAAATCTGGCAGAAACTATCCTGGTCTCAATCTGGCCTCTTTTATTTCCTAAAATGAGGACCGGCTCTCCAGAACTCAATGAGGCCCTCGCAGCCGAGATTGAGACTGATTCTCCAACACCCTTCGAAAGAACCCCGCTTCTGTCAAACAATCATATCTCAGAGGTGTTTTCTGAAAATTCACGCTTCAGAAAGTTGGAGAAGAGCTGGATTTTGGAAATTTGGGCTTTGCTAAAAGATGCTACACCGGTGATATTGGCCTACATGCTGCAGATGAGTCTTCAGACTACCACCGTCATTATTGCTGGTCGCCGTTCGCCCATGGACCTTTCAGTCGCGGCTTTCTCTTTAATGTTTGCTTTGGTGACTGGCTGGATGATAGCACTTGGAGGAACCACCGCGCTGGACACATTGGCCTCATCTACATTCACCGGCAGCAAAGATAAACACGACTTGGGCATCTTACTTCAACGAGGGTTTTTTGTCCTTGGCCTGTTCTATATTCCAGTTGCAATAATATGGGCCTGTTCCAATTCTATTTTTCTCGCCCTTGGACAGGACCCCGACTTGTCGTACCAGAGCTCGAGGTTTTTGACTTGTTTGATCCCAGGAGGGCTGGGCTACATTTTTTTCGAAACTTTGAAGAAGTATCTTCAAGCACAGGGTCAGTCTTCTCTAAATCAAAGTCGTTCCAACTCGCTAATGTCATGTTATGGTTTATAGGAATCATGCGAGCCGGGACCTATGTTCTTCTTCTCACATCGCCTCTGAATGCTATACTCTGTTATTTGTTCTGCTACACGCTCGACATTGGAATTCTTGGAGCACCCATTGCTGCCAACATTGCGTACTGGGTTTCATTCATTCTTCTGGCTCTTTATTCTAAGTTTGTTGCTGGATCAGATTGTTGGGGAGGGTGGAATAGAGAAGCATTCAAAAACCTCTGGGTGTTCGCTCGACTAGCAATCCTCGGTGTCCTCCACGTCGGAACTGAGTGGTGGGCATTTGAAATTGTTGCCTTAGCCGCTGGACGGCTAGGCGCTGTTTCTCTGGCCTCACAAAGCGTGATCATGACTGCCGATCAGATACTGAATACTATTCCTTTCGGTATTGGGATCGCAATCTCGTCCCGGGTGGGAAACTATCTCGGCTCACGAAATGCTACAAAAGCCATGCGCACTGCTCATTTAGGAACTATCCTTGCCTGTGTTCTTGGCTCCCTTGTCCTGGGTATTTTGATGTTAACCCGCGACCACTTTGCAAAAATATTCAATGATGACCCCAAAGTTGTTCGACTCACCTCCGATATTTTACCATTCGTTGCTCTTTTCCAGATAGCCGATGCTATGAACGGCTGCTGCGGTGGTGTCCTGCGCGGCATGGGACGTCAGCATCTAGGAGCCGCCGTGAATGTGGTCAGTTATTATCTTTTTGCCCTACCACTGGGAATATTCCTTGCCTTTCAGCAAGGCTGGGGGCTGAAGGGTCTTTGGGTCGGTCAATGTGTTGCGCTTTGGTCTGCTGGGGCTTTGCAATGGATTATTGTTTACTACACTAAATGGGAAAACGAAATCTGGAAGGCTTTCAAGCGCATGGAATATGAAAGCTTAGAAAGTGGCTATGAAGGGAATGATCGGGAATGAGATTTTCACTTCACGACATACAAATGGATGCAGTTAGAGAGTCATCAGATAAGGGCTTGTAGTAGAAACTTGCTTTGGACTTGATTGAAGGATTTATTCACATAGCTTGTGGGAAAATAATGCATCGGATGACTTTAGAGCGCAGTTGATTTATCAAAAAAAAAAGCATTGACATGCCCAACAGCAAAATCCCGTGAGCAAAAATTCAACAAACTCCAAGGTAAAGATAGAAATAGGTACTTCAATCCCAAACGAAGAGATCTTTTCTTATTGTTTCATGATATTGAAAGCAACCGTGAATTCAAACGGTCCAGATTCCAGCCTATGACCTTCGAAAGGACCTGGCCCGCAGCTTGCCGTGCCGATACCATGGTGAGCAAGATCGATGTTGAGTTCAGTTTCGTCTCTTAACTCAGACAGCTCAAAAGGGTGCTTGGCACGATCTAACTCTGCTGTGGAATATTGGCGGAGCGAGAAACTGAAGGGGACATCCATCCGAGCTTCAATTTTTTGGAATCTCACCTCTGTCTTCCCCATTGATCCGGCATCAGCCCCAGAGGATGATGAGTGTATATGTGCCCAGTGTGTATCCACTCTGTTACCATTCTCCTGGGGCCACTCGTAGGGTGTCTGTAGCCCATTTTGCAGAGTAGACGTGTATACTCCAAACCGGGCAGCAGACTTTTTGTCTCGATAAGATTCACCTGGGCCCTTCCCAAACCAAGTAGCAGCATTGTAATAGCGGGGTAAACGAGCCGTCAGACCAAGTCTAGGGATGAATTTTGGGTATGTCCCAATGAAGTCGCCTTTGACATGAATTTTGAGGGAAGATTCAGCGAGTGTGTATGTGAGGGTGGCTTCAGCAGCCCACTCGAGTACTGTCGGAGCCACTCGGACTTTCGTTTTGATCACAACATTCCCTGCTTGGTTGACATTCCATGTAGCTGATTGTACTAGCATGCGAGTACTCTCTACTCGGAACCGATTCCATTCGAGGCAGGGACCCTCGGGTCCAAGATCATTTTGTGTCATTGCGCGGTATATCCCCAATTGTGGACCACTGCGGAATAAAATTCCATCTTTGGTAGACCATGATAGATCACCTCTAATTAGATCGTAGGTGAACTTAGTTTCAAAGTCGTTGGACGTGATGTATAGTCGACCAAGGCCCTTACTTATCAGCAGCGGGTGACACGACACGCCTTCCGTGATATTGAATTTCGACATTGTATCCTCAAATAAAGGAAGTTGAGCCCATGCGATCTCATGTCCTTTTTCGGCCCAGGAACTGGCTTCTTTGAGTGTGAATGTGAGAGCTAGCCACTCGTGCTCAGACCCAAACGATACCCCTAGGGGTAAATCGAAGCATTCAGACGCCCCTGGGAGGACTTGTGGCAGATCCAACAAGTTTGGCTCCGTTGAACCCGTCTCTTTGACAAAATGCCATGAAACTGACAGATGATCAAGTGAGAGAAAGTCATAATGGTTCTTCACCTCAACCTGCTTACCCTTAAAGGATACTGTGACAGGCTCAATAACCTTCTTATACTCAAGGAGACCAGGTGTGGGGGTATGATCAGAGAAAACCATTCCATCAAGAATAAAATCAGCATCATTGGGCTGATCCCCATAATCACCCCCGTAGGCATAATAAGAAACCTCCCCTTCTTTCTTCAAAAGCCCGTGATTGCACCATTCCCAGATGAAGCCACCCTGTAGAAGCTTCTCTGTGCGGTATGCCTCGATATACTCCCTCAAGCCTCCTGGGCCATTTCCCACTACGAAAAGAGATAATGTTAGTAATGCACTAATTCAAAGTTCCATACCCAAGAAGAACATACTCGCATGACCATATTCACATTGGATGAGAGGCTTGTCTGTCTTTTCGGAAATGTGCTTCTTGAGAGCGTCGACACTCCAATACATGGTAGAATACATGTCAGCAGATATAGCGTCTCTATCTCCCTCATAGTGAATGAGACGGGTCGGATCGGCAGCTTTGATCCACTTGTACATGGCTACATGGTTTTGACCGTAAAATGCCTCATTTCCCAAGGACCAGAAAATAATGCAAGAGTAGTTTTTGAGCCGTTGGACAAGTTCGATAGCACGGTCAAGATAAGCCTTTTTCCATTTAGGATTGTTTGATGTCCATTTGGTAGCCATCTTGTAGGACGTCTCTTGAATTTCGTACTCGGACATCATGTGCTGATTTTCAATATTTGATCGTTCGACGGGATCAAAACCATGTGTCTCCAAGTCTGCCTCAGCTATCACGTAGAGGCCAAGCTCATCACAGACCTCATATAGTCTGGGATCATTTGGTTGATGAGCACAACGCAGGGCGTTGATGTTATGCTGCTTCATCATAATGAGATCTGCCCTCATATTCTCATAAGGTACGGCACGCCCGTATAGATGATGATGCTCATGACGATTCATGCCGTATAGGATAACAGGCTTGCCATTCACCAAAAAATTGCTATTTCTCTGCTCAATGCGTCTGAATCCGATGTGTTGTGGAATAACGCGACCTTGGAAAACTATGAGCAAGGTGTACAGATGCGGGGATTCAGCAGACCAGGGTTTTAGATAATTCCCAGAAAGCTCATTCCTGCCACTTTCGGTTGAGTAAAATGTTGAATCGGCTAGCAGCGCACCGTTTGGCCCATACAACTTTGTTTGGACCTTGCCTGCAGTACCTTGAATCTTCACTCGAGTAAGCAACTCGCCTGAAGTCAGGTCCTCGTTCAGGGTAGCAATCGCGTCAAAGTCTACGACTGCATCGAGTGGGAATGCTAGCAATCCGACATCGCGGAAAATACCACTTAGAAGCCACTGATCTTGTCTCTCAATATAAGATCCATCACAAAACTCATAAACACGCACTGAAATCGTATTCACAGCCTCTGCATCTTTGAGAAACTCCGTGATGTCGAACTCGCTTGGATTTCGCGAGCCTTGAGAATAGCCAACTGGCTCTCCATTAATCCAAATATGAAAGGCACTGTCAACTCCCTCAAAACGGAGGCGGATCTGCTGGCACTTCCATGCGGCCGGAGTAACAAACTGTCTCCAGTAGGAGCCAGTCTCATTTAGTAACGGTACCTGTGGCGGATTGACATGGAATGGGTAGTTCACATTGGTGTATGTTGGATGTGAGTATCCTTGGAGCTGCCACATCCCCGGAACTTCGATGTCATCCCAGCTCAATGGGTCCACCAAATCCCATTCTGGTGCCTCTAATGGAGAAGAATCATGACGAAATTTCCAGATACCATTGAGAGACCTGTACTCGCTCTGGCTGCGATCGAAAGTAAGGGCCTTTGTTTGGTCGGTGTAACTGTAGAAATGCGACCGGGGAGGCAGTGTACCTCTATGGATGACTTCAAGATTGTTCCAATCAGGAATGGCTTCGGGGAAAGACATGATCAGAAGTTCAAGTGACTAGTAACTTTGCGCAGTCGACTAGATGTAGCAGTTAGAGAGAAATAAGTCGTTGAGGACAGAATTATTTCTCCTCAGAACTCCCTTGCTGAGACGATTGGCAAGTAGAGGGGAAGATAACAATAGTAGAAGATTAAATTGGTCATGGTCTATTGCATGGGGTTTCCTGCAAGGCTTGGGCATCGCTGGTACATTCTGGATAGCTCAACTAAAATAGCGCGACGATTGCGAGTGGCCGATAAGAGCAGTGGGGCTTTGCCTCCCCCCGCCCTCAAAGCAAAATGCCTCGTTGGAAGATGTTGCTCCGGCAAAAGTCGGCGAAGCTGCCGGAGGGGTTTGTGTCGCCAAGATACCAAAGCGGATGCTAGAACACGCTTACGCAGCCCAACAGCCGGATTTAGCCGATAAAAGACGACGACAACAGCCGTCCATAATAACTGCAGGATTCATGACAATAAGAGCGGGTTAGGCTGGTTTGTTTTTTGGAAAATCGCGACTACCGGGCCCGTATGTATTTTTTATGGGGCAATGAACAATTTGCCGCGGCCTCTGGTCATCGCTATTGTTGCATGGACTACGAGCACAAATCATTTACAAGCCTTATCATTATTTTTGTCTCAGTGTTTGGTCAAAGAAAAAATCAGTTAGAGAAATATTTCCCCTAGTTTACAGAGCATTAATTGCCAAATTTGGATGGCCATACGGAAGCATGATTCCAAAAGGGCTCTGGAATTTCCAAAGTGCTGAATTTCAATAATTCGACAGATTAACAAAGTGGTTCACAAATCTCACAAATCTATACAATTGATGAATCTGGAGGTAAGCTTGACCATATTGGGAACATCATCTGACCCAAGCTTTGCTCATCAAAAATTGTCATTGGGTAATCATCATTAGAATCCATGATGGAAATTTCCGCATTCTTATGTGTCTGAAGACCCAGTGAGTTATCAAAACTGGGGACATTGACTTGTTGAATAGCTTTTTCAAGATTTGATGCCAGTGTGTCTCGAATATTTGGAGTTGGTTCGCATGTTTGACGCAGAGAATCAAGGTGATATCTGACATTTTTGAGATCTATGGGCTGTCAGTTTTAACAGTAATCCAAATTTTCTGATCCAATGAAATAAATATCATCTAAGGCTTACCATCAATATCTCCAACTTCCCCTTCTGATGCCTGAAGAACAATCAATGCAGCCCACGTAATGATGACCAGGTCCCAATTAGACCAGATTGTTTTATCATTTATATGAAGTTTGATAGTTGCACGTGCAGAGAGAAGCAACTCGAGTTGCTCATGAGGTGGAAAGTTATTTGCATAGAGATCACATCCACGGGCTGGGTGATATATTGACAATACCACTAGACGGTGGAGTACATATTGACGGAAAACAAGGTTTCGATGTGCAATATCGCCATTCAAGTCCTTAGTGAAATCAACGAGCCACTGGTCAAGCTGCCTTGCCCAGTCACGAATTACTGCGGCATCCACTGCCGTAAATGAGGCGGCGCTGATCTGAGAAGAGCTTTGGGCCATAGCTGGGCCGTTTGCCATAAAGCAAGACCAAATTGTGGGTATATTCCGGCCAGTAAAGTGAGCTAATCCAGTATGCATCATGCGAGATAATCGGTATAGCTGGTCCCGATTAGATGTTTTGAGAGAGGCAAGTGGTGGCTCTATCGGAATGACTGGAGAGGAAAGATGCAATGAGGCATGCTCAAGATCCACTATTTGCAAACCGCTAAAAAGTTTCCGCCAGTCGTGAGCTCTTTCGTCGTTGTGATGGGGACAATGCTGCAGAACGAGACGGTATGCAATCGATATCCAAATTCCCGTTTCATTGATATTTGCCTCTGCCAATAGCCCACCCAAGATCAGCCCTAGTATTGTCTGGTATGCCCACTCCTCCACTTCGGCTGGATCTTGTGGTGCTGTACCTATGTCACTATTTGGAAGCGCAAGTTGTGAGATTGCAATGCACAAAACTTCAAAGTATCGAGGGGCTAGGCCAGCTACTTCTACTGGACCGCGCACGCTGGAACAGTAAAGCATGGATGCTAAAAGGATAGGATGTGGAGATGAATATCTTTGCCTATCTGGAAGAAAATGGAAGCCAGGCATCTTTTGATGAAATCTGTCATAAGCCGTGATATGAGAATTAAGCGATGCCCTTCATCTCCTTGATAAAAAAAAATCAATTGGAAACTTACGTTTGGAACAGATGCTTGATCAATTCCCGGCTCCAAACTCCTGCTCTAGATTGGGCGGGAGCGATGCACTGTAACCGAGCCGCGGTTTGCCAGAGCGGCTCAAATATTCGAGCTTCGTGCGACTCTATAGAATGCTCGTCGCTATGATCAAAGTCTTCATCTGATTTTTCATTGGCGAAATCGATGCCAATATGTTCCTCGATAGCTTTGATGCGTTGCAGAATGTCCGAAATAGTTTTCTCACCAGTGCTAGGTGCTTGAGATGGATCGGGCTCCCTTGAGTCCCAGCCTTTGGCAGCGTTTGCACGGGGAACAAAGACACAACGTAATCCTGATCTTTTACATCTGCGACACATTTCCTCATTCTCGATGCGGCATCTCATCTTCTGTCTACGGCAATTGACTACATGGACCCGCAGGTGAGTAAACAATACTCAGACACAAGATACAGACCTGAGTTGGGTTTCTACCACTTACCACACGCTTTGCGAGCTTTGGGCTCTGTGGACCCCATCGTGGTATCTGGATTCATAATAGTGATATTCCGGCACTACAGCAGAGATACGTCGATATTCCCATGCTTGTTATGTCTAGTCGTCATGAAATGTCGTCTTCTAGTATGTTCCGGCTCATCAAACGTGAATCGCAGGATTTTTTTCCTCAGAGAAAGAGTATGAAAATGTCAGAGCAAGAATGGCCAGTTGCTGGAAAATCGAATGATCGGAGACCCATTAAAATTTGGGCGCCACGGTCGGGCCCAGGCGGGGGCATCGATAAGCAACTAGGAGACTCCGGTCGACTTTATGAGCTGTATAACTACCAATTGCTCATATAATGGGGTTGAATGCATATCCCAAGAGTTAAAAGCCATTTCCAAGCCGGTTAGTCAGTTTTAATTTTCATGATTCATGCCTATGACTTCGTGGAAGGCTAGATTATTATCGCAAGAATTCCCGGACTTTACCGGAGAACACCGGGGGTTCCACTTCTTTGCCTCTTGGTGAGATACCGCGCCCGGCAATTTGGTCAGCACTACCACGGTTTTGGGGTCATGCTGCATGGTATGATAACTTAGTGCCTCATTTTTAGAAAGTTTCAGTCCTAGCCCCGATGTTATGTTGATTTTGGACCGGCTTCTCAAAATCAAACAGTATATTTTAATGAAGATTGCAGTGCAGTCTGCGACGCTCGTTTAAAATTCATTTTTGAAGTGATTATCTTCATGTTCTGTGAACATTTTTGTAAACATTGTCAACCAAGAGCAACAACTCCAAAAAAAATCACGAATATGTCACGATTCAAACCCGAAAATGAATATTTGTTCGCTCAAATGGAAAAAGTGTCACGCTGTTTCGACTTGAAATCTGAAGACATTGCTCATATTACAAGCGGCTTGAAAAGAGAGATGAGTACGTATCCAATGAATCAAACATAATTTAGCCTAATGCTTGAAATCAGTTGGCTTCATTTCATAATCGGCCCTCTTGTGCTGACAAATCTCAAGGTTGCGCCTTGTATGCTGGAGAGTCAACTCAAATTCCATCTTTCGTGACTAGAATTCCTCTTGGCTCTGAGACGGGCTCATATTTAGCGGTGGACCTCGGAGGCACAAACTTTCGAGTCAGCATGGTCAACCTTGATGGAAATTCAAAGTATAAAATGGCCCAGATCAAGTGCCAAATTCCCAAGACCGTCATGGTCAACAGCAGCTATGAACCACTATTCGACTTCATAGCTGAAAACATTCTAAACTTCCTGAGAGAACAAGAAGAGAGGCAAAACAAAACAAAGAATCCCAAAGATGGACAGTGTATGAAGCACCAGGTATTCAAACTTGGTTTCACATTCAGCTTCACCTTCAAAAACCAAACCCTCGGCAGCGGGATCATGCTTCAGTGGGATAAAGGCTGGGATATTCCTGATGCATTGGGACGTGATCCCGCCAAAATGCTTCAGGATGCCATTGATAAGTTTAATCTGCCGGTGCAAGTCGTTGCCGTCATAAGCGACAGTGTTGGCAGTCTCATGGCTCGGTCTTACACATCTGCGACTGTTTCCACTACGCTACTTGCAGCTATCTTCGGAACGGGAACCAATGCCGCATATTTTGAACGTCGTGAAAATGTACACAAAGCTCCGCCCATATCATCGAACGAAAAGAATAGCCCAATGATCTTGAATACTGAATGGGGAGCTTGGGCCGACTCGGATCCGAGTATTCTCATGTCGGAAACAGAGTATGATCAAATTTTGGATTATGCATCTTCAAATACCACCAAGCAGATTTTGGAAAAGCGCATCTCAGGTTTATACCTCGGTGAACTTCTGCGATTGATTACGTTACAGATTTTTGAACAAAATCTTTTCACCATGGTACCGAGCAATTCATCTTCACCTCTTTTTGTTCCTTACTCCATTGATAGTGTTCTCCTCTCGCATATGGAGCGGGATCAGCACGAGAGCCTTGCTTCGTCGCGAGAAGCTATATCAAGCCAGCTTGGAGTGAGTAACGTGTCCTACAACGACGCATATGCCTTGCGATCTATAGGTCAATCCATTGTAAGGAGATCGGCACGTCTTGCGGGAGCAGCGATGGGCGCTATAATTCTCCAATCGGGTCGATTACACTCTCAAGGCTCCTTGTTGGATGAGGAAACTTCAACAAGATCGGCCAGACAGCAGCATGATGGCCAACTCTTGAAGCAACAACCAACGGAGAAACCTCAAAGTTTGATTAACTTGATCACGAAATTTCTTAACTATCGGATACCAAAGTTTTTTGCTTCGATTGATGGTTCTTCAATCTCAAAGGGAGACTTTTCAGACTCAACATGTCCATCGAGATTGCCTGAATCGGAAACGAATAAAATGCTAGATATCGGGGTTGAAGGCACCCTATTTGAATCTTATCCGGGATTTGATTGTTTCATAAAGGGGGCTCTGCGAGATGTCCCAGGCATTGGTGTGAATGGAGAAAAGCGCATTAGTATCGGTGCATCGAAAGATGGTCCGAGTCTTGGGGCAGCATTGGCTGCACACTCAGCCCATCAGCACTGACATAGAATGGAATCTTCTCCCTGGTGCAAATAAGCTACTTTGTTCGGGTGGATCCTTAGACTGGATTCTGTGATCTGATATTAGTGGAAAATTTGCTCACCAAGAGCGATCTCCTGATAGCCCTGGATTCACAAAGATGCTTTTTGTTTATAATAACCATCTTGAACATTTTGATAGCATATTCCAGATTCCAAAAAAAGCGTGATTTACAAAAACGTCAGCGTTCTCATAAAAGCTTGACCTTTTCGTCTCCGTCTCCAATTGACAGTCTTAAGATCGAATACATTATGTCGGAAGCTCTTCTCTCCCTTGGCTAGGTTTAATATCGATTTTTGAGACCGGTAATAACGAAGTGCATCTCAAGGATAATGAAATATTCTGTAAGACGTTAGTGACTCTAAATAATGTACCACAATAAAATACAAGCTCTAAGATTCTTCGGCACCGAATTTGAATTATGACTGGAGCTATCTACAAGCTTCAAAAAACGCTTAATCTTCCTAAAAGGTAGATGAGAGAAACAGGAGATCTCAGACTTGAATTAAAATTATTTCATCATCATCCTTATACGGTCTTTTCATCGACATTGATTGGGCTTTTGTCGCAGTCGCTCACATTCTTTCTGAAGACAGTATTTGTTCGTTCAATAAGCTTATCCTCGTAATCCTTTCCATCGAGAATAATAGCAGTCTCCTCCAGACTAAGATTTCCAGTCTCCACGAACAGTAAATAAACAACCACAAGCTCAAAAAGAAGCCACACATCATATGTAATGTAGTACTTCCAGGTGCTGTTTGTGACGCCAATGGGGTTCACATACTGATTGAAAATGCCGGCAACGGCAACAAAAAAGTTGTACAGCACAAGTCCGCGGGCGCGCAGATTAAAAGGTAAAATCTCAATGCAATAGGTCACCTGCAGAGGAGTCCACCCGATTGAGAAAAAGAAGTTGAAAAGGAATATCATAGCCAACACTCCCTTGGCATAACCATCTCCGCCAGTCCCATCTAGAGCAGTCTTCTGTTCATAGATAGCTTCAAGAACGGTCCAGATGAGATAGACGATCAGAGAGCCCGCGGTCGAAACCAAGAATAAAGTGCGTCGTCCAAAGCGGTTCATAATGCCAGCAAACAAGAGACTCCACAGCATTGTCCATAAAGTCAGAAGAGCATTGATTAGAGTTTGAGTGCTCTCTGCGGTATAGCCAATTGAACTCAAAATCAGAGCGAGATAGTAAGAGATGAGCCCATTACCACTCCACTGCGAAAAGAAACCCACAGAAAGAATGATAAAAAATCTCCTGATGTTTGCTTTTGTTTGAAAGAAGGTCAAGTAGGAGGCCGATTGCTTTGCCTCGTTCTCCAGTTGAAGTGCTGTCCGTATCTCCTCCATCTCAAGGCTAAGTAGAGGATCAGACTCGTTTCCATTGACATGATACTTGCAGAGAAGCATTCTGGCTTCTTCATCTCGTTCCTTGCTTATGAGCCATCGTGGTGACTCCTCAATCACAAAGCACAGTCCAAGTTGAGCCACGCTTGCAGCTGCTTGTAATACAGATGGAATGCGCCAAGCCCACGTGTTGTTTATTCTGAAAGTACCGTAAGTGACCCAAGCCGCAACCAAAGCACCCAAGTTCCATAAGCTGTTATAAATGGCAACCTGTGGGCCCTGCTGTTTAGGGAACGCTAATTCAAGCAGGAGCAATGGCGCAGCTGTAATGTTGAGTACAAGGCCCATGCCAATGATCCCTCGACCGGCAATGAACATGCCGACATTTTGGGCTGCGGTCTGAAGGGCAACACCAATCACTATGACAAAAGCGCCTAGGAACAGAACAGGTCGACGGCCAAATTTGTCACAGCTGTAAGCACAAATGGGCATCGTCACAAGCTGGCCGACGTTTTGGATAGCATTCAATCTATTGCGACGGTTAGTATCAGAAGAAGTGGATACCCAAATGCAGGTCGGCATAACATACAGGCCAAGCTCTGATGCTCCAGGATTATTGAATGAGTTTTGCCAGGTTGTCAGACTCTGAAGCCCATTCATCATCGATCCATCGTATCCAGTGGCATAGCTTGAAATTTGGAACAAAACCAGCATCAAGTTGAGCTTCAGGATTCCAGAATTAGACAGCCACGAGAATCCGCTTGCATTTCCACTGATTGCCGAGACAGTCAATGGCCTTTCGGGATTGAGGCTGGAGGGAGCCATAACGTCGATAGCGCTAGACGAAGAAAGGCAAACTTATGGGCCAAAGTCGGTTTCAGACAAGCTACGGTGGTTTTGGGAGAGAAGTAAAATTTTGGTCGCAGTTAGAAATCAAGAAAGTCTTCATATAGTGCTTTTGAGCTATCTAACTATATTTCACCAAAAGTTCCTAGGAGAGGTGGCGCGATGGAGCGTCCTCGTGGAAAGATTATGGCCTGTCTTATCTCATAGAGAAAGGCAATAGACGGGGGCCACAAGCCGATTGCCTCCGTCCATTGGCCGTGATAATTGCGGGGTAAATGCCGTGTATACTAATTACTAGCAGGCTACACACAGTGGTCTTAGCGGAGTTCACGTATCGGATAACGTTATCAGGCGAGTCTAAGCTCCGGCGATGTTGGCCGGACATTGCCGGTGCCGTTCAGCCGATAAGATTATTTGGGGCAATCCCCACTTCAATCCTTAATTTCCACATGATCACAGCGGTCGTCGATAGAAGTGTATGGGGATTCTTGTTAGATCGGGGTATCTTCGGGAATCGACGCAAGGAGAGGTCTAAACTGGCTGTTTTCGCGGAAAATTACCGATATTACTGGTTCAATTGGCCATAGATCTTGTGGCACGGTTATCAAACCAATAGTTAAGGGAGCAAGCATAAAGTAGATCATCCCTACTTTCCTGCTCTCGGAATTTGATTTCAGAGATTTTGTACTGTTTTAATAGAATTCATTCTAGTTATCCCGACCGTTGGCCGCTGATATTAAATCTCCAGTTTCTGTTTGATCCAGAGATGAGGCTGACCAGCGCCATTGTAGCTTGCACTGCAAGTGGCCTTTTCGCGGGTTTTACTCTGGCAGCGCAAGTTACAAAGGGTTTAAGCAAAAGTAAGGAGTACGGACAGGACCAATTGAATACACTCACTCATTTATCTCGACAGATGCACAAGATTTGTTCGACTGGTCGATGTATGTCAATGATCTTCGATGGGATGACTCCTACAAATACATCTGGTATGCCGATAATGGCCCATGGTCAACTCGCTTCACAGCATGGTACGCTGCGGGACTTCTTTACCGCAACAAAGGGGCAGACGTGG